>BSDF01000001.1:147887054-150287054 GCA_027925045.1 Hypotaenidia okinawae
AGACACAATTTAATCCAGCTTCTGGGGAAAGATTCTAGTGTACGTATACAGGAGGTCAGACGAGACTGTCACCACAGCCCCTTTTGACTTCTAAGCCTGTTGGCCTAGAAATCTGAGTTCGGATATGGTTTGGTTCACGTTTAAACATCAGTTATAACATCTACATACAGAAAATGTCAACTGGGAGTATTAAGACAAAATATTTTTCAAAACTGTGTCATGTGCTGCAGGCAATAAGGTTTTGCTGGCGAAGTTTTGCATTGCCTTTTATTTTGCTTTTGTAAGAAGTTAAAAATCACAAAGGTTAATGCATATTAAAATACTCCAGTATGATATTGTTACGGAGAACTATAAGGCTTTAAAATCTAAAGAGTCACCAACTGAAGAAATGCAAAGATTGGTTTTAGCTTGTTTGTTTCTCAGGTGCAATAAATATTGTTGGTTTTTTTTTTTTAAAACAAGCACAATTAATATTTTTCCAACTATAGAATATTCTGATTGTATTTAGCTTCTCATTTTTTATGAAGTTTATGCATCAGATTGCATGCAATTACTATCAAATGGCATGGTAGTATTCTGTTCATCTAAAAGGTAAACAAATTCTGTTTAACAGTCGTTAGACATTTGTTTAGCTGCATTCTGGCCTTATGAACACCTTATCCTTGTTTTCCCTTTAAAAAGAAAAAAAAATTAAAGGTAAGAACCATTAGGGATTTCTCTTTAAATCCAGCAATCTATGCATACTAGTAAGAATCAATGCTCTGTAAGCTGTCTGGTGTTCTGCAATAAATTCTAGCTTTTATAGACTTTTGCTGGGCCAGGTAGCTGCTAATGCCATAGAAATTGATTATTTGTGGTGTTCTTATCACTGCTTAAAATATCTAATTGCTTTTTCTCCACAGATTTGGATTTGGCTTGCTTGATGTTGGACGATTAATGAAGGAAGCCCTAACTGGACAAATGTTGGTCTCTTGAGACAATGTGTTGTTGATAACAGGTCTGATTTGAGCAAGTCTAGTCAAATTCAATTTTAATAGTATTTAAAGGCACATGCAGGACGTATATCACTGAGTTTGGGGTTGGTTTGTTTGGGTTTTAAGTCTGTCGTGCTACCAAAGTTTACTCCCATTAAACATTAAGTTCTGCAAAGCAACAAAAAGACCTTTGTGTCAGCAGCAGAGACATGTATTTTGCCTCTAGTATAGGAAGTTTTGTTCAAAATTTGCCTTCATTCTTTCATACTTATGCAGACTGGGGTATGTAATTCATCACTGTATGACTATTTCTGGGGAGGAATTACTGCACTCTGATTATTTCAAACCCTAAAAATTATTGATTGAGGTAAAGAAGAGACAAGAAGGTATTGCAATCAGTTCTCAATCTAGTAAGGGCAGTCTTCTTTAAAGGCAGCTAATCCTTAGCCTAAAAGCAGTTGCAGCTGCTCCCACAGGATTTTTCACGTAGCTGTGCCTGCGTCATTTATGTGAAGCTAAGTATGAATCGTTTTCCACTGCACTACCAAATCAAGATAACCACCAAACATCAAGTCACTATCTTGCTGAATCTCTGCTTTGAGTGTGAAATTCAGCTCACAGCTCAGTCTCAGCTCCAGGTGAGGTGGGAAAATGATCTCCCGTACCACTGGAATGCTTGGCTCCAGGTTGCATAAAGATGAAGCAATGACATCTAGAGTCAGTAGGGTCTAGAGTACTTTCCTCCTCCAAAGAGTTCCCATTTTCTAAAGGCAGATAAACCAGAGGGAATAGGACTTGCATCCATGCACCTTGCACCCTCACTAACCGTGGTGCTGGCCTTTCTTTCTTTCTTTGTCCCAAAAAGGGGTTATTAGGTCAACAGCTAGCTCCCTGGAGATCTAGGCACAGCACTGCACAGCGTTTTTAAGCACTAATCTGCAGAAGTGCCTGCAGACACTTGTGTTTGTTGCTTTTTAAGTGCTATGCAGTGAGAGGTAGAAATCTCAAAGTGGAAACCAGAATGGCCAGACAGGGAAAGGCTCAAGCCTATGGGCTCTGCTCCAGCATGGATGTGTAATAACAGACCTTTTCAGCAATGTGGACCCCAGCCAGCTTGGGGTCTGGAGTCTTTTCCTGAGGCTGACACTAGTTCTATTTGATTCAAATACGTTAATAACCTCATTCTTGTCTTCTGCAGTATTATCACAGTCACAGCAGAGGTGTTGTAAACTGATCTTCAACCTTGCAGCCTACCAGTGGTTTAGGCAGTGTTTCACACATGAGGACACCCCAGGTCAGTTCTCTCTCCAGCCCTAGGACAGTCGGCCTTGTTGCTGCCATCTTGTAGGGACTTAGCCACAGTGCTGTGAATCAGGATGGTGTCTCTCTCTTGGAGACATGCCACACTTTAAGAAACAACTGAAGGTCCACTGGTCTGGACAAAACAAGAGATACCAGTTTTTTCTTTCTTCTTTTCTCCCCTGCTATCCAGGCAGAGAGCACTTACCTGGGGCAAACTCAACCCACAAGCAGAGGCATATTATTGCTTATCTATTTTAGCCAGATTACTGGTAATATAGACAATGCAAACAGCTGGCTTTGTGCACCCTTGGATTGACAACTTCTGCATCGTTTTCAAGCATTTCTATAGAAAGGGCAGGAATGCACTAGAAATGTGCAGGGAATGGTCGCTTCCCAAAGATGCCACCTCCGTACAGTCCTACAGTGATTCTCCAGCAAACTGATGGCTGGGAGTTACGCCCCTGGGGGACAGGGGCACTGTCTCTTTTCTCTGGATCAATGTCACTGTATAAAAGGCACGGCAAGGGAGTCTGTTTTTCAAAATTGTACCTACTTGAGGCTCCTGAAGGTGTGATTAATTAGGTGTGATTAATTAAATGACAAGTCGTGACCTTCTTTTTTTCCTGTCACATTGCTTATAAACAAGAGGGCAGTCAGTGAAGTTGCATAGCATAGGATAGTAAATTTAGAGGAAATAAAAAGAAATTACTTGTGTTGCATGTGGTCAATCCGTGGGATTTGCTGCTACAGGTGACAGTCTGATAAATAGTGTTCCTTGGCTGGAAAGAGTAGTTCTTAATGCTGTTACCATAATAGATGGGACCAATCCTGTATTCCTGGGACTTCTGGGTGCACTGGGAAGGCAGAAGTGAGTCCTGCTTGGCTAATAAAGTAAGAACAAGTGCCCAACATGCCGGAAAGTCAGGCAGGAATGTTGTTCTCCATGGACAGCAGCACTGCACTATTAGCTTGATCTATGACTTGCCATTTCGTGGTTTGGTTGTTTGTTTATTTATCTGGAACTCTTTTTAATTCCTCTGGAAAATACTGTACTGGCTCTCTCTGTTGACTGAATGACCAGGCTTGGGCAGAAGATATAGCATTCTTCTTCTCTGACCTTTATATCAAAATTGATTAACAATAATTCTTTTGCAGAAAAAAAGATTGACAGTAAGATGTGGATGTTCATTTTTAATGAACTCTATTTACCAAAGTGGAAACCAGCTAACATTGATGGCACAGCTGACCACTTTCTCAGCAATAGCTGAGCATTTACTTCTTCTTGAAATGGTAAAGTAATACTATATCCATAGATAAGATGAAGAAACACCTGTTGCTTTAGTTGGTTTTTTTTTTCTCTTTTTCTTATCATTGATTTCTTGGGATCTTTCTTGTTGCTGGCAGTAGCAGGATGTGCTGGCTAGTATTTATGCAGTCTGACACGGCATAACTTAGAATTAGAGCCTGTGTAATCCTGTCAAGTGCTTGGAATTATTATGTTTATGTATTTTAATCTTTGTAAAGTAAGGAGTCCACTCATAATCTAATTGGTTTTGTTTATTACCACGTTTGCCATTTTACAGAATAGTTCACTGGAAGGTGCCTACTTTACGTTGTTCTCACTTCCTAACAAAAGATCTTATTTAAAAGAATCTGTCTTTTCAATTCTGAAAATACTTTTCTGATCTCATTAAGCCCAAAAAAAGATGAAGTGTTATTTTTCCTTTTCATTTGTGACAATACAAATTAAACACACCTATGGTGAAATAATTACTGGTTTTTTTTTTTTTATATACAGATCAAGCCTGTTAACTGTAAATGTGAAGAGATGAAGCAAGCAAAAAACAGAGAAGTGTGAAGACCTTTGCTGCCATATCATCTATGACACTGTATCAGCTCTTAGTTTTAGGGTTGATGAGTGAATAGGTACCTAAGAGAGACACTGTTATTCTACAAATGGTTATTTCAAAGGAAATAAAGACAAAATTTGAAAGGCATGTGAATACATACGCAGACACTATGACACGACAACATCAGAGAGGGAACTTCATTTGGTCATTTAATTTCAGATCTTTACAGTGGATGGCATTGTGCAAAACTCTAAATAATGTCCTTGATCTTATCAAATATTGCCTCAGTACCAGTACTGCCACTTTCTTGTTGAGGTTACTCATGTGAGAGAAACAGCTCTGTTGTACAAGTTAAAGGTTCGCTTTCTGTCCTTCATTTTCGTACTAAAACCAGATTTGGGCATTTGAATGTTCGTGCAAATTATAGCATCGTTCAGAGTTGTGCACTTTCCATGGTAAGACACTTTGTTAATTGTAGAGGTAATAGATACCATCACCTTTGTTTAACCATGAAAGTGCTGATTTTCAAATTACTTGAAGTTTTAATTACTGTGATTATAACTCAGTACTGCCTCCATGACATTTCACACACAGAAGTTACATCAGTGTAAACCACTTGGGATAACAGGCAGAAATAAATAGCTTTTCCTTTGTATATTCATAGTGTACTGGAAATTGAGAGGCCAGGACTCCTTACAGAGAAAAGCATCTATTACTGTTGTTTCCCTCCAACAATATCCATGTTACATTCTCTTCCTCCATCACATAACAGAGCAAGAAAACTGATTCCCTTACTAGGAAAGATTCAGTGGTCTTCTTTACCAGGCATAAGTTCTGGTGCTGTGCAAGACTGCTACCTTGGAAACAGGGGATGTCTTGAATGGCGGCTCTATCTTCCATTCCTTTGTTTATCCAAGGCAAGAGAATGCACTTGACCCAGGAACCATCCTCTTGCCTTACTCCAGGCCTGGTCCTGATGGCCAAGTATAGACATAATATAGAGAGTTTGGTTTGCCTGACATGGAATCCACCCATATTAAATTGTCTTTGTCAGCATTAAGTACTGGCATTAAATACCAGAGTTGGGGCTGTTTTGGAAAAAAAATACCCAAAGAGTAGATGAATTTGCACTTCACAAAAGTGGAAGGAGAAGCAAACAGAATGGGGGAGGAAATGGCAAAAATCAAACTTCCTTTAACTGTGGTCAGAGATGGAGATATATATATGACAAAATAACCAAATCCTCCACCACAAGTCAAGACTAAGGATGACTTCATTTTTTATTTCAGTTTATTTCTATTTCATAGAAAGGACACGGTCAGTTATTCTCTGTGCGTTAAACAGCATAGTAGCATCAGTAATAGACAAAGCAGATGGTTTTGTTTTATTGTTTGAATGCTTTAGTATTTTACTGTAAATATATAAATAGTATATTCACTTGCCTTATACAAGTTCTCAATGTACTTTATAATAAACCAAGTAATTTTGACAGAAAAATGTTGACCACCCCTAGCCTAACACCATTCAGACAATGAGCTTAATACTGGCACAAATCCCATCCATTAAAAAGTCAGTGGTATTACATTTACTTTTACAATTTGAAGGATAAAGACAGAAATGCAAGAGATGGAGCAATAAGAACCATGTGGTCCTTCGTCTTCAAGGGTCTCATCCAGAGCCTATTAAGTTAATGTACATACTCTCTTTGATTTAAATAGGCTTTGCATAAGTCAGAAATTATTGAAAATGAATAGCAGGGAAAAGAATCACCCTGTTTACATTTGTTGAGCTATGTCCATAGTAAACTTGTAAAAAAATGAAAACAGTAGAAGATATTAAAACAGCTCTAAATACTAACTTTATTTTAGAATTCGTCATGACCTCATTTCCCACTCCAACATAAGTACGTGATGTCACAAACATCAGAAGACTTTTTTCAAAACCTTTACTGAAAATATTCCTCTTTCTATCATCAAACACTTTGTCTTGCCGCCTTCTTGCGGCTCTGCGTTCTAGAGACATCTATCTCTGGGCAAGCAGTTATGCATATCAGAGAGCAGGGTGGAGCACACCACCAAGGGACACCAAAGGGTTACAGATTGCTCTTATGGGAACTTCTGGTTGTGGTGAGTCAGAAAAGTGTCCAGCCAAAGAGGAGTGCCAGGCATCAGAAGCAAGGCCAAATGTCACTCTTCCAAATGAAGGTTCCTAAACTAACCCAGATATTTCATATCTAGTTAGAGCAGACAGATTTTTATTCTAACAGTGGAACTAGGGTACTTCACAGATAAAATTAAGCATGCACAAGGACTATGAGATTAGTTCCTCATTCCCCATTTCACCAAAGGAGAATCAAGGAAAAGACAAATTGAGTGATTAGCTGGGGTAAGCAGAGTGCAACCAAACCCCCATCCTGTTCAGAGACTGCCCTTTCCTGCTGGCAGCGTGGAGGAAGTATAGCCCACTACCAGGCACCGGCAAAAAGCCCTCCACTGGATTTTTGTTCAAAGTGACAGATCCCGGAGGACAACATTCATGTTCCCCACTAGTCTGTAGGGAGCGTGATGTAGCTGATGCTATTCCTTGCACACCTGCAAGGTCTCATTGATCTGCTGCTCGGAGCTCTGAAAACTCAGAAATCTATTATCAGTGTAAGCGTGTGCTTATTGATCAGATTACCTGCCTCTGCTCCTTGCGTGTACCTAATCGTACCAGTGTACGCGCGCGCACACACGCGTGAGCCTAAATATGCACACAGGCGTGCGTATGTACACGTGGGTTATTAGGATGCACGTATGTTAAAGGCTGTATGTATATTTTTTTGTTGTTTTGTTTTACAAAACTGCAGATAAATAAAAGGAACGGACCTTCTCCATGAAACGTGAGCGCAGAAGTACTCACAAGTGGCCAAGAGCTGCTAAATAATTAATCAATAGAGCACTGTGGCAGTTTGAAATGTAAATGTGATGGATGAAGGTGTGATGCTTGTCATCAAGCAGAAAATGATGTGACTGGAATGGATAACCCATGGTACCTGCTGACTGGCAAAAGCTTGGACACAAAGATAAAGTAAAGCCATCAGAAAGCAGCCCCAGCAAACCCTAATTCTTCCCTTTGACCCACAATTCACTTTCATGTCCCTGTCCCAGAAGAGATGTTTAAAAAAATGATGAAGAGCGATCTTGGGGTGGGAGAGGGGAGAGGAAAAAAAGAAACCATCTGAAGAAATGCTACCTGACAAGGCTGCGGGCTACATTCTTGAGAACACCTTTCTTTTCTTTATGTTCTCCTTCTCCTGTTAAATAAAAATGCGGCTCCTTTTTTCCCTTTCCTTTCTTCCAAAACTCTCCCGAGCCGTTCCTGCAAGTGGTTCTGTGACTCGGGAGCTGACAACAGCCGCATGCAAAGGAACAAAGAACGAGAGTGACAATTCAGAGTGCACGCAGGTGAGAAAGACACCTTTTACTTATCAAACTAGGCTGCAAAAAATGCTCTTTTTACTCAGCGAGCTAGAAATAGAGGTGATCTAACAAGGCACTGATCCAAATTCTTTATTTGTGCTGAGATGTAATGCTAAGAGGATTTTTAGGTTGACTAGTAGTCTGTGGACCCTCCGTTCAAGTAAGGAAGCGTTCCTCCGATTTCGAAAGAGGAAAATCCATATAATTACCGTGTATTATGTGACAGGAAAATGTATGCCGTAATGGCAAAGGGTGACAGAAAATGTCCATCAAAAAATTGGTTTTCAGGGACTTCCTATGCCAGTCATTACATTCTCTCTGTGGGGAAACTCAATATGGTGAGATTCAACTTAATTCTCCACATTTGAAAGAAATTAACTTTTGTAAAACAGGGATTTTTAAATCTTTTTTTTTTTTTAATAGAAATGCAAGCCTATACATTAGCAGATAACACCCACTAGAAGTGAAAACTAAATATAGATGTATATAATAGTGCTTTGGCACAAAAAATAGATGTTTTACCATTTCTTAGACATAAAATATGCATACAAATACTCTCTTAAAATCTTCCAGGTTTTTTAAAGACCTCTATATTCATGTTTACCTCTGAAGTGGCATAAAGAACCAGTAGATCTCCAGGTGAACTGGCCAGTGTTTTGATACTTGCCCAACATATTATTTTTACTTGTTTTTCTTCATTTTGGTTTTTAATCTTTATGTTACTGCTAGACAAGAGGCAATGAGAACATACATAAGTATTTATGTGCCAAAATGAATTTGAGAAGTCAAGAATTAGAGTTTACACTAAAACAGAAAATAGTTGGTGCAGCTCCATAGTAAATAGCGTACTTTTAGTCAGAGAGAGGTTACTGGTGTAATGCCATTGAATGAAAATCTTTCCCTGAACTTGGCTACCTGGATAAGCTTTAAGCTCTTACTCTCTATTTATACAGGGAATCACCACACTCCACAGACATATTTCCCATTTAGAATGACAAAACTGCAAGCTCGTGGGTAATTCAGATTGAATTTCATTTCCGAGCTTTTGGGGTTTCAGATTTGTACTTTGGGAGATTTCATCTAGCTCATGCCAAAGCCACTCAGCTGTCTATCTTTACCTGTGTGGCAGGTACGTTTAGATTACTTTTTAGTCCTTTTGCACAGCTTCGGGAACTCGGTATCATCATCAGTAGGAATCAGACCCAAGAATTTTGGGGAATCTGGGTAAACTGGTCTGTGGGATGGAAGAATGATCCCTCACCTTATGCCTGGTGTGCTTCTGATAGGAGATGTTTGTAGATTTTGCGGCAGTAAAAAGGCGTGTGGTCTAATGGTTCACAGACATTGATGCTGAGTGTAAGCAATTGCCGTATCACATTAACGCAGCAATATTTATTACTAGTAGGACTTCAGTTCCCCTACAAACTGCTCTAGAAATGGAAAAGAGCCATCCCAGGACTAAGTTGTCACTAAACTCATAGAAGCCCATTTCTGTACCTTTATTCTGTCTCAGCTACAGAGGAACTTGCAATAGAGAAATGGCGGATCAGACTGCAAAGGTGCAAAGGTCATCCCCAGCCTCTGGGAGGGAGACCCACCTACTCAGACCAGGGAGCATTGCGGTGCACACCTTGTCTTGCCCCCAACCTGGAGGAACAGCTCACAAGCACTGCAGGACATGCTGCCACAGGAGCCATGCACTGTGCTTTTTAGGTGTCCACATGTAATGTAGAGGTGCCTACCAGCCAAGCAGTAGAAGCAGTAGTTCATTGCATTGGGAACTGTATAGATACACTAGTAACTGGCTGCTAGTTTCTAGTATCATAGAAATATAAAGAGATAGACACGACTTTGCTTTCTTCCCCCTTTAAATTTGCCAGGTATATAGAAGAGAGGAATATAAAAAATGCCCTGACAAAGGCAGATCTGAGAACCTATGTCTTAATCCCAACAGTGGCCACCAACAGCTGGCTACAAAAGAGAAAGAGAAGGCAGCAACCTCGTAGCAAAGTGCCCCAGATCACTCTTCCAGCCTCCTGCATCTGGCAGCTCAGGGACTTTCCGAGTTGAAAAATTTGCCTACTTTGCTGTAGTGATAGTGCGTAAAATATGCAGCAATGACTCTCTTGTACCAGCAGGCTTTGTTTCACCCCAAGTGTTATGCCAAACTGGTTGTATATCATCATGAAGAATAACGGCATTTCCCCAGAGTTGATTTCCTGTGGCACATTTTACTTAGATACTTTCTCAACACCCTCACAAATATGCCATAGATCTAAAGCACAATCTCCTTTTCAAAATGAATGGGTCTGATTACAGGCATATTCATTTTGTAAAAGGTACAAAAGGATACAAATGTGCCTTTCCATCTCATATAATGTCAAAGTAAGACCCCCTTGCCCTTTTATTTCAATCCCCGCAATTTGAAAATAAAAAAAATGACTTGATTATATGTTTTTTACCATTAAGTGTATAATTGCTTTTGTGTTTTGACATTTAATTCCTCTTACCAAAATACATGGCAGGAATTAAAAGTCAAATCTTTTATGTATTTGATGTACAGATCCTTCCATGTATTTCAATGAGACAAATTGAACAGTTGAAACCTTAAAGCAGGTACAGTGAAGCCATCTGAAAATTAAGTCACTTTTTATACTGGAAATATGACAGTGGCCCCAGTTCTGCCCTTCCTTATCTAGGTCCATGGCTTTTTAAAATCTCTGGAAGGTCTGAATGAGTCAAAACCAAGAAACACCTACAGGACTTGACCTTTAAAATAGAGCTGGGATTATACTGTGCCTTGTTGGGCAGATTTCAAGATTATGGCCCAGGCTGGAAATGACTTTTCAAAGCTGTAAGACAGAAGCTGGCCAGGTACTAGACTGTGTTGGTCTGGCATTGGAAAGCTGCAGTGAGGAAGACAGATCCCATCAGGGAGGGCCAGGAGCAGCCAGGGCACGTTCTGGCTGGCCATAGGCCAGCAGAAGGGCTCTGGCATTAAGAAAGGAGGAGTAGGTGTGGATGAGTGCAAGGGAAACTGGCTGTTGCTTACGGATGCTTCATGGGGTTTTTGTCTCCCCTTCATCTCAACTTTTTCCCATCAAGTTTTTCCCACTTCATGCACTACCCTTCATTAAGGGCAGCATCCCTCTTTCCCTTTTACAGTTCTACTACTACTTTTCCCTTCCCTCTCATAACCCTCGTTTTCTTTCTGCCATGGGAACCTCTCTCCTTTCATCTATTGCATTCTTCTCTCTCTTTCATATATTTTTCATATTTTTCCTCTTTCCTTATATTTCCCTTTTGCTACTTGTGCCCTCTTCTCTGTATGGCATGACAAATTCCTCATCTTTACCTTAATTTCTGTTCATACTCATCTACAACCTATGTGCTGAGAGATTTCTTCTGGCTGCATTTTCTCCCACTGGTTACTCCACTGTGATTTATTCCCATCCAGTTAAATCCTAAAGTGACTTGATCCTACAGCCATAGCTGGGATTACATAGTGCCCAGAGATTCAGATTTATGAAGTCTAATATTGTCTGAAAAAAATTTCTGCAATCTGGGAAGTAGATCTTTGCTGGGAACTTGGACAGACCAAGTTTGGGATAAGCTGAGCCAGGGATGGTAGTTGCAGGCAGTAATGGTAAATGAGATTCAGCAAAGTTCTTCCAGTGTTAATATTCTCACCCACAAATTCTATCATGCCTTTCTTATACCCATTAAAAAAGACTGGCTGCTCTAGGTGAATATGATCTTGGCTCAAGATTCATGTTGGTTTTTTCCTTTTTGCAAAGCCAGAGACACAATTTTTCTTTCTTTCATCTCAGGAAAGATGCTTTCAACAAAACTAAAGGACAATACGCAAGGTAACCAGAAAAAAAAGAGGTAAAGGAAACGAGAAACACTTGTATCACAAAGAAGAAAGACAGAGAGACAGCTCAGTGTATCTCCACACAACAGTTGTAGTGTCACCATATCTCACAGAGACACACTCAGTTTCCCATAATGAAAGCAGTTCACATCGCATGGGTGCCAAGTGCACGGATGCTGGAAGTTGTCGCCCTTTGGCCATCATGTGTTTGCACTTTGAGGGGAGAATGAGACAGCTTAGGGTTGCTCCAGCCCAGCCCTGGCACTGCAGGGCCTCCTTTCCCAGCATTCCTGCCACATGCCACTGCTGATAGGATTATGAGAGTGAAGCACTTTTCAGGTATGTGGCAAGGGTGTGTTTGGACACACACATGGACTTGCACATTTTTTCCACACCTTTACACATGCAAAAATCGCAAGTTAAAAATTAAAAGGCAATGGAAAGCCCATGGCGAGTAAATCACAGCACTGGACCCAGCTCATACCTTCAAGAGAGACAGAAGGTAGGACTTACAGTAAGGAAAAGGAGCTCATGACATCTGTGATAAAGGAGTAACTGCAAGTAATAGAAGTAGCAGACTTATACATGTGTGGTCCAGTCTTCGAAGAAGTCTGATTAAAGCTTGAAATAAGGCATCCAGAAAACCTTGAGTTTGTCCCCAAGAGTACTTATTTTACCCACATGGTGAGTGCCAATTGAAAAATCTTTCTCAAAATCTGCGTCTCTGCTCAAGGTCTCTTCTTCATAGTTTCAGGAAAGTAATTAATTCAAGGAGATGCTTCAAAGTTAAGCATTTTTTTTATAAATCATAAAGTAATCCTAAATGGGGAGGTACAAATAGGTGCAAATTATTGCCTTCTTCCAGATCAGGGTGTCCACAGTAACTTTGGATGTTACAGTTCTTCAGAACACACTTACATAGAGACAATACTATTACCTAATGCTACTCATAGGGGATTTTCTGTTCATACCAGTTACAGAATGGGGTCATTCATGCTGCCCTTTTAAATATTTTTTTATGTCAATAATGTCAAGCAACTACAGAATATACTGCAGCTTAGCCTGAAAGGGAGTTGCTTCTCAGAATGGGGAACTTAGAGAAGATGTTTTGGCTCAGCTGGAAGCTTTATGGGGCAGATTTCATCCATGGTCCAGAAGTAAATGTCAGCTCCCTTGAGACTTTGGAACTCGATGTGTGTTCAGCCCCAGAAATCAGGTGATGAACCAGAACTTCAGACTCTCAGAAAACAAACACTTTGTGCTTCTGAGAGGTTGGGTTTGTTTTTATTTTTTCCCCATTTTTTTTTTTGCCTTTTTCTTTAATTTTGATGGATGATGTTTTGTTCTGCAGTGAGTTTTAATGCGTGTCGCTGTGGAACAATTTCAATTGTCGAAAACAACAACAACAAAAAGCAATATTTCAATATTTCTCAAGGAAAGGCTTCAAAGGTTTCAGATCTTTTTAAAATGTTTCTGCTTTATTTTGACGTGGCATAAAAGTTTTGTATGCATTCTCGCATCCGCTATTGTGACAGCTGTATTTAATGAGTGCAAAATGATCAGAAAAACATCCTTTACTGTGGGTTGCCATTGCCAGCAGATGACAGGAGAGAGGCAGCACTGTAATAAGAGAAGCGATGAAGTAGTTCACACTACTAGGGATGAGGTATTCCTAACTCAAATGCCTAGGTATGCCTTTTGAAAGTGGTGCATTGGTCACGTTACCTGATAGTTTCATCACGGTTTTTTTCCGAGCGTGTTTCAGAATAAAATCGTGCGTCCTTTGCCTCGGGTCATGAAGTGGTTGGTTGAAACATAATATTTGTGGATAACACAGTCAGTTTCCCTAAGATGAAGACTAAAAAGGTCTTAGCCTTGTCTATAAATACCGGCCTTTCCATCAAACTGATGCTAAGCATGGAATGCAGACCCACAGATCCACGGGAACTGAAACATTGAGCGATACGTTTCCTTTCTATTTTATATGTATATCTAATATCTACGTTTTTTAGTCCAAATTGGAGACAGTATAAAAATAAATCTAAATGGATTTGAAAGGCAGGGTATTTCTTTCTTCAAAGCTTTGTCATTCCTGACTTCCTCTGGTGACTGTTAGCTTATCATGCCTTTGTACAGGAGATCTAAGTATTTTATTCTCTCTTGTGTCTCCATATGGTACCATTTCCCAGATAGTCTTCCTTTGGTCACAAGATGACAGTGAGAATGGATTGTCAAACTGGACCACTATGACAATTTACTCTGGGGGAGAAAATCCTGGGGGTGTTTAGAAGCTTTACTGTAAGTTATATTTGATTAACTTATCCCACTACTGACAAATAATTAGGTCAGCAATTAATTTCAAAATGCAAATGTGCTACAGGCCTTCATGTTTTAAGAAATTCCCTTTGTCTTTAGTTTTTACTTGTGTTAAAGTCTTAATGGATTTAGCAGGGTGAAGGAACAAAATTATGTTTTCTAATGCTTTATTTACCAGGTTGAGCTGGACTTTTTTGGCAAATATTGACTACAAATGTTTGTTCAGAAATGATCATGTGTGATGGAATTTAGTGGAATGAGAAAACAGCAGAGAAATTATAAATGACCCATTTTAAAATATATATATTTTCACAATTCTGCTGCAAAATATTTATCTACCTTTATGGATTAGGAACAGAAAGACAAACCAAAGGTTTGGGAGCAGACCATGGCAGGAAAGTCATTAGTACCTGCTTAAGCAGCCTAAGAAACCAGGGTATATCAGAAAGAAAACATGTTTAATATTGCTACAAGTACGGCTCAAAGAGACCTATCTACCAGCCTATCTGAGGGACTTTATTATTAAATAAATACAGATTAAATGTTCAGCCATTCCCAAGAGAAACTCTAGGGAGTTTTCTGTTGACTTTAAGGGAGTGAGGCCCCTATGTCTAAGTTTTCTGTGATTAAAATAATGGAATTTTTTAGAGAATACTCTAAATATGCAGCTGTAAACAAACACAACCATCTAGCCTGATAGAAAATCTGAATGAATTTACACAGGTGACAGACTTATATTAGAATTTCCTAACAGTTGATTTGCTTAATTGATTCAAGTCAAGGACAGCATCCTCTCTAGAAATGGATGGGGGGTGGTGTGTACAAAATTTTTACTGACCTTAAGATGAATTTTTAAATGGATTATGACAAGCCACAGTTTTTATGTCTAACTATGAAAGATGCTTTGGATGAAATAATGATAAAGAAAACAAAAAGTCAAGGTTGTTTGGGTTTTTTACAAAATGGTACTTTTACATCACTTTTGCTTAAATTACTAATGCAAACAATTACATCAGGAAAAAAAAATCCAGAAAGGAAAAAAAGGAAGACAAACATTTGCAATTTTAGGAAACTTTTGTATTGGAAGGAAAAAGAAAAGGAAGATTTTATGGAAAATTATGTCTCACCTACACCGACAAAGTTTTGTTTCCAATCTCCTCTGAAAGATTGCGCTCAGGACCCTCTTTCCATCTTAAGCAGCATCTGAAGATCTCTGAAGTTTTCACCAGTCAGAAGCAGACAATACAAGGCTGAAGCTTCTTTTTGAATGAGGGAGAATCTTTCTTTCTCCCCAGAGCTGTGGGAGAGAAAATCAGAAATAGAACTGGATACAAGAGGGCTGAGCTGTTCTGAACTGTGCAGAGAGAAGGTTTTTTCTAAGATACAGGCAGTGCACGTGCTGCTCAGCTGAGCACTGGCATGGACCCCGTTAAAGTACCACATTTCAAGAAAGATGTGGCTGCCTTCAAGGCTGTCCAAAGAACAAGAATGGGAACAATCAGAAGTCTGGGAAATGATGGAAGAAAACCTGACCTGTGATGATTCCATCTCGAGAAGAAGAGGATCCAAGAATTCAAATTTTAAAAAGACTTCTGGAAAGTGGCCGGAAAGAGCTTGTGTTTCAGGTCTGCAGTGAAATGACAGAATGTAACAGCCCTGCATTGAAACAAGGGTAGATTTGGGTCAGACGCTGGCAAAAGCTTTGACAGTGAAGATGTTAAAGCTGTGGAAGGGATTTTGTGCGGAAAGTCTGGAGGCCCTCTCCCTGAAGATCTTTGAGAAAAGGCTGGGCAAACTGCTTTCCAAAATAATGTGAATACAATTTCTGGCTGAAAGCAATCCCTTAGCAGTTATTACACGGGTATTTTTAATTGCCTTTAAGCAGCTGACAGAACTGTTGTGGTACTATAAAATAAACTTCTAAATTAATCTAGGGCAAGAAACATACTAAGAATGCCCAGCACAGCTGCTGTTACAAGTGAAAGCAATTGCAGATGGGGTTTGTCTGGAGAAGAAAAACAGATAGAATGGTCTGCTTGACCAAAGGTGACCTCATTAAAAATGTTATATATCTTTATTTTTATATATATACATATATCATTATAACAAAAACTTTCAGTGATCAGTAAGCTGACAT
This sequence comes from Hypotaenidia okinawae, assembly GCA_027925045.1. Classification (NCBI taxonomy): domain Eukaryota; kingdom Metazoa; phylum Chordata; class Aves; order Gruiformes; family Rallidae; genus Hypotaenidia; species Hypotaenidia okinawae. The sequence continues at coordinate 147,902,969 of BSDF01000001.1, forward strand.
TAAATACTATAAAATAAAGGAAGTCAATATGCCAGAGCTTCATCATCAAAGTTGAGGTTTACTCAGCAGTTTTTAGGACAGAATCGCTGTGACTATGATCAAGCAGAGGGTTACAAGGCAAAGCAATCTCAGATTCTGTCCCAACATTGGTATAGTAGCAGTTTGGCAAAGATACACAGAACACAACTGGAATAATGTAATTTTAAGTGAGAATGATAATTTCTTCCACGTAGTACCTGTTTATTTGATGAAAAAATAAATAAAATTCACATTAATACAGCACTTCACTCTTAAGTTTAAAAAAAAATCTAATGTCTTATAGGTCATATTGTTTAAAACAAATCTTTCAAATCAGAATGATCTCTGGAGGCATCTGAAAAAAATGTTAAAGTATAAACCAAGATATAAGTAATTTAAAAATATTGTCACACTAAAATTAGGACATTTCAAGATATTTTATTAACTCATTTGTATCTGTTTACATTGAAGCAACAACACTAAATATTCTGGCTGCTTTACAAATGCCTTCTACTGGATTCCCTTCCCTTGGATGCTTGTGTGCTATCGTTCACTCTTTGTCTCAAACAGGGAGTGACACATCCCACCTCATGCAGTCTGTCTTTCTTTCATCCTGTCATCCTTGGGAACGGTGGGATTTTCCTTATCCTGTAAAATGGTCGCTGAGGATTGCCTTGTGGGGATCAGAGGGGCATTTCCCTTGGGACTGCCAGGCCTGAAGCGTATTTGTTCCTCCTGTCATCCACTCCGAAGGGCATAATCCCAAGGAAATCAGTGGGGAGTTTTAATATGGACTTTGAAGGCCAGATATGCCTAAGAATATAAAGGTGATTAAAAATGATTCCACTGAAACCCTCTCAGCAATCTGGGGCTTTTCTTTGAACAAGAAACCAAAATAAAAATGCCTTGCTTGGGTTTTCGTAAATATCAGATGACAAATCATAGACTTTCCTTACGGCCCAAAACGCTTTTGACAAAGGACTGCAAATCATTGTTTCCAACTTCAGGTAAACTTGTTACTCTAAATCCTCCCAGTGGTGTCATTTGTATCTCAAGTGTTGTTTTGAAGTTGGCCCAATTCTTTTCTCACGTGGTTTCAACTCCAGTGAGACTTGATCCTGTGTACACAAGCTGTGGTACAACAACTGCTTCCTTGTAAATGAGCGGAATTCACAAGCTTTGCAAAAAAGTTTGACTTGATAAACTTTTTCAAAACTCTCTTATCTTACACTGTGCTTTGATAAAGTTTTCTCTTTGGCTTAGTATAGCAATGTAAAAGGTCTGTATCTCGTATAAAATGACATAACTCCACAAGAGTCTCTGGTGTCATCTAAAAGCACATATTCCCACCCTCACCCTGCAGCAGCCCCACAAGATTTCTTTGGGTCTCTCCCAGCTGTTTGGACCCAGGGCACTTGGCATTCCTTTTTTTCAGGGGCCAAAAGCAGACCCAGGCTCCAAAGGACCCCCATCTTCACAAACATGCTCGCAGCAGAATGAGGAGCAAAGGGGTAGCTTATCACTCTTGAAATGTCCCTTCAGCACTCCAAAAACTCCACTGTAAGTGCAATAAACACTTGCTGGCATCAGCATCACTTTTATAGCTACCGCTGAGGATGCTGAAGAGTGATAGAAAGAGAAAGATACTTTGTATCAGATGGGGTGTTTTGCTTTGCTTTGTTGAGGAGTAGTATAACCACACAGAAGAGACAATCAACAAAGAAGCAAGAGCAGGGGAATAAAGGAGAAATATCATGATCTGAAAATCTCAAACACCGGTTTGGGAAAGGAGACAAGGGGACCAGCTCCTTTTCCCTCAGACAACAAATACTAGAGCATCTTCATCCTCACAGCAGACAAGTGTAAACCTTGATAGCGATTACTTTAGTGCTGCCCTCTTCCTTACTGCCCAAGCCAGCCCACCAGCAACGACTGAGTCAGAGAATCCCAACCTGAAAAAGGAAAAAAAAAAGGAATCCAAACCCAAATCTCACACTCCCCAGCTGCAGGCGTCCTGAAAAAGCGCCTCAGGCCCCACACATGTGACTTCACAGCAAAACCTAGAGCCAGCCCTGAGGGGTCTGCTACAGAGAGTGAAGTAATGTGACTGTGATTAGGACATGTGGAAATTAGAAGCGCTCTTGTTTTAAGAAGGTGCGCTATCTACCAAGCCTGCACTACACTTCTTTCAACTGTAACATGGTGAACAAAGGCTGCCTGCAGAAGACGCCGTATTTCTCTACCCAGTCTATGTCACTTGGAGCTTTTTATGCTAGACTGGTTTTAAAAACTTCTATTTAAACCAACATGAAAGGTCCTTAAGCAGTAAATAGCATATTATATCAAAAACAAATAGATTAAAAAGTGAACATCCAGAGCCAGTATATTTCTTTCCAGAAGAGTTTCGCTTTCCACACTAACTAAAACTGTAAGAGTGGCAGATCTGGGCCAGAGGTTTGTAATGGGCTTTTTACTTTTTTTTTTCCCTTCTCTCTCCCATGATAAATAATCAGTTTTAGAGAATTGATAAAAAGAGACAAGAATGAAAAGTGAGTATGACACATTTATGAGACAGATTTTTCATCTGTTTCTTAAACACACCACCTTTATTTCAGATTGCATTTTAAAAAAAAAGATGGGAGAGCCACCCAATTTATGTTGTGCTACAGGATACATACGAATACATACATACGAATCTACAGAGCATAGACTAGGAAAGCAAGAAAATTCACCAAAATTTTCCTGACAAGGTGAAAAAAATTTTATTATCATTCAAGAGCCATTTATTTAAAAGAGAAAAATTAAGAAAAAAAAAAAGGCCACATGACTAGAGGCAGCAGAGGATAAAAACACATTGTTTCCAGACAAACCCCCATCAAAGACACATGACTGGGGATTCGGAAGTCATAAGATTCCCCTATTTTAAATTTCCAGAAGCACTTTCAAAAAAAGCTGGAGTTCTACTCTAGGATTTGCTACATGCTTTCCACTCCTGATTGATAACAAGCAGCAGCATTAGCAGTATTTTTCCCCCATCCTTCCTCTGAAGCTAATGGACTCGAGGATTTGTTACTTGATCTAATGGCAATAGCTTTCCGATAGACATGCACAGAATCATTGATTAGTTTGTCCTCTCCTTGTTTGCATTGGAACACTGTTCAATTTACACCAATTAAAGAATGCTTGGTTTGTGTATTGAAGAATAATTAAGGGATGGAATTCCCTATAGGCTACTAAAAATGACATCTGACTGGAATGGTGATTACAGCATGAAGGCAGCATTAGTATTTAAATAGTTTGACTGCTATATAAAATCATTACAGCATCTCACCATGAAAAAGAGCATTAGTTAATTTTGCCTATAACAAAATTAGTTGTATGTATTTGCCTGGTCCCTTTAAGTAAATTTGACAAGGCTAATCTTAAAGCAAGCGATCCAGGTTTGGTGGAAGGAGCAGATAGAGGGCTGTTTAAAGTAATCATCTTGATAGATATGTATATAATCTTCAACCAAAATACAAATATACAAAAATTAATAGCAGAGCTTTGCCAGAGATACTCAAATCAAATCTAAAGATTAAAACCACATAGGTTGCTGAAACAGAAAATCCAAGTGTAACTGGCATGTTAATTATACAACAATCAAGGTTTTACAAAGTATAAACACAGGAGGAAGCCTGATTTGTCCACCACTGTGGTTCTCCAACTTTTATAACCCTTTCCAACATTGTGTGGAGCAAAGCATCAAGAGAAGCAAACAGGCACAGTGGAAAGAGATGTCACTGTAAGGACTCCCCTATGAAAAAGAAAATCCCAAAGAATTAAAAATACCAAAGTAGCCTAGCACATCCCTGCAACACTTCCTTAGACAAGTTTGTTTTTACTTCAGAGTACAACCTGGGGGAGAGGTTCATTCTTGAAAACACATTTGAGGAAAGAGGACTTTTTATCCTCTTTCCCTTTCTCCTACACATATTAAATTCTATCTCCTAGCCTTAGATAAAAGCATCGACAGTAATGATCCATCCAAAACGTGACAGTGGCATTACTGTAACATAAACTGCTTGGGTCCATTCCTGAGGCGTATTTATCTTTCCATAGCCTACTTAAATATAGTGTGTTTGTTTTGCTAAACTTAGATACTGTAGTATATTTTATAAGGTCATCCGCCTGCTTCAATGCCTCACATTGCAGCTACTATCCTTCCTATGAGAATTTATGCAGTTCCGCTTGAAGGTTGTCAACACCCTCTTTAATTCATTAAAGGGTTCTCTGTGAAGGAACACAAGACTTTTCCATTTAAGCCTCTAAGGGGAACAAGACTTACTAGCATGTCTACATTGTGCAATGCCCGCCTGTGTTAAAGATGCTCGAGTTCCCAAGCCTGAGCTCCAAATGAGGTGATACATCTGCACAGCACAATATACCCTTATTTGTGTGGCTCAGCAACCCTGGCCAATCCGCAACGCCTCTTTGCAGATCAAATTAGGCTGGGCACCGTGCTGTTCTCGTGTCCACGGCTGGTTCTGCACGGTGCTTATGGATATCTTCAGTGGACCACGTTTCACTGCATGGATCTGCCCTACAATGAGGTTTGGGACAGTACACTTCGTCAGAGCTTACAACCACTGACTTTCCACTGGGTTTTGTTCCAACATGTAAAAAGTCGTCTGTTCTGGCTTTTGTTTTCATGTTGCACAAGTAGTTCTCACTTCTGTGCTAGACCTCCTGTTGGGATCTCCCACTATAATCTGCCTGACTAGACCTTGGTCTTTCAGGAGTGAGACTAACGCTTCCTCTCCATGAATAATCTCCTTTTGCAGCAGGGCTGATATAAGGGTGTATTCTTCCCTCCACCCACGAGAAGAATGTCCATTAATTTCAATAGAAATTCTCCATGCAGAAAAGGGAGAACTGTGCCCTGGGGAACATTCATGGAAGATTAATGGTGAGGAGAGAAAAGTGATACAGTACAGGCAGAACAAAATCAGAACCCACCACACAAATAAAACTGGACAAGGGTTCATTTTTTAAGAGTCAGTCAGAGCGGCAGGAAGGCTTTGAAAAAATCAGGGCTGTTTCAGTGCACTTTTGCATACATTGGCTTTCAGGAGACATGAATAGAAATCTAACAGTAACTCTTTTTTCATACCTCCTTTCACAGGTCTCACTGGCAAAGAAGGATTTAGCACTTAATTCCTGTACTTTTATGTGGCAAATTAGGAATTTGCACCTTAAAAGGAAATTGCTTTTCAAACTCCCATAAATTCTGGATTTTATTTTTTTAAATGGTGGAAAACATTCCCTACCTTCATCCTAACACATAATAAATAGCGCTCTCCATTACTTCTCCTCAGAAAGGTGTAGGAAAGTAGACCTGGCCAAAGAGAGGTGTTTATCATTCCTTCTGAGGAGAGGCTAAGGGTCTAGAGCGTGTCCTTAACCATTTAACCTCCTCAGTGCTTTTCAGTGTAAACTCACACATTGCTCTCTTCATCAATGCCAAGTGCCTGTTAAAGAAAATGTTTAACTTAAGGCATGGCCATATGATTAAGAGGGGCCCACTGTCATTGAACAGCCCAGATCAAAACTGGAATATGAACAGAGTTGTAACATGCTTTATTTGCCACTTTAACATCAACTAAAAAGTAAAATCCCACCATAATTTTAGGTAACAACTGGTTGGTTTGCATCTGCACCAAGACATGAGGAGGAGGTTGGTGCAACAGACATCAGTCGGTGACTCTCTGGGAGGATGCACTGAAGGTGTCGCTCTTTCTGCTGACCCCAGAACAAGGTCCCTATTCTGGGGACATGATCAGAGCACCTCTAAAGGGTTTTTCTCCGTGAAGGCAAGGCAAGACTGAAAGACAAGGAAGTGCAACCCAGTGAAGAAGCGTACTCTCACAACGTGACACTACACTGGCAAACGTGGCTGTCAGCAAAACACACACACACACACACCCGTTCTGACTGTCAACACTCAAGTGAAGATAAGCTTACAAAAAGGTTAGTATGCATCCTGATTTGATTTATTTTTGAGTCATTTTTGGCCCCGTTTCTTCCTTGCCGCACTTCCTAGAACAACAAAAGGCCAGAGGCAGGTGTTGGAATGGCACTGTTTTTTCTCATTTAATCTGTGAGGCACCATAAAAAAACAATCAATGATCATGGAGCGTTCTCCAGATTTGTCTAAGCATAAGTGACTCAAATCCTAACATGTGAATTTAGTAAAGTTAGTCTGTGGAGTGGAGATAAATTACAGCAGCAATTGAAGTTGAATGTGATATAGAAATCCAACCAACAGAAGACTGTCTGGAAACAATTATTCAGAAAGCTGCTGACCCTCTATTTCTTTAAAGAGTTAAACATTTGGATTGGTTAACTGGCAGCTGCAATAATAGGCATATGCTCTAATCTTTGATCCATAGCTGAATTTGCAACTCTTTGTATGAGAAGCAGATCACATAGATTTGCATATTTTTAAGGATCTATAGGGAGAAAAAAAAGAACAAAAACTGCTCTTCCAAGATGCCACTTGGAGATCACACAGAGTGTCATGGGTCCCTCCAAGTACACTAATGTTCAAAGCCAGTTGCAAGACTCTCAGATTTTATAAATGGCCCTAAACTCTGACATTCACATCTGAAGTTTAATCAAAATTCCTCCTAGAACAAAGAATTGCAGTCCAAGGTTGCATCGTAACTCTTCACAGGGATATGTACATCTGTCATTAAGATCTCATTTCCACATCCAAATTTGTGTCAGAACCTTCCTGAAATCTGCAAGAGTCCAGAGGTAATAGATAAATTAGAAAATGTTTTGTGACCAAAGAAGAAGCTGTTGTCCAGGCATGAGATTTCTGCCAAGGTCCTGACATCATCTTAGTCTGGGCAAAATTTTCCACTGTTGATGAAAATTCTGCAGGCAGAAGGAAACCATGAATCACACCATAGGTAGGTCGCATGCTACCCAAATTTAATTTTTTGTCTGTTCAAGGTTCATTTCTGGCTCTCCTGAGTTTCCAACACCAACTGAAACATATTTACTAAGTACTCATTTTGCATCAACAATCATGCCTGTGCCACAGGAGATTTCCTTAGCTTGGTACTATTCCCTCAGAAAATAGCTCCTTCTGACAGAAGCGAGCAGTATATTGAGTACTGTGAAGTGAAGAAGTAATCAACCCTGCAAATGTTCTCAACTGTGGGATGTTCCAACATGGTCGTTACTTGATTTGAAAGGAACTCCCATCGTTTTACAATAAGCTTTCTCTCATGGTTCACCTAGACAACACTGTTAGATACCCACAAAGCAGATTATGATAGTGGTTATTAGTTATTTGCCTATGGATACTTCCTACACATCCCAAACACAAATATGGGACTATGCAGACATGTGCAAGGAAGGCAATGCAAAGAAGGCCCTCCCCAAAAAATGTTCTGTCTAGCTTTTTTGTAGTACCATGTGATAAGCCATATGGAAGGGAAGGTAGACTAGAAGTCTGATTGACACACTGCTTTCAGGCACTATCTGCCTTGTCCTTGTGGGCAGGCAAGATTTTGTAAAGTCCTGGCAAAAATCCCAAGAAGGTGGTGGACATTTCTGGATAAAGTGTAATATGAAGATGAGGGGATGCAATGATATTCAGACAGCTTCTTTTGAGACTGATCAGACCATTGACAGGTGAAACAGAACCTCAGCCAGCAACAATGGTTTCAGTGTCTTTGAGGTATTCCCTTTAAGAGGGAGTGAATAGAAAAAGAGAATGGCATACAACTTTTAATCAGAAAAATTAAAGGATGATGCAGAGTTTTTGAGAAGGGACCAGCCCGTGTCCTGGCAGTGCACGCATTCCACGGGTTTAGCAAAACTCCAAAAGTAACCCAAAATCCAAGTGTTTGCTACACTTCTTACTACATTTTGCACCTTACCAACAGCATTTGTGTGGATAAACAGGGGACTGCTGGGCAAACTCAAGTGGAAGAAGAGAGTCTACAGGTCATGGAAGGAGGGGATGGCCACTTGAGACGAATATAAGACTGTTGTCATAGCATTTAGGGTGGAAACTAGGGAAGCTAAGGCCTCTCTGAAATTAAACCTTACAAGGGAGATCAAGAACAACAGAAAGGGCTTCTTCAAATACATTGCAGAAAAAAATAATGCTAGAGGCAATGTAGGCCCTCTGTTGAATGAGGTGGGTGCCCTGGTGACTGAGGATAGTAAGAAGGTGGAGTTACTGAATGCCTTTGTTGCCTCTGTCTATGCTGCTAAAGACTGTCTGCAGGAGCCCCAGATGGCTGAAGCCCCGGAGAAAGTCAAGATAAGTGATGTGTCTGCCTCATTTGATGAGGACTGGGTGAGGAATGAATTAAGCCACCTGGACATCCATAAATCCATGGGTGCTGAGGGAGCTGGCAGAAATCATTGCGAGGCCACTATCTGTTATCTTTGCTAAGTCCTGGGAAATGGAAGAGGTGCCTGAGGACTGGAGGAAAGCAAAGGTTACTCCAGTCTTCAAAAAGGGCAAGAAGGAGTACCTGGGTAACTACAGACAGGTCTGACTGACTTCCATCCCTGGAAAGGTGATGGGAAGACTTATCCTTGGTGCTGTCTCTAGGCACATCAAGGATAAGAGGGTTGTTAGGAGCAGTCAGCATGGTTTTACCAAGGGGAAGTCATGTTTGACTGATCTAATAGCCTTTTAGGAGGATATAACCACCTGGACAGATGATGGTAGGGCAGTGGATGTAGTCTACCTTGACCTCAGTAAAGCATTTGACACCGTCTCCCACAGCATCCTCATGGCTAAACTGAGGAAGTGTGATCTGGAAGGTCAAGTAGTGACATGGATTGAGAGCTGGGTGAAGGGAAGAAGCCAGTAAGCTTTGATCAATGGGACAGAGTTGAGCTGGAGGCCTGTATCTAGTGGAATCCCTCAGGGGTCAGTACTGGGACCTGTACTATTCAATATATGTCCATTGATGACCTGGATGAGAGAATAGAGTGTACAGTCAGCAAGTTTGCTGTTGATACAAACCTGGGAGGGGTGGCTGACACCTCAGAGGGCTTTGTTGCCATTCAGCAAGACTTACACAGGCTGGAGAGCTGGGTGGGGAAAAGTTTAATGAGATTTAACTAGGGCAATCGCAGGGTCTTGCATGTGGGGAAGAACAACCCAGTGTAGGTTGGGGACTGGCCTGTTGGAGAGCAGCATAGTTGAGAGGGATTGGGGGGTCCTGGTGGACAGCAGGATGGCCATGAGCCAGCAATGTGCCCTTGTGGCTAAGAAGGCCAATGGCACCCCGAGGTGTATTAGAAGGGGTGTGGTTAGTGGGTCAAGAGAGGTCCTTCTCCCCCTCTACTCTGCCCTGCTGAGACCACACCTGGAATATTGTGTCCAATTCTGGGCTCCTCAGTTCAAGAAGGACACAGAACTCCTTGAAAGAGCCCAGCTCAGGGCCAACAACATAATTAAGGGAGTGGAACACCTTCCTTATGAGGAAAAGCTGAGGGAGCTGGGTCTCTTTAGCCTGGAGGAGACTGAGGGGTGACCTTGTTAATGTTTATAAATATGTAAAGGGTGAGAATCAGGAGGACAGAGCCAGGCTCTTCTCAGTGATGGCCAGTGATAGACAAGGGGCCACAGGTGCCTGCAAGTTGGAGCATAGGAAGTTCCATGTGAACATAAGGAGAAACTTTTTCACTGTGAAGGTGACAGAGCACTGGGACAGGCTGCCCAGAGAGGCTGTGGACTCTCCTTCTCTGGAGACATTCAAACCCTGCCTGGACTCTTTCCTGTGTGATTTAGTCCAGGTGACCCTGCTCTGGCAGGGGGGTTGGACTACATGATCTTTCGAGGTCCCTTCCAACTCCTAACATTCTGTAATTCTGTGATCAGCAGTAAAAGATGCTCTTCTGTCACCAGTAGGGCCATGTAATTGGCTGTTCAAATGGTGAAAGTATTGTGAAAATCAAGGGTCAAGATTTGACTTGCTCCATTACTAGAGTAGTTACTAACACAAACAGGTACTTTTCATTCTGTGTTTTGTTTGCCTTTGCATGTCCCTCCCTAAAGGCCCGTGAAAGATGTCTGATCTGAAAATGTATTGTGATGCATTGTGTTATTTTTTTATAAATGTGCAAAATTGGTTACATCAGTGAGAAGAAACTTCTTACAAGTTGCCCCTCCACATTTTTTTCTTTGTATCTTAGCTTTGTATCACACTACAAGGCCATTGGCTGAGACTTTGCTGTTACGTGGCACCTTACCATACATCTACCTTCAGTCAAAATATTGAAAGATAAAGTGAGAACACCTATGGGTGTTGAGACCACGAAAGCAGCATTTCTCTTTGCATTATGTAAAGCAGAATATCTGAAAATCATTTCAGTGAAAGCAGTTTAGAAGTGGGATGTTTTGGAGGCATTACTGTTGTAGACTACAGTAAAAAAAATATATCTATCAAATCAGAATAACACTAAATTAACTCAAATCTTAAGTGGCAATGAATCAATAAATTAACAAGGGGATAATGTCACCTTGATAGTTTAGTCTAAGTCCATTTCCTCTGCTCCTTCTGTAGTCAAGAGGGAGAAAGAGAGACTCAATCAGTAACACAGAGCTTTTTTTTTTACTATGGCCATCTGAGATACCTTCCTAAAATTGCCACATTAAATAGATTAATTGGGTGAGATCTGTCTGGAGGTGCCACCTGCAAAGCACAGAGAAAGAATGTCATCTGAGACTAGACAGCTAAATCTCAGGCAGCTACAACAAGGTGTAACAAATCCTGCCCTGTATGTGAATTCCCAAACTTTAGGAAAATAAGGACCAAATTAATTTCTAAGCCTTTTTTCATTTATTTAAACAGATGTTCTAGGCATGAGAATGGCTGTTTATTTATATCTTGATATAGATTTGATAGAATGGGCTTTGACTGACAGCTCTGGAATTATAGATCTTGAGACATATTTAACATCAACTTAGAAAGTTTAGGAAGTTCAGGTTCTTTTATCTATTCCCAAAAGGCAATGAGAAAGAGGAACCATTTGGTGTCTGATTTTTCCTTCTTCATTTGAAATAAGAAAATTAGTGAAATTAGGATACCCATCACCCTTTCTGAAAGCTAGGACAACCCCAACAACAGCAGAAATACTTTTCTCATGGATAGATGAAGACACGGAACTGGTTTCAGATATAGTTTCCATATGTACTTCCATATCTTAGGTAATAGTAGTTAATGTCAATCTTATATCCATCCCATATTAAAGGGATGTTTTTCTGTGTATCAAACAAGGCGTATATATATCTTTAGTGACTGTAGTACAAATTAAAATAGTACATGAGGTGTGATTCTATAAAATGACCAATTAATGGTCACCAAAGTTCACTGAAATGTTTTATGTCACAAAGCTCGGTAGTGTTTGCAAACGTGTTTTCATGAAACTGACCTTCTTTTGAAATCTCTGGGTTGAAGTGAAGGCCAGCCTACTCTGGCCAGGGGATAAAACAGGACACAGAGAATATTTGTCCCATTTCTGATATCCTAGTTTTGTCCTTCACAGTAGAGGCTGGATTGGCCATACGGCAGCTTCTCTCTCTCTTAAAACAGAAAGGGAGTGGGTAGAAACAGAAATAAAGATATGTGAAAGGAAGAGGGGGAAAGCGGAAGGATTGCTGTGTCTCCCTGGTTTCCCTTTATCAAAGGTAAAAGACCAAAGGGCTGTTCACTTGGCTGAGGGCCAGGCCATCGGCCCACTTCTGCCAGGTTGTGGTGCTGAGCACTCAGCTTGCCCCTTTGCCATGACACACCAGGGGCTTGCTTGCCATAGCATTAGAGGAGGGGGCTCTGCAGGACCAGATCCTCACCAGAACATCTTCCTAGGGACAGAGCCAGTTTGCATCAGCAAGGATTTAACCTACCTGTGACATAGTATAGAGGAATGGTATTGGGCTTAATAAACCAGCTAAATGAGATGTGGTGGGAGTGGCTGCTGCAATGCACAGAAATATCCTTCAGTGCAGCAGCAAGATAATACCAGCTCAGAGCCAAGCCTCACCTGTTGGTGAATATAAATCTTAGGCTGGGTTATGCATGAAAACGCCCCAGAGATCCCCGCAAATCTGTATAAAGTGTGTCAGGAGAAGAGTGCAACAAGCTAGCAGAGGAGTTAAATGAATCTCTTGCATCATGTCTGCTGCTGAGACTCGTGTAGAAATTCCTGTGCCAAAGGCACTTTGCAAAGAAAATCAGAGTGTGGCCTTTATACAGATTGAAGTCTCTAAGGAGGAAATTGTAGAGTAACTTGAGAAACTCAAGTGCAGTAAATCACCACAACCGGATGGTGTTCATCTGGGAGTTCTGAGGGGAAATAAAGTGAGAAAAAGCCAAGATACTGACAAGGGGATGCCTTCTTCCCTTGAAAAATGCAGCAAGCACAAGAAGGCTGGGAAGCCCTATTATGTTGACTGTCTTCAAAAGGAGATGAGGAAAATCCTGGGAATTGCAGAGCTTTGAAGTTTAGGGAGCCCAAGAAACCAGTTCTGAACAGCAGTTCAAGAGAGAGCTTGTTGGACTGGAATATCCCATGAGGTTGTCCTTCAGTCGCAAACCACTGGGGCTGTTACAAGGGGGAAAAGAACCACCCTGCACGACTGGAGGGTAGTACTTGGGGCAGTCTTCAGAGGGAGAGTGGGGTAACATGGGCTTCTCAGAGAAAAGTGACCAAGAGATCCAAATGCTGAAAAGTGTTTGAAGAGGTGACTTACAAACAATTGTCATAGAGGTTGTTAAGGAATAAAAGCGAGAAAAATACCTCAAAGACTTTTTTTTCCTGGAACTAACTACAAATCCATTCAGAGGAAGAGAATAGGGGAAGCGTTTCTCTTTCTAGTGAGGGGAAAAGTGAGCAGCCAGTAGTGGCTGTTAGGACTAGTGTCATAACAAATAAACGAGTCTGAATCCCAAATCCTAATGCGTTTAAATTAGCGTATCCAGAATCCACCCCAGATCTGGATCCAAGTCACACATGTGGTTCCCATCTTAAAAGAGGGCAAATCCTTTCCTGCATTCAAACTCCGTGAGCTCTGACATTTGTATACTCCATATCCACACTGTAGCTCCAGCCTACATGACAGTTATGTACGAAAAGGGGGGCAGGGGGTGGGGGGTGGGAGGAGTGCATGTGTACACATAGCATGCAAAGGAAGCAATTAAATGTAAACTCAAAACAATTTAAAAAGTGATTCATGGCAGAAAGCGCTCTGATGTAGAGATTGCATTACGTGAGTATTTGCTCTTGACATTAACTTGCTGCAGCTAGCTGAAAGGGCAGAAGATTACGAGTAATAGGACAGTGGGAACTTTGCTGGGTTTGGTGAGCCCGCTTACAACCAAGCATTTTAAATTATCTGGATTTACATGGCTTCGTACCCTTTCAGTTTCTCTCCTGGCTTGGGTTTGGGTTTTTTTCTTAGGTTTTTTTTTTCTTTAATTCCTGCAGGCCCAGTGCAGTGATGGCAAAGCTACTTCAGTTTTAATTCACTCTGTCTCTTTTGAATTCATTACATTTTGAGAGCTTTCAAAGGAAGTCAGAGGTAGGAATTAGAGAAAATATAGAAAGTGGGACATTTCTGACTGGCTTGTATGCTTTCGGTGTCTAAAAAGAAAGCTTTTTTTTTTAAAGCAAACTGTAGGAGGGCTTGTAAAAATAGATATTTACATTTACATACTGGGACAGATCCTCAGCTGCCATGGAGCCATGTTGCTCCATCTTCTTGAGCAGAGCTAACTCTAAAACCATCACAGCTGAGAACCTGCCTCTCGCGCATGTACACGTACATGTGATATAACTTCAGAGTAGGTATTTTTCTGGATGTGCAGAAGCTGCTTCTTCATCCATGTGCTTTTACCTGAGCCCTAAGTTGTGAGAGTGAAATCTCCTCTGTTTTTAACTGAGTGCGGTGCCTTCAGGGAGGCAGGGAGAGGAGGAAGTGTGATGTGCAAAGAGAACCAGTGTAGAGAATCCCAGGGTAGAAGGTAGGGGAGAGAAACAGGAAAGAAAACAAAGTCCCACCCAGCCATGTTGTGGTCTAAGGGCATTGCTTCTTGACAGCAACTGAAAACCAAGCAATATCGGCATTCACAGCAACGGAGAGTTAAACTGTGACTGAGCAGCAACCATGACTTTTGGAAAACACCTCAGGTGTTTCCTGCTAGATAGCAGGAATAGCGAGAGACCTGCTATTGATAGCAAGGTGGAGAAAAAGCAGTTCCGCACTCAGCCGTGCTGTTGCCGGAGTCATGTAACACAGGACAGAGACTACGTGTCACATCTGATAGTGCTAATAGGTGCCAACAGCCACCTTCACTCCTTTCCCCTCAGTCTCTCCCTGGGTGAGAGTCAGGTGAATATAGATGTGAAACAACACACATTGCGGCGTGCTTCTGCCCACACAGTGGGACCCTGGTACTGATTCAGGAAGTCCGGACTCCGGACACATAATGTACACTGCATATCCATAATAAATAATAATTACCACAGTAGGGGGCAGCAGCCAGCTGTGGAGGAAAAGTAGGGCCAGCTGCTGGAAGAGATGTAGGCACTGGCTGAGCGTGCAAGCTGGGCACTGGGGAGGGCGAGAGGGCTATGGCTGGGAGCCAGTGGCAGCTCACTGCCAAGAAGAGAGAGATAAAAGCACAAAAGAGGTTCACCAGAGGGAGCTGCTCCTGGCCACTCCTCAGCAATCGGTAGCGGCCCTGATCCAGGAGGGAAGGCTGATGGCAAACAGGAGCATCGCCAGCCAGAGTGTGTGGCCAACACTGCTCACGCGTACTACACTGAAGCTAACAGGATGGGTGTCAGTAAGCCAAGCAAGCCTGTCGCAGGGAAGCAGCCCTGCATAAACCTTGCATAAGCCTCTGGCTTGCAAGAGATCCATGCCTTCTCTGGAAATGAGCACAAACTCATCCTGTTCCCCTCAGCAGACCCCCAGAGGCATCTCCAGCTGATGCAGGGTCAATACTCTTGAAATGAGTACAGCTCCCCAAGAGACTGATAAGCACTTCATCAACGCCTTTCTGAAGCACACTGATGCCCAGGTCTCCTAGAATTCACTTGGAGAGAAGTGTCCAGGCAGTTCTGAAGATCCCCAAACAGCAGCACTTTAGCTGTCTGAATTGCTCTGAAGGTCTGGGGTCCCCAATTGATACGGTAAATGAAAAACTGCCTTTGAACACTGAGTAGTCCAGTGCTACAACTAGAATTTATTGCAGATTTGTAACACTTTTTCTACCGACCCTGAGAAGTTATTTCTAAGACCAAATCAATTGATCAACCACATTTTCACAAGGTTGCTTATGGCGTGCTCCCCACAGCCCAGCTTCTCAGCAAAGTCAATGGCATCCCAGGGTAAGCTCTTCTACTTGCCCCGTGTGTAGTACTTAACTATTTCACCAGCAGAGCGTAACAATTAATTATCGTATGTTCTGTGTAGTAATTATAACAGTGTGGCACATTTCACTTGAATTTAGCTTAGTGTAATTTAGCTTTGCTTATATTCATGTCTTATTTTCAAGCTTGCTTTCTGTGCCTGGTTATTTTTCACCGAGTTCAAATGCAAATAGACAAACCCGTTTGCATTTCTTTCCAAAAGAGGAACGTGTTTGTTTCCAGATTCTATAAGCATCCACCAGGAAAAGTCACACAGGACAACTGAAGTTGGGTTGGGTTGTGGGGTTTTTTTTGCTGTGTTCCTAGATGACTGAGTATAGTGGGTGTGATGTGGGTGATGCTAAAGGGAAGCCACTTTTCCTCCATTTCTGAACAGAGAAGATGAGGGGTTTTTCTCCCCCTGGAAAAAAACCAAAAAGCTACTGTCTGGATGGCATTTTATGTAGCCCACAAGAGAGCAGAAAACTTGATAGAGGCCAATACCAGGCAAATAGGGCATGGTATTAGGGAGAAACATCTATTATTTTTGCAGGTAGTGGCTAAGAATGACCCATGTGTGAGCTCAAAACAAATAAACGGGTGACAGAGAGCCTGTGTGTTGAACATATATACAGTTCAAACATAAAGAAGCAGATTCTTTCCAAACAACTTTTATCTGAACATCTGACCTTAAGGATCAGCCTCAGTTAAGTGCTGGCAAACACCATGATTTGGAAGGAAGTGAGGGGTGTTGCACTATTTTGAAAGCTCTGTTTTGAACCAGCTGTCATTATGAATGTCTGCTGGTACCCCATCTTAGCATACAGCCTGTCGCTGCTGAGCGTAATGGGAACGAGCCAATGGAGCGTATTGAGCTAGGCTTTCTTGCGTGTCTTCGTAGCTCAAATTACCTCTTCACATAGCCATAACAGGTAAGCTTTGAAGCTATTTATGCCACGTTCAAATTCGTTCCATTTAATTTGTGTCTACGTCTCCCTCTGTGTGTTTGTGTATACGTATATGCATATTTATATGCACACATGTACATTTGGACATCATTATTAAATGTAAATATGCATATTGTCACAGATTATTGCTATGTTCATCACAGATTCTTGGAGTAGTTGGCTTTATTGTACAATAAAACAACCATAGAAAGTTAATGCCTTCTTTAGAATAAATAAGGGACACAGGACTCGTTATATTATATGTGTTTAATGGTTTGGACATCTCAGTGCCCACATGAAAACAACGAAACATGTATTGCAATAGGCAGCATAATTATTCCAGCAAGGAACATCCAACCCACACTCCCAGAAATACGAGATTCAGCATCACGAGATCCTATCATTATGTCATCAGCTGCATGAGTTTCACAGCTTATCTTTCTGATTTTATGTTACAGGAGTAAACTCCAACAAAAATGTATAATACTGCCAATTTAACAGCACATTTATGTTAATACGAGATGAAATGGTTTCAAGAAGGTGAATAGAATCAGCGTTTCTGTGCATGTGTGCGCTTATTCTTTATATTTATATATATCTGCATGCACAAAAACGCACATGTAAAAGCATGCGTGTATGTGTGTGCACTATGTATATAAACTGCCTTTAGAGATGACATTATTTTTAAAGGTGGATTCCAAACACATTAAACTTGAAAACAATGTTCCATACACTTGACCAATTTAAAGAAGCCCCTGCTGATGCATGGAAGGCTGAGCTAGCTGATATCATTAAACATCATCAGATGAGGCTGCAGGTAGCAGAAATGTTCCTTAATGAAAATTTAAAGAGAGCAGATTAAAATTATATTCCTCCAATCCAACAGAACACAAAGGTAAAGACATTCAATTACAACCAAGATCTCATTTAGCACTAAAGGAGCGTTGTTTGTTGATCAGAATTTATTGCCTGAAGTGAACAGCTAGGCTTCTGACTTTGTATATAATTACTTCCTGCAATGTACTCTCCTCAGATATAGTTACTAGACAACATCTTCCATAACCTTAGACTGTGATGCCCATGACTAAGGGTCAGAAAACCTGAATAATAGCAAAAAAGATCTTCTTATTGGTGCTGCTTTAAATCCTAACATTTTGAAAAAGAAAACAAATCCATAATGACATGTTGGTTTATTAACAACTAGGTTAACTGTTTTGATAGCTTTTTTGTTGGCTAATAGAGTAAGTGGCACAGAAGAAGTGGCTTGAGCAGAGTGTTGTGTGCCTGTCCAGAGCACCAACAGCTTTCCCAGGGGACATCAGTGCAGGGGTTTTAGTGAGAAGACTTTGATGGTGCTCAGATCTATACCAGATCTGTCATTAGTTCAGAGAAACTTATCACGTCTTTAAAATCTCATAACTTAAAAAGATACTGACAGGCAGGAGTGCGACAAGAGGAGCAGAAGAATAACCAGGAGACTGAAAGGACTGATTTTTCAGGAAAGATTAAATGAGCTAAATAGCTATGGGTTGGCTTAATGCTAGCTAAACATAACATCATGCTAGTTAATAGATACTGGAGGAAAATAGCTCCAATGAAGGAAAAGAAGGAGGTTTGCTAAGAAGCATAACTAGGAGAAATATGATGATAGGAAGAAAAGAAAAAAAAAAAAAAACTTCTGACAACAAGATACTCTAGGCAGCACAATCTCTCCCTGGGGACACGGCATCACTTAGGACATTTAATCTAGACACACAAAACAATCGAAAATATGCCATAGGAAACAATCTCACAGTGTCGGGGAGCTGTACTGGATGACCTAAAAGGTACACCGCTAATTTGTGTGCACCTGTTATCTGTGATTTTCCTTGCTTGTGTGGCCAACTCATTGTTACTTGTGTGTATTTGGTTTCTCTGGGCCAAATCCAACTCACGCTGTAGTCAGCAGAAGTTTCCGACAGGAGCAACAGGACCTCAATGTCTTTTCCATGTCTTTGCTGCTCTAAAAGGAAAAGAAAAAAAAAAGAAAAAAACCCACTCTGCAAAAACTATTACTGTATATTGTGTATGAATGCATATATGACTAAACCTTTAGCACTCCTTGGGTATTTAAACCTGTGTTTATCCTTAGAAATAGTCAGGAAAATGGGCATTAGCTTTCGTACAGTGGAGCTAAAATGTTTGCCAGTGAAGTAACTTACAGTTCATCTAAAAATAACTTCTGATGGCAAAACACATTGATAATGGATGAATCAAGACATTTCTCTATACTAAACTAAAAAAAATACCAAAAAAAAAGCCCAAAAAGAAAGATATTACAGGGAAACGACAGAGCCCTTTCTACTACTAAAACAGTAGTGTGACTGATGGAATAAGCTAACAATGAATTCTGAACTCAAGGCTGTAGTTTTCAAATACTTTTACCCAATACCTGAGCGTATATAATCATACGATGCTTAAATTCCAGCTCACTTCCAGGTAGGGAATCACTATTTTGCAGCAGCTCAGTGTTGGCCCCTTGAGAGGCACAAATTTCCATGTAAGTGGGGCTGACTGTTCAGGGGTCACGGCTGTGTGTCGGTGTTGTCCATACATCTAGGAGCTGGTACTGTAAATCTTTAGAGCAGTGTTTCTTGAAAATACTAAACAGACATTTTGGTAGCCAGTATTGAGCCTGTGGCTATACTGCTTCAGGCTGTGATCTTGTCAGCTTTTAGAAGATAAGTAGGGTCAGGCAGGGTCAGCACTTGGATTGGTAACTCTAAGGAAAGGTAGTAGCTGCAGGAAGTGTCTTAGGCAATAGAATAGATGTAACTGTTTTCCCTGAGCTTTTTCTAATACCCTGATGAATGTGTAATGCCCCACTGCGACCCAAGAGTGAGATCTTCACCCTCTGTAGTCATCAAGTGTTGCATTTTCAAAGGGATCTTCTCCTGACCTGGGGTGGAGGTGTGCAGTAAGGTGACCAGGAGACTGCACAACTCCGGTACCGCTTTCATGCGTGCATGCTCCTGGTTGAATGGCATGTAAATTGCATGGCCCCAGCATATTGCATCAGGGTGGGGGTGCAGGGGGTACGTTTCTGACATCTTTGGGGATGCTGACAGCTCCAAATTAAGTCTTTGACTGTTTGTGAAAGGCGAGTCTATTGACTTGTACACCAACTTTCAGCCGCACATATTTTTACAGAAAGTATAGAAGGGCTGATAATGAAAGACTTGCCCAATGGTCTACATTGCCAAGAATTTTAAATTGTAAGTTAACCAATTTCTCCTCTAAAGTTCAAACAATAAATAAAATTCTATGTGAAAAATGGAGCCTTTTATTCCTTTGTCAAAATCTGATCAGAGTAAACTACAGATGTTAAAAGGCACTGTAGTTCAAAGAATTAAAAAGAATCTTATGGGGTTTGTACGAAGAAAAGAGTTTTAGAGAATAATATGGAAAATATTATAATGCTATTATATAAACCAGTGGCACATCCTCACTTTGAATACTGTCTTCAAATTTGGTCACCTCATCCCTGAAAAAAGAAAGCAGAAATAGAACAAGTCCAGAGAATGGCAATAAAAATGATAAAAGTCAGAAGGATGGAAATTTCTTGAGAAGTGATAAAGAACACAAGCACCAGCCTGTCTTTCAGGGAAGATTCACCTTCATGGGACTGCAAATCATACATGAACCCCTTCAACATATTTGGCCTGAGATAATCTGGAAGATGTCCTTGGCCCCTAGCAGTTCTGGAAGGCTTTGAGCCCTTGCATAAAGCAAACAATGGAGGTATTTTCCTCAGTGTACCCTGCTCTTGAGAACTTTCAGACCTTGAGACACTCGATCACTGGAAGCCAATGTGACCTATGGACAGTGGACAGGACACAGAGCTACATATTAGCAACTCCTTTTTTTGGCCTCAGTATCAAGAACTTCAGTTTTCCATGCATTTCTTTCTTTCAAACTTTGAATGAGTTTTTCAGAAAAGCACAGGCAATTCTGAGGTACAAATCCGTTGACTTGCCTGGCAATCTTTCCAGTTAAAGCATTCCACTCCCTCAAAAATGTGCTGTCTGTCTGTTGAAATAGTCTCAGGCCCAAAGGACTTGCCATCTCCCCCACTTTGCGCAATGGGATCCCCAGGCTTCGTCAGAGCTCTTCTTAATCATGACTATAATATAAATAACATTTCGTCCTCATGATCTTCCAACCTAATTAGCAGCAAAGGAAAAAAAAAAAAAAACCCACATTTTCCTACCCTGCAAGGTGAAACGAAGAGCTATCAAATTTCAAACGGATAAGAGGTATTGCTTTTCCAAACAATATACAGTTAATTAATGGAACTTGCTACTGCACAGATAGTACAGAGAAAAACAGCATTGTATTTGTAAATGAGGAAGCATTTTTAGGCATAAAAGCAAATCTTCACAGCAAGTTCAGATGGGGTTAAATTCAGTAGCATGTATTATGCAGACGATCTGATTAGATGATAATAATGGTTGCTCATAGCCTTAAAAAATATCTGTGAGAGTTTTCCTAGCTGGCATTATGTAATAAAGTCTAATCATCCCAGCAGTTCTTGTCATATGCTAGTCAATAGGCAGGGTCAGGAAGGCATCTTCATCTGTGGTAAACGGTTACACTGTTAAACGCACAGTGAGGAGGGAAAGTGTCCTTCTGTGTTATGTGGTATTGGCCTCTGTCAAAGTCAAGGCATCTTAGGAATGACCAGTCCCAGTGACTGCTAAGGAGCAGCCAGGAAGGAGTTCCACTACACTCAAAGTAGCTGAGCAGAGCCCCACTGAACATCTGCCTATGGGAAGTGAGGGGCTGCCGGACCTGCTGATGGATTTTCAGGGCATGTATAGATTCCTACACTGGGTCTTCAGAAACCCATCAAAAACTAGGAGGCTTTTCAAATCCATCGTGTGCAAACCTAGAACTGCTCACAGAAGCCTATGAAGACATAAGGCCCATCCTCAACTGCCCATGGCCGAATTGCACAGCTGAACCTCAGAAGCAGGACAGCATTGCCCATGGGTAGGAGTTACCTATGGTGCCTCTGGTGCTCTTTTCTACTTCAGATATCCTCAGGTGGAAGCAGAGGCCAGAATATCTCATGTGTCTTGAGAAATTTTACCTTATTTTAAATTACCTAGTGATAGGACAAGGGTCCTATCTGCAGGAGGGTGGGTTTGGATTAGATATCAGGAAGAAATTCTTCCCTGTGAGGGCAATGGGACCCTGTCGCAGGCTGTCCAGAGAGGTTGTGGCTGCCCCCTCCCTGGCAGTGTTCAAGGCCAGATTGGATAGGGCTTTGGGCAGCCTGGGCTAGTGGAAGGTGTCTCTGCCCATGGCAAGGGGTTGGAACTAGATGGGCTTTGAGGTCCCTTCCAATCCAAACCAGTCTGTGATTATTGTGGTGATGCATGATAGATATCTGTTTCATCTCTAAATTGTTAAAAATCTGTTAATGCTAACAAGGTACCAAGAGAATAGAGGTCTTCTTTTCATGATTGCACTTACCTACAACTTCAGTCATCTTACAGGCCTCACAAGAAATCAGGGAGGATGTCTTCTAGGGAATAGCTGTGCTGGAATCATTTCAATTATGGGAAGTTATTTCAGCCTTGTGGGTTGGAAAAGTTATCTACAAGGGAAAAAAGAATAAGAAAAGAAAAAAATTAAAAGGAGCAAATCAGGTCCTTACACCAGCCATTTTACCCCAGCGATCTGTGCTTTTGGACAGAGTATATACATAGAGTAAGCACAAAATGCACATGCACTTGTGATTCCCATATATTCGTAGCGGCAAGTTAGATTGTAAATTATTTCTTTAGGGGGCAGAAAGCACAGTGGAAAAAAATGTATATTATTCATAAAAATGATTGTCCTGTTCACTTGTATACCTCTGCAATTTATTCCATAACAGCTTTTTACTTCAAAGAAATCACTAGCTAATGACATCTCAAACTTAAAAAAACCCACTTATTCACAATCCTGTCCCCGAGGGAATTCCCTCATGTTATCAGAAATTTTTCCAAAGATCATTAACAGATATTACAAACCAATTGAAACTGAGTATTTTCTTTGCAAATTACTTTTAACTTTAGAGCTATTGAAAAAAGACGTTGAGTGATTTAATTTACTTAATCTGTCTACAGACTGCAGCTATGTGCATATCCTGTGATTGCATTTCCAACAAAAAGCATATATAACTATCCCTAATAGAGATATTTTTCTAAATTATCGTACAAGATCAGTAAGATCTCTGAAGATATTAATGTTTACTTTTTCATTTAGAAAATTGCACTCAAGGAAGAAATGGGCACCTTTATTCTGTTGTTATCTTAGAAATAATAACACACCATAATACTTATTTTACCTGCTATTTTAATTAAAACTCCAATAATCATCACATCTTTAGATCCTTTGAGAATATGTTCTACTGATTTTTCTGAAAAATCGCTGTGTTTTCATTAGGCTGTTAAGCCAATATTTAAGAAACACCTTACGCAACAATGAGTATACTGAATAAGATCCTCTATCTTGCACCAATCCCAAACAACTAAGAGTAGAGCAAGCTAAATCAGCAGAAGAGGGCTGGAGAAGGTATCTTATTCTCCACCTTATTGCTTTAAACTCCTCCCAGAGAACGTTATGCATATCAGCACCACTTCTGCAGGAAGTATGGAAAATGCCTTCCGCCATGAATATTTAGCTTGTAGCTTCCTGGCTAGGGTTCCAGCTCTATTTGCAGATGAGATATAAGGGCTTGAGCCCCCTGAAGTTCTGGTGGAACTCGAAGGGTTTTACTTTGAATGAAAGCAAAGACAGCTGCTGTTCTCTATGTGCTGCTCAGTCCAGACTGTGTGTTACTTGTGCTTTGCCAGGTCATTCTTTGAAGAGACATGGGCAAAGCAATGCGTATTTTGAGGGGGCAAATCAGGATAAGCTGCTGAGAAGTTCAGCTCCACTGAGCTGATGACTACCTAGCTGAAAGGAACAAGCAGAAGAAGGACTTTAGCCATCTTGAGATCTTTATTATCAAAAATGTGGGTGATGAACTTGGAGTGTACTTGGATTTGGAACCTGAACTTGGACATCACACAGGTCTCAGTCATTTCCTTCTGTGGCTTTTGGCCCAAAGGTGACTGTTCAGAGAAGGACTCAGATTTGTCAGAGCAAATAGGTACCTGAACATCTTTTCATATATTGCTTAAAATGGTGGGAAAAGTGTGCAGAAAGGTTGATAGAGGATTTGTGGGTGGTGGATATTCCTCAGGTATTCCACTTCTTCCCACCATCTGTGTCAGTGGCCTGGGTTCAGCCTAAAGACCTCTCTATTCCCAGTACTATTTAACTCACTCTCCTGCTGTTTTCTTTTCCTGGGTTACAACAAAAAGATCTCACAGTGCAGTGATTTTTTTTTTTCCCCAGTGCACCAGAAAGCATGGGGTCAGTTAACTCTAGCCAGTTTTGAAATCGTGTCAGTAGCTGGTGAAGGCTGAAAATATAACTCCCTGACTCGTATGACAGCCAGGTTTGTCCTGCGAGCACTGAGAGGCCAGAAATCTTTACAAAGGTCCCACCACACTGTTAACTTGACTGCTAACTGCCCCGGTGACAGGCAGGCATGAGGAAGGGGATGGGGTGGCTGCTATTGAGCAAGTACGTGCACTGGTTATTGGCTTGGTTTTAACCCACACTGCACCCAGCTGCAATGGGAGGACAGTACGTTCTTCCTTTTTCCTGGTAAAGTTGCAGCCTCTCACATTTCTCATGTTCCTGCTCATGACCTGCTCAAGACATTTCCCTAGTCATGGTCCAAACCCCCCAGTTTGCAGCCATAATAGCGCTGCCCCTGTGAAATGCTACCACTTTTTAGGATCCCCACTCTTTGGAGGTGTGTCCCTCACCCTTCTGGCTCACATGTGCAACTGGCACTACAGCATCAGCTCAGACAGTGCATGCATAACCTCAGAAAGCAAGAACCCCAACACCTTCACCAGCAGCTTTCACTTCACACCAGCAGTGCAATCTCTCATACACACCCAGCTCCAGGGATGAGTCAGTTCAGTGCTGGAGCATCCTCCCCCTCTTCCCCCGCTACCTTCCCCCAACCTTGATGCTTTGTGTTGCTTGTGTTTTGGTGCAACCAGCCATCCCAAGATCTGGGGCTCCTTCTGCATGGAGACTGGCAGCAGAAGCCACCACTGTGACTCCGTCAGGGGTGACCTGCACTTTCCACCTGCCGGCATCGGGCGCTGCACCGTCAGCTGCCAAACTGGCACAGCTCCACTGGACGCAGCGGCTGAGCGCCTCTGTTGTCACTCAACCCAGGGCATCTCCGTGGAGTCTGATAACACATCTGCTAATTAATGCCAGTTGTGATCATTGGTCAGATCCTCAACCGGGATAAACTGACATGGTTCCATTTAAGCCTGTGACAACTAGAGGCAGCTTAGAGCTGACCTGGCTGTTTTCCTCATACCATGGGTATACATCGTGTTGCAAGGGAATAAAACCCACCAACTAATTGCATATAAACTATCAAGCAATCAGAAAATATTTTTTTGTCAGTAACTCCAAGCCCTGTACAAATTGTTATGCTGACAAAGAAGCAATAGCCCCACATATGCTAACAACCATTTGAGCCATCCAAGCTCCTTATAATAAAAATAATTAATAACGATAGATATGTTTCTGGATACACTCACCTTTCTGTAAGGAAAACCTAATGAGTCTGTCTTTTAAAAAAGAGACTATGAGGATATTCAAATGTGATTCTATTAACTTGTAAGCATAGTGTCTTACATTTTAACAACAGAGTGGATCAAATCTGTTCTTGAATTAAATTTTTAAGTCTTATAAGCAACACTGGTAAGTGAAAAGGAGCAGTCTAAGAACTTTCTCTGGCTTCTTTTTTCTGTCATCTGTCAAAACTTCATTTAAATCCATACTTTCACCCTGTTAGGTCATATCACCAGTCTCCTCAACCATAGTAAGTAGAGCTGTAAGAGGTATTAGATTCTAACCAGAGGCAAGTAAGGAACTCCTGGAAATAAAGCAAAAGTTTGATAGGTTGTGTCAAAAGGAGCTGCTGTTATTATTATAATTTATTATTTGTTAAGCACTGACAATGTGCTCAGTTCTGCTGATTAAGTTCTTCTGAGCAAGTTCTACTGATTAGCTTCTAAGGACAACACACTGTACTACAAAGAAGATATGTGACAGCTATCAAGACTTTCGCTTTCAAGGCTCACTTAGCAAAACAATTACACGCCAGTTATGCAGGTTTTATGAAAAAAAAAGATAGAAAATGCATAAACTGAGTAAATATCATGACTTTTGTGTTCACTAATTTTCCTACTCCAGATCTCTCACTTCAGTACTGTCTGACAACCTCAAACTTGCACTGAGATTTGAGGAAGATCTAAAGCCTCATTGCCACTTATATTCAGTTTTAAGCATCGTGTTATATTAAAGGCAAGCACACAGGTTGTATTGTTAGGATCTGTCTTCAGGTTCAGGACTTATTCCCCTGGGAGAGCAGAGATGGCTGCACAGAGCCAGCCTAAGACAGACAAAAATCTGAGCACCCTCAAACTCACTGACACATTTCCTTCAGGCCACAAAGCAGATTGGACTGTCAGCCATTGATACACTCGTAGGTGATGACCTGACTTTAGAAAGACTTTTTGGGGATGCAGGTGCCAAAAAAGAGCATCTTTCCTATCCTGATGCATCCAGGGCTGTTTCTCTAGCAGACTTGTTGTTTTAGCCCCTGGACTTGGCAGCACTATGCTAACAGTTGGACTTCATGATGTTAAAGGTCTTTTCCAACCAAAATGATTCTCAGATTCTACCAAGTGAGTATGATTCTACCACCCTGAGCCACAGGCATATTTTCGCAGAGTATCTAGGAGTTGGGATGTTAGGTTTGTGCTGGTCTAGAGCCACTGCAGCAGTGCCTGTTTTACAACTACCTTGGCCACAGTTTCTTCCTCCACTGCTGCCCTCGGGTCCTTTATGTACAGTTTTCCTCCAGGGTGGCAGATTCCCCCCCGCCTCAAAAAAAGAGGCATCAAATGGCAAATTAATGCATATACATCTGTGTACACGCAACAGGGGACAGTGCCGGGGACTACTTTAAGAATTGCTGGTCAAATTTGTGTGTCAGGGGGGTGCCATACAGACATCGCCCCTTGCCCTAGCCAGGCAACACCTAGGCTTTCTAACTGCAGCACTCGCAGAGCTCCAGCTGTGCAGATGTTCTTAGAAGCAAAAGTCCCTTTTGTCTGCCGCTATCCTCTAGCCTCCACACTTCCCTAAATCCCGCCAGCACGCTTCTTCTGTTATTTTTTTTTTGGTAACCGACAGGGAGAAGTGAGTTCTTATATAAATCCTTTGTGTGAAGATCAAACTGCGTGCATGTACAACTATTTCTTTTCCTTTTTTTTTTTTTTTTTTTAAGGAGAAAATCTGCCCTAAAATAATCGGTCCATGTTATCCCTGCAGAGCGTCTGGGCTGCCTTTCAAAATGCATCCAAGGCCACCCTCAAGACCGGACTCAACACCGACAGGCAGCGGGCTGAGGCTCAAGTCTCTGAGTCTGCGGGGAGGGCAGAGCGTGGGCAGCCCCCGGGCAGGATTGGGGTCAGGGGCAACGCAGCTGGAAGGGGCTGTAATCCGAGTTGCTCCTTGAAGACAATATCAGCCTTTGTCTTGATAGAAATTTGCGGGGCAACGAAGGAGCCAGAGCAGGGACATGTGAAAAAGGTGTTTCTTTACCTAGCCGGCTCAGAGTCCTAAAGCATCCAGCTGGCAGAGCCTGAGATTTCAGTCCAGCCTTGTAAGTTAACATTAGTTTACTAATAGACCGAGGAGTCGAGGGTTTGGTTGAGAAAACATAGCCTTTCATTCATAATCTCAGAAACCCTTGTAATGGAGAGGAGAATCAGCAAAAAACCCGATCGACTGATAACAGTGCTGTTGGGAAATTCCTTTTAAAAATGAAGGCTCAAGAAGAAAGCCCCCAAACAGCAGTAGAAAAGCAGTTTTAGGATCATGTTCAATATGGCTTGGTGTTTGGCCATTTAACAATTTGATTAACAGCTACAAAAACAACTGGGTATTGGGTATAGCAATGCCCACATGTATGACGGCAAGGAGTAGCATGACTCACCGTAGCAGCGTATTTTTGGGAAACCTCCTCTCTCTCCCCCTCTTTCTGTTCTTTCTCTCTTCTCATGCTCCCAGTTTGCTTCCATACAATACAGTCAAGGTTTTACAGCCAACCCTAATTTTCCCAACAGCGCAGATTCTTTTACTCAGGACCATAAAAATGGACTTGCACTCCGGTGCGGCCATCTAAAAGATAGATGAACCAATTCCATTAAAATAAAAACGTTCTACCTGTGCCCATCCCCCAGCAAAGTTTCAGCCAAAGCCAGAACTAAACCTTAATCTAGCCTTTATTAAAGCAGGGAAAAATCAACTTCCTTTTATTCCCCCATTCATTTTCTGCCACTGTGATTTTTTGAATTTCAGGCAAGCCCGTGACCAAGAGCTGCAGGGCCAAAAGGGATGTGCCGTATTCCTGGCCCGAGTGGAAGCAGGAAATACTAAACATCTTGCATGGAAGCCTGTTCTCATCAGGTTTATAGCCCAGCTTTTTCCATCAAAAGCAATGAGGATGGTACAGACAGAGTTCAGAAATGCATCCAAGCATATGGGAGTATATCTACACTAATCCTCCTTTTGAGCTTCATCCAGCACTAAATCAGAGCCACACCAGAGAGAGGAATAATGCAATAACTTGCGGAAAAAGCATGGCTCCTCTCTATTAGGATGGGGTAAATTAAACAACATGACTCACTTTTCTCCTTAAAATCTGTCGGAGGAACATTACCAGCAGAAAGCGTGGCAGAGACTGGAAAAAAACACAAGTCTGGTTTTACCTCAAGCTGCCTGCCCTGTGGCCGCACATTCCTGTGCACCCCAGGCTACGCAGGCAGGGCAGCCACTGCTGGGACAGCACCCACAGCCTTGGAAGAGTAACAGGATAACTGCACGGGCAGCAAAACTCTAGTGTGAGACTGTGAAAATGCCTTTTTACAGGGTTAACCCGCACCATGCTTGCAGCACTGTGGCTGCAGCCACCACCTCGAGACGTCCCCCGAAAGCAACGCTGCACGAGGTCAGGGGAAGAAGGGATGTGCAGTCTTATTTTCCCAGCCAGAACACAAAGCACTCTGTCTGAGGGAGGAAAAGGGCTTCACTGAGCTCATCAGAGGACAAGAGGACCCTATGGCTGTGATGAGACCCGAAGGGTGTGCCATCGGCGCTGGCTCGGACGTGGGAGCAGAACAGGCAAGCACGGTGACACCCCACTCCCCATCACGGGCTCTGACCTCACCTACCAAAAGCAAAAGCAACAGAAAAAGCCACAAGATGAGATCTGCACCAAACAGTTGACATGCTCTAGCAGCGGCAGTACATGATGACCAGGACTTCATCACTTTTTCCCCTATGCCCAAAGCAAAAAAAAGGGTTTATTCTAACAAGTGCAACTGTGCTCCACAGCCTCCAAATGCCACTTTCTGGACCTCAGGGAGGGGACAGAAAGAAAGAATTTTCGACAGAGCTTGTTGTGGGAGTGCTGATGGGTTAGGGAGCTTAAAAAGAGCTGTCAGCTGACAAAACTAGGTGGGTAGTTAGGAACACAAGTTGGGAGAGGGTTGGCTAACTAACTAGTGACGAGAGAGAAAAAAAATAATTACAGCTCCACACACAAGCACATACACGTGCAGAGCCAACCTACCGCTCAGGTAAACAGCCCTGTAGGCATTCCTACAATAGATCCTCAGATTTCTTGATCACATTTATTACCTGTTCCTGATTCAAACTGGAAGAAATCACAGTTAGCTCTTTTCTTAAAGAAATAAATCAGCATATGACTCAGTGGAAAACCCTGTAAATATCCAGTTCTTCAAAATCACTGACCAGAATCTTGCCTGGCGTAACTCAGCCTCTCTATGTTGATATCTTCAAAACAGAGCATCTTTACCCCAGCTTAAGATCTGCCCCCATATGCTGTTCCTTTAGAACAACTTGTCTTTCCTTTTTCTTTTTTTTTTTTTTTCCACAATATGTATCTGGTTTAAGGTGACTTTTCCTTTCCCAGCATATGGAGCCAAATGATTATGACGATTTACATTTATTTTAAATCACAGACTATTAAATGGAAAAATAAATGCTAATATGTTGATATAGTTTACTTCTGAATGAATTATTGATATGAATGAGTAGTTACAGCTATCATAATTACTGTTTATTAAATAAATATATTTTGAGTTAGAGACCCTTGATTAAGAAATCGCTTTTTTGTCTGAAAATTGTTTCCTTACTGCTACTATAAGAAATAAATCGTATTGCTCTAAAAAAAAAAAAAAAAGGTCGGTGAAACGATTCTATTTTTTATCTTTTCCTTTGCTCTGTGAACTTGGCAGCGCTTTGTGCATATTCCCTTTCACTGCTTCTCTCCTCTAATCAGTTAAGTGAGGCTCTTTCCCCTCTGTTGTTTGTGTGGATCTGTCACATAGCACCTAGAGACACAAAAAAAACCCCATTTTAAATAGGAAAATGCAAAACACAAAAAACTAAAGGATTGAGGATCAGATACCTGAAACTCCACTCAACATTTTCTTTCAAGCTGAGCACGCTTCGTATTAATGGTGTGTCTTTAACATAAATAATGATCTAATGAAATAAATATGAAATTGAAAGAATCATAAAAAGAATTTTAGATTTAAGAATGCCATCTGTGTAACACTTAGCCTAACAATGAAATCATTTCAGCGCCAAAACAGCTCACTCCGCTTCCAGCACAAGTTAAGGGAGAGTGTAAGGGCTTTGCAGAACGGCAAAAAAAAAAAACAAGTCTGAGTTCAGTGGCAGGAGGAACCACAGGGTTCAAGCTCCCCGTGCTTCACACAGGCAGCGAATCTCACACGGGAGTTCTGTACTCGCCCCTGCTAATGTTTCCACCACAAATTTGTCACATGGCTGCCCATCTTTATCGTGAGGAAATTTAGATAACAGAGGTAAAGATTTTCATGGGTCTGCACGAGATTATCTGGTGACAGCTATTACACCCATCCTCTGCTTCCCGACAGTGCCAAACTGGCCTGCCATCCCCAGTCAGCTCTGTCTGCCCTCGGCGCTCAGGACTCGGAAGCTGGAGCCCCTGTAAGTATATTTGCAGCGAGAAAAGTTCTCCCCATAAAGCACTTCGGACTTAACGCCAGGCCTAACATCGGCTTTTTGGACCAGCATACTCAGTCACAGGGTTACCTGGGCACGCAGTGAGAAGCCCTGTGTCTCGGGATGGAGATGCCATTCCCCAAACCAGGAAGCCAAGCTCTCACTGCATGTGAGGCAGCACAGCAGAGCTGCGCTGAACACAGAGGAGATTGTTTGTTTATACCAGCCAAAG
Source organism: Hypotaenidia okinawae (assembly GCA_027925045.1). NCBI lineage: Eukaryota > Metazoa > Chordata > Aves > Gruiformes > Rallidae > Hypotaenidia > Hypotaenidia okinawae. The sequence continues at coordinate 147,933,860 of BSDF01000001.1, forward strand.
AGAAAGGAACATATTTGTTTTGAGCGAGCTGTGTTAGAATGCATATTGTTTTATATGCCCGGGCCTCATTACACCGTGCTAGTCTTCAACATGGATCAGATCCTAAAACTGCTCAGCACACTGAAACAAATGTGAGCTCTACCCACAGAACATCTCCAGGCTTAGGCCTCATGTCTATCAATGTCATCTCAAAAAAACAAATGTTCAGAAAAGAAAAACAACAAAAGTATCTTAGAGACGGTGGGGGATGCTCACGTGCAGTAGATGCCATTCAAGGGGATGCTGAGGAATTACTTGGAGAGAGAGAAAGAGAGAGAAATCCATGTAACAAGGCTGAAGAACAGAGTGGGCCTGAAAGAAAAGGAGAGATAATTAAGGTTTACTAAAAGAAGTATGACTTGTACCAGTCAGGTTTGTAGAAGTTATTCTGAAACCGAGAGGAAATTCTTCCTTTACAGTAACAATGCGGCCGCATTAACATCTCCCTGGGTATAGGTGGCTTCAGCCCATATTTTGCTTAAAGATACAACCATGAGAGCATCCACAGAGGCAGAGTTAAAGCTCTGTTCAATAACAACCTGAAGTGCTGTACACTGTATTCATATAAGGGAAAGTATGAGCCAACAGAGAGAGATGTTCAGCCGCAATCAAAGAGGATCTGAGTCTAACTGAGCACTCACATGACAGTTGGGATCATTTCGGATCCCTTCCAATGAAGATAAAATAGCATCAAAAGCAGGGAGACTTTTTCTTTCTTTCTTTTAAGGATGAAAACACAACATCATTAGTCAAATTTACTCTGAACTTCCACCTCCTCATGTTGATTCGTACGCAGGTTGAGTAAACATATCTTTCCATCAAGGTAAATAAATGTAAAAGCCTATCAGTAACTTAATTGCTTAACGAAGGATGCAGTGCGGGGTGTAACACTTTTTGACTATACTGTTGAAGTTAACGACCTCTCAAAAACACCTATTATACAGCTTGGCAGTAAAAAAATCTGTTCCTTCTTGAAAATTTGCTTATAAAAAAAAAAAAATTTCTACCATTTCCCAATCGGTTTGCCCTACTGTTGGGGAGGGGCTGGAAACCTTTTCCAGGTGGAACAATGTAAAATAGTCCATTTATTCATTTTGAGATACTGCCCTTTGCAGGTCCTGCGTGCCACAGAGAAATCAAGCTTGAGAGAAGTGGGGAGTCCACAGTAAGGGCAGAAGTTACACAGCATGGGGGAAATATGTCCAGATGAAAATGGCCACAGTGCTGAGCAGGACCATTTCCTGGGGTGGGTTGGAGGCTCAGCCTGTGGATGTCTGGCAGGAGCCTGATCTTGGATGCATAGCACACACCTAGGGACACCTGGGAACGTGCCCTCCTCTGTCCTTGCACACCTACTGCCTTGTGTTGAGAGGACCTGTGGGAAAGAGCAGTTGTTCCGGTTAAAATCAAGCTGTTGAATGGAGGTGCAGGCAAAATCTGGTCTCCAGTGAGAGGATGGTGAGGGAGGAGGCTATGCCACGTGTGCAGGATCGAAATCTGGCTCGCGGTGGGCAGGCAGGCAGAGTGCAGAGGCACAGCTGCCAGCCTGACATGATGGATCAGAAAAGCTACTAAGGAGCTGTGAGAGTCCAGGCGATTGAAGCAAAGCGAAACACAAAAAGGCAATGGGTCAGCCCATCTTTACAATCTATCAATTAAACAATCATCCACTTCCAAAGGCGCATGATGTCCTGAGCAGTAGACATCCCAGCACGTGATTGCTACCTTGATGGAGGGACAGGCTTACCAACAGGGATTAATAATAATAATTACTAGGAGTACTAAAGATTTTTGATAGGTCGTTCTGTAGTGAACCCCTCTGAGGAAATAACATGGTTGGGTATTTTGGCTTAATTCTATAGCCCTATATCAGCTTTATTCATCACACTGGATGACAAAGGTGTGTTCAAAGTTGTCCATTACGGGGGAGGCTTTTGCCAAAATCTCACCCTCCTTCAGTTAGTCAGCAGCAGTGAGTGGCACAGGGTCGGCTTCATCTGATTTCTCCAGACCCCCGAAGCTTTCGGAAACACTCATTTGTGCTGGCATCACTCAACAGCTCATTGTTAGGGTTTGCTCTCGTCGGCACGCGCAAACTGACACTGATGTACGGGGTGATCCAGAGTGACAGCCTTCAGCCCCAAAAGTGGGTACCTGCTTCCCTTCCCACCCAGGGACTCACACCTGATTCAGGAGGTTATGTGCAAAAATGATCCTTCCTCTCTCATTTGTCTGTGTTAAGCCTAAGCACGTTCATCCAAATTAGCAACCAGGCAAAGTGTGTACGCAGGAATCTGCACTCGTACAAACTGCTTTTTTTTCTTTTTGTTTCTTTTTTTTTGTAATGTTCCAAGATTAAATATCTTGACAAAAGATGAAAACCCTTTAACAAATCTGCCCCTAGAGAAAAGTCACATTTTTTTATTCCATTTACTGTCAAACGACATAAAGAAAGTATGGCTGAACACAGTCCTATAGGTTGATTTGTTGCTTTAAATAATGTCACTAACATCCAGATATCAATGTGATGGTGCAGGGAAAAAAAGTTCACATTGAGCTAGATTCAGTTACAGGCCTAGAAATTGAAATTAAGTCTGATGCTACATGCTTAATTCATGTTTGTGTGACTGAGGAAAGGAGTATCTGGTTTACTTTGAATTTCCTGCCTTAATATGGTGAAAACATGACCCACTGGATTAATTAAAAAATAGTTTTCAAATGGAGCTTAAGTGGCATTGCACTGGCAAGAGGAGACAAACACTTTTTTGTCCTCAGCATGTTATGTGATATAAAGGAAGCTGTTCAATGTCTTTTCCCTCGATTCCCAGGTAGATCTTACTATTCTCATTGAAGAACAGGAAAAAAAATATGATAACCTCTCACACTGAGAAGTCAAAGGGTCTTCTTCAATAAGAAAACTTAAGCATTTGCCCCTCTAGACCCACAGTCCTCTTCTGACCACAAAGCTTGTAACAGGTGAATATGTGTGATTATCAGGTGCTCTTGTGACAGTCTAAACTTATCTCACACCTGGTACTGTATGTTCACACTTAATAGCCCAAAATACTGTATCATATCAATGGAATTTCAACCAGCACACCTTTGACTGCTGATTTCACGTATGAGGCTGGGGCTAACTTTTCTCCTAATATGGTGATGGCATGGGCACTATTTAAATAATTCCTGAGCCTCGTAAATATACAGCAGATGTGTCTTTTGCAAATGTCACATTTTTCAAGATCTCAGCATTTGTGAGTAGTTGAAAGCCATGCCAGCCATGCTTTAATGGAGCACAGAACTATACTGCATTCAAAGAAATGGCACACCATTGCCACAGTCAAAATTACAAGTGCTGTCAAAAAGCTACATTTTCGCTTTATTGAGTAGCACCAGGTAATGGAGCGCTCCTCAGGATAGCCCCAGGGAAGGAGGAAGACAGAGCCCTGGAGAGCCAGATGTGACCCCCACCACCACCACATCAAATGGGAAGGGGTGCAGGATCTGATGCTGCTGTGGTCAGCACCCATTGCCGGAAGGCAACCACAGGGATGCACCCATCTTCTCCGGGCCGGAGAGGAAGCAAAGCATGCCTTTTCCACTGGCACAGATGCCATTGGAGGCTGTCATATATTTTCCTGTGGCTTGGGCTCCTGCTGCTTGATTCATACTTGTTGCAGAGGTAACTCAGCACAGAGAGAGGCATCTCCCATTAGGGACCACTCCTGGAGCACAGGGTGTTTGTGCTGCTGTAAGAAGCAGCTACTTCCTGGACTTTCCTGGGTTCCATTTTCCTTCCCCAAGTTTTTCCTGGCTTTCCTGAACCGCTGCAGAAATCCCACAGAAGACCCATTGGGCACATGTGTGATGGGAAATGTCTGCTCCGCACTTTTTCTATCTCCTGACACTTGTCCTACCCATCGCCACCACATCCCAACTGCCCCGAAGGTCTCCCAGTTAGCACCAGACAGCAAAAGGAGCCATCAGAAAACAAAACCATCATGGTTGCTTGAAAACACACTTCTTTGAGCAATCTGACCCCCCCACAGCTGTCCCACAGCTCAGGGGAAGGGCCTTTATAATGCTGCACGGTTACTATTATTCACAAGTGTGCTTTTGCTCTATGAATTCTGTGCCTGAGTCGTGTGGTGTGCTCCAGCCCAGCAAATCACTTAAACTCAGAGTTAGGTGACACATGACAATAAACTTAGAGGGAACGGACTAGATGTAATGCCCCACTACAAGTATTATTTCCAAGTTCACAGGCTTGCAAATTAAAATGTCCCTGGATCCCTGCCATAAAAAAGAACATTAAAAATCAGGGGAAGAGGTCTGGGCATCTGTTAGAAGCATCTAATATATACCAAATGTGTATGCTGAGCTTCTTAGATATATGCGCTGCTGAAATATAGCCTACGACTAATGTAGAAGCAGAAATATTTTAATTGTATTTTTCCATTTGATATTCAAATGAAAAAAATATATCTTATTAAACACAACACTTGGCTTTGCTATTTTAATAAAAAATAAGTTGTTGAGGAAAAGAAAAGCAAAACTACTGATTCCTTTCCTTATGATGATCAAATAAGCCTTTCATGTTTGTATCTTATACTTCACTTTTTAGCATTTTGAGGCAAATAGCAGATATCAAAACTTAGTAAATAATCAAAGACTTATTCAGTTTTTCCAAACTGTCATGCTGCTTATCTTGTAATAACTGATCTCTTAGGTAGCATAAGCTATTTAATTGCTACTGAAGATTATTTGAATGAAAAAAAGAGAAGACATTCTCCCTTACCCCTCAAAAAGACAAAACTATATTCTTCAAAAAGACACATGCCAACAGATAGATTCTGATCTCTTCTACACATGCACAAGTGCAGGAGCTAATTTTACAAGATTTGATAGGAGCTGCACATCTGAGATTACACCCTGTCCTCCTGACTACACATTCCTCATGGAAAATGGCTTAATTTGGAAATAAATTCTGGTGCTGATAAATCCAGACTCTCTAGTCCCCGGGCATCCGAATAACCAAACGTATTAAATTATTTTTTTAAAAGCAGCTAAGTATGCACAGCAACTGTATTTTAAAGGGACTTTTTACAGTGTTGGCAAAGTGCGTATTCGTGTATCCCCCCTGACATGATAGACTGTAATGGCTTCGGTCTGTCATGTCAACCATCTGCATATTAAACAGTCCCTAAGTACACATTGACACAGCAGACCCTAATAGCTCTGAAGCCGTAACAATCTATTGAGTCAATAATATGCATGTTAAAGAGCGTCTCCCGTACTTCCATCAATATCTTTTATCTTTTCCTTAATTTGTGTCTTCTTTTTATATGTATATTTGGAGTTAAGGTTTTAGGAACCTTTATACTTTAACGTGCTGCCGCAGATGTGAAACATGTGGCACGGAGAGACATACGCAGTAGCAAAATCCTTCCCTAGGATCTGGGCCAGATCTTTAAAACGAGGACTGTAATATTTTTACGCTGGCAGCACACATTCTTCCAGATAAGGTGGAAATAGCCCCTCTTTTCTGCTGGGCCTGATCCAGTGCTCGTGAAAAGCCCGGGAAAGATTCCTGATTATTTCACAGGCTTTGGATGGAGCCCAGTGTGATGCTACTCATTTCCTATTACAGATTTCCTTCTAATTAAATGAAATAGGTCACAAGGGGAAAATGAAACAAAAGACAAATGTATTTACTTACAGTAGCATCAACCCCCAAAAAAAAGACAATCAGAAGCAAGATGAAAGATAATAAAAAATACACTGCCTCTTCATTAGCTTGAAATTACTTCTGATACCAGAGTCTTAATTCGTTCCTGTGTGGTCCTGAAATCTTCTACACCATGGAAGGGGGAGAATGTCATTTAAGTCTAAGAAAGTGGTGAGTTAACTTCCTTTGCCTAAATATCTGCAGAGGAAAAGCTTGTTTGCTTTTTCTAAACTTCGCATCACCGTAACACAGTGCAATCCTCCTGCACCCTGAACACAGGACTTTCCCACCTTCTTCCACTCCTCTTGCTTTCTTTAAGCACCACGATTTGGCTCATGCTTTTAAAAGTGAAACCAAAGTGCAGTTTGTGTTTCCAAAAGGCAGACCCAGGGACAGGGAGGCCACTTGACACTATCAGTAGATCTTACTGGCCTGAATTCCCCTCTCCTTTCCACTAATTTGACACCGATGTGTCTTTGAAGCACATATGGATTTATTCCAGCATATTCCAGTTAGGTTTCATGCCAGTGAGGGCAGAATAGTGGTACTCTCATCTCTGGTGCTTTCCAGGAGCATACATTCATCCTCCCTCTGCCTCTCACCGTTTCCTACCCTCAGGCACATCAGACCAGACCTCCTGCTTCTGTGCTTCACTTCGGGACAGCGTCCCCTTAACTGCATGACAAGCTCTGAAGTCACTTGTCCTCTATTAAGTCCTCAACAACTTTCTTTTTCTGTACCCAGCAGGCTTTCCTTCCCAAATGATGGTAAGGATGTCTATCAGATGCCCATATGCAAGCCCAGGGATTTGCCCAGCCATGGGGCTGATCCTTAAAGCCTCAAGTGGCGCATCTACTATATGCTATGCATCACTGTGTGCGTTACCAGGACAGGGCTTTCTAAACAGAGTGCAACACAGTGCTCATGCAGCCACAATATTCATTACTTGAGCTTATCTACTGAGGATCTCTCAAGTAGATGTAGTTTTGGGCAGGAGATTTTTTTTTCTAAATGAACAAAGCTATTGAAAAAAATCAAAGCAAATGAACAAAAGCTAAAGGATGGGTGCCATAAAAAAAAAAAAAAAGATGAAAGTCCTGCTATCTACGTTCCCAGTATTTCCTTTAGCTAACAGAGTCAGCCCAAGTGGAGCTCTGGAAGGGCTCATCCCTGAGGGAAACAGTTCATTGCCAGCTCCCTTGCGTGATGACACAGTTCAAGAAGCAGATGAAGTGCTGTCCTCTCTCTGCAACATTACAGGCACAGCCTTGCTGATTTTAGAAAGCATGTGTCCCCCTGGACTTGCCAGGGGAGGTCTCCCCTGAAGTCAACCCTGGCACTTGCTGCATAGCAGCCCAATAGGACAGGTCCAGCCCTGGTGAAAGTGGGAATGTCACACAGCAATTACAGAGAAGTTCTGGATTGTATATGACACTTGTGTGTTCATCTGGCTCTTCTATTTGCACTCAGCGAGCCCCAAGGCTTCCCTGTACTTACCAGAGTTACCAGGCAATGGAAAATGAAAGGAGGAAGAGGAAGAGAAGGAGGAGGAGGGCTGCTGACTGTGCAGCCAGGGTCCTTTAATGCCAGTCCTCTGTGCTGAGGATTACAAAGTTGGGAAACACTTACTCCAGGCAACCAGCACTTCCACTGATTTATGAGGAGAAGTTGTCTGGTCCAACCCCATGTTAGAGCCACTGACACCTGCCATCAGGCAAAAGGAGCGCCACCAGCCTCGGTCAGTAAATGAGCTGGATACATAAGGGTGACGGAGAGAGGGCGAGTGAAAGAAAGGCAGTGCCACAGGCCAGGTGCTCCATGTCCCCATAGCAACCACCTCGTGCACACTGCAAGTGTAAGGTGAGGTCTCCAAAAAGGACCTTGCTTATCCCACCTTGCCCCTCTCCTGCACAAGCCCACCCCATGTCCAGCTCCAGCTGCGCTTGCCCCAGGCTAGCCTGCTCCCCAACCCACCGAAGGCAATGGAAAGATTCCAAATGACTTCAGGGACGAGGGCTCCGTATCTTCAGGCAAACGTGGGAGAGAGGAATTTGGGCAGGGCTATGATTTCACTGTCTGTGTGCATAGGATGTCTCCTTTCCCACACGGAGGAACGTTGGCCACCCTTCCCACTTTTTTGGTTCTCAGTGTTCAACACTGCACCTGGAGTTATCTCCCATTTACCAGGGAGCTGATTTAAGTGTCTGACTCAGTCACATATGTTTGGCTCCCTTATCCAGAGTAAGATTTGGCCTACTAGCTGTGAAAACAGCTTATATCACATGTGCTGCAAAGCCTAGCCAGAACAGGCTGAATAAAGGATGAAGTTTAATCATGGAAATGTTGACCTACAAATAGAGAACAAAATGTTAAACCACATGGTATAGGGTGCTGCACGCCCCAAATATCAAGAGGAGGAAAGAAGAATTGAACACATTTGGAAAGTAAAGCTTACTGTTTGGGGTTTGGTGGGCTTTTTTTTTTTTCTTTTTCTTTTTCTTTCTGCAGATTCGGAGAGTCAGACCCACACTGTTCCCGCTCGCGATGACACCCTGGCATCTGAAGAACAACATGACACCCACCACAAAATGCTGCTGTTGGCTGGCGCTGTCTAAAGCGGTGAGGTTTGGTGAAGGAGGTGAGACTGCCAAGGGAAGGCGAGTGGGGGTATCACAGTGAGTGGGACCCTGCCACCAGTGTGACTCGAGCCTACGGGACCCGTACAAACTGGGGAGAGGTAAACACGATGGGGATGAGTGCTCTTTTCCGCGTCCCGAGTCCTTGAAACACTACCCACAGGTTACTATAGCGGCTGGGGAAGCCGTCGTCATTATTGTCACACCACCTTTCAGCTGGGACGTTCTCACCTTTGTGGGTCTCACACAAAGAAGGGCAGCTTTTCTGGCAGAGGATCCGTTTCCATTTTCAATCGCAGCCATCACACAAACAGTTCACCTCACAAAGGATGCAAAAACTTTCTCATTGGCTTTATTTAACATCGTTTGGGGGTTGCAAAGAAACACAAAGGAGAATTTCTAAATCGACAATCCTCTTGCTTTCAATAACTTGGGGGCTTTGTCTTTAGGTACCCTGCATTTTAGACAAACATAGTTAACAGCAGCCGGCCAGACCTAACTGACTGACAACTGCTTCTTTACAGGATTTCTATGTGCCAAGGAGCTGGACAGTAATATCCATTTGGTATTCAGTGAAAGTACTTGCAGAACAATAATGACAATAATTGCTTCTGATTCTTGTGTTTACAACACTGCCAAAGTATCATTAGAGCCTTATTTATAGATAATAATGCTTATTAATCACACATATTTGAATTTTGGAATGTATTAGATTAATATTCTTTTGTAACTCGGTTCTGTACTAATGCTATGGAAAGCACTTTCTGAATGCAGCCCTCTGGGAAAGTGCTTGCCTCAGATAAGTAAAAGCATCCAAGCTGTCTGCAGGTGAGGGACAAAGGGCATACCTCTTCCTTGGGAGGCAAACGCCAGAGCCGGACACGCAACCCCCAAAAGCATCTCCTTGGGACTAAAATCAAGGGCAGGCTCCTGAAAAAAACGTACCATAAAAGGTGCGATAGTAGCGTTGTGCTTGAGCTTGCTTTTCGATGCTCTGTGAAAGGGCTTGCTTTCTACCACTTGATAAAGAAACGGGGGCTGGGGTTGAGGAAGAGGTCTATCAGCTCACTTTTTAATGGGCCGCTCTACCCTCTGAGCAAGTTTGGCCTGGACCTCGGGATTCCTCGTCAGTCGGGAGGTCAGTAACAAGAAATGGGGTAGAAAAATCACTTCTCATTTTGGTTATTAAATAATTCCAGCTTATCTACATCAAATGTCTGCTATGATTCAATAGCATGATAGAAGGAAAATCGATTTTTAAAAATGACAGTTACAACAAGCAAAAACGTCACCCAAATCTAAATATCAGCTGCCATATATTCATATTCTCCTTTGTCTCCCTGTAGCCCATTACAATGCTGAGAAATACACCAAAGCAACTGCAGTACCAAACTCTCCAATTTTTGGTGTGTGGCCAGCTCCATAAATTTGCATTTAAACAAATAAAATCCAGAAGAGTGTAGTATGTCTTTTTTTTCTTTCTTTGTTTTTTTTTTCCCCCCTGAGATGGTTCTTCAAGCAAATTTAAAGAGGCTCTGTCAGTTTAGGGACCACATTTCCATCTGCTTTTTTTTTCCCCCTTTTCCTTTTTATCCACCGCTGATGTAACGTAACTACTACAAACCAAAAATTAGAGCAACTGGGAAGGGGGAAGTGGGGAGGGGGGACGTGTTTTGTTCAACATGTCCATTTTGTGGTTTTTATGGCTCTCCCTGCACGGTCAGGATAACCTGTTCCTCAGTGTCACAGCCCCCCATTGTCTCCAGGGATCTTTCACAGGGCTGGGGGAGGTGGAGAAATAATTAAAACACAGAAGCTTTACATTGCAAAGAACACTTGTGGCTTTGCTGCAACTCCTCCGAACTACCCCTAGCTGGTAGATTTAAACAGACAAAATTACAAAGTGAGGGTGCCCCTTTAAAATGCGTTTCACCCATTAATATTCCAGCATGCTTTGCTTACTGGGTTTATAAAACACCCGTTCTGAGGTTTCCCAGGAATTTCAAACCTATCAAGACAGCCAGCGCTGAGCACAGACCAATTGTTTCTAGATTAAGCCGGGATTTAAAATAAAATAAAAACCTAATCAGGCTGATAGAGATGGAACCAAAGAGCGAAGTTGGGGATGGGATGCAATGCGGAGGGGAGCCCCATCCTTATGGGTTCAGCATAACAAAGAGGGGCATCGCTCCTGCCCAGGAACCCCAGCTCCTGCCAGGGAACATGAGGCTGGCTTGTCCCTGGTTTTGCTGGAAGGAGGGTGCCAGCTTCACCCACACCTTGCAGACAAAGAAATTATCCCTCCACAGAGTACAGGCGCCAGGGGTGCACAGAGCTCCTTTCCTACTTTATGCATGACACCACCTGACAAAAACTGATCCCAAAAATTGATGGACCTGCACTGAGGGGACTTTGACCGACAACCAGTCATGGGTTTCAGTCTCTTATTTCTCCTCTTTTGAAGAGAAGCCCGTAACCCCAGGTTCACGCAACCTGCAACAGGGTTCACCAGCACACAGGCGTCGACAGCATAGGCTCCTCTCCCCCGCCATTGGCTGCCTCTCAAAACATTTGCTATATTTTCTTTCAGTTTCGGCATGTCACGGGTGCAGAAAGCTGTCCCTCTAGCAGGCCTTTCATATTTGCATCTTGTTGTTTCCTAACAGGAGTAAGAGAGAGCTGGAAGAGTTTAGTACTAAGATCCTAATTTCAGAAAGTCAAAACATCAGCATTTAAAATCATAATTCACACTATGCAAATTCCAGAATTCTTATTTTCTTAATTGACTAATGAACAATAATTTCTCTTGGTGATGTCTGTGTTTTTCAGGGTGGTGGCAGTTTAATCGTTTCTCCTATCTGGAGGAAGAGGCAAAGCAAAGAGTTATTGCATGAGGAAAGGTAGCCTTGTGCTTTATAGGGCTGATGCTAAACCTATACAGAGATGAAAATAGAAATTTCCAGCAATAGAATTTTACTTTTTTTGTTTTTAATTTCAGCCAGAGATACCATAAGTCAGATTTCTATGTCCACACTTGACTTGCTAAAGAAAAGTGGACACTTTTTCTTTTTTAATGAATACTGAGTTTTCACAATTCTCACTAAAGTGAAATGAAGGGGTAAGTGCCCAACAGCATTGAAAAAATAGTCCTTTTCCTGCAGCATCCTTTTCCTGCGCCCATATGAACCCCCATTTTGGAAAAACTGGTCCTCCTGCGCAAAATAAGTCGATGACCTTACAAACACTGCTCACATGCCCCAGAAATTTTAGCACATGAGTCAAGAGCATATGAAGTCAGACCTCAAGTAAATCCCAAGCAACGAACAGCAAAAACCACCTTCCTAACATTAAGTGGGGTTGCTACAGGTTACTTTATTGGATCTGTAGATATGGGATATGAAAACCAGGCTGGAAAAGTTTTCACCAACTTGTTCACTAACGGTATCTCGGTGATCACAAAACATTAAAAATGAACATTCAACTAGAAAAGATCTAAGTGACAGAGAGTTTCAAAAGTGACTTTTTCTTGCAACATTTTATTTGCTATATTTCTCACTAGAACAATATTATTCTGTTTGTATTTAGTGTCGGTTTTATTGTCAAATAGTTATTCTTTCTACTCTCAGATTGCATGATTATTGTGTATTTATCCCTCCAGATACGTATCATGAACATTTCTCTTCCTTAGTTTTTATATCATTTATAGCTACTAAAATTTTGCATTTTGTAGTCTCGCACCATCTTCATAGAACTGTAAGACACAAGGAGGAATAAAAATAAAAACATACCTTTTCATCAAGTAGTATGCTAACCAAAAAGAGGGGGAAAAAAGTAATCTTTGTGTATTTCTAAATAGTCCTGTAGGAGTCATAGACTTTTACTGTGTGCTATAGATCGTATAGTTTCTCCCTCTGTTATGACATCTCTGATTACTTTAAAAAAAAAAAAAACTTTGAAAAACGTTAAGGCACAAACCTTTGTATGGAGTACTTTTAGTACGCTTTTTATTCTGACAAGATTAATAATTATCCTATAAGCATGACACAGTGTTTTAAAATGTTGTTTCTGCTGTGAGTTAGCATTGCGCATGTTGGGTATAAATGTGGAAAGAAAGGTTATTTCGCAGCGCAGAAATGTGTATTTAAACAAATTGTGATTAAATGGTAAAACTGTTTAAAAGGGGAAAGGGATTTATTCCCCCCCCACCTCCATCACAGTCTGAATTTAAAATATCTGTAGTGAGTTTCAGAAGGGAACTGGGCATCTGTAGGGAACCCACAAGCTACTGAAATAACTAAGTAACTGGGAGGTATTTGGGAGAAGTATAGCCAATTCACAGTGCTTTGGACAAAAATGGCCAGAGAGAGATCTGCTATGTGACAGGTGACAAGTGTGTCCTGTCCCCACCAACAACTTCTGCCTTCTCCTGTGGCACCTGAGACTAGCTCCAGGTGGGAACCAGTTTATGGATTTAACCAGACTTTTGCTGTCCTTCAACAAGACAGTTCCTAGGGGCCTGTGGTCCCCAGGACAGACCAAGTCTTTCCCAAAATGTTCAACTGCCCTTTTCACTAACCTCACACGCACCCAGCACTCTCCAGTGGTGCAAAGGCACTTTTTATTTTGCCCACCTGTTCAAACAGCCAATCATATGTATCCTGTGCATCATATGTAGGGACTGCAGTTACAGCTGGCCTCGTTCACCAGAGCCAAAGCAGGTAGGACCCTTCAATGGCTTACAAACAAAGGCAAGGTCAACATGGCCCTCAGACCTGACTCCATCCACATCAAATAAATGTAAAAATAGTCCCTCCGTCGATATTGAGGTTGGATGGAGATGCTCCAGGGATTGAGGACCAGATCCTGCTGGCACCAATAAGTCAAAACTCCAGTGGCTCCAAGGAACAGGACAAGCCCGTCTGGAGGAGCACAAGGTTTGGCTTCCAGAGGCTGAGCTGTACCTGCTCATCAGAGCAGGGAAGTGAAACACTAGAGTCAATAGACCTTGTGCTAAGGAGAGGACCAAGGGCTTTGCTTTCTCCCCTCTAAAACCAAGAGCAAAGCAGACGGTGGCACTGCAATTTGCCCCTGAGCTTTAGTGCTGGGATTCAACCCCGCTACACTCCTTTCACTAACTTTTCTTGCAGGAGTAATTTTTAAATAATGTAATGACAACTGCCAGAGGGCTCACTTTTTACAACATCAAGCTGAATCGTATCAACTCCCCTCCTAAATTTAAAATACGATTGCATTACTTGACTTTATTCTTTTTATAAAGGTCCCGTTGTGGTGCGGTTTCACGAGGTATAAGAAGCCCGCGCAGGTATTATGGGCCGTATCAGTTCATTTCATCTCATTAATCAGCTACTTAAAACTGTTTTTCCTTGCAGCACAGTGGAAAATAAAACAAACGCTCTTTTTTATCATTTCCCAAATTAAATTCAGGTTCCATAATGACCCGTATTTCATGTGCAAAACAACGAAATACGCTTACATACCTGACTCCGCTTCTTTAGCCAACTGCTTCATTTGTAATATGTTGCATATGAAATTGGAGCGGAAAATGAATTACTTGTTTTTTCTTGATATGAAACCTTGTTTAAGTTCACAGCAATTTTAAATATGATACATTTAAAATATTAATATTTCCCATATATTATTCACTGACTTTCAGGTTTCATCTCAAGTTAGTGGCACTTCATATTTCAAAGGAAGAAGTGTTTCTTTTTTTCAGTGCTAATGTTCTATTAATTCACTTTGTAATATCAGTCTGGTTCAGATAAATGAAATTGCACTAAATTGCTTATGCCAGGAATCATGCTAAAACTGTTGGCATTATATAAAATTCCATTTTCCATTACTATTTCATAAGTTTTGGGGTTTGGTTTTTTTTTTATCTCAGTAGCATCTTTTTAGGCATAATTCATAGCTCTGTTTAGTTGGTTCTAGAAGGACAAATAAGTGCACAAATATTTTTATGCTGGGATGGGGGTGTATCTAGATATTTACACTAATGTCTGTAACTTCAGTGACTTTTGCAAGGCACCAGATGCAAACTCCAGGCAAGCTACCTTAACAGCATTTCCTTTATGAATGTTTTGTTATTTGGGGTAGTTCTCTCTTCCAGAGCGTATTTCATCACACATGTATAAACACACACATACACACACATACACATTTGTGGAAAGATAAATTGGTGTGCATGTAGAAATACTGGAAACTCCTCATATGCATATTATACATGTCACTCATGTAATCATTTTATATATATATATGTATATATACATATAAAATAATTTTATATATATGAATAAAATATGTGAAGGAAGTCCTTAAAGGACCCGTAAAGGCCTAAATGTAGAGGGATTCTTCATCGCAGCCAAAGAACTGAAAGAACTGTGGATATAAACTACAATCTTTTTATATGACCATGTATCTTTTATAATGCTTCCATAAAGTCCACATGGTCACATAACTATTTCCAGAGATGTAGATAGAAGTTATACCTGAGCAGGCTGAAAAATCAGTAAATGAGTAAAGCAGCATCTAAAATCCTACGAAATGCCTTTCAGGAGTGAAATAATTACAAAGCGCTGGAGCTAGAGTAGCAAACAGCAGTAAAATCACCTGTAAATAGATGTAAGGAACTATAAATATACCTCAGTATTTGTATAGTCGACTTTTTCTGACTGTCATCAAAATCAGATGTGCAGGAGCTAGAAACCCAACTCCGAGGAATGCAGATTAATACATTTATAGGAATATATATATATATTCTGTGCCTTAAAGTTTGCAACGCTGTTAATAATGTATGCTCCTTTTGTAATGCCTGGTATTTGCTCCCTTTACAGTTTAAAAAACAGGACCTTTTCTTTTTCCTGTACCATTTTTGTCTTTAAATTTGATCCAACTCTTGAAAAAAAGATAAATTGGAGAACAGTTGATGGAAATCCCTGTCACTTCTGAACACAATGAAATTATACGGAGAATAGTGGATACAGGAGAGTCTCCTCCTCAGAAACAGAAATGAATGCCCTGTGCCTATACGGTCCTCGAACGCCAGGATTTTGAAATATGAATTAGACCTCAGATGCAAATCAACCTCGGGGGGGAGGGGGTGGGGGGTTGGGGGGGAGGATCAAGAGGAGAAGGAGGGGGGAAAAAAAGAATCAGAGAGACATACCAAGTCAAAAGCTCCTTTTTCTGCCTATCTTGTCCGCAACGGTAAAATAGGCTAAACAAAACAAGTGCACATCAAGATAGAGCCAATTAAGGAAAAGAAAGCGGGGAGGGGAGGGTGGGAAGGAAGGCACCTTGCTGAACACATGGGGAGTGGGAGAGCAGTATCCCACCCCGAGCCATACCTACCTTGTGAGTGTTCAAAGGAAGACAACTGGGGTAAATTGGAACCAGCTTTGATTTTTGTCATCCGGTTGCACCCGGGATGCGGGGAGGAGGGGGGAAGTGGAGGAGAAGAAGGGTCGGGCTGGGCGGGGGTGGAGGGGGGATTAAGAGTGTGAGGGGGAGAAAAAATACCGAGCGGGGGTGACAAACGGTATGCAAATGAATGGGGGTTTGGGGCGGGAGGGGGGGTGTCTCTTTAGGAAAGGAGGGAGGGGGGTAGAGGAAAAGCGGCACCGTCGGCAGCGGGGTGAGTGGGTCCCCTCCCGCACGCCTGAGGGAGGGAGAGGGGAGTCGTGCGGGGCGCGGCGGGAGCCCCGTCGGGGGCCGGTGGGCAGCGCTGCCTGCCGCGGGGCGCGGAGAGGCGCGGAGCGGTGCGAAGCTGCCGCTGCGCGGTGGCGGAGAGGGAGGGGCGGGCGGGGCGCGGGGGCTGCTCCTTCCCGGTAACGGGGGTGCTTCGGCGCGGGAGGGGGGACGAGCGTGGGTGCGGGGCCGCCCCATCTCCCCCTCCTTCATTCATCGCCTCTCTTGCCCCCCTCCCCCCACCCCGCCCGCACAGACCCCCACCCCACCCGGCTGCCTCACCGCTCCCGGCGGCTCCCCGCTTGGAAATGGAGACCGGCAACTCTCACCAGAGCTCACCAGCATCCCACGGTCCTGAGGAAGGAGTTTGGGGCGGCGGGGGGGGGGAAGGGGGAGCGAGGGGGGGGGGTGTTTGAGAGTGACGGTGAGGCGAGGAGGAGGAGGAAGGAGGAAGGCTGGGAAGAAGGGGGTGTGGGGAGACGGAGCTCCTGAAATGGAGCCAGCCCAAACGGGAGACGATGCTGGAGCAGGGGCTGCGTCATTTCAGGGCTGGGAGAGGGCTCAGCCTCCCCCTCCCGCCGCCTCCCTGCCCGCACGCAGGAGGGAGCAGCTACCGGCAGGGCAGGGCAGGGCCCCCCTCCGGTGAGGCTCTGCGGGGCCGGGGGCTGCCCTTCCCCGCAATCCCCCTCGGGGCCGGCACGGGGCAAGAAGACCCCACGCCAGGGGTAGGGACGAACCGGCTTGGGTCTGCCGAGCGCTGCCAGCACAGAATGGGGCAGGGAGAGGGGCAGGGAGCGCGTCCGCCGTGGTCCAGCGGGCAGGGCCGGTCACGGTCACGCGTGGGAGTCCTCGGCGGGGCCCGCTCCAGCGGGGACACCGGGGCCCACGCCGGACCGGGGGTCGTCCTGGGGCGGCAAAGAAGGGCGGGGGTAGGAGGAATGATCGGCATTTATAACTGCGGGGAAAACTCTAGCCTTTCAAAGAGTTTCAGCTGGGTGAGTGGAAATGCCTTCTGCCCCTTTCACTTTTGGAAGCGCAGCAGTCTTCCAGGGGGAGCGGGAGCCGGAGCCGAAGCCGGAGCGGGGGGGGGGGAAAGCTTGCCTTTTTTTCCCCCTCCTGCTGGACAGTGAGTCTCTTTGAGCTCACTGTCATGTCCTACGGCTGCAATTACAAACAAACTTTCCTTCTGCAGAGAGGAAGTAGCCCAGACTGGGGGGCTGAGGCTACCGAGCGGCCAGCGGCTGCCCTGGCCTTTGCTGGCCCTCACCGAGGGGGCAGGGGAGGTGCTGGCCTGGCCCTGCGTGGAGGGGCCGAGTGTGGGTGCAGCACGCTGCACGTCTGAGGCGAAATAACTGTCTTGGGAACACTTTCCATTCTCTCAGCTATGCCTGCTCAGTCCGAGGCAGTTTCCTTCTAGAGCTCATCCCCTCAAAGGCTTTCTAAACTCAGCTTTGAATGTTCTCTTTTTTTTTTTTTCTCAATTATTATTTCCCTGCCACCCCCGTGGCCTCAGCTTTGAAAAGCAAAGCTGCCTTTGGTGGGGCTGAGATCGCAGGTGCTGCCGTGGAGGCCCGTGGTGAGCGTCAGTAAAAAGCAAGAGAAAATAGTGTCCCCAGGCAAGATTACAGCCCTGGTACACAACCACGTACAGCCTTGTCCCAGCCTCCTGCAGCACCTGCCGCAGCAAAGGTGGCATATGCAAAGTCCCTAAAATACTGACCATCACCGTTATTGTTATGTGCGTTAAGATTTTCAGCTTATTTTATGACTCTCTGTGTGTGCGAGACCTGTGCACGTGCACGCACACACTTATACCTATGTATACATTCTGTAGCAATGAGCCTGTTAAACTGAGCAGGGGTTTCTCTCCCACAGATAGATGCGTAATACACACACACGGTGATGATACCTAAGGTGTTTGGGGGTGGGGATGCATAATATCTTATAAATTTGAAGTTTTTATCAGACAGAGCAGATTACTTTAAGCGTTCAATTTCTCAGCGATCCAATTTTATTAGGATTTACTATCATTTGTGCTGCGCATCCCTGGGGAAATAATGCTTTGATTAATGTAATCCTGGGCTGGGATCCGCCACATGCCCCTCTCCCAAGAGAAGGGCCCTGTTTGACAAACAAAAACAGAGCAGCAACTATTGCAATCTGCACTCACCTTTCAAAAGAACACAGACCCGCGCACACACATGTACACACACACACAAAATATAACCCCTCCTCCCCCCCCAACCCCAAATACAATAGCAGCATCTCAAAACAATGTGCGCTTATTCATTTGCACACAATGCCTCTGATTCAGCGTGGGCTGTACAGTCCAGCCCTCAACTGCACAGAGCCAGCCCAAAAAGGATCCTGCTCTGTCCCCCACTGAGAAGCTGAAGCATCTCTGGGAAGCTCAATGCCTCTCTGTATTTCAGGCTCTCCTTGGGCTCCCAACATTTCTGCCTCTTTGTTTCCCACTTCAGGCCCTGCTGCAAACCGATTTCAAGTCTGCTCCTTCGACCCACTGGCAGTCAGGGGCCCGAGAAGCTGTCCCTGCGAGGCTCCCTGGCACCCACCTCGAGGGGGGAATATGTACCTCTCTAAACGGGCCCTGGTAAGTGAATCACAGCCAGGCACTCAGCTCACAAGGGAAGTTGGGGGGAGGAACCCAGAAAACAACCTCAAACAGAAAGTCTTGTCACATACATTTTTAAAGGGAAGAAAAGAAAGTATTCCTCCGCCTTTGGGGGTTGCTTGGGTTTGAGCAGCTTTGTTCCAGCCATCCCCCCAGCTCCCCACACACACACACCCCACCCCTTCTGTTTGTGTCAAAGGCTGGCAGGAACAATAGCGTTTAAACAGGAATAAACATGCCCAGATCAGAGCTCAGCCCCAGAGAAAGCTTTCCCTTTCTTTACATCCCCAGGTGAACTGGCTGGCGTTTCCCTCTTTCCTCCTCCTCCCCTCTCCCCCCAAAAGATGCCCATTACCGGCAGCCCAAATAGCAGTTTTATGTTGATTTTCTACACACACCGTCACAACAAAGCGGGTCCCGCTGCACCTGAGGAGGACATCCAGCCCCAAAAGTGGGTTCTGGCTGCACTTGGGCCACTTTATTCCTTTTCCAGATTAATAAATCCAGAGGAAGGGGGTGGGATGTGTCTCCAAACTGGAGATGAGGAGGAATACGGTTTACGCTGAGGTTTTCAATCCGATGCTGCTCTCTCCTTCGTGTTCACTCACTGACCCCCAATACAGTGACTCAGCGATTACGGAGCACTGGGTGTCTGTGCGTGCATGGGGTGGGGGTTCCCCCTCCTTCCTCCTTCTTCTCTCTCCTGATGAAAAACGATGCAATTACATTTCTGCATGCTGATCTGAGAGTTCAAATAACAAGCCTTAAACGCGTTATCAGGCGCTTGTTAAAGAAGGAAGGGGCGGGGAGTGAAGAGGGGAACAAATCTAGATGTATACGCGTCTGTGCGTGCCCGGGTATACGTGTACCTATCGGTGCGGATGCGGGTGCTTAGACATGTGTATAGACACCTATTTAAAAGACTGCTAGAAGGAGAGATCGGCTGCTGTTCGGCCGGGGTCCCTGCACCCAGGCAGATAAGGAAAGAGTCTCCGTTTAAAACAGCACCAAGCAAACAGGAGAAGAAAGAGGACAAGGAGCAAATCACTCCAGGGAAAAGTTATTTAGGCACAATCTCTGGATTTTCCCAGCGCAGACTGACTCTCCTATCCGGGCTTGATCCAATTTCCCCGCTCCCCTTCCCCCTCCCACCCAGGGAAGGGGGGGGGGGAAGGGAGGGTGTCCATCCCTATTTCGCATTTTCCACGCCAACAGCGGATCTCTCTTCCCCGGGCGTCCCGCCTGGGAGGGCGTTTGCTGGGACCTCGGCGCGGCCGCGGCCCGCTCCGCGCCGGCGGAAGGGACGGCGGAGAGGGGCCGCCCCCGAGGCGGCGGGGTGGCGGCGAGCTCCCCACCGGGCTTTCGGGTCCCCGCCTCTGCCTCCCCCTTCTTCACCCCACCCCCCTGAGTTCTAGCAGGGGGTAAGAAATTGTTCCAGGAGTCGGATGGAGGGGCTGAATTTAGAGAGGGAGGAGGGAATCAGTGTGGGGAGATGATGAATAACGTTAACTTTTGGCTGCAGGAGTCACGATGGAGTTGAGCGAAGCTGCGGGGAAATATGTCATTTAATCCCAGGGTTACCGAAGCCCCTTTTATCAGACAGCGTGATGCGGGAATTACATTGCTGTAAAAGCGGCTGAGTACTTAAAAGTACCCAGCACCAGGCGAATACATAGACTGGAGGAACGGGTGTAAGATGAACACGCGTACAAACTAACCGCACGACCGTGAAAACCCCAAACGGATTAGATAAATAGAAATACATGTGCATTTAAAAAAAAAAAAAAAAGAAGGCACGGTAAAACTGTAGCTGCTGCATTCACGCAAGGGGAACAGACAGCGTGTGCATGTTTGTGTGCAATGCCAAAAAGAGCAGCCTTAAGGTTGACCTACTGCAATCTGCACTGAGCTCCTCAGACAATAGACAAGTTCAAATGTCAAAAAATCTAATAATAAAAAACAGAGCTGCCAAACTGCACGAACTGTTTTCTGGTGTATCACAATTATTCACCCTCTTATCCACTAAAGGACTGCCAGTCTTTATGCACGTAAAAGAAAAATCTATGTAATGCATATGGATCTTTCTTTCTTTTTTTCTTTTCTTTTTTTTTTCCTTCACATGTGAGACGCTATTGAGATGGCAAGCACGCAAATCAGAATGATATCATGTCTAATAAAAGCGGGGCTAAGGTTTTCACAGTCTCTTTTAAAAGATTCCAACTTGTAAATCCCCTTTTTATGTCGCTACATGCACAATTATTCTTATAAATAAAAAATCTACACGTTCAAGGAGCTGGATTGGGACTATATATCCCTTTGATTTTACCATCGGTGGGAGCGTTAGGTTTCCATCATATGTAACGTGCCTACGTTGAGCACAAGTCAACAGATAGATTGTTCCATTCATTTGGCAACTTTCATTACAGTCTGTGTGAGGTGAACCCTGAGCACGACACGTTGGGCGATACCAGAATTACGCAGCTGGGAAAGAAAGGACCCTTATTTTCAAAGCTCTCCTGCTTTGCATGTGCGGTTCCGTATTATTGTTCCAATTTATTACGGGACTCGAAATGCTTTGTTACGCTCAAAACAATAAATAAGGTTCCGAGTGGAGCCTTCGGGATAAAAGGTAGGGAGAAATGATCCGGCCGCCTATTGTGTTTCCCGGTTGTTATCGCCAGCCTTTGGAAGTCATCTGTATATTCTCCTGTTTTCCCCCAGATCGGTTAGTGCAATATCCCTAAGCGCAGCTATCAACGTGGTCGTAAGAACCATGAACTACAGCGTGGGTAAGCCTGAAAAAAACCAAACCCGGAGCAGATCACATTAGCCAAGAACGCTAAGATATCTGGAAGGCAGTCAACTTCACGTTTTCAGCTGACTGCTGTATTATGCACGAATGTGTTTTACATATAGCAGACTGTATACGGAATATGTCTTTATGTTTAACATTTTAATTTGTAAATGCTAATTAGGCAGTTGGTCTCCACGGTTATATTGGTAGATACCTAATCATTTCCCGCTATAAGTAAATGAATACTTAAACACGGTAAACATCCACTTTCTTTTCCCTACCTCCGCCACAGTATCGTTTCCACATGCCTTTCCCAAAGGGCGGCCGTTGGGACACAACAGGCACGTATTAAAAGAAAGGGGTTTGGGGGGCGGGGGGGATGAGATGATAAATAAGAAAATAAAACCCACTCCGTGTATCACTCTTACAACTACGGTGCCACTGCAGGCACAGACCCGGGAATCCCGCCCGACCCGGACTTTTCCAAAGGCAGCTAGAGAAGTGAAGTTTTGCCGAATTAACTTGTTGCTCGTTTTTAAGACTCAGTCTGCCCGGTTCGCTCGCTGTACCCCGGTACCCTGCTGCTGCGGGCTGCTGCGGGCACACGGCGGAGGAGATGCTGCCGCTGCTCACTCTTGTTGTGTTTAAAATACAGCGCAGGTTACACTTGGAGTGTTGGGGGGAAAGGCAGGGGGGGGCGGGGAGGCAAGGAAAAACTGGGGAGAAACCCACTCAATCCCAAGCCCGGGATGCTGAACTTTACTGAGCTCTCTCAACTCCAAAAATCGCCCGCTTCAGAGGCGAGGGAAATGTTCACTAAACTACGGCAAATCTCAAGTTAAGAGACCACGTTTCTGAGGGGAATTGGTGCTCTGGAAATGCGTTTTCCTAGTCTGGAATATTGCTAGCGCTCATTTCGCCGAACGCGGTAGGTGGAAAGTTTTGTTCATGTAAATATCTCAACCATTTTCCCGCACGGTCAATACCCACGGAGGTTTTACTCCGTTTTCCAATTCAAGACCCACGAACACTTTACATGAAAAGTGTGTATTCTTGCAGGTCGTTTCCTCTCTTTGATTACTTTTCTCTCTTCCCACACCCGCTTTTTGTGTGTGTGTGTGTGTTAGATTTTTAGGCGGGGAGTTCATCTTGCCAGGATCTATCATATTTATGGGCTGTGTGATTTCCAGGGCTCCAATTGGTCTTTCCTTTATGGAGGCAAGGAATAAAACTTTCCCAGTCACACGGAAACTGCTCGGGCTCCAGCGTGGAGGAACAAAGTGCTTTCAAACCCCCTCCCGGGGTCGCAGCTTTCTCCCCCCCCCCCCGCACCCCCCTTCCCCGGGGCTGCCCGGGACATCCCCCTTTGCAGGTGCGTTAGGGGATGCTGCATCCCCCGCTCCGTGCAGGCGGGCGAGGGGGGAGAAACAGCAGTCCTCAGGCAAGAATACCACCAAAAAACCCCACCAGAAAACCACAAAACTAAAACCAAAACAAAAACTCTCTAAATTTCTCACTCTTGCAAACACTTAAGGGGGGAAAGGGAGAAAAGAAGGGGGCGCTTGGGGTGAGAGGATGAGCCTACACGCCTTTGGGAAGGCGCAGAGAGTGAAGCCGTGTTGAGCTAAGCTGTGTAGCCGTCGATGTTGTTGGTTTTAGTCGAGGTTAACGCCTGCGAGCGTCCCGGACGGACGGCGACAACTTGTGCCCAGTGTGCGGCCGGCGTGGGCAGGGCGGGAGGCGGGCGGGGAGCCCGGTCCTGGCTCTCGCAGATAGGGAAGTCGTGGGGGGAGGGGGAGATGTGAGTGGCCAGCTTGGGGGAGGGGGGTAGGAAAAAGAAGGAAAAAAAAAAAAAAAAGAAGCTACTTTTCCAGGTTTAATACGGCGATTAAATATTAAATGATCTAAAAAACCCGAGTCGTTTTATTGCATCTCCAGAGGCTTAAGCGCCTTATTTGGACAAAAAAAAAAAACAAACCCAAAACCATCCCAAACCCTCGCGGCACCTCGGGTTACCCCGAACCGCGGTGCCCGCGCCTGTGTTTAATTAGCCGCTCTCACTCCCTCGCAGGCCTCGGGTCCGTTGGAGGCACCGCACCAACTGGGACACTTTTGGGGCGGCCTTTGAACGGGCAGCTCCACCCTCCCCCCCCACACACACACACCCCCTTCCGTTCCCCCCCCCGCTCCGTCCCGCGCTGCTCTTCTCCCTTCCCCTGAGTTTCGGGGCTCCCTCCCCCGTCCGGGGTGCTATGGCGGTGGGGATGTGCTGGGAGAGACAGAAACGGGGACTTGGGGGAGCCCGAGGATGCACATACACACACACCCTCTTCCCCTTCCCCGGGGCCGGGCGGGGCCGGGCCGGGGACCCTGGGGAGGGAGGGAGGGGGTGTGGGGTGTGGGGGTGCTGGTGGTGGTGGTGGGGGGTGTGGGTTGCATGGCGCCCCCTGGCGGGCGGCCGGCGCCTGGCGGAGCGCGGCGAAAGTTGATGTTGTTCAGCAAGCCGTATCGTATGAAATTAACGACAGCCAATAAAATTAGCTTACATGTTTCAACCGTAAAAGTCCAAAACAAAATAAAGCTAGTTTTAGTGAAGCTAAGAAGCTCTGGTTTGGCCCCCGTTCTCTCTGGCTTGAACTGGGGTCCTTTTATCTAAAGCCCAGTGCACAAACATATAGCTTAATGTGACTAGTGTTCTTCCTTTTATTTCTTTCTCTATGGCAACCAATATGTTCTGCTCAGAAATGTTCCCCCATCAAGGAAACAAATGATCTTGAGGGAGCAGCTCTATACGGCATCTGTTCCGATGGAGCACACAGAGTTAACCCCAGTCAAAAGAGACGCTGGGCACGTCAACAAGAAGTGGAAAATGAGCGATTCTTCTCCCCCCCAAATTGAAACCTATACCTCCCTAGTTTTACAAGCCATTTTATTGATTTGACTATCGACCGTTTCCAAAGAAGTAACTAATTCTAGGAAATTACAATGATCACCAGCTATTGTGTGCCCAAAAGAGCAGCAACGGAGGGGGGGGGTGGGGGTGGGAGTGAAGGGGGGAGGGAAAAAAAATTATGCAAATAACACGACAAAATTAAAATAAATGAAAGTCACGTAATGGGATATTTAAGCCTCGGTAAAGTTTTCAGGAGCGGTATCTGGCCTACTAATTTCATCCTACATTATTTATCACATTATTTATCACACTGACCCAAACGCTATAAAAGAGTTTCAGATCATTAGCCTATACCTCTCGACTAGACGGGGTTCGGGGAAAGCGGAGAGACAGGCAAGACTGTCAGGAGAGAGAAACAAAGTGAAATCTGGTCTGTAATCCTCCAGCCCCAATCTCCTTGGAGAATAAAATGAAGGGATGTCCTGGTTAGTTTTGATTGATTATACTCTTTCTGATGGACTTTCACGACAGAGCTCTAGATGTTGTGCTTAACCGTCTGTTCCCTAGTTACAATATTAACCCTCTGCGTGCATCGCCGCTCTCCACCTTCCCCTGCCTCCCACCCACCACCACCACTACCCCCCCCCCCCCCGCCCCTTACCCCCCGCTCCCGTCCATCCATCCGCACCGGCGTTGCCAGCAGGTGCCCGGGTCACCCGCGCTCCGGCCCGGCCCCGGCCCCGGCCCCTCTCCCGCCCGCTGCATCGAC
This sequence comes from Hypotaenidia okinawae, assembly GCA_027925045.1. Classification (NCBI taxonomy): domain Eukaryota; kingdom Metazoa; phylum Chordata; class Aves; order Gruiformes; family Rallidae; genus Hypotaenidia; species Hypotaenidia okinawae. The sequence continues at coordinate 147,959,052 of BSDF01000001.1, forward strand.
CGGGCCCCCTCCCCGCCCGCCGGGAGACCCCCACCAACACCAGCAGCAGCAGCAGCAGCAGCAGCAACAGCAGCAGCAGCGTTTTAAAGCAGCCCGCATCTTTGCTTCTCCTTTCCTGTACAAATCTCTTCATATATTTTTGGAGAGCTTTCCTTTCCCCCCTCCAGCCCTCCCCGAGACCTGGTGGTACATTAATTAACAGTGCCCAGAAAAGTGAAGTAGTAACCAGAAAGACTTTCCAGCGCTGAAGAATTGCTTTGCTGCCTTGAGCTTTGGAATGAATCCATGCTTTTTATGTAATATTTCACTAAGGTGCTTTTTGTTGCTGATGGGATTTTTTTTTCCCTTTTCCTTTCCCTTTTTCTTTTCTTTTTTTTTTTTTTTTTCAAGCCTGTTTCCTTCCAGGCAGTTGCCATGGGTTTCCCTGTCTTGTCCTAAGCTTTTGAAAATATATATCCAGAAGACTTCAAACAAAACAAAAGTAGATAAAAAATGTAAAACACTTACCGATCATACTTCCAGGATTTAGAGATTTTTTTTTTAATTTTTGATTTTAATAAGGTGACAGGGGGAAAAAAGCATGTTCTCAACTCCAGCGAAACGATCCATGTTAAGATTTTCCTTTGCACTGACTCCACTAAGCCCCGCTCTCCACTAGTCTATTATTTTCACCAAAATATATGAAAATTTATGCAAATGAAAATCAGCACTAACTGTTCTCCCCTTGTTATACTTTGGATTTTTTTCCAGACAAAACAATCACACTCTGCAAGGGAGGGGGTGGGAAGAGTTGGGGAACTAAGTTGTGTTTTTGTTGTGGGGTTTGGGGTTGGTTTTTTTAAATTATTTAAATACAAGACATTACTCCAGCTCGAGATTTATTTTTTTGTTGCCGCTGTTACGATGGTGTGCTACTTTTTTTTTTTTTTTTTTAATTTTGGGGGGGATTTCTCCCCCCCCCCCCTTCCTTTTTTATTAAGAAAGTAGATCTGTTTGCAGAGGCGCTATCACGTTTCATCAGGCCACCTGAGACGGCTTTTGAAAGCGTGTACTGTGAAATTCATAGCAGTAATTTAGACAAAATCCTCACTGTATATTAATGAAAGACGGCCCCATGGCACCGTTCCTATCCTCCCCATTCAGTGTAAACAAAACCACGAGACTCACTCGGTTTTTGAGCCTGATCCAAGCAAAATCGGCTGGAAAGGAAAACATGGGGTTCTGGCACCGACTATTCAAACGTCTGCACCTGGAGATCTCAGATTTATTCAATGAAATCTGTGTTGGATCTTTTATATATATAAAAAAGAAACCTTTGGAGAACGCATGGGAACAAAAAAAATGAAATAAAATCGTTCTGTTTGGGGTTTAGTTACCAATGCCCTTCAGATCCCCACGCTGCGCTTTAATGGTTTCTCTAAGCCCACCTTACCTACCGTGGTATTTCTGGTGGGTTTTTTCCCGTACGAGCCGGGGGGCTGGATAGAGCCCTGAACACCGGGCACTGCCGGGCGGCCGGCGGGGCTGGCTCCGCGGGTGCGGAGCGGCGCGGAGGGCGCTGCGAACGGGACGCGGCTCACCGCCTCCCGGGGCCAAATTATTCGGCGTGCGAAGGAGGGGAGAGGGTTGGGCAGGGCCGGGAGGGGGACGGACGGACACACGGGACGGACACGGGTGACGCTCCCCCCGTTTTAAGGTCCGCACCGCGCGCGCTTTCCCTACGCGGGCCCCGTTCCGCTCGGGAAGCGTGTGCGGGGCGGCGTGCGTGGGACGGCTCGGCACGGCTGCGGCGGTCATTAGCGGCGCCGTGTCCCCTGAATGTCCGAACGGTGTTATTGCACCGGCAGTCCCCGAGGAGCGTTCAATTTGCCCTTGTTTTTGTTGCCACTTTCTCTTTTTCCCTGGTTCACTGAGGTTGCCTGTGCGCAGCGTTTCCGCTCGGTCGCATCTCTCCCACCCCCCTCCTCTCTCGCTCGCTCGCTCCCTCCCTCTCCCCCCTCCCTCCCTCGTCCCCCCCGCCCCCCTTAACTCTTTCCGCTGGACGAGAAATAATACAGCGTTTCATGCCGCGGGGCCGGCTCCCTGCGAGACACCCGCGGCTCGCAGGGCAAGCCTGGTCGCCGGTTCCCCTTGCTGCCTCCCCCCACCGACGGGGCGGCCCTTCGGCGAGGCTGCCGGGCCGGCCTCCCGGCGTGACGGCTGCGGGAGGGCAGCCGGGGGCCCTGGGCGCACCCCGGGGTGCGGGGGTGGACAAAGGGAGGAGGGGGCGGGCGGGGGGCGGGCGCCTCCGGGGCAGAGAGGCGGGGGGCGGGAAGCGGGGGGGGGGGGGGGCCAGCTCTGAGTGCCGGTGCGGGCACTGCCGGGAGGGAGAAGATGCGTGTGCGCGGCGCTGGCATCCTCGGCGTTCCCACCCCCGCCAGCTTCGGCGTCGTTATTATTGTTATTATTATTGTAGTTGCTGTTATTATTAATTATTACCGCCCCCCCCACTTCCACCCTCCCCGTGCGTTCGCCCTGCCCGAGCGGCGGCGGGAGAGCTCCGAGGTGCGTGCGTCTGCCGGGCAGGAAGAGTTAAGAGGCGGAGGGAGGAGGGCAGGGAGCGATGGAGGGAAGGAGGGAGGAGGGAGGGGAGAGGGAGGAGGGAGGGATGGAGGGAGGGAAGGGAAGGGAAAGCGGGGGGGGAGGGGGGGCCGACTTCCAGCTCCGACGCCACTTTGCCTAAATTAAAAAGCAGCCAATCGGAACGGCCGGAAGGGGGGCCGCGCGGCCGGCGGCGGGCTGTCCGTCACGGGGCGGGCAGCCAATCGGCGGGGGCGGCGGCGGCCGGCTTCCTCGCGGCGGGGCCGAGTGGTGGCGGCGCGGGCGGCGGCGGCGGGCAGACGGCGGGAGGGAGGGAGGGAGGGGAGGGGAGGGGAGGGGAGGGAGGAGAGGAGAGGGAGGGAGGGGAGGGAGGGAGGGGAGGGCGCGGGCACGGCCCGGGAGAGGGAGGCGGGGAGAGGCGAGCGGCGGGACTCCGGCACCGCCAGTGCGCGCTGCCAGCCCGGCAGCCAACTTCCCCGCTGGAGTTAGTGTATAAAGGATACCATATATGCACACACACATACACACACCTCTCCACCAAGGCGCTCCTCCTCCGCCTCCTCCCTCGACCAACTGCTGGAATTAAAAATTAAAAAAAAAAAAAAAGCAAAACAAACACCAAAAAAAAAAACCAACCAACAACAAAACAACAAACCGAGCGAGCGAGCGAGCGAGCGGGAGAGGCACAGAAACAATCCGCGAGGTAACGAGAAATTTTCAACTTTTCGACTATTTTTTTTTTTTTTACTTTTTCTTTTTCTTTTTTTTTTTTTTTTTCTTGCCTTCCAACCGCCTCAAGGAAAGAGAGAGAGAGAGAGAGAGAGGAAAAAAAAATGTCTTATCCAGAGCGTGACTCTAGCAAGAAGGCTCCGGCAGGACTCTTGTTTCAAAGGGGACAAAGTGCTCCAGCAACAGCACAACTTTGAGAAATGCATCATCACCACCATCACCACCATCATCATCACAGGAAGTTTTCTTAGGACACCAACAAAACTTGCAAATAAAAGAGCAAAAGGAGATCGAGGAGCCGAGAGAGAGAGAGAGAGAGAGAGAGGAAAGACACAGAGAGACAGAAAAAGGAAAATATACCCACACACAAAGCCTTAAAGGAAGAAGAAAAGGAAAAGTTTCGCTCTGAGAGGGGAAGGCTGAGAGCTGGAGATGTACTCCTAGGGGAGCGGAGGGGAGAAGGCACGGGGGCTTTTTGATCCCCCCCCCCCACTTCTTTTTCGCTTTTTAGCCTTTGTTTGGTTTCCTCCCAGCGAGCGGCAAACTCGGGAGAGAAGGCGGCGGAGGAAAAATATACGTACAGCTAAATATTTCTCTTTTTCTTGGGGAAAAAAAAAAGAAGGAAAGAAAAAGCGATATTTTTTTTTTAAAAAAAAAAAAAAAAAAGGCGAAGCGAGAGCCGGCGACTGCTGCAAAGAGCGCGCCGCGGAGCGGAGCGGAGCGGAGGCAGGACGGCCGGCGGACGGGCGGAGCAGAGCGCGCCGCGGAGCGCTAGCAGGTGAACCCCGCGCCCCGGCGCCCCGGCGAGGCTGGGAAGGCGGCGGCGGCGGCGGCGCGGGCGGCGGCCCCGGCAGCGCCGGGCAAGGGCGCTCGCGGCGGGCGCCCGGCAGCCGGCGGCGGCGCGGCGGCGCGGCGGGGGCGAGCGGCGGGCGGCGGGCGCGGGATGGCCGCGGCCACCTCTAACCCCTACCTCCCCGGCAACGGCATCCTGGCGGCCGGCTCCATCGTCCACGCGGACTCGGGCGGCGGCGGCGGCGGCGGCGGCGGCGGCATGCAGCCGGGCAGCGTGGCCGTCACCTCGGTAGCGGGCGGCTACCGCGGCGACCCGGCGGCCAAGATGGTCCAGAGCGACTTCATGCCGGGCGCCATGGCCGCCAGCAACGGCGGCCATATGCTGAGCCATGCCCACCAGTGGGTGACAGCCCTGCCCCACGCCGCCGCCGCCGCCGCCGCCGCCGCCGCCGCCGCCGCCGCCGAAGCGGGCTCGCCCTGGTCCGGCAGCCCCGTGGGCATGACGGGCAGTCCCCAGCAGCCGCCGCCGCCGCCCGACGTCAAGGGCAGCGGCGGGCGCGACGACCTGCACTCGGGCGCGGCGCTGCACCACCGGCCGCCCCACCTGGGCCCCCCGCACCAGGGGCACCCGGCGGCCTGGGGGGCGGCGGCGGCCGCCCACCTGCCCTCCATGGCCGGCGGGCAGCAGCAGCAGCAGTCGCTCCTCTACTCGCAGCCCGGGGGCTTCACGGTGAACGGCATGCTGAGCCCCCCCCGGCGGGCAGAGCCTGGTGCACCCGGGGCTGGTGCGCGGCGAGACGCCGGAGCTGGGCGAGCACCCCGGGCACCACCACCACCACCACCACCAGCACCCCGGGCACCACCCGCCGCACCACGGCGGCGTCAACAGCCACGACCCGCACTCGGACGAGGACACGCCGACCTCCGACGACCTGGAGCAGTTCGCCAAGCAGTTCAAGCAGCGGCGGATTAAGCTGGGCTTCACCCAGGCCGACGTGGGGCTGGCGCTGGGCACCCTCTACGGCAACGTCTTCTCGCAGACCACCATCTGCCGCTTCGAGGCCCTGCAGCTCAGCTTCAAGAACATGTGCAAGCTGAAGCCTTTGTTGAACAAGTGGCTGGAGGAAGCCGACTCCTCCACGGGCAGCCCCACCAGCATCGACAAGATCGCCGCCCAGGGCAGGAAGAGGAAGAAGCGGACCTCCATCGAGGTGAGTGTCAAGGGGGCCTTGGAGAGCCACTTTCTGAAATGCCCCAAGCCCTCCGCCCAGGAGATTACGAACCTAGCGGACAGCCTGCAGCTGGAGAAGGAGGTGGTCAGGGTTTGGTTTTGCAATCGGAGGCAGAAAGAGAAACGGATGACCCCCCCGGGGATCCAGCAGCAGACCCCCGACGATGTCTACTCCCAGGTCGGCACCGTCAACTCCGACACGCCGCCCCCTCACCACGGACTGCAGACCAGCGTGCAGTGAGGGGCAACGCGGCCGGGCCGGGGGGCGCGGGGGGCAGCGCGGGCCAGGCCGGGCCGGGCACCGCCGCCGCCGCCGGCACCGACAACGAGACCGGCACCGGCACCGCCGCGCACACCCGCACGCTCACACAGACACACTCACACACGCACGCACGCACACACACAGACACACAGACACACACACGATCCAGGCTCGTTCAGACTGCTTGTGTTTATATATATATGGATATATGCGTGCATCTATATATATATAAGATCGATACCGATAGGGAGCGGTGGAGAAGGTCGATCCGGGCGAGAGCGTTTAGACCGTGTTGGGAAAACGGGGTGGAGATGCGTAATGCACCAAAACTGCAGATGTGCCGGGGGGTTGGTTGTGGGGAGAGGCCTTGGGCGGGTGGGCTTGGGCTTTTTTATGTTGTTTGGTTTTGGGGGTGGTTTTTTTATTATTATTATTATTATTTTTATTTTCCACTCTCCAAATTGGCCCCCCTCTCGCAGCCAGGAACACCACTGATGTCTGCACCTCTTCTCTCCCCTCCTTCCCCCCTATCCCCCCTCCCCGCACTCTCCCCCCTATCCCCAAAAGGGCTCTCTTCTATGAATCACGGAAACTTTTTTTCACCCTCCTTTCTCTCTCTCCCTCTTTCTCTTTTTTTTTTTTTGTTGTTTTAATTTTTTTTTGGTTGTTGTTTTAAATGGGAGCAATCCTTAAAAAAAAAAAAAAAAAAGGAAGCAGAAGCAAAATAATCTGGTTAATCAGAGGGTGCCTGCTGCACTCCAGCACCCTGTTTTTCTTGGCCAAACAGTAGAATTTTGGTGCAAGGCAGACATCCACTCTGAAAACATATATATCTATATATCTATATATTCTGCAAAATGAAAGGGGCCACTTTTTTCCAGGAAAGAAAAAAATATGCACACAGCACTAAAAACAAGCAGACTGCATAGGGAAGCAAATACATATATATATATTTATCTATATATATAGGTATAGCTATAGAACAAAAATATGGAAAAATAAATGCCCGCACGCCGAAAAACTGACCCTGAGGAGAAAGGGGGAGGGACAGACGCCGGGGGAGGGTGGGAGAAGGAGAGGCTGTTGGTCCCAAAAGTTCGAGCTCTGTAGAAGGACTTTGCATGGATTAAGGGAACCAGCGAGAGAAAGGGAAATAATTTAGGGCTGTCAAAGTCCTGCTCCTGACGGCTGCCAATCATCATGGAAGAGTCATAAAAAAAAAAAAAATCCACTGCTAATATTTTTTTTATTAATATTTTTATTTTTTATTTCTGGACTGATTCAGATAAAGGGATTTAGAAGGACTGAGCATCTGCAGCTGCACTTATCTGAACTTCTCCTCTCCTAAATCCGTTGCCAACTTTGATTGAATGGGTGCTGTGGATGTGATTATATAATACTGCCATTTCCAAGCAGTGTTTTTGGTAGGTTTTAATAAACAGACTTTTCAAAAAGACGGCAATATAGAATTGTTAGATCCGTTGTTGATCTAAAAAAAATTTGCTTTATATTTTCATTAAATGACTTCTTTTAATATTTTATTCAGAATACCTATGAACTGCTGCAAAACGGTAATTTATTTTTTCCCCAGATCTTGTATTACGTGTTTTTTTCAGACGAGCACAAATCAAAATGAAATGAAAATATGGACAGTTGTTAGGTAATAAGGGTATCTTTTGATGTGATAATTTGATTGTAATTTAATTTGAGTAGTGATTCCGTAAGAGCTGATTGAGAAAATAAATTTGTTAGAATGAAATAGTCTGTGTCTGATGCATAAACACTGTGTCGAAAAAAAAAAAAAGAAAAAAAAAAGAGAAAAAAAGGGGGAAAAAAGTTCTCTGAAGGGAAATACTGCAAATGCTGAAGGGAGAGAGAAAAAAAAAAAAAAAAAAAATAGAGGGTCCGACCTGCTGGCTGCACGCCCCCCGTGCTCCCTGGCAGTGCCGCCCTCAGCATCCCTGCCGCTGGCACCCTGTGCCTGTCCCTCCGCCGAGCCAATGCCCGTGGCCTCTTCCATCAACCCGGGGACCCTGTGTCACGGGGAAGGAAGGCGAGATTAGACATCACCAGATGCCACCTTGTCTCGGGAAAGGGCCGTGTCGGTGCGGTTTAAGGTTCGCACTCCGGTGCGGGCGATGCCTGAGCCTACCCGCTGGCGGTGAATGGCCGATGCTGAGAGCAGGGATGTTTCCAAAAGTTCAGCCTTGTTTTCTCTCCTTTCAAACTGAGGCTTGGGAGGGGGTGGGGGGCGAGGGGTGGGGGGAGGTGGTGGTGTGGGGGGCGCGCGCGTGTGTGTGGGTGGTTAAGTTATAATTTATTTTGACGCATTTTATGTCTGTATAAATATTTGTATTTAACGTGTATCTATAATTTAAAGAGAAGGTACTGTTTTTCTTCCTTTTTCTTTTTTGGTTTGTTTCCCCGAAAAAGGGTCTATAGACTAATACTTCCAGCATCATCCTACCTGCGGTCCGCCTAGCTCATCTTTCCTGTTGTTGCCGTTGCTGCTGCTGTTGTTGTTGGTTGGTTTAGGGTTTGGGGTTCTGTTTATTTTTTGCTCTCCTGCGGGGTGTGAAGTGGTGTAGCCCAGTTTTCCCCTCCACTCCGCCGTACGTAGCGCTGCCGTAGCTCCTTTTGCGAACAGACGCGTGTGTGTCGGTAACGTCGGAGGTGCCCGTAGGTGCAGCAGCTTCGCCTGCCGTATTTACCCGCTGTAATTTATTGCAGTGTAGGGACAAGTGAGTGACCGCTGCAACTCCCTTCGCCTTGGAGCGGGGAGGTTGTGGGAACTAGAGAGCTGCATCTAACGCCTCCGCCCGCCCCCCTGTGATACTCTACGGGAGAATAAGGTGTTTTGTTTTGGATGTTTTGGGGTTTTTTTCTTTCCTTTTATGATCCGTGTCGTCCGTGGTTCCTTCCGCACCTTCCTCTCCCCTCCTCTCCCACGTCCGCGCGTCGTCTGTCCGTCCCCCGTCTCCCCCCCACACTCCCCCTCCCCAGCTTTGCTTCTGTACGTGCTATCGAGGCAGGGGTTTACCCCAGAAAACTGCTGTAGGAACAGCAAACATTTTTTTCCCTTTTCAGATAGGCCTTGTGTCAGTCCATAAATCAAAGCCAACCTGAGAGCCGGGCGCCGGGATGCATTATTTTAACACCAGCTCGTAGTAAATATCACCGTCGGTTTGATTTGTGAAATCCGAAAGGCCCTACTGACACGGAGGAGAGGGGAGGGGGGGGGAGAGAAGAGAAGGGGAGGGGGGGAAGAAACCACAACCAACCCAACAAAGGGAAAGAAAACGCGAAAGGGTAAAGGAGGCTCTTTCTTTTGTTCGTTTTAGCAAAAGCTCCTGGCTAATTTGGCAGCTCGGGAGGGGAAAGGCCGGGCGCGGGAGGCTGGCGGGCAGGCTGGCAGCGCCGGGCTCCGCGCCGGGTGCAGGGTACCGTTAGCACGTGAGGTGGGATCCCGTTTTTCACACACGAAGGGGAGCGGTTTTATTAGGCACGGAGAAGGTCTATTTAAATTTCTGAGTGGTATTTGGTTACTGGATTTGGACGGCAACAAAGAGCCAACGTGAGGCTTCACACTGGTTCCTGTTAAAAGGCAACCTTTGCGGGTTGCTGCCTAAGAAAAGCTGGGATTTGGGATTTAGGCTGGAGGAGTAACGTTTGGTCGGAGGGACTGGCGAAATGTGCCCCTTCCGTGGACTTGTTATGCACAAAAAGTGAGGCCACGGGCGCTTCCCCCATCCCGCTTCGCCCCCCTCCCCTCCTTCCACCCCCTCCCCGCCCCCGAGAAACTGAATCCTTTGAATGTATTTAGGAATTTCAGGGTTGTGAGTCTATGAGATAACAAGAGGTAGATAATAACTGAGAGGGTTTGCGCTAAGGGTTATATTGTTACACGTGTAAATAATGAAAATATTGTTATATATCTCCAGATCTCTTAATGAATTTAGTAATTGTATTCATTTATAATATCAGTGTTCTGTGCTTGGTAACTGAGTCGGCATAATTTTCCTTAATCCTTTTTCTTCTTTTTTTTTCCTTACCCCCCCCCTTTTTTTTTTCTTCTTCCCACCCCCCCCCCCCCCGCCCTCTTCCTCCCCCCCCCCATGCGTAAAGGAAAGCCAAATGTCTTACAAAGTTCTGTTTGATCAGTCTGGGTAATCCCGAGATGTGATTATTTATAGTTTACATTTTCATATCCTGCGGTCCTCTCTACTACGCCCCAGTCTTCTCACTCATATCCCATCCTTCCCCCGTCGAGTCTGTACACAATAAATCATTTTCAGGTGTATTTAAAATAGTCAGCTAACTGCTGTTGATCCGCGTATTTTCCGGGAATTTAGCAAAGAGCTCTACCTTGGTTTAAGAAACGCAGCGGTTCCTTATCGGATCTTTACAGAATCCTTATGCTTTAATGTAGTGACTCGTGTTTGCACATTACAATGCTCATAACTTGTTTTGTATGAATGGTTTTAAATGGAACGTTTAGAGAATAATCGGTTCTAATATGAAATGCAGTATATACTATTGATAATTTTATCAATAAGTGTAATATTTTAAATAATTTTAACAATTAAATTTGTTTTTTTAAATTATATATTTGTAAAATATTTATCCTGTTGAAAGCAACAATATATTGTTGTATTTATTCGTTTATTTTTGTAATAAATGATCGACATCTTCAAGCTACAGCAAAAGCGATACTTCTATATATTTGCACAGGGATACCTTTTTGAGGCGCAGAGCTACTTGCTCCCATTCGCACAAGAGTGTAAAGATGACCTCTGTAACTGGCAGGCTGCTGCAGGACCAAACTGTGGGCGTTGAGCTTCTTCGCCACATGTACTTTAGTTTGCTTAAGTTCCAGGGTAATTAATCAAACTCTAAAAGGGACGCAACAAGTCCCTTTGGCCTGGGAGGCAGGCGTGGAGCGAGCGCTTTTAGGACAGGGACCGGTTTTGCTCAAAACAGGGATGGCGAGGAGCTCGGTGGCCTGTGGCGAGAGGGATGGATTGGATGGATGGATGGAGAGAGCGGAGGAGATGCAGGGAGGTGGTTACCCCATCGGTATTTTCAGTTGCAGTTTGCAATAATGGAGCGGGCGCAGCCTTCAATAGGCGGCGGGAGAGAGGGGGAGAAAGGCAGCGAGCGACCCCGCGGTATCAATGACACAGCAGTAGGGAGCTTTTTTTGGCTGAGAGGCTTTGGCGAGACAAAAAGCTGAGGGGTGAAGGCCGAGCGGGGGAAGGCTCGCCGCCGGTCCCGTCCTCACCGACGCCAAAGGAGCAGCCGGGGCCGCGGGGGCGCCCACGAGGCCGCGCCGTCGAGGCTGCTCCGGGACCCGGCCCTTTCTGCACCCCCCCCAACCCACCCACCACCCCACCCCACCCCCAGCACCCCTCACCCACCCTTCCTCCCCGGGGGCGGCCGCGGACACGGGTCTCGTTCCGCGCCTCACGCTTCGCACGGGGAAACCCGGGCGCCGCGTTTCCCCACGCGTGGGAAGGCCGCTCCGGGACAGCGCCGACGGGGCGGCCCTCCGGTACCCCGGCCGCGCTCCCTCCCCGGCAGGGCGGCCCGGGAGGCGGAGCGGCTCGGGAGGGGCGGCCGGGCCGGTGCTCCCGGCGGGCTGCGGGCCGTCCCGGGGCGGCGGGCGGCCCAGGGGAGCCGGCGGGCGGGCGGGCGGCGCGGTGCGGTGCGGCGGAGGCAGCTGCTGCGGGTCCCACAAGTTGTTTTCCTCGTGGCGACCATTCAGCAAAACGCAGGATCCTTTCTCCAAGATTTAAATTTCGCGGATGAATTACCATACAGCGGTTGCTTAGCAACTAAATTCAAGCCGGGCTAAGAATATGCAAGCTTTTTGTATTCTCATTAATAAAAATGCCACTCTGACACAGCAACCTGACTTTGGATCACTGCAACTTCTGTAAAAGCCATAGGAGAATACAAACCGGCTCCTCCATTTAATTACAGATCAGAGTGGCTTGAAATGTGATGTTTTGTTAATCTATCTTCCTAAAAGCGATGTAAAAAATAACGGCTTTTCAAGAGCAGTGGAAAACTACTTTTTTTAATGGAGCTGTCTCCTGGTGCTACTGATGGCTGTAAAGCGAAACCTTTTTCTGAGTCACACTTTCAAGTAGCATCCCTCCTCCCCCCCCCCCCCCCATTCCGTTTTGAGTTTCCTGAAATCAAAAAACATTAAGACATTTGGAGCCACGGGGCGGGGGGAAAATACCCCCAAACCCAACAACAAACTAATAAAAATAACCAGGATGCAGCCGACCAGCTCGTTAGAGAGGCGAGCATCGTTCAGGGAAGGGAAAGGGGGATTCAAAATGTCAAGGTGCAGCCCTAGCCGAGCACAGACCCACGGTCCGGGGTGCAGCCCGGCGTTGCTCCGGGTCTCTGGCATAAAGCGCATAGGTACTTCGGCTGGGGAGGGCGGGAGAAAAAAGCCTTCGAGGGCACCTTGTTGAACGTTCCTCTCCAAAATTTATTTCCCCTTCTGCTAACATTTACTTTATATTGCTCTTAGATCGGCGGAGATAAGATCTTGGCGTTAGATTCTGGCACCAGGCACCCAATCTCGTATATATGGGAGAATGACCTCATCAGAGGAGAACTGTGTGTATAGATAGGATTATTTAAACATAGACTAGACACCTACATATAAATCTATATATAAAGATGTGTGTGTATGATATATATATATGTGTGTGTGTGTGTGTGTGTGTGTGTGTGTGTGTATTACGCCTTTAGCAGCACCAAAACCCGTCCTGCCAGCCCCGAAGCCTGCGGGTAGGGCCGACTTCCCCCGCAGGCTTTGGGGGGGTAGCCCCTCTCCGCGGGGCAGCAGGAGGGAGCCCCGGGGCGCGGCCGCGGCGGCGCAGGGCGCTGGCAGCCGGGGATGGGGCCGTCTCTCCTTGCCTGCCATTGTGTGCGGGCAGCTGCCCGCGGGAAGGGCTGCCTTTGGGACGGGGCACTGCCTGCGGGGGCCGCCCGGTTGCTTGTACTGACGGCTGGGGGTGGGTGCGGGGGTGTTGGCTGTGGTGCTTTTTTAGCGACAAACAGTTAAACCCCAACTTTTTCTTCCCTTCATTCCCCCCCCCACACACACACACACCCGCCCCCGCCTTCCCCCTTAGATTTCTTTGGTTTTTGACCCATTGAAAGTGCTAACATCAAGCCTGAATTGTAAAAACCCCAAGCCACGTTAGAAGTTCGGGCATGTGGGGTTCTTTCCCCCCCCCCTTTTTTTTTTTTAATTGTCTTTTTTATCTCTTTTTAAAATTTTTTTTCCTCCCTGACGGGGCTTGTCTGCAGGAGGGAAAGGAGAACTTGGAGATCTATTCGAGCTGTGCAGGTCACTGAGGAATCAGGGGGTCCCCCTCCCTTCTTCTCCAACCCAGATCCCCACCACCACCACCACCACCACCCTCCCTTCTCCTCTTTTTCTCTTTTAACGTTGTCTTTTCTGCCTTGAAAGGGGGAGGATGGCTTGAAGGGGGGTGGTCGAGGGAGGTAGGCATTTTCCAAACCTAAATTTGTGATAGAGAGAGCTCTCTCTCTCTCAGCAGGATTTAGTCTCTACTCACTTTAAAATGTAGAACAACAGAGAAAAAAAAATTAAAATCCCATATAACAAATACCAAGGGAAGAGAGGCAGTGAAGTGAGAACCTGTGAAGACTAGAGTCCCCCTGAAACTCAAGCTCACCCAAAGCTTTAGCGGAGTGTTTTGCTTCTCTCCTCAACGGTTGTAGGATGAGTATCACAAGGCTACAGCATAAATAATCACATTCCCTTCCATTTTGCAATCTCTCTCTCTCTCTCTCTCTCTAACAGAGTTGAGATTAAAAGCCAAAATCCGAGCACAGCCCTTACAGAGTGGTTGAATTGTGCCAGTACATATGTTTCTCACTCACATGTTGAAAACTGTACCTTCAAACATAGGCTTGTTTCTGATAGCTTGCATTTCTTCAGCTACAAGGAGGGGATAAAAAGCTAAACAGAACTTTTCTGAATTGTTCCTCTTGCTCACATCAGCGGGGTGAAAAGGCAGCATTACATCAGCTCCATACCTCCTATGCAAACAGGGAAGGTTTGACAAGACGAGCTCACTGGCGTAGCCGAACGGACGGAGATCTTTATTTTAGACTTGGGGTGGTTCGAACCGATTCGACCCCAGCACTGAGCTCCACCAAAGTGTTTGGGCTGGGAACAAACTCTCCTCCGCGTTAGCATGAGGTGGGGACCTGCTGGTCCTTGATGCCGGATGCCTGGTCTCTCCAAGTGTCCCTTCACTGTCCTTCTTGCAAGGTGCAAGATACAGAGAAGAGTTTCCACTCACAGGGATAGTGCTTCCAGAGCAGACCACTGCGCCGTGCCCTCCAGAGTCCAGGCACGGGGTCCCAGCAGAATTATTTCTTCCTCGGAAAGAGCCTAAGGTGGGATGAGGGAAAATGGATTAGAAAGGAGAAACCATCTGGGGACCGTTACCCTCACGGGTAGTAGGCCTGCTCTTAAACACAATGTCAAGGCACTGAGATGTGCATGTGAAATGACAAAGACAGATGCTATTTCTTCCTGAGGTCCACGTTGAGTGGAGAAAGCCAAAGGGCTGTTGACTGTCTTGTGTCCGGGGCCATCCTTTCAAATTGAAATGAATTGATTTAAAAAAGCAGGGACTGGCTAATGGGGAACCGCATGGCTGCTATATTTATGTGCATCAAACCGAAATTTAAACAACTTGAGGCAGTGTGGGTTGTATAAACGTTTTATATATAGTAACCTTTTTGTTATTAGTTTTGGAAATGCTTGGTGCTACTCCCCTGCCAGCGCTCCATAGAGCTGACTATACAGCATTCAGCCCGCGCCACAGTCGAGTGGGGACTGTTTGCTCAACAACTCCAGGCTCCATTTCCAACTGGAGTACTAATGTACACTCCGAGCTGGTCACATAAACCCAGGTAGCCCAATGTATGGAGACCACTTCGCCAAGCAGGCAGCTGAAATACAAAAAGGGCATGGCTGTAAGGGAGGTGTGGGCTGGGGGGTCTCCTGAGCGGGTTGGTTTGGATTCCCCTCCTGCCCCATGTGAGAGCTGGAGGATAAGGACATCCTCTGAAGCTGAGTTTGGGCTCATATCTCCACCTCCCCTTCAAGTTGGAGATGCTGCGAGTATTTACCAAGTACAAAAGAAATGAGAAGTGCTGGGCATTGATCATTATTATATCCCTTCCCCGACAGAAAATGGGCCCAGGACAGGAGAGCTGAAACTAATCTTTCTAAAGGGGGAAATAAACGGGTTGGTGAAGGATTGTGCTGGAGTAATAAATATATCTTTCATCCTCTGGATCTCTCATTCAAAACAGGGGCCCATCTGCCTGAATGGGACATTTCTCAGAAAAATCTATTAGGTATTTGTTTCAGGGTCCACACTAAAGCCACAGACCAAATGTAAGGTGCAAAGCTCTCCATTTGTTTTTCTCTCTCTCTCACACACATCCCCACAGAGATGCAAACATACACTCCCTTCTCTTCCTGAAATAATAAAATATCCTCTCCCCAGTTCTGCCACCTTCTCTGTTTTATGCAGATCCATACTCAAATGTGTACCAAAATTCTTAACTCAGTTTGCTGAAATCGCCTAGATTGTCGAGGAAATTAAACTAAACAAGGAGCTGTGTGAAATGTTGAACTTTAAATACCACTCGCTACCTCGAGAAGAAGAAAATGAGTCAATAAACGCTCAGGTTTCTGCTACCTTTAGATTATCGTCATTAAAAGAATTATTTTGTTAGGAGCTTTTTGTTTGGTTTTGGTGGTGGTTTGTTTTGGTGCGTTGGGTTTCCGTGTGTGTGTGTGTGTGTGTGTGTGTGTGTTTGGGTTTTTTTCCCCTTTGTGGTCAGCATGGTGAGAAATACATGTTCTAATTGTGGGTGTTTGAAAAGAATGTTCTTTCCCTTTTGATTTTGGGCCGAAGGACAGGGTTAAGGTGTCTCCCCTAGGTTTTAACGATGGATACGGATGTGTGTAATCCTACGGGTGTACATGTATTTCTGTGAATGCCAGGAGAGATGACAATATCATTCTCAGCAGCCCAGAAGAGGCATGTTTTACCTGAGGAGCTGGGCTTGGGCTGGATGCTGTTGTTCTAGGTCTGGGTTGCTTGTTTTTGGGTGGTTTTTTTTTTTTAATTGTCCTGCCTATTCTCTCAAGTCAATATTAATGCCATAGAGCACGGCTGAGGCCAGGGCTGAGTGAGCCCCGTCATTAACAATAGCATAAACAAAGGAAGGGGACCAGTTACCTTGACATTAGATGCCCGCTTTGTTCCCCAGCCTCCAACTGCATCCTGAAGACCATACAGGGAAGTATTGCCTACGGGAATGAATAATCCACTCCAGCTATTGTCCCAAATCCCCTGGAAAACAAAACAACACAACCAAAACAAAGATGACAACACACCCCCCTCCGCACGGAGCCTGCGAATGGTTTCATCCCCTCCTGCCTTTCCCAGCACTTCTCCTGGCCGCTCTCATTACAGACCCGCTCCCCGAGCAGCGCTGTCCGCTGCAGCCCACAGGCGCCTCCCGCTTTGCGCAAGGACCCCTGTTCCCCAGTTTCCAGGGGGAAGGGGAATGGAGGAACACCCCCACCCCCTGCTCTGGGGAGAGCGAGGGGGCTGTGCGCTCCTGTGCCTCCGCAGCCGGGCCGGGTCCTACCCGCTGCCGGGCCGCACCCGGGGGGCTTCGCGTTAGACGGGGCGGCCCGGTGGGATGCGGTGGGCTCGGAGGGCTGCCCTCCAGCCGACCAAGCCGCGTCCGTCCCTCCCTCCCCTCTTCAGCAGGTAGAAGGGTTTCACCCCCTCCCCGCGGCGTGGCCTAGCCCAGGGGCAGCGCAACATCCCCACGCACCGCCGTGGGGATGCGAGAAAGGCGGGGTGAGGGGTGGCAGGCGACCGTGTCTGCGTGTATGTGATCTCCATTGTCCTTCCAGCTTCGCCCTCGCGGGGCGGTTTTCCCCGTGGAGGAGCCCACCCGGCGATGCCCTCCCTGCCTGCTCGCTGCCTGGCAGGCTCTGCTCCATAGCCCCCCGTATTTGGCAGAAACGCCCAGAGCAGCCCCCTTGCTCACGCCCGGCCGAGGGAACCTGCGTGGAGTGGGAACGTCTCTTTCCTCTGCCAAAATAATTAAGCTCCTCACATTCCGGTTTTGTCTTCCCCTTCTCCTACAGCCCCATGCTGGGGCCGTCGGGGCAGGCAGAGGGAAGGATAGGAGAGACTCTCCTCCTTCTCCCTCCCCCCAAAGGTTGCGGGGGACTGTTTTGATTCCCTCAAGAAGGGGGAGCCGGGCCAAGGCCACGGCAGCAGTTCTGCGGGTCTCAGTCCCGAGCCGGCCTCCCTAAGGGAGCAGCTTTTGTTCCCCCTGCGCTGGGAGGGGAGCAAGTTCAAGCCCCGGGAACCCCGCAGTTTCTCCTGGCTCCCCCGGAGAAGACCCGGTGGTGTAGCCCTAGGTAGAGAGGGCGGTTTTCGGAGACACATCAAATCTCAGATGCAGCCAAATCCATCCTCACAGCGTGTGTGGGGGGATCTGGGGGGTAGCAAAGGAGATGTTTTGAACCTAAAGCCCTTGCTTCAAAGGTTAAGAGCTTCCCCATCAAACGCTGGGGTAAAGCACACCAACATTACTGCGAATCCCAGAGCACTGGAAATAGCGCTAAGAAACCCCGAGGATCCGCCACCGGTTCCTTTTTTCCCGGGACATTAGGGGAAGCTTTTCTCGGAGGTGCTTGTGACAAGGCCAGCGGGAGATGCGGCTGCCCTTGCAGGGGGGAGGAGGGTGGGGGGGGGCGGGGGGCGGGGGGGGCGGGGGATCCGGGCGGCAGGGAAGGGCTTTGCGGGCCGGGGCCGAGGCTTTCCACCCCCTCGCCCCCCTGCCCCCCCGCCTCCTCCCGCACCTGCAACCTCTGCCTGCTTCAGGGACCCGGTGGCTACCGTCGGGGACCCCTCCTCCGGGATGTGTCAGGAGCAAGCCCACCCCTAAATCCTCCCCCTCGCCCGCCCCCGCGGCGCGCCCGGGACTCGCTCCCGCTGGGAGCCTCGGCGGCCGGGCAGGGGCCGGCCTCGGCAGCCCTTTATGCACAGCGGTCAGCAGCCGGGTTGTAGGTTTGCAGCTGCATGCAAATAAATCCCCGGCAATAATCTAATACCCGTGTGCCGCCCCGACGACAAAGTAGTGCTGCAAACGCGAGTGCTTTTTAATTCTTTATTTATCTTTTTTTGTTTTGTTTTGTTTTTTTGACCTACCCAGGTCCGGCAACCAAATAAAGATGGGGGGGGAGGGGGGAGAAAGTTGGTTAATACGCGTGTTTCATCAAACGCAACCTGCTTTCGTGACACACTAGAGCCGAGGATCTGTCTCCCGCACCCCTGCGAGGACACCAGGACCCGTCCCGGCTGGAGAAAACGATTCCACGCCTGACGAGCAGGAACGAGACGTCTCACCCACTCGGCCGCCCGCTGCCACCTTGTCTCTTCCGTTCCCACGTGGAAAATGCATCTCTTCTCTCAATTTCCATTGAATTACAGCTGTATTCGATACGGGACGGGATGGGGTGGGGGGTGGGATATATAATTTCGTACGCTGCCTTCTCTTGCAGGTAAAAGGGTTTAGAGTTTTTTATCTGTTTCAGGGCTCTCCGAGAAAGGTCGTACAGGGGAAGGGGTGTCTGTTGGTTGTTTTTATTTACTTGCCCGCCTTAAGCAAAGGCTGAGAAGAGTCAATGGGATGAAGGGAAGAAAAAAAAATAATAAAAGGGGTGAATCTTTAAGAAAGATCCGGAGTGAGAGAATACAAAAGAAATCAAACCCCAAAACCATCCCAGCCACCCGATTCCAGAAAGGATGGGAGGGAGTAGGGCTTCCCAATTGCCACTCCGCGGACTACCATAAAGGAAAAACAAAACAACACCACATTGAAAGCTGGGGCTGGGGGAGAGGTTTACTTTTGCAAAATAAACGACAAGCAATCCTTCGTGACACTTGGTGCCCCCCTAGGCAGTCTCGGTTCTCCCCACCCCAACCCCCAGCCCCCGCCCCCCGAGACCCGAGGAGCCGGTAGGACCCGGGCGCAGCGCCCAGCCCGGTGGGACACACACGACCGCCGGTTTTCCCCAGCGTCACCCACCGCTCTCCGTCCCTCCCGCCCTTAACTTCGGGAGGGGGTGGTGTCGTTATTATTATGGAAAAGCCGGTTTCACTGGCAGAAGAGGGGCAGCTGGACGTACAGCCTTTCCCCCCCGCATCCCCCTCCAGCTCCCCATCGGTGGTGCGGGCAGTCGGTGCGCGGCCCCCAGTCCTGCCAGGCCGACCCCAGCCATGGCCGGGTCCACCTGAGCCAGGGCCCGCTGTGCTTTCGCGTTTCACCCCTTGGGGAGGGAATGTTTCAACGCAGCCGTCGTGTCGGGAACAAACGGGCCGCCCTGCGACCAGCTGGCCAAGCAGCGGTGGCCCTCGTACCCCCCTTCCGCGGCCCATCGCCCCCGGGGGCTTTCCCAGGCTTTGCCCAACTCCCAACTTTTCCCCTCGGCCTTGCCCTTCCTGGCTCTCTTCGCGACGGCCCTCCTCAGTCCGGTGCTCCCAGCACCCAGGTTCCAGCGGCGGCAGGGAGGTTGGGGTGAGGCAGAGCGGGGCGGGGTGGGGGGGCAACATCCCCTCGGTGTCTCGGCTGCCTGTCCGCACGGCCCGGCTTTTCCTTCCCTCCCTGGCACGCACAGAACCCGGTCCCCAGCTGCCGCTTGTCCCTTCGGGGGAGGGGGAAGCCTTTTTCTTCCCCTCACCCCCCTCCCCTTCCCCAAGCCCTCCTGGGACGGGCTCCCTGGAGAGGGCTCAGGGCTCCGCCGCGCACCCTTCGGCCTCGCTGCCCACCGATGCCTCCTTGTCTCCGGTGACGAAACAAAAGCCCCGGAGCAAAACGGCCAAGCAAAGATGCACAGCAAAGCTCAAGCCCCCTGCCCTCTCCACAGTGCGAACTGCAAAGGGAAATCTCCCTCCGGACCTTCGTTCCTAAGCCCGGGAGTCCCCTCGGCTTGGCAGACTCGGCAGGAGAAAGAGGAGTTTGTCACCCAAGTTGCCCCCCGCACCTTTGCGTGACCAGACGCGGGCACCGGGACGACGTTGCGCCGGTTTCCGCAACCCAAAAGGAAATCTCTGGGGACGGGGGTCGGTGCTGGCGGTCGGGGAGGGGCCCCGAATACCCCTTACCCCCCACCCAGGCTCCTCTCCTCTCTCTTTGAAACTGTGTTTAAAACAGCAGCTGAAACACCATTAATTGTAACTGATTAACATGGATTAGTTTGGCCTCCAAAGCACTTTAAGTCAATTCAGCAGCCATAATAATAATTAATTCATTAATAAGTACTATTGGTGCTTCATCGCTAACGCCAAGAAAAGTTTCCCTGCGAAGTACAGGTGGCAGGGAGTGTTAAAATGAAAACATTTGCATGCAACTTTTTAACCAGAAGGGAAAGCACTTTGGTTATATTTGGAGACATGTGTCTCACACATTTCCCCCTTTTTTTGTAAACTATGTAAGAATAAACATTACAGCTCTGGGCTTTTAATTTCTCCAGATGGAATCATAAAGTACCTAGTAGATTTTTTTTCCCCTTTTTTAAAATTTTTTTTTTAATATATACTCTACAATTGAGGACACATGTCTGCTTTTCCCAATGAGGACCGAGAAAGCAACTTAATTTGAAGGCATAACTACTGAACCACATTTTGAATAACACACTCGAACAAGTTCACTTTAAAAGGCAGGAAACCGCTAAGAGCACAGCACTGAAAAGTTGCTGCTTCCCACTTGAGCTGCAGTGAAAGATCGCCCGCCTGACCTTCACGTACACTTTGCCGGTTCGGGCGCGTTCAGAGGTATAGACGCATATAGGTGGCAGGGGGTCCGGCCGCGGAGGGGGCTTTTTCCAAGGCTTTCGAACCCACCCCCTCCCGCACCCTCTTTGGGGAGGGTGGGGTGATGAGGATGAGGGGGCCTGTGGTTCTCCCCACTCGCCGCAGATTGAAGAAGCTGCTCGAGAGCCCACCCCCAGCGCGGCGGAGGAGCCCCCTGATGCGCGGTGACAAGAGAGGTGTCTTCCTATCTGTGTCGTGTCGTTCCCCCCCGCCCCCCGCCCCCGGCTGAAGCAAGGGGGTTCACTTACCCTCCCGGCGCTCCGCTCCACGTACTCAGGCTTTGCGCACTCGGCAAAGCGCTCTCGTGGAGGAAGGGAGTCCCGAAGCCCCACCGCTCCCCTGCTTTAGGGATGCGCGCATTGCTGAGGGGGTCGGAAGCCCCTGGGCTGGGCGGAAAATAATACGAAAAAGAAAGGGGAAAATAAAGCGACCAAGGACAATCTTTCTTACCCTAACCTGTATTATCAGGTTTGGTGGATTGGGTTTTTTTTTTACCAGTGTTTTTTTGTTTGCTTGTTGTTGGTTTGTTTTTTTTAATTTTTGTGATGGGAATGAGCAAAACAGCCTCCTCATCTCCCTAACTACATTCAGGCTCCCCCTCCTCCCCAACTCCCTCCCTCCTCCCCCTTCCCCCCCTCCTCGATTCTGACTTACATGTGTTTAGAGCAATGGGAAGGGGCTCCCAACTGGAGCCCTTGGCAGAGGGTGCGTTTAAAGTGTGGATGATTTACTCCCCTACAATTCAGGTCCCGCGTGTGAGCCTCCAGCCCCGCGTCAGCTGGGCGCTGCAGACAAACAGCGTTAAATATGCATAAGGAACAGTTCGCTTTCTTAAAGGAGAACTTACCCCACCGGAAAGTTCGCAGCCCGACGGCAGGCACGGGGGAGAGGGGGACTCGGGGGCGGCATTTGCGTCGGGGCCAGCCCTGACCCCTTCCCAAAGTGTGTCGCCTACACGCTCAGCGACGGGGCTGGGGGACGGGGGACGGGGAGACCCGCTCGGGACCGGGCGGAGAAGTGACGACGGCGAGTCGGTCACCGGCTGACGCAGTTGGCGTTTGAGCAGGGCAGCGCTTTCATCCAGCAGAATCGCCCCCGTCCCTCCCTTCCTCGGGCGGGATGGGCGAGGGGCAAAGCCGTGCACCGAGGGCGGCCCCGCTCCGGCGGGTCCCCGCGGCAGCCGCCGACCGGCTGCCCGAAAACCCGGGAGAGCTTGAAACACCGGGTCCTAAACCGGAGGAAAACTCCGAAGTAATAACAAAACAAAAAAGCATAGAAACGGGGCGGGGGGTAGGAAGGATAATGAGACAGTCAAACAGCAGAGCCCAGGCGGGCTGTGCAGATTGCTCGAGCAGCTTTTTGGAAAGGAAAAGTAACGCGGGGGAGGGACGGGAACCTGCGCGCCGGTCTCGCCGAGCTCCCTCGTTAGGAGCCCACCCCTCCGCCCCCGGCAGGACCTTCCTTTCGGGTGTAACGCCGGCTCCTCCGGGCCCCTGCTCTCCCACTGACCCCCCCCCCCGCCTTGCCCTGGGGACCCCGGGGACCGAACCTCGTTCGGCCCCGTGGGGGTACGGGCAGCCCCGGGCGCTCCCCGCGGGGAAGGGGCATCCCACCGCCGGGTGCCGTTCCCCACCCGCCCCCCTCCCTTGCCCCCCAGCCCTCCGCGGGTCCGTAATGCACTCCTCGTTTCGGACAATAAGAGGGTTATTTTGGTACCCTTTTCTTTCCCCCACCACCACCTCCACACGTGGTTGTAAGGTCTGTAGCGCCATCTAACGGGAGGCGCCCGGGCCGGGCCGCGCCGCCGAGGGCACGGCGCTACCGGGGAGCTACCGGGGCGCTACCGCGGCGCTACGGGGGCGCAGCCCGGGCCGGCCCTGCCGCTTCTGCCCCGCAGGACTCTGTCCCCCCACCGCCCGCTCCTCCCGGCAGCTCCCGGCAGGTTCCGAAGCCCCTACTCCTCGGAAACGCCGAAACTCGGGAGCGGGGGGGTGGGCGATATATTTATTTGCTTCTTTTTTATTTGCTTTTTTATTCTTTTTGTCCTTTTTTTTTTTTTATATTTTAGAGCACGGCTGTCCCAGGCAAAGCAGACTCCGACCGCATCGCGCTTTAGTGGCACGTCCGCGGAGGGGCGCGGGGGACGTCCCGGCCCTCGAGAGCGGGGTGGTGGAGAGAGGGACTGGGGTGGGATGACTCTTGGGAGCGAGGAGGTGTCCTTGGCTAGTGGAGGGGTGCTGATCCTCTCAACAAAATCTGCCCGAAAGGTGCCCTCTAACCCTGCGCGGAGTTATCCCCCAGGAGCTTCCCACAGCCTCTGGAATTTGATTTTTGTTTAGTAGGTTGCTGTAGCTCTGATGAGCTGGTAGAGCTGCTTTTGTTGTTGCTGGGTTTCTTTTTTTGTTGTTGTTGGGGTTTTTTGGGGGTGAGGATTGAAAGGAAAAGCCAGAAAGGAAAGCCCGACAAAGTTGAGGTGGATGGGGGGAGTGCCTCCCAGCCCAGCATGTTTGACTTCTTTCCCTCTTCTGGGAGGTCCAGGAGTGCCCCAGCCAGCTGCTGCACCTTACAAGTGAATAAGGCCCCCCACTTCTACTACTTCTTTGCTATCTCAGGAAGGTCTCTGTTCCAAAACTTGAGAGCACATGCTAATTTTTAAGGTTAAATAATGATGCTGCCCTTTTGCCAGTGCTCTGCAGCCACACCTGTGTTCACAGCCAGAGTGACACTTCTTTTGGGGGGCAGCTGACCAAGTCCTCTCACTTAATTTAAAGCACCAAGTGCCTGGATGAGGAGCCTGCTCACCCCAGGCCCACAGCATGGGCAGCAAAAAGAAGCAGAGACTCTCCTGGACATGCTTGGGCTCACGTGAGATCACAGCCAGACTCTACAGGCGCTTGCCTCTCTATGGCACTTGGCATCTCCGAGGCCTTGGGTTGAAATGAGAAGATACAGGCATTTCTGCTGAACCAGGATAGAGGTTTGAAGAGGTTTGAAACTCTTTAGGTTTGAAGTTTACCTTCATTTTGCTTCCATATTTCTGTTATAGATACAAACTGAATAGGAGCTACGTCTTCAATTACACGTACTGACTTTGCTGCGTGTTGGCAGGGAGTCCCAAAGAGGCACAGAAATCTTCCTGTCCGTGCCTCATGTCATAAAAAATGGCAGCATAGCCTTTGGCTAACAACAGCTGTATTTGCATCAGCCACTCAAACTCTGTTTATTTTTTAGCCCAGGCTGTCCAATGCCTTGGACATCACTTCTGCATGTGGTGAATCCCGTGTGATTTACATGGCCAAGTTACATTTGCCAAAGTGACTTTAGGCAGATTAGGTACCTGAGCACCACTGACCTCCATCAGTTCTGAAGTTTACTACTGCTAGGGCATTGATGGCCCAGCCCAAATAGAGGGTTTGGCTTATGAACTCCTGTGGGAGGTCCTGACTTCCTCCAGACACCAGCAGGGAGACAAAAGCCGAAAGAGTTACGAATCTAAATCGTTTGTTGTATGTGTCTTAAACCTTAGTCTTCAAGCCTATACTAAAATATTTAGGTTCTAAATCCCTCTTTGTTTTGATGTAACATCTGAAACACCTTTGAAGGGACCTGCACTGTTTGAGAATGGGATTCATCAGACTAGGTAGTCTATTGCCTTCTGAACATCTAAATATGTTGAAAAACCTGCACCTTGAAATTCAGCTCTGCAGTTCCCTGACAGCCAGAACCGGACCTTTTATGTGCTCTTTCCTGTTGCACCATATGGAACCAAAAACTTCCTACACACCAGAAGGAAGCAGAGGTGTAGGGTTACCAGGACTTCATCCTTTTTGATTGTGCTGTACCATAGGCCACCAAATAAACCAGATAATTAAGTGTCTGTAGAGACTGCCTGATCAATCCTCTGCTCCTTGGCCAATTTTTACTGGGTTTTGCGTTTTCATAATCCCTGTCCCATTTAATCTTCTGACACCTTATGAGCACTAATAATTAAAAATGACACACATTTATTCTGGTATCAAAATAAGGCTGGTAAATAGAAACTAAACTTTGCATGACAAAACCAAAATGGAATGCTGGCTTTATAGACAGGAAAACATACCATGTATATCCACAGATGGGAATAGATTTTCATTCTCAAGTCTGTGAATGCTCACCTTGTTCAGTGATTGGGAAGAAGGGCAATTTCTCTCTACGCTGAAATAAGAATGCATTTTCAGGTGTAGGGACAATAGCTGATAGTCTGGTGGGGAGGTCTCAGAGTAGGCATGAGAATTCAGACTAACTCCATTTCATTAGCCACCAATGAGGAGTTAACATTAGAGAGGTTTATAGAATCATAGAATATGTTAGGTTGGGGGGAACTTTAAAGGTCATCCAGTCCAACCCCCTGCAGTAAGCAGGGATATCTTCACTAGATCAGGTTGCTCAGAGCCCAATCAAGCCTGACCTTGTACGTCTCCGAGGGTTATGACTGGATCCAATGAAGGATTTATATGTCTTAAAAGTTAGTTGTCTCAGTATTTAACTCTCAAGTGCCTTGCCCCAAGACTGGCATCCCTGGTGTTGTGCTTGGCACCGGGGCTCACTGTACTGTGAATGGAGAAGGCGCGTACAGGCAAATCTTTTGTACCTTGCCCAAAGCCATACTGTCCAGCAAAGGGCAGTAACAGCAGAGAAGCCCAGGCTTGTGGTTACATTGGGAAGTGTGAATTATTGGTTTTAACTGAGAGAATCTTTTGAACTAAGAAAGGAGAAGTTTTTCCTCCGCTTTTACGTGAAGAGTGACAGGACAGCTGCCCGATGTCTTTCAGATGAAGGATTCTCCATGCTTGATCTTCAGTCACCCCACAAGGGGTGTGGGTCTGGAAGGATGGCAGGTGGCACATTTTGATGTCACAGCTTACAGCTTGGGAAAGGTCCTCCTGACACTGGTGAGGGAGACCTACTTTTAGCTTTACAGTAGCAGATATTCATTTGTTTCTTTCAGGTAGGACATAGAATTTGCAATTCGACCTAAAATATGACACCTATTTTCTTTCACTATCCAATCTAGGGTACCTTGGGGTTTTCTTTATCATTCAAAGAAGTTAAGCTTTGGCTTTGAAATTATTTCAGCATTGTGAGTTTTCTCATACTTGAAAGATGTGAACAGCTCCTTGAGCTAACTCAAGGCGATGCATTTCCCAGGTCAGTCCCAGGAGGATCATAGGCAGGATCAGCTGTGGCAAGTCAAAGGTACTTTTCGCTGTGCAACTCGCAGAGGTTAGCCCATCCTAAGCTTTTGATCCTGAATTTGCTGAAGTTGCAGTGGGAGAGGTTTCTGTTCCTCCAAAGTCCTTTGCTGAGCTGTTGGTGAGTTATGTGATGGGGTACTTTTTTTTTCTCTCTTTTTTTTTTTTTTTTTCTGAGGCATTAGTTCTCTGGTGTAGAAAAAACAAGGGATCAAATTCTTTTGGGGATTTTCTAGTGAAGAAAGGAGCACATGAATCCCTTTCTACAAAATCGAAGCATCTTAGAATCATAGAATCATTTGGGTTGGAAAAGATCTTTAATATCACTGGGCCCAGCCATTAGCCTAACATTGCCAAGCCCACCACTAAACCATGTCCCTAAGGGCCGCATCTACATGTCTTTTAAATAGCCTCAGGGATGGGGACTCCACCACTTCCCTGGGCAGCCTGGTCCAGTGCTTGACAACCCTTTTGGCGGATAATTTTTTCCCAATATCCAATCTAAACCTCCCCTGTCACAACTTGAGGCCATTTCCTCTTGTTCTATTGCTTGTTACTTGGGAGAAGAGACCCACACCCCCCTGGCTATAACTTCCTTTCAGGTAGCTGTAAAGAGCGGTAAGGTCTCTCCTCAGCCTCCTCTTCTCCAGGTTAAACAACCCCAGCTCCCTCAGCCACTCCTCATAAGACTTGTGCTCTAGACCCTTCCCCAGCTTCACTGCTCTTCTTTGGACAAGCTCCAGCACCTCAATGTCCTTCTTGCAGTGAGGGGCCCAAAACTGAACAGAGCACTCATGGTGCGGCCTCATCAGTGCTAAGTATACCGTGCTTCATCCACGTTAAGGTATTTAATTAAAACTGGAGTAGTTTTCAGAAGTACTTGGGAATAAGTAGGCTTGGTGAGTTCTTAGTCCCTCTGTAATTCACGACCCCTTCATGTAGATGCCAATGTTTTGACTTGGCTGACTATCTTTAATATTTGGGTTTAAATCTTTTGGCCTATGTATTCTGTTTCCTCAGGCAGGGCCCTCTAATCTTTAACTTTTACCATAGAAAAATCTTAATGTTTTCAAGGTTTCACCTTGCTAGCAATATGGTTTGAATCAGATACACTGCACAGAGACTATTTTGAGTTTAAAAAAGAACAACCTTCTGGTTTTATTTCTGCAGGTATGAATAAAGATCCAAGAGGTCCTGTGTTTAGAGCTTGCCTTCTCCTGATAGCAGACAGCATGAACACTCTGATGTGGATCAGTGATACAACATGTTTTACTTCATTAGAAACACAACCTAGACATTAAAAACAGTCTGCTGAAGAATCATATTCATTTTGTAATCATGTAATTTCACAATCAAGGGCTTACAATCCCTCCCCCTGCCCCGTCCCCTCTTTAGGACTGCCCATTTATGGACATCTGATACCAATAAGTTTATGATACCTATTTCTAAAAGCAGTGTGCCTGCATTTCAAATGTGGCTCCAGCAGTTGAGTTATCAGATCCAGCGCTGACTGCAGATGGGATTTATCTTCACTAACTTTACCCAGATACTGGTTAATGTGTAGGCCAAGTCCAGGCTCCCTCTGTATTCAGTGGAGAAAGACAGAAGGCGATTCATGCCAGCTAGTGTAAATACCTATGAAAGGGAGGGTTGAATCACCTTTTGAAGTTGCCTCCATTGCTCAGTCGATTACAGCAGGATGCCAGACAGCTAGCTTAGCTGTAGCATACCTGCCCAAATGGCTGAAGTCTGGGTAGACGGATCCTGTCTTACCTCTCCGTAGGCAGTGCAGACAAGGACAGGTTGCCTTCGGTGCTGTCTCAGGGGTCAGGACTAGTCAAGGTGAGCTGTTGTTACGGTGTGTGAGCGCATTTTGCCCATATCAAACAAAATCTCTTGGATGGGCTCACTTTTAAAAAACAGGCCTGACTTATACCATAGCCAGAGTCAAAATGCTCAGGAAACATGACCCCAGCCTACAACAGCTCATTTGATCAATTTACAGAGATGCCAGCAGAAATGCAGTTTTACTTTGGCACCCTTTTTATTTGCCATCCAGGCTGTGGTGCTTCTCTGAAGTCTTCTAGTTTTTCTTCATGTCAGGGTGAGCGGGACCCTCCCTTTTGTTCAAATATTTTCTGCATAACCATAAGAGTCTAGGAGCCAGGCAATAAAGGAAATACCAAGCAGCATGAGACTGGTCATAAAAAAACAACAAACCAAAGACCTCCAAACCCCAAATCAAAACCTGGCAGAAATGAATACAGAGATACCTTCTCATGTGGTTGTGCTGGGGTTAAATACACCCATTTACTGAGGGCTGGCACACACAACTTGCATGGACTTTATGAAATGATAAACTCAAAACTTTTCTCTCTCTACCCAGTTAGTGAGACCCCGTGAACTGGGAGGTATCAAGGCAACAGAGCTGCTGTGCTGTGATGTGGTGGAAGAGAAATCACAGAATCACAGAATTGTAGGGGTTGGAAGGGACCTCAAGAGATCATCATGTCCAACCCCCTGCCAAAGCAGGTTCCCTAGGACATATCACTCAGATAGGCGTCCAGACAGGTCTTGAATATCTCCAGAGAAGGAGACTCCACACCCCCCTGGGCAGCCTGTCCCAGGGCTCTGTCACCCTCACTGTGTAAAAGTTCTTCCCCATATTGGTGTGGAACTTCCTGTGCTCCAGCTTGAGGCCATTGACATACATACCTCAAAACATATTTTTGTGTATTTCGCTCCAAAGGTCTGTGAGTCTGCGGGAGCCAGATTGGGGGTGGTGGTGAGGGATCAATCACAGCCAGCCTGGAGGGGTCAGCAGCCTGAGACAGCCTGCATCACTGGGCTGAAAACAAGTGAGTTGCCAGGGCCATGGTGCAAGAGGGGGGCCGGACAGGTGAATCTCAAGAGTAGAACGAGACACGGGGAATGGCCGATTAACAGTGGCAGAAGCAGTTTCTTCAGAAGAACGTATGTTGAGAAACCCTGTCCCTGTTAATGAACATTCCACTCCAAAGACCTTTCTGGAGAAGCAGCAGAAGCAGGTGGACCCACTGGACAGAGGAGAAAATACTCACCTGCTCAGCTGTATGAAATCCGTATGTATTACCCCAGTGAAGCCAATGGGTAATTTCCTATGGCCTCTGGCAAGAGGAAACCCAAGCCCTTAGCTCTGCATGTTGGTTTAGCTTCAAACTGGCAAAGAGCCACACTACATACATACGAGATGGCGTTACACAACTGTCCTAGGCCACTTTGTTTTCACTTGTGATGTTGGCTAGCGGGCAGGTAGTGAAGGGGCTTGTTCTCAAGGTTGGACATAGCCAGTCTGAATATTTCAGATGATAGAGTTCAGCTGAGTTGTCAGACAAGTCTGAGAAAAATGCTTTAAATTTTACATGAAAATCCATGTTCTTCCTCTCTCACCATTCCAGCTACTGCATATTGCTCAAACTTGAAAAAACTTTTTGCAAGATTTCAGTCTCTCTGTTTCAGTTCATGTTTGGCAGAGCAGCAGAAGTTTAGAATTGAGAAGCAGCTAAAAGATTTATCAAACACTGAAAGAGTCTTGCAGCCTTCTCTCATCACACAAATCTCTCCTTCTAGTCTCTCCCTCAGATTCTCAGCCACAGTTAGGCCCACCAGACTAGAAGAGACTTCTTGGACTAGCAAGACCTCCTCTTATCATAAACACATAGATTTGCTTTCAACGATGTGTCAGGTTCAGTCTTAAACACCATTAGATTCTTGGTGCTCAATCTCCCCCACAGCAAGAATAATGGATCTAACAGCTAGGAAATATTTTCTGATCTTGCTGATATCCTGTGGCTAGCTTGGATCTTCTCAGTCCAACTCCTCCCCCCTTCCCTCCCCGCTTCCATCTTAGCTTATTATTAGCCAAATTATCCAGGTCTCCTCTTATTTTCTCTTGTTCAAGTTAGCTGTGTTTGTGCACAGTGCTTCCAGCTGGAACAGAGCTTTCCTTCCTGCCCATGGGTGCTCAGAGCTGCACATAAGGTTTCATAGGGTTTTGCGTTAAAGCACTAACACATTCCCATCTCTGTCTCTCTGGACTTGAGTTACCTGTTTTGAAGGCTGGGTTACACTGCAGCATGGAAGTCATCTTGGACAGACCCTTGGCCAGGTATTTCTGCTTAATTTCAAGTTTGAAGAAGTGAGGGGAAATTGTACTGTTAGACCTAACTTCGTTTGCATTTATTTATTTTTAAAAAAAAACCTTCACCTGCTTTCAGACTCTTGATATGCTTTTCGCTGCGCTAATGACACCTCTCAATATTGCATCATCAACAATTAGGTCTGTACTTACGTCATGATCATTCATGGAAATATTAAACAAGACAGGTCCAAACACTTAGTTTGAAGACCTCTCCTAATGGCTTCTCTCCAGCCTTTGTAATGTTTTTTTTCAGTGGTGTCTATGTGCTGTGAGCCAGATATTTGCAATACACACAGTTTTTCTGCAGAGCTCCAGGTAACAACCAACATCTTCTGTGCTACTGTGTCAAAGGCTGTACATAGACAGCATTTACCTCGTATCTTGGACAGGATACCATCTTGTCCAAGAAAGCTTAGGAGGACTCGGGTGTGGTATTTCCCATCAGATTTTAGTCCAATCCCTGGTTAGGACCTGGTCTTTCTTTTAGAAGACGTAAGCTAATGTACTAGTACCTCTCTTGAAGTGGTTGTACAACCAGGCTCCCTCATTCGCCTCTTACGCAGATTCCCAAACTTTTAGTTGCTCAGACCTGTAGAAGCTCCAGGTCTCTTTCATGTTTGAATGCCTGGACTCTGCAATCTGTCTGATTTTACTAATCAATTCCACGAGTTTACCAAACTTTGCCTTTTTGAAATGCAAAACCTTATGAACAGACTCATTTTTCTGTTCCATTTAATTAGGAAGTGTCAATCCCTGGCCACTTGAGCCAAGGTAAATTTTTTCTCTACATTCATCAGTTATAAAAACCAAGTTTCAATCAGCATCACTTTTTACTGGTTCTGTGAGAATTTTAAGTTTACTGACTATTACATCCAGGAATACCTGGATCATTGGTGCCATTTGTTCTTTGATCTGCATTTGGGAAAGTAAAAATTTCCGTGCATGACACAAACCTAACGGAACTTGCCTCTCTCATGGCATTACCACTGACTTTACCCAGAACTAGAACCAAATCAGGGGGCTTGTACTTTCCCAAACGTCTCTTTTACCATCTTTCCCCAAAGTGATTTGAACTGAAACAGACTCTGCTCTTTGCCTGCTACCCCTCCTGCACGTCCTTCTTTGCAGTGTTTCGTGTCTGCCGCCACCTTCACCTTTATCTCTGCCTCTCTGAATAATGCACATGCTTCGAGACCAGCGTTCTGGCTGCGACTGCTATTCCATTGTGTAAGCAGTGTATACCTGTCCTGCCTGACAGCTCAGTTCATGCTCTTCCCTTTTTTTTGCTATGTATATTATTGTTAAATATTTCTGTACCCCATACCACAGTTTTGTTAGGACCTACTCCTGGCACTCACTGTATTGCCAACTTGGAAGCAGTTCTCATCACAGTTTGCACTTTCTTTCTTCTTATTCTTTCTTCTTATTCCCCACCATTCCGATCACTGGAATTTCTTTATCCTTTGGCATACCCTCGTTTACCTAGGCTTTCTCCTCTGGTGTTCTACGGGCATGTGGAGATTATTCAAGTCTTTGACTCTGTACCCTTCATTTCTCAGTTCAAAGCTCTCCTTATCAGTTCTGCCAGACTTGCTTCCAGAAGGCTATTTCCACAGCTGCTCAGACAGAGCCTGTCCTTCAAAATGGGTCTTCTTTCAGTAAATACATCCCAATGGTCAGACATTGCCAGTCCTTTGGCTATCTGTTGATCTTTCTCAAAGCATTCTTTTTTTGTTTTCTTTTTTTTTCGGCCTAGTTTTTATTTCCTCTAGCATCAGGAAAAGCTAGACCCTGGTGCTCTTTTAAAATAAGCAATATTAAAAAAAAGGAAAATTAAAAAATAACAATGGCATCTGCCCCCAACCTCCAGTAATATAGCTCTAAAAACAAACTCCCTCATGCAAGCAGCCAGCCCAGAGAGACAACTGAGATTCAATCAGAATCAGCAGTGAATATTCTGTGCCTGCCCCCCGCCCCCCCAGGATTTCTTGTCTATGCAGAGAGTTTTGCCATCCTTGCTGTGTCAGTCAGAAGCATGAAAACAATTGCCTGAGGTAGACAGAACAATATAAGGGAAAAAGGAAAAAACAGAGAAAAGAAAAGTCTTTTTGCTGGTTTATTATTTTGTTCATCAAACCGGTTCCAGTGAGGTGGCTCTGTTGGTGTTACGTTAGTGCAGCTTTCCTGGGAAGCCCTTTCGCATGTAGTGAGCAAGGTCTAATGGAATAGCAGAGTGAAAAGACTACACCGCATCCGTTCTGCTTTGGAGGGTGATACAGTGGAGGTGGCTTTAGGACCACACCAGTTTTGGGAAGAAATCAATGCGATGTGAGAAGGGGCAGGAGCGGCCCATGCAGAATTAAAAAAGGCTACGGCGGATGCCCTCATGAGTGTCCTCTGCTCACAGATCAGCGATTCTGAGCCATGGGCTCAACACGGGCTCCTCAGTCACTTCTGCCAAACTAATATTGTGGGCATCTTAGGCTATAATAAAAAATAGAACATGAGTGACTTCAGAACAATGGCAAATATATAAGAAAATTACAGACTTAATTCTAAGTGAACCTGAAGACATATGGTACTCGCTTCACTTGGGCAGGCAAAATGAATCCAAGGTCTGCTTCTTCCCTCCCCTCTTTTCCCTCACTTTTCTCCTCTCCTCTCCTCTCCTCTCCTCTCCTCTCCTCTCCTCTCCTCTCCTCTCCTCTCCTCTCCTCTCCTCTCCCTCTCCCTCTCCCTCTCCCTCTCCCTCTCCCCTTCCCTTCCCTTCCCTCCCCTCCTCTCCATAGAGTTCCAACTCCCCTGCCACAGGCAGGGCCACCAACCTCCAGGCCTGGATCTACACATGGTTGCCCCAGGCCCCATCCAACCTGGCCTTGAACACCTCCATGGATGGGGCATCCACCACCTCTCTGGGCAGCCTGTTCCAGCACCTCACCACTCTCTCTGTAAAAAACTTACTCCTAATGTCTAATCTAAACCTTCCTTCCTTTAGTTTTAATCCATTCCCCCTTGTCCTGCCATTATCTACCCTTTAAAAAGCTGGTTCCCCTCCTGTTTCTCTGCTCCCTTCAGGTACTGGAAGGCTGCAATGAGGTCCCCCCACAGCCTTCTCTTCTCCAGGCTGAACTAGCCCAGCTCCCCAAGCCTCTCCTCGTAGGGGAGGTGTTCCAGCCCTCTAATCATCCTCATGGCCCTCCTCTGAACCCTCTCCAACAGTTCCACATCTTCCTTGTATTGGGGCCCCCAGATCTGGACACCTATTCCAGATGGGGCCTGACGAGGGCAGAGTAGAGAGGGACAATCGCCTCCCTGTCCCTGCTGGCCACCCCTCTCCTGATGGAGCCCAGGATACCATTGGCCTTCCGAGCTGCAAGAGCACACTGCTGGCTCATGTTAAATTTCTCATCTACCAGAATCTCCAGGTCCCTCTCAGCAGGGCTACTCTCAAGGAGCTGATCTAAACTCACAGTAAAATCTGGTTGAATGAAGTGCAAAAATGTATTGGCACTACAAACAGCTTTGTATTGTAATGAATTCATAACTGATGTGTGAAATTAGGAAAAAAATATATTTCTGGAAATGCCAGCCCCTTTTTTAATGCAAAAATTCTTCTTAGTTAAAATATCATTTATGGAGTCAAAACAATGTAGTCCTGTAGATGATCACCATCATAAGCACACACTATAAATATTGAATAAAGTTCTGGGAAGAAACAGCCCCCTTGGTGTATGTATTTTATCTCTGGATTATGCCTCTGGATTTAACAGTAAATTAGGTGGAAGGAAGTGTTGTCTAGCCACTGAAAACAGAGAATTAAGAATGTGTAGTTTCTGCACCTGATTCAGTTACAGGTTCACTCTGAGGATTTCAACCCTTTGTCTCATTTTCAGTATCTACAAAATCAGAAATATGGTAACATTTACCTGTATGCCTGTGTCCACAGAGGGCTCCTTAATAAATCTGCAATGCACCAACATAGGTGTGAAGCACAGTTGTTGAATAACTATTACCAGCATAGGAATGGACCTAGAGAGATACAAAGAAAGCTGGCCACTGACAACATTTCTGTCCACTATCTACATGCACTCAGACAACATCCTGCTTAAAGGTGCCCAAGGAGAGTGTTTCAACCAGGGCACCATCTCCCAGGGCTGCAGCTGTATGGTCAGCCAAGCCTTCTGCTGGTTTTCTTCCTCCTGCCTGCTTGAAGGGAGGCTCTGGGCAGATGCAGTCTGCTTCCACCCCATTTCTGCCCCTGCTTTCTGCTGCCCAGCAACAGCACAGTTAGCTGAAGAGTGGGCACCAAAACTTCACATTGGAGGCTGAGTCTCTCTTCCTTTAACATAGAGTTAGACATGCCCCTGCAGCTTGCTGGAGCCCATTTCCTAGGGGTGACTCTGAAAGCTGCCCCTGCTGCTTGCTGGAGCCCATTTCCTAGGGGTGAAGCTGTAGGACTTCCCTCTTCAGCATTTTTCCCTGGATGAAACATAAGCTCTTAATTATTTCTGTCTTTAAAGGCTGAGGAGGAGCATCCCAGAAGAAAAAGAATCCATCTAACCGTATTAAATACAAAGATACCACCACTGTCTCAGCCTGTTTTGTAGCTGCTAATCACTAGAAGCTAGGATGGTGTACTGGAGAACAACGGCTGCATTATTTGGCTTTGTTTTTTTCCCCTAAACATCTGCCATTAGTCGCCAATTAGAGGCATGAGTCTAGAGGGATGTTGGTATGATCCAGTATGACTATTCTTATATGTTGATATTATGTTCTGATAGTTTGGCCTTACGCAGCCTCAGGAAGCCAAGACATGGTAATGTCTGGGTAAAAGGGCATGGATCAAACACTGCTGTCAAAGCCCATTCACTAATATTTTGGAATAAGCACATAATAAAAATGATGAAGAATCCACCCTTCAGCTTGGCTGTTTGCAGCAAATATTATAAGGGTATTAAACTAAACAATGGCTTGTACTCATCTGGCTCTCCAGATGTTTTCTATGACTCTTATTTTCTATCAATCAGTTAACCATGGTTTTTGCTTTCCTTAGCAACGTATTTCCAAATCACAATCAAAGAAACTAACGGCAAATAACGAGGGCTAGATTGTATTTGATTGCTGCTAGTTGCTCATGGGAAAGGAAACTGCAAGAAGAACTGCCAATCCTTCACACTGGCAGACCAGCCAGGAACGCTTCCAGCTCCCCTGACTGCCCCCCCCCCCGCCCCCGCCAGTGCAATCCATGCCAAAGGGGCTCAGCAACCGTCGTGTCTGGAGGGGGAGACCCTACAGCTAGGGATGGAAGGAGACGTGCCATTGATTGCTATACAGGACAGGAGATATGGAACAATTTCTTTTCTCTTTCCACTCAGTCCTTTATTGCAGCCTCCCCAGCTGCCTGATAGACACAGCAGGCTGCCGTCAGTCTGAGTTTAGCAGTGGGTGTTTTTAGCCCAGCTCCATCAGGGCACGCGGCTCATGCGACTGCAGTGTGTGCGTGTGCTTGTGCCCATGGCTGCCTAAGAACTTCTGAACCCATTGGCCAGTCGTAGCTAAACCTGGAGGAAAGGTAGAGTTTTTGGGGATAAACAAGTTCGTAAGTTTGTGTGAAAAATAGAAAGCTGAAGAGTTTTCCTACTGACGGAAAGGCTGCAGCCCACGCTCGGTTCTCATCTGACACGGAGCAAACCCACCTGGGAGAGAGATTGGATGTATGTGAAGGAAAGCTTCAGTCAGAGCTTATACCTTATTAGATATAAGGGAATCCACTCTGCAGCCAAGGCTTCTCTCCCCTATGGATTCTCCAGTGTCTGATAAGGGCAGAATTCACACTGCAGCAACAGTATAATTCATTTAAAATGTCAGTCAGCCATGAAACACTAAGTCCATTGGAAACTAGGCTTCCGGAATAATTCTGGTATTCATGGAATACTTGTTCCCTCATATACTGCAAAGCTGCAGGAGGAATTATGGGTGTTTCTCCATTTGCTTCCAGTCTCCCAGCTAGCTCCCTTCGGAGCTATCTCTGCCCAGCAGTACACTGGGTCTTCCTAGCACCTGCTGCCTCTAGAGGTTTCAGGGAGGAAAGTTATATTTCATTTCTTTCCTCAGAGCCAGGCTCATCAGGCATAACTTGTCTGAAGAACCTGATTCACAAAAAAGCTCCCCATTCTTTTCTAGGCACTGGAAAAAAAAAAAAAGAAAAAAAAAAAGAAAAAAACCAAGAGGCCAGCTTTCTCAATGGCTTCCTGGCCAGAAAGAATTGCTGGCTGCTGAGCACTTGTGGAAAAATGCTCTATTGAGAAGTGTAAATGAGAATGGAATCTTTCTGAAAATCTGGATCCAACTGGGGACTATCGGCACTTGAAAATTTGGCCTTCGCTACTTTTGAAATACTTAGCTCTTAAATGAGAAAAATCAGAAGTGACTTTTCAAAAGCCTCCTGCCTTTATTCCCCCTTATTCCCAGGTAGCACCGAAAATACTCGTGGT
Organism: Hypotaenidia okinawae; assembly: GCA_027925045.1. Classification (NCBI taxonomy): domain Eukaryota; kingdom Metazoa; phylum Chordata; class Aves; order Gruiformes; family Rallidae; genus Hypotaenidia; species Hypotaenidia okinawae. The sequence goes on from BSDF01000001.1 coordinate 147,995,535, forward strand.
GTTGATGTCAAGCATTATGTTCAAACCAGGAAAAAAAGAAGAAAAAGGACACATTTCAGTTGGCTGAATGCTCAGGTTTCCTCTAGATACTGTTTTAATAACAGACTCATTAGGAAATTCCCCAATTATTTGTATTGTCTTCCCATGTTAAAAGACAGAATGTTATTTCTTAATTTCAATGTTATTATTGAATAGGGATAGCTATTCCCTTCAGAACGAACAGATTATTCCAGTCCACTCAGGGACCAGCATTATTTCTGGCTGCTACATTTCCCTGTGAATGAATGCTAATATCATGACAGGTATTTGACAGTGGTATTGAGAAAAAAAAAAAAAAAGAAGCAGAGAGACATATCAAGTCACTTGGTTAGTGATAAAGAGGGAGAGGGAGATCTGCACATGGAGACACATGTGAGTTCTCCCATCAGAGAGAATCCCATGTAAACCAAACAATTCTGATTTCTGATCTGGGTGGAATTTAAGTCGGTGCTGGATTTGCCACAGATCTGAATGGGAGCAAGGCCCCGCTGACAAAGAAAGCAAAATTTATTTCCCACAGAGCTATGCAGTGTTGTTTGACTTCAATAGGTGTTGCAAATACATCTCGGGAGTTAGACTCTGGCTCTGTTAAAAGTCCGGGTTGCAGGAGATTGCGCTGAGATTGTAGGCAGGACAGATCAGATATTACACGAGCAAGAAGGAAATACAAACCTCACGGAATTAACATATATTGTCACATTCTATTAAGGTTTTCTGTAGGGCTAGATCAGATTAAATGCATTGAATCCCAGTCATCTTACAGCATATGAAAATATTGTCATGGATAGAATTTTTCATTAGTGAATAAAATGCAGAATAATGAATAGTAGACAAAAAAGAGACAAGATGTAAAGCCAATCAAAGGAAGGGCAGATGTTTAAAAAGTCTTTTGCTATTCAGGATTGTGATCCAACAAAAGCAATTATGTCTCTGCTTTCTCAATTTCAAAACAGCAGAAAAGAGCTTTGAGGTTTTTCCAGTGCTTATGGCCTATCTCCACACCGTTAACTGAACAGAAGGTAACATAATACCAAACATAGCCAAAGGCAACTGATTCCATGCAAAGCTTATAATTTGGGACATCCAGTGAGTTAAAGGGGATTATAATCAAGAAGGAGAAATATATGTATCTATACATTCAAAAACTGCCAAAGAAGTCTATAAGGAACCTAATTAAATTATCTTACAAATCTAGATGAGGAATCATAAACCCAAAACTAAATCGGTGCCTACAGGTGGAAATTACACTTTGTAACCACCCTCTGGACCCGTGAAGGAAGGTAATGTGGAACTTTGTCAAGGAACAGCCAGCGTGGGGCTGCAGAAACCCAACAGTCTCACTTGGCAGTGTGCTGAATATTACTTTTTCCTCAGAAATGGATTGTGTTCTTTTTGAAGGGGTAAATATCAGAGATGTAATTATACATACAGTCCACCATGCTCCTCCCCCAGTATGCCTAGCCATGCACCTAAAGAAATGTTGGTGAGGTCGAATGTGTGAAAGTTGAGTGAATGCAGCATATGTATGGCCCAAAAGGCAATGGAATAGAGAGGAACGTGGCAGAATAGCAAAGGAAAAGATTTGGTGCCAGTCATTCTACCCCATGGGAGAAACACTTTCTTAATAACCCCGAACTCTTCCCATATTACCTGATACACAAGGCCTGATGTAAGGAGATGCTGCTCACTACTCAACGTACATGTACTGCGCCATAATAAAAATGGAGAAGGTTGTGTTCTGCCCTTTGTAGTCATCATACAACGTACTAAGACTGTGCCATTGAAAAGGGACTCTGGTCAGACACAAGGACACAGAGCCATAGAAGAGAAAACTGTTGAGGTTGGTAGAATTTTTGCCAGAGACTTCAGTGGGGCTGAGATTTGACTTCTCTTTCTCTGACTCTTGTTTTTCTGTGCTATCGGGACATCACAGGATGCTTCCTGCTTCCTTGGCTGCCCCACCAAGGGAGCAGGAAGCATAAAGTCTCATTTTTACAGATAAGCAGTCAGAATTTCTTCAAGCCAGCATGAGATGAACCTGGGCATGATCCCAAACTGTCTTTTATGTGCCTAAAATGCATCTGAGGCAGAATGTAGGTGCATACTGAGGGTCACAGAAAATCCTGCCAATCTTGATTAGGCATCTCCCAGGCACATATGTTGCTGGGTGCCCAGTACAGTCCTACTGTACGTGTCCAGCCACTCCTACCCGCAGCCAGGTTGGGTAAAAAGGCGTGTAGCCTTCCTGCAAGGGGAGAAGCTGTGGCTTGTTTTCCCATGCTGCCAAAAGTGCTAAGGTACTGTGAAGACTAGGACAGAGTGGAGCAGGACAGAAGGATTCAGTAGAACAGGGTTCTTGGTCCTGCCAGGGAGATAAGGAAGCAGAGGCCCAAGACCCAGATTTCTGCCTCATTTTCTGGGCTCTGGCTGAAGTAAGGTAGTGTTACTGCTTTTCTGTTGTGTTTTTTTAGGGTTGATGGTGGTGGTGTTTGGTGGTTTTGTTTTGTTTTTTACAACAAAAGGTAGAAAAAGCAACAGCCTGCTTACCTTACTTCTTGAATTGGCCCTGTTACAGGGCTACTTAGCTGACCCATTCCTATTTCCTTCCACAAGCTGGGCATTCCCTGCCTCACACCCTGTTGGGCCAGAACCAGCAAGGTTTGCACAGAAGATGCAGAGGACCGGAACACACTCTAGACACTAACAGCACTTGTCTTCTGGGGCACATGGTGCTAACTAGAAGCTTTTGAACCTGAAGCTCTGTAGTTGCATGAGCTCAGGATCAGCTTACAGTAAAGAAGTTCCCCAGCTGGCTTGGAAAAAGGACAAACCAGGCACACCTCCGTCTGCAAAAGCCTGTGTCAGCATAGTCCCGTACACTCTTGGTTTCAGCATTCTCAGCCACTTCCTTTCAAATGCGACAACTGCTGTCTACTTTGCGTGCAATTGCCTGGCAGCTGGAGCACTTTAGGAAATTGAAGTTTTCAGTTCTTTTTAGCCTAAGGTAGGGGTTTGAAGGTCTCTTAAGGAGATGCTCACTGAGAGAGAAGAGGTAGCAGGGGAGGTAGCAGGACCATATCCTACTTCAGACTGAAGCAAGCCATGGTGCAGCTGAGAAGTCGGGAGTCACAGAGGTAAATAGACCAAAGGCAAGATACTGCTTTTGCATCGCATTTAGACAGGCACAGACCAAAAATCAGGGTTCAGCTTCCCATGCTCAATGGGAACACTCATTACACCACAGTTCTTTCTACTCCCTCTGGCTCTGTGAGTTGTGCCTTCCGGGCTGCCTAGTGACCCAGCTAATACAGAGAAAATAGAAACAATCTCTCACTGCCATTCTCACACCCACCTACATCCTTCTGATGAGACTCCCTTCTCCAGGTATTGTAGAGTCTGCTGAGACAGGGCTGAAGTCCCACTTCTGGGGCACATGTTCAGCAGGCTAATACCTAAAAGCGGTATCACCGTGAGCCTTGTCCCAAAGGAGAACAGGGATGAGCCACCTCCCTCCAAATGTGTGGCTAAGGTAGCTAAACACAACACAGCCCAGTTCAAAAGGTTAAAGTCAAAGATATGTTCAACTGCAGCACTGATGGGGAGCAAAAATCCCCTCACTGGGATTTCCTGTTAGCTTTGGTGGCACACTCAGCTTGATGTGCCCAGTCTTATGGTATGTTTACATTAGTGGGTATGGACAGACACGTCTGGTCCATCCAGGACACTGGCGAAATGGATATATGACATTCTGGTCCAGAAGATAAGGCTTGTGCGCTGTAGTTCTATGGGTGCACACCACCCACGACAGACGCAGGCATATGTCTCACTGTACCCATCTTTACATGGTGGCTTTCTCAGTGGAAGCTTTCTTTGATTGATGTCTAGGCAATTTAAGCTTTATTTACCTGCCTGTTTTGCCTATACCTTAGCCCAAGCTTGTGACCTCACTCGGGAATTTACTCACTACTGATCTCTATAGCCAGAATGCACACACTCTCCAGCCCAGATCTTCAAACTGCTGGGTCAGTGGAGAGGCAGCCTGTGTGGGCACATTCAAGGTTTATTGAGGGCCAGCTGTTAGCACAAGCAGAGAGTGGTGGCTCTGACCTTTGCCTGGGTTATAATGGACTATTATAATAGCCATTTAACCGCTGTCCTGTGTCCTTGAAAGCCAGGCTGTCTGATGACACAGAGTGAGAGGTCAGTGTGTGCGTCAGGGAACCTGCTGCTCCTCCCAAGATCAGCAGTCATTCCCCCAGTTACCCAGTGACAGCAGGGTCCAAGTATGGCTCTCTGACAAATTTCACTGCTTCCCACCCCCTTTTATAGCCGGAGTAGCTCTGGGGACCTGCTCTGCTTTCTTTCCCTTAGGGCAGCAAAGCTGGATTCTGGGACACTGCAAGGCACCTCTCAGTCTGTCCCATGCACGCCGTGGTATGCTGTCTCGCTCTGAATGTGCCAGTCACACAGAAGCTCAGGCTGAGAGACAGAAGCAAATATCTGAGTGGTGGTGCTAAGAAAACAATACAAAGAAACAGTGTGCCAAGGCTCCCCCTCAGCACGTAGTTGCCACGTCATTGCTGAGAAAGATAGGTTGACTGTGTGGACTGTGTCCCTGCTTCACTTCAGGGGGAACGTGCACCCCACCTGTCCGCCCGCCAGCCTGCCTGAGCGCACACTGAGGAGGGAACGTGCTCCTGCTGTCAGGTGGCAGTGTAACAGGCGGCACCAGTTGAGAAGTGGTTTAAAAAGCCATCCCTTACTACCTCTCGGCTAATAGTTGGTGCTTTCAAGCAGATATACCTGCCAGAATACGTGCCATTTTGATCACAGAGCCAGGGGAGTCACAAAGCTCATCAGGACAAATCCATAGGCAAACATGCAGTGTACATAGAGCTTTAGGTATCTTGCTTAGCACTGTGAATTTTGATTCAAGAGCTAAGCACCCCCTTCCAGGTATCACATAGCTGGCGTGACAGCACTGAGGGCTGCTATTAGATGGGCTCTTCTGAATTCTGCTGATCAGGGTTAAGAGGTGGAAGCACTCAGCCATGTCCAGAAGTTTGTCCCATTTCCCCCTTCCCCAGAGGCTACTGCCCATTCAGTTTTGCAGTTTAACTCTTTGTCTGATTGCTTCTTGACAATGACTTCGATATAGTGATTCAGGTTAAAAGAGAAGAGCCTTTGGCACTGGCCTTGGCTGCACAGCTTCTTAGGAGTATCCCAGCCAATTTGTAAAAGGAGCACTGGGTGCAGCTCAGAGGGACATGAAGAGCTGCAAGGGGATCCTCTGTAGCTTTCTGTTTCTGGGATTCATGCTGCACTTTAACACTATTGCTCTCATGATGCTCTTGGAAAAGAAGAGGAAAATTGCAGGAATACCTCGATTGCACCTCTACTCTGCCCCCACTAGGCTCCTCTAAACGGGTTCTGTGGGAACAGATGGCATAGGAATTGGCTCTGTCAGCTTTGTACGAGCTAGGAACTCCCTCGTGCCAAGGGAATCCTCGAATGGGGAGATTCGGCATCTCTCCAGCTCTTCCAAAGTGGGTCAAAATGATTTAAGAATCTGGCCCATGGCGGCCTCATTTCCTCTGTAAATAGGCTCAAATACAGGTGGTGAGAAGGCAGAGAATACAATTTCAAAGAGGATCAAAATGTGCTGGTTTAGCTTTTGTATGTATAAACATGCATAATATGACATTTTGTTTAGACAGTTATTTAAAAAGAAACTTACAATCTTTTTAATTAAAATGAATGCAAAGGAATAGGCTATAAATATGAACACAGGAAGGTAGGAGTTGACAGCACAGAGCCTTCCAGACAATCTTTTTTCAGTTGTTATGGAGTATAATAAAATTTTGTTTTCCTTTGCAATTTTTCCATAATGTTTATGTTTGTTTTAGGTAACAGATTAACTGTAGGTGACATTTTTTTCCCCTTCATATATCATGTCATGTGTCGTAAGCCCTCATTTTACAGCTATCATGGGAACAGTGAATGAGATTACAGGAGAAGAGAGAAGGAGGGAGGGAGACGGCCACGTGAGAAGAACATACCCAAACTGTGGATGTGATTCTGTCTACACTTATCCTGCCATTATTATTACTGGAACACCGCCGGCTCCACATCTCATTACCTTACCTTACCTCTGCCATTCCCCTGCTGCCTACTTCGCTTTCCCCCTGCTGCCTGTCCACCTAACTTGTGAAATGCTAAACAAGTTTTGATATTTACCTGTTTATGATTAAATTGCAAAATGATCTGCTTAGTTCTGTTCTAAATTAAGGTCTGCATTAAATGTCATAGCATTTATCTTTCATAAAACGAGACAGCAAGGACACTAATTTCCCAGGTACTCAATCACTGCCCCGTGCCACTGGAGAGCATCTTGGGGAGGAGTGTGCCCGCCGTTCACAGCTCGCTGACAGCGCTGAGGTGGAATCATAAAAGTCAATTAATCATTAAAAGCTGTTACCAGCCCATATTGAACCGCTCTGGCACAAAATGTTAATCAGCCCCACATCGATACCGTAAATTCCTGCAAATTGGAGCGGTCGATAGCGCCGAGGCCCAGCGGATCGATGGGAGGGCGCAAGGCCTCTCCGCTGGGCCCTGCCAACATGGCCGCCGGGCGGCCGCCACGCCTCTCCCAGCAGGCCCCGCGCCCCGCCGTTGCCACGGTGACCGCATGTCGTCCCCCGGCCGGCCTGCTGGGGCCAAGGCAGGCGCCAATGCATCACTGCCTTTGATGGGTCTGTCAATAAGACTTAACAGGGGAGGGGGCCCTCCCAGGAGCGTTGGGGTGATTTAATCGCTGGAGGCACCGTGTGCTGCCGCATACGCGTGGGGCTAAGCAGGGCCAGGGGCAGCTGCTGCCTGGGGCTGGGCCGGGGCGGCTGGCGCCATCTGCCATTAACCTGGGCGCTGCTGCAGGAGGAGTAACCTAGAGCTCCGTGGGTTAGGAAACTGTTCTCTGCTGAGCTGTAATATGTTACTCATGAACAGCTGTGGAGTTGTTCATTAATCCCTCTGGGCCCCAGGATGGTGTTTTCCTGCAGCTTCTGGTGCACTGCTGCCGGGCACCCATAAAATGGCACTGGCATGCCTGGTGTGTGCAGGTGTGGGGAGAGAGGAAGGTCGCTTCTGCTTTGGCAGCTGCATGACACACTTTCCTACCTAACTGTTGCTACCTTGAGAGCATGAGCAGCACAAGTGAGCTGCCCCTGCAAAAGAGACACTGTCAGCCTTTCTTTCTCAAAGCATCCATATGAGTTTGGGTGTTGGTTGTGGTAAGGCACCAGATTACCTCCTTGCCACCTTCTTCCCCCAGGGCCTGGGCACACTCCCAGATGCACTGGCCAGATTGGGATGAGCAGAAAAGCCTCTGGCAGAGAATCAGGAAGGAAGGACTGTATCCCCAGTGGGAAAGACTTGGTCTCCAGACGCCCTCCTTGCAATGCCCCTGCTGCCTCCCACTGCTGCCTCCCCCAGGAGGGCAGAGATCCCTGCCTCCCATCCACATGGCTGCCAAAGGCTCAGCTGAGCCCAACCCATTTATCTCCTGTTACTGTTATTAAATCTGACCTGCAGTGGGGGAAAAATAGCATTTTCAGGATTGCAGGATATGAAGAAACCTCTTTAGAGATGAAAGAAATGCTGGATACCGTTACTCTAGGGAAGGATTGTGTTCCTCCATTTCATTGTCATTTAACATAGAACATAAAGGTTAATGCTGAATAAAATAATACCCTTGTTGATTATTTTAATAGTCTCAAAGTATAACTTTTTCCCTGGACTACAGTTACCTAATCCATGTGCTATACATGCAGTGGCAGTATTTTGTAGTTTTCCACGGCACTGATATGATGGTTCCATTAAGTTCAGTGCGGAGAAGCTATTGTGTGTATTTCTTGTGCAATCGTTCCACACTCTACAGAAAATGGAAAATATTCAGATCCACAGACATGCTAATTCCCAAGATTTGTACATTTTTAAAGATGAATACAAAAGTCCATCTTATTATTATCTGAGTTATAGGAAACATCAAAATAAATTAGGAATCCCACTGCAAAGAAATCCCCTATTCAACGTATTGAGACAGGATGATGTTATGAGTGTTCAGACAAAGGTAATACAGTGACTCTATTTAATTGCCCTGACACCTTGCTCAGTTCCTCCAGCTATACTCTGAGAGCTAAAAAAAAAAAACCACCCTCTCATTGTTATTAATTGTATTCCTTTTTAAATGTAATGTCGTATTGCTGCGGGCTGAGCTAATGAAACATACCCATATTACCAAAATAGGCATATTTCTTTTTTGTACAACACATTCTATCAAAACTGTCTGCTAAAGACATTGTGTTAAAGACCTTTCATAGAGCAATATAAAGAATATCTCAGCTACTCCAACATTTCTATTACATGATTATTAAAATGCCCAGGAGGACTAAACAATATAGTGTGGATCCAGTTATCATATAAGACTTTAGAAATATTCTTAATTCCTGCCACTGATTTATGTTAATACTAATGCTAGATTACATGCTATGGCTACTAAACAGCCACTGCATACCAATTCACACAAAGACAGTCTCTCTCCTCTCTATGGGAGCTGCACTCATCTGTTATAATGAGAATCTGAATTATTTATCTCTCTTTATCCTACAGTAGTTCACTTGACCACAATCACTTTTCCCCTCCCTGTTTCTACTGCGCATCAATGCATGTAAACATAACACAATAACAAGTGCTATCTTCACCTATTTCAGGCACTTTAAATCGCATGACATCAGTCAGGGGATGGAAGCAAAAAGTGTTGCATGATGCCGAGCAGGAGAGGGGTATGAGGTTGCCTAAATGCTGAAATGACACTCCTGCCCAAGTTATCTTGGCTATATTTTAAATACAGGTAATTTACAAACTGAGCAATACAGAAGACTTCCTTGGTGATGGTTTCCACTGATGTCAGCTTGTCTCAGCTGCCTGCTGCTTTTTGCATCTCTAGCTGTGTGCAAGCAGCTCCTCCACAGTGCCCACAGACTCTGCTGCGTCTGTAGAACGGGACTCCAGGCAGAACCAGCACATCCATTTCAGATATTCATGGAAGAAAGCAGTGTTCAGTTCCATCTTCTTCCTGATAAAGGGCAGGGATGTGGCCAAAGCTCTTCTGCATAAGCAGTGAGTACTGCATACACAAAGTTGTAGACAAATCAGCAGCATCTCTGTTGAAGTGTTTTTGCCCTGTCTATAACACCAGTTCTGTAGTCATTAGTGCTGGGCTTGTGCATTATTTGTCAGAATGCATTTGGTGCCCTTCATATACAGCACATGTGTGTTGAAGTTGAATTCCCCATGTGTGACTGCAGCCTCATTGCCTGCTGTCTCACTCTGCACTTTGGCTGTCCTCAGCTCATCAGGAGTGTAGCCCTCTGAGGTGTCAGCCACCCCTCCCAGGTTTGTATCAACAGCAAACTTGCTGACTGTACACTCTATTCTCTCATCCAGGTCATCAATGGACATATATTGAATAGTACAGGTCCCAGTACTGACCCCTGAGGGATTCCACTAGATACAGGCCTCCAGCTCAACTCTGTCCCATTGATCAAAACTCGCTGGCTTCTTCCCTTCACCCAGCTCTCAATCCACCTCACTACTTGACCTTCCAGACCACACTTCTCAGTTTAGCCATGAGGATGCTGTGGGAGATGGTGTCAAATGCTTTACTGAGATCAAGGTAGACCACATCCACTGCCCTACCATCATCTATCCACCTGGTTATATCTTCATAAAAGGCTATTAGATCAGTCAAACATGACTTCCCCTTGGTAAAACCATGCTGACTGCTCCTAACAACCCTGTTATCCTTGATGTGCCTAGAGACAGCACCAAGGATAAGTCTTCCCATCACCTTTCCAGGGATGGAAGTGAGGCTGACACGTCTGTAGTTACCTGGGTCCTCCTTCTTGCCCTTTTTGAAGACTGGAGTAACCTTTGCTTTCCTCCAGTCCTCAGGCACCTCTTCCATTTCCCAGGACTTAGCAAAGATGATGGATAGTGGCCTAGCAATGATTTCTGCCAGCTCCCTCAGCACCTTCGGATGCATCTCATCAGGACCCACGCAGGCCATGGCAGCTGTCCTACAGTGTGAGGGCGTGGAGGCTCCTAGTGTGTACTGCTCTGTGACTGAGGCTCCAGGCAGAAGATCACCACTAGCAACTGCCCATGTTGCTTGCCATTAGGAGTTGCAAGCTGCTATTTCAGCTGCCATTAGGACTAGTAGGGACCTGATCTGGGCTGATATGGAAATATGGCGGCAACAGAGAACCATGCTGTAAATGAAGGATAATTGGCAATGAAAAGAACAAAGATAGCATTTAAAGAGGTCTGTGCCACATCTCAGTTGGTGAGGAAGATGGCAGTTTTGATTCTCAGGAGGTGCTGAGGAAGAGGCTGTAAAGGCTATGTGGAAACTGATAGCCCAAATTGCATTTGCTAGATGATTTGAAATGAAAACGAGGAAAAGTAAAAAGACTACTCACAAGGTGGCATCTGCCATTTGGAAGACTGTTGTGCTCTGCTACCTGTAGGTATTGAATGCACAAAGACTGGACTCTGTCAGGGCCATTAGAAGATTTATACTACATTTTTCTGTATTGACACATCAGTTGAAAGGCATACTTTTCCATTGAGCTTTTAGCTGTTGCTGTTCACTGCATTGTTTCCCTGCCATTGCCATCAGCAAATAGGATGGATATGATCCTACTGACCTACCTACCTATCTACCTACCTATCTATCTGGTGCAGACAGCCCTGGGCCTGTGTGCATGGGGGAACTTGAGAAGTGGTGCTGACCATCCACTCTGACCACCTCTGGTCTGAGGAGGTGATGTTATTGAATGGTGTGACACTGACCCAATTACACCCAGTCAACAAAAACTCTCTTTCACTCAAAGAAGCTTAGGCCTGCACTAAATACCCCAACAATGGTATTTTAATTCAGGTAAATAGAAGGTCAGATTTTATGTGGTATAAATTAGCCTAGCTCCAAACCCTTCAGTATTGCTATATTAATTTCTATTACCTGCAATACTAATTTTGGTTACACCAGTTACAATGGCAAAACATTTTTCTTTAGAGTAGAAGTCTAGAGATAGACTTCAACCTTCACTGTGCCGTTCTAAGCCTAGAGTAATTCTACTGAGTTTGAAGGAGTTACACCAGATTTACAGTGTAAGAAATGAGGTCAGAATTGATGTGCCATTTAGTATCTATCAGAGTTGATGAAGGCTACCTTGTAGTATTTAAAACCACTGATATTTTAGTCAGATAGGGAAATGCACTCTCAGAGTCCAATTTAACAAAGTCTAATTTCAAAAACTGAAGCCCAGTTCTCCTAATCTGAGTGACTTTAGATACATATGGGAATATCAAAACATGATTGCCCTGAAACTCAATCTTCTTCTTTTTAATTAAAGAAAGAATCCTATCTTAGTCACCTGAGAATCTGAAAGATACTCTAAGTGTTTGACACTCAGAAGAACTTTTAACAGATAAATTACGAGGACAAGAGACAAAAGCTACCATCGATAGTAAAAGCAAATTTAAAATAAAACTAAAGATGCTCTAATAATTCAGAAAAAAGGAGCTTATCAATCCTGATCTGAAAATCCTTCCTTGAAGCCAAAAATAAACCCATTTCAGGAATTAATTTAAGATATGAGAAGTCATGACTGACGTAAATCAGCAAAGCTCCACTGATTTCTGTGGAGCTCTATTAAGACAGGTTAGAGAGAATCTGACCCTCAATTGCTTTGTAATTTTTTTTCCCCAATCAACAAATGAAATAGCTGTTTTAAGTTGCCATAGAATCATAGAATAGAATCACAGAATGGTTTGGGTTGTAAGGGAGCATTAAAGCTCATCTAGTCCAACTTCCTGCAATGAGCAGGGACATCTTCAACTAGATCAGGTTTCTCAGAGCCCTGTCCAACCTGGCCTTGAGTGTTTCTAGGGATGGGGCATCTGGACAACCTGCTCCAGTGTTTCACCACCCTCAACGTAAAAAATTTCTTCCTTATATCTAGTCTGAATCTACCCTCTTTTAATTTAAAACCATTACCCCTTGTCCTACTGCAACAGACTCTACAAAATAATCTGTCTCCATCTTTCTTATAAGCTCCTTTTAAGTATTGAAAGGTTGTAATAAGGTCTCTCTGGAGCCTTCTCTTCAGCTAATCCTTATAGGAGAGGTGCTCCATCCCTCTGATTGTCTTCATGGTCCTCCTCTGGACCTGCTCCAAGAGCTCCATGTCTTTCCTGTGCTGAGGACCCCAGAGCTGGACACAGTACTCCAGGTGCGGTCTCACTGGAGTGGAGTAGAGGGTCAAAATCATCTTTCTTGACTTGCTGGTCACACTGCTTTTGAGGCAGCCTGGGGTACAGTTGGCCTTCTGAGCTGTGAGTCCAAATTTCTGGGTCATGTCTGTCTTAAACCTCCATCATCCCTCAGTTATAACCTGATGTTTCTTTTGTAACAGGTCTCCTGATTTCCCTGTTTTAACAATTTTAGCAGTAAGTCCAACCTTAAAAAAACCAAGAAAACAACTTTTTACAGTCAAGTCGTGCAACCTTGATAAAGTACATGTTGTATACTTTACACAGCACCGTCTCCTCCCAACTTTGAAGGAAGAACTGGACAATGCTAAAGGATTAATCTCCTTCTGGCATAATTTCTCTGGTGTCATTCAGGCTAACACATGTAGGAATGCACATTCAGTCACATGCTCTATATCGCTTCACAGGCTTTTTCACAGGCTTTTGTTGGAAAAGTCTTTCTGGGCACATCGTTTTTCCATTTTTAAGGTGTGCTCATTCCCAGGAGCACTGCATTGAAAAAGTGGAAGTGGAATATAACCGAGCTAAATAGCTCACAGTGATATTAAAACGCCTCTAATCCCTTCAGGCAACAGCTGAAAAAGCAGTGCAAACTCTTAGCTGTTGCTCTGAGCGCTTTGCAGAGACTCCTGCTTCCATCAGGGAGATGACTGCTGCAGACTGTGGCTCCTCAAGTGGTCCTTCAGTGCCAGGGCTGGGCAGGGCTGGCACATCCACCTGCACAGCCAAAACAGCGAGCAAGGTTCAGGGAGCAAGATCTGCTTTTCCCACCAGATTAAATCCCTGAGCTGCTGTGCTTCACAGCCACACAAGCACCTGGCTAAGCAAAGCACTGCGGTGGTATGGAGCTGGAAATGAGTAGCCGAGGGGCTGGAGGGTCAAGAGCTACCTAAGGCCATCTAAATAACACCAAATTTGTCACCAAATATGAAGCCGCACAATCTGCTACACAATCTGCCACACCATACTACACTAAACTTTCAAGAGCAGTTCTACAGCCTGAAACACAGACCAGAAGCAAACAGGAAGCGCAGACAAATGGTGGAGCTCTGGTATCCTATGCCAAACCAATTAAGCAGTCAGGCCCATCGGTAAAATTGTCTGGAAAGAAAACAGCTTTGTGCCCTTCCTGAGTACAGCACAGAGAGATCTGGGAATATTGCTGGGCTGGAAGGAGACCCAAGCCAACCAGCAAATTGCAGTGTGCTGGCTACACTGATTTCTTTCCCCTTGGTCCCCTTGGTTTTACAGTAGTAAAGGTCCCTGAATCTCTTCCTAATAACTGTCTATGGAATGCTATGGAAATGAAACCCAGGCAGTTTTTCTCTTGTTGACAGTGAAACTGTTGAAACTTAAGCATCCAGAAATACAACTCTGTTTCATGCTGTATTCTTCTCTGCTTGCGAGTGCGGTTTATGGTCATAGCAGTGGTAGGAGAAGGATGGAAAGTCTCTTATCTATTAAAGCGTCAGGCTGCCATTACGAACTTTAAATGGCTTCCTGGCTGCTTCGAAATAAAAAGGGCCAGCAAATCCTTAATGCTATACAATAATTAGAAAGGTCTGGAATTGTCTCTCTTTAGTTAACCTTAATCATATCAACCTGTTCGCATACATTAGCGTATCAGATGCCAGAAGCTTGCTGGGAACCCATCCCTTTGCCAGCTGGTATGTACTGTGTTCGACCAGGACTCCTTTATCTATGGGAAGCAACGAAAGAGCATCTGCAGTGGTTTGACAAAAAACGTGGAAAGCAGCAAACACATCTGGAAGTTTCTGAGAACCAGCACATACACTGTGCATTCATTCATTTTCCCACAAACAGGGAGACAGACAAGAGCGTGTAGCCTGTGAAAGGCAGGTTTATCTAAGACAACCTCATCCGGGCATCATATTATATTACTGCAGAGAAAGCACACACACTTCCAGTTTTCACCAGGGAGTGAAGGTAACTATTAGTCTGAAGACATGGAGTGAGCCACATAGACTGACAAGGGATTATGTTACCAAACGTTCATCACCCCTTGAAGAAGTTGTGTGCTTTGCTGCACAGTGAAATCTCCCTTTATCTTTTTTTCCCCCCACAGAAAATGGAATTCAGTATACTGGGGGAGCACATTGGCAAGCAAGGGGCCCAGAGTTATGCCCACAGATAGCCAATGCAGCCCCTGAGGGGGAGAGGGAAAGGGGCATGTTATCATTGCCTGGCTCCGTACATGAGCTCTGAGTGACATGGGTGCAGTCAGTCACCCTGTTGCGTGCCTTTCCTTCCGTCAGCTGGATCGTTTTGTGACTGAAAATGGAGTAAATCCTACATTAGAAACATACTCATAAAACACAACTTCCGTGAAGGACAGGTGGGATGGGATGCTGCATAATATTATTAATGCATTTTAGTCTAAGGTTAAATTTAAACACACAGAGCCACAGAATTGTAGGAGTTGGAAGGGACCTCAAGAGATCATTGAGTCCAAACCCCCTGCCAAAGCAGGTTCTTACCACGTGCTTAAATTTTCTTATTCTCATCCTTCTGGTCTTGCCTCTTTAAGCCTTGCCTGCTGGTTTTGTTCTTGACCAATATGCCAGCAGCTACTTCCCCTCAATTGCTGCTTTTTCCCCAGGTAGGTGAAGCGAAGTCTCTCTTAGCACTGAATTTTGCACTAAATAAAACTCTATCTTTTTAATAATGAATCCTTCACATTGTCTCAGGGGTCACACACACAATTAAGAACAATATGAAATTTAATTAACACAGGATAATAATGAGGGTATGAATGTCACAGTGAACTCCGAGTGAATATAGACCCCCCACAGTAAATGGTTTGGGAACTCGAGTGAAAGCCAGCTGCCAGCACTCAGGTCCCAGACACCCAAGTGGCGTTTTCACACCTGACCTCCAGTATCAATGTACTGGGAGGGAAGAAAAGATGACTGCTGAGCAATTAAGTCCCAAAGACTACAGATCTTTGTAGGGTACTGCTAAAATATGGAGGTACACCTGCAGGTGGTAATGGAGGGAGTAGAGCTGAGCACCCAATGCCTGCAGACTGCCTGCGGCATCACATACTCTTAAATGAGGGTGCTGTCATGTGGGGCCCCACAGGTCATGTCCAAAGGACATTGCTCAAAGGGGGTTCCTGTGACAGTCACTACACCAGTCAAGTCCTTTACATCGCTGAATTCACTTCTGGTGATGTAAGCTGTTGTCTATCTAGCTGGTCTCTCTTATGTGTGTCTATGTCTGGAGTGTACCCTGCAGTCCCTGAGCACCCCCAGGCATTGATTGTTTGGGAACCCCAAAGAGTGTACATTAAGTAGCACCACAAGTACAATTTGTGTATCAAACCAAGAAGAATGCTGTGAACCAAAAAAGTAGCAGAGCACGGCAAGGAAAGAAACAACTGACTGCCGCCCATGTTCCCATTAGGGGAACACACTTGCTAAGATTTAGATAAATCTTCGTTACGAAAACAAAGCACAAAGGTAGACATCTGAAGGGTGGTTAAAGTATTTCCACCCCCTTGCTTCTCCTGCCTTTTCCCCTCTCCCCGCGGAGCCAACGCAGCTCTGGCAGTTCGCACTGGCTGAGAAATGGGCTTCTATTCCTTAGACTGCAGTCATGTGCGTGCGTCTTCTCATTTAAGCTCTTCCATTCTGTTTCTCTCAGAGGCTGAGAAATCTGCTTTTGGGAAGGGAGGGGAAAAAAAAAAAAGAGAGAGAGAGAGAAAAGAGGAAGAAGCGGGGAAGCTCATTAGCAATTTGTTTAGAATCTGAATGTCAGCGTAGTCACTTATGTCTAAGTGACTGAAAAATGTATGCGCGTCCTCTGACTTTCAGCAAGAGATCCAGTGTTCTAACATCAGAATAAACAATATAATTACTGTGTGTATGAAGACATATTGGTCTCCGTATAATGAGATATTCAAATCTGCTCTACTTGAATCAGATCACAGAGATATATTAAACACACATGGCAAAAGAATTCAGTGTAAGGGTAACCATGTGTTCTGCCAAGTCTTTCTATGCATGAATGGGCTGCCAGGGCACCATAGGCTACAGACAAAGTACAGGAGAGCTGTGTTCAGAGGTAGGGAAATGAGGTTGCGGAGGTATTTCCTCTTCATTCCCTCGAACATGAGAGTGTCTCTCATTTCTCTTCCTCTTTCACAGGCTGGTGCACCTCAAAAGCAATTCCACCAGAATTTACTGTAACATTACTGTATCATGGTTTCTTGGTACGGTTTATTACTGTGTATTTATAGCACCCAAGAGTGAGCTGGCTGCCTGAGAGGGGTAGCGATCGCGGAGGCTATTCTCAGTGTCAGTCACAGAATTGTTTTCACAAGTTCGCAACATGCTGGAAAACACGCCTGCTTTTCCAGCGCCGCTGCAGCTATTTTCAAGCGGAGGTGCTTGAACTCTCTGGCTAGCAGCAGTGTGTGTGTGTGTGTGTGTGTGCGTGCCTGATAGGTGCTGAGGATTGATTGACACGTCAGAAAGCCGAGGCTTTTGGGCCCTGTGCTGCGCCTGAGATCATGCATTACCGTGCATGATCAGGAGCAACCATCGTCAAAGCACGAGATGTCAATTTTTTGGCAGTGTTATTTCAACATCCAGATACTATGAAAAACATGGTAAGATGAAAACAGTAGCTGTTTTGCTTACTCGTAGGATTGCCTAAGCGTGGATACCGTAGCAGATTGAGTTACGCCCAGCTGCCAAAACAGACACGGAGAATGTTTCTGCGGGTCACGGAGAAGCCCGAGCACCAAAGCATGCTGTTCCTTGGGTGGCTGAGCTGCTGCCGGGACCTCCACGTGACAGATCAGAAACACACCAACGGATCGAGGCCGCGATGTCAGGCTTTATCACTCACAAGTGAGCATGTGGCTATGTGGACAAGTTTCTCTGCTGAGCACGCCGACTGCTTTTAAAGGAAATTTTGTCCTGCTTTATGTTCTCAGGGCATGTGTGACATCTGTGAGGCATTAAACACGCTTTTCGCTGGGTACAGCTGCTCATACGCCTGTTGGGTACGTGGGCATTTTTAGAAGATGCTTCCTCTTTTCCACGTGTGGATGGAGCCAGAATTTCAGGGTGGTGGGAGCAAGATGGGAAGGCAGGAGGAGTCCGGTCCTTGCTCCTCTCTTGGCAGCCGCTGCATTCTGCAGAGCACTTAAGCAAGATGAGGATGGTAATTCACACAGAAGATAGGTTCTGGGGAGGAAACACCACTTCATGTGGCTGCCAGTGATACAAACCTGAGAAAAGATTTATCAGGAGAAGCCTGGCCATTTTTAGGAAGTGAGAACTCACTTTTTTGACGCAGAAAAGAGAGTGAGACCTATCCATCTCTTCAGTGAGCCACAGCTGCTGGAAGGAAAGGTGTCAGATAGATGTGGTTACCAAACACAACTTTTTTGAGGCTTCAGTGGTAACTAGGGAAGGGGAGAGGGGGCAGAAAAGATTTAATGGGAATTGCATGTGCACAACATCTCAGAATAAAGCTCAGGGTTTGAATTTAATGTCACGCAGAGATGGACTGTAGAGGTGATTGTTTAGCAGATTCACTGAGGTAAAACTGCAGTTTTAGAGAAAAACCATGGACTGTTCCTACCTCCTTTTGTTTCATACAACTCTCTCAAATCTATGTGAAGTTTCAAATACTAAGGCAGGATTCAGATGTCAAGCTCAGTTTTTAATTCATGTTTAAATTAATAACTCAAGCATGTAGAGGTAGTGTACTGCAAGAACCTTTTTCAAATCAATCTTCTAATACTGAGATCCGCTATAACCCTATACTGAGACTTCAGTGGAAGGAAAACCTACACTGTGTTTCAAAACCCCCTACACACACACGTGGAAAAAAAGGCATGTTCTGGCTTTTTAACAGCAAATGTAGTAACATGTAGGTAACACAGTGGTAGATGTCCTCTTTCTGGGGCATGAGGATGCCTTTTAGTTTCATCAAATCTATCTTTGAAGGGTGTGGAAAATCAAAAAAGAGAAGAATAAGCAGATAGTTAAGCTGGATAGATATATTGACTTCATCAGACAATGTTTGTCTGGCTAAAAACTCCCTTTCATCGTTATGAGAGTCAGTTCATATCCTCACCCTGTGGAAGTGGTTAGCTTTTAATTCATTCAAGAGATGCTATCAACAAAGAGGGAGGTATTTTTTACAATCCCAAACCCAAAATAATACTGCTAAACAATACATAGTTCATATCTCTTCAGAATTCTGAATGTGGTCAGAAATAAATAGCTGCACAGGCATTTAAGAGCTATTCTCATTGAAAAATGTAATTAATTGGTGTTATCCACAAAATATTTCTTTGAGGGGGGAGCAGCGTTGCTTTAATTACAAGTAATTGTTCTCAAAATCATGCAGCTCATAAGTTTTGCAGGCTAGACAGTGATTATGCATCAATACACTAATCTATCACCTTCATTATTTTAGTCATCTGGGTGTGATCATCAAACTTTGGAGTGTAACCCAGACAAGAAACCAGACATATCTCATGCCTCTGTTCTTTCCAAATCGGTTTGTTTTAAAAAAAAAAAAAGAAAAAAAAATGCACTGGTGATACAAATGTCAATGCTTTTGTTTCAAATGAAGACAGTAAATGAAATCAAATTTCCTTTTGTGTGTGATTAGATGATGACAATGGAAAGGATGTCCTTGTGACTGCTCGATGGCCTTGGGGGGCCCAGGACACACCCCTCCCACCCCCCACCCCCCCCCCAGTATTTCTTCATCTTATCACAAACTGTTGTGGACAGGAGCTTTCACTTTTTGCATCTTGTTCAAACTGCTTAGCAATTGCACCATGAATCAGCCACTGGAGACCAAGCAAGCCAACCAGGTCACCATTCTCCTTGTCTTCCACACAGTAGCAGTGTGATGCTCGTCTTTAGGTGCTCTGCCACCCTTCAAGAATGACCAAACCTCCTCCCCACTCAGTAACGCAGGGAGCCTTAAACCATTGGTGTTTGCACAGCTTAATACTTGATCTATTGAAGTGAAAGCAGCTTCCCAACCACAATTTATTGTCATTACTATTATTGTTATTATTATTACGAGATGAATGCAGAGCTGAGTTTGTTATTAATTGAGGCACTGCTTATCCCAGCCTTTAGTCGTTCCTACCCGAGATACTACATAAGCACCCATGTAAATCAAAGTTAAGCAGAGGATTAAGTGCTGTCCTGCATAAAGATGGCTTAAGCACATGTTTCCCGAATCAGGGCATAAGCTGTTATTTTACTACTGTCTCTGCAGTGCTGCTTTTTCTACCTCATTAGAATGAGAGGATGCTTGCATAAATTCTTCATATTGACACACAAGACTATGCCTGTCTCCCTGAGAATTTGGAGATTTCGTTCCTTTTCCCCCAAATTAATAAGTGCTGTCACCTGCATCGCTAAACACCAATTTGCTGCTTATCGCTAACAAGACCTCCACGTAATGTAGCTAACAGTAGTATTTCAAAAATAGAGCTCTCCTGTTCCCAGCATGTCTGACAAGAATACATTAGAGGCACCTGTCCCTGGCACCAATATTTTGTTTTCTCTTCTTTACGTGGGAAAAGAAATCCAAAGAACTGAAATTTTCATTGAAAGCAAAGCAAACACGAGCATAGGGATCTCTTTTCCCATCCTGCATCCCATCTTTCAATCCTCTCCAGCCATAGGGAAATTTTCAGAAGTAAGTACACTTTAGAAACATATCCATTTGGGTAAAAAAAAAAAAATTATCTTTCTTCATAAGTTTAATTAAAAAAAAACCCCATCAGGTTGCAGGATTTTTTTTAATTACGTTTGAAACTATGAGACAGGCTCTGTGCTTACCAAGACACCACAAACATCATCAACCCTAAACCAAGTTCATTATACCTGCTATCTCTCTGGGCCAAGACCAGTGGTACAATAGAAACTCTGGACTGGTAAAATCTAGATGTTCTGCACCTCAAAGGATGTGAAGTCGCCCAATATGCTTCTGTAGCCTTTGTTTGGATAGTTCCACAGGCTATAGTATGGGATCCTTCAGTCTTTAGCTTCAGACATCTGTCCCAGACACCTTGACACCGGAGGTGGGTTCCTCACATCCCTTCAACATCAACAAAGGGAAAATAGGAGTTTTGAAGACTCAGTTCCTCTGGTCAAATGTAGATGTCAGCCCAGGACATAATGAACAGGTACTTCCTATTTCTCTGTATTGACTTCAAAAGTGATGTAACATCTCAGATGGAAACACCTGTGTAAAGTTAGATGCTGGGTGCTCAGGTGCATCCTCAGACTTCACATGTCCCTTTAACTTCTTCTAGGCTCCACCTTCATCCACTGGCATTAGTTTTATTTGGATGTCTCATATTAGAAAAGAAACAGCATGGGCTTTTATCCCTGTGACAATGATTATGTAAGATGACAAAGTACTTTATACCACAAATGTGGATTCTTTACAGTATTCCCTGGCACTTCAGCAGCAGATTTGAATAATCCCAGACATGGATTTAATGATAGATCAGACTCAGTGCGGTTCCCATTAAAAATACCTAAAAGCCAGCCCATTGACCAACAAGGAAACTGGGTTGAGTTTCTTCAGCATGCTATCACGAGGCCAGCGAAGGCAGGACTGTAAATAAGAAATATGAATTTCAACAAAATCCATTGACAGTTGAAAATGCAGAGGCAAAATTATTTTCTTTCTTATTCACCTGAGAAATTAAACATGTTATAGGAAAGAAGGGAGCACCCAAGCAACACATTTGTGGGGTTTTTTTCCCTGTAATGTTTTTGGTGTTGCTGCTTGGTGAAGAAACAGCTATTATTGCCTCATTCTCTTTACAATTTTTGTGGGATTTCAAGTAAGACCTCTTGTCTTGTTCAATGTTTGATCTCAGCCCAACCCTATGGTCAAATAACAATGGAACATTTCTAAAAGGAGGCAGTAAAATATACTGAATATCTTCCAAAAATGATTTAACACTTACTTCAATTGCTTACTCAGATTTGATTTTATTTCTTTATACATGTATCTGCTCAGCTTTTTAGTAGGATTGCCATATACTTGTCTTTGAAGCACCTGATCATCCTAAGACACCGCACAAACCTCACAAAAGTAACTTGGATAAATCTTTGTAAGGTAAAATGTGTAACTGAGTGACCTCAGCCTGAAGTTTCCTTCTTGCCTGTTTTCTTGACTAAGAATCTAAATGCTGTTTGAAAAAGCTGCCCTTCTTTAACGAGGAGTTAACTTTATAAATAATAAGGTTGTACCCATTTTCTTTTACCAAGTTAGTCATCTTTTGACTATTTCATCTGCTTCTAGATCATGTAGTAATAAGGAATAAAGGCACTTTATGGACCTGATTTTCCAAACACTTACCTCACTGTACACCAGAAGGAACTCCCTTGTAGTCGTTAAGTCTGATTTCTCTCATACTTCATTCTTGCCTGGCTTCCAAAAAATGGGGTGTGTGGGGAGGGGGTCCTGGGCTGGGCAGCTCTTCTGTCCCTCTCCTTCTCAGGCTGCTTTAAGCTGTGGCTCACAGTGGTGTTGCCATCCTCTGGCATCACACCAGTGGAAAATGACACGAAGTGTAAGGAGCTCCAAGCCTTGGACAGTACCGTTCTTAAAACTTATGTACATGCTTTTGGTTACATTGTGGAGAAAAAAAGCTCTGGCCATTGAAATTAGCACTGTTTCGGTCTGTAATCTTTTTTATTCACAGTTGTTACAGAAAGCAGGTTGAGTCTTCACAAAAATGTTAAGTTTGCTGGGGAAAAAAGCAAGCTGCAGTGAAGTGACACTTTGATTATAATTAAAAACTTTTCAGTTGATTTAACAGATCACTGTAGGCACTTTCTGAGCTGTGGAAATAGCAGTGCTTTTAAGATAATGAACATTGTGTGATTGCTAATGAAATCCATATATGCGTACACACATATATATATACTCACACACACACACACACATATATATATAGATGCGTGGTCTTTATGCTATTTGTTTACCCACCTATATACATATATGCTCCTCTTAGGTTTGCTTATAAAGAAATCAAATGGGAAGGAAAGCACATTTTTCAAATGTGGCTTTAATTGTCTTTTGTGCATGTTCTATAGATCATTACTGACTGTTTACAAACCTTGCTTGGAATGGCTTTACGGCAACAGAGAGTGTAACATATCTTCATTGTTTATAAAATGACAGCTCCTAATGGACCATATTAGCTTTAACACAAACTATTAAATCCTTTTCATTAAATTATTCTGCGCTCTATTTTGGAATCTTGTTAGCTCTGGGAAGTAGGTGCAAACTCCTAAGGAAACATGAGCACACATTGAGACTATTATAGATAATGTTTATTAAATAAGCCTCTGAGGATGTTTTTCTTGGGTTGCTCTCAAGCATTTTGAAGGAGTCATGTTCCATGTTTGAGGTCCCATGTTTCTTCCTCTTAAACTATGAGCAGCTGTAGCACATGACCTACTTCTGTAGAACCCTGTAATGATTTCCTTCCTTCAGTGGCTTCAGGAGTCCCTCTTCTGCCCTGTGAAAAAAGGGACAAATATTTTAATCCAAGCAAAATGCTAAAGCAGGTTTTGTTGGTTTCAGGGAAGAAACTCAATACAGCTACATCACCGAGCGTAGGCCTCAAATTGGAACCATCTGGCCCGCAGAAGCACCATGAGATCTTCGGGGAAGGCATGGATATTTTTGCCTTGGGCTGTAACTCATACACCTGCAGAATGGGTAGACATGTTGGCAGACAAGCTGGACCCACACGGCAATACAAGCCTTCTCTCACAGCGCTGTGGCAGTGCCGGAGCTTGGAAATTACCCTGACATGTTTAATAAATGCAATCACTGTACCGCGTGCTCTCTGGGTAGCAAATACTCAGCTACGCTCGCTGTTAATTCAGGCAGGTCGGCACTCCAAGGCCCATGTCTTTTCACCCTCCTCACACAGACAGACCCTTTGAAGGGAAAATAAGGACTAGGGAAAGAAGGCAGCAAGCACAAAACCGCGCGTTACATCCTAAGGCTGCCTTGTGCCGGAGGTAGCCTCATCTGATATTCATGCGAATTGGATTAGACTGAGAAGAGACTCTCATCGGTAAATAGTACAGCTCTTTGGGAACACAGAAAGGTACAAGAATGCAGGTGTCAGTGAGATCTGAAATAATCTGTTCCCCTCGGAGGGAGCTTTGTAAAATCTTTGGGCTGGGTGCAGAAAGAAACAGAAGCCGCACGCAGGCTCTGAAGGTCGCGACTTGAGAAACTGTTGGAAAGAGGCAGTGTCCGAGCCCAGCCAGAAAATGAAAATGCACACCACAGAAGCAGGAGGACATATATCCTTTGACTGGAACATTATTAAACAATTAGGATCACAGGCGTTCCCAGAGCTCTGCGCAGCACCCAGCTTTCTGCCTGCAGCCTGGCGGATGGCAGAGCAAAAGACCAGAACGTGACATCTGCACCTTTGTGATCCGTAGCTGCAAATGCTATTTTGCACCTGCAAATTTGTGCCTTGACCCTACGGGCACTCTTCAGACAAAACTCCCAGCGGTCCCTTGGGGCTAAAAGGTTAAGGCCCACATAGCTGGACATCAATAGCATGTTATTCTCCTTTCAGTGATATAATGTACACGGCATTCTAGGCAGAATTCCTGATGCCAAGTTAGAAAGCGTCACCGCTCACATCATGCAGCAGATATGCTGGAGGGGAGCAGGTTTTCCTCCGTTTTCTCCCTCTGCCTAGAAATCGCATTGACTGTATCAGTCTTTCCACTGGGAAGGTTTACACCCTGAATCTCAATCTCTACTTTCCCATACTCCCAAAGAAGTCCAAAGAGATCATTTTGGCCCAACTCTGCTTTCCAGGTACTTTATTTTGCTAGTATCTGGAGTCATGTTGGCTATCCCAACCCTGAGCCAGGGAATAAAATAGAATGTGCACAAGATCGCAGTCTGGTCCTGTGAGATGCAGTATCCTGAGCACTGCTGGCTCCTGTTGTCCTCTCTTTAGGAGGTGCTGAAGTGTTTTCAGAGCCAGAGCCTCAAGGTAACTTTCTAACTGTTTCACTGAGAGCTAGACTGGGGCAGGAATAGAGGAAGACTATGTACGGTGTGTAAAAATTCAGATGCAGAGTCTCTAGCTCTCCTCTCCTGCACTCCTCTGTAAATGAGAAGTAGCTCTACAGAAGCCGTCAGCCTAAAACAGAAGATGGAGAGAACAAAAGCATTTCCCTCTCAACCTGAGTTCTATAGAGACTTTAAGGAGATTTTGTGGACGTTTCATTCAATACAACATGAATAAAGGTGGAGGAATCTCAAAGGCCCGTGCTCTGAAACAGCCCCCTTAGTTCCCAACTCAGTCCTGTCCGATTTTGGAAGGGAACTCTGACGTTACGTGCTGACACATAAGAACAATGGGATACGGTACGCATCGCCAGTGACAAGTACCCTTCTGCGAGTGTGTTTGAACTGCTTTTCCTTTGCACCATGCCTTGGCTCACCTCGCCTCGCAGCAGCTCCTCAATGCTGTCCACACAGCCAGGGTAGCTTTGCCTAATACACAGCTCCAACGGTTTCCAGTGCCGTTTCAGCAACAAGGTGAGAGTTAATGAGGCTCAACACGCTTCCTACCAAACTTTATGGGGAAAACCCCTTGAGTGAGAGCAGGAAATCCATCGTGTAAGAATTACAATGTGGTCTCAGTTCCTCAACTAGAAACTGAAGACAATATTGATATTTTTCAAAATATCAAATACTAAATGTGGGGGTACCCCAGCCAAATTTCCCTTTGCTTCAACGGGGCAATTTTTCATTTCAGTGTCATTTAGATTTCTGAAATAATTTGTTACATACTTGAAGAATATTGAAAATTTCCTGAAACCAGATTCTTCTGGCTCTATTTATGCAGTCTGTGCATAGGCAGTCCCATGGCTGCTAGGGGAATAAAAAAAAGGTGCTGTTTGCTATGAGGGAGGGTGGGCAGAATCAGACCCTTCCTAAAAGCCTTCTGAAAGATGAGGAAATGCAAAAGGGCCCAGGTTTCAACAAGTGCATCTTGAGAAATAACTAAACCGCCTTGTGATCCCAACCAGCAAACCCAGGAGGCTTACCATGTCTTTCACAAATAGAAATTCCTCCATCCACAACAACAAGAAAGGAAACC
The DNA here is from genome assembly GCA_027925045.1 of Hypotaenidia okinawae. Classification (NCBI taxonomy): domain Eukaryota; kingdom Metazoa; phylum Chordata; class Aves; order Gruiformes; family Rallidae; genus Hypotaenidia; species Hypotaenidia okinawae. Next base: position 148,021,156 of record BSDF01000001.1, read on the forward strand.
TTTCTGAGGGGAAAGCAAATGTAGCTGTGAACTTCAGAGGCCATGTAAGAAAATGCAAGAACATAAAGAGAAAAGCTTTTTCGTTGTCACCCGTCTCTTCCTGCTGTCCCCACCCCAGTCCTCACAGCACACACCAAACCTGACACATGGGCATCAGCCACAAGCCAAATGTCTGCTTCCACATGTGCCTGCCAGCCCCAGGGGAGCTGCTCGCCCCATCCCACTGCCTGCAGCCCCAGGTTGGCAGCTAAACTTTCCCGGGGAACCCAGCAAAAAATCAACTGCCCAAATCCTGTTCCATCCTGAGCTCTGCCCCTGCTCAGGTTTCTAACAAACACCAGTGAAGTGTTTTCTGCCTCCATCACGTTTCACAGTGCCGTCTGTTCCCTCCTGTGTCCAGACACGAGTGTCTTCTTCCTGTGGAAACCTCAGTGTAGGGCAGGAGAAGGAGGATTCATTTTTGATACAGGTCCCATCCTTGCCCGAAGCCAGGATGTGGCCAGAACGTGCATGCGGATGCAGAAGCCAGCAAGCACTCTGGGGCCCCATGATTTAGATGTCGTTCAAGTGCTGCCGGAGGAGTCATGCGTACGCAGTTTACAGAAACGGAGCTTTTTTATGAGATACTTTTCCCTTTCCATCAGTAAAGGCAATAGAGAGCTCTTTCTCCTCCGGAGCTTTAGGCCGTGGAGTTCAGTTTGAAATGCTCACAGTCTTTTGAGATTGAAGGAGTTCCAGCTATTGATTTTCTTGACTTGTTCATAAGTTAATATTTACCATAAACATCTCGATGTAAAAAAAAATTAAAAAAAAAAAAAAGAGTCATTTTCAAAACAGCAGAAGCTGGGGAGATAATGAACCAGACACAACTTTAAACAAGATATTTTAAAAAAGCATTAAACCTTCCTTCCCTTTTTTTAATTAGCGGTAAAAAAAAAAAAAAAAAAACCCAAAACAACCCAAAAACCAGAAGGGTGATAAGCAGCTTTTATTGTTGAGTTCATTACTGTGATTATTTTGGAAGAGAAGACACTTTTCTCTTAATTCATGAGCCAGAAATGAGCTCTTTGGAGGCTGTAGTAAAAAGATCTCCTTAAAAATGACTGTGAAAAGATGACTTTGCTAGAAAATTCCAGCTGGTTCAGCCATATCCAGAAGCTTGATTATGGCTCAACTAACTCTCGGCTGCCCCCATCAAAGCACAGCCAAGACCGGGATCTCCCAGGAGCCAGCATCCCACCAGCAGCGGCACAGCAAGCAGAGGGTGTGATGGGCTGGAGCGCCATGAGCCAAGGCAGGGAGTTTGGCTGTGATGAAGGGCTGTGTTGTGGCAGCCCAAACTCGTTCTTAATGGAGGGGGATCGACTCACCCTCCTTCAGCCTGTGGAAACTGGGGCGCAGCTTGCAGCCCTACTGCAGGCTTCACTAGTCTGCCGGCCGGGGATCCCACGCTCGTTTGTCTCCACGCTGCCCTGGAAATGGGCAAAGAAACCCGCTACCCCTTCACCTCTCCCCACCCGTGTGCCAGGGAGAGCTGCCGACAAGCTCACCGACAGTGAGGGTAACGCATGAAAGGAAACACACAGCAGATAGAAAAACCAAGCGCACATGGCGGGGAATAATATTTCATTTGTGCGGCAGCGGCCCTGCGCGAGCAGTGTAAATAAAGCAGGTTACTGAGACGTGAATATACCACTGTTTATAAATACTAGCCCTTCTGCCCGGAGACGTGCGTGAGGAGAGCTGGACACTCGTGAGGTCACCCCGCTGCATTTTATGATTTACATAAATCATGTCAACACCACTAGCAGTAGCGGCGGGCGAACGGGGCCGCATGAAGCGAGCCATTCAGCCTCCTGTCACAGGTCTTAAAACAGGTAGAAACTGTTAACGGGCCCACCAAATCTCTTAAAATGCAGAGGGGATGAGGGATAATCCAGCCGGGGAAGCAAGGCATTCACCCACCCTGTGCGCTTCAGCTGACAGAAGCCTTCCCGGGCTCTCAGGAGCACAAAGCCAGCCAAAAAGCAGGCATGGGCAAAGCCCAGGAGCTAACATGTTATTAATGTTCAGCTTCACAGAAGCGAGTGTGCCCCACTAAGCAACTGCTCTTATGAAGAAAGTGCCTGAGACACCTGGTGAAGGTGAAGAAAACGCCCCATGGCTGCTGTGTGTGGGACCCTTCCTCCCCTCATTTACCAAGCACATGGAAAATCTAGGGGGTTTTTTTTGCCAGAGGAATCAATATTCCAGGACTAAACGGAAGTGCCTCGGTAGGTTTGCCTTGCACCCGAGTGCCTGTGGTTTGGGGGCCGGAGAGGAAGGCAGAGCGGGGACAAGCGTAGGAGAGTGGTGCACAGCTTCCCATGAATTTCCTTCCGATTCCCTGGGAGCTGCATGCCTAAGCAGGATCACAAAGCCAAAGCTGCGGCTAGGGATAACAGTGTCAGAGACAAACGGTTTTCCTTTTCCTCACCACTTTGCAGCCGTGTATCACGATGGGGTTGTCCTAATTTTGGAGGACAGTAGTCCCTTTTGGTCCAATTTGCCCAGCTCTGGAGACAGATGATGCCATTAGGGTGGGTGCCTGAAACATCGAGGATCTGGCTCGCAGTCTTTAACTCTGCCCAAATTTCAGCTCTAATAACATGTAATTATGTAAAATAATAGTAAAAATTACAATTACACATGAATCGTGTATAATTATGCAAAAGAAATGTTAAAAAAAATCAAAGCAGTACAAAATCCTTATGATACATTGCTGGTATATGGACATGTACTATTCACTACTCTTAAATGCAAGTTGATTTAGAAATATTACTTTGACCATAAATCAACCGTGTTCTGTGTGATTCCTGTTGCTCTACAGCTGTGACACGTTCTCAGAGAAGAACAGATGTAAATATTAGAGAAAATTGGGAAGTGTTTGGGGAAATGTTTTTCACTGGAAAATGTGGATTTGTGAAAAATCAAAGCCTTAGGGAGGAGAGGGGATTTTAAAAAAAATGAATATGCTGTATTCAAATACAATTGGAAAATGTTTTTTTAAAATGATCAAATATCCTCTTTCTATACTGTCAAAAGAAAAGATGTAATTTTTAGGCTGAAAGTAAGCTTTTGATTTGAAATCTAAGTAAATTTACACCAAAAACATCAAAAAGAACCCTTGTTAAAGCATTTCAAAGCTGACCAAAGACCAGCATTTCAGAAGCACTTTTAATTTTTATATTTTATTCTTTATATTATTTTTCCCCCAAGATTTGCACTTTTGGGGCCAGTCTGAGACAGGCAAAGATCTTAACAGTTATGCAAAATGTGGTAAGAGCAGAAAAAACAATTTTCTTTTACCTCTGTAGACCTGTAACAATGTGTTTTGGCAGAGCACAGACAGATCCTGCAAGCTCTAGTATCTTCTCCAGAAAAGCTTCACAAAGCCAGAAGGGTCTCAGTCCTTCAGCTCCAGTCCTCTCCACTCCTGAGGGTCAGCAGATAATCCCTTCTCTGCTTTTCCAATCTCACTTTGGACCCTAGGAAAACCTTTTTTTTTTCCTGAAGGAGAAACACGGAGGTGCCCTGCAGCTGGTGCCATCCCCCTCTACATAGAGGTGTCACCATAGTGGGGTCCCTCCCTTGCACAGGGGAGTGATCTCTGTGTCCTAGTCCAGCCAAGGTCACAGCTCAGAGAGGCAGGTACTGGCTACTTGAAACAAAGCCCTGACTAGAAACCAAAAGATTTGTTTTTTGATGCTGTGCCTTTCTGACGGTGACTTCTTTTCAGGGGCAATTAAATGCTAAGCATCGGTCTGTTAAATTTAGTGGCAATTTCAGTTGTAGGCGGCATCAAGTCAAGGACAATTTCAATTTCAGGGCAGCTTTTATTTCATGTTTTGAAACTGAGAGTGCTTTCTATTCAAGAACAGCTTTTGTTTAAAATAATACAGCCTAGCCTGTTTCTCCGTGGCCCTTATCCCACATCTCAGAAAGGACCTCGCTCATAGCCAGAATCCTACTGAAAATGGTGTTTTTTCAGCAGGGAGACCGAAGTGCCCTGTGCACAGGCTTGGACAGGTAGTCCCAGCCTCTCTCAATGTGGGGAAGGTTATTAGGATCCGGAGGTTTTGTCCCTCAAAGCCCCCAAGCCAAACCCATTGGCGAGACCTGTCAGAGGAAGTGTCATCTGCAGGATTTGGCTTTGGATGCAGACCCAGATCAGAGCTCCAGTGGTTTGCAGGGGTGTTTTCTTCAGGCGTGTCATTCAGTTCCCTGGGTTCCCTGTGGGAGTGGGTGTGTACACCCACACATACATGCCTGCAGAGCCACACTCTGTCTCTCTACAGAAGAGAGCTTCCCTGAGCTGCCTTCCTTAAGGCTCAGGTTTTATATTACCAGGTAAATTTCCTTGCGGCTTTATTTGCATGGAGCAAGAGTGACATTCTGTGGCCAGTTAGATTTATGGCAGCGCTCTCTCACTCGCTTTTTTCCCCTCCCATAAATACCTCAGGGTATAAACCACCCTCTGATAGTCTTTTGTTTTGTTTGTGGCTTCTATCATGGTTTATGAGAAATAAAAATAGAGGAATTCTCAAATACATTTCTGTGGCATAAAATCCTTAGGGACTGCTTTACCACGAATTCCCAACAAATTCCAATGTCTATGTACTGATGATTATTTTATGAGAGCAATGCCTGATTGTAACGTAAGTAACCAGAAGCACGAAGAGACTACAACACGTTCCTCGGGCTCTGCACTAGCTGGCTCAGCCCGTCACACTTGGAAGGGATGAGGAAGCCGTGTTCCAAAACCTCATAAAAAATAAAGCGGAGTGCTGTTTAAAACAAAGCAGTGGGCTTTTTAGGCACTTATGTGCTCCAGATAATACACCAATGGCACTAAATTGAACTCATTTAGCTGTAAACATGATACTACACTTGACAGTTTCCAGTGGTAAAACACCAGACAGTCCTTGCTGAGGAGAAAAAGAAACAATATGCAGGGAGTGAAGCTCATCACTAGAGTAGACACAAAAGGGCCATTGGAGGAAAAACATACCCAACAAAAGCGTGGCATTTTTCAGTGGTTTTGAATCATAACTCAGGTCAGACACACACGGTACCAAAAGCAACCTGCCCGGTTTAAACAACGGAGAGCAGGCACTGGAGTTTATGTTGTTCCTCTGTTTATTAAAAACGGATGGGAGCACTTGACAGAAAAATCAAACTTATGGTCATGGCTCATTAATCTCTGTTGTATCTGTCAGATATGTGTGTCTAGAGTTTCAAAAAGGCTCTAGAATCAAGATTACTGCTGAGCTCTGTTGTTTTCTCTAATTTTGAATGAGGGGAAGTGCTGCCAATCACTCTAGGCAAGAGGGGAGCAATGGGGCCATTGCTGCAGCCCTTTGCAACGCGCATCTCCCTGTCCTGTGTTTTGGATCTTGTTGCAGAGGCAGTGGCACATCTCTCCCCTCCTCACCACAGCCTGAGTTTTGTCTGGCTGCCCCCACTCCCTCTCTTCCAAAAACCCAGACTCAGCGCTTGCCACCAAAGCACGTCCCTGTTGGTGTTCAGGTGATGACGAGGGCAATCTGCAGAGGCAGTGGCTGCGCCTTCGTCTCTGGATTCTGCTCTCGCACACAGAAGTGTGAATCGCATTCATCCGCTGAAGACAGTGGAGCTCCTCCAGTGTAAAACCAGGGTAAGTGATGGGCTCAGCAGGCCTAGAGTGGGCTCAGCAGGACTGAGACGAATATGGTATGAAACAATTAGCTGCAGATGGTATAGGAATCTCGTTTTCTGGAAATACAGATTTTGCCTGGAGATCTTTCTATATATATTGGATTTGTCAAACTGATAATGACTTGAACATTTGGAGAGAGAGGATAACCCACCTCAGGGCTGTGATGCAGCTGTGATGGGGAGGACGGAGGATATATATTAGCCCTGAAACATGGCTGTCTCCCCATCACGTTGCCACACCAATCCATGGCAGTGGGAGGTTGGCTGACCCTGAGCAGAGCAGAGCAGGGCAGGGGAGCTTGCCCGCTGCCTCCCCTTACACCATTAATTTCCTTATTTGCTTTGGATATTTCTCTGTTTATTTGCTCATACTTTTCTCTCCCTCTTCCTTCCTCTTTTAATTATCAGTGACACTGTTTCCAGAGACAGGAAAACTGCCAGGCAGTTTGAGGATGAGGCACAAAGAGTTAGCTGCTGTTTCACTTGAGTGCAAAACAGAGGCAGTGGTGAGTGGAGGTTTCCAGCTCTGTCAGCCGGAGGACAGATTGCGGGGGGACCCTTTCAATCCTGATGCCGCTACTAAAGGTTCTTCTTCAGGCATGAACAGTGGATCCACGCGGCACAAGTGTAGGCACAGATGGAAAAATAACAAAGATCTGATGTTTTACAACTGCAGGTACACCGCAGGCAGGCAGTCTGAACCTCACTGCTTGCAAACTGTAAATGGCAACAGCAGGACCGTATAGAAGGCACGTTTGCCATCTCTCTCCTCATTGAAAGGCATTGAGTTTCGCTTGAGGTGACGTCTCTCCTGCTTGCCAGAGTCTGTCCTCAAGATCAGCTTTGCCCGCTGCGCCAACTGATGGCTCGCAGGCATGGTTGCCTGTGGTTGTTTAGCCCTGTCTGGAGGCCAGATGCCCACTAAGGCTGCTCTATCACTCCCCTTTTTCAGCTGGACAGGGGAGAAAATATATATTAAGAGGCTTAGGAGTCAAGATAAGGACAGAGAGAGATCATTCCGCAATCGGTGTCACAGGCAAAAGACTCAGCACAGAATAAAGGAAAGAAAACTCTTATTACACTGCACAGCCAGTGACACCAGAGTCAGGTAATAAGAAGTGGGACCAGATCTTAAAGCACCTCCCCCCACCACTCCCTTAGCAGACTTCACTTTAGTCATGATTTTGCTTCCTTCTTCCCCCCACCGTGACACAGGGAAGAGCAGGAACTGGGACAGGGAATGGGGTTTTGGTCAGTTCCTCACAAGATGTTTCCCTTCTCCAGATCTTAAAATACCTCTACCTTTCCCCCCACCCCTCCCTTCTCACATCTTTTCACTCCGTTCTCTGGTGACAAAAAATGCATCTGCTTGTGTTTTTTTTCTCCTAAATGTGGTTCCCAGAGGTGCTGTGACCATTGCTGATGGGCTCAGCCTTGGTCAGCAATGACTCTGGCCTTGAGCCGGCTGGTGTTTGCTCTGTGGGGCCTGCAGAGAGCTACTGGCTGCTTCTTGCAGGAGCCACCCCTGCAGCCCCGCTTCTCCACCAGAACCCAGCCACACAAAACTGCAATACTGCCACATGGCACTTCAGATTGTACAAAAAGCCATATTCCCAGGGATGCCTGGTTGTGCCGGAGAGCTTGCCTGCATGACATGTAGCTGAACAGTGAGCGGACAGTAGGCAAACAGCAAAAAAAGTGGAGTTTTCCCTTCCCCCATGCTGCAGCTCGCCGTTTCCAAGAAGAGCAGGCACAGCTCTGTGCTTCATCTGAAGCAGAGCTTGCCCTTGCAGGGCACTTCCCAAGACCATCTTGAAGCTCAGATTTATGAAGTCTGACCTATTAAGAAACAGAACGTCCTATTAGATCTTAATGGACAGGGTGAATCCAGCCGCCCACTAATCTACCTGCAACATGGCGGACTCTTCTAATCCCAAGAGTAAATTCCCATTGTTACAATGTTAGCTCCTATCGCTTAGAATATTTTTCCAGCAGGGTTTTAGGAATCTGGATTATTGGGCCTCTTGATCTGTTCGTTCTCGCAGACATGTGAGCAGCTCTGCTAGCTGGTATAACTTGCCGTTGCTCAGAGAAGCCTGTGCAGCTATATATATATATATATATATTTGCAGCATTTCTGAAGCTTCTCTGTATTTAACACTTAATTTTTTTTCAATAAAGCATAAGTGACGTAGGAGCCATTTTCAACAGTCACATCAGCACTTAAGCCCAGATCCTTTAAGCTATTCAAGTACTTAGATATATATACCTCGGTCTAAGTGTTGCAGACACCACAGCGGGTTAGATGAGTAGCTTCCACTGAAACCTGCCTCCAATTCCAGCTTTCCCTCAGTTGCTTAAGTTGTTCCTTTGGGATTTAGATACCAAGGTGACAGATATCTAAGATACACAATAGTCGGATGACATGTATAAGGTAAAGACGGGTGTTTGAACACTGTGGCACATGGGATCATCCTTAGCTGAGTGACAGCTCAGGAAAAGGCCATGTGGCCCTCCTAGGCATCTCTTGGCCACTAATAGTCTCAAAGTAAAATTGTCAGGCAATACGTGCTGGCAGTGTCACATAAAGGACTGAAATTTCCTATGCTGATACGGAAGGCACGGCACAAGGAAAATATCCATGCTAGTTGGCTTTCTGGGAGTGAGATGTAGCAACGGGTCTCTCAAGAGAGAGCATCACAGGTCAGCTTGGAGCAGAGAAGGAAATTTCACTCCAGCCTGACCAAAACCAGGATTGTTTCACTGAACTAGAGTGTTCACAGCAACCTGTGAGGGAGCTGGCCTCTGTCCTCCAGAAGGCTGATGCAACCGCTGCCAGGCAGGCAATAGCTGAGCACCCTTGTTGGCCCATATTACTTCCTAATTCTCTGCATCAGTCAAACAAGGCCACAAATTGCAAACCCAGATTTTGTTCTTTTCTTCCATCCTTTTGGATACTAGCTTTTTCCCCAGAGACATAGAGAAACCTGAGGTTACAGAGCTGCTCCAACTCTACTCCTATCTCCATAGATGATGCAGGAAGCCTTGGAGTTCCTTACTACACAGCGTGGCAGCAGCACTCCTTTTCTTCTCAAAAAGATTTTGTTTCTCCTTGGGGAGGAGCTAGAAAGACACAAACACCATTTTTAGGCAGCCACCATGTCCTCTGCCTCCATGGTTTCCTTTCTGCTCTGTATTACTGGTATTTTTTTGCACACATCTGTTACCTGAGCAAAAATAAAATGCTGCTTTCAAGTGTGTAAATACACAAAAATAAGTTACTGGTATTTTGCTGGGCAGGTTAATGGAAAGCCATTACAAATGTTTTTATGCTTAGCAAAACACGACTGAAGATGTTATCTGCTATGAACTGCAAAACCAGAAAGTCCTACAAGCCCTTTTGTTGTATGAGACAACGCGTCACTGAATAAAGAATCTTTTTATGAAGGGAAGGCAAAAAACCCCAATAATATTATATTCAGTTACACTGAAACGGCAACATTCTCCTCTGCATCTCTGCTTTCACCATTAGCCGTACAAAGCCCTTCTTCTTACTATAGAATATATCAATTGCAGGTCTCCAGTTAACTCATGTGTGAAATGTGCTTGATACCAAATGAATGGATGATCATAAATACAGCGTTCCTTTTTCCTGGAAACAAAAACCAGCGGTGATACGTATTGCTTCTGTTTTCAGCCAACAACTATAGTACCAGATGGCTAACACAACCGTAACAGCTAGCTGCATCTGGATTAAAAAGTTTGGACGGTGTGAGCTAATCTTTAAAAAATGCCAGATAACTTTTATCTCTTTAAATCATGTTACTGCTCAGTGTATTTCCTGCTCACACCATCCTAGGACTGCTCAAACATGTTCATTAAGCATCATTAAACTGAACGAAAGGTGAGTAACTATCTTTGTTAAGTCAGAGGTCAGCTTTTGGGAGATGATCCAAGATCCACTGAAGGCAAGGGAAGACGTCTCACTGATTTCTGTGGCCTCTGAACTGGATGTCTAATGGTTATTTCCCCTTGTCCGCATCTATTAAGGCTGCAGATGAAACTTACGCTGGCTGAGGAAAAGAACAGTGAAGACAACGTGTCTGTTTGGATAAAATGACTGGGCTTCTCATACTTCAATGTACTTTTTCCCATGAAAACAAAGATGTTCGTGTAACTATGTTTGGCTAGCTATGTAACCTGAATACTGAACAGATGACAGAGAAGTACATCTTTTTGTTCTATATGATTATGAGACACCCAAACCAATAATTTGTAGGGAGGCCCTGAGCTTAGCTACCGATGCTTCCATTGCAGCAGACAGATACCATTTCAAATGACTTTTAATTCAATATCTTTCAAAATCAGCTACAAATTAAATTCATACACTGTTGGATGGGAGAGTTGTTGGCAAAGGCTTTGAGGCAATTTTGATTTTATGAACAGCAAGACCAAAATCTGTGGGTGATGGACGAGGTAAAGGCTCACAGAGGACACTTAATTCTCTCCACAAACTCTGCCAGGCTACCAAACTACATTCCGAGTGCTGACTCCTGGGTTTTGCTTTTCTTTCCCCTCCCATTTTCTTTCCCGTAATGGCAGCAGTGAAGCTCAAAAACATTCCACAATTTCATACCCTACTCTTTGCCACAGTGTTTCAGACACTTGATGGGAAGAGTCTCGCAATTACTCACTGTTTTGCGACGTTACCAAATGTCACAAAGCGTTCGGGTATTTCTGACGTGGGAACATCTACAAAATGGCGTGACTCACCCCACCAGGATGGAAAAGAGAGCAGCCTTGCACTGCCTTATGCTGTTTCTTGAACGCTGGCTATCCTAGCGGGGTCAGCGGCGACATTTGTCTTGAAAGCCATCCAGTAAGGAGGGAAGTTCTCACACACGGTCTTCCTCACAGATGGTGACACCTGCCAGCAGCTTTACGGCTCGGCAGTGAATGGCCCTGCAGCTGTAGGGGCATACCTGCTGGATGGCTGCCCCAGCGACACAGCCAACACGGGCGTCAAAAACCCCCGGCGCCGCTGGTGGGTTCCTTTGTTTAATCTTCATCCAGCAAACAAAAAGTGACTTGGCTTCAAAACAATGGGAGGGAGGGAGAAAAATAAGGGGAGAGGGTGCTACTGAAAGATTTAGTTAAAGTCTATTCTTCTCTGGTATTTCTCAGAGTAGGGGTCAATGGTTTAAGTACAACAGGCTTGATTCACTGCCTGGATGAAGCAGATGGGGCAGACGGCCAGGCAGCGGCATCCAAATAAAAGCTGCGGAGGGCAGCTTTAACTCTTCTTGCAAACCACAGGGCCATTATAACAGAGAGAAAGTGGGACCTGACCCTACTCAGCCTCCACTTCCATCTGCTCCAGAGAATTCTTTGTACAGCAGTTTGGGTCAGAAAGGCCAGCTCAGCCGGCCCTCTCCGCCTCCACCAGAGGCCTGGAGATCCAGTACAGGAACTGGCAGACAGAGGAGGATAGTGGCTGCCTAAGACCATCCAGCCCCAGTGTTGTCTTATACTTTCACCTGGAGCTCACATTATACTGCAAAATGGGGTGTTGCACCAGCAAATCACAAAAGATACTCTTGCATAAAAAAGGATACAGTCTAAGCGTGAAACTGGGGCCATCAGTGGGAACACCAACATTGACAGGGAAACACAAAGAAAGAGTGAGCTGACTTTCTTCAGCATAGTGGTCAGGAGCCAGTTGCCTGATTGCTGCTATGTGTGTTGCAGACATGATGATGCTTTCTTTCAAAGCAGGGAGTGATGTAAGTTTACAGACATCTGCTAGGAGTTGCTTCCAAGAGAAAGGTTGAGTGAAAGGGTGAAAGTGCTTATTTGGAAGTGTGGTTAGTGGGCAGTAACTGTGGTTTCATGGGACAATTAGATACAAGAGTCAAAATAATGTCACTGTTTATAGGTCAAGTAGGAATAGACGGTGAAAATCCAGGAAAATGGAAACAAGAAGCTTATACCAGTTGCAATACAGGAACCAAGATGGGAACCAGAAGAAAGAAGCAAAAAGGTACAGCGATGCTGCAGTCTGAAAGAATTATTTTGTCAGTGGGAGTTGAACTATTTTTCAGTGGCACTCAGCTGTCCATGATTTGACTGGGATGCTTGCACAACATTATCCAACACTCCTTTCCCTCCTCAAACCTGGAATAGAGTCTAAGAAATCCCTCAGTGACCTGACAGAGTAATACCCGGAATTAACACAGTTACTTCTTACCAAGTTTTTAGCATCAGTGGTCTCTGAGCATCACTGAGAGTCAACAGAGGACTTTATGTTATGTACCTTTTCTAGATTTTTTGAGGCCATAGTGTTGATCTACTGACACCCACAGTGTTTCCCGAGTTTTTCCGCAGTTTGAGTTATGAGTATGCATGGCCATAGCAACATGCAGATCTGATGAAAGTACAGACTTCTATCCCATGGATGGAAAAACGTGAATACATTTTCCATGTCTCTTTGGGCATATATATTAGACAGATAGACTGACAGACACATAGGTGAAAAGAAATCATTCCCCATATTATGTGTCCAGAACATTCCACTGTCTGTATTCCCATAATAACATTTCTCTTTTTTTGTTGATTCATAACTTTTCCAGTTCTTTCACAGTGACATCTGCTTGTTTCTCGAGTCTCTGAACAAGCACATGACTGCCTTTCACATGTCCAACGTCCACCACTGCCTTTGCTTTCAGACATGAAGTTTCCTAGACGTGAAAACAAAGCATTCTTCCGTATGTGCTTGAGAGCTTTGCTCTCATACATCACAAGTGAGGCAGTCAGTTCCCACATAGTTCAGCACTCTCCTAACCCGGAAGAAAACTACACTTGCCCAAGTCCAAAGCTATTCTAATTTGGCACCCCTTTATTCCATGGGAGTTATTCCATGGGACCAGACTATAGATACTCAGCCATAACATGGGAAAAAGTGCAAGCAACAGATACAGGGCCAGGAAAAGAGAACAGTGATGGAGGGGTCTGATTCTGTGGTCCAAGGACAGCAGGGATCCCACGACCAGGTAAGGTTATCAGTTCTGTCTTCTGCCCTGCCCCTGCACCTTATCATCAGTGTGTAATTCTTCAATTATCCCAGTGTTTCTCTGATGAGACCTTAACTGTTTTGACTTAATTTGGCTTTGAAGAACCAGGCCAGAATTCATGTGTGACAGGTAATAAGCTGTAACTATAATAGCAATAAAACCCACAGAGAGTGCTAGTTGTGCAATACAGTCCTGTTAACACATCACCCTGGAGATTTTAATTTTGGAATTTCCTGAGCTAATTTTAACCATACAGTCTTCACATTACATTACGAGTCCTCTTTGTGTAACACCCAAGGGTGGGGTCAGCAAGTGTAGCAGGAACTGAAATGTGGGCTTCTGAGCTTAGTGACTTTAACCTCTGCTGTCTGACCTTAAAGATGCCAGTCAGGAGAGGCACAGAGTGCCAGTATGGGTTATGGTGACATACTATTTTGTTGTCTGCTACTCACACCCTCATTTTCACAGCAGACAAGGAAGATTGACAGGCTTGGAGGAAACTTGATGTAAGTGTTCCTGGACTCAATATACAATAATAAGACTTATTTTGAGCATTAAGATGCATATGCAGGGGTTGGGAGTGAGGAAAAGAAAAATACTCAGCATGGGTGTTAAGGAGAGAAAAACAGTGCCTGCTTTGATGGTTAGTATTTGGTGCCCTCTTCTGCACCCATCCATATTTTTAAAGTTCTTTAGAAACAGGAGAGGAGCATCTGTCTGTCGTCCATTTCTACATAGCAGTGCTCTGCTGCTAGGGGCAAGGGGTCACCCTAGCAGATGTCAGCCATCGTGGTGATGAGAAAAGTAGAATGTTTTTTTAAGTGAGAGGAATGAGATTGTTAATAGAGAATAAAAGGCAGTGAATGGAAATTTAAAAATATTTAACTGAGATTTCATTTATGACATCTAAATTATTATATTAATAAAAGTATATTGTATTTTGATTGTGACTGAATAAGAAACACACCGCGTATATAAGGTATATAATCAGTTTAATCACATGCTGATCCCAGGACAATCTCATCCCAACATTTTATGAAATTACAAATAACATATAGTGCACACAATTCTTCATAGTAATTTAAATGTCACTTTGCTAAATGAACTTGAAGACAGATTTGCACTTCTTGAATGCAGAATCATTTCGATATTAATTTCTATTTTTTCCATTACTGAAAGATAATTTTATGCTAGAATTTGAAGCACTTAAATTCACTAATTCTGCTCTCAGCTTTTGAGATTCATCAGTACCAAATTCAATTGGAAAGCTTGCTAACTACCTTTATCTTTCTACCTCCAACTTTATCTGCAGATGCACAAAGCACTGCGAACGTCTTACAGCAGTTCTCTCGCCGTCTGCCACAGCCTGGGCAGCTCTTGTTTCCTGCAGGATTATTCATTTATTTTGAAGAGGGATGATATAGAGTTTATCATTGTGCCAGCTCACATCTCCTCCACTGAGAACTGAAGAGAGCAATATCTAAATCATAGATGTTGTCATGAACATGACAAGCCTCGGGTTCCTGTACAGCAGTCCACCTGAGCCCCTGACCGAGGGCAGGGTTGCTCAGACACATCATCTGAGCAAGAAGCAGAAGACTGAGGTCTGGTTTTACCCTTCCAGGTATCTCTATTTTCCTTCCAGGTATCTCTCTTTTCCTGTTTATTGCTGGTTGACTTCATGAGGAGAAATCCATTTGACATTTTAAGATTTACTTTCTTGGATACATAGGTTTGAGCAGCTGCTGCTAACCTCCCCTACAGTTTTGAAGCCAGTTTGTTTTCAGTCAAGCTAAACCTTGGAGCCAAAACTGTCAAACTTGGGTGACTACATTCCACATAAAGACATGAAAGCAATTGGCCAGATTTTTGAGATGAAAACAGTCAGAGTTTGCATCAACTCAGCACCTCCAAACCTCAGGCCATTCATTTAAGTGAGCAAATGCGTACTTAGATTCCCAAACACAGATTCCTACTCAGAAAGCTGGCTAGTATTTTCAGTTTCCTCCAACAATGAACTGCCATGCTTACTAATCTGGCCCACAAAGTGTTGCCTTCTTTCCTTTTTTTTTTTTAAAAACTTCAGGGAAGGGAAGATATCTCCTTAATGTAATTACAACTGTTTGTACATATGCCAGAGGATAGGTAGAAGGGGGTATATCATAGAACAAGGCTTGGGAAAATATGCAGACTGTGACTCTGAGCAGACAGCCGACCTCAAAACCACGCACAGACACGGTGCACCCAGGCGAGCTCATTCCCAATCTGACGCATTACTGTCACTAAGCAGATCCGAGCAATACAAGGAGCCTTGCTATACTAGAAGATCTGCATCTTATTGTAGAGGAGTGCAAATCCCCAAAGCAGGAGCATCTCCGCAAAGCTAACTTTAGCTTAGATGTTGCCCGAGTTTGTGTCGTGAACAGGATGGTGACTTTGGCGTGGTGAAGCACACTAACTGGCTGGCCCGCTAATGGAAGCAGTCTAACAATTGATCTCCCTGTAGCAGGGACATATGTTTGCTCCATGGGAAAACCTCAAGGATGTACAGTCCTTCAGTGCCTTCTGCTCATCTAAAGAGGTCAGCCTTTTCTTAGAAGCAGTTAACTGGGGATGTTTTGTTTTGTTTTGTTTTGCAGCTTGCTCCATGGGCATAGGATGCCCATCCACAATTCTCAGTATTATGAGCACAGAGTGGACAAAGCAAACTCAAGTGTTGTTTCACAGTGTGGTTGCTTTCATGCAAACAGAGCTAATACAAACAGAGTAATTCAAGCAGGGATAATTCATGTTAACTCTTCACTGAAGGCACATCCATCAGGAGAGCACAGGAAGTGATTTTACCCTTGCTTTGTTTTCACTTAGGTGGCTAATTAAGAGGAGTTAATCTAAACAAGTTTGAACTGGATTCAAAGTGTCAGCCTCAAGGATTTTTTTCTGCTTTACATAGATCAAATGAAGCTAATTGATGTAAACTTTTGGAACTTTTCTAGAGAGGACAGGATCAAGTGCAGTAGCATATACGAGCACAGACTGTAAAAAAGAGATTCCAGAGCTTGCAGCACCATGTTTTGTGCTGCCTTATACTTTTACATCATATGATCATCTGCAGCTAAGCGGAGCTGGCCATCCAACAATGGGACCAGTCAGGTCACTGAAATATGGAGTTGCCCTTTGCTTGTATTTGGATAACTGATGGATAAAACATTGTTCAACATTATTCAGGAATGACATCAAACATTGTGCCTGCACAGACAAAAACGTGCAGTCTAGACTGAGAGGAGGCTTTCAGCATCCTTGTTTTCTTCTCAATTTCACAAAAAATCCCCTCTGAATTCATTATTAAATGAAGACATTAAAAAATACAAACCCAAAGCTGCACTTTAAACTCAAACAAGGATAAAGTACCAGTGGAAAGAGGAAGGACATTTTCCTCCTTTTACTGCTGTACCTACAGTTTTTGAAGTTGATTAACTGTTGTATGCTCTAATATTAAAAGGATTTTTAAAAGGCATTTTATTGGAAGGATTCATGATTTAAAGAGGTGCTTCAGGAAGTAATCAGCTGTTTTACTAGCCTGTTGAGATAGCTATCTCTCTGCCAGTGTAAGCTCAAGCAATATTCATATCAGTATAAGCAATGTTATGGCATACAATCTCAGAATAAACTGCGTGGAAAGTAGCTTCTAACATTGCATCATCTACATAGTAAAAATATATGCCATTAATAGAATGTACTTACAAAGACAACAAACAAATATCACGTGCAGGCTGCCTAGGAGAAACAGTCTTTATCACTACACCGTCATCATATACCTCTAACCTAATGTCCTAATATAGCAACAATAACTTTATTAGTCAGTTAAGAACGTGATTTCAGAATAAAAACACTTGGGTCTTCTTTTTCTGTGTCAGTCTATGAACATTGGATCAACTGCCTCAGATGTTCAACTGCTTGCCTCATGTCACGCTGCGTCATCTGAAACGAGCAGACACTGGTGCTAGAAGCCTCTTCTTTAAGAAGCCTGACAGGGTGAATTTCAGAGGAGTCTCCTTGAGTTTGGGAAGTCTTTCCTGTACAGTCTCGTTTATACAGGTTTCTTTTTGCTCCTTACAGTTTTCAGGAGCTAGGTGTTCTTCCAGGCCTGACAACAAGGCTCTGAAAAAGCCCCTTTTAAACTCTAAACATCACCTAATAAATCCAAACCCTAGAGTTTTTATCTAGCAGTGTCCTCAGTCTAAAAGTCATGAGGAAACCACTCTGACCTGCTACCTAAGGTAGCCTAGCAGTGACCAAAACACCATCAGTTCCTGAGGAGAAACATCTTGATTAATCTATTTCTAAATCTATAGTGTTCCACCTAAACATAGTGATGATAGGATTGAGCCCAAGAACAAAAGTGTCTAGTAGGTGTATCCTGTGAAAACAGCTCAGATCTCATCTGACCTGGAAGGTGTGCTGCCTCCCAGTTGCCCATGGATCAGGGTAAGTATCACCTCACCTAGTGTTAACCACCTCTGCACCTCAAGGGAGACAGTCATCCCCGTCTAAGCCCAGGCCACCCAGCCTGCAGGATAAGAACATCTCCCAGCAGAGGCAATACCTATGCACTGGGGCTTCAGTTTCATCATCAAAGGGACTCTTAAGTTCAGGGGAGGTTTTCTCCTACACATGCCTGAAGCCAGAGCATAGAAGATCACACTCTTCAGCAGATGTCTACTTCAGCAGAGGACAGGAGAGAAGCAGGCAGAAGACAAAGAAGGTCTAGACTAGGATGGAGAACAAGGAAAGCAGAGTTCCTGAGGGAACTAGAGAAGAAAGCACTGCTCTTTGCCATGCAGACCACAGGACCACAGTTGGTGGGTTTGGCTCTGCCAGTACTCATCCTCCAGCAGAGCAGCGGCAAACTAAACCTCAGCTGCATCTTGGGGCCGAAGCAATGTCAGGTTATGCCAGGGTGCCTTGCTACACCACGTGTAGCTCTGACAGAAGGGTTGCCTGAGACCTGCTATGCTGTCCCAAAAGCTGCTATGGCTTCAGTGATGCAAGTGATTCTTGGAATACTGTTACTGAGCCAGTCTCTAGGGCTATACACTAATAAATCAGTGTCAGGGAAAGTTCCTGGGCAGGGGAGGTCCATCAGCTATACTGTAAAATTACACTGTTAGAATAGTTCCAGGCACAGCTTCGGTCTGTGCCAAGTAGGACTTTGCCAAGCATAGCTCAAGAATTAGTCTAGCCCTGGCACCACTTCCAGCAGGCATTTTGGATGTGGCTGCCCTTCGCTGAAGGGCAAGAGCTTTATTAATACAGTTGCAAGCCACTTTGTGAAAGTTGGCCTTGGTGCAAGAACAGGGCCCCAGGATGCTTTGCTTGCCACCAAACGTAGCCTAGGCGCCTGCCAACCGAAGATACGCTTGGCCTCTGTAGAAATTCAGGACCAGATGTGAGATGCTATTCCCCAAAGGTCTGGATGAGACACTGAGAGGGTGGATGATGAGCCAGACCACTTCACTCACCCTCAGAACTCCAGGGCACTCCTGACATGGCTCTGGAGAGAGTGTGTGTGTGTACTGCTGTTAGCCTGCGTTACAGCTGTTGATGAAAGCAAGGTAAGTACTGGTTTTGGTGCCTACCAGAAATGGAAATGGGAGCACCACAGGGCGCGGGTTTGCTGCTGTTACAGGCAATGTGAAAATGAAAAGGATTATACATCTTCTCTCTTAGGTGTTCATTTCCATAGTTGTAATTTTCAGATGAGAGGGTATATCCTGCTGTGGTCTTAACTTCCAGTAAACACAGATATGGTTGCTAATAAATATATACTGTGGTCCATAGAATGTACAAATCATGTGCCTTACTACTATGCAATAAACCTCCCGATTTCCTTTTATTTAATTAATCAATGTATAGGGAGACTTTTATTTTAACATCAAGTCACTCCTTAAATATTAGAGCTCACTCCCTGGAGAGAAATATGCCCAATTATCATAATTATCATAGAGTTCAGCTCCTGCAAATTTTATATTATGCATTTAACTTTTGGCATCATAAAATGTGAAGTGCAAAGTGCACATAACACGCCTTGCTGCACAACTTAACAGAAGCAGTACCTGCTTCCAAGCTTTGCACACTATTTGTACTTCTGACATGGAATGACACAAACAGGGGCCATTCTTCTCTTTCACCAAAGTAAAAGAAAGCATTTTTTCCTTTGAAAACACTGCTATAAACTATTAATTATGGCAACCATTTGAAAACTGTAAAGACAATTTAAAAAAAAATTCCCAATGAAATTCCTGAAATCATCGTAACAGGTTAGTTTGGGAATTTTTCTTTCAGGGCTGACGTGTATAGAAACTTCTTAAGCAAAAGCCTTCTGTCTATATATACATTCATTCAACTTGTCTGATTTCCTTCTCATTTATTTTTAAGAGGCAGGAGCTATCTTTGTTATAATGGCACCACCATAGCAGGACCGCTCCCAGTAATAGTAACACATTAGATGCTTCCCAAGAAAGAATGGCTTCTCTGCAGCTTCTAAGTGGTAGCCTAGTTGGCAAATTAGTTACTCAAGAAATTCTGTTTCTGAATATACTTACTCTCATGGGTTTTCTTCAAAAGTTTTTTCTAGATGCTTACTGGAGGAAAGATCAGGACAGATCACTGTTGGAAGATTGTCTTCCCACTTGAAATATTGGATTTAATTTTTTAGTTAAATACAATTCATCTGTATTTTGTACTTTTGATATTAGATGTTTTGAAGCTCTGGTTAAGCAGCCTAAGGATGTATTTAAGAAATTGTTTCTATGCATTTATAAACAAGAGCTTTTATTCTCTGTTTTGTTTATTTAGGTGTTTTGGACACACACTTCCTTTCTGCCACAGGCTTCTGTCCCATAATCTGTTTGGTTTTATTCCTAAATACATATTTGGAATTGTCACTTAAAAGAATGCCTATTTTGTCAACATCCTTCTTTGTTCTACCTCACTCAGTTCTGTTTCATTTCCATATCTTTGCCTTAGTTTCTTTAAATATTGACTTAGAAATTCTTTAAATCTTAACCAAGAAAAAAGACAGACATCTTTATTGGTTTGTGTTAGAATTACTCATAATGATCTATATATGCTATTGCAATAAAATAAATTTTAAAACCAGATTTTGATCTAAATCAAGAAAAATATACCACAAATAGAACCATAACAGCTTGTTAGCAGAGAGTGAGAATATTGCTGTGCTACAAAGGTCTCTAGATTTTTCCAAAGACAAGTAAAACAATGCGATAGTGACATTAAAAGGAAGATTCTTCAGATGCAGAATATGGAGGAAGGTTCAAGAATGTGGATTTACTTGGAGCTGCTCAAAACATTATCATATTCCAGCAGTAATGTTTTTATAGATTAAAATCATAAGTGTAACTGGCAGTCTAAGGAGAAGTTATTTAGAGAAGATGAACCATCTTCTTATAAAATTGGTTTTGATTCTTTGAAAACATTTGGCTTCCATCTGCTACAAATTATAAAGCAAGCACAGAATAGGTACAAAAGACAGAATATTAATTACTCTTTTTATTCTTGTCTTTGATTTATGGATATGATCTTAGTTGTGTTATCATAAATGAACACTATATATGGTGGCACAATGAGCGTATTTTTAAGTAGAAAGAAGATACTTCCCTGCCCACCCCCTTCCACCCCCTCTTTTGGGTCAGCTTGTTCAGACATCTTTAGTAGGGTTCAGTGAGGCTGCAAGCTGTATATACCTACCTCCAAAGTGTAAATCAACTATTTATTGGCTGGCACTCACAAAAGGTAGCGAGAACTTAACATTTAAGCATCAGTCTGCTCACCTTCTCTATGAGGCACTTAGTGACTCTCTGCTGGCCAGGCATTAACTGTTGGGGGAAAGGCTGATATCCAGGGCTCCTGAGGATGATCTCTCAGTGTGGCAGAGCTTCCATCTTCTACCACAAGCTGAAAGTCCCTGACCTGAAAAAAATACATTAATTGATCCTGAAAATGCTTAGGGTCTGGTTTTGAAATCCCTTCTTGAGATGAATGGCATTTAATAGTGTGCCATTAATCGCAACAGCTTTGTTCACCAGGTAAGAATGTCTTTAAAGAAACCTGGCAGCAGAATCCTGGCCTTGGGTCAGTTCTAAAATTTGTTTCAGGAGAACAGGACACACACACACACACACACACACAGATGCTTTACAAGTATATCCAGTCAATTATTCCCTGTCTTCACAGACAGTATCTGTTTTTCCCAAAGGACATAACTGTTCTTTAGTTGCTGTTCACAATGCTTCAGGTTCAAAAAATGCAGCTCTATTTAAATTTATTTTTTTAATAATCTTTCTATATTTCAGCTAATTTGCTTCGCTAACCTTAAACTGAACTTCTGAAGGTTCCTAAATTTTCCGTTTTTCTGAATCACCACCAGCAGAGCCATTAGTCAGTGATAGCAACAAGCTGTGCTAGGCATTCTAGAGGCTAAAACTATACATACATTACTATCATCAGGAACTAAACTTAACTGAGAGATTCACCAATATTGCAATAAGGATTGAGAATTCATGAGGGTCCTCCAATATTTGTAAAGAGAAGAGTCACTCAGACATGTTGATTCATTTTGCCAGATTTGTTCTGCTACTGGAGTGAAGCAGCAAAATACTGATACATCATCTAATTTCCAGCATGCACATGAGAAGACAAGAATTTGTTTTCTCTTAAGAATTTCAAACAATACCAATTTTGTACATCAAATATTTGCAGTATTCTAAGAAAAATATCTGAAGACCAATATGTGTTTGTGAACATTCCCAAATGTGTTTGTCAGCAAAATACTTTTAAAAACCAAAGCAACCTTTCTTAATCATTCAACTGTTTGGTCCTCACACACACAATGACATTTGCCTGTAGTGGGACTGAAGTCCTGCTCTTTACAGTTCCTGGTGCCAGAACAGCTAACCACATGGTCATCTTTGGTTCTCCTATTTTAGCAGAATGAAAATGCAAGGAAAATGAGCATATAAAAGCTATCTAGGCAGCATCTGATCCAGCAGCCATAAGATCAGTGTCATACCTTCTGTAGAATCGGGCAAATCAGATCAGTAAGCTATGGAGCTCTCCCTGAAGAGTATGAAAGAGAAAATACCAAATGATTCCATCTGTTGTGGACAAGTAAGTTAGACTTGCCTTTGAGTTCTGGTTCAGTGCTCGATTTATTGGAATGTAGAGGAAAGAGTGCTGATAGGAGAGTCACACGGATAAGCAGAAGAGAGGCAAAGAGAAAATTGTCTATTGTGTTAATCCTGAAAAAAGAGTTACATGTAGTAACTCCCTTTTATTTTTAGTGTTTGAAACTAGGTTTTTATTTTGAATAGTAGTAGGTTTTCCCTGACAACTCCACTCTAAAAAAGACTATTTTTCTGAAGGTTCCTTGCATTAAAAAAAATATAATTTTCTTTCCATATTTGCTCAGAACCTCTAGACTCCAACAGAAACTCTTAATGAAACTCCTGTTTGATTCTCTTTTTTTAATGTATCCAGAAGAATGGAAAACTAGAAAACACATCCCAGGGGACAGTGAAGTCCTCTCCCAAGAGATATTTAACAAGCTTTTTCATTTTGCTTGGCTTCTATTTAAGAAAAAGAAAATAATTTAATGTGATCTGTTTTAATAATATTGTATATCTAAGTACAGACTGACCTTTCCATGTAGCTTTATAAATGACTGAGAAGGCTTGGCAAGAGAGACAAAATGTCTGGCATCCTTTGAAATAAGCTGGAGCCTAGTTACCTCTGCAATGTTCAGGATAATTCACTGGCAGCCAAATATGCTCAACTGGATTGTGGCAGCACACTATAAAATGACACAACTTGTGTCATCACAAGTAAATCAGTCAGGTTGTGAGTATGCTCACTGAAGTTGGAGATTCCTTTTCTTTGTCCCCCCAAATCTGCAAACTTTCTCTCCCCCGTTTTGCCTCCCATTCTGAAACAGAACTATCATCATCTGAGAAGTACAGTTGCTTGCTGCAGATGTTCAGATTTAGGCTGACATGCAGTATTAGATTCTCACATGTAAGGAGGTGATGATTCAGGCAGTTTCTACTGATACTTATAAAATCTTAATTATGCATGCTATTTCATGAGTTAGCTCCAGACTGCATCATTTGCCCTTTTAAGTACTTTCTTTGATGGCTGAAGATGTCAGGGCAAGAGATGTCAAAACAGAGACTACTTTTCTACCTGCAGGTCAGACGGCTGAGAAGAGAAAACATTCAATAGTGCTTCTTACTCTTCTCCTCAGGATTACTTCCAGCTGTTAGGACTTGGCCCAAGGTGGTCAATGGCTGTCAGGTTCTCCAGGCTAGCATAAAACACCTGGAGGCAAAGCTATTTTCCAGGTGTCAGGCTAGCTCTTGAAGAACTGAGTAGTACTTCTGCATCTGGGTTAGCTCCTGCATTAATGTTCAGATGCTAAAGAAGCTTTCTGTGCTTACCTTCCCCCTTCAACTGTACCCATGAAGGATTACTGTGGGCTAAGCTCTTCTACTTGTGCAACAGAACAACAGGAATGGATCTTTTTCATGTGTCGTGCTGACTGGGTCTTCAGGTACTGGCACACATAGCACTTCATTGCTACAGCAAGGGAGAAGCCCAAAAGGAGAATCAGCTCTTTTCTCAGAACATCTGGGAAAGACATCTGTATTATGTTGGATAGTTGTTTTTGCTGAATACTTTATAGCCTTGACATAGATTCAGTACAGGCACATGAATTTCTTGTTTCTGTGAAGAGTTCTACAGCAGAAAACTGAAGATTATTTTATTTATTATTTGAATATAATGATCAGAAAGTAACAGCAGTACTTGGTGCCTTTTTTCCTTAATTCAGATCCAATCTTTGATTCTCTTTCCTTGTTACTTCTGTGAAAGATGCATCGTATGTATTTCTTCAGACTTTCTATGGAAGCCCTGATGACTCAGAAGCTTTTGCTGGTATGGCTGTTTTAAAACCTGAAATCTTTTAAGTCATACTTTCTTGTGCTTAGCTACTTCAGAGACTGGTCCAAAGCCTGTAATAATAAAGTTAAAGCTTCCTTTTCAGCGAGGAATTGACTGGTACGTTGGTCATCATTTTCATTTTGAGGGGAGAAGAAATTTAATTCTGAATAACAACTTTGTCCTCCATAGAGCATCTCCAAGATGCCTGGGGAAAGTGTTAAGTGCTGGATCTGCCATTTCCTTTGTGCCAAAGACACCGAGAGGGACGCTTTTACTCTACACCCTTTCAACGCCCATCCAGCTTTTGGCAGGTGAAGGCAGCCTCCTGCCAAATTAGTTTGTGGGCAAGGTGACCATGTCCTCAATGATCTGGTCTCCCTGGCAAGAGTAACTTGGTGCCTGGGACCACGGCACTCTGTGCAATAGTGCTTGGTCACTGACCATCATGTGCCCTACATGAGTTTTAATCCAGCAGGAAACACATGAAGCCACAGGAAAGCGCATCCCAGCTTTAAAAGCAAAATGGATCTTGCAATCTGATGAGGCTACAGATGGAGTTCACAACCTCCAGCAGCACCCATAAACAGTACACTGGCAAATCCCTCGCGTTGTCCCAGAAGGGCACACTCTGAGATGTATCTTCTAGTTATCTGGTGAGGGAGACAGGACTTAGGGTATCAACTCCACATCTATAAACGAATCTTGGGAACCATATACAATTTGGAAAGGTACTGTTTTCCTCTCTTCATTCTGAATATATGTATGTCTCCAGTACTTGGGAAATTCAGTAATGAAAAGTTTATAAATCTGAACTGGTTCAGTAATGGGAATATCAATAAATTTATTTCTGTGTGATGAAGAGATAAAGCTACTACTGCTCTCTGTCTGTGGTTGGGGGAGATTATTTCTATTTCTGGTTCTATTTTGGGCAGTTCCAAGCAGCTCTGCTGTACAGGGAAGGTGGCCCTAATGAGTGCCGGTGTGACTTGATCAAGGTCGTTTCATTTTAGGCCTCTTTTATTTAGCAGTATAGGCACAGCTTCTGGACATAATGTTAGCTCTGACTCAAAGTTGCTGCTAGGATCAGTAATGACATTAGTCTAATTATATAGAGACAAAAAAGTCTGATGCAAACCCTAGTCTAAAGAGCAGCTCCAAATGATTCTATTATTGAAATACTGAATCAGCAATAGCAACAGTGATAAACATATGGAGGCAAAGCGTATGGTAGACAAATGACAAAGACACATTACATAGTCTAAAAGCACTTGCCAACTAAAAATAGGCCCAGACAACTGCATTTGGATCTCTTTGGGCTGACTCTGGCATCCATGTGGAATAAAACTATCTTCAGATGCCTCCAAATTACATCCATACAAGTTCTCTTTCTTTCTGAGAACTGTTTGTAAATTCAATGAGGGCTACTCAAGCACATAAATTATGGCAGAGCTGGAACATAATGCTGCCGAAACGAACACTCCCCAAAATGCCTCACAGTGCTCAATGATACCCATAAGCTGTGGAAAAGAAAATAAAATAATCCAAACCAACAACCCTCGAACTGTGAAGAAAAGATGAAGCAGATGCGGGGCTGTGATCCAAAGTGCAGCGAAAATCTGGGTAGCACCTTCTTTCGTGGAGAAGGAAAGCTCTAGGAAGGAACAAAACAGGGGGCACTGCTTGACAAGCAAAGCGCTCTGGCTATTTTTGATTCACCTTTACTACCCTATGCTCAATCCAAACCATTTTGAGTATAAAAATGAAATGTAATACCCCTGTATTTGGTGTTGTCATGTAAATTTATTTTATTTTTCTATTTGATAAATACTGTTGGAATAATGATTCTAGAAACCTCTCTCACAACAGACTTGATTGACAGCCCCCTAAGTGCTGTGCCTTTTATAGCGTAACGTAATTGACAACCCTTAGGTAGCTAGGATATGCAGTCCACGAAATGGAGTATTCTCGCTCCACATTTGAAGAAGAGTAGGTGCAATGAAATAGTTGTTCTTATTATTAGCTTTTTTAAAACAAAATGTATGTGTGTGCATTTAAGAAAGCCTGACTTCTGGATATATCAGTGTCAAGCCTTTCCATAGTGATGAGAAAGATCAATGCAAAACGATTTCTATGTCAAAAAGCACACACCTGCCATAAAATATGGAGAAATTATGTAACTGAAACAAAGTTAAAATACTGCTGAATTGTCTGCATTTTTAACATTCATTTTGTTTTTTTTCAAACACATACTGATCAGCTTCTGAAACACAAAGCTTTCTGGCAAGTCACTATTCTCCAGGGCTCTCCCTAGTTGAAAACTTAAATTTTTTGTTTAACCCCAGACCTGGGTGTTCCTTAACTTTCTGGGTCTGAAGAGAATTCAGAAAGTGTCTCTGGTTAGGCTCTGAGGAATGTTCTCAGCATGCAAATGCTTTGTCTACCATCTTCAGACTCTGCCACCCAACCACGCAGCCTCTGGGTGAGCATTGGTGATTGCGGTCCCTTCTGGCACAGGCATCTAGAACTTCAGCCAAAATACTTAGAGCCTGAGGAAGAAAGGCACAGGGGAAAGAGAAATTAATTCAGAACTAAAAAACAAATCTACCCTTTTATTTTTCTTTAGGGAAAACCCTAAAACAGGCATCTCTTCATAAGTGGATTTAGATTATGCCACCCTGAGAAGTTTTAACTTCCCTACAAGTATTTGCTTTGTCTCCTGATTCATTGAGTCCCATCCTCTCTGCTGCAGATTAGCTCACTCTGTTGCACAACAGCAGATCCTGCTACATCCTCCATCAAGTCCTGCTGCCTTCTGTGTAAATTTCTTCTATGTCTGAGCCTAAGATACCACCTTCAGCTCATTGCAGGTCAAGGGGCTTTATCAGGGAAATCTCTCTGTATATTTGCCCTGACTTTCTACTGTTCTGCAAGCATCTATCATTGGTCTTAGGTGTGTGCTCAAGAATTGGCAGATACTACAGATGTGCCCCACAGGCTGTCCCCTGACCCATGCACATGGCAGGCTCAGCCTGGTTTCCTTTTTAGCATTCACTGATTTTCCATTTCAGAAACTTCAAGCACCACAGAGAAGCACCATTTCTTAGTGCCAGGCTGTCCCTGAAAGACAGCACTGCAAAGCTTTTATCATCCCAAATATGCTTGCCCTCATTACCCAGTCTCAAAACAAAAGCAGGTAACGTGTGGCAGGGAACAGCCCCCAAATCTGTGACATTGTAGAGCATGTTACAGAAGCATACCGGGGTCCTGGTTTTCAGCTGGGATGGAGTTAATTTTCACAAGAAGCTGGGAGGGGACACAGCCAGGAGAGCTATCCCAAACTGGCCAGAGGGGGTATTATTCCATACCCTGTAATGCCACATTCGGTATATAAAGAGGAGAGCTGACAGGGGAGGAGGATCTGCTGCCTGGGAACAGGCTGGGCATCAGGTTGTGAGTGGTAAGCAAATTGCATTGTGCATCACCCGCACTGTATGCTCTTTTGTAAGTACAGTTGTTATTTTCTTCTCCCTTTGCTGCCCCAGTAAACTGTCTTTAACCTGATCCACAGATTTTACTTTTTTCTTCCCATTCTCTTCCCCACCCCATTGGGGAAGACAGGGGTGAGCAAGTGGCTGTGTGATGCCGGGCTGCCAGCTGGGGCTAAAGCACAGCAGAGGGTAATCATGGTTATGATTTAAACAAACACCCAGAGTTGAATGCTGCCCATCTGGGCTCAGAAAAGGACATTCCTGCTATGCAAGAGACTGATGATCTGCAGAGGACTTAGGAAAGCATCAGGGTGGTTTGCATGGATTAGGTAAGGATCTACATTCTGTCAACTAAGTGCAGAGATAGAGAAGCCCTTTGGAGTTAATCTTGGGATAAGTAGATTAAACATGGGTTTCTTGCATTTGCCTCCACCTATGTCTTAATAAACTTTTGACAGAGGGATGGGATTGCAAGTGGCTGAGCATGTAAATAACTTCGGCTCATTTTTATCTTGCTTGTGCTAAAAACTGATTTTGAACTGGCAAACCCAGAGTCCTGCCATTTGAGCAGAAGTGGCAACACTTCCACTAGAGAGCTGTGCTCGCTACCCAAGTACATGTTCTTCAAAGCATTCCAGCTGGTAACTCCAGCGCTCGTGTTTAGCTACACGATCAGCCTAGAGACTGGTCACCCAGGCATCTCTGTGAAGTGATGGGAGAAGCATGCCCAGGAAACTCCTTGGTGGCAGCAGGGGGTTTGGGAAATGTGTCTGAAATTTGTGCAAAAATCATCTACTGTGAAGGGGCAGTCACTCATTTCTAAGGGCTGACTGCTCTAAAGATTAAAGAGACACAACATGGTCTTTGTCATTAAATGCTGGACTCCACATGTGCCACATGCTACCTCACTTCCAGCTATTTGTGAGAAAAATTGTGTGACCTCAGATGGAAACCATGGACTGTATGAGCTCTTATGTCATTGAAAACATGCTCCAGACTGCCAAAAGCATTTAGGACTTCCTCACAGTGGGTTTAAGTTGATAGATTTAGGGAGTCAAGGGAGATGGATTTACATCAGCCAGTTTCCAAATATAAGTGTATGGTATCTTACAGGTGGCCCTGCTCCTTGAGTTTAATTGACAATTAATTACATGTAGGGAATAAAAACTGTTCACTCCAGTGGTGCTGTTTGTGTAGAGCTGACGGGGGTAAAGGGTAACAATTGTTCAACATGGTGAGAACTGAGAAGCTCCTGTGCTGAGCAAAGCGGAGAAGCTCCAGTGCTGAGCAAAGCGGAGCCATGGGAGGACTGATGGCAGATGAAATTCACCATAGACGACGAGGAAGTTAGACCACCTCCAGCTTTCTCCACCCCTTCTGGTTGCTGCAGGTGCTGAGTCAGCGTGAGAGCTGGCCCGGAACTCAACCCTCCTTTTTTTCTCTTTTTGAGAGTCAGCCAGTAACTAAATGCCATCCCTAGGAACCCTGGGAAGGAAGGCACGGCCGCAGTGCCCAGCATTTGGCCAGGTCTGCCCAGGAGAGACACTCCACCGCTCTCCTTCGGTGTGTCGTTCATTGCATTCACTTGCATGTGTTCATGTCAATAAAAGTACTGATGTTTTCATTTGCAGTTGGTAACTGCAACAATAAATGCACCTTTCCATAAGGCTCCTCCTTGACCTCCCTGCGTGGGTGACTTCCTTCGCCCATGGCCGGTTTTCTTATACCCTCTTTTATATCTGTCCTGGTTTCAGTCAGGATAGAGTTAACTTCATTTGTAGCAGCTGATGGCATGCTGTGTTTGGGAGTTAAAATGAAAGCAGTGCTGATAACACCCTGATGTTCTTAGTTGCAGTCAGACAGTCAAGGACTTTTTCAGCTTCTTCGTGTTTCTCTATTCATGAGAAAGGAGGGGCGAAGCCAGGACAGGTGACCCAGATGGGCTAAAGAGAGTATTCCATGCCAATTATGTCCTGCCCAGGATAACAAGGGGCTGAGGGGAGGAAGAAGAGGGGCGGTGGCGGGACGCGTGCTTCTTGGGGGGACGGTCGGGTTCCGGGACAGCTCTGGGTGGTACGGCCTGAGTTGTGTGGTTCGGGGAGAAACTGCATTGGGGATCAAGAGTTTCATATTCTTTTGCTCTAAAGTCCTGTTAGCATTGGTATATTTTATCTTTCTGTTATCTTAGTAAACTATCCTTATCCCAACCCACGGGCCTCTTAGTTTCTTGGTTTTGGAGTTATTTGCCCCTTCCTTTTCCCTTCCCTTGTTTCCCCCTTTTTCCCTCTTCCCCTGCTCTTTTACTTTAAGGAGCAGGCAGCTGCGTGGATCTCGGCCCACAGCCGGGGGGAAACCACGACAATATCCCAAGGCAGAAATCATACTTATGCCTGTACGGGGAGAAGCAAGAGCCACCTGTGAGAAAATGAAGAGAAAAATAAACCTGGAAAAGTAGAGATTCATTTCTAGAATTCCCTCTCAAGCTCTGAAAGTGAAGATCCAAGAAAGTCTAAAAGGAGAACTTTTTTCCAGTTAAGTTTTAAAATTTTTTTTTCTGTGGTAGAAAACACTACTGCCAAAAGCCAATCACTACAGGTATAGACTATGTGAATTAGGGATATGATCAAAACTCTCAAGCTGCCAAAGTTCAGCATCCAGATACATACCATGTTGAAAGGTGACAGTATTGACCCTCCCAACTGACAACTGCTGTATTGCTAAACCCTAGCATTTTTTCTGTGGGAAAAAAGCCCCAGTGGTGGTTAGGTGAAATATAATTTTAGCTACAGCTCCCCAGAGTACTGGTGTCGCACCAGGCATGCTGCAATTTCCAACACTGCCTGCTTAAAAAGGAGTCTCCGTTTTGAAGCCTCGAAAAGCCAGAATCAAAACTCACTAGCCTTGGTGACTATTAAGCAGGTATCCTTTATTGCAGTGCTGGGCACACAGGGGATCCCTCCTCCGAATGTGTGTGCTGTTTAAAGCAAAACTGCTCCTATCTATACAGATTAACTATACATATTCATTATAATGTCTAAGAAAAGGCAGGGTTATGCAAATTATTTTCAGGAAGTAATTGACATTAACCCCTTCCAGATAGAGCATGTTATGTGACATTTGGGAGTCTTCTAGTGGTCTTCAGGGATGAAGGCTGAATGTCTTCCTCTCTCTCAGCACATGCTCTTTACAGTTTTCTCCATAGTCTCAAAACCACATTCCTGCACAAACTAGTCAGGAACCCCTTTTTGCTGAAAGCAAGATATACTTTGCCTCTTAACTGGTCATTATTTAGGACTCCACTATCTTCACGTTTTTATCTTCAAGGCTGTTCCACTGTTATAGTTAAATTTTGTAGCTGTATATCATATTAGGGCAAATCATATGAGAAATGGCTGAGGGAGCTGGGGATGTTTGGTCTGGAGAAGAAGAGGCAGAGGGGAGACCTTATCACCACCTAAATTACCTGTAGAGAGGTGGGCAATGGTCTCTTCAGCCAGGTGACAGGAGACAGGACAAGGGGAAATGGCAGAAAGCTGTGCCAGGGCAGGGTTAGGAAAAAATGTTTCACTGAAAGAGTTGTCAGGGCCTGGAACAGGCTGCCCAGGGAGGGGGTTGAGTCACCTTCCCTGGATGTGTTTAAAAAACGGGTAGATGAGGTACTTAGGGACATGGTTTAGCATAGGATGGAACGGTTGGACTTGATGAACTTAAAGGTCTTTTCCGACCTTGTGATTCTGTGCTCTCACCAAACAGCTCACACGATTACAGCCATATACTACTAAAGCTCAAAACATGCAAATACTTTCTATTCTCAAAACACGCAAATTCTCCTCATATTAGAGCTATATTAACGAACTGTCTCTTAAGCTACATCACTGAATCAGCCCTTTCCGCCAGGGCTCACCCCAGCAGAATCCACCCGGAGTGACAGGCACACACCTGCGGCCTACTGCTCGCCCGGTCCCCAGCGCGACCACGACGCACGTTATAAGCCACTATTCTGAACATCAGCCTGGACTTCAATAAGGCTGGTACGCTGTACCTTCCAAATACATTCTGGCAGCCCTCCCGAACACAACGCCCCACAAGCCCCGAGCCCCCACAGCCCCTTCCGAGCCACGGCGGCCGGCAGCCCGGGCCAGTAAACAGCACAGCGGGAAGCAGCGCGCAGGCACGGCCTTGGTCCCGCCCCTCTATCCCCGCCCGCCAATCGGTGGCGCCGGGCCCTGCGTCTGAGAGTGGCGGCGCCGCGCGCTGCGCCCTCCCCACGGCGGCCGGGGCGGGGTGCCGCTGGCATGGCGGCGGCCGTCGGGCGCGTGCTGCGGCTGGGCCGCCGATGGAGCGCGGCGGCGCCGTGCGGGCCGTGCGCCCAGGTGAGAGCCGGGCCGGGTCCTTTCCCCTCCGCTCCAGCGTGCGAAGGCCGCTTGCTCCGTGCTCTGGTCCCCCGGGCTCCGCTTCGGGGGCGGGGGCTCCGCGCGGTGGCAGGGGGTGATCGGAAGGTTTGGGGAGCGGGCGGGGGGCGGGTTGGCGCATCCCCGGCGAGGCCGCGAAGGGGGCGGAGCGGGGGTATCGCTGCCGGGGTGACACCGCGCTCTTTTCGGACGTCCCGGTCGGGCCGGCGTATAGGGGCCGCTTGTGATCGTGGCCGGCTCGGCCGGCGGGCCTGCGGCCTACGGGGCGCCGGCGGTGTGTTCGTGGGGCTGGCGCCGGGAGGAGGCCGCCTCGGGGCGGGGAGGGAGAAGGCCGGCGGCGCGTCCAGGTCGGCCCCTCCCGTGAGCTGAGCCCGCTTTTCGCTGCGTACAGAAAACAGCGTCGTTAAGCCTTGATTTATTGTGCGTGCGGCCAGAATTAACGGGGCCGCGCACAAAAGCGGGGGCCTTGAAGGTGGCGGTCTTCTGGGTTGATGGTCGTGGTTTGCGTGTGCTCGGTCAGCAGGGAAGTAGGTGGTGAGGCCCCCCCGCAGTTCCCGCAGTGGACAGAGGCCTCTGCTCCGTAAGCCTGGTATCTTCCGCTTAAACAGAACTACCTGTTGGGTTTGAGAGATACGGGTGTTCGGCTCATGGCTGTTTAATTAAAAAGCTCAGCTGCTGTGTTTGTGCCGTGGTATTTGATACACCTGTGTGTATATATATATTTAATGAGTGACTAGCAAGTGGATAAAAAGGTGTGCAGGTAATGCTTTCAAGTTACAAAGTAATTTAGGATAGGAAGGGGTGAAGAACTGGTGACTGAACTAAACCAAACCATGTGGTAACAAGATAGACACAGTATGGAAATGAAAGGTAATACTGAAAGGAGCAATTTGAACCGTTTACCTTTTTTTCCTTCTAGCTTAACTTTACCCATAAGGACCTGGTGCCTGTGTGGCAAGTGTTTTATGCAGCAGTCAGAAATAGAGGTGCTTGAGTTATGCAAGGAATGAAAAAGAGGCTATAAACACCTTTAAGGCTTGATTTTGTTCTCAGTTGGAATAGTTTACATTGCATAGGCTATCCTGTAACAAAGGTATGATTATGCCAGTGACTTAGTTTTTTCTGGCCAGGCACCTGCTTGGGTTTGAGCTGAGAATGATTTGTATTGTAAATGAGGAAATGATCTCCAAGGAGGACTCACTGTGAAAGACACAGGACCTCAGAGAGATCATCTGTCCTGCTCACTCACCCTGAGAGACAGGATCAGTACCTAAGCCTATAGCTATATATAAATCCCCTGCCTGTGAAGGGAACTAATGGTAGTCAGGGCCCAAGAAACTTGAGACCCTTCCTTCTGTTAGATACAGTTAACCTGTTGAAATGCTTGATGAGGATGTTCAGGACACTAAGCATTTATGTGAATACAAAAAGCAATTTAATGAACTCCCAAGAAAATTCCACTGAGGACTGTTAAAAACAGGATATCAGCATGTGTCTGAGTTTCAGATTGCTAGAAAGTGGGGAATTGTCCTGGGAAGACTATCCCTACTTATTTATCCTCTACTTGTGCCTCTTATAAGGACTGCTGTTGAGGAGAGGGTAATAGATTGATGTACCTTTGTTCTGACCTGCTATGACCATTTCTTACAGGAAGCACTTATCTGTACTTACTGTTGGGGAACTTTTTTATGATGCCTATCTTAAAAATCCCACCAGCAGGGGATTTTTATTTATTTATGTTCATTATATTTGTATAATGAAGTGCATCAGTAGCAAAAGTAAGACTAGGGAAGATGCGGGTGCCCTGGTGATGGAAGATACAGAGAAGGCAGAATTACTGAATGCCACTTTTGCTTCAGTCTTTACTACTAAGGCTGGCCCTCAGGACACCTGTATTGTGGAGGCAGGAGAGAAAGTCTGGAGAAAGTAAGGCCTTCCCTTGACTGAGGAGGTTTGGGTTAGAGATCATTTAGGCAAACTCCACATTCACAAGTCCATGGGCCCTGATGCGATGTACCCATGACTGTTTGGCAGGCTGGCTGATGTTATTGCTAAGCCATGCTCTGGCATCTTTGAAAGCTTGTGGAGAATGTGAGAGGTACCTGAGGAAAGCCAGTGTCACTTCAGTCTTTAGAAAAGTCAAGGAGGAAGACCCAAGAAACAAAGCCAATCATCCTCACCTTCATCCGTGGAAATGTGATGGAACAGCTTATTCTGGAGGTTATCTATATGTTTGTGGAGAAGGTGGCTATTAGGTACAGCCAACATGGATTCACCAAGGGGGAAATCATGCCCTGACCAAACTGAAAGCCTTCTATGATGACATGATCAGATGAATTGTCTACCTTGACTTTAGCAAGGCTTTTGACAGTCTCGTAGCATCCTTGTAAACTAACTTAGGAAGCATGGGTTGGATGAGGGGACCGTGGGGCTGGGTTGAGAACTGCGTGAATGGCAGGGCTCAGGGGGTTGTGTTAAGTGGCACAGAGTCTACATGGAGACCTGTAGTCAGTGGTGTGCCCCCGGGGTCAGTGTTTGGTCTGGTCTCCTTCAACATCTTCATCAGTGACCTGGACAAGGGGACAGAGCGTACCCTCAGCAGGTTTGCTGAGGATACAAAACTGTGAGGAGTGGCTGACACACCAGAAGGCTGTGCTGCCATTCAGAGAGACCTGGACAGGCTGGAGAGCTGGGCAGAGAGGAACATAATGAAATTCAACAAGGACAAGTGTAGGGTCCTGCACCTAGGGAGGGATAACCCTAAGCACAAGTACAGGTTAGGGGTTGACCTGCTGGCAAGTGGCTCTGTGGAGAAGGCCCTGGGAGTCCTGGTGACAAGCTCTTTGTGAACCAGCAATGTGCCTTCATGGCCAAGAAGGCCAATGGTATCCTGGGGTGCATTAGGAAGAGGGTGGCAAGCAGGTTAAGGGAGGTTATCCCCTCCTTCTACTCTGCCCTGGGGAGGCTCACTGTGTCCGGTTCTGGGGTCCCCAGTTCACCTGCTGGAGAGAGTCCTACGACAATGATGAGGGAACTGGAGCATCTCTTGTATGGGAAAAGGTTGAGAGATCTGGGTCTGTTTAGCCTGGAGAAGACTGAGAGGGGATCTCATCAGTGCTTATAAATATCTCAAGGGTGGATGTCAAGAGGATGGGCTACACACTTCTGAGTGGTGCCCAGTGACAGGACAAAGGGCAATAGGTGCAAACCTGGAGCATAGGAAGGTCC
Organism: Hypotaenidia okinawae; assembly: GCA_027925045.1. Taxonomy (NCBI): domain Eukaryota; kingdom Metazoa; phylum Chordata; class Aves; order Gruiformes; family Rallidae; genus Hypotaenidia; species Hypotaenidia okinawae. The sequence goes on from BSDF01000001.1 coordinate 148,056,103, forward strand.
ATCTGAACATGCAGAATACTTCTTCACTGTGAGAGTGACAGAGCACTAGTACAGGCTGTCCAGAGAGGTTGTGGAGTCTCCTTCTCTGGAGATATTAAAAAAAACACAACACCTGGATGCTGTCCTGTGTAGCCAGCTGTAGGCGATACTGCTTTAGCAGAGGGGTTGGACTAGAAGATCTCCAGAGGTTCCTTGTAACCCCTCCTGTTCTTTGATATTTTATAAGTGTATTATAATTTATCTATAAATATTTATGTTAATTACTTCATATCTGTCTTAGTGGGTGAAACAGTTTAATTTCTTTTTTTTTTCTTTAATTTGAAAGAGAGGAAAGGGGAGAGAAACCTTTGTGATTCCAGTTCCCTTAGTTTTGACTAAACAACAGGTTTAGTTACCTATTCTAATAAGCAAACCACAGACATTTAGCATAACTTATAAAGAAAAACTAATGAGCTGGTTTAGTTACCATCTGTCACTTCTGATGTGATTGGATAAATGTTCTCATCAGAAGAGTTCAGAGTACCATACGGGCTATTGAATTTGATTGGCTCGAGTACCTTATCTAAATCACTGTGGATGGGGTATGTACTGATATCAGAAAGTGATGATAGTGCTTTGGTGACAGTCTTTCATTTCCATTCCTGGAATGGAGTGGCTTTTTTCTGTAGCTGCTATCAAATACTGACAAGCTCTTCAACTCTAGTTAACTCCTGTGTTAAACAACTGGTTTTAAATTCTGTTCCCTGTTATGCACATGTGACACTTGCTATGTCTCTCTCTAGACAGAGTTACCTTTTATTTCCATTTTACACAGTCCAAGCAAAAGCTAATGCATAGGCTTGGTCAGATAGGCACAGAAAGGAGATTTTTCCTGAGTGGGGGAAATGCAGTTTTATAGTCACCTATCAAGAGACTTCGTTTTGAGAAGTTTCTTGTGATGAAATAATACTTTGTGAAATCAGGTATAGAAAGTAGTATAAAATCACTTGTGCGTGTTTGCTGACACCTTGTGATACCTACTGATGTGTTTTACAAAATGTTGCTTAAAACATGAACCTTATACTGGTTCACCTAATTAGTTCGTAGGCTGCCTGAAATCTGAGATGATCTAAGTGTTGTTTAAGGAAATCAATTAAACCACATGTGGTAAAACAGCACACTAGAAAGCCAGAACTTGCCTGTGAACAGAGAGTAGTTCTTTAGAAACTTGGGGTGGATCTGAGCACTTGAAGTGTGTGTGATTGCTACATGAGGGATGTTTCACTTGTGCAGCAGGTGACCAGAGTTACATTTTCTATATTGAAGCCTGATTCAGTCATGGGCAGGTAAATTGATTGTGAATAGCTTTATATATGCTGAGCAAATTGCATGCCTTGGAACAGTTCATCCTGGGCTGTGCTGGTTGTATGCCTTGTATGGCTGCTGGATTGAGTAGCAATAGCTGTGCCAGTAGTCAGAGCGAAGGACGCAGGGCAGCTTCAGTCCTTCATGCTGATGTGGTTATATGGCACCAGCTCTGCATCTCCATGTGAAGTTCTATCCCAAAGATAATTTTTTAGTACCAATTCATGGGTGTGCTGTGTGGTTTTGAAAGAAAAGGAGGTGGTTGAAGTCTGCTTACAGCATGGAAGCAGCATGACAATAGTGCAACTGCTTGCAGTTGCACATCATTTGACGTCGTCTATCTCCATGATTTGAAAGGCTGAGTGAGCTGGGGCTATTCAGTCTTGAGAAGAGAAGACTAAGGGGGACCTAATTAGTGTTTATAAATATCTTAAGCATGGGATGCAGGGGGAATTGGCCAGCCCCTTTTCAGTGGTCTGTGGAGATAGGACAAGGGGCAATGGCCTCAAGCTGGAGCACAGGAAGTTCCACACCAACATGGGGAAGAACTTTTACACAGTGAGGGTGACAGAGCCCTGGGACAGGCTGCCCAGGGGGTGTGGAGTCTCCTTCTCTGGAGATATTCAAGACCCATCTGGATGCCTGTCTGTGCAATATGAGCTAGGGAGCTGCTTTGGCAGGGGGTTGGACCCGATGATCTCTGGAGGTCCCTTCCAACCCCTATGATTCTGTGATTCTATGATTATGTCATGCTGTAAAATGGACAATGTTTTCTTGTGTTAAAGCCTCCTGTCTCTGATTCTGCTGTCCTCCCATTCCAAAAATACAGGAAACTGGATTCCTGTTAGTGATACGTGTTGATTTTTTTAATCCATATAACTCCACTGAAGGAAAATGAGCAGAACAAGTAAGCAGACAGTTCCTAGGTTTTTCTCTTCTTGGAAGAAATAGGCCAGAGAAATTGAAGTTGTCTGGAAATGCTTATTTCTTTCCTAAGGCACATTTTACATAAGCTGATTTTCTATAAATTTATGGTCTCCCTGGAAAATCAGGATTTGCTAAAGTGTTTTAATGCTAGGTTGCTCAGGAAGGAATCAGGAGAGGAGGGTTAATACCAAGGAGTTGTGTCCAGAAGCAAGGGCTTTCCCTTCTCCCCTGTCCTGGTGAGAAAGTCCATTAATTCAGGAGTACCTTTAATAACCACTGTTACTTATAAAATTATGAGGCTGCTGTCTGCAGTAATGCATTATGAAATGTGAATGCAAACCTCTGTGGCTTCCTCTACAGAGTAGAGGAGCGTGCTTTCTTGTTTAACTGAAATGCCAGAAGCATTTAGCTGTGCTTTGCAGCTCTTGCCTGTACCACCCATGAAATAGTATTCTTATCCCAGAAGAGGTACCCAATACAATAGATATTAATTTGCATAAGAGGCTGTTTTCTAATTATGAACAGTTTGTGTGTCCAGGGACTTTTGATTAGTGACGAATTGAAACTAGGGAAGAATATGAATAGCTTGAGGGAAGGAGGGTAAAAAAATGAGAAAATTACAATAGAAATTGACAGGAATAAGATGAAAGCAATCTTTTTTAAAGTATTCTCTCTAAAGCATAGCAGAGAGAAAGCAATTTTGGGCCAAGTAATAAGGAATCATATGTTCATTAACAAGAATTACAAATAATTAGTTACTATTAAGATGAGTAAGACAGAAGATGAATTGAATTTTTTCCTGAGGAGTAACTAGGAGAGAAGAATAGGGAATATGGAGAGATACCTCTGCTTTCCCTACTGCTTTCTGTGGAAATCACAAGGGCCTTGCCTGTGGAAAATGTGTACATTTAAAATTTTGATTATTTTTCTTTTAATTCTGTATGTATCACTGTAACTCTCAGAGAACATGAATATAAAAAGAGGTGACAAACCAGGACTAGCTTTGAGTATGGTACATGCAAGCTGTGGAGTACACAAAGCAACAACAGGCTTTGGCCCAAAGACAGAATCTGGGGCTGGTTTAAAATTTTTCCTGGTAGAGGCATTGGTTACTTTTCTAAGGTACATACCTTGGGGGATGTATATTTATGTTAGGTTGTAAAAAAACCAAGAACAACACAGAAGGTCTGTTCTTCCCATCTCAGGTGACCTTGTTACTTAAAGATTACTCTCTATATCAAATGTTATTAAATTCATAGGACCTATTCTGAAGCACAGGCAAGTGCTATACATAAGTTCCAGGCTTTGTAGCTTTTATTCCAAGCTGAAATTTAAATTGTGGTTGTTAGATTATATTTTTTTTTATATTGAAGCCTGATTCAGTCATGAGCAGGTAAATTGATTGTAAACAGCTTTATATGTGCTGAGCAAACTGCATGTGTCGCACCAGTCCATCCTGGGCTGCCAGACATCCAGAATACCAACGGGGCTCTGTGACAATTTATAACAAGAACATTGTACTAGAAAAGCCGTGTTTCATTTCTTGTTCATGTAGGACTTGGCCATGTAATACAGAACATCCAAAGCTTCTAGTCCCAGAAGAAGTTTGTGTGAGCTAACTTGTGTTACTAACCGAAGGTGGAACTTGGATCTGCTTTTGTGTTTGTCTTGCAAATATATCCATGTAATCTTGTTTTGATGCAGTGTATGTGTTTATTGTTGTGGTTATAACTGGGTTTGAAGACTACAGCTGCATTAATTACAGGAGGATAGCAAGTATTTTATGCTATTCATATCTGATTAACTTGAAATGGTAAAGTCCATCAAAATGGTCAGCATGCCTATATTCTGATCTTGGGAAGATAATTCTCATGAGTCAGAGACATTTAATAATTTCAAATAGTGGCTTTATTCAGTCCTTCATAACAACCCTAACTAGTTTTCTTTGTTGGGCGTGTTTGGGTTTTAATGTTTGGCTGTCAGTAGACTGAGGCCGCAGCTCTGAGAGCAGCGTGGGCGATCGGATAATTTGCTCAAAGAAACGAAGGTAAAGAGAGTGACAGAGAGAGAGGACTCCCCATCTTCCTTGCTCCCAGTTGTGTGGTTCAGCCAGCTTTTCATGTCAGCTTTGGCTCCTCTGAGAGCTTTGCTGGGACTTCCCAGCTCAGCAGAGACCAGACGGCTTGTTGGGAGGAGGCAGAAGTTAGCTTTGTGCTGTGGTTAGGGAGCTGAGCTGGCTTGTGGAAGGCTCAGAGCTGGCACAGGGCAAACGAAGGGAGTGGAGGACAGTGCAAGCAGGGGTGGGCTGCGAGGTGGGCTCCGGCTGCCTTGTGATACTGTGCTGTCAGCTCACAAAGCTAAGCTGTGACATCTTGAAGGGGATGGAGAGAAGTTTCTGGTGCACAGAACTGGGCGTTTTTCTGATTCAGAAGCAATTTTCTCTCTCTGCTTTTCTGGCCCACACACTCGTTTTTTTTCCTTTTTTTCTTTTTTTCTCCTTGTGGATCCCTCCCCCCACCCACAGAAGACCACACAAACAATCAGTTCCCATTCATTTTCTGGAATAATTAAGCTGCAGAGGACTCTAATACTAATGTGGGAGAGACAAAATAGTGCATAATATTGGCACTAGACCAGAATTGGGACATAGTAGCTCTGTCAGCGAAGCTGATGCTTGTCTGGCAGAGAGCTTGATTAAAGTTAGTCATCTTAACTACCAGTTGTCTTGATAGAAGTAAAATCAAGCTTGTATACCACAAAGATCAAAAGATAACTGGCCCTAGTTGTGACTTCTGAGCTGCAACAATATTGAGTAATATTTGCTGGTGAGAACTACCCTACTACTAGTTTTCCAGTTGTTCCGACATGGTGTAAGAGCTTTAAAAACTGTTCTGGCACCATGAACAAGGAAGGAGCATTCCATAGCCTTTCTGGCACTTGTATTTAGCAGTACGCTTCTGCTGTGTGCTTCTGAAAGCCACTCAGAGCTGCTCTGCAGATTCTTTTTGTACTTCATTATGGGATGCCTTTAGGTTGAAGGCAAAACCTGCTTATTTGCTGATAGATTTTTATTTTCTTTTAAGACTGCATCTGTTGATCAGTGCTGTGTTTTGCTTTTGCTGGATGTGCCTGGCATATGATACTACATTTCTTTCCATCAGAAAATTCTGAATTAATTGTAACGTGTGAAAATGTTAAACTTTTAGATTGTTTATCTGTTTATAGCATTAAGCAATTGGAAGAAAATGGTTTGCCTTTTCTAGCTTACTACATAATGTGTTGAATCTTGTTATAGGTAGGAATGGCTTGTAATACTATTAACTTTATTTAGAACTCGCTGTGCCAAAAATATAAAATAAATATATTTTTGTTTTGTTTTCTGTTTCTGTTAGATGTTGAGGCTAATCTATACCACGACAGCAGTGCAGAGGAAAAATGTAGGAGCCTCAGGACCTGAGAAGTACACAGAGGCATTTATTAAAAAACAGATTGAAGAGTTCAACCTAGGAAAGAGACATTTAGCCAACATGATGGGAGAAGATCCAGAAACTTTTACCCAAGAGGATATTGATGTAAGTACAGTTGCTCTGCTGGAGAAGTAATTTACCGTAGAGTTTCAGATATTGAAAGCACTTTACTTCAGCATGAGCCCCTCAGCTCTCTGTGAATTTTAATCAAACTGTCAGAATAAGAAAGAATGCTACTATACATTGCAAACATTGCAACTGTGACTGTGAATAGAGATTCTACCCCTGCTACCATGTGAGGTCAGACATCACAGTATAGAGCTGTATACCCTATCTTGCTAAAGCACAGTAGGTTCTTTTTAAAAGTACTAATGGATAATCCCCTTGATCTGAGGTTATAAGAGGCACTGTAAAGGTTTATGTAGCACTTCGAAACGCTTACCCACAATTTGACCTGCTGTGTATATTTAGGTCAGGCTTTCTTGTATGACACTGTGGTTACTGGTAATGCAAATTAAATTTTATAGGATGTTTTACAACTAACACGCTGGTTGAGCTTTGGGATTTTTGAAATAGATGTGAATTTAAGCTCATATCAGTAGCTCCAAACGTACTATTTTATTGCCATTCCCTCTGACAACTGACAGATGGGTGGCCTCCTCTTTCTCTGTGTCATTTCAGCTAGTGTATAGATAGGCTCCCTTTCACTCAGAGAAAACGTTTTGTTGCATGGATTTTATTTTTCTCCTTTTAATGTCCCACCTGGTCTTCACTTCTGTCATTTCTGTCTTACTTTATCACACATCAGAGGTAGGGAGGAGAAATGTCATTTGGTGACATTCACTCTGAGGTGAAGCTGTGTGAAGTCTCCTGGCTGAAGCTTTCTTTGCGCAGCAGCCACGCTATTACTATAGCCGTGGCAGCACCGTATATCAGCAGGGCCCTCAGGGTAGACACAGTAATGTGGTACGTGCCAAGAGGAGAAGCGGTTGTGCTACAGTTTTTTTCAGGGCAAGGAGATTGTTTGTTGCCTGTCTCAGTGGCAAAATTCTGTCAGCATAGCTGTGTCCACATAAGAGGTCTGGACAGCACGCTCGTGCCAAGGAAGAACTACATCTGTAGGTGGTGATACAGAGTGATTTCAAATGCATTTGACAGGTTTCAAAACAGTTCTGAAAACTTCTCTCAAAATAGACAGCAAAGTAGAGAAGACACACACAGTTAATGGCCTGCTGAGAAAAAGGCTGAAATGAGTCTGGAGTTCTAGTGGGTATCAGAAAATCCGTAAGGGAAGCTCGACTTCAGGTCACAAATCCATAGGAAGTCAAGCTTTATGAGTACAAAGCTGAACAAAAGATGACACAGATGTACTGTGACATCTTTTGTTCATCATCACTGATACCACTTTGCTCTTCTACAGACAAACGCTGGTGCAGAGACACTTCCAGTCTCAGTGTAGAGTGGAGAAGGCCCTGTCAGCACTGAAATTATTCACAGAGGCATCTGAGTCAGCAGTAACAGTAGCCTGTTTCTTTACATTGGCTCTCCTATTTCTGTACAGACTAGGGAATTTCCTTTTCCTGTATTTCTCAGATCTTCACCTTTTACCTCCTTTATGGTTCTTGAGTTACTTTCTTGTAAAGTATTCACGCACAGACCTGCCACCAGATTACCTCCTCTGTTAGTATAGTATGATGATGATCCTAATAGTTCAGTTTGTTTGCCTGAAAGGTTAATGGTAGGAGAAGGCATAATCTGCAGCCTGGCTTCCTTCCTTGATAAGGGTCTAGAGGGGAAGGCTTACAGACAGCAAGACTGCAAGAAATGGAAAAAGACCATATCTAAGCAGCGGTTTCTTCTTTATGAATCCACAGCACTGTGATTGTTAGCACGAAGTTAACCAAGCTCCATCGTTAGTAAAAGCAGGTTAATTCTGGAAATCTGCTTTTACAAGTGCAGTGCAGGTTACAAGTATGGGACTGCTTTGCAGACTCTAACGTGTTGGAGAAGTGGAACCAGAAGAGAAGTGTTTTGGTGATACCAAGTATCTGTGATACGTACTTGATTTCTTCGTGTTCCGTCAGGTCTCGAAAAATACTTAATAGAGACTGCTATGCATAATTAAATTTCTGTTATAAAAATATAAAAGCTGCTTAAGCACTGGCAGGAGAATTATCAAGCTTTACATTTCGAACATTAATAATTCTTTCTGATGAGTGCTTATATACCTTCATGCCTTCTACTGTTAATCAGTCTGCGCAGTGTATTTCAAAAGTAGACATCATAGGATTCTGTCCTTCACTGGAGTTTTATGTACAGTTTAATAAAAGCTAAACCTTGTGAAGTTTTAAACAGGAAAATAAGTTGACTTACTTGCTAATCCTTCTGGATGTTGTGAAAGCAGAATTGCCTCTTACTGATGCTTTTATTTAGGAATGAAAAGTTAAGCTGTGCATTACAACTGTATTTCTGGAGGAGAAAAAAATGCAGCAAATTGATATATAACTGCAGAAGTCTACCAATTGCTTTTTAATTGGTATTATAGACCTCACTGTGAAGCTAGGATGTTTTATTCTCCTATGTGTGAATATGTGCTATGAAGTTTTTCTAATTGATTTGCTTTGCCCATTCCATTTGATGTATCATTTTTCACAATATTTCATAATTTGTGCTCATTTCTAATGAACAGAGTCGTTAGGACAGGCATGTCTAAGTACAACTGACAGCTAACATTAGGTGCCAGATGCAGTTTATAAAGCTATGTAGAACTGCAGAGAACAGTTTAAATAAATTAGCACCTGTACATTAGTCTCACTTGCTGGTAATTTATAAGCGAATCAGTAGAGATGACATTTAGGTAAGTCATTGATCAAGTTAACAGCTGCATACCCACTGCCCAGCTGGGATAGCTAATTAATAGAGATTGCAGTCCTGACCTAGTGCTTCTCCCCGGTTGAGTCTGTAATCCTTTTATTTTGCGATTTAACTTTAACTTACGGTTGTAGTAAACAGCCCACCTTCATTTTCCACTGTCAGTTCTGAGATAGTCTACTTGAAAGGCCAGAAATCTAAGGAAGATTAATACAAGAAAAGTGTCTTAATCTTCATGACCTATTTATATGCCAGTATTTTTATTACTCATTTTTTATGCAGTCACTAAATGCTCTCCCAGATACGAGCTTATCATAAGGCAATACTTTTCCCCCACAAGAGTTAGTAAAACTCAAAAGCTAGAGGTCTCTGTTCATTTGCTCTTGTTCTCTGCCTTATCTAATAGATTGTTGTCAAGTAGATGGAATAATATCAATCTAAACTACACATTTAGCTTTGCTGGCATGTATATTGTTTCAAAAGTACCAGGAAGGTTGTTAAGTATGAAAATGTTAAAAATGTGTAAAAACTTAATTCTTCGTAGGGCATAGTTTCTTTCAATTAATTAAGAATTCTTTAGTGAAAAATACACTGTATTCAGTTGTTTTTTTAAAGGGGTTCAGCACAAGTGATCTCTAAACAGCGTTCAGATTTTAGTAATGCAAAATATTAGGAATGAGTAAATATTGGTGTATATGAAATGCCAGAAACGTTATTTGGGAATGCATTCAAAATGCATTTCTGAACTTTGTTTTGTCTGCAAGAGGCTATTGGCCAGCATTGTCCTTGATAAGAAATACTGGATTTTGTATTGTTTTCTTAATAGATGAAGTTTGAATGCTTGCTTCCAACTTTTTTTTTGTTTTCCAGTGGAGCCAAACTGTATCAGTATTTTCTTTTTTCTGTATCAAAGTCCATCTGAACTGGACTGCTGTGGGTTTCTTTTTCCTCTTTCTTTAATACTGTTCAGTGCTTTGAAAAGTTGAAACAAAGATCTAAGTAATGACTGTCTCTTTCAACAGGTTTTTGGGCTTTTTTTTTCTCTGCAAGTTCTGGACATAAATTTTTGTTTTTATAATTATTACTATAAAATATAATAATGTAATTTAAAAAGAGGGCAAGTTTTTAATCATATAATGCTTGTGGATTTCTTGTTTTCTGCTTTTTAGTAATGGGGCTAAAATGATATATCACTGTGAACTTGAAATGTCTTTCTGTCCATGCTAGATAAACAGTGACAACTGAGTGGTGTGGTTTAAATAAATTTTAGTAGTTATTTGTTAGAGGAGGATTCTGTTTTACAAGGTAAAATCGTGTGTCAGTGATTTTATTTTTTTATTGTTGTAGTTAACCTTTTCTGTCTTGTTTAAATTAAACCCCACATTCCAGAGTCAACATTTCACGTCCTGTTTTTGTTTCATTCATTTCTAGTTCTGCCACAGATAGTCCGCATTTTGGATGCTGAAAACTTTTAAAGAATACTGCTAGTGTGTGGTTAGAAGGAAAAGCAGCTGTTCAAGCAAACACCTCAGTCTGGGAGAAGCTGCAGTACAGTGGCTGGATAGGATGATTCCAGGTTTAAGGGAAGTGTCTCTTGTGTGATCAAGTTGAGGTGTAGAAGCAGCTGACACAGTATCGCTCAGGTGTGTCACTAAAACAGTACATCATGAAGTGTCAATTCTCACCTCAGTGTTTTGATGATTAAAGTTTTGTGCATATTTAAAAATGATCTGAATTCATGAGCCTTCTGCCAAAAATGAATGCTGCTGCAAGGGAAAGCCAGGGTTGGAGGAGTTTTGATTTTTTTTCTTTAATTTTTTTGTTGCTTTCTACAAAATCCCTTTCCTTACTGGCTGTTACTTAAATTTTGCACATCATTTGAACAATGCAAATTAGTGAAATGCTTTGTGTTTGAGCTGTAAATTCAACAAAGGTGTTGAGAGACACTTGGACAACCTCAATTTGCCCTGCCAAACCTCTCCTACTTATGGCGGGTTATTTAAGGACTGAACTGGCCTCAGTCTCTTTTCCCTATCCCAGTTTGACTTGGCCAACTCTGAATTACAATGTTAAATTCTTAATTTCTCAAGACAAAAAGTAACCCTTATTGACCCAGCTGAACTTGTTTGATTCAGAGTTAGTCTCTGATGTTTGAGGATGTGAGCAAACAACTTCTTGGCTTGTAGATGGAGAGGGAGGGAAGGAGGATGAGAAGTCAGCATGTGTAACATGCACAGTGAAGAAGGAAACACTGGTTGTAACGGGTGCTGAATTTGCACAGCACATGTATAGTGCTGGACAGGTTATTTAATGAATTGTTTTGCATGTTTGAAAGATTGCCAGAGACTTTTTTACTTTTTAATAGGATGTTCTCATTCTTCCAGCTGGCTTGAATTCAAACTTGGAGCTGCAAGTGAAAGATACTGTGATCCTGTGGGCAGTGTATTGAATCACCAGGTCCCTCAATGTGTAACAATACAACAGGATTCCTTTTAGTTTGTTGCAGGAATGTTAAGTTTACCAAGGCAGTGTAAGAAATGCCTCATGAACCATCTTGTCACTACCATGCAGTCTGCTATTTTTAAAGATGTGACTACTAGGTATTTTATTTTTTGCATGGACCAGCAATAGAATTTAAAAACAAATGCTTTCAAATGCTGAAAGGAAATGGCTAAAACTTTTTTTTTTTTAATTACTTATAGCAGAAGCAGGCTGTACCTCTTCCTCCCTATTCCAGTAGTTTATGTAATGACTTTGGGAAATGCCTTTATGTTACTAGGTACCAGGACTTTTAGTCATGTTTCTGCTGAATATAATTACCTATGTTGTTTTTTTTTTTTAGAAAGTTGTGTTTTATTTCCAAAGACGGTGGTAACAGTGTGATTTAACATACAGAATTGTGAAATAGCAGTCCAGAACCTGTGAATGCTGGAGTGCCGTGAATGAATCTTCTTTAGCTGAAATGATGGCCTGAAGAAAGTAGTTCTTGGTTGTGTTTGGCACAACATTTCCTTTCTCATTTAGAGTTCAGGTCAAATTAAGTATTAGAAGAAGGGTATGGGCTGAAAACCACTCCTGGAATGGGAAGGTGTTAAACCTGCTGGCTTTACTGCTAGCATTTAAACCTTGTTTATAAAGTGTGAAGAGTGACGATCACCAGCTCCAAATGTGCAGCTAATTCTCTACAGAACTTTGACTCCAAACATGCGTAATTCTGAAAGGAAGCTTGTATTCCAAATCTAAAGACATTGTCAAAAGACTTCAGGGAAATAATATGTGATTGTTTATGTGCTCTAGCTGCACTTTAGAGAGACTAATTCTGATGTCACTACTGATCTGCCATCTTATTTTATTGCCAGTACACATGGGCATTGAAAATTGCAGCTTTTCTGAAATACACCTTTTCTATGAAACCAAAACATTTGGATAGAGAAAATCAGCTTCTCTAAATGAAGTTTCCAAAACTTGCTGCGTAATTTCTAAAAGTATGGTCCAAGGACATAGCTATTTAAAATAAGAAACTTCTGAATGAAGTTGAATGAAGTCTATTGCATCCTAGGATAGCTCCTAATGGGTTGTAAAGACAAATGCCTTACCCTTGATTATGTTTCCATAAACAAGGAGGAGTTAGGAAAACTCCATTTCTTCTTATTTTGGAATGACAAGAAAGCCAGCTTGGAAAGTAAGCTATTATTCTCTGGCTAGCTGTTGTGTGGGGAGCTGGAAGGAGATGTCAGGATTTCCTAATTAAGGCTTTGTTTATGCTTTAGTGGGAAAGCATGAGGATGCACTAAAGCAATATAAAATAAACTTTCTAGAAGTAGAAAGTCTCAGGTGGCAGCCTCTCTTAATTATAAATGTGGAATTGTTTTATGTGGCATTTATTAAGGTGCCGTAGTTACAGCAACTGTTATGACTGAGATTCTGGAAAGGCTCGTATAAAGACTACGTCTTAAGTACACACACAGTTGGTCTCAGTATCATGTAATAAATTCTTTTAATATATTATATAAGGTGTTTGTTTAACATAATTTGGCTCACAGCAGATTTCTCTATTGTCATCATAATTAATCCCTATTTGTTCATAAATAGGTGTTCACCTACTGTGTGTGTGCATAAAATGCCCATTGACTAACAAATGGGAATACAGTAGTCACTAAGAGAAACAAAATTACCATTTCATAAAATCAAGTTAAGCCTTTTGTTTGCTTCAGAATTCTCAAAATTTCTGTTCAGAATGCCAGTAGGGGATTAATGAAAGTAATAGGTTAGGTCTTATTACACTCCATGCATATTAAATTGGTTGAAACACTGACAAACCATTCCATGTCCATGGAAAAAAAATTACCAGCAAGTCGTAGCCCTAAGGTAGCCTAACCACAAAGAGCCATTCTTCTTAAGAGAAGATTTTTTTTGTCTGATTTTTGTTGTGATTCTACTTTTCCATACTTTTTAATGGAAATATAAATGATGCCACTGCCAGAGGGGTTTATTCGGTTAGTCCGTGTTACGGTATAAGCACAAGATCTCTTTCTCAAACTCTACTACATACTGTCTGAAGTTAGCTACGCTTGCCAGACCCCTACATCTGGGGTTTTTTTGATGGCTACCACTTTCTGGTTGTTTTTGGAAACAAATGGAAATACACAGTGCTCATAAATGCATATTTTTTTTCTTTATTAAATGATGGTTTAGTCATCTTGAAGAGGGAAAGTGTCCTGGTTTCAGTCAGGATAGAGTTAATTTCATTTGTAGCAGCTGATGGAATGCTGTGTTTGGGAGTTAAAATGAAAGCAGTGCTGAGAACACCCTGATGTTCTTAGTTGCAGTCAGACAGTCAAGGACTTTCTTCAGCTTCTTTGTATTTCTCTATTCTTGAGAAAGGAGGGGCGAAGCCAGGACAGGTGACCCAGATGGGCCAAAGAGAGTATTCCATGCCAATTACGTCCTGCCTAGGAAAACGGGGGGACTGTTGGGAAGAAGAAGAGGGGCGGTTTCGGGACGCGTGCTTCCTCTCGGGACGCGTGCTTCTTGGGGGGACGGTCGGTTCCGGGACAGCTCTGGGTGGTACGGCCTGAGTTGTGTGGTTTGGTGAGAAACTGCATTGTGTATCAATAGTTTCATATTCTTTTGCTCTAAAGTCCTGTTAGCATTGTTATATTTTTATCTTTCTGTTATTTTAGTAAACTATCCTTATCCCAACCCACGGGCCTCCTAGTTTCTTGGTTTTGGAGTTATTTGCCCCTTCCTTTTCCCTTCCCTTGTTTCCCTTTCCCTTTTTCCCTTTTCCCCTGCTCTTTTACTTTAAGGAGCAGGCAACTGCGTGGATCTCAGCCCACAGCTGGGGTGAAACCACGACAGTCTTTTTGGCGCCCAACGTGGGGCTTGAAAGGTTGGGATAACGGTAGATCTGACCCTGACCAGATTGTAATTAAGACAAAGTTGTGATAAGTATTGTTGTTTAAGCAGTCTCCGATCACGATGCTGTGGTATTTATTCACATGGCTGTGGTCACAGCTGTGGCCGCGAAAGTACCGTACGCTGTATGCAATCCTGGCAGGATTTTTTACCATATCGAGGCTGCGTTTCCTGGTCCTGTTCTTGTCTTTTATGATAACAGTCGATGATACAATAATATCGAGGATCGTGAACTTGTGCTCGTACTGGTATGAGAGCTTGCTGCCCTGTCCATTCCTTGGACAGGGAGGGTTTAGTAACGGCAGCTGGCATGGTGGGAGTTCTGCTTTCTTTTCCTTTGGGATAAATACAACAGCTCTGCTAGCAGTCTTTAAAAACTTTCAATATCCCTGGGATATTCCAACTAGCATCTTGCTGTTTGTAGGTTTGGTGCAGATGGTTCAGTTGTTGTCAAATATTAAGCAGAGGTTTATGAATACCACTCAAGATTTTTCTGTGAGACCAGATAATCGTGAGTGGCAGGGCAAGTGGCAGAGCATGGGCAAGTACCTAGGCACTTTCTTAACTCCGGTGGTTTGGAGTTTCACTCCTGAGCAGTTACAAGACCCTGAAAAAGTGACTGCATATCTGAAAAGAAATTGCTCTAAGCTTGCCAGAGATACACACCTTACTGCACTGTGCTGGGCCCTGGCCACTATTTACAAAACATTGCTTGATAACAGGCAGCACTGTCAGTACTGTCAGCACTGTCAGAAGGAAAAGAATGAAAACAGACCAGCAAAGACTGCAGCTGCTGCAACCCCAATGACTGGCACTGCAGCTACTGTAACCACTGTGACTAGCACTAAGGCCACTATGACTAGCACTGTGGCTACTGCAACTTGTCCAACCGATGCTGCAGCTACTGCAACCCCTGCAGCAGATACTGATGATAAAACAAAAAACCAACCCCCTCCAGTGTCTGTTGCTCCTGTACAAAAGAGGAAACAAAAGAAATCAATTCGTGTAGTGAAGGATGAGGATGAATCAGGGCCATCTGGAGCATGTCAGGATGACGCAGGGCCATCTCAAGCATCTCAGGATGGAGCAGGGCCATCTCAAGCACCTCAGGATGGAGCAGGGCCATCTCAAGCCCCTCAGGATAGAGCAAGGCCATCTCAGGCATTTCAGGATGAGGCAGAATCAGAGGTTGTCACACGATCCCTGACCCTGAGTGAGTTGCGTGAGGTTCGAAAAGATTTCAGCCGCCGCCCAGGTGAGCACATCATCACTTGGTTGCTCCGATGCTGGGATCAAGGGGCCGATAGTCTGGAATTAGATGGCAGAGAGGCCAAGCAGTTGGGATCCCTAGCTAGAGAAGGAGGTATTGACAAGGAAATTGGGAAAAAGCCAGAAACCCTCAGCCTCTGGAGGCGACTACTGTCAAGTGTGGAGGAAAGGTATCCCATAAAGGACTATATTACATGTCAGTCACCCAAGTGTAACAACATAGAGGCAGTTATCCAGTACCTGAGAGAATTAGCTGTACGGGAGATCATTTATTATGATCTGGGCAAATGGCAGTCTGACCCTGATGAAGTTGTATGCACCGCAGATATGTGGCGTAAGGTTGTACGAAGTGCACCAGCGGGGCACACCAATTCATTAGCATCAATAGACTGGGATAATATGTATCCACCAACCGTAAGTGAAGTGTCCTGCCGACTCCGGAAATATCAGGACAATGTTTCCCAATCGGTGATCGCAGCGGTAGAGAAACTGGTCGAACGACTTGACAAAAATTTGTGCAACTCCCAACCCGTATGGGGCAATGTTGCAGCTACTGGGAGAAAGCGTCCATCATCCCAGAAGGGAGGATGCAGAAGGTGCACACCACGAGACACGCTGCGACAGCAGCTGTGGTTTGAACTGTGTGACCATGGTGAGGACATGAGGAAGTGGCATAGGCAGCCCACCTCAGCCCTCCAGGCACGAGTAAATGAGCTGCGAGGTAAAAGAACCGCACAGCGCGATTTTGCCAGGAAGAAGGCTGCACCAGTGAGCAGCCAATATGATCAGCAACAATAGAGGAGCCCTGCCTCCAGCCAGGTGGAGGAGAGGGATAACCGTGCTTATTGGACTGTGTGGATCCGATGGCCTGGTACGTCAGACCCACAGGAGTACAAGGCTCTGGTGGATACTGGTGCCCAGTGTACTCTAATGCCATCGAATCACGTAGGGACAGAACCTGTCAGCATTTCTGGAGTGACAGGGGGCTCACAACAATTGACTGTGTTAGAGGCTGAAGTGAGCTTAACTGGGAAGGACTGGGAGAAACACCCAATTGTGACTGGCCCAGAAGCTCCATGCATTTTAGGTATAGATTACCTCCGTAGAGGTTATTTTAAAGACCCGAAAGGGTACCGGTGGGCTTTTGGAATAGCTGCTTTGGAGACAGAAGGCATTGAGCAATTGCGTACCTTGCCTGGACTCTCAGATGATCCTTCTGTTGTGGGGTTGTTGAAGGTTGAGGAGCAGCAAGTGCCAATTGCTACAACGACGGTGCACAGAAAACAATACCGCACTAACCGGGATTCCCTGATCCCCATCCATAAGCTGATTCGTCAACTGGAGAGCCAAGGGGTGATCAGCCGAACCCGCTCACCCTTTAACAGTCCCATATGGCCAGTGCGGAAGTCCGATGGAGAGTGGAGGCTGACAGTAGATTATCGTGGCCTAAACGAAGTCACTCCAGGTATGAGTGCTGCTGTACCAGACATGCTGGAACTCCAATATGAATTGGAGTCAAAGGCAGCCAGGTGGTATGCCACAATTGACATTGCAAATGCTTTCTTTTCAATACCACTGGCGCCAGAGTGCAGGCCACAGTTTGCTTTCACTTGGAGGGGCATCCAATACACGTGGAATCGTCTGCCCCAGGGGTGGAAACACAGCCCCACCATTTGTCATGGACTAATCCAGACCACACTGGAAAAGGGTGGAGCCCCAGAGCACCTGCAGTACATTGATGACATCATTGTATGGGGCAATACAGCAGAGGAAGTATTTGAGAAAGGAAAAAGGATAATTCAAATCCTTTTGGAAGCTGGTTTTGCTATAAAGCAAAGTAAAGTCAAGGGGCCTACACGAGAAATCCAGTTTTTAGGAATAAAATGGCAGGATGGGCGTCGTCAGATCCCAATGGACATTATCAATAAAATAGCAGCTATGTCTCCACCAAGCAACAAAAAGGAAACACAAGCTTTCTTAGGTGCCATAGGTTTTTGGCGAATGCATGTCCCAAACTACAGTCTCATTGTGAGCCCACTCTACCACGTAACTCGGAAGAAGAATGATTTCCAATGGGGCCCTGAGCAGCAGCAAGCCTTTGAGCAGATCAAACGCGAGATAGTCCATGCAGTGGCCCTTGGGCCTGTCCGGACAGGGACAGATGTTAAAAATGTGCTTTACACTGCAGCCGGGGAAAATGGCCCTACCTGGAGTCTCTGGCAGAAAGCACAAGGGGAGACTAGAGGTCGACCGCTGGGGTTTTGGAGTCGGGCCTACAAAGGATCTGAGGCCAATTATACTCCAACAGAAAAGGAAATACTGGCCGCCTATGAAGGGGTTCGAGCCGCTTCAGAAGTGATTGGAACTGAAGCCCAGCTCCTCCTGGCACCCCGACTGCCGGTGCTGGGCTGGATGTTCAAAGGGAAGGTCCCTTCTACACATCATGCCACTGATGCTACGTGGAGCAAGTGGGTTGCACTAATTACTCAGCGGGCTCGAATAGGAAACCCTAATCGCCCAGGAATCGTGGAAGTGATCACAGACTGGCCAGAAGGCAAAGATTTTGGGATGTCACCAGAGGATGAGGAGGTGACACGCGCTGAAGAAGCCCCACCTTACAACAAACTGCCAGAGAATGAGAAGCGATATGCCCTGTTCACTGATGGCTCCTGTCGCCTTGTGGGAAGGCACCGGAGATGGAAAGCTGCTGTATGGAGTCCTACAAGACAAGTAGCAGAAGCCACTGAAGGAAAAGGTGAATCAAGCCAATTTGCTGAGGTGAAGGCCATCCAGTTAGCTTTGGACATTGCTGAGAGAGAAAAGTGGCCAATGCTCTACCTTTATACTGATTCATGGATGGTGGCTAATGCCCTGTGGGGTTGGTTGCAACAGTGGAAAAAGAACAACTGGCAGCGTAGAGGCAAACCCATATGGGCTGCAGACTTATGGCAAGACATTGCTGCCCGATTAGAGAAGCTTGTTGTAAAGGTACGTCATGTTGATGCCCATGTACCTAAGAGTCGAGCCATGGAGGAACATCAAAACAACCATCAGGTAGATAAGGCTGCTAGGATTGAAGTGGCTCAGGTAGATCTAGACTGGCAACATAAAGGTGAATTATTCCTAGCTCGATGGGCTCATGACTCCTCAGGTCATCAAGGGAGAGATGCAACATATAGATGGGCTCGAGATCGAGGGGTGGACTTAACCATGGATGCTATTGCACAAGTTATCCATGAATGTGAGACGTGTGCCGCAATTAAGCAAGCGAAGCGGCTGAAGCCGCTTTGGTATGGAGGACGGTGGATGAAATATAAATATGGGGAGGCCTGGCAGATTGATTACATCACCCTCCCACAAACCCGCCATGGCAAACGCTACGTGCTTACCATGGTGGAGGCAACCACCGGCTGGCTAGAAACATATCCTGTATCGCATGCTACTGCCCGGAATACAATCCTGGGCCTTGAAACGCAAGTCCTATGGCGACATGGTACCCCAGAAAGAATCGAGTCAGACAACGGGACTCATTTCCGAAATGCTCTCATAGACACTTGGGCCAAAGAGCATGGCATTGAATGGGTGTACCACATTCCTTATCATGCACCAGCCTCTGGGAAAATTGAACGATATAATGGACTCTTAAAGACTACCCTAAAAGCAATGGGTGGTGGAACATTCAAACACTGGGATACACATTTGGCCAAAGCCACATGGTTAGTTAACTCTAGGGGTTCTACCAATCGGGCTGGCCCTGCCCAGTCAAAATTTCCACGTACTGTAGAAGGAGACAGAGTCCCAGTGGTGCATATGAAGAGTATATTAGGGAAGACGGTTTGGGTCATCCCTGCTTCAGGTAAAGGTAGACCTATGTCGGGAATTGTTTTTGCTAAAGGACCTGGTTATACTTGGTGGGTAATGCAGAAAGATGGAGAAGTTCGATGTGTACCTCAAAGGGATTTGATTTTAGGTGAGAATAGCCAATATAATTAGTAAGGTAGAAATTGTATTATAATAAGTACTAAATAACCCATTACTGTATATTCATTATTACTATAATTGCTGTATGTTGTTGTTTGTTTTACCAATGGAGTTACAGCTGGAATCATACACAACAATGAAGGAAGACTGCCACGATGATGGGACCAAGACCTGCCATCACAAGAACTTTTTCCTCTTCCCCTTTGAAAATGAACACTTTTGATTCACAGACTATGACCATGGACCATGTCAGATGCATCGATCGAGAGTCCGAGATGCAGCATGCAACGAACCAATGACGCATACTGACACCATGAGAGACTGTTACAACGAATGGAGCCTGAAAATCATGGACTAAATCATTTACTCAACAAAACTCAGATGAATGGTCCATAGACTAAGGGAATAACACATATATGTGTGTCTGAAACATTGGTTGGACCTGGTCATGACGTAAATGGTATGGAATAAGGGGTGGAATGTCCTGGTTTCAGTCAGGATAGAGTTAATTTCATTTGTAGCAGCTGATGGAATGCTGTGTTTGGGAGTTAAAATGAAAGCAGTGCTGAGAACACCCTGATGTTCTTAGTTGCAGTCAGACAGTCAAGGACTTTCTTCAGCTTCTTTGTATTTCTCTATTCTTGAGAAAGGAGGGGCGAAGCCAGGACAGGTGACCCAGATGGGCCAAAGAGAGTATTCCATGCCAATTACGTCCTGCCTAGGAAAACGGGGGGACTGTTGGGAAGAAGAAGAGGGGCGGTTTCGGGACGCGTGCTTCCTCTCGGGACGCGTGCTTCTTGGGGGGACGGTCGGTTCCGGGACAGCTCTGGGTGGTACGGCCTGAGTTGTGTGGTTTGGTGAGAAACTGCATTGTGTATCAATAGTTTCATATTCTTTTGCTCTAAAGTCCTGTTAGCATTGTTATATTTTTATCTTTCTGTTATTTTAGTAAACTATCCTTATCCCAACCCACGGGCCTCCTAGTTTCTTGGTTTTGGAGTTATTTGCCCCTTCCTTTTCCCTTCCCTTGTTTCCCTTTCCCTTTTTCCCTTTTCCCCTGCTCTTTTACTTTAAGGAGCAGGCAACTGCGTGGATCTCAGCCCACAGCTGGGGTGAAACCACGACAGAAAGTAAGATGATGTTGAACAGAAACACATCTCATTGGGCTTAACCTTGTCAGGTCCTTTGCCTTACATTTTGCCAGAATGATTGAAATATTGGTATGGGTACTTTATTTCTTGTGGGCAAATAATACTAATTTAATACAGCACAGGAGTAGTGATAGGTATTGGTTAAATAATAGCAAATAATGTAACTTGTGTTTAGTGAAAACAGTAGTAAACAATGAGTGTCTAATGCATGTCAATTTTTTTTTCTAAATTGTTTTAGCAAACCCTTAGGTATCTGAGAAGATGGACAGCATTTAAGAGTCTTTTCTTTAAGCAATTAGTTCAAGTTCAGCAAAGATTGTAGTGATTCACAGTTGTTTCCAAATGCAGCGATCAATGAAATGCTTATTTAGGG
Source organism: Hypotaenidia okinawae (assembly GCA_027925045.1). Lineage (NCBI taxonomy): Eukaryota > Metazoa > Chordata > Aves > Gruiformes > Rallidae > Hypotaenidia > Hypotaenidia okinawae. Next base: position 148,076,904 of record BSDF01000001.1, read on the forward strand.
TATGTAAAATAGCTTCTACTCCCACAAGAAACATGTGTTTAGACTTGAGGAAATGACTTCTGCAGAAACTGGGATTCCAAATGTGTAAATTTTGGCTTTGTCCAGTTGCTTTAAATAAAATTTGCGTGATTGGTCTGTCAGTCAGCACTGTTAACAAACACTGATATTTTTAGAAGGATAAATCCAACCAGAACCGTTCTATGAATTAAATGTCATTATTTTCTCTAGAAGTCACAGCACTTCAAATTTTAGGGGAAAAATCACTGTGTATAAAAAGCGGTCTTTGCACTTGAGTAGTTCTGGTAAGTTACGACAGATGCATAGTGTAAAAACTAAGCTTTGCAGAAGAATGTTCACTCATTCTGCTACAGCAGAGTACAGCCTTCAGAATGAGTATTTACTTTTCCTGAGGAAATGATCTAGTTTTTGGTACAGCACAGATGCCACACTCTTTCTTAACTGACTTAGCGTAACTTTAGTACAGCAGGCAACTATTTTTCTGTACTAGAAAGTACCTGAGAAATGTTTTGGTGATGCTTTTGTGGAAAAATCATACATGATCTCTCTCTCTGTTTTCAGAAAGCTATTGCCTATCTCTTCCCTTCTGGCTTATTTGACAAACGAGCCAGGCCCATGATGAAGGTAGGATTATTTTGTTACATTTCTTAATAACTGTAGCATGATGTTTTAAGTAACTTTCCTTTTGCTGATATTTGTTTCTTTGTTTACAGCATCCTACTGAAATTTTTCCTGAGCAAAGGAGTAAGTGTTCATGGATTTTTATTTTTTTTTTAAATCACTATTTCTAAGTATTAGATTTTTTGCATATTTAGAATTCCTTCTTTTCAGATTTACTTTTCTCCCTCCCCCGTGTTCCTTATAACTGAATACCTGAGTAGTAAAAGCCTAATCTGATATTCATTATAAAAAAATACAAAACCCACTGCTGGATTCTGGAATACTAGCGGTCTTTTCAAACATCTTGTTAATTGACTATGTACGTGTTTTTCATTGTTTGAAAATAAACAGTAGGTAGGGTGACATGCAGAATCTGTTGAAGTCACAGGAGAACCTTCTATTGAATTCAGTAGTTTTTTGTCAGGGATATCACAGCCATGAAATACTCACTAATACTATTTTAAACCAAAAATTTTCCTGGAAACTTTATTGCTCTAAAAGGTCAGAAATTACAGCTTTGAAGTTGCTGGTTGAGAGAAAAGGGAGAGTGGAAACATTCCCAGTCGTATCTTAGTTTGGACCTGAAAGCCCTAACTCTGCGTTTGTGTCCATGCTGTCTTTGGTCTTGCTCCTGAGAAGCCATATGAAGTTCCACTTGTCAGTGAGAACTTCACTGAAATCACTGAACTGATTTTACATAGAGTATTTAGAAGGTATGACAAAACCTGTTGTCTGCTTTTGACTTGCCTGTAGTATGAACTAGTAGCAGGGGTGTGAAGCTCTACATTTGCTGAGCTGTTATGCCCTGAACAGACATTTCTGATCAACAAAAGCTTATCATTTTCCTTTCTCCCTCCCTTCCTTTTTACTGTTCCTGGAATTGATGCTTAATGTTTCCAGAGATTCACGTGTCTCTTAGAAAGCTGCGTAAATTATCTGGAATCTGGGAATTTAAGCATTCAAATGGTATCCTGTATTATTTTTTTAACTTCACAGTATTGTGAGGTAAAAAGTAGAAAGCAAAAGGATAAGAGAGTTCTAATCATTCTGCAGTTTCAAAATCCAAGGCCTGTTTTGTGGCAGAACTAAGATACTTGCAGAGCTAAAGATTTTTTTTTTAAATGCTAGAGGTGTCCTGAGGAGTGTAAGAATGAATTAGTTCAAATGTGTATCTTTGTATTTACATCTAAAAATAACACTTCCAATAGGTATCTCTTTCAAGGCAGCTTTGCCTTGTCTATGCATTGTCTCTTCAACAACTTTGAAGTACACAAGTGTAAATTTACACTTGAGAATGTTCCCTGAACAGCGATTTCAACAAAATGTGCTTTCTCAGCTGCATGCATGGAAAGACACATGCTCCACTAGTAGGATGCATGGGTCCAAGCTGCCCTGTATTCCCTCTGTTATACCAGGTTTTGCACCTTTCTGTACCACTTAGTTCATATTACCTCTCAGCGTTCCAATGCAATCTATATTGTGCTTATTAGGTTCTCGGAGTGTTATCTTTATCTGTGGCTTATAGATTGCTTCACCTGAACTTCACTGGATAAAATGGCTGGGACTTTCTTTACAGTTCCATTTGTAAAAAAAAAAACAAACACAAAACTCTGAGGTTTTTCGTTTTGTCATTTCTTTATTTGGATAAGGTCTTTATTGTGTTATATTTAAGTTGATTTTTTTTCCCTGATGTTAAAGATATTTCTCCTTAAATAACATCTTTAATGAATAAAATAAGTTCAGTGTGCTGAATAACTAACATATGTTTTCTTGCTGAGCTGATTATGTAAACTATAGGATAGGTCTTTTTATTGAGATATCTCAAATTTATTAACATGAAAAAGTCCTGATATCACCCAGGTTCTGAATACAGGCGTGTTACCTGCAAAAAATACTTGTATGAATACTTTAGGTGAACTGTATTAACAAAAAATTTACTGTCAGTTTAAATCATTGTTTTTCCAGAGCTGTTAATCACTTGTTTTTCACAATCATGGTGCTGATTTCAGTTGTCTCTTAATATGCACTTCTTCCTCTTCTAAAATGGGTATTTCTATCTGGAATACCAACTATACAGTCTTTGAAAGTTTATTTAAGATGTACATAAAGAATTCCTTCATGTTAAATGTTATTTACAAATATATTAAATATTTGGTTATAATTGCAGGTGGAGATTAGTTTTTAACAAGATAGTCTAAATCATTAGGCTTCCAGACAGGTTGAATAAGTGTAAAACTCTTTGCTCTCTGATATTTAAAAAGGTAATCAGTATTATGAAAGAGGTTGATAACTGCAATTAAATAGAAGGGGTCTTTTTAGTGGGTGTATATTGCTTTCTTGTCTAATCTTGCTTTTCATTAGAAATCCAGTGGGGAGAAGATGGCCGACCGCTTCACTTTCTTTTTTATACTGGCAAGCAGTCATATTATTCATTAATGCATGTAAGTATGTTATAATCTGTAATAAATAATGCTAGCTCCCAGTCAAGTACGCTAGAGATGTGTATCAGGAGCTCCTGCATTTGCTCATGTTTTCACAGTAGGTTGCAATATCACCACTGAAGCTAAATACAGTGTATATTTTTATGTCACAATATCCAAGATTAGGGGCGTTTTTATGTCACTTTTAAGAGAGGGGACTATATAACTTGCTTTAATTTTTGGTGTATTTTACAGTTCTGGCTATAGACTGGGTTTGAATAGTTTGAATGCTGTCTTGTGGGCTGTGTCTGGTTAGTAGCATAAGGTGAGTAGTGCAGAAGGCAAACACAACAAAAAAGGCTAGTTCCAGGAAAACTCATTGTAGAATAAAAAATAGTTTGGTGTTGTGTTTTTTTTTTTTCCTTCCCTTGAAGGGCAAAGCTATAAGAAATGTTATTTGTGCTGACATTTAGTGTGAGGAAAATTTGCATTTAAACTGCTTAATTGATTTTTTCAAAGACTGTTCCATTCATGCAAACTTAAGGCTTTTTCTGATTAGCATGGTTCCAGGAGTAAAGGATCTGCATCTGTTTACCTTGATGAAAAAAAACTGTATCTAATAGAACATCACCAGACCCTGAGTCTTAACATGGATTATGAACAGACATTTCATATGTATGACCCTTAGTGGCACCAGCAGTATCTACCTGTTTAGAAGAGTTTATAAAGACGTGCACGTTTCTTACGTGTACTTACAGAAGGCAGGAGCATTAATACTGTACATAGAAGTATTTAATTGGACAACTGTGTCAGGTCTTGTTTCCTCTTTAGGGAGTCTTAAAAAACTTAGTTCTGCGGTTAGTCTGTTGTCAAAATAAAGAAAAGGTTTATGGGAACAAATTCAGTGCACAGCTTTACTGAGTGTAGTGTTTTTATTAGAATTATCTGATATTTATTTGCGTTCTGCATACCCAAAGGACAAAATCCCCACTTGTCAGGTACATTCATTTCTTTGGAAGAATAAAAAACACCCCTCCCCTCTCTTTTTTTTTTTTTTCTTTTTTTCTTTTTTTTTTGGTTGTTGTTGACCTTGGGCAAATGAGCTTCTTGCCCTGGCAGAAATGAAATGAATGATAAATGTAGAGTGTGTCTTTGCTGAGTAATGGAGCTGCAGCATAGGCTTTCCACAGAGGTTTTCTCCTGCACAGCCTGAGGCAGCCCGAGGACCCCTGCTGTTCATTTAAATAGGTATGTCAAATCTGCCTCGAAACGCCGCTGGTTTGATCTGTGGTAATATTTGTGAAGGTTCCATATGGACTTGAGCCCCCCGCAGTGCTAAGAAATAATGTACAACGCTTCATGGTGCAGACGCAAATTTCCTCTGAAAAGGGATGCAGTGCTGCGCTTTAGCTGTCGGAGGGGATGATGGAGCTGACGCGCTAGGCCTGTCAACTTGTTACACGGATGGGTTGCACGCAGCGAGGCTGTGGAAAATCTGTGCCTTTTAACTTTTCTACTTAATCACGGTTGTAGCATTGCCTTTAGACTGTATGCTACATTAATTCTCTTCCTGCCTTCTGCCTTTCATCCCAAGTTTCACGGAAAAAAGTAAAGCATGCAGGTCTTGTAGAGGAGCCTTATCAAACAGCTGTCATCTGACAAGCCATTTGCATTTGTTTTGGCTGAAACAGAGCAACCCAAGGGCAAGATGTTTTGTTGCATTCCATCATAATGAAGAAATTACGAATTTTACAAGGAGCACAAGTTTATTTTTAGCTCTTCTTAGCAGTTAGAAAGAAAGAGTATGCGAGCTTGCCTCGGAAATCTCTGAAAGAATAGTGTGCGTCTCGTCTCTAACAGTGTGGCAACCACCTTCAAACAAATGGGTTTGACAAATGCATTTTTCATTAATATAGGATACTTGGGTGTTTTTTGACTGCTTCTAAATGTTTTCATGAAATAGACTTCTACCTGAGCACAAGGTTTAACAGGGGTTTTTTTAGTCAGCCAAATAAAAGCTGAAATATGTGTGAACTTCACAACATTGTTTTAACCTCCTATTAGACTAATGTGTATTTTAAAAAAAAGTATTTTTAAGTCTGAAAGCTAATTAATTTGGCTAGGGGAAAAAAGAAAAGGGTTGTATGTTTATACAGTCCAGTGTAAATTATCAATCCCATTTAAGGATGTCTTTTAAATTGCTACATTAAGTCTAATAAATGGCCAAACATATTTAACTCAAACTTGTACACCAGCAGTTATTATATAGACTCGTGGAACTTTTATTAATTGCTAGTAATATAACTGGTCACAGCATTATTTCTTAATGCTAACAAATATTACCCACTTACATGCAAATATACATAGTCTGGTTTTAGTATTATAGCTGCCATATATATGTTATGACTTGAATATCAAATGAACTTTCATAAAGGATTTTTGCTTTACACTCCATTGCTGTCTTTGTTCTGCCTGTTGAATAAAGTTTAGCTGAAGGGGAAAAGACTCTTTTTTTTTTTTTTTTCTTTTCTTCTGATACACAAAAGAATGTTTATAGCATGAAACACCATTTCACAAATGTTTGATAGCATATTTGATCATCATTTAACTTAAAAGTTTTTGAGTATTGTCATATCTTTGTAATGTGCGGAACAAGACAAAGTGATCTCTTCATACCTTTCTCTAGCAAAATAGTGATTTTGTGTAATTGTGCACTTCCTGAGAAATATCAGAGGTTGTAGATCAGAGATAAATACTCTAACAATAGAGCTTTTTGACTCTTAAAAACAAAACCTCATCCCACTTCAGTTTCTGCTGAAGTCAAAAACACATAAGCAGCAAAGAAAAACGCCAACTGTTGTTTAAAATGATGAAGGCTCTACAGCATATTTTAACCAAAATATTAAAATCAAGATTGATTTTTTCCATAAAAATTTCTTGTAAGTTTTGATTTGCTAATTTCTTCCCTAAAAATTTTATGCGGAATAAAAAAAGAGTTCTAATTTTTATTTTAAGAGAGCATCCTTGAAGTGATCTGAAATTTGATCTCTACTAGAAATGGAGGTGTTTCGGTACATAGCCAATCTTGTAAAATCAGCTATTTTGATTGTGCAATAGCTGAGTTTACAAGGCACACAGATGTGTACATTCATGAATTGGACTATTGAATCCTGAAGTGATTAGTAAAATCTTCACCTGCCAGCTTTGAAAAAGCAAGTGTGTTTTCAGAAGCTTTCTTTAGCCTTTGGGGAGTGAAGATTTGTCAGATAAATTATTGGGCATTACATGGGATTCCTGATTTTGCAAAGGCTCATCCGCATACTTTTCTTCACACGAGTGGTTCTTTTAGTCTGTTGACTTCATCTCTATATAGAGATTAAGTACATGCATTAATTTTTTTAATGCTTAAGACCAAAATTTTATTTCATAAGACATACAAGTCCACTTTCATTGCCAGGAATATGCAGGAAATTATATTTAGTGTTTCTCTAACACTTAAAAGTATTTTAAAATACTACTTTTTAATGTCATTTGACTTGATCTCCCGTGTAAGGGTTCTTCATGTGAATGGACATGATTACTGTAATTTCACCAGAACAATTTAGAGAGTTCATTTTAATTCCAAGAAGAGCACATTCTTGGTACTTAAACAGGCTGTGGAGTGTTGGTATACTTTGGGAATGCCTAGGGAGGGTCTTGAGGAAAATCTTACTGTCCCAGCTGTTGTAAAGCTTTCTCTGCAGCTGTAATAATGAATTTCTGAGGCTAAAATACTGGTGGGTGGTAATCCACACTTTCACTTTATGGGCTTGTGTACCTCAGTGGTTTCTGAATATGATGGCAGAATCCTTTAACTTGGGTCATATTACCTGAAAATACTTCAGTTGCTGATCAGAAGCAGTTCTGACTGTAGTCAGTCTGCCCTCAGGCAACAGCTGTGGTTCCCCCCATCCCTTCCCCTTTTTTAGTTTTAAAGAACTGTGATACAGTTGTGTTTCTGTTGGGCTCCTGGTTCGTCTGTTTTTTGCTGCCCATTCCAACAGACACATGCATATCCCAGAGTGCAGTGAAGATGATGCCAGCGACTGCTTTTGCCGGGTAGGAAGGTGACACTCGTTGCTTTACAAAGGCAGAAGATAAGCTGAGAGGCTAGCAGTAAAGTGATTTAAAAAACCCTCCTTGTCCATTTATGACACCTAGTAACCCAGTACTTCTGATCATCTAACCAAAGTATCTTCTCCATGCACGGTTTGACTTCCTCCAAGTGCAGAAACTAAGCCTGTTCCAGCTGAGCTCTTTCTGGAGAGCTGAGGGGCAGCCACAGCCTTCCTTCCCCTTCTCTTCCTTCCCTTGCCAGTCCAGAGCAGAAACTTCCATACTGATTCTTCTTCATGCCTGACTGTAGATGCCTCAAAACTGCTTGGTGTCAGGCATGACTCGAGCCCCCTCACCCAAACCTTGTCTGCGCTTTTCCTGTGGTCAGTTTCTCCTCTGAAAGGAGCCAGTAAGATGATTAGAGTGATATGACTCGAATCTTGCCCAATGTAGTGCTACCATATCTCCTTGTCTTGGAGATCTATGGATATACTTGTGAAGTTTGGACATATTTAAAAGCATGATTTGTTGTGGTATTTTATATGATGCTTCTTGTGTTGGAAGATAAAGAGACTTTAAGTTGAAAAATTTTCCTAGTTCTTACCAGCTACAGTTATGTCTATGAAAAAGAAAGGCATACTGCTAGAGTGTATGAGTTCTTGTGCTGTCTCTTAAGAGAAGTGGATGATTTTGTACTTCAGGAATTTATGCTGTGGAATTCTTCCAAAAGTACTTCCGTTCCACTGGGCTGTTAAAAATGTCACTGGTGACCTGCATCAAAGACTGGAGTGAATTGTCCCTGTTTAAATGCTTTGAATGCAGCTCAGGTTGCAATCTGTTCTTAGTTCGTTCACTTTAAGTATATTTTTTAGTATATGTGCGGGTGCATTTTTATATTAGTGAACAGTAGGTGTTTATAATTAAGCAAGGGTGTGTGTGTGTTTTTAAATGTAAACTGTTGCAGAAATTTCATGGCATCCTGTTGCAAATCCTAGTATTTTTCTGTTACGAGCTAGTTTCTTTATATCTGACGATAATGACTTCTCACGTTTCTTCTTTTACTCTTTCTTGTAAAGTAATAGAAAGGAAAAAAACCAAACCACCATTATTCCTTGGCCCCATGAATACTTAAACTGGAGTTTGTCTCTAGTATTTGCCCAGACTTTTTATATTAATAAGGTGTGTGAAAGTGATTGCAAACTTTCTTTTTGGTTGTTAATGGAAGTAAATTATTTGGCACATAAGTACTTCCTTGCAGCACAACGATCCTGTTTTGTTTCAATATAACTTTTAATAATTACTCCTATTTAACTTGTGATTTGAATCACTGTTATAATTCAGTGCACTAGATGTTATATTTTAGAACCAAATCGTCTCTGATGCTTTATTAAAATCATGCTGCTTCTGTAATATTTTCAGTGTGACTTGTTGGAATATTTTTCCTTTTGTTTTTCTGAAGATGTAAATCACTGTCACAGCATGGGTTGAAATAATAGCATAGATGAGAATTTTGAGAAAACAGTTTAAAAAAATACTAAAAACTCAGACTAAATATGTCAGTAACATTTGAAAGAACGGAAATTCTGATCACTGTAACCATACAGCATTGTCCCTGTAGACGTGCCTGGGTAAGAGGGAGTTCCGACTGATACAGACCACCAGTAAAGCTAACACTCTAGATGTAAAAAAACCATCTAACTAAATGAAATTATTTGCAATCTTAAACCTTGTAAGTATTTTGAGGATGTCAGGTTGAAATGTGGATCCATGATGAAATTATTGTGCGTTATGTTTTAGTTACAGGCATTATACAAATGTAGTTGCCTTTCTGTATACATTCAAGATGGTTTTTTACATACAGGTGTAAGAAGGTAACAAACACTGTTGAAAAAAAATAGCAGAATACAAAATTAAATACTTCGAATGTGAAAATATTATATGTACTGTCTGAATGTTCATTGGTTTAGGTTTAACTTGCTATAGTTTTTCTAATTGGCTTGTCTGACCTCTGCATTTTAAATATTTGGAGAGTAACACCACATAAACGTGTGTTTTTTAAATAACAAAATTTAAATATTGAGTGGGAAAATGCATTTGAATACTACTTCCATTTATGTTTCAGGAAACATATGAAAAATTTCTAACTGCTCAGAAATACCAAGACCAACTGATAGCTCAAGGCCTTCCTCATCAAAAGGAAAAAAAGTAAGCTTCCAGTTAGAATTAATATTGATACTAGTTTTCTCAAAATGCTTTGGAGTGGTTTTTTAGCACTTCTTGTATTTCTGCACCCTACTTGCCTTTTATTCCACAAATGCATTTTCAGACTTTTCCCTATTCCATGTTTAATCTCTCCCTGCTCTTCAATATTCTCTCCTGCATAAAAATTCTGAAGTGTGATTTGAAAATGAGTTGGGAATATTCAGTATTGCTGTATATGAAGTTTTCTAATTATTTCTTTTTTAAAGGCTTTGAAAAAGGAGGCAAACTCTTTGTAAGAAAGCAAGGCTTTAAAAAATACCAAATAAGTTGCTTATCTGTTGGAAAAATCCTGAAGCTGAGCTCTCCAATAGTTTTTCATTAATTACAGTTCTTGGATATTTTTATGGTTCACCAGCATTTAACTTGAAGAATATCAAAACACTGTTTTTCTGGTGGCTTTGAACAGCTAACTCATAAAGGACTGTAGTAATGTCAGGAAAGTTTATTTGGCTGGATTTGTTTAAATATCACCATTATTAGTAATAGAACTTAGTTTCTTTTCCTTTTCCTCTTCTACTTTTCTGGTATGCACCATAAGCTCTCCAGCTAGTTAGCCACTGGGCAGAAAAGACATGTCAACCACAAGTGGGAGATGCTGCAGTTGTTCCTGTATTAATGCATACAGTCAGGAGTGTCTTAGAAATGGGTATATGCTTTAAGAACTGTTTGCTTCTCTTGTGGTATATTATTCCTGATTTTTCTGGTTTGAGGTTTTTTTGCAGGGACTTTATGCTATATTAGAATATGAAATGAAGCAAGTCTTTAAAAGAAACGGATACAGCTAGAAAGTTTTGATTTTTGGCATTTACTGCTTTTTTTTCTATAGTTACTTTTTCACTGTCCAAGTTGTTTTTATCTTTGTTCTTCCAGTGTATTTTCTAGCCAGATTTATATGCTGTTCCAGTTGCACATCATGTTGGTTTGTCATTTCTTAATTACATCCATTAGTTATTTATGTTAGAAAGAGAAAGGATTAATTTGCTGAGATTATTTCAATTTCTTAAATAACCCAAGTTCATGTTTCTTCATGATATAAATAGTGTCCTGTGACCCACAGAATGTTTTATCCATATTAGCTTCTGAGCAGACAAGAGAACAAATGAATTTAGTTTCTTGGTGTGTTCTGTTGAAAAATAACTTGGCTCCTTACAGAGCTCAGTCAGTGGATTTACTCATGTGAAAAATGACCTGAAGCTAGTCAGAGTTGAAAGGCTTTTTCCCTGTTAGGTTTGTAAAAGCTCAGAGAATTTAAAGGATTTTTTGACACTTATTTTCCACACTGAATATAGTACTTCCTCTGAGAATAGCCTGGATAATTTATCTCTCAAGAGCACGTAGAAGAGGAATTTGTAGTTTATTCCCCCTCCCCCCAACCTATTGTAGATGCATTCTGTAATAATAATTGTAGGATCTGATCTCTAATTACTTTTTAAGTTTATAGCTTTTCACATGTTAAAAATTTCATTGACTTCACTGGAAGTAGCGATATGTAAATGTAAGTATATACTTGAGTCTGTCAGGATTGGCAACTTTTAAGAATTACTGTCAAAACCAGCATTGTTTCTAAATAAATGTCTCTCATGCCCTGACTCAGAAAAGCATATAAATACATACTTAAGAAGAAGTACTACTTAAAATCACTTTCAGGAGTGCTTTTCTGAATCACAGCTTCCTTAATGCTGCTGAAAACATTCATTAAGATTGTTTCTAAAAAAAACTGAAGAGGAAAGAAAGTAGTTACAGCTTTGCCTTAAATTTACCTGATAATGTTGTCATGTGTCTTTATAGCGGCATTCTGTTTTCTTGGTCACTTCGTATCGTATATATTTCCCAAAGATTTATTTCAAGCATTGTTTTTTCTGTGTGTTAACGTCTGTGTGAGGGTGTTTTCATAGGAGCTTTTGCTTTTGCCATCATCAGTGCAGTTTCTGTGCTGAGCAGGTCAGGATTACGCAGTAGGTAAAACACAGCGTGTCACTGCGGTGTTAGTACTCTGACCATGCTCACTGCCAGTGAAGTGTTTTTTGTATTGATCAGAAAAGTAAAGACCAGAGGCAAAACCCTGTTACTTTAGAGTTTGATTTTTAATGCCGTGCCTTTTGTTCTTTGCTGTTCTCTTAAACCAAACTTCCTGGCAGCACGGTTTTCGAGCTAAGACCGGAATTGTGGGGAAGATCACTTACTATTACAATAACACTAGCTCAATCTCAGGCTTCACTTATATGAATAATGCATAACCTATACTCATCATTTTCATGTGGTTAATTCAATATGTGAAGTTACCACCCCTTTCAAAAGATCTTTTAAAATCAACACAGGTCTTCTCATGTTTACCATAGGAATGTGATCTGTATTAATTTATAATGGGAAATGTATTTCTGAACGAAGGCTGACTGTACGTGTGGTCCTTTGTGATGTAACTCTAATTGCATGGTTAATTAAAGGGAGAATATATGTGATATTTTAAACAGGAACCTGGTTGGCAGCAGATGGCTGACTAAGATTGAATTGGAAGAAATGTTGTTAGAAAAACTGTCAGATGATGATGTAAGTAATTAATCTTTCTAATCTTAAGGAGGCTTATGTCTTAAAAATACAGACCCGGCGTGCGTTTTTGGATACTGAAAAGGTACTACATAGAAGCAGGTGCTTAGGTGCTTTTCAAGATGAATTTTCTTCCTGCTCATAAAGTCTGCTTGTGTTCGCAGCACTGTTGTGTTCCTGTGGCCTTGAAAAGTGCTCCGTGTCGCTTCCTTTCATCTAGCACAGTACAGAACTATTAAGGGCTTTCTAATGTTGCTAAGTGTTTATTTTTTTCTCCTGGTAACTTTGCAAAGCCTAGAGCACTTGTTCCTTGTCATCTAATTACGTAGCCAGGGCTGGACTACAGGAACACTCTATAATGGAAATAAATAGTGATTTATGTGATGTACAGATGAAAACCAGACAGGGCTGGAACCTCTGCTTATCATAGGGCAGGGGCAAATGCTAAAGAAGGGGAACAACACGATGGATTTGTGTAATGGTAAACCTGCACAGTGTTTCCAGTTATTTCTATGATTATCATATTCTCCTTAAGATTAAACATCACAGAGAAGGCTGATCAGAAATAGAGAGTCCTTTTTCTTAGGGACTGGCTACAGAATCAGGTATCAGAAACAAGATACTACATAGTTCTGTGGTCTGGTACCTCTTCTTCTTTTTGCCTTGATATGAGTAAGGTGAGGGAGAGGAAGGTTTTGAAGTTTCCTCAGTATCTGCAAACTGTATCACTGTCAAGATTTGGAGTCCTCCTTTACATGTATCTCTGGGGATGAGAGTGTTCATCCTGATCTTTGTGCACTTTCTTCTCCCCCAGAGCTTTTTCCTACAGTCTCCTAAAGAGCATTAGATTTTGTAACCACAGGTCTGGTCTGTGTGGCCAGCTTCATTTTTATTTTATTTTTTTTTTTAATTAAGTTTTAACTTGAATGAAAATGTAATGCTATTTGTCCAAGCATCCCAAGTATTTTCTCACCTGGAAACAGCATTCTTCAGTCTCTCCTGTCCTGAGGACAGCATCATCACAAAAATAGCATAGCAGAAGCAAAAATGATCCTCTCCTCACTCCTCTTCCAGCATAGCAATGTGCGATGGCTTCCTTGTCTGTGGGTGATGTGAAAAGGTCCCAAATAGATTGTGAGCTGTAAACATAAGTTAAAAGTTGGTGTTGTAAATTCTCCATCCTGATATATCCCCAGGAGACTCCCTCTGTTTTGCTTGCAGTAGAAGCACTTCAGTGTTTTCAGCAGCTCCTGCATCCGGCGTGCCTGTTTTTCCCCCGAGTGCCAGGAACCTGTCTAGTTGTACAACCAGTTTGGTGCTCTCCACTGCGTGCTTTTTGTACGTGCAATACCCCACAACCCAATCCTTTTACATACTGGCCTCTCATATGTAAATAAACCCCCCCACAGAGCCCCATCCTGTAGTAACAAAAACTATTTAAATGTATTTGGAATGTCTCTCTATGAGCCACCCATCTTACCTGCTCTGATTCATTCATGTTCATTGCCATTGCAACAAATTTTTCTGTGGTGTTTGCATTATTAAACAAAGTCAGCTATCAAGATTTTTTTTTTCTTTTGCATCCTACAAGTGAGAGCTGTTGGAAGCTTTCCCCATCTGTACCATCTGTAATTTTAAAACTTTTTGTATTTTTATATTTCTGCTCTCAAAGGCTTTACCACGTGTCTGTGTCTCATATCATTAGAAGTAGCTTCCTAAGTGATGTCAGAATTCCAGGGGCAATTGCTAGGTTACAAGTATTAATTTTGTGCAGAAGGCCCTGGCAGCAGGGAGAAGAAAAACTGCATTTAAGAAGAGTTTTAAAGTAAAGAATACTTGAAAAACAAGGTTATGATACCTATATGAAAAAAGCCACTTTAAGTGATAGCCTACCTTTATATCCAGTGACCGGCCGTGTGGTGCTCCTGCCAGGAGGTAACGCTTCATAACAGGACATCCCAGCTTCTAGCACTAACGGGTTAACCCGGTGGTGTTTACTCTTTAATCACATGTTGAAGAACTTTGGGAAGGGGGTGTGTGTGTAAGGGGGAAGGAGAACCACACACTAGCAAAAGATAATTTATTTCAAGAGGTTGCCCTTTAAGTCAAGTATCTGAATTTTTAAATAGCTTGATTGTTCGGTTTTAAAGGAAATCATAAACATTAAAGTAACTCAGCTTGAACAGCCGAGGATAGATAGGTAGGTATTTCCTGTATATATTATAAAATATAATCATTTAAGAGGTTCAGTTTAGTGAAATAAAATTATTTCCAAGTCAGTGAACATGCTGACTTACCAAAAACGAGGTGAAAATCTTTTCCTGTTGCCATTTTAATAAAACGACAATAAAAGAATGAAGACCCCCCTCAATGTTTTCATTTTAAGTGTGAGATGAACTTCATTCTAATACAATAATCCTGTATTACAAAGGGGTTGGTTATGCTTTGAATTAAAGTTCCATTGTTGCCTGAAGAAAGAATTAAGTATCTTTAGTCACACAGAAAATGATGCATCTGCATGCTGTTCTTAAATCAGCATGTAGGTGCAAAAGTGTCATCTTGTCAGAAATCATCAATAAAAGTGAAGTAGGAAAGATCAATTATATAAAAATAGAAAGTTTTAGCAAATGCAATTACACTTGCATCCTTTAATGAAGTCTTGTTGTCTACAGTATTCAAGATTTATTCTGCTCTTACAAAAATTGATGACGTTGCCATGTGGTGACATTGAGGAGAAGTACATGCAGAAGTTTACCAGAGAAGTTCCTGTGCAGCTACGAAAAGTAGTTATTGAGCCCTTGAAGTATGATGAGCGAGGAGTGGCCTTCAGCACTGGGGAAGGTAGGAGCTTCCAGCTGGTTGGTAATAATGCAGAACTTTTTTCTTCTTCACACAACTTTTCTTTACAGTATGTAAAACCCTGAATGTGTCACTGCTTCATTTAATTTGCTGCTGTATATGTTGTGTGTATAACTGTTAATTATGTTTTCACACACTTAAGACATGGTGTGGCCTGGTAACAAAGTGGAATTATTTGTCCCAGAGGCTATGAGCTGCTGGGGTTTTTATCTGGGTTTCCACGCAGTGGCACTTTTGCAGAGGGCACCCTGTTGTGCCATGTGCTGTAGGATACCAAAGGGTGAATGATGTGAAATGAGTGATTGCTTAGGAAGAAGAATGTAGCGACAACATGGATAGGGAAGTTCTGATTCTGGACAAAGCACGTGCACACACACACACGCACTTCATGCTGTACCTCTCAGAGGAACAGTAGAGATTGTGTGCATTCTTAAGCAGCAGGCAGCAGGTGATAACAGGAACAGCGGTCACTGAGAATGAGAGGGGCAAAATGGCTAGAGCACTGTGTTTTAGCTGGGTTGGCTTCAGGATGATGTGACAAAGAGGAGATGCGAGGGCACCAAACTGGGATTTTAATCCACACTTGTTTTCAGTAGCGTCTTCGACAGTAGTTATTGAGGTTTGATAAATGCAACCCATGTCAGTTGAGAAAAGCCATCGTTTTTTAATAAGTTCAAGAATAACCTTGGTTTTGATTCATTGTGTGTGTCCCTGTGTGTGTGTCCCCCTCCCCCAAATTAAGAAAAATGTCTAACTTAATTCATAATGTCTTTATCAGAAGGATTGCTTCCTTTGTGCTGTGGAAGATTGGTCTTTGCTTTTAGCACAGAGTTTGTCAAGCTTGAAGCAAATGCAGTTAGAGAGAACTAACTATAGTAATTTCTGAGGAAACTGTTAAATGATGCATAGGCATTGCTTCAACCATGTTAACCTTTTCCATGTGAATTTTCTTAAACTTTTGTATTTTTGTATAATTTTATGAAGTATTTTAATATTACTAGAATTTATACTGAAATGTAGGTCTTCAACAGACTGTTTATTTCCATATACTGTGACATCACCAGGTCAAGAAAGTGTCCTGATCTACTGAAATTATGGAATATAGTGTTATCTCTACTACCTCCTCCACACACATACTTCCCCCTCCCCCCTCCCAACAGGCACAGATTCAAATTTATTGGAAGTTTGATGTTCATTGTTTGTATTTATTTCCTTCTCTTAAGGCTTTTTTTTTTTTTGTTACCTCAGCCTCCAGAAAGAAACAGCTGGTACTTAGGAAAGTGTTGAGATTTGCTTAACTACTTGGGCACTGGAAGTTCTGTAGAATATGTAAGTCTCATGACAGATTGGTTTTAATTCCTTTAAGGTGCAAGAAAAACAGCAAATGCGACTGCGGTAGTGTATGACAATGGGACTGGAAAAATTACTGTGAATGGAATAGACATTTTGCATTACTTCCCAGTGCTGCAGGACAGGTGAGAGCACTATGAAATCCTGTACTTAAATTATTCCAGCAAAAGTTAATGCCTGCAATTATCTTTTGGTGCTGTGTTCCACAGAGCTGATCCCATGTTCTTGCTTCTGTGTAACTTACCCTTTTATGAAAATTGGTCTTGCTTTTTTTACTAGTTTTTGGGAGTCAGCACTGTAAGAGCTGATAGGTAAGCCTTGCTCCCTGTGTTTTTTGACTCTCCCTTTCTGGAGGGATGTGAACCACAATCACAGACTATTTGGACACTTGAAATTTTGAAAAAAGGCTTACAGTTTATTTTAAAAGCAAATCATAAACAGTTGCCTGTCAGTGTTTCATTGGAGATTAGCAGATTGTATGTATGTGTAGTTGCTCTGGCATACAGTAACGTGGGGGAAGCAAACAAGGTGAGATACGTCATGTTAACCTTCTGATTTTTGGAGGATGTGCACTGTCTGATAAAGGGAAGACTTCTCATAAGGCTGACAAGGTTTCTATCCCTTACATGATTTTTAGTTTATATTGTGGTTTCTGAGCTTGAGAACAGAGAGATTGTGCAGTTTGAACATTCAGAGCCAGCATATCTTTGCATCTATAGTAAAACAAAAGTAATAGTAAAACTGAACTTAAAATACTTCCATTGGAAGTTTCAATATGCTCCTAGCTGCTCTTTTCCCATTGATTTAGTTGATATCCTAGGAAATTAGAGATACTCATATCTTTCTGGATCTCTGCCTGAAAGTTAACTATGTTTTTGTATATACTGTAAGAAATGTACGTAGCATGAATCTTTATATGTATGTTTATGTTTAATGTTTATGATGATTATTTTTTATTTTTAGAGAACAGCTGTTGTTCCCTTTCCAGTTTCTTGACAGAGTAGGAAAACATGACATGGTTTGCACGGTCTCTGGTGGAGGAAGATCGGCGCAGGCGGGAGCGATACGCTTGGCCTCTGCGAAAGCCCTGAGGAGTTTTGTGACGGAGAGAGAGGTGGAATTCATGAGGCAAGGTAGGAATTGGAATTATTTCAGTGTTTCCTAATGCACTTCTGGTAGTTAACGGAATTAATCCAAGGATCATTAAGGTTCAGGTAGTGTAAATTTGAGTAAATAATCCCAGTGAAACCTTGCCTATTGTATGAAAGGGATCTACACATATTTATAAATTGTTTCCACTTCTTTCCTAGCATCCTTTTGGATGACTTGAGCATTTTGCCATCTGCTCATGACCCCTCTTAGGTCTGTTAACCAGCTTATGTTGCCTCAGTGTAGAATCACAAAAGATGAATGGGTGTTCACTAACAAATAAACCTGTATCAGGCACTAGTGAGCTGTAAGATGCTAAGATTGTATTTTGCTTGTTTGGTTAGTTGCATCTTGTTCATATTTCAAGTTTTATTCTTGAATGTAAACAAACGCTAGATGGTTGGCTTTGTGGTGGTAGTAGTGAGCATAAGTGTCTTGTGTACAGTTAGCCAGACCGAAGGTGCTGCTTCCCTCACTTTATTTATTTAGACTTTATAGGTTACCTAGGACAAGATAGAACTTGTGTGGATAGCTGCAGTACTCGGTGCTTCTCCGTGATGAGGTGCCAATATCGATTCACCAAATACAGAGTTATGAACAGTGAGCTTTTGACTGCACTCTTCCTGGGTGATACCTGTGTGTGTTACTGGCACAGCAGCTATGATTTCTTTTTCATTCTATCCCCATCCACAGAAGTAAAGCTATTTTCATGCTAGTATATTTGCAACAAGTTTCTTGGATTGTAGCTTTTTGGTACTGACAAGTATGACTTGCTGGGAGTACCCCTGTGATGAGCTGACATTATAATGATTTGGGTATGTGATGAGATCAGCGTCATTCCGAGCCTCTTCTGGACATTGCCAAATACAGCTTGGAAACACTAAGTGTGCTTTAAAGCTGTGGTCTCCACAGTGGGCTGTGTGCATTCCTGCGTTGCACGAGATGCTCCGTTGGGGTGGAGAAAGAAAATAGAAGGCTTTCAGCAGTGTGTATAACTTCTAAATTAATACACACACGTGTATTATAGGAGGGGATCAAAAAGGGTTTGGAGACCACTGCTTTAAAGGCTAAAGCGATGTAGGTTTATATCTATGTGGGATTTTTTTTTTTAGTGTTTTGTAAAGTAAAATGTGAAGAAAGTTCAGTCCCTAGAGAAAAGTTAAAATGTGAAGAGAATCCTATGACGTTCCTATCGGTGTGTTTTATACAGAATGATTATCCTTCTAGATGTTACAATTGATATTCAAGGTTATTGGCTGCCTTGAATATCCCCCACCTATACTATATCTGAAATACTAACTACTATAAGTAAACAAATGGGTGCTTGTCTGTCTCTTGTAGCTGGACTGCTAACACTTGACCCACGTGTGAAGGAGCGAAAGAAGCCTGGCCAAGAGGGAGCCAGAAGGAAATTCACGTGGAAAAAGCGCTAAGTCTGAGTGTTCAAAGAACAGAATGTACCAGAACTTCAAAAAAATGTATCATTTAAAAACTGTTGTATATCTAGTAATAAAGACTTTTCATTATAACTACGATTTTTTCTCTGTTTAAAAGGCAACAAACAACTTCCTTAAAATTTGTTTAAAATTGTGGTGTGATTTTTCTAAAATGCTAAATCTAAAATAGTAGTTTGAGTGCCAGCTTTGCAGCGTAGCTCTGCTGAAGTCAGTAACGATTTATGAAACTGTTGGTGAATTATAACTTCTAAAAATCAGTCCATTTGTTCAGTGAGTTAACTGCCTAAATTCTGGAATCAGGCAGCTCCTCACCAGGTACCTGGATGACTTTGGCTTTCTGTCTCCCAGATATCAGAGGATAAGTGACAACTTCCTGCCCGAGCTATGGTGGAGGTGAGAAACCAGTGAGAATGGTACTGATGATGGAGGGGATGTTGAGGGAGGAACACTCACAGAGGGCAACGTTTGCCTATGGAATCTGTTGTCTCCAGGAATCTTCCCTAGGTGAAGTAGGGAGTGATTCAGAGCACCTAAATTTAGGTACTTGCTCTGAATCACCCGCTGGAGGGGAGTCAGTTTTATTCTTCTCCCCTGAAATGCAGAAGGAGCTGGAGGGATTAGGCTGAAGTTAATCTTTTGGAATACTCTTCTCCACCCCGTAAATCTCAAGGGGCCTGATTAAGGAAGCGTGTTCCCAATATGGCTGATGTACAAAGATAGCCTTGGACTCTCTGCCAAATACAGTCATAACTTTTCCTTTTTAAAATCAGAAGCGGGAGGTGATGACAGTGCTGCCCACCTCCTGTCTATAATTGTAGCCTTCCAAAATAGATTGGTTGGTTGCAGCACTCACCCAAAAGCACACGGGTTTGGTTTACTGCCAACTTCCTCCCTGGGACGGGTCAGATAAAGAGCTTCCAAGGAAGAGCATCTCTCTCATCTTTCCTGTAGGAACTGGGTTACAACAAAAAAAAAGACTTAGAAAAAAAATTCAACTTGGTACTTTTAACAATAGGGCACCTTCCAACTTCCTTTCAAGTGAGACTTCAGTACCTGGAATTCTTCCTCCCCAGCCAGATTTCCTTTAGAGTACCTACCCTGCTTCTTACTTGCTGTAGATTATACCAGAAATATTATATCTCAGAGGTATTGAAAGGTGCTAGCAGGTCACTGCAGGTGATAAACAACTAAGTGATCTGTATGGGTTGTTATTTTCCTGAGCAGCATTTGAGAGGGGGCAGCAAGTAAATAGACCTCTTGAACTGAGTAAACCAAAGGTCAGAAACTGGTGGTGTGTCCTTCCTCCGCAAAGCCAGTGGGTGCTGCAGCTTAGCTTGTTCCATGGGAATGCTTGGTAAACTCGAGCAAGTTTTCTCACTGCTAAGGTCGTTTGTCTCAATCCAAATAAGTGACTCTACAGCTACCTGAAGGGAGGCTGTAATGAGGTGGGGTTAATCCCTTCTCCCTACTAGGTGACAAGTGATAGGACAAGGGGAAATGGCCTCAAGTTGCACCAGGGGAGGTTTAGATTGGATGTTTGGAAAGAAGTCTTCACTGGTAGTCATCCCTGGAGGTATTTAAAAGACCTGGTGCTTAGGGACATGGCTTAGCAGTGGACTTGGCAGTGTTATGTTAATGGTTGGACTCTGTGATCTTAAAGGTCTTTTTCAATCTAAACAATTTTGTGATGCTGTGACTTCAGTTGAATTCAACAGCTGAGGTAATTCATCTCTTTGGAAAACAAAAGGAGGTTACATGAGACTTGTTAGGCTAAGGCAAATACAAAATGGCTTAATTTGCATTTCTGCTCATTATTTTTTGAATTGTTTGTAGAAAAATAACTTTCTACGTTGTTTCAGTGAAAGCTGTGAAAGCATTCGGTTGGAGTCCATGCTGGGCCAGGTACCTAAGGATTCTTCTGATGTGCTTATGTAACAAAACCTACATTAAGGCATGGACTCAAATGCAGGTGCTAGCTGAACAGGATACAGGAGGAGATTAAATAGTAGAATTTTTTTCTTAAGACAAATGAAAATTGGTTTGGCTGTACTGGTTTTCCTACCTCACTGAGTGCAACAGCGTAGAGTACTTAGAACATACGGAGCCTCCAAAGGAGGATGGGCCTGGCCTCTGGGGGTTAGAGCCAGCAAACGGTTTTGCTTGGGTAGAGGTTTAGAATTCATCGTGCTTCTTTGGGGCAGTCCCTAGAAATGCCAGGGAATGCTGTGCAACCAGGCCACCTGCTTCATAGCTGCTTGCTCAGGCTTGAAGCTAATTCTGAAACTGAAGCCGAAGAAGGAAGTATTTTGGGGGTTGGACCTGATGATCTCTCAAGGTCCCTTCCAACCCCTACAATTCTGTGATTTTGAAAAGAAAAAAGGCAAATTGTACATATTTTTTTCATTTTTTCACTTGTATAACGATGCTCCCAATCATCTGCCATGCACATCAATGTTTAGGAGTTAGGAGATTCTGTTAGAAAGGACTAGTTCTGTCGTGTTAGAGGTGATCAGAAGGTGAGACTACCTTTCCCCCCCCCCCCCCCCCTTAAAAATGCATCAAAACAGAAGCATCTCCCATGCCATTGATTTCTGGTGCCTGTCACGTTTCTTCAGCAAGAAGGAAGCGCAGCAAGGATGTTTCTTTTTTGTATTATTGCGATGTCACCACAAGATGGAG
The DNA here is from genome assembly GCA_027925045.1 of Hypotaenidia okinawae. NCBI lineage: Eukaryota > Metazoa > Chordata > Aves > Gruiformes > Rallidae > Hypotaenidia > Hypotaenidia okinawae. The sequence goes on from BSDF01000001.1 coordinate 148,098,397, forward strand.
CAGTTCACAATCTAATGAAACGAGCTATTCTCAGTGGGGTGTAGATACTGAGAAAGAAATGGAGATGAATCTTCCTTATAAACAGTGATTTTTATTACAGCAGACAGTAAATGTATTTGATTTCGAAAGGGTAGATTCAGATTATCTTTTTTTTTTCCTGACAAGATAAAGTCTTAGGAGAAATAATGAACAGCAGCTAATGCTAGTTTTCAGCAATCTGATTTCAGAACCATCAAATTAATGTTACAGTGTTGTGCTAAGAAATGCCAGCTGATGTGTGAAGCCTGGGAATGGTACAGTAACTCTGTGCCAGTCATCACAAAGTTAAAATCACAGATCCACACAATAGTTTGGGTTGCAAGGGAGCTTTAAAGCTCATCTAGTCCAACCCCCTGCAATGAGCAGGGACATCTTCAACCAGATCAGGTTGCTCAGAGCCCTGTCCAACCTGACCTTGAGTTGGTGCTTCTACCACCTCTCTGGGCAACCTGCTCCAGTGTTTCACCACCCTCATTGTGAAAAATGCCTGCCTTATTTTCAACCTAAACCTACCCTTAGCAATGTCATACTAATGATGTACGTAACTAATGGACTTAGATAAAATGCCAGAAACTCGTTTTGACTAAGGGGAAGGGGATTTGCTGTTGCAGAGTCATAAAATCCTTGTGCCCATAGAAATATTTGCACAGAATTCTATGACATTTTATATAGGGTGATAGTTTCTATATTCATGGGCTGATGTTGGGACCAAATGCATTTTTTATGCTCTGCTAGCACCCAGTGAGTGTTGGGAGCAGTAGCTTACTAAATGTCCTGCAACACACATGACCACAAATCACTGCCCATGTAAAGCAAGCAGTGTGGGGACAGAACCAAACACACAAGTGAATGAGCAGTAATGGGTTTAGACCTCGTACTGCTTAGCATTCACCCTCAACTGTGATGTCAGCAATCACCTTCATGGCTAGTTTTCAGTGTTAAATAAGCAAATACTGACATCTTTCTAGTGGGCAGTTCTCATCCTACCTGGCATTTCTCTCCTAGGTAGCAGTGCTCTTCTGGAACTTACTCATTTTCCTGGGACCACAGAATCATTTTGGTTGGAAAAGACCTTTAAGTTTGTTAATTTCCACTGCTAAACGAGTTTAAAGGGAGTGAAAAAACCACCGCCAAAAACCCAAGAAGAAAGCCTTGGGCACTCCACAGAGGAGATTGGTATTTTGACACATTAAAACTTTGTTTTCATTTCTATAAATGTCATATTCAGATGCTGACAAAACTCACATATTAAATAAGCAGAGTGGCATGTGCTTGCCACAGGTCCTGATCAGACTAGGACATCACAGGGGCAATTTCAGACTAAAAGATGATCAGCAGGAGGTACAAGATGGTACACCTACTTCTGAGATCCACAAAAGCAAATTGTCCAGGACCAGTCCTGACTACCTTCCTGCTGGCCTGATTACACTTTCCTTTGGTAACTGCTATTTCTCATAAGACTTGATGATGTCAAGGTAAAGATGCACCAGTCAAAAACTCCAGCATCTCTTGGTACAGCCCTTACTTCATCTTAGAGCAGCCTTTGCAGGGTTTGAGTTGGTGATGCCTCCACAACTTTGACCTTATGTACCTCAGACCTTGAGTGCTGGATTGTGTCTAGGCAGCAGCAGCTGTAATGCTCTGGAGCTGGCAGATGTATCAACCAGATTTCTTTGTCTGTTTAAACTTGTGTTTGTATAATATCACAGAGGTTTTAGAGGAAAATACTGTGCAAAGCAAGAGCATTCTAGATTATTCATCATCAACAACAAAGCAATAAGAATGTTGTTAGACACTGCATAACAGAGGAAGAATCATAGAATGGTCTGGGTTGGAAGGAGCCCCAAGGATCTTGGAGTTCCAACCCCCTGCCCCAGGCAGGGCCACCAACCTCCAGGCCTGGATCTACACAAGGTTGCCCTGGGCCTAAGAAGAGGTTATTGCTTTGTAAAGGACCTTGTGACTTCCCATACCTGTTCCTGCAAGCATGGGGTTAGCCAGCAGCATCCCCACTGAGGGCACTTACGCAGGAGCACCGGTAGCCAAGGTGGCTGTGACGTGCACACCGAACTCACGACGCGACACAAGACATGTGCTTCATTCAACTCTGTTGCAGAAAGGAGAAGGCAGGTGTGCAGTTACACAATATCCCCCCTGTTCAGCTCACATGCAAACCCAGAGGGTTTCCAGAATCTTCCGGCTTTCTGCTGTACCACACCTTGCATGCTCGCCCTGAGCTGGACATCCCCATCTCACTAAGTACCCTTGAGGATCGCTGGGGAAATGCCCACCAGCAGCTGGTGTGGTGGTGTGGTGCAGTGCCAGGTTTGGTGCTGGCGTCAGGCTGGCTGTGTTTACCAAATGAAGGAAGCAAGACTTGGGAAGATCTCGCTTGAGGCTGTGAAGTTCCTGTGGGGATGGACCCTGGCAGTGCTAGAGCCAGGGCTGCCATTTGTATTTGCCCCTGTAATTTAGGACAAGTCCACTTGGGGATTGTATCACCTGCTGCAAGGTAGAGAGGAATTCGGTTTTCTCCTCAGCTGCAGTTAAATTCCTAAGAATTAAGAGCTTGTTCTTAAGCAAGACTTTGACAGCAGTGCTAGCATCCCTTGGATGTGCATGAGCCAAGGCCACAGGAGTTGTTCACCCAAGACAGCTCTCTGGAGGCCATTGCTTCTGCTCGGAGACCTGATGGAGACCTATGGGCTTTAACGGTCAGCTTCCCTCCCAGAGTTTCTTTCCCCATGAGAAAACCACTTTGAGACCTATTCTAAATCCCCTCCCAACATTACCTCTGAACTCTTGTTTAATTTCAAAGGTTAAGCAAGCAGGCAGATTATTTCCTGCTCTAAGAGGGCATTTCCAAGGCTGAAGGACTCATTTGTACTCAAATTGTGAAGAACACTTAATGATTTTATTTGACTAAGGCAAAAGGAGAAAGGAAAACGATATTTAGAAAAATTCATTAGAAAAACATTTGCTGCTTTGTTTCTATAACAGTGAGATTACTGGGTAATCTCTGCCTTAGCTCACTGGGGACAGCTGATGGCATCAGACATGCTGATGGAGCAGATATTGATGGGCTGAGTGTGCACAGCATATGCATCACCCTCAGGAAGACTTGTAAGATACTTTAGAGCAGGAACATGCAAAAGAGCTGCCCCATAAGGACATCCCAAGGTACTAATCCCAAACTGAGCAGGAGGTAGAACAGCTCCAAGCAGTAGCACAGAATCAAGGGCAACAGAGCTTTCTAGAGCACCAAAACAATACTGCTAGCTGCTGAAGGCTGGGGAGGTCCTGGGAGAGAGGCCAGCTTGGGTAGGTCATCGGTGCTCAGTGTGGAAGCTGTGGCACTGACTGATGCTGTGATGGTGTTTCCTGCTTGACCGTTTGGGATGTCACCCTTCATTCATGAGGGATGGGGTCCCTGATCACCCTTACCCACACCCCTGCCAGCAGGTGAGTAGGAGGCAGGCGCCTGGGCTGCCTCAGGTAAGCAGGACAGAGGGGGAAACCTTCACCCAGGGAAGGAAGAACTGATGGCTGGAGCTCTCAGGGTTTGCAGGGGCAGAGGATGTGCCTCTTCCTTACAGAAATACCACTGATTCAAATTCTGTCATTTACCCACCAAAAGGGGACACTGGCTGTGTTTCACAATCCACTGTGAATTTGCTTTTACCTTAAGGAGTCTGTAATTTGCAAATATAATGCTTTACTTCAGCATGAAGTTTATCAAGCTTTCATCACCGAAAGTCAAGACTTCATCCACTGCCTGGATTTGGCATAAATCTGATTGGTTTCTTTTGTAGGAAGCCAGTTTAGGAATCAATTATGTATTTTAATGGGCATGAAAGCAGCTCCTCTTTGGTCATTGTAGTAGATTACAGCTTGTGGTCTGACATCACCCAGCAGAGTAGCAAACTGTCTGAGAAAGAAAACGCCTATTAGGACACTTAAAAAATTTCTGCTTCAAAATGACTGCTCGACAGCCATTACAGCATCGTTAGAGAGATTTCACTACCCTTGTTACATCTGTACCTTTGGTTAGTTTCTTTCCCCCTTTCCCAATTTCCTCCCAGCATCTTGCAGCTTGCCTATTATTTGGGTGTATAATTAGAAATCCATTATTATGTTTTATGGAGATGTAAAGAGTAGGAAGCAAGCTGCATAACTACTCCTTACATGAGGCATGCAAATTATCCACCTTGTGTATTTTGGCTCTGAATATTCCGCAGATGTAGTTCCATTCCCCTTGGATCTCTGTTTACCCATTTTTTATTGCTAGTCATCAAGTATAGCAGCAGCAACATCAAAATAGGAGCGGGGAGGCACCTTCCCCTGGAAGCAGTTTAGCGTGGCCCCGTTGTGCAGTGATATCAACATTAATGGGCTTCACCTACGCTGTTTTGTACATGGCTGTTGTTTATAATAGCTGGTCGTGAAATGGTAGAGGTGAGAGCAAATGGTCACTGCCAAAGCAGAATAGCTGGGAAAGTACTTCAAAGGGTACGATTTCAGATGTTCCATCTGAATACTGTGAGTCCAGAGAAAGGATACAGGATGGGGTGTCAGCTGTGCCTCGCAGCTCAGAATGAGCGAAGGCCTCTTTCCTCGGCCTGGTTCTCCCAGCTTACATCTGCTCTTGTCTTGGACCTGATCTGAGGTCAGTAGAAATCTTACCATCTTCGCAGACCTTTACACCAGGCCATTGTGTTTTTAAGGATTTATGGTCTGACTTTTATCCTCTCTGAAAGTTCTTCACTATGAGGGTGGCGAGACACTAGAAGAGGTTGCCCAAGAGAGGTGGTGGAGGCCCCATCCCTGGAGACATTCAAGGTCAGGCTTGATGGGGCTCTGAGCGACCTGATCTAGTGAAGCTATCTCTGCTTGCTGCACGGGGGTTGGACTGGATGGCCTTTAAAGGTCCCTTCCAACCTAACACATTCTGTGATTCTAAATCCCATCAATGCATCTGGCACAGTGCCTTTCATGGGTTACACGCCTACCATGGCTTCTTCAGATTTGCCAGTCTAACAGGGAGTAAATGGGGTGGAGGTTTCGTCCCTTCTCCTCCATCTCACCAGATAGAAATGGCCTGAGTCAAGAAGCTCCTCCAAAAGCTGGCAAAGCCCCTGTAGCTGGGACTATCCCTTTCAGCCTAGTGTTAAATGCTGAGGACCTTGAGAGAGCTTCAAGCTTCACCGTGCCTTTTGGGGGTCCCTTGTTGGATCCCTCCTGCTGTTTGCCCGGCTGACAGGATGCCTCTAAGCAGGAAGAGGTCTCAGTGCGGTGACCTGAAAGCAAAATTTACTTTAAACTAGTGTTGGATGCTGGGCCTGATAGAAATGTGTGGAAGTGGATCTTGCAGAGACTATAAAAGCGCATCATCTTTATTTTTTGGAGGGGGTTTGAGGAGGATGCCAGGCTCTGAGGAGTCTTCTGGCTTCACCAGAGAGAAGGAGCCTCCTTAATGGGTGTCTGGCAGAGCTGTGATATGGGAATTAAGCCTGTGCATCGCGTGTGGTGGTGGTCTCTGGTTTAGTGGCTCACTGTAACCTTAAGAATCTTGATTTTTAAAAAGCAAAAAAAGGCACCTGGTAGGTACACATTTTAAAAAAAACAAACAACCCACCTTTTTTTCCTGGATATTATTTTAATCTAATTCCTTTAGCCACTGACTGGACAAACCAACCATGACATCTCTACAAAACACAGATTTCTTTCCCCATCCTGAACTGCTACTGGTTTAACTTCACTTTTAATTTCATACAACTGGCAAAATAATACATTGCCCAGGAGCAGCGTCCTCTTTTGGTCATGGTAAAGGTAGAAGCAGATTTTGGTCAAACATATTAGCACTTAAAGTAGTTTATGATCAGTGTATTGTAAGCACATATCTGTATATATCCACACACCTACGCATCGAGTTATTATACACATACATTATATGAATTAGAAAACTGTTATATGTATTAGGGAAGATGGTTTATTCTTTCTGATTAAAAAAAAGAGTTTATTGAGCTAATTTGATAACTATGCTCTAGTTACGACTCAGGGAAGTCATATAGCTATAAAGGCTGCAACAGTAATGTTGCAATTGAGAAGTTCCTATGGTGCTGGGCTAGGACATGGGAAATAGTTCAGCTCCTGCTCCTTTCCAGAGCGCACGTGTGATGGCAGAGGAATTGTTTGACACCTGACCACAAGCTGCAGGACTTTGGTACCACTTCATCAGTGGGGATGGCACTGGATATCTGTTTAGCTCTTGGTCTCTCTGAAAACATCCAGCCTTTCAGCAGAGGATCCAAGGAAGACAGTGCAAATGCCTGGCAGCCTGACCTCACCTGTCCATCTTTGTGGCTGCTCACAGGCAGCCTGTGGATTGTGCTGCTGCCCTGGCGCCCTGTCCTGAGCCACGTCCTCATGTCTGGCGGCACCAGAGATGATGCTGTCAGAGAAGAATGGCGCTACCTCCTTATCTGCTCCAATCTGGCTACCAGCCTTCTGAGGGCTTGATTCAACAGGCTTTTGGAGCTTAATATGGCTACAGGAATTTTAGCTGGTGGCCAAAGCTGGGCTATGGCTTCTTGGAATTGTAGACAAACCAGAATTATGTTTCTAGGATGAGAGGCTGGGCTGGACCAAGGGAAGGAGAAAACATGGGGCAGGACAGCAGGTCAGACCTTTTGTACCTGGAGAGGTATGATGAAGCAGTCCTTCCTCAAAAACGAATGATATCCTTTCTCTGTGTCCTCACCTCCTCCTTGACAGACTCCAAGGCTACGCGCTGGCTGTGCCTCAGCTGAGGTTGTCCTGCTCACCAGGCAGGAGAGGGAGGCTTTGTTCGAGTGGAACATCTGCCAAGGTCACACGCAGGCACGACCAAAGAGCAACCGGGCTGCATTTGTGCAGACCCACGTCCGTCTCTCATTGCAGCCAGGGAGGGCAGCCGAAATGTTTCAGCTGTACTTGGACAGGGGCATTTGCAGACTGTGGCTGATAAGAGCTTTATCTGAACCTGTGGCCAGGGACTTAGGTCGCTGCAGTGATGCCATCCAGCTGGGCATGAACCAGAGAGTCTCCAGCTCAATCCTGTCCCATTTATGGATTGTATCTTCCAGATCCAGCAGCTGTAGAAACTTTTTTTACCCGCTAGTTTAAGAAGATATATCTCTGGATACAGCCAGGGAGTAGATCTGTTGAGGAAGCAGGTGCCAGTTTTCCATAGTTACTTTTAAGAGCCAAATTGTGCTTTAGTGCTGATTTTTTAGTTTTAAGGCAATATTGAGAATTTAAAAACCCTTCTTTTTTTTAAATTTTTTTTATTTGATCCAGCTGGAGCTTGTACTTCCTCTTTAACTTTTTCTTTTATTATTTAAAATCCTTAATTATCTGCGACAAAATTGGTAAGGAAATCTGCAGAATCTAGGGATTCCACAGAGCTCTCTCTCTAAACACTCAGGCTATTCAGTGTTGCCAAATAGACATGTGCCAACTCTGAAACACCCACCCACTCCCTCCTTCTGCTGCAGCAAACTAATAAGCGCATTGATTACATTCATTTAAAGAAAAACACTGCTCTTTTAATCTTTACATTCCGCGTGCTTTAGAGTTCTGATTACAAGAGATATCCTGTTTATCACACATCATGTGGTGAAAAAGCTACTTGACACACCTCAACGCATTAGATATTTTAAAAGAATATTTTATAGGGTACCAGCAAGTGGTAGTAGGAGATAATTACCATTTCCTGCAAGCTGTTGTTGTACTATTCGCAAGATGAACGAGAGGTCTCTTAAATGTAGTTTTTGTAAAGGTCCCTTAAATGCCTTCAATCCCCCCAAACAAAAATGTTCACATGCAGTTTCTCTCTTCCTTCCCCCTCCTCTTCCCCTTTTCACCCTCAAAATCTGGAAGAACTTTGTTATAATAGTGTGAGACTTGGTGCCTATTTCGCCACTCTATAGAAATCAGTCACGAAGAACAACAATTACATGGTTATATATAGGTGCATATGTGTAAGTCTATGTACATAAATGTGAGTACAACATAATATGTGTGTGTTGGACATGCATTGATAAAATGCACAGGGCACGTTTAATGCAAACTTGAAGCACATTTCTCTAAAGACTCAAATAACAACTTTGATTTGGAAACTGGCAGAAATGTCCCAAGTTAGGTACCAAAACCATTCCAAACGTCCCGCACAGGTATATCATAGGATCATCGAATGGTCTGGGTTGGAAGGGACCCCAAGGATCATAGAGCTCCAACTCCCCTGCCACAGGCAGGGCCACCAACCTCCAGGCCTGGATCTACACAAGGTTGACCAGGGCCCCATCCAACCTGGCCTTGAACACCTCCAGGGATGGGGCCTCCACCTCTCTGGGCAGCCGGTTCCAGCACCTCACCACTCTCTCTGTGAAGAACTTCCCCCTAATGTCTAATCTAAACCTTCTCTCCTGTAGCTTTAGTTAAAAAGCTCCTTTAGCCTTAGTTAGCTTTTGTTACATACATACACTAACAAGCTTGGTTTCTTCTGGCAGTGTTCTGGAAATTGCCCACCAAACCTCACTGCCATGGAGTAGGCCACCGGTGTTCCCTCTGCCTTGGTCTCCCAGAGATGCTGGTGCAGGGAGGAGGTCAGGTCCTAAGCAGCTCAGAAATGAGCAATAAATGCATACCAAAGCTGTGGAAAACCTTGATCAGAATCCTCCTCTGGGCCTGTTTGAGTTTTCTGTGGGGAATTTTGAATCACAGGATTGAGCATGCCTGAGCTGCAGTGATGCACATCTACTCTGCTGCTGCCTGTACCCCTAAAGGCAGCTGGCAACACCATTCACAATTTCTAAAGCTGCTGAGGCTCCCAACAAGGCTTCTACATCCTCTTGAAAAAAACCTCAAGTCCACTACCCTGGACCAGGTTTTTGAGTTATTTACTATTTAGTGAGTTCAGGTACTCAAGCATGATCCCTGTTTGGGATGCAACTTGTCCTTGCTTAGGTCTTCCACTCATGGTCTGTTAGAGCAGAGCTCCACTCCATCAGCAGTTCCATCAGTCCCCGACTGAGACCGTGCTGAAGAAAGAAGAGCCATGGGAGCTGGCTCTCACCCCCTGCTCAGATTCACTGATGATGACAACACAGCTTGTGTTGTTCTTCACTCCTGAAGCGAAAGGCTGGCCTTGACCAACTCTCCTGGTTTCTTTGAGGCATGCTGTTTCCCCGCTGTGGTACTGATGCTATTACAGCATCAACAAACATTTAAAGCGCCTGTTGGTAATAATTGCCATAGTCTAATCACAGAGTCACAAGGTTGGAAAAGACCTTTAAGTTCATCAAGTCCAACCGTTCCTTCCTATGCTAAACCAGATCCCTAAGTACCTCATCTACCTGTCTTTTAAACACATCCAGGGAAGGTGACTCAGCCCCCTTCCTGGGCAGCCTGTTCCAGGCCCCGACAACTCTTTCAGTGAAACATTTTTTCCTAACACCTAATCTGACCCTGCCCTGGCACAGCTTTGTGCCATTTCCCCTTGGCCTGTCTCCTGTCACCTGCCAGCCTGGGGTTTTTAACGGGAATTTCAGACAGGAGCCAGTAAGTGCTGGACAGACAGTCCCTGTGGAAATTCAGCTCAGTTCCCGAACTGGTTGTCAGGAACAGTAAGTACCTCTGTCTGCCTGACAGGTACCGCGAGACGGGGAAGCAGCACTGACCTGCTGGTTTAGTAAGATCAGATAAAGGGAGGCCCTTCTGCAACTGTTACACATGAGTATGACATAATAACAGAAATCATGGTCTGACAAGCTGGTGAGAGAAGCAACTGACCCTGCAGTGGCCAGTGGGCCTTAGAAACTTGATTTTGGAGCCTGTAAAGGAGACCCAGCAGGATGGTGCTGTGGGGTAAGGCAGTGTGAAGGGAAGCAACCCAGAGTAACAGTCTGCTGCTTGCTCTTGTGTTCAACTGCCAGATTTGGGGGGTGAAGGGTGGGGAGGGTGTTTCTTTGTTAAGTGGGGAAACTACCCAGAACCTAAGGAATGAACCAGAATCCCAGTTAACTCCCCTTGCTTGAGATGACATACATCTGAGGAGGGTTGATGGTAGGGCACCAGCTGCATTTGCTAACCAGCAGTGTCCCACGGCTGCGTTGCAAACGGTGCTCTGCCATGGCAGTGCTGTGTTAAGTTTCCAGGCAGTGCTGTGTTAAGTTTCCACTTGGTACTATGTTTGTCATAGAGTATGGAGAGTTGGGCATCTGTAAAACCAGTTACCATAACCCCAAAAACTTAAGGGTACAAGGTGGTGTGAGTTCTTACCTCATTCCTCACCTGGAGTGAAATCTTTAGGATGAAAATTTGTTTGAGGTCAGAAGTCCTGTCTCCACACCGTGTAACTGTACTGCTACGGCTGAAGTGGGTTTGATGTTTCCATAGCTTCTCACTCTTCAGGCTGGTGCCTGTTCATATTTCTCAGTAGAAGGATGTATCCTCAATTACTGATTCATTTTGTTGGTTACCATTAACACAACAATTTATTTTGGGCCAAACCCAAGAATACTTCTAAAAAAAAAAAAAGTATCTTTTTCCTCCTTTGCTCTGTTGGCTTTTAAACCATTGAGGAAGGTCAAATTTTTCAGTTAAACCCAGCTAAAGATTGATGTTAGAATAAAGCTGTTTGGGTTTTTTCATTCCATACACGTGCAATCTCCGTAGCTATTCCAGCAGACTTTTAAAGGCAGCATTTACTAAGAACTCTTCCTAATATTTTGACTGCTCGCCAGGGTTTGTTTTTTTTTCCCCTAAGAATAGCTTTTCTAATGGAAAAATTCAGAAGCAGCACTATCATCCTATCATAATGTACTGTGACAAGGACTGTTCAGCTTTACGTTTCGGTGTCTAATGTATTCTCAGCTCTTGTCTGTGGCTGGCAAGGGTGACTTTAAGCAGCCAGTATTGCAGAGAAGTAGTTGAAAATATTTCTTGTAGTAAGAGATTCAGGACAAATCGCAGCAAATCTCCTCTTGGTGTTTTCCAGTAGTTTTTAATGCACTCGTGTTGCTGTCTAATATCTTCCAGCAGAAGACACCAGCTGAAGGCTCCTATGATTCACCTCTGCAAAGTGTCTGCAGACTTTCCAAGATTTAGTAGAGATCCTCTCTGTGCCTGGAGAGAAGGGGGCAACTAGCTCACATAGAAAACCAAAATATGCAGAATTCATGGCTTTCAGTAGAGGGGTTTTGTTGGTGAAACCTAGTTTGCTTCCAGAAATTTAATTGTGGTGGTGTCTGATTATGACCTACTTTGTTACAGGCTTGGATTAAATGTCACAAATAAGTAACTTGGAAAGCTAAAGAGCACCCTGAATTTTCATGTGCTGAGGAGATGCCCTCTTACAGGGCTCAGCAGAAGCTGTAAATGCAATTCTCAGAGTGTGAAGGGCTAGAAAAAAGCTGAAAAGAGAAATATACGCCGGAGAAGCTTGTTCCTCTCACCACATGTTTTCATTGCTGTTCCTGTTGAGACTTTCTGCTGTTGTGATCCTTACCAGGAGGATTCCCAGAAGGCCCGAAACCTTTCAGATCATATTGCTTGTATGTTTTCTTTTCTTGACAGAACAATATGAAACAGCTGACCTTGCCCAGAGCGATGTCGTTAAAGCTAAACAAGATGACACTTGTACCATGTCTTGGTCTGGAGCTGTCCAAACCATTTTCTGAAGTCTTGTGGAACAACAAGAAGAAAAAATTCAGGCAGCTGAAAGATCTGTGATGCTAGCCAAATAATGTTTATTGTTTTAACAAAGTTTATGGATGTGTTAACACGCATGTTTAAAATGAAGAGTGCTTTACAGCTCAGCAACTCATCTTGAAATGTGTGTCATGCAGAAAAATGAAATTCATACTTAGATCTTTTGAAGAACCTTTGTTTTGAGGTGCTGTGGGCTAACACCTGTGACAGGTGACCGGTGGAGGGCAGTTGGGATGTTTTAACCCTCATATCAAATGCTGGAGAACAGACATTAGCTACCTCCGACTGTGCTTTGGTCAAGGTGAATGGGGAGCCAGGGAGGGTTGCCACAGGCCAGTGGGGAAGGAGATGAAAGAGCCATTTTCTGAATAGTCTTCCTCTTTTTAGCTTTACTTGTGGAGGGACTCAGCACCCCTTACCTATAGGTCCCATTCGTGCAGCCTTGCTGTCCACACACTCAATTGGGCAGACATTTTAAGGTCATCGTTCTCTTCACCTCCTTCTCCCCAGCACCCCTGAGGTGATGCTTCAGGGTCTTGTGCCAGCACTGCTTCTCCTAGGGGGCTTGTGCCATGCAGTGACCTAGGTGGCTGGCCTGGGGCTGGCCAGGGCATTGTCGCTGTTGGTTTCAGGAGCCGGATGCTGACACCCATTCATGGAGCCATGGAGACAGCATGGGTGAGATGCTACTTTGGGCAGAGTTTTCCTTGCCCACCTACTATCTAGGTGGAGCTCATCTACTTTGGTTCTCCTTTGTGCTTGGACAGCACTGAGGTGGGTGAAAAACCTCCTAAATAGGACTATTCTGGAGAGAGTCCAACAAAGGGCTATGAGCTTGATTAAGGGGGTGGAGCATCTCTCTTATGAGGAAAGGCTGAGAGCTGGGTCTGTTCAGCCTGGAGAAGAGAAGGCTGTGAGGAGATTTGATTAATATGTACAAATACCCAAAGGATAGCTGTCAAGAAGATGGGGCCAATCTCTTCACTGGTGCTGAGTGATAGAACAAGGGGGTGATGGACATACATAAACCAGAATGCAGGAAGCTCCACCGCAACATGAAGAAAACTTTGGAAAAACTTCTTTACTGTGAGGGTGGCAGAGCCCTGGGACAGGCTCCCCCAGGGGATTTGTGGAGTCTCCTTCTCTGGAGACTTTCAAAACCCATCTGGATGCTGTCCTGTATGACATACTGTAGGTGATCCTGCTTGGCAGTGGGGTTGGCTTAGATGATCTCCCTTCCAACCCCAACGATTCTGTGATTCTGTGACTCTCCTTTCCGGATCCTCTTTTCCTGTTAGGAAACTGGTTGTTGCGTGTTTTTCCCCCTACACCAGAGCCTTACGAGGCTGGAGTGCCATTCACAGCACACTCCTTGCCCTGGAGATTGCAGTCAACACAGATGGCTCTTTGTCGCTAAGTATTCCTGAGTGCTAAATGGAATGTGCCCTCTTGTCTAATATTTAACAAAGCACATCGAATTAATGACTAATGTTTCATTATCGCAGGAAGCTTTTAGTACCAAAAGGTTAAGTGCATCATTTGAATATTGCCCGAGTATCTTTGCCCTGTCAGGTTGGTTGGGCTGGGTGGGGTTTTTTTACCTTTCTCTAAAGTCAATTTGCTGCTGTTGTGATCGTGTCTGACAAGTGGCAGGTAAAAGCAGAGGCAGGTTATGGGGGTCTGTTTCCATTACATGATTTTACTGGTATTGGGCAAGTTGGATTTTAGTCAGCTGAGCAGCTAATTTGCATGGAGCTTGACTGAGGGATGGAAAGCCAGTTTTTGAGCACAGGCCATCTTCTTCTGGGAATTATTTGCATCAGCGGTGAAGGACTTGAGGGGAAGTGACAGAGAAAGCAGGCAAAGTTAATGGAGCTAGAAGAGGTTACCAGAGCTGCCAGAAGAGACGTGTGATGCGTTCACACAGGTAGAGGATTAGGCTCAGGAGGTGGTGTAAAATATAAAAAATACAGAGGCTGAGCACTAGTGTAAAGCACCATGGGAACAAGTTTCTGCTGCAGTGACATTAATGATATAAGCTGGTGGTAAAAATGAAGAAAGGAAAAAAAAGCGAAGAAAAAAGCCTCCATGTTACTTCAGTTGCAGAATCACAGAATCACAGAATTGTAGGGGTTGGAAGTGACCTCCAGAGATCACTGGGTCCAACCTCCCTGCCAAAGCAGGTTCCCTAGGACAGGTCACATACGTCAGCATACAGATGGGTCTTGAATATCTCCAGAGAAGGAGACTCCACAGTCCCCCTGGGCAGCCTGTCCCAGGGCTCTGTCACCCTCACTGTGAAAAAGTTCTTCCCCATGTTGGTGTGGAACTTCCTGTGCTCCAACTTGAGGCCATTGCCCCTTGTCCTGTCCCCACAGACCACTGAAAAGAGGCTGGCCATTCCCCCCTGTGTCCCACACTTCAGATATTTATAAATACTAATGAGATCCCCCTCTCAGTCTTCTTTTCTCAAGGATGAACAGCCCTTATTCTTTCAGCCTTTCCTCATAGGGAAGATGCTCCAGGCCCTTATCTTCGTAGACTCTCCATCCTTTCAACAAGTTTTTCAGTGAAAAGCAGACTTTTAGTAAAACAGCTCACCACATCTTTTTCTGATTAGTTTGCTGAGAAGGAAGGGGAAGGCACATCAAACCCAGACTGTCCTGCTTCACTCCTGCCTGCATGGGAACACTTTGGGAAGTTGGCTTCTGAACCTCGTGGGGAAAGCCTGGCTGTTGCGATTCCTCAGCCTTTTCCTTTTGTGTTTTATCTCCATAGTCACAGCGGTGGCTTTGCCACCCTGTGGCATGTGGCAGGGCCTGACACTAAATATTCACCTGGGGCTTTGCAGCAGGGGCATTTTTAGCATAGTTCCTTCTCAGGTCTGTGCACTCCAGTTGTCTTTGCAATAGATTTGGATACTTTTTATTCTGAATCTTTTGTTCAAAATCTTTCTTGCTTCTGATTAACACTGGAGCCCAGCTCCAGGTGATGAAGTGCAGCCACCGCACCAGCGCTTACAGGGCTGGCTCACGTGCCTTTGCCCACAGTTCTCACCGTTGCACTTGTGCTTGTTTGTCTGCAGGTGTTACGTCTAGCTGTAACCCGCTGGGTTTTGCCTCTGACCGTACGGTTCTCCCTTTGGAGCAGAGCATTTCCTGCAGGACCCATGTCTGGAGCCTTTTGCTAATTGCTTGCTTTTGGTGGTCTGTCCTGGTCACGGGTGATGGACCAGGCTGCTGCAGGCAAAGTTGCTCCCCACAGGCAGGGCTGGTTGGGCCGGCTGCTGCTGGGTATTGCTGCTCTGCTGCCAGGCGAGCAACCCGTTCGCTCAGTCACCTCAGCAGATGTGCATGATTAATGGATTATTTACCTTTTGCTGCCTGATTATTATTAATTTTCTTTTTTCTGGCTCTAACCTTTTCACTTCTACAAATTTATTTTGACTTTGAAATTCTGGGGATTCCACTTATAACCTTTATGTTTATTGGTGAAGTAGCTATTATTAGGCTGTTCCACCCCCCGCCCCCTTTCCAATTCTGGGGTTTAATTATATTTTTCCTTCTGCCTTTTGGTACAGGTGCAGTAATTAAATGGCATTAAGTCTGTTTCACGATCATTAAGTAGGCTCGTCATTGTCCTTTCCTCATGTATTTGAAGTTGCCAATAGGTCACCTTCCTAATGCACCCGCCTGCTAAACCTGTGACATATCGCTGAGATGGTGCTGCTGGGCTTGTGAGGAGAAATGCCTGGCATCAGACGCCAGGCAGGTGTGGATACATATAGATGTAGTTATATATGGTTGTTTCCAGCAGCTGGCACAGCGAGGTCGGGGTGAGAAGAGAACCGCTGCTGTTGGGAGTGCAGCGTAAGACTCAGTGGTGGGACGAGCCAAAGGGAAGAGGGGACAGCAAGGAGGAGTGCAGCAGGATGGAGGTTCTGTTTTGACTTACAGGGGCACCATCCTCAAAGCCCCAGGGACACGCGTGGGCAAGGTAGCCCTAAGAGCTGAGCGGGCACTGCAGCGTACTTGCATGATCTTATTCTTTCTCTGTCTTTCCTTTCTTTTGCTTTGGCTTTTGCCCCCTTCCCCATTCTGCCAAGACCCCTCCAGACTTATCTCTGGATTTTTGATGCCATTTCTATAATTTATCTGCTAAGGCACACTGGGCTGATGCTTTCCTCCATTTTCCTCCTGAGTATTTCTTCTGCTAAGGTAGGTAGGTATGTCTCCCTCTCACTGCCCTTCCAATGGATGGTGCGCATCGACTAGGCACCGACGCTCATGGGACTCTTGCTATGTTGTAGCTGGTCTCTTGCATTCTCTCTCTAAAAGCCAATCATCTGGATTGTGCTGACCCATCCAGTTCTGGGCTCCTCACTACAAGGACATTGAGGTCCTCGAGCAAGTCCAGAGAAGGGCAACCAGGCTGGTGAAGGGGCTGGAGGGCAAATCCTATGAGGAGTGGCTGAGGGAGCTGGGGATGTTTAGCCTGGAGAAGAGGAGGCTGAGGGGAGACCTTATCACTACCTACAATTACCTGAAGGAAGGTTGTAGAGAGGTGGGTGATGGTCTCTTCAGCCAGGTGACAGGAGACAGAACAAGGGGAAACGGCACAAAGCTGTGCCAGGGCAGGGTCAGATTAGGTGTTAGGAAAAAATTCTTCACTGAAAGTGTTGTCAGGGCCTGGAACAGGCTGCCCAGGGAGGTGGTTGAGTCACCATCCTTGGATGTATTTGAAAGACGGGTAGAGGAGGTACTTAGGGATATGGTTTAGCATAGGACAGGAACAGTTGGACTTGATGATCTTAAAGGTCTTTTCCAACCTAGTGATTGTATGATTCTGTGATTAAATAATACATGCAAATACTTAAAGCACTGAAATTATTGAGGGATTAGTTGGTTTTTAAACTCAGGCTTGTGAGCTCAGGCTACTTGGATGACATTCCCAACATCTTCTGTGAGTGCAAGGTTTTTTCAATGTTTCTAAAGTACTACTAATGGAAGAACATAACGGGACCTTTTTTAAAATGCTATTTAAGGGGCGAAACACAAGATACCATCTTGATGTAGTGGGTGTAATTTCGGAGGGGGTGACTTAATCAGCTCCACAGCATGGGCACGCAGGACCAGAGCTTGCTTGAAGACAGACTACACGCTTCTTACAGTACTGTGCTGGGAGGCAGCAAGCGTCATAGAAATGTCCCAGGAGTGAGCGAGGGTGAGGAGCGGAGAAGAGAGGCTTCTTGGTAGTGTAACTCCACCGTGTCAGCGCTCTTTTCAGCACTAGATAAGGCCAGAAATTTATTTTCCATGTTCTCACTAGAGGAAAAAAAAATGTACCCATCTTTTGGAAGGCTCACAGGTTTAAAAAATTTCCGGGAAGAAAGCACGAGGAGTGAAAGCATGGGCCTGACTAAACGTTGCCTTTTTATGCTGCAGAACATAGAGTGGTCAGTCATTTTGGGGTTGTGTGGAGTTGTTTGGTGACCTTTACTGGTGCCATCAGAACAAGCAGAAACATGTTGTTCCTGAGGCCAGGCTGGGTAGTTTGATGGACCAAACAGGTCAAGTGTGAGAGCAGTTGTCCAAGACCAAGTAGACTGTGAGTCAATCTTTCTTTTTTTCTTTTTTCCTTTTTTTTTAATACTATTGTCACTGTCCCACTGCGGGGCACACGGGGCTCTGAAGTTTGTATCCATCTCGGTGCATTTCCTTCAGTGTGCTTCAGGAAGAGCAGTGTGTTTGTCAGGTGGGTCTCTCCCTCAGATGCCCTGCCTCCCACCCAGGTTGGGGAAAAAACCTCTGTTGGAAAAGGCTGAGTGAAGGACAGCCTTGCAAATATCATGTTTCACTGAGGATGTGGTACAGCTGTCTGCAACTTACGTGCCCACCATGGAGCCAGAGCTGGTTCTCTACTTTCACAGGACTGGGGACCTGTCCTAACATGTCTACCTTTGCAGGATCAGGGACCTGTGGTGGGCAAGATTGTACTGGGGAGGACTTGCCCTGGTGCCACCTGTTATCATTGCAGCATGGTTGTATGACCTACTGGAAAGTACAGTCAGTGAGGGTGCAGTTTTAGCACAGCCACCATCACTTCATGCCACTATTTGAGGAGAGACAAGATCCTCTTCTACCTCAGTTATGTTTTTCTTCCCCTCAAATGTTTCAGAGATCAGGGAACAAAAAAGCACTTTGTGTGTTGGAGCTTTCCCAGTGGTCCAATAGCAGGAGGAGAGTTGTGTAAAGCAGTGGCAATTAATGATGCATAAAATGAGCATATGAAGGTTTTGGGTTTTTTTATGATGTCCATTGCTGGGACTACCCAAATAAAACCTTTTAGAAGTTTTCTGTGATGGTTCTGACCCCACGCTGCAGAGACCACACATTAATTAGGTGCCATGTTGTACCAGAACTAAAATATCTAGATAAGACCTGAGACACAAAGAAAAAAACATGGCCAGCATTTAGCTTTCCCTCTGCCTCCCTCAATTTACCTCTTCCAGAGAGGGAGGTCAAAGAATCACAGAACCACACACTGGTTTGAGTTGGAAGGGACCTCAAAGCCCATCTAGTTCCACTCCCTGCCATGGGCAGGAACACCCTCCACTAGTCCAGGCTGCCCAAAGCCCCATCCAAACTGGCCTTGAACACTGCCAGGGAGGGGGCAGCCACAGCTTCTCTGGGCAGCCTGGGCCAGGGCCTCACCAATAGGCTGTGAAACCCACAAACTACAGAATTTCTCGCCCAAAACGGACATGAACGTCACCCTCAAAATATTAGGCTGAAAGAAAAAAAACTAAAAAGCTTTTTCTTTAGGAAAATTCTATAAAATGAAGAGAACCACCCAAACAGGCTGGGTAGCTTCCCCATTTCACTGTTGTGTTGGTGGCGTGAAAGACCCGGAAAAGTTCAGAAGCAGTTGTCATCTCTGCTACCAGATGTTACTGGCTACTCTTGCCACCCTGCTGCCAGGGTCTGGCCATGGGAAATGAGGAAGAGCCCAGCTCCCCGTGCATCTGCCAAACACTGTGCTCTGTTGGGGTGGGGCCATTGGTTTTTGGGGTTGGAGATGAAGAAGGAAGTCTGGGTTCCTCAGACTTTTGCAGATACAGCTGGACAGAATCTGGCAGGATCCTTATGAATGCCTCTGTACTCTTTTTGCTATTAAACCAGCAGTTTGACTTAATGGCCATTGTTTCCCTAGTGAAACCGTCAGAGGTGACATTTCACTATAGATACTTCAGTAAAAGAGTGGGCATATGAAAGTGTTTCAACACAAAAAGACACTGCTGCCAGGAGAGCGTGAGGTCTTCTGTTAGAGCACTAACTTTGTTCTCCATTTCATGCAGCACTGTGTAACTAACTCAGGGACCTCGGTTCATTTTTACTTTATTTTTACTACCTAGCACTTTACTAAAGCCTAATGGCAAACTGCACAAGATTCTGATACAAGTCTGGAGGGGCAAGTGGTCAAACCCAAAGCAAGCTATATTGTTTTGCCCCTTTCCCTTGCTCCCAGCTGTACAAGGTTTTAACAAGCTTGTTTTTAACAAAGTAACCAGTGGAATTAGGAATAATTGGGAGAACCCCTCTCCTAACAGCAAAAGGGATTCTGAAATATTAACAAAAAGTCACTTAACATCTTGTTAGTTCCCTTTACTCTCCCTCACAGAGTCCTTCAAAGCCGGCGCTCACCCCAGGGCTTCGCAAGCTGATCCCGATATGTTTATCAAAGAGCTGGACATGGGAGAAATCTGTGGGGTTGGCTTGTTTCTTTCTTAAAGGCAGAGAAAGAAGAAAGGAAAACTCTGATATTACCAAGCAAAAAGGGCAGACATGTGAGAGAGAAAACGACTGCTTCACAACAGACCGTGCTGGGAAAGTACAGGTTTTGGCCTTTCCCCATGGCCTGCTCCAGCGCTGCTCCTCCAAAGGCTGAGGCTCATGGCAGAGGGTGCACCTGCCCAGCCCCTGATGCAGCCCCTCAGTGTTAGGGGGAGTCCCCCGGGTAGGACAGAGCCCACACTGCCCTGAGAGCCATGCAGCTCTCCAGCCTGGAGAACAAGGTGCAGTCAAGCCGGGGAAGCAAGCGAGCAACCCAGCCAGGAACCTACGGGAGCCTGTGGGCTCAGTGGAGCATGGCAGACCCTGAGAGCAGCTGCAGCGGGATTTATCACTAAAGGACTGAGAAGGGACTGGGTGGAGGAGGTTTTGCAATTTAGGAAGCTGCCAAAGTCTGTTCTGAAGGCTAAGACAAAGTTAAAACCTGACCTGGCAAGACACAAGGAAGGGCGGTAGGGGGAGTGGGGTGGGGGGGTGGGAGGTAGGGGGCGTGGTGTGTGTGTGTGTGTGTGTGTCTGTCTGTCTGTCTCGATAGGTGAGGGGGTTAAGAATTGCTTCCAAACCTTTAAAACTCCTTCCCTACCCAACTGAGCTTTTTGCATTTACAAAAGTTCACTGCTCCAGCTCATGACTTCCAGAAGCCCAGCTTTGCATTCAGAGGCATCTTGGCACTTTTGGGGGGTATTCATGTTGAAAAAAGGCCCTGGCAGATCTTTCTGGCTGCCTTGGAATCTTGTCACAGCATGGCTTCAATCGAGAAAGTCTTTCTGCTTCTACCTCTGACAGGGAGGAAAGTTGTCAGTGCAAGTGATTTTTTGTATGAATCACTCCATATGCTTTTAAGTGACAGGTAGCAGGCAGGTGGGAAAACCAAGGGCATAGGGTATCAAGGTATCCATCATTACATGCAGTATAACCAGAGCTTTCCTCCCTCCTCCAGGACTCTTTTTTTCACCAGCATGTTTCTACAGTCATTCAGCAATACAGAACGAGCAGCTGCTGTCAGAACTATTTCTACTCCTACCATGATGACACAGTCCAGTGGCTGCCTGTCCAGTGCCCATGTTACCTGGCTGAGGGCTTACCTTGTCCCCTGCTGCCTGAGCACCAAGGTGCTTCAAGAAGTTTGAGCTGAGCAGAGGCATAAGACATCCAAGACACTTCCCAGCGTGCCTGAAGGAGGACGAAGTCACAAGCTGTGCTTCTGATGAGAGCCACTCAACTCCGCAGTGGTTTCAAAGAAGTAGCTGAAAAGCAGGGAGGAATTCTCCAAGCTGCACAAGCTTAGCTTCTGCATCTTCCTTTCTGACCACCCCATGAGTTTTTTAATGCACAGATCAAACTGGAGAAGGAGCATGTTCCCACCTGTTATTTGGCTTTGAGACTGCAAATAAAGCCACAGTGGTGTGGTGCCTTCAAAGCCACGCTTGCAACTAAACCCAAGTTGCCAAATGGCACATGGCTACTGCTCGGCAGTCTTTAGGATGCTACTGTTTCATATAAAGTTACTTTTGGCTAAAAAATGCAGCAACAGGTGGAAATATTGTTTGCACAAACTCGAAATGAGCAGCAAGTCCTGGTGATTAAACAGCCCGTGTGAAGAGACAAGTTATTTTTAGCTTGTCCTGGTTTCAGTCAGGATAGAGTTAACTTCATTTGTAGCAGCTGATGGCATGCTGTGTTTGGGAGTTACAATGAAAGCAGTGCTGATAACACCCTGATGTTCTTAGTTGCAGTCAGACAGTCAAGGACTTTCTCAGCTTCTTCGTATTTCTCTATTCATGAGAAAGGAGGGGCGAAGCCAAGACAGGTGACCCAGATGGGCCAAAGAGAGTATTCCATGCCAATTACGTCCTGCCCAGGATAACGGGGGCTGAGGGGAGGAAGAAGAGGGGCAGTGGCGGGACGTGTGCTTCTTGGGGGGACGGTCGGGTTCCGGGACAGCTCTGGGTGGTACGGCCTGAGCTGTGTGGTTCGGGGAGAAACTGCATTGGGGATCAAGAGTTTCATATTCTTTTGCTCTAAAGTCCTGTTAGCATTGTTAATATTTTATCTTTCTGTTATCTTAGTAAACTCTCCTTATCCCAACCCACGGGCCTCTTAGTTTCTTGGTTTTGGAGTTATTTGCCCCTTCCTTTTCCCTTCCCTTGTTTCCCCCCTTTTTCCCTTTTCCCCTGCTCTTTTACTTTAAGGAGCAGGCAGCTGCGTGGATCTCGGCCCACAGCCGGGGGAAACCACCACAAGCTCAAGAGCAATCAAATATGGAGGTGATGGTTTTGGTCATACCGAAGTTACACCATGGTTTCAGTGAGCTCTGTGCATTTTATATCTTGCCAGGACAACCATCCAGAGATGGTTCAGGGCTGAGAGCAATTCCATCCAGTTTTCCCAGTTCTTGTTACCCAAAGGCCACCAGTTTCCTACACTTTCCAGCCAGTGTTCCCGGTACACTCTGGTCATGTACAGGAGTTGCCCTGTACTGCAGGCAGGGAGGATGCAGGGAGGAAAGATACAAGCATGTGCAGAGTGGGGCTGGAGTCCACGTGTCCTAAGCAGATTCCTCTTCTACTTGTCCTTTGCATTCTTCCCTCGCTGCCTCCCCTTGGAGGTGATACTGGCTTCCTCTGCTCACCTCAGCCTCCTTACTGGCTCTCCCTTCCCTGGGGTTTCTTCACCAGCATGTCTCATCTTGCCACGTCTGTTGGAAGTGGGAAGAAGGGGACACATGGCTGCCTGGCCCTGAAGCTTGCTCTGAACCAGGGCCATTACTCCTGAGCAGTGAGGAGGAAGATGAGGAACACTGGTTCCCTGGTGTAGAGTCTATTAGCGCCAACCTGGGCTCGTAGGGCAACAGTGGTCCTGTTTTGAGGCCTTCCTCTAAAAATGTTTTAGTACTTCTGTTGGTATTGGTCCAGGATGCCCACGCACCCATCACTGGGAGACCCCTCATGTAACTGCTGGCTTTCAGCATGGAAGGGAATGCTTTGGGAGATCTTCCAAACCTGTAAGGACGGTTGGTTTTTTTGCCTGAGTCTGTAAAACCCCACACTCAGTCAAGGAAGGGGTAAAAACAAAGGAAAGCTTCTTCCCCAAAGTAAAACCCTCTAGTTTTTCAGATCTGTTTATCTCCATTACCACCCTGGACTTACCTAATTCAGCCTTTTCATGTCAGTCACCCAGATGAACCCGCTATTTACCGCTGAAGAACGGGATAGAACGGCAGAAACGTAATTAAAAGATTTTTTTTTATTAAAAATCAACATATTTATACATTTGTACATTCCACATACTGCTATACATGTTCACTGTCATAACCACGAGGTCAGAAAGCACTGACCCCCCAGATTTCCATCTGACCACACTTACTGCAGGGGAACTCCCATTTTTGTCATCAGGCATTACAGAGTAATTACCTTCTTTTCTCCCTCTTCCCTTTCAAAGTAGCAGCACATTTAATTATCAGTGTGTTCACAAGGCATGAGCCCCAAAGTGTTGTACAGCAAGGGAAAAAATTAATTAGTAAATGTAGGTGAGAGGAGGAGAGCTCACAAAGCAAATGTATTAGCTGCTGCTTATTATAAACAGCAGGATGGTAATGAACCACCTCAGAGCTGTGCTGAACAGAGACTGCAGCAAACTGGGAACAGCCACAAACCAGGAAGTTGATAAAGCTGTATGAAAAACTTAATTTTAAATGTCATTCAGGATAGGAGTCCTGCAAAGAACAGACACTGCTATAAAGGTTCAGCAGAGCCAAGATAATGCTTCTGTGTTCAAACAGGTTATAAAGGTCTCAGAAAACACAGGCAGCCTCCATCCCTCCCACCACCACCTTCCCACAGCTGATACTATGACCTGGTTTTGGCTGGGATAGAGTTGATTTTCTTCCTAGTAGCTGATACAGCGCTGTGCTGGGGATGCAGGATGAGAGTAGTGTTGATAACACGCTGATGGGCAGTTGTTGTGTCTATGACAAGTCAAGAATTTCCAGCTTCCCACGCTGGGCCAGGTGCACAAAGATCTGGGAAAGCACAGCCAGGACAGCTGGCCCAGGCTGGCCAGAAGGGTGTTCCCTAACATTTGCCATCATGCTCTGGATGTAACTGGGGAAGCAGGGGGAGGTGGGATTACTGCTTGGAATGCATCCCTGAATACGGAGGGGGTTTATATGGTGACCAAGGGCACCTGTGCATCACTTGGTCTATTTCTTTACCTCAGCCTAGGCCTTTTTTTTTTTGGCAATTTTCCTCCCCATCCCCCTGAGGCAACAGGGGCACATGAGCAGCTGCACGGTACTTGGTTACCAGCTAGGGTTAAGCCACGACCTGTCAGTCATCAGGGTTCTGTGTGGTTAATGTAATAAAGCAACATTTTATTGAACAAAACCAGATGTGCTCAGGAGCCCCCCCGAACCCTCAAGATTAACCCTCACATCAATTAAGTGCTACGAGAGTGATATAATCAGATAACAAAGTTGGAAAGCTTTTAAAGATGGAGGGAGCAAAGAGTTCTCTTGGCAATGAGGAAACCCTCATGTGCCCAAGCCACCAGAGGATGAAGTCAGCTCCTAGGTACGCGTGACGTGCTCTGTGTAACAGCCAGTTGCTCATGTTCTCCATACTTTAAGATCACTGCTCTTGCACTAGCATCAATGTGTAACTTATCTCTTTAAATCACAGAAATAAAAATCTGAGATGCTCTTTCATAAATATAGAACCATTATCTTAGTTTGAGTAGATTGTGGGCAATTTTTTTTCTCATTAGTAATTTTCATCTCTAACTTATGGGGGGAAAAAAACCACATATGAGGACATGAACATGTAACTTGTGTGTGAGGAAGTGCAGATACAATCAGTGCCAGTCATACGTATGCTGTCTGAAACCATGAGTACAAGATAGAGAAGGATCTGCTCCCAACAGTGCAGCACAGAAGAATCACTGATGCTCATGTTTGTCTTTTTTGAAGTATAGCAACAGCTATACTCTTCTAATGTCAAACTCCTGAGAGAAAGATCCAAGAGTCTTTTGCTTCAAAAATCAAAGAAATGGATTTTTCCCCCCCTCGCCCTTCCTGGAAGCAACACTACACCTACGATGCTGGCTGTAAGCAAGCCTTTCTGTATCAGGAGACCCCAGCCAAGCCCACACCAAGAAGAGGCCATGCAGTTATCCCACGTTGCTGCAAGTCTCCACTTTGATTTGGAATGGTGAGCAGCCACACTAACACAACTGCGTGCCAGCCAGCAAGGCCAGTAGTTCTTACAGCTCTACAGAATTAAAAGAAATGCTTAACTTTTATTTAAAGACTTAATTTTCTTCAACCTCTCTTGGGAGAAGCTGCTTCTTTTAAGCCAATTGCTTTAAAACGGTTCAATAGTAATGCCAAGGCCGATCAGGACAGTTCAGTGAAGGGTTGTTGTTGTTATTTGAGAAAAGCCCAAGTTTAGAGAATGATTTGTAGAATCTAACACATCAGGTACCCCTCTAATGCACCTCCACAGCTTTCTTCCCAATTACACCTTATTTCCATGATTCTGATTGCAGTCACCCACAAGTACCAAAACCTATTCTTGTGGTGATCCAATCTGCCTCAGTTATGTTATAGCAAACATTTAGCACATAACCTGTACACTTCTGTATCAGCTTCTTTGTCCCCAAAGAAACTCCAGAGTGATACAAGATCAATTTATTCAACTGTATGTACAGTATATTTGCATATTAATAAATAAATCAGTATTACAGTTCTCTTCCCCCATATGAAAGGGACTACAGTATGACCAATCTGACTTCCATGTTTATTTCTTCCAAGGAGAGCTGTGGGACCCAGGCTATCTGTTTCCACCCAGGTGACTACAGGAACTGTAGGAGTAGAAACCTAACAGACCAGTGCTTACATTTACATTCTACACAGCGGGGGGGGGGGGGGGGCAGAGGGAAGTACTAAAAAGTGCATCAAAAGCCAACAATTTGTAGAGCAAAAACCAAGTTCATAATGTGATCCTGGGGAAGAGAATCCAGCCCAAAAGAGGACATGCTGCAGCAGACATGATAACCAACACATGCTTTTCCTCTTGTCAGTAAGCTGCACGATGCCATCCTTGTCACGCAGTGTTGCAAGAATTCCAACTCCAGCAGATACCATCTTCACCTCTACAAATTTATCAACACCCCATTCAGTGCAAAATGACGTTTTCTTAGAGTAACTGTTTGCCTTGTCTCCATAACATTCATCCTCACCATGAAGGAAAGGCTCATTGCTCCTGAACTGTCTGTTGCTATATACATCAGAGCCTGGATGTGCACCTCTCCATTTCTGGTAGTGAATTTTCTATCTACACTCGTTAGAGATCGGAAAGGTAAGTGTAAATATTTCATATGTACTGGAAGTCTTCCCATTTACCCCCACAGACCAGCTGTTCATCTGGATTTATACCTAAAGTAGCTGCACTTGGTTCTTTTTTCCAGCCCACCTTGAATGGGGTACAAGTCAGGGGAACCCGTGGGACTTGTATTTCAAGTCTGATTGCTGGAGCTTGAAGAGTGATGAGTGAGGCTGGAATTCGGATGCCTGTTTGCAGCACAGTGTGTGTGGACCATCCCCCCATTCGGGTATCTGACAAACACGGGCTCGCAGAAAGGATTTTGGCACACCTGGCACACCTTTTTGTCCGAAAGAAGAATTGGGGTTCCTTTTTGTTTAACCTAAAGGAGAGAGGGAGGGAAAAAAATATCCAAACATGAATCTAGAAAGAAAGAAATGGAAATCCTGAGGCCTATGATTTGAACTGTGTCACACAAACACACTTGGTCAATGACAGAAGTGGCAGGAAAAAAACAGCTTAAAAAAAACCCCAACCACAACACAAACCTTCACTTGAATTCAATTTCCACATTTGTGTTTGTGATTTTTTTATGCTTCCTCTTACATAGTTCTTAAAAAATATTTCTTCTAAAGTTTTTCTTCATTTAATAAAAAACACCACACACATATTTAGTGCAACTCAAAACCCAATGCAGCTTCCTGAACAAGGTCACAGCTGAGTATTGATGCATTTTTATTCTAGAGAGATTCTGCTGGATATACTGGTGTGAGAACTAAACAGATTTAAGAATCTCCTGGAAGCTTTAAAGCAACATAGCTCTAGCTAAGAAGACAAGGAAGCTTCACAAGTGAACTTCCCACTAACAAAAGCTACTAAGAAGTTGCATTAATACTAAGTGCTGGGTAAGAGTTTTTTGCAAATTCTGACAGGTCTCAATCCTAGTGAAAAAATACTAACTCACATCTGCTAGTGTTTCTGCAAGAACTTTGTTAATCTGTAAATCCCAGATTCACTTTCATTCAGCCAGTAAGTTCACCAAAGTTCTTCCTATTTCATAGAAGGCCCCCACCTTCTATTTTGTTTTACAGGGAAGGCATAAAATGATGTTTAAATCTAGCTGCCATGGCAAAAAACGTAACAAACACCCAGACTCTTCTCAGTGGTGTCCAGCAACAGGACAAGGGGCAATGGGTGCAAGCTGGAGCACAGGAGGTTCTGTGTGAACTTTTTCACTGTGAGGGTGGCAGAGCCCTGGCACAGGCTGCCCAGAGAGGAGGTGGAGTCTCCTTCTCTGGAGACATTCAAAACCTGTCTGGATGCTGTCCTGTGCAGCCTGCTCTACGTGATCCTGCTCTGGCAAGTGGGTTGGACTAGATGATCTCCAGACATCACTTCCAACCCCTACCATTCTGTGATTCTCTGAACACAGCAAGTAAAACTACCAAGGACAGGAAGACATCTTTGTCCTAATTCTTCAAACTATTTCTGATATGTGTGTGTATTTGTGTGTGTATATATATACATACACACACACCAGAAATAGTTTGTGTATATATATACACACACACATTTAGTTGGTGTGTATATATATGTACACACCCCCTGAACTAAACAGATTATATATATAAACAGGCTTTATATATATAATCTGTCTAGTTGGTGTGTATATATACATATAATGTTGGTTATATATATAAAAGCACTTAATTGTAAAGCCTCAAAGTGCCTCTACTTTAAAAACACCAAACCAAAGGCACCCACCTACCTCCTCGTATTTGTAGATTAAGTTTTCAGCCTGTGCTAACCCCAGAGCAGCCTGAGTCATTCTTCTTGTATGAACGCTCTGCCTCACTGCTCCAGCCAGGAACGGGGAGAGGAGCTGCACCGACCAGCTGTCGGGCACCAGCTGCAGAACTCGGGCCGCGTCGAACTCGGGCGCGTGGCTGTTGAGGAGATCCACCGCAGCCATGAGCAGCGCGCAGTCCGACGCGCCCGGGCGCAGATACACTGACAGCAGCATGTGGAAGAGCCTCCGCCTGTACTGCGCGCCCCTGCTCTCGGAGTTCCACACACAGTACTCCTCAGCAGCACGGAAGTCCTTCAGCTCGTGGACAAGGATGTGCAAAGCCTTCTCATGTTCTTCTAGCTTCCCATATAAAATTGCACTTTCCATGTGAAGGTCTGTGCCCTGGATTTTGTCTGCTCAGTGAGAAACAAGGCAACAGCAGCTCAGTGGAGAAGGTGACCACTATATTAAAGATTCCTAAGTTATTTTATTTGCTACTCAGCTCTTTTTATTTCCACGTCCACTGAATTAAAAAAAACAAACAAACCCAAACCAACAAACATTTCACATCTTTCAGTACAGTAACAAGTCATTTCCCTTTCATCCACTAGCAGGTACATTAAAAAATAACCATTATAAGCACTGGACAAGGGCAGGGTGGGGGGAAGCTCAACTGTTTCTCACCAACAGTAAGATGAATGCTGCACTTTTCACTCAAAAAGATGCTCATAGTTTTGTTTAGCATGACCATTTGCTAAAGACTGTCACAAGTTACAGGCTCATCACCAAAGTGAAACTGGCTATAAATTAAGACTATTTTTTGCACTAGTTACAGTATTGTGCCTTTGATGCAGCAGCAAACACACCATTGTGCCTCATGAGCTATAGGAGGTCAAAGACAGGGCCAACAGATACTCTCTGAATTACCCCATGTCTGTTAGAAATACAGATGCTATCAACCAAACACACCTAGGCACCTCAAATCTTTTAGTCTTCTATCCTTAGAAGGACTTCTCTAATTCCTGCAGGAACCGATGCATAGCATTTATGACAGACAACATGCACCTTACCCAAAATGAAGTGAATTCTGTAAAGATCAGATTTCTGAAGAAGACTGCGTAATTTCAACAGCAGTTCAGTTGCTTCTGCAGAATTATCCATGGTCGTGGATTTCAGCTGGACTATGGCCTCCAAGTACAAGACAGCCAGGTGAGTGTGGTACTTTTCTTTCTAGAGGTGAAGAGAACAGTGTTAACTCAGTTTACAAACACAACCCTTTCTCCCCACCACCAGCACCAATGAATATTTACAAACCACATTTCCATGTGATTGTAATTCAAACTAATCACAAAGTTTTCTTTATTCATGCAGATAGATAACTCATTCTGACCAGATTCACAAGGCACACTGTACCTGTAAGGGAGTCTCTTTCATTATTTCCAAAATGCAGGTATGAAACACCTTATTCCTAACCCCCTGGTCACCTTAAGTTATTTATAGATCTCGTTTATTTTTCTTGTGCAAGCATTACTTCCTTTTGGAAGTTCACCTAACGAAAGTCAACGCGATAAAGCAGATCTCTCCTTGAGTACAACACATGATCTTGACTGTCTTCTCCTTTTGTCACCCTTGTAAAATGAGTCATTTTGATCTAATTAATTTTTCTTCACATTCAGGTATGATCTTTGACCTTTTCTAGTCTTGCAATAATATCTGAGGAGGCCACCAGAGGTATACAGGCACTCTTAAGGCAAAGTGCTTTTTGTGTTATCTATTACCCAATATTCATCAAAGCAAGTTGATGACTTGTCTGTTTGAAAGGCCATCACTAAAGCATTTACAATAATATAGCACTTTACAGAGAGCAAATCAATTTATAACACAGCTTTTACTAGCAGGCAAAATAGATTTAGCTAGAAGTTATTTTTGTTACAAATATTCCACAATGGTTATCAAAATATTTTCAAACATTCATTACATCAGAATCTAGACAATTCTTTCACCCATCATGGTGTCACACACCTTGATGTATTTGTAACAGCGACAGAAGGCAACCACTGATCTAGCATGCTTATTTGAAGAATGTCAATCAACAAACCAGTCATCAGATCTGCTGAGTTCTTTCAGTGTTCATTTCTTTATTTGCAGGTTAAAGTAAGTTTTTGTGTGCTTATGTTGTCTCATACCCAAGTATGATAATGTCTGGCTGCTTCTGCATTGTGCTTGGAAACCCAGGGGGCAGAACACAATGTCATTTATGGCTTGTGAACCTGTTTTTCCGAGCAGCTGACACTCAGTGGTTTGGAATTCTGCAGTGAGAGGTGCCCAGTTTAATTTCTATCACTGATTGCTCAAACCTCTCCAGAAGGGCAGAATAAAACACACCTACTTGTAAAGCACCGAGTTCGCAGTTTGAGTGTAGTGCTGCTACAGAGCCGTAAGATCAGTGGCTGCTCAACCATTTTTTCTGTGATCTCACCAGACAGAGGTTTGGGCCTCACTGGTGAAACAGGAAAGCACACAATACTCTGATGTCAGAAAACCCCAACCCAACCATTCTGAAGGGGAGGTAAGTAACCACATTGCCATCACTGGAGTTTAAAACTTAAAAATAACGTAGATATCTGCTCATCTTCTACTTTAAAACCATTCCTTCCCTACTCTGAGTACAACTGAAAGCCTTCAAATTATGCTTATTTATTCTAGGCTTTGGCTTTTTTTCCAGAGTTGCTCATTGTAGTCTGCATTCTGAATCCTTTCCCTTTGCCCTTCCAGTATTCTTGCAGGACTCACCTCTATTTTTCTGTCCAATACTAGATGTTCCAGATATTTAACACGTGCTTTGGGATATTTGTTAAGGCAACTGATGATATCATCAGGATTCATGTTCTTCTCTTGTTCTTCCAAAGGCCTTTTAGTGAAAATCTGTACGCCAACCTAGAAAAAGTTAATTGCATTTAGAAACTCCATGGCAACTATTTTATTACTTTATTTTGTATACTTAATAGCAGTGTCAGATTAATAGATTATTTAAGAAGGTAACACACAAAGCCCTTCTTGACACCAAGTGTAAGCTACTCAGTGCCTACCCTGACCGATCTCACTCCTATCTCCATTACCTCAATCTGTAGTCTATACATTGCCCAGCCTATAAGCTTTGTGCTGGGCACAGCCTTCACCAGCCACAAAAAGCACTGGGCAGAACAGGCAACTTCAGGCCTTTGCAGCAAGGAAGTTGAGACCAGAACGTTTGCAGCCTTCTCGCTGCGTGTATCACCACCACACTGAAGACACTTCTATGATGAGCAAAGCAAAAGCCTTGGGACTCTGTCACCACTTGTAATAAATAAGCTTGACATTAATACACACTAGGCAGTGACAAGTTCCAACAGCACAGACTGCCCGATACAGCATTCAGCATCCCATTTAACAGCACACCTTCCTAATGGACATTACAAGATACTTGTTTTTAAAATTTTGGTGGATTAAGTTAATTCCTGTAGCAATGAGGTTTTGTCTTGAATGAAAGCCATTTATTCTATATCCTAGAGTAAAGAGGTGTCACCCTGTCCCTGGAATCCTTTAAAAAAAAGAAACAGTGGCAACAGTTAACATATTAGGTGGTGGGGTTTTTTTAAGATATTGTCGTGGTTTCACCCCGGCTGTGGGCCGAGAGCCACGCAGCTGCCTGCTCCTTAAAGTAAAAGAGCAGGGGAAGAGGGAAAAAGGGGGAAACAAGGGAAGGGAAAAGGAAGGGGCAAATAACTCCAAAACCAAGAAACTAAGAGGCCTGTGGGTTGGGATAAGGAGAGTTTACTAAGATAGCATTGGTATATTTTATCTTTCTGTTAACAGGACTTTAGAGCAAAAGAATATGGAACTCTTGATCCCCAATGCAGTTTCTCCCCGAACCACACAACTCAGGCCGTGCCACCCAGAGCTGTCCCGGAACCCGACCATCCCCCCAAGAAGCACGCGTCCTGCCACCGCCCCTCTTCTTCCTCCCCTCAGCCCCCCATTATCCTGGGCAGGACGTAATTGGCATGGAATACTCTCTTTGGCCCATCTGGGTCACCTGTCCTGGCTTCGCCCCTCCTTTCTCATGAATAGAGAAATAGGAAGAAGCTGGGAAAGTCCTTGACTGTCTGACTGCAACTAAGAACATCAGGGTGTTATCAGCACTGCTTTCATTGTAACTCCCAAACACAGCATTCCATCAGCTGCTACAAATGAAGTTAACTCTATCCTGACTGAAACCAGGACAGATATTAAACTATCTTGCTTAATATGAAGACAACCAGAAGGCATACTGTATCTTTCATTGTATAGAGTGATCTGAACTTTGTTTTCAGAAGAAAAAGAAGCAATTATCACTAGCACTTGCTAAGAGAGGGACTTAAAAGAATCGAGCAACCTGGAAGTTTTCTTCAGTAGAAAGCAAGCATTGAAACATCCAGCAAAAATGGTCCAAATTATCTACCAAGATGGAACGATGTTAGTGACCACCCAACCACCACAGCAGGGAAATACTGCATGCTTATGACATTCTGGGAAAAGTGCACCAATCACAAACCTCTTCATTCTTTTGTAAAACCCACTCAGAGTACTTCCACACGAGATCTTGGTCTGAGCAGAAGGTGAGGAAGTCGACTACGTATTCATAGAGGTCTGACCGCGTGGAATCTTGAATGTCTCCATCAACAATTTTCACCCATAACTACGAGAAACCCACAAAGATTAAAGTGCTTCAAACATGTACCAGCTCTTCCAACTTAACATTTACAAGAGCTACTACAACACTTTGTATTAGCTGTTGGTACTCTTGGAGTTAAGAGAAGGTCCTAGGAACACCAACTGCAAAATCCATCCCTTCTCTCCATCACATGCTCTTCTTGCATCTTCAGATACCCCTGTATCATGAAGATTCTTACATTCTGAGCATGACCTCCTGGAGAGAGTCCAAAGAAGGGCTACGAAGATGATAAAGGGCCTGGAACATCTCCCCTGTGAGGAAAGGCTGAGAAAATTGGGACTGTTCAGCCTTGAGAAGAGAAGACTAAGGGGGGACCTAATTAAAGTCTATAATTATCTTAAGCATGGGATGCAGGGGAATCAGCCAGCCCCTTTTCAGTGGTCTGTGGGGACAGGACAAGGGGCAATGGCTGCAAGTTGGAGCACAGGAAGTTCCGCACCAACATGCGGAAAAACTTTTCCCAGTGAGGGTGACAGAGCCCTGGGACAGGCTGCCCAGGGGGGTGTGGAGTCTCCTTCTCTGGAGATATTCAAGACCCATCTGGATGCCTGAGTGAAATGTCCTAGGGAGCTGCTTTGGCAGGGGGTTGGACCCGATGATCTCTCGGGGTCCCTTCCAACCCCTACAATTCTATGAATCTATGACTGGCCAAGTATTCCATGAAGAAATACACTAATCACAAAGAAAACTTTTATCAATTCATGGCATACCTTTCAGGTGTTCTGCACATGCAAGGTTAAAAACAATTTAGAAGAAGTTGCTGCTCTTCTTTCATTTCAACTGAAGAATTTTAAATTACACTTTTAAAATATTAATTGTAATTGGAGTGAAAAAGGTACCATATCTTACAGACCAGTTTAGCAACAAACCTCGTTCCTGGAAACAAAAATACCTTGCACATGATTATGGTACAATCCTGGTGGGTTGTTTTGGGTTTTTTTGTCCTTACTGGTTTTCTGCCCAGGAAATTACTATTTACACAGATGACCCGAAGGCATTCAGCAGTGTTATGTGATTAACATACTCAAAAAGCCACACAGTAAGGCAGATTACATAAGGTCTAATTAGGTATGGTCTGAGGCTCGCATTTATTGATCACAAATGTAATCTTTTAGATGAAGCTTTGCAGACAGGAATAATGAAAGTATTCCTTCTCCGGTCTACAGACCACTGCTGGTCTTAGTGACATCAGAAGGGGAGACCCTGAAAGGATTACTAACCCAGCTAAAACCCAAAGCTCTTGCAGACTGAGTTCACTGTCCATCATCACCTAAGGAAATAAACTCCCAGGCATTGTCAGTGTTGGTTATGAGATTACAATACTGCTTTGCTGTGCGTATAGAGACTAGTCAGCACAGGGTATGTCCTTGAAGTCCCTCAAAGAAAGGGACCAAGGGATTACGTGATAACTCTATTTTACTGCTTCTGTCCATCTTCTATGAGTACAAACATCATGTTCCGGTGTGCAGAGTTTTGCTCAAAAATAGCATGCAAACATCTAAAGAACAGTCATCTTCAGTAAGGTCTTCAGGTTTTTCAAAGTCTAGCATGTCAAGTTATTCGAGGTAATCTCAGCATAAATTTCTCTTCTATATACCCACCAGTACTTTTCAAAACACATAAATTAGCACCTCAGATTTTTCTCTGAGGTAAACTGGCACTTTGAAGTGATTTACAGATGACACCAAAAGCTTTATTCTAACCTGAAGTGCTGCAGCATCCTGACCATTGTAGTGATACAGGAGACCAAGGGCAAAATACCTGTACAGGAAGAGAAGATAATATTAAAATTGCTAGATCTTTCCTAAATATTTAGTTATGGTTTGATTAGCACAGAACAACAGATAATTACTTTCAGCAGGACTTTTAGGTAACATGTACATAGCCATGTCTACACTTGGACAAGTGTCTGAAGGGTCTTTTTCAGAATCAAATGAAAAAGGTTCTGTCCTAAAAATGTGTCTGTGCCTGTCTCTAAGGCAGTTTCTAGTTGCTAGCTTCAAGTCAAACAAAGTACTTAAGACACAGTTTCAAATACTAAGTATTCCTCCAATAGTTAATCAGGTGTCATTAAATCAAATTTTTACAATGCTTTTACTCAAAACTCTGTCTTACTGTCAGAAATTTTTTCTTTACTGCAGCATGAAATCAAGTCAGGGAAGGAAAAGCTTCCCACAGTGACACAATGGAGGTTTTTTGGTCTACAGTAATAAAAATAAAGTTCTGTGACACCTATTCTCGTGGAACAATATTCTACCATTCACATTTGCACAAGTTTGCCATGCAAACCATACTTACCAAGAGGATTTAAACAGAACACCCCCAAAAATTAAACTGCCCTAAATCTAACCACATTAGTGGTGACTCTCTGTTACCACTGGAGTTGCTACTACCTCATCACACAGTTTAAAGAAACTGGATCCAAAGGCAGAGACACTACCTATGACTGCAGTTTATTGTACACATTTACTATCTGGTGTCTTCTACTTAATGACTTACAGCCAATTCTCCATCTGCTGGAATTTCCAATTTAAAGTGATTTCCAGTCATCTTAAGCAACCTCCTTTTCATTGTTTTTATTCTGTCCATGTGTGCATTCAACTCACATTGAACACAAGGGCAAACACTTCATTCTTTCTGGTTTTTCTTCCAAATCCATAACAATTTTTGTTAGACAATTTTTTCAGAGAGAACTCTGATTCTACCAACATAGAATCATAGAATCACCTGGGTTGGAAGAAACCCTTTAGATCATCAAGTCCAACCACAGCCTAACTCTGCCTAGTCCACCTCTAGATCATGTCCTACCTCCCTGGGCAGCCTGTTCCAGTGCCTGACTACCCTCTCAGTAAAGAGATTCTTCCTGCTATCTAACTTAAACCTCCCCGGTGCGATTTTAAGCCATTTCCTCTCATCCTATCACTTGTCACCTGAGAGAAGAGACCAGCCCAGACCTCTCTGTAACCGCCTTGCAGGTAGTTTCAGAGAGCAATAAGGTCTTCCTTCAACCTCCTTTCCTCAAGACTAAAAAGCCCCAGCTCCCTCAGCTGTTCCTCACAGGACTTGTGCTCCAGACCCCTCACCAGCTTCATCACCCTTCTCTGGACATGCTCCAGCGTAAGACAAAATATATTTCCTTTACCTCAGACTGTCAATTAATACCTTTTTACCAACATCTTTAAATGCTGACAAGTCAGGCCAAGTTGTCTTTTTGGCCTGAAGGCACAGAAACTATGAGGACTTGAACACATTGCTCTACAAGCTGGTAACATTTAAGACAATTTTCCCTCTGGTTTCAAAGGTGCAATAATAATAATAAAAAAAATACACTCACTTTTTGTGTTTTTCCAGCCAGGCAGCACTATCTGTTAGAAGACAGAAGTTCTCTGAAACTAGCAGATCCAGCAGGCTTTCATGATTTGACTCTGCATATAGCTTGAGCAGGGCTGTGTCAATATCTTCCTTGTAGCCATTTGCAACCTCAGTGCTGCGGACTTCGTTCAGGTAACTCATGAGGAACCGTTTGCATTTGGTCATCTTCTCCTGGTCCCCTTGGGTCAGCTGGTTTAGGTCGGCGTACTCATGGAGTGGGGGGTGAGACCGGATAAATGAAGAGGAAGTAGGCAACAGGAAGGGGTAGAGAGAGATCAGCTCCCGGACATCAAGCTGGCCGCTTCTGCAATTACAGTGTCAAACTAGATGAAGCAAAAAAGAAAGAAAAAGTATACATAGGCACAAAAACAGGACATACTGGGAAGGTGTGTGCACGTGTGCTGAGAGTCAGGAACCTGACAGGTGTTGGCTTCTCAAAGCTACTGCTTTCTATACTGGAGAAAATCTACTCAGGACATGTTCTGAAAATTTTTTGCTGTTCCTATCCAAAGTTCAGTGTCATTCTTTCTCCTCCTCTAGACACTGCAAATTCAGAGACTTGGCCAGCTTTTTGCTTTTGGCACCACAAGGCTGTTCTGTGGCACATACAAAAAAAGTCAGCTGAGTAGCCTGAGTGCAGTTCTTAGGACTGTCCTAGACTTCATCCATACATTGCAGGAGCTAGCCTTATGATGGAGGCAAAAAGAAATAAATATGGAGAGAGTACACCCTTTCAGTCAGGACACAGAGACTCTGCAAGCCAAATTATATAGAAAACAGAAGCTTCCTGTAGAAAACTAAAGCTTTTGGAACATGTTTGATGATAAAAACATTTTACCCAATGCTGGAATCCACTGGATGCCTCCTTCAGCTCAGTTTTAAAGGAGGTTCTGAAAACTAACTGTGGATACTGATTATGCACCCATCTAACCAATAAGTAGTAGTCCATTCTCTAGGCATGTGTCTTGGGTTTACATCTATGGCAAATACTACAAGGTGGCTTTTCCACTTTGCCTGTGAAAAGCATCTATACAACCTGCTCTTTGATAAAGCAACATAAATATGTTACACAAAACATCATTCTTTCAGCCTAGACTGAAGAAATTCCTCAAGCATTTGGAAAGTACATGTTGTGACAGAAGACTAACACAAGAAGTCTTTTTTCCCCACATACAGCAAGTAACTCCCCAATTTTCACAGGTAGAATGTCTCCTCCCAGGCCTTGTGTTAGAACAGCTAGAAATCAGGATTTATATTTCATTTCACTGTCAAATTCATTATTCAGAATTAAACTTTAAAGATGTGAATTCCTGGAATGCAGATGATGCTGTTGCTGAAAAAAAATAAATAAATCAGGTTCTCTAAAAGAAACCTGATTTACAGGTTTATTTACAAAATAGTAGCTACTATTACAACAAAAATAGCTAGTATTTTGTTGTAAAAAACTTTTAAAAAACTTAGTTCTTATCTATTTGGTGATCAGCAGCCTCTAAAAGGGCTTCCCCCTCACAAACTTGATTGGAAAGAAATCCAAAAAGAAAGTAGTTATAATCATGGAAGTCGATGATGCAAGAGATTTCTGCAGGCAGTAAAGTGTGAAACATCCTCACAAGCAGTCCTGTCCTTACCCTACTGTTGTAAAGTAACTCAAGCAGTGGGGCATGCCCCAGCTCTTCACTCCTTGCCAGAGACACACTTGAAAAACTATCCAGGAAACACGAAGTAGTAGGAGGCATCACCACAGCAACACCTTTTTAGACCTTTGAAAAATGTGTTTAAATCAGTAAATACTGTCCTTTGGCCACACAATCTACAGCAGAAGAATGAAATCCTGGGAGATTGCAACAACAGCATATTTAAAAGCAGCAAGTAGCCTGTTCCAGAACCTAGTGACTGCAGAGCATGGGAACAGCAACATGAACAATAAAGGACCACAACAGGGAAAAAACTGAGCATGGGAAGCCTTTCCCTAAGGAAGAGGTTTTAATACAATTTCTTTTGATTTGTACAGAACTCCTACTGCCTAAAATCCACCTTTACACTATAAAAGGTCAGCCTCTAAACAAGAGTAAAGCGTTCATTTCTAGTTTGCAGACTTCTGCAACTGAAGTTTCCTTTTAACTCATCCTTTCAGACTTGGTATTTGGTTTTGAAGTTTAGATCTATATTATGAAGGAGCTCACAAGTAGATGAGAACTTTTACTTTTTCCTCTAAGAGGCTGCAAGTCCTGTCAACACTGTGACCCAATGGTTCAGAGTACCTGGGCTTTCAGTATGAACTTGTTACAGTAATTTAACTGCAGCTTTGGCTTTGCCAACTGCTCATGAAAGCTTAAGACTTGAGGACCACCAGATAAAACATGTGAGATGTATTGGACTAAAAAAAAAAAGTTAACCCTGTTTAAAGAAAGAATTTTTTTTCTCTCTCCAAATTTCTTCATTGGTATGTTTTAGAAAAACCTAGCCCATAACTTGAACATCAACAGTCTACTCAAAATTAGTGCAGAAGCAAGAAGTCTTGATAAATCCACAGAAATTGAAGTATAAACACTGGTTCCCTTGCTAAGTGCACTGTCAAGTATTTGGAGATGGCCTAAGCTGAGAGGGAGACTACAGACCAATGGAGTTAAAAATGCTCTGTGCCACTTCTAATAAGTTTTAAGACATTTTCCAGCTGCTACAGCAGCTTCTGCATCCAGCTCTTCCTAGATAGGGAAGCAGTCAGCAACTGCACCTCTGAACTTGATGGAATCTGGTCTTAATGACCATCTGTCTACAAAAAAAAGAATCAAAACCAGCTTACAACTCAGGCTAGCCCAAACCCTGGGCTGTGAGTCACCAGTAGTTCTCTCAGCACGTCTGACTCAACCTCATGTTGTACAGTTTTGCTCTCCCCACAATTGTAATCAGCAACCAAGCAGCCTCCTCAAAAGCACAGTGTCATCTAGAACAAACCTCTTCAGAAAAATACCAAAAAGTGACCCTGCCCACATGAACACTCAAGGCTTATGTATGGCTCCTGGGATCTGTGGAGGCTTTTTGGCTTCAGCTCTTTCCACCACATTTGGAGGAAACAGTTTAGGAGCTGCTAAAAAAGACCTCCTCTCCCTTTGAAAACATGTTTGAGTCTTTAGCTTCTAGCATCTCTAGCAAAACATAGCTAGCAACTTACTACAAAGTAGAAAACAAGCTCTGTACATGGACATTTTGGCTTAAGAGGCAACTTCCCTTCAACTAATTTGGCATTAGATCTTTTGGGGCTTCATATACACAAATAATGCAACACAAGGAATCTACAAGTTTCCAGGAAACTTAGGTCTAAATTCAGACCATTAAATTTACATCTATCAGAGATGTCAAAGCAGCCTACATACTTTAGCTGTTTTGCCTAGATTCCACTAGTTGTAATAAGTTTATATTCCTGCATTGCACTTAAGATGCAAATCTCACTCTGTGTCCTACTTCTTATGCCACTGGGTATAAATACCAGCAATTTTTTAACCTTTCCAGTGTAGGAGAGGTTTTAGCTTTCAGTGTCTCTATAGCCCTTCTCAGCTGGGACAACAACATGAAAAGACTCAACATTTTGATTTGTTAAAGAGAGTCACAAAGTTTAGAAGAGTTCCAGTGCTTAGTGTGTCAGGGCTAAGCCACATCCAGCCAGTGAAAGAGACATAACCAAACACACTGGAGAGAAGTGGTTTCACTGTGCAGGACATCTAGAATTTAGCAAGTTGCCTGCTAAACATGACTGCTTGGTCTAGCTGCACATGAGCCTCCAATTAGAGCAACGTGAAGTAGCAATAATACATCAATCACAACTATTAACACAATCACAAATCTGTTACTGCCTTTAACAGAATTTGGCAGACCAAAACAGCCCCACTCAGCCTAAAGTTAATGGATCCACCTAAAAGAAAAGTTCTCTCTTTGCTGAGCTATCTGACTTTCAATAAAGCTACCACTTCCTCTTTGTCAACCTTCTTCAGTATTCAGAAGTATCATCAAACAAAAAGGAACTTAGCAGAGAAGTATTCCTCTTAAAAGTTTCAGTATTTAACAACTAAGAAGTTAAGCATAACTCTATCTTGACAGTGTTGTCCAAGAAGGATTACTGATACAAGAACAGACCTTCAGTCCAAGAATCACAAGGTTGGAAAAGACCTTTAAGATCACTGAGTCCAACCGTTCCTGTCCTAAGCTAAACCATACCCCTAAGTGCCTCATCTACCCTTTTTTTAAACACATCCAGGGATGGTGACTCAACTCCCTCCCTAGGCAGCCTGTTCCAGGCCCTGACAACTCTTCCAGTGAAACATTTTTTCCTAACACCTAATCTGACCCTGCCCTGGCACAGCTTTGTGTCATTTCCCCTTGTCCTGTCTCCTGTCACCTGGCTGAAGAGACCAACACCCACCTCTCTACAGCCTCCCTTCAGGTAGCTGTAGGCAGTGATAAGGTCTTCCTTATCTTCCCCTGCTAGCCTGTAACTGACAAGTATTTTCTTAGGAACTTCATAGTTGGTGATAAGCAGACCCACACCACACCAAGTTCTTGGACATACTGTTGCCACCATTTCACTGCTAAAACTATCTTTCTTCAGAGAAAAGAAAAAAAAAAACCACCACCACCCAAGTCTTCCTTTGTCATTTTAAAAGCTGAAGTCATGTCTGACCATCACTAGCCCGAAACACTTGCAGAGCAACACACGGGACGGGAAGAAGTGGTTGCACAGTCTGCCATTATCTTCCTAATTTTTCTTCCAAGTCTAAAATGAACAAGCCTGTATTGGGACATAACCAGATGACACTCAAACTGAGTGTGTTTACAAGGGAAGAAAAAGAACCCCAACTGTGAGCCTGTATTCCATAGGGAATTTTTCAGTCCCCAAAATGCTCTGAAAAGCATATTGCCCTGGTTTCATTTGAGATAGAGTTAGTTTCCTTCCTAGCAGCTGTTTACTGCTGTGTTTTGGATTTAGGAAGAGAATAATGTTGATGCAACGCTGAAGGTTTTAGGTGTTGCCAAGCAGTCAAGGACTTCACAGTTTCTCATACTGTCCTGCTAACAAGGTGGGGGGGCACCAAGAATCTGGGAGAGGACACAGCCAGGACAGGTGACCCAGACGGGCCAGAGGGATATCCCATACCATGTGGCATAATGCTCTGTGTATAACTGGGGGTAGGTGGGGTGGTGGGGCAGCTTGGGAACTGGCTGGCGAGAAATTGTGCCATGCATCACTTGTATATTCTTCTATCATTATTATAATCATTTTCATATAATTCTTCCTTTTCTGTCCTATTAAACCATCTTTACCTCAAACCACAAGTTCTTCCTGTTTTTTTTTTTTGTGGTTTCATTTTTTCCTTCTTTCCTTTTCAATTCTCTCCCCCATCCCACTGAGGTGGGGACTGAGCAAACAGCTGTATAGGGTTTTTTTGGGTACCTGCTGGGTTAAACCACAACGTCTGGCCAGAAAAAAAACCAACACCAAAATGTAGAAAACTTAGTTTTGTCACCCCAGACTTCAGCAATTCATGAATGATGCTGTTTTGGAGTTGCAGCTTTGGAGCAGAGCTGGCATCCCAGGGTGTTCCCTTCCTCCAAAGGTTCATGCCTGGACAGCACACTGACTTGTGAAGTGTGTTTCATTCACTGAGGAGCTTCCACAGTCCAGTTCATGCAGGCTTATTTGTCAGATGGACTCCTAGTTGGATGGGGGCTACGTAACTCATCTTGGCTCTTTCCACAAGGGAGCTCTAGCACATTTCCCCCTTTTCACTGCTTCTTTTAAAAGATCCTCAGGTTACTCCCAGAAAGGTGGAGTCCCTGGATTAGACCACAGAGGGAATTACTGCCAGGCAGGATGGAGTAAAATGATAGGAAAAAAGGTTGAGGTTGAAGTGTCTGCCATAGCCAAGACAACTGCAGAGCTACACAATTCTGGCCTCCTAACCACACCTAGAGAATGAAGACATTTTACAGCCACTACAACCTCCACAAGCAATTTTACCAATGCTGGCTGCACTGAAAAAAGTCCATTGGAAAGCCACATGGAATTCTGCAAAGGATTACTAACCATTTACAGCTTCAGCCATACAACACTGCAGCAATTCAGTCTAGTGTTTGGAAGATCAGAGGGAGGAGGAAGACTCCAAATTGCTCACTAATGCCAACAGTTGCAGAATAATCCAGAAGCAAAACAGTCACTAAATGCTGTTCAGACCTTTCCTGTCATTCCCTAATCTTTACTGAATGTACACTGCCTATTCAATCCCAGTGTCTCTCATTACTCTGGTGAGTAAAAGGCAAAATGAAGAAGTCCCTCATGGGTAGTAACATTCCCCAAAGCTTTACTTTCCTTGACACATTCCCATAAATCCAAGGACATTTTTTTTCCCTACACTGTGCACACCTAAAATATACAGCAAATTCTCTAACCTTAATCCTATTCCATAGACTTTAAACTGATTTGCAGTAAACTTCAGAAGATAAAAAGGGGAGTTATGTGGTCAGCATGTATTACACTGGTGGATGATGGTCACATAACGAGGGAGGTAAGGCTAGCAGAAATTATCAGATAAACATAACAAGCAGCATTTTTTTTAATGCAAGTGGAGTACCAAGCTCAATCTGTAAACATGTGACTGCTGAAATGGCTACACTGGCAAGGTTAGTACAGACTCCAAGAACAAATAACATCTCTTCTGTAAAAGGCCTTGCAGAACGACAAATTCAGTATCAGCCTCCTCAAAAATGTGGTGCAATTCTATATTTAAATTGTGACTTTTGGTTACCTAATCTTCACTGGCAAAGTAAAAAAAAAAAAGTGTCCACACATACAAGTCAGATGACAAGATTCTGGCCTTAATGCTACTGTTAGTATACCAAAAAACCACTTGCATTAACTCCTCAGTTATAAAGCTGTTTCAACGTTACTCTTTCTGCTCCCAACAAACCCATTTTATCACAGTGATCTCAAATCTGCATCAAAACACATTCAAGCAATGAAGTTTTTAAAGTCAAGAACACTAACTCTTTATTTAAAGAAGATAAATTAATAAATATCTTGTCACA
Organism: Hypotaenidia okinawae; assembly: GCA_027925045.1. Taxonomy (NCBI): domain Eukaryota; kingdom Metazoa; phylum Chordata; class Aves; order Gruiformes; family Rallidae; genus Hypotaenidia; species Hypotaenidia okinawae. Next base: position 148,141,348 of record BSDF01000001.1, read on the forward strand.
CAATTACCTGAAGAGTTCTTTTGCTTCAAGGAACTGAAGCTGTGCAAACTGTATAAAACCTGCCTGCTGCAGGAGTCGTTTGTACATTACCTATGAAAGAGAAGGGGAAAAAAACCAGGTTTATTATATTTATAAAGGAGTTATTTATATAGTGCTAGTCACTACTGCAGTAACTGCCTACCAAAACCACCAAACACATGATCTTTAAACAGACCTGTCAAATTACACACAAAATAAAAGCCTTGCTCCTCTACATTTTCACTTTTGTATGCCTGAAAATACTGAATCTGCTGCTCAGACTTAGTTTCTTATGCAAAACTGTGAACACAGCACTATCCGGGAGCTGACTTTGCTCTTAGTAAGTACAAAGGCCAAATACCATTGTTTCTTAAACAAACAATGACTTATCTGACATCGGTCTGACTTGGCTCAAGTTTTTGCTCATGCACTTGCAAGCGTGCAACAGTCATCTCTGAAGTTCCCTGTACTCCAGCAGACACAAAAAAAAACCCACTTCAAACTCAAGGGTCCCACTTGACCACACACAGCCAACTTCCCATCCCACCTCCTTTCTGGAGCCCTGCTGCTGATTGGCAGAGTCTCATCCCCAGGTGATGACAACATTTCTGACTTTGACAGGTTTTGATGGTTTCTGAAAAGGCACTTCCAAAGCAATCCAGTTTACCCAAGACGCAGTACATTACACAATGTACATTAAAACAGGGTTAAAAAAGCAAAGCACGAGTAAACCATACAGAAAGCCTACGTTTTAGTAACTTCTACTGTTAAGACCATGCCTGCACAGAAGAAAGTTCACTAGAACACAGAACATTGAATGTAAGGGATTTATTTAATCTAAATGGTCAACTAGTTGCCACCAGATGAAATGACGCTCTTGTGCCCAGCGTATTTCCAACAGCAAAAGAGAATTACTAAAAGCAAGGAGCCTAAATTGTGCTCCACAGAACATAGCCCGTTTGTGACACCACTGATATTTTGCAAACGCATCTAGCTACATCCACACCCCCTCAGCTTTCCTCCCTTCAACCTTCTCATGAGCCTACAGCTTTCTAATGTGTAACAATGTACATGGATGCTGCTGTTAATAAAAAGATTCCTGTTTCCACTGAAACTACTCAAGAGAAACTGCAATACACTCAGTAACACATTCCAGGCAGGAATTGCTGAAGAATGTCAGGCCTCAAGTAGGGTAAACTGATATTTTAATTGGTGATTTTTTTTTCTACCCTAATTAAAGATTGTGGATTTACCAAGAGAAAAGCTTAGTTTAAGTCCATTTACTTCACCCATGCTTTACTAATAGATTACTTTAAGGAAATACTTCATCTTGATCATTAGCAGGCCATTAAAACATATTGATTTGTAATGCTGTGGGACTTTTCCTGCTTCCAGAGTGTGGGGGAGAAAGGGAACCAGAGGGAAATGCTATCTGGCACACCTTTTCAGACAAAAGTAACAATATAAGAGGACTATACTTCATGACATCTTACATTAACATTACTATCCTTTACATCCAAGTGTACTAATTCAAAAGCTAAAACTAAAATGTAATTATACAGTAAAAAAGTAAAATTAATTCACAAAATGTCCAAAACATTTTTGATTGACAACTGTGTTATGACACCAATAAATGGTAATCTGATGTGATGAATACATATCTGGTCACATTCTTAAGGATGCTGATCTTGTATCTTGTGGCACCAGGAAAACTTTAAAATCTGGTCTCAGATTCTCCAGGAAGGGTTGAGGTACAAACACTCCTCACCCTGCTACAGAAACTAGATTCAAAGTATTAGGGGAGTTATTCTGAAGCCTTTGCAATGGAGTGACCACTAACACACACATAATTAGAGAATTAGGTTATTATAAACAAGTTTGAAAGATCTTGATCTAAGACACTGAAAATACTGCTTTAATTGTACAGCTCAGTCTGTACTGCATTTTTTTCAACATGAAGCTGCATAGACCCAAGGAATCAGTTTTAAATTTGAACTGATTAAGTGGTATTCACTTTAAATGTTAGTATTTCTTCACTTGTCCCTGAAAGTTACACAACAAAGAAGCTATAGAAAATTTACTTTCCCGGATTTTAAAGATGCAGTGATGGGGTAAGGAATATTCAACTTGATTTTTAGCCAATATAAACACTAGATATTAAAATTCTCTCTTTCTCACAGGGTTTTGCCCCCTCCCTGGCAGTGTTCAAGGCCAGGTTGGATGGGGCTTTGGGCAACCTGGTCTAGTGGAGGGTGTCCCTGCTCATGGCAGGGGGTTGGACCTAGGCAAACTTTCAGGCCCCTTCCAACCCAAACCTGTCTGTGATGATGATTAAAAATAGGCTAGACCTATATGCCAACCACAGACAATCCACTTTTATGATGGAAAACACAACTTTAGTTCTTCCAGGCCCACTTGCCAGAAGACCGCAGTAGTAGCTTTCAAAAACGAAGCCTAAGTTACACCCAAGTCAAAATTCAGCCCATTGCTTCTTCCCCCATCCTTTCTGAAGAGCTACCATAGGACTTGGAAGCGTTTTGGGCAAATTCTGTATCTTGGACTGATTTCACATCAAAAGAACTTGCTACAAAAATGTGGGGGAAAAAAAAAGATTTGTATTAATTTGTATCTGAAGAAGTACTAGAAAATAGAAAGATGACACTCGGAGCTGTGACAGCAGTAGTGAAAACATAATTCTCTCAACTGCTAGAAAATTCCTTTCTAAAATAGTCAGAATTACCAACTAGATTGCAAAAAATGCTTTTGAGAGAGTCACTTTGGCTTTTGGTCAGGTTTGGCTGCAGTTAATATGTGTTTTTTGAAACTAAGAAGAAATGAGAATTAAAAAAAAAGAAAAAGAGAGAGATACCTATGCAAGCTGTGTGTCAATCTAACCAAGGTCTTCACTACCATCAACCATGATTTCTGCAAACTTCAGCTGTCCTGAAAAATTAATAAGTAGTATTCAGTCATTTCATGGTAGCATGGTAGAAAGTCCTTTGTATTCTTCTAACAAAAATGATACGCAGCAAAGGCACCTCCCTGCAACACTTCTGCTTAGCACTTTTTACCTAGCAGTAATTTTTCATGCTCAAAGACAAAAGACTTTTCATCTAATATGGAAGAGATAAATCTGCAGTCTGCAGGGACCACAGGTTAAGTAAGAGATTAAAGCTACTAATGCATGACCTGCTCCTTCCCAGTAACTAAACACTGACTGTACAATTCTGAGTGTGCAGTACTTTACTGCTTCAATCCCACTATCATTCTGCATTACCAGCACGTTATATTTATGTATTTATGCTGATATAATACTGCTGATAGCAAGAGAGAGCATGCACCAATGTGTGCAGGCAGTGACACTGCAGTACTGAACCGTAGGGGAAAACCCCACATCATGAAGAGCTGTCCTACAAGGCCATGACTGAGCTCAAGTCTAAAAGACAGCAACAGCCCTTGCAAGCTGCACGTGGAAAACAGGGCACTGCACTACATGTAGCAGACAATTACCATAAGTTTTCTCTATGAATAAATTACAGTGGCTGGATCAAGTGCCTTAATTCCAAACCTACTCATTCTGCCCCTGCTTGAATACAACACCAGAATAAGACCTTGAAAGCATCAGCTACTCAGGAATCAGCAGTGCTCGCAAAACAGGTACCTGAAGATAGATTTGAAGATACCTAGGATCTAATATCTACTATCTGAACTCCTCTCTTAGAAGCTAAAAACGAGTGACAATGTGATCAGTTAAAGTATGCCAAAGAAATGTTGAAAAAAGACATATGTAAGGCATGTAATTTGGCTGAACTTCATCAGATTTGTATTATGCAAGACTAGAGTAAAAGAAAGCCTGATACACTAACAACAAACCTGTAATGACAGCATTAAGTATCAGAGGCACACAAAAAGCGAGCTCAATATGCTACACTTCCAACTACAGATAAGCTCTGAAAAATTGGACTAACATCTTAACGACTAAGCCAAGTTGAGACATTTTAATGTGAGTCAGTGGAAGACTCCATCAATTTAATCTGGTTAATACCAGTTTGCAAATACAGCCCAGAACTAGAACAAGCTATTTTGCTTGCAAGTAATGTTTTCTGGTTTTCATCAGTAGCACTGACTCAAGGTAACTGAACACCCTTAAAAGCATGCAAAGTTAGAACGTACCATATTCTCGGAAACAATCATTTCAGGAAGACATTTTCTGAATTACAATTTCTGTTCTATGCACAGAAGATGTGCAAACAGAAAGTAACTTACCCTAAAGACAGAAAAATCCTAAATGCAAGAAAAGTTAGGAGGAATAAGATTCTTAATATCCTATTTTAGATAATGAATTGCAGTCCATCCTGTGGCAAAACACAGAAAGACATCTCCCACACTAAATCTACATAAACTGCAGAGAAATAGTCAGAGAATTAGAGGTCATCACACATAGAAGACATTGGTTATATCATGCATCCTGCCCTCATAGGATTTTGGTTTGCTGCTTTAAACAGGCTACAAAAGGAAAAGTTGGACATGAAGATGCACAGCAAACAAAACTTGCTGGAAACTGAACTCTGCATTTGTCTAAATACCTTTCAACTTCAAGTACCTCCAAATAGTTGTACCTTATCAAGATGATGTAAGCACTTCTCTGGCCAAGCTTTTTACTTCCAGCAGCCTCTCAGCTGCTCACTCAACGGAGGAGTTAAGAATCAAAATGAAAGCTGACGGAAGTTTTATTTTACTTAATGACTGTTTTTAAAGAGCCTTAACCAAAATTTACATAAGAAATAATTATAATTTTTTTTAAATAATAAAGTATCCTGAAAGACTGAACTGTGTTGGACCACTGCAATTCTGTAGTTTTTATAGTCGTATTCCAAATATTATGTCTTCCTAAACAAACAAAAAGTAATAAACAGATAGTATTTTAATGGCAAAAAAATGCTCCAAAGTGTATTTAAAAACCCCAAACATATTCAGCAGGCTAAGGATCAAAGTTTGCCTACACCAAAGGAAAGAAACCAAGTAATTATTCACCTATTAGTCGAGTAGAAATTTCACACTACTTTTTCTAAGTTTCATTCTCTCAATGACAAAGAACAACTACAGTAGAATATATATAGTAATATAAAGCAGAAGAAAATGAGTACAAATCTCTAATTGACCCTCTAATACTACGATACTTTGCCACAGAAAAATCTTACATTTTCAGCTACACACCAGTACAAGTACTACTTGTATCAGTTCAGAAGTAGGATGTATATGATTTAGATTTCTCATTGTTGAACTTCAAAGTTGTACTACTGTGCAGTTTAAGATATGGTGAGAATCTGTAAAAAAAGTAAAACCTAAAAATCCTGATTTGAAATAAAGTATTTTTTTTAACAGCAATAGCAAATAATAACTAAACCTAGTACTAAGGAAGCATCACTAGTTTTTCAGTTTTGTTTCATTCTCAATTTTTTTCCAAGTTAGACACTTGGAGGGGTGGGGAACCCTCCAAAAAGCCAGCAGAACAGCAGCACTCAACCGTGTCAACATCAGAGCTTTTACAAGCATAAGCCTGTTCAGCAGTACATCTACTTCCTCAATCTGAAACCATAAAAATTGTTGAGGTTTCAATGTAAATTTCTCCCCAACCTTATCCAGCCACTTGACCACTGGCATACACAATGCCCCTGTGAAATTTATATATTAATGGAAATGAAAGGAAGGACAGACCTGAAATTTCTCTTTTGGAATATTTCTTCTAGCTCCTTTTGCTAGAACAAGTGCTTCTTCCACTCTGTGGCTAGCTAGAAGATCCTGAATCTGTTTTTCCAAAGGTAGTGGCACCAAGATATACACACCCTTATTAGTAGCAACAATCACTTTTCCTGGAAAGGCAAAAAGATACACTCAGTTTACATTCTCTATAGAAAAAAAAAGGTGTTTCAGAAATAAGCTTTAAGATTTACTATTTAAGACACTAAAACCTAAACAGTGTTAAAGCTCTAAAATTCATCTTTTACTTTATTCACCAGATAGTTTACCTGTAAATTGCACCTTGGAAATAGAGATATAATGGGAAATTTATTTATTTACAGCTGATTTTGTTTCAGCCCGAGTAAATGAAACTGGTTTTATCCTCTTGTGATGAGCTAAGCTGTAAAGGCTACCACTGAAATTAAATTATTGTCCAGCTTCTAAAATATAGGGACTTTTAACTGCCAGGTATTTCCACAGGCTTACATTAGCAAATTGTACACTGTACATGACAGGCAGCACGTAACATACAGTTTATAGTGCTAAAGTTTGTAGCTCTCCTGAAAAAAAAAATTTGACTCTGTGTATTCCACACTTGTGTTCTTAACTAAAGAACAGATCCCAAGGATTTTAGTTCTTTACCAAACAAGGAATTTGGGAACATCTTATATGGATATTTTAGAAAGGAATACAAAATAGCAATATTTAAGATGATAGAACTTTGGATAGTCAATGGACAAATACCCATAGCTCACAGTTACGGATTCATCCCATCAAATTAACATTGCCCCTTTGGAAGAAATATTTGTTACAATAAAAAGCTCTAACCCCAAAGATTCTTACCCATCAATTAAGTTGACAATTAGAGCACATCTGATGAGCATATAGCTTGTTAGAAGTGTGGAGTTTTGGATGACTGAAGTTTTCTTATCACAAGAAAACCTCAAAACAATTTCAACAGTTAATGTGCTTGCTGGATATTTTGTCTATAAAACAAGCTGAAGTGACCGTGACCACATTAGCAGTTCCCAGAATTACTGATGCAAATAAAGCATCTTTTTTAATACCTTCAAAATCCTGTAGAATGTGACCTTCTTTAAAAGGCAGGGTTTGCTTTTGCTGCTGGTCTAGCATGCTGTGAACAGTAATGAACTCATCATCGAGAGCAACCACGTAAGGAAAGCACAAAGCTGCTCCAATCACATTCTCTGACCAGTGCACAGGAGCACGCTGTGAGATGCCATCTACAGTTGCAAACATGCCTGCAAAAAGGGAAAAACAAAGCCTGAGGCTTATGCTAGCTGAAGACTTGTTTTCCTAATACGCAGCATGGGTACCAAGGTACAGAAATAAAGTCTCAGAAGAACAGATGCAGTACCAGGTGGCATGACGACAGCGCATCACACCTCCCTGGACCCTACAGACCTCTTGGTTAGTTCAGTTCAATTATTTCCCCCCATTTTCTCCTTCACCACAGAAGCAGACAATATCAGGAACTGAAAAGAGAAGATTACTGAAAGGGAAAAGTTTAGTAAACTTCAGGATTTTTATGTGAATTCTGCCAGGTAGTTTGAAGTACTTCCAAAACATTACTATTTAGTGAGACTCTGCATTCAAACAATTCTACCGTTGTAGGATCCACAGGCCTGCACTGCCTGGCAACACAGGAATACCTGTATTTTGCAGTGACAAACATCTGAGGAGCATTTGTGGACAGCCAGTCATTTACTTATACTTCACTTTTGGTACAGGAAAATTTTCACAGAACAAGAGTTTGGCACCCTGGGACAAGTTGCTTCCTGCGAGGCATCTGTGTTTGCAATCATTTGAAAAAAACCAAAACAAAACCCTAGAGGCTGCACATATCAAGTGTATTTCCCTAAAAGCCAAGCAGAGAGTAAAGACTTTTTCACTATCCCAATGTACCTTCTATGCTGTCTTCCATAACCATATTCAATCTTCAGTTAATTTTTCTTCCTCTGGCACTGCCTTTCCTCTTGCCTGTTCTGTCCTCCTTCCTTCAATAGAAGCTTGACTTCTTTTTTGACCACACGCCACTGGTTCTGCTTATGCTACCTGATATTCCCCAAGTTCTTCCCCAGATATTACTTAAAGAAAAACCTAGTTCAGTTACCCTTTGCCAGCTGAGCCATACTGAAGCACGAAGCAAACCTCTGTTCTAAATGTGCATGCACAAGCCCTAAAAAACAGTATTCTCCTGCCCATGAAAATTGTTCTTTGGCAGAAATGAGCCTCTTGACAGCTGGCAGAGTAAGTCTGAACTCTAAGGGACAGAGGAGATTAAAAAATTATGTTATTCAATTTATAAAACGTCTTCCAAACACAGGATAACAAGGTAAGGGTAGCTGGGTACAAGGACCACCTTGGGTGAGTAGAAAGAAGAGAGAGGGGAAAAGAAAAAAGGGTGGACGCCCCCTCAAACCCCCAGGTTGTAGGGTTTTACAGAACTACAATATAGAGACTAAGCTGTTGGATCCTTTATAGCAGCTCTGAAATGATCAGCTCTTTCCTATAATGAAGGGTGCAACACAAAATTAAAGTCCTGTATTTGGCTATTAGCAAATATTACTACTTGCTTTTTCACTATAATGATGAGATTTTCAATCAAAGCATCTTACAAAAAAATACCCTTTTTTGCCATAATACATCATTCCCGACTTCTTCTAGAGATCTTGATATTTGTATGGATCAGGAGTGGAATGCTATGCCAAGCAGACTGCAGTATCAATTTTTAATGCCTTCCAGTTGTTACTCTGTGCTATAACCCCGTTTCAAGGAGTGGGAGAAAACCTGAGTTAAATACATACTAACCAATAGTAAACTCAGGACTAATTATATATGAAATACATGAAATATTAATTCTTAACATTTTCAATTTCTCTGACATTCTCAAAATATTTCTTTTTAAATGAGAGCACTCTTTTTTAGGTAATTAAAAAACAATATGGAAGTGGAAGGGTATGCAGAGCAACACACAGTACTTTTCCAAGTAAATGTTTCTCTACATCCTTTGCCCTCAATAGGTAGGGTTGCTGCGGTAGAATGATGCATTTTCTGTCTTCATCCAGATATAAGCTAAGGATAACAATAAATACAATAACTACTATCAGAAATTACAGCCTTTTATGGTATAGGAAAGCCTTTGATAAAACTGAGATGAAGTCAGCAAGCCATTCTGTATTAAAAATGCATATGCTATCCAGAGGTTATAAGGATTACTCAGAACACAGCTACACTGCCTTCAGCATGAACTTCTAGATAATCATAGAGAAATTTATATCAGAAGTGGTTTCTGAATGACATCCAGTCCAGTCTCCTCCCAACCTCAAGTGGGAGGAACTTAGATCAGGTTACTTGGGACTTCCTGCAACACACTGCACACTTTGTTTATTTGTAAAAGCTTCTTTGTAGAAAATCTGCAAAAAATGAAAACATTATTATTACTACTACTACTTGATTGAAAAGGCATATAAAAGCCTTCAGTTATAAGAGTTGACAACATGAGGAACACTACAAGTAGGTGAAAACAAGAAAAGAACATGCTGGTTATTGTTGACTACCCTGTTTTACACAGGGTCATCAGCTATGAGAAGAGGCACTACATAACCCCTGAATCATTCTGCTCAGTACCTGTGTGCTTGTTAAGTTACAAGGCTCAGTTCTCCAACTCCATTTGTAGTCTACTCAATCACCTTGCAACTGTTCAAACTATGGACCACTGAGAAGAGATTATTCTGGAAAAACAAAAGGAATAAATGAGGGAGTTTTTTATTTTTATTTTTTTCCACTCACTCAAGACATGGAATAGTTGAAGCAGATAGGGACCTCCAGAGACTGTCCAGTCTAACTTTCCTGCTCAAAGTAGGGTCAACTAGAACAGGATGCTCAAGACCTTGCAAAGTCAGATTATGAGTATCTTTAAGAAACTCCACATCCTCTCTAACACCTGTTTCCTGGTTTGACTGCCATCACAATGAGGAATTTGTTTTCTTACGTTTACGTAGAATTTCCTGTATTTCAGTTTGTACTGACAGCCTCTCACCCCTTCCCTGGACACAGTATCACTAAGCAGTCTTGACTCCATCTTCTCTACATGTCCTCATATATTTTGATGAGACATCTGCATTTTCTTCTTCAGACTGAAGAACTGCAGTGTTCTCAGTCTCTCCACATACAGATGCTCCAATCAGTTAATTGTCTTTCTGGTCATTCAGTGGATTTATTCCAGTATGTCCATGCCATTCCAGGGAACCCAGAAGAAGACCCAGCACTCCAAACATGGTCTCACTCAGGCTGAGGGGCAAAACCACCTCTCTCACCCTGCTGGCAGCACTTTTCCCAACAGAAACATTTAAGTTGAAAAAGGCCCTTAAGACCACCAAGTCCAACCATTAACTTAAAGGTACCAATTTCACCACTAAATGCAGCCCAGTAGGCTGCTGGACCTCTTCACCTCAAGGGCACGTGGTCACTTCATGGCTCGTGGTCACTTTGCCCACCAAAACCCCCACCTGCCTCTCTGTGAAGCTGCTTTCCAGACCATCAGGCCCAAGTCTGCACTGATGCATGGGGCTGCCCCTCCCTAAATGCAGGACTTGACATTTCCCTTTGCTGAACTTCACAAGGTTCCTGTCAGTTAATTTCTCTAGCCCATCAGGTTCCCTCTGAACATGTATCAGCCATTCCCCCAACTTCTCCATCATCTGCAAACTTGCTGAGGGTGCACTCTGCCCACCATCCAAGTCGTTGATGTTGATACTAACACCTTCATTACCATCAGCCCCTTGGGGTACATGACTGGTGACTGGCCTCCAGATGGACTTTATGCTGCTGACTACAAGCCTTTAAGCCAGGTTTTCATTCTACCTTGCTGTTTCTCTAGTTCTTTGTCTGCAAGAATGCTACAGGTCTTGCTGAAGTTCACAATACCACTGCTCTCCCCTCATCCACCAGTCTAGGTGTCATCACAGAAGACTATCAGGCTGGTGAGAGAATTTCCCTTTTGTAAATCCACATTGATTACTTATCTGCTTCCTTTTTATATTTGAGTTTAGTCAGGAGCTGCTTGTTCATTAAGCCTCCTGCCAACTTTGCTTGTTTCATGCTCACTAGGATGGATGACTCTAATCTGAAGGAAGTAGTCCTTCCCTCCAGGGCCATAACCTCACAGGATTCTTTTAAGCCAGATCCTGAACAAAACAAAGTGTTGTTCAGCTGCCCAGGCTTATGGTCTTTTTGCCTTGTTCTCTTCTCACCATCTCATGGACCCTGCAGCAAGGCTGCTCCCCTGAGATTCACATCCCTAAACAGAACATGCTCTGGACCTCTTATTAGCTCCTCAGTCACCTGTCAAGAGGTTAACACTAATGTGCTCCAGAAAATCTCCTGCACTGCTTGTGCCCTGCTGTGCTGCCTCTCTAGCCAGTACTGGAGTGGTTCAAGTGCCCCCTGAAAACCAGGGCAGATGGGTCCCATCTCCTTCTTAAATAGGGATCCAGTCATAAAAGCCAAATGCCTCGTCACCACAAGCTGTGCAACCAGTTGGTGACTTGCACAATCCACCCACTCCTCCTCAAACTGTTCTTCCTCACCAGCAGGATTGATGAGGAAATCTCTATCCTCCAGTGTGAGGGAGCTGACCACAACTATTAGTAATTCCTCTTTGATGTTACTACATTGTACAGGCTGTTGATTTGTTGGACAGAACTTTCTGCTTTGTATCTACTACCAGAGCACTGAACATATTCTGTAGATGTAGATCTCCAGTCACAAGTTTCCAGCCTTTGCCATCACAGAACAGAGACTCAGCCTCCCCTTCCCTCAGTACAGCTCATGCATGGGTCCTGGAGGAGATTCAGGTTTTTTTGTCATCTCTGATGCCATGCACTCTGCTGACCTCCTGCTGCATCTCCTTTACTTGACAACACAAATCCTCAAACAAGCACACCTCTCCTGCAGGCAAGGACAAAATTTCCCCCTGCCCCCATCTCAGCAAGAGGCACCAGGCACTCCTTTCAGCTTGAGGCCTGAAGAGTAGCACCGTGCCTTGGGAGATGGGTCTGAGCAAGGCCTCTGATGTCAGGGTGGTTGCTCTAGCTGGTGATTGGAAGTGTGCCCTAGGCCAATATAGAAGAAAAGTTTGCTCAAGTTAAAAAAAAAAAACAAAACACCTTACAGCCTCTGTACAACAGGGAGCATGACTGGAAAACATGCAACATGGGCTTCATGAAATTAGACACTGAATTTGTTACACATAGTTTCACACACAAACGTAATTAGAAAGAACTGATTTTTCAATCCTGAATGTACTAATTACTAGACAGAATGAAGACACATCAAAAATGAAGTTCCTCCTCCCTTTGAAAGAATAACCTATGCTCTAACTGCAACTAGACTGAACAAAGTACCAAATGGCTGAGTCTACAGGCCAGCTATGAACAATGCCAACAGCCAGCTTTAAATGCAAAGAGTCCAGGTAGGGAGAAAGATTACATACCCAAGAAACTCAGATTGGTTTTACTCCATGATTACCATTTTAAGCAGCTGCTTCTGCCATTCTACATTTCAGTCTTAACTCAAAAGCAAATTAATCTAGATAAATGTCATTTCAAACACCATAAATATATTAATGCAGAATAAGTCTACCTCAGTATAAGAGGCTGAATTTAGCGTAGATGCTCTACCAAGAGCCAAACAAACACGTCTTAACCAATAAGACATACAAAATCAAAACAAATTTAGAATTAAAGATTTACATCCAGCCTTTCCAAGTCCGTTCACCTTGCAGCCAAGGTCTCCCTCAAATGCCAAGATACAGAACGCTTACTTAATATAAAGATGATTAACCTGAAAGACTGGTGTTAAAGACAGAGAATTTTACCAAGGAAGAACATCAAGATGGATAATACTAATTAAAACAACAGTGGGGAGGGAACAGAGAACAGATTAAAAGACAAACCAAACACCCACAACCTGAATTAGGCAAGGAAAAACTACACGATCTTTAGAAAACAGTCTCTGTAAGGTATCCAATCTAGTACAAAGTAGGCTTTGCCTGTGTCATGGGAAAAAGGTAAGCTTGTAGCATGTTTAGAGCTGCAGAACTACTGCATTTCCTTAAGATATCACATATCTGATATTATAACCGCAGGACAGTCTACTTACACAAGGATGTTGGATTTTATGAGTAAAGGCCTTATTGTATAGATCTCTTTCAGCATACCAAATAAAATCAAATGAAGTAACTAAAAGTCTGCTTTCTGACTAACTACAACAATGCTTTTGAAATTGTATCAATTCTTCTTAAATCAAAAAGAGAAATGAACCAGTTGAACAGAATTTGGTTTGACATTCCTAAAAAGATAAATAAAGACTAAGAGTGGGATTGCCTTAAAAATATGTTGAAAGGGAGTAACTTCAGTCAATTCGTGTATTTTAGCTTTCACAGCACTACTGAAATGGTTAATGTCCACAGATACCTGTCCACCTATTAAGCAGCTAATAGTTTGAATGAGAAGAGGGCAACCAGGATGACTTCAAAAAGCCCTGTGTCTGAAAAAAACAAGTTCACCTTGGAACATCTTTAATTTCCATAAAGTTATATTCTAGTAAGAGCAATTTCTTTGAAGAAAAGCTATTGAGTTCACATAAATCTCACATGCTAGTCAAAAGACAAAACTTCAGTATAAACAATCAATTGCACTCTTGCTTTTATTTGGAATTTATATTAAAAAAACACAAACCCATACCAATGCCTGAATTAAGGATCTAACTATGTGCTGTATTTGTGTCGTGCTACTCCTAATGTGACGGAGAAGATCATAGAATCATAGAATTGTAAGGGTTGGAAGGGACCTCCAGAGATCATCGGGTTCAACCCCCCTGCCAAAGCAGCTCCCTAGGACATTTCACTCAGATAGGTGTCCAGACGGGTCTTGAATATCTCCAGAGAAGGAGACTCCACACCCCCCTGGGCAGCCTGTCCCAGGGCTCTGTCACCCTCACTGGGAAAAAGTACTTCCGCATGATGGTGCGGAACTTCCTGTGCTCCAACTTGCAGCCATTGCCCCTTGTCCTGTCTCCACAGACCACTGAAAAGGGGCTGGCTGATTCCCCCTGCATCCCCTGATACATAAACTGCGTTTCCTGAATGGAAAGTCATATGGCAAACAGCATGAAAACATTCTGCCTACAGTTTGTCAGCTCTGGGATACTGCAGCTTTTCCAAAAAAAGGCAACCCAAACCCCAACAGGTCATGATTACTGACCTCACAGCATATTGCTGACTTAGACAGATCAGAGTTGCAGTTGCCCTTTCAATCATCCGGCTATTAGAAGAGAGCATTATTTCACATGATCTAACTTTGGTTTTACAATACTTAAAACTATAATTCTCTGTAATACGGAGCTTAAAAATACTATTAAAAATAAAGCAAATGGGAGCATAAAAACTGAGTAGTATCTGACATCATCTACAGTGAAGACAGCTTACATCTACAGGAGTTAGGATACAGTCTACTTCCACTAACATGTCTTGACAACATCCCTATTCATGAATCTGTTAGAATCTATAAAATGGACTTTGTATGAACTCCTCTGAACAACAATTGAGGAAAAAGTTACCTCTCCTACACTATAATTAACAATTTCATAGCAACAGGGAGCTCCTCAGACCCATTCCGGCTAGTCACTATAGAAAAGCTATCAGCCTCTGAACTTTCACTTGGCACCAACCAATTTTTTTTACTCTGAGCTGCAAGATTCTACTACTGGTAGCTGCCTGAACAGAAATGAACCTTTCTACATACACAATTAAAACACAAATAACTAGATTTTTGTGCATTAAAAAAAACCAGGCAAGTTATAGTAATACTCAGCACCAAAAAGTTTACCATCTACCTTTTTATCTCAACATTCCAGTACAGCCCTGTGAAGAAAATGATCGTTATTGTGCACAACGCTTAATTAGTTAGGCTTTGCTTCCCAAATTGAGAGAAATTAAGAGAGAGAGAGCTTTAAAAAAAAAAAGAAAAGTGACAATCCTTAGTCTCACCTAGGCCTCCGGGGCCAGCCAAGAGAAACTCTTGTCTGCCTATCCTTTTCACAATTGGCCGTTTCTCATCACTGCAATAAGGAAACAGTACCATCCTGGGAGACGCCAGTACTATAATTCAGAATGATATACTGCGTAGTAAGTGCAAGACACAAGTAATAACCATCTACAGCCACGGCACAGGGTTGCTCTGGAGTAAACACCTCCTTCACTATCTGGACTCTGTCTTCAAACACCATGAACATTTGAATGGTGCGCCGCTTGACCGAGATAATGCAGACTTCGACACAGAAAGGCTCCCCACTCACAGGGTTCTCATTTAACGTGAACGTCACGGCTCCTTTGATTCTAGCGCCAGTGGGGACGGGCTCCAAGTTCATCATGTTCACTAGTGTTATTGTGTTGTCGCAAAGCACGAGGAGTCTGGTGAGGGCAGAGGCTGCTTTCAACTCGCTCACGGGCTTCTTCAGGCCCAGGTACTTATGCAGTTGCTTGGTGGCAACAAAAGTTATTTTTCCAGCCGCCGATACCTTTTCGTCCAGCAGGAAGTGATAGATAAAGCAGTCGTTGGTTCCGATATAGAGGTTCTTCCCGCAACACTCGATGCACTCGATGTTGATGTAACTCTTGTCTCCCATTAACATCTCCCGCTCAACAGCGGAAACGAGCTTGAAAGCTTTCACACTCATTGTGTCTTCTGGGTGACCTGATTGAAGAGAAAAAAAGTGAAACAACATACCGCCGTTTATCTCCAACACACGCAATCATATCCCAGAGGCAATGATTTAGCATTCACCAGTATAAAAATTTAACTGTTGCGTTTTTAACAGTCTAGACTCTCTCAAACCTGATCCTGTAAGGCAGGATGAGTACATCAACAACCACGGAAAAGAGTCAAATCGGACACTTGCGCTTCAAGTGGAAGCGGATTCACAGCAGCACTTGGCTCTTTTGAAGTGATGCTTTTACCCACAAGTAACCAGCGTACTCCTGGCTCTCTCAGATACTCTGGCACTGCAAGTGGTGCCAGCTAGTACTTAGTGATTTATCAACCAATCACATACAAGCTTCTACCGTCTATACATGGAGAGACAGCATCTCCGCAGTCAGACTTCTAGAGAAGCCACAAGGCATTTAGCACAAGAGAACACACTGCTCTGCATTCAATCTAGGCCTATTATGTACTTAGTCTCTGTGCAAAGCATCACAGGAATATACCATTTTAACACATACTTTACACTCCTTACTCTCCAGCAATCAGAAATATGTAACTTCCAAACTACTTAAGTACCAATTTATGCAAGGGAAAGTCCAGCTCCTAATAAAAGTTGTGGGTTTGGCAGGATATGGGATTGGTTTTTTTTGGTAGGGTTTTTTTTGGGGGGTGTAAGGTGGTTTTGTTTTGGTTTTAGCGACACCCATTTGTTCAGGAGCTGGTACTTACGTATTCTCTGTACCAGATTATATGCACCAACAATTATAAGGCACATGGACCACCCTTCCAAATTGCTTGAATAAAGCATCCATTAAGCTCAAGATGCAGCATCACTGAACCTAAAAGTTTTTATTCACCACTATCAGAACCATTCCAAAAGCCTGCCTGTAAGTGCTAAGCAGCACTACTGATTTTCATATTCTGCACCCTATATAGCCTAACTATAGCCACCCTTTTACGATCAAGCACTGTCAAGGGACAGATGTAATTTACAAAGCAATTAATAGTATTTTCAACAACATCCCCGTTCTCCAGACTTGTTTTATTTTGATAAGAAGCCAGCAGAGAACTGTGCTCAACACTCTGAAGAGTAGATGAGAGATTGCTGACTTTGCTTAATCACCTTTTAATTTGTCATGACCTGTCCCACTTAGCCAGCACAGGGGAAGACACAACACTAAACACCTTGAACAGATCTGAGAAATAACATAGACAATTAGTTGTGGTACAGTGGAGATGCAAAACATCAGGTTAAGTATCTGTGGGCTGGAGAGACCAACATCAACAAAATCCTCTTGAGAATAATCCTGAAACTAGACACTGTCAAAATGAACTTTAGTTTTGAGTTATTACATCTAAAAAGCCCCCTTGCAAGGGAACACCAAAAATAATGGCAAAAATTTCTAAAACTGCATGAGAAAAGGTAGAGCACACCTCACAAGTAGCCACTAAATAAAATTAGGTCAAACTAGGAAAATAGCAAAAAGCAAACCATGTTACAAAGATATGGTAGTGAATTTCTATGCCAAGAACTTCCTTTTTTCATTTTTCAGAAGTTAAAAATACTTTAGCTTGGGTTTCCATGACATTTTCAAATTGTAGCCTCACCTATAGTGTAAGTTAATGTGCTGACCTTCAACCAAAAAACCCCAAACCCAGAAGTACTAGAGAGCAGCCTACAGTAAAATGATAATGCAAGTCTCTGATAACACAACCACGTTATCACCCAACCTTATCAAAAGAAACACAGCACCTTAAGTTAAAGAAGGCTGCCCAAAGGTTGACTGCCAAAAAAATCCTGAAGTAATAAACTATCATACTGAGAGGTCAGGCAGCTTTCATACCTGGAGCTGTCAACAGCTTCATGTTCTGGTAGCCCAAGCTAAAGAGTCTAATGTATGCCATTGGCAGCACTACCAAATTTCGCTCTTGAATAAGAGGTACTGAAATCCTTCAAGGAACTTACTAAATCAAAGTAGATGAAAAGCAAAGTTATAGAAGAAATCAAAATAGATATACAATCCCTGACCAGAAAGGACAAAAAAATAACGTAGTACTACATAAAGCCTAGCAAAACAATTAAAGCATTCATGCTAGGAAAAGAAGCTATGGAGGAAAATTTTACAACCACTGTCAACACACATAACCTGAGATTTTATTTTACACATATTTTGTTCTCACTTCTAAGACCTGAGGGACCTATGCCCACTTCAAAGGAACAGTTCCCACAGAACACGGCATTCCTTTAAAGCACAAGAGTCAGCAGGCTACTTTTTAGACGTGCAGAACTCCAGACAACAAGGTAATGGGGATGCCTGCTGGCCAAAACATAATCAATAGGAAGCAAACGATCAGCCTACTGCATTGGATGCTCTGAAGTGCCCCAGTGGCCCTGCACCCAGGCGTTTCCGGTGAGGGGTGGAAAGCAGCTCTCCCCGGCTCCTGTTAAGCAATACCTCGCTTCGCTTTGCTAGGTGCTGCCCTACAAACCGGCACCCGACCCATCCGGCCTTCGCGCTGCTCGCTCGCGGACACGTACTGCGGCCGCCCGTGCAATTAGCCGGCTGCGAGCCCCAACCGCGCCTCGGGAGTGAGCCCGCAGACCCGAGGCGCCGGCGCACCCCCGCGCCAGGGGCGGCCTCTCGGGCCTCCGGGGGGACAGGGATGCACTTCACGGCGGTGGAATGCCCGCACCCTGCCCAGCGCGCCGGGCCGCACGGCGGAGAAGCGCCGCCGTTCACGTCACCCCTGCCCTCTCACAAGCCCCCACACCCCACCGGAGGGCGTCTATCGAGCCAGGCAGCGCCCGGCCCCGCGGACCCTCTGCCGCTCCCACCCTACGGCCGCCCACTCCCACCCCGGGCGGGAGAAGGAACAGCCTCTCCTCCCGCTCACCCTCCGCCAGCACCTGCCAGCGCCAGGCGCCGCCGCCACCCCGGGAGCCGTGCCCGCCGCTTCGAGGCCCTGTGGCGCGCTGCGGTGCCGGCGGCCGGGGCGGGCACCGCCTCAGGCCGCGCTGACAGTGCCCAAGCCTCGCGGCGCGCGGGGGTCCGCCGGCAGGCGGAGGGGGACGCGCCGCTTCCGGTGTGCCGCAGGCCCCGCCTCACACTAGCGTCACCGCTTCCCGGCGGGGTAGGGTGAGGAAGGGAAGGGGGCCGCCTAACCTAGAAGGGCCGGGGCACTTCCGGTCACGTGAGGGAGGGGCACCGACAGGTCCCTCGGGGGTGGAGCCTCGGCAGACCCCGCCCGCGGAGGGGCGTGGCTCTGGCTTGGCGCTGTGGGTGGGTACGTCACCGGAACCGCCACGCGTTCCGGCGCTGGCTTCCCAGGGTCAGGCTCCGGCGTCCGGCCTGCGCTCCCCGCCTCGGACTGGGGAGGGGGAAAGAGGGCATCGGCGGCGTGCTGTGCTCCGCTGCGCTGCTCTCACAGTGGGCGCCGGCTCTCTTCGTCTGCTGAGGCGCGCGGGCTGTCGGTTAGGCACCGCGCCGCAGGCCGGGTGTTGCGGGCCCCGCGTACCGGGATGAAGCGTGGAGGGAAAGGCAGCTCTTCCGAGACGGGCTGCGGGTGTCTCGGGATGAGAGGGGGGCTGAGCTGCCGGGAGGCACATCTGGGTGACGCCGTGTGACGCGTTACTGCGTTGCTCGTACGCTTAATTTTAAATACTCAAGATTTGAATTCCTGCCCTTAGAGGCACCGCGTGTGCGGCAGTAGCGCCGCACCGGCCCGCAGTGCGCCTTGTTCCCTGTGCGCGCGTTTCTGTTTCTCGTGTCAGGGTGCATCTTGCCTGCGCCTCTTCCCCCAAACCCGCCGAGCACTTTGAATTACGTTGACATTTCATGTTGTCATGACGACGCGATTAGCTTGCTAGTGCAGTTACTTGTACTTCCCTGTCCCGCTTTTAAGCGCACAAGTAGGTTACCAGCTTGGAGTTAGAGAGTAAGCCCCACTGCTGCGGGGGTAGAAATGCTGGTGGGCTGTCGACATGTGTGTGCACAGAACTTCAGCTCCCGCTCAATTTGGTGGCCGAGCTCCTGCGTGTTGGTCCCACACTTGGCAGGGACAGAGTTTACTTTCTAGCAGCTGGAGTAGCGCCGTGTTTGGGGGTCAGGGTGAGAGCCAGGCTGATAACATGCTGATGGGTTTAGGTGCTGCCCAGCAGCCAAGGACTTCCAAGCTTCTTACACTGCCCTGCTAACGAGAAGGTGGGGCACCCAGGAAGCTGGGAGGGGACACAGCCAGGACAGGTGACCCAGACTGGCCAAAGAGGGTATTCCATGCCAATTACATCATGCTCAGCGTGGAGAGGAGCTGGTGAGGGAGGAGCTCACGGCTCCAGGACGCTCTCCAGAAGCTGCATCGTGTATTGCCAGTTGTGTCTGTTTCGCACAGAGCCCTGTTACTGCCATTCCTCCTGCCCCGCGCTGTCCCAGTGACCTCGGCTTGGCCCAACCCACCACCTTTGCTTTTGGCTTTCCTTTTTTTTTTTTAATTGATTTCTTATTTCCCCCCACTTCTTCCCTCCCCGGCCCGCGGGCGGAGCTGCGCACAGCAGCCAAGGAGACCCGGGCGCGGCGCTTTCGCTGCCAGCCGAGCCAGGCTGCTCACGTCACAGCAGCACAGAATCAGCCAGGTTGGGAAGGGCCTTGGAGATCACCGAGGCCGACACCTCGCTCTCCGGAGCGCTCCGAGAGCCCCTTCCCACCCCTCCGCGCCTGACTGGCCGCGGCTGCCCCGCTCCAGGTAGGCGACGGCGCCTCTGCTGCCATACGCAGCTACCGACCGAGCCCGCCCTGCGCCCCTTTGACGTCGCGCGTCTCGCGTCACTTCCCGCGCGAGCCCCCGCCCCGCGCGCCTGGTGCGGCATTGTGGGAGACCGGAGAGGGGTCGCCGGGGGAAGAAGATGGCGGCACAGGGAAAGGGCCGGGTGGGCGGCGGCGGCGGCGGCCAGGAGGAGCGTGGGTCGGGGCGGCCGGACGCGGAGCTGCTGCTGCACCCGGAGCTGCTCTCGGAGGAGTTCCTGCTGCTCACTCTGGAGCAGGTGCGCCCGGACGCCGCCGGGGAAAGGCGAGCCGGCCCCTGAAGCGGGGTGGGGTGGGGGGAGCGGCGCGGCGCCTGCCCCGCCCGGCGGGGAGGGAGGTCTTCCCGGCCCGGAGGCCCCGCTTCTTGTCACGGTCGACTATCCGCGTTAGACCCGCCCGGGTCGTTTCTCCGCTCCCTCCTTCTCCTGTCACCTACATGGGAAGTTCTCCCGCGGTTCCCAGTCTCTGTACCGCCCTGAGCGGGTGCGCAAGAACCGTTGCCCAGGGTAACAAATGAGCGGCACTCGAATTCCGTGCTCTGCTGGCTGGGCGCTTACCTGGAGGAGGCCCGTAGTAGTGCGAGAGGGGCCCCCGTGTTTGCAAAGAGTCTGCGTTTGAACCCTGATGCTGTAGCTGCTGAAGGGTCACCTGCCCAAAGCAGCGGGGCCGCCTACGTGTGCGGGAGAGCTACCTGCAGAAAGATGGGCTTTACCCTGTTAAATTCGCTGTGTTTGTGCACGGTGACTTATGGGAATGCACCCTGTGTAAAAAGTCAGGCTGGTGCTTAGGTATGCATGACTTAAATAAAAAATTGAGTTTAAAGGGAGTTATAAGCACTTTTGGACCGTGTGAACCTCCAGCAGATATGATGTGAAATCCTTGTTGCTTGCCTTGCATAAAAGAATTTTGGTGTGTGAAGCAACAGCAGTCAGGGTTTTAGGGTTTTGTACAAGCTCGCTGAAGTTCTGTGTGCTCTTGTCCATGTAGCTTGTGTGGACAAAACCGTACAGGTTTTAGGTCTGCATCAGAAGTCAAAGTGTTGCCAGAACACTTGACCTGCTATCAGTGACCTCTGGTTTGTAGGAAACTAGTGGTTTGTTTTTTTTTTTTTTTTTTTCTTTTTCCTCTTTTAATAAAATTGGCAGGAGGCAGCAAGAAGTTTTGTTTTCACTATCATATACATGATAAGAAAGAAAACTGATATTTTGACAATTTATAGAAATCTTCCTTTGAAATCTTTATAAACTGGTGAAGGAGGTGCAGCTCTACACCTGTAAATTTGAACTGCCATATGTTCTAATTTTGTTTTTTGAGAGATGTGAAGGAGAGCTCGGGTATCCTGGTTGGATTGAGAGGAGTGTGTTTCAGAGTGCATGAAAATATCAGTCATCAAAATCATGGGGTTTTTTTTTTTCCTTTTTTTGGTACTGTTTTTATTGGGAAAATTGCAGGGATTTGGATAGGGAGGCTTTGACCTGTGCAGGCAAAGATAATGGACAGCCTGGTACTGATTGTAGTTGGATCCAGCTGTTCCTGGCACTGATGAAAGCATTGCACCCTGCACCAGATTTTCAAGCAGAGGAGCTTGCGCCACCCGTGCTCAAATGTACTTAGAGCAGCAGTCACCAGGCACAGGAGGCACCAGAGGACATGCAGAAAGAGGCTAGTGAGGAGATAAGTGATGTGCCTGCAGGTAGTGGAAAAATAAACCACTGTGCAATGGCCCAAACATCCCACATTTCCCATTGCCTCACAGAAGGGAGAGACCGAGTATAACCTGCAGGGAAAACACGGGGAGTTTGAGAGTAGGAAGGCAGCAAACCAGGCCATCGTTGGCACAGGGCAGTTGCCTCTCCACAGCAGTCACCCTGCAGCCCCCTCACTTTTGAAACCCTGGCATTTCTAACCAATCCAGTACCTTAAAGCTGCTTTTGAACAAAATAAACTGTGCCACAAAGATGCTTGTGCTCTGAATTTGTTGTAAGAATAACAACCTTTTTTTGTTTGTTTCTGTTCCCACAGAAGAATATACAAGTCAAAAATGATGTAAAGATGGACAAAGATGGTCTCACTGATCTCTATATCCAACATGCCATTCCCCTGCCTCAGCGTGACTTACCAAAAAGTAGATGGGGAAAAATGATGGAAAAGAAGAGACAACAAAATGACTTGAAAAGTGAGAATAAAAGGTAATTTAGCTTTTATTGGGCTAGATCTGGGGAATTTAGGACAATGTATTTAATCTTTGTTTGCTTAATTAATGAAACTTGTACAGCTTTTGGATGTTGTTACTATTTACAGAGAATGCCACGTCAGGTCTCCTGTGTTAGAAGTGTTAAGATTCTTCTGCTGCAATTACAGGAAAAAGGGAAGATAATCTTTGTTATTCAAGTCATCTAAATGTTAGCAATGGTGCCTAGCTTATAGTGCTTCTTTTCACAAAATCACAGACTGGTTTGGGTTGGAAAAGACCTTAAAGATCATCTAGTTCCAAGCACCCCCTGCCATGGGCAGGGATGTCCTCCGCCAGACCATGTTGTTCAAAGCCCCTGCAGGCTTATGTTCAGGAAGGTGATGACTGAAAAAATGTAGATGTTTGCCCAGCAGCCCTTTTGGAAAGCTAGTTTACAACGTGTTTCTTGTCAGGGGTGTTCAAGGAATTTTTGGACAAAGCCAAACTGAGCAAGAGCTATAGTTTTATGTTTTAAGTGTGCATCAGCTTTTTAAGACCTTTCCAGTGAAATTATACTCCTTAATGAATACCACTGTTGTTTCAGTAGTGTTTAACTCAGCATGCCTGTCTGAACATGCCTGATCTTGGAAGCTAATCTCATTTTGTAGAAGCTCATCTAAAAATGGCATCTACTGTAGATATAAGCCAAAGAGTTGATCTTTTCATAAACAAGTCCCAAATGAATTGAAGGTCTCTCTTTGTCTCTATCAGTTCAGGGGACCTGATGAATAGAAAGAGAGGAGGATTATGTGATGGGCAGTTTTGTGAACAGATAGTCATGTAGAAACAAATCTGAATAAGAGCTGAAATTTCATTGATATGTGACCTCTAAAATTCCAACCCATTATTTTAGAAGAAAACCCTGGTCTGGACAGAAGTTTTGCAAGTGATGTGTAACTGCTTAATATGTGAGGGTTTACCACACCTGCTAAACTAATGTTCCAAGCCAAACGAACGGTGTCTCTGCTTGCAGCCTATTTTAATTAGAGATATCTAACATCAATACCGTAAAATTAATTAATTACAAATTAATATACTTCTTTGTTAAAAAAACTATTGTTCCATTTTTATTCTTCTGTTTAATACGAGGTGACTTAACATTAAGTGCTTACTGAAAACTGAAGTTTCTAAACAGGATTATTACATAACTTAATGTTGTTTTTTAATTTGCTAAAGCTGAGTTTTCCAAACACTTTCTCTTCATCATTCTTGAGCAGTCCTTTTCTTAAAAAGCTCTAAATTCATGTGCAGTGAGGTATGGTAATTTTGTGCTTTTATTTTTTGGCAGTCAGGAGTTTTCTGATGCTAGGGTGCTCATCCTATTCCTTTTTCATAAATACATTGTTACTAAATCGGCCATCTGTTGCTACACATAGGCTTAAAGCCACAAACTATTTAACAAAAAAGTCAATAAGCAAGTTTAAGGTTCCTGTTCACAGCTTATTTCAAACCTAGGTGCGTTGTTTTGGTGTTTTTTTACATAATGTTTTCATTCCTTGCCTAACAGTCGTTCATACAATCTTAACGTTATGATTTTGAGTAAGAGTGGAAACAGGGAGATGTAGAAGCATCAGAATATCAGGTGCTGTTCTTATAGGTAAGGTGGCACACGTTTTCTCAAATGTGCAGTTTCTGAAATAATTAACAGCTATTACCTCCTTAGTTGCTCTTGATTAGCCTATGGTCTTTGGTTGTACTACTGTAATTGTCTGCTTAGAAAGTTCCTCGCACGACCCTCTCTGCTGAGGAACGGTGTTTCTGACACAAGCCCCTGCACCCTTCCCCCTTCCTTATTGCGGAAGCAATTTCTGTTGCCTAAGTTGGGAGCAGCTAAGATCTTCAGGTTGATATTGTAGGATACATTTTTACTTTTGGCAAGACTTTAATACAGTTTTCACCGCCCAGGTCTTGAGTGCCCTCCTTTTTGGGCTATCTAGCTTGTGTTTCTGAGAATTTTTCAATTTGTATTTCCAGTGTTAGAACGGCGGAAGGTTTGAGGAAACGACCGCTGATCGTGTTTGATGGCAACTCGACCAGCACGAGCATAAAGGTGAAGAAGACAGAGAACGGAGCTGCCGATCGCCTGAAGCCTCCTCCAGCGGGAAGTGCCACCAACACCGTTAGAAGATTATCCGCTCCTTCGAACGCCTCCACGTACATTTCAGCCTCCAGTTTATCAGAGGACGCTAAGCTGGGCGCGAGGAATAACGAGGCTAAGCAGAACAATATTTCAAAGACTAACAGCAGTGTGTTGGCTAGCCTGAAGGTATACCCTTTGTCTCCAGTCCCAGGAACTACTGTCGTGAAGTTAAAGAGAGCTGTTCCAAAAGAAGAATCTGATTTGCCGGTACGTACATTGGTTTCCCACCTCTCTTTTATTTTTTTTTTTTAAATGGAAACTTGCAGGAGCCAATGGTAGACTCATGTGTGAGTTGTCAGGGTAATTTTATTTTGGAGTAATAGTAGAGTCTTTATTTAGAAACAAGCAAAAGAGTAGCTGGTTTGAGAAAGATTAGAGGGGAAGAAACTAAGTACTTTGTCCATGGAAAACTTCTGTGTGAGAGGTGGCTTTGTAGTCAGCACACATGCGCTGTTAAAACAAGTAAGTAGGTAATACTTCAGGTGGTCAAATAAAAACCAAACCAATCACACTGGTAGGTCTGAGAGGGAAAACGGGTATTACAAAACAACATGAAGAACTTTTAAAGGGAGGACGAGTGGTCTGTTTTCTGTAGTAGGGAAGAAAAGAAGGAATGACAGCATTTGTGACCATCACACTTGAGTGGTCGAGTAGGACAAGCTTTAATTTGTCACAGTGAAGGAAGATATGTTATGGAAACTGAAGTGAGATGCCGAGAGCTGTAGAATGTATCCTTAGAGGAAGAACACCATCTGTTTGAGACCTCACAGAGGAGTTGGCAAGCTAGATGAGAGAACTGGATATGGAGAACCTGGCGAGCTGCCTAGATCAGGGGTCTGAATGAGAAGCGATAATAGCAAACCATACTAGTTGAAGTGAGAGGCCAGAGGTCAAGTGCTCATTTTGAGCCATGGTGGTCTTCATCAGGTACCTGGGCTTCTATAAGATGCTGTGACAGACATGCTGAGATCTTGATCAGAAGGGTGCGTTCTC
Source organism: Hypotaenidia okinawae (assembly GCA_027925045.1). Taxonomy (NCBI): domain Eukaryota; kingdom Metazoa; phylum Chordata; class Aves; order Gruiformes; family Rallidae; genus Hypotaenidia; species Hypotaenidia okinawae. The sequence goes on from BSDF01000001.1 coordinate 148,167,061, forward strand.
AAGTGGTTAAGATTGATAACTGAGCTGTTAACCATAAAGGTAAATAGTTATCTTCTTTCTGCAAGCTAGATTCTGCTGCAAACAAATTTTCTGTGAAGAACCGTGCTACACATGGGGGCAGAATGAGGCTGATGAGCGAAGAGCTAAGGCAGGATAAATGTATGCACCCTCCCTAGCAGTGTTCAAGCCCAGGTTGGTTGGAGCCTTGGGCAACTTGGGGTAGCGGAGGTGAGGGTGTCCCTGTCCATAGCAGGGGGTTGGAACTAGATGGTCTTTGAGGTCTCTGCCAACCCAAAGCCATCTTGGTTCTGTGGTATGTATTCAGCAGGGGGTGCCTTTGCAAGTGTAGGTAATGATGCTGAATGTAGCCAGTTGGGGAGAAAGGTAGAACAGCAGGTTATATTTGACAGAGGTGTGACTAGTCTTTAAGGGCTTGTCAGTGAGCAAGGAGCAGTGGGCCATCTCTTTAAAATATGCTGTGAGGTAGGAATAAATCTTAGATTTGTTTGCATTCCTTCATGATACAAAGTAAGGGATTTTCACATTTACATTGGAATATGGGAACATCTGGAGTAATCGTCGGCTTCAAAGGAAGAAACAGAAATCTCTGCTCTCAGTTGAACTGCAGGGGGAGCTTCAGATTCGCAGTGTGCAATTATGTTGATTAAAATGTCCCAGGACACCAGATCTAACTTCTGTTTTCTAAATACTGCTTCATGAAATGCTTTCTGTTAATCTGTCTGTTAAAAATCTTTTTGTGAAGGAATGCAGGTAATATTCTTGCTGAGTGGATTGGTAGGCTCCATGTTAAACATGAGCATCTAAACACATGGCTGTCCTGAAAAACGTTAGTGACTTTGACATGGCTGAGGCCCTGAATTAGACTTATGCTGGAGAGGTGTATTTTCTGCTACCAGTATTACTAACTTATTTTAGTATTTAAAGCACTTCCAAGTATTGGTCAGATCTGAACCTACAGAGCTTTTGAAATGTTTGTTGTACACCTCGCAGCTTCTTTAATTTAAATGTTTTGTAGACATAATAATTACCAGTTTTAAGTGACACAGTATAACTGACACTCAGAAGCTGTGACCTCTGACACTCGGCTTTCTACCTTGGCCACAGCTTATGCTGTTCACGTTAATACAGGTAGGTTCAGTCCTGCCTCGCTTTGTGTCAGCCAGACACCAAGTTTGTGTTGTGTGGCTGTTACTTTCCTCTCTGAAATTAAAGAACATGGTATTGAATAATAAGTGATGCAGCCAAGAAGAGTCAGTATGCTTGGCAGCTGGCTGCAGAGTGTCAAGCCCGGTATGATTTTATGCATGACCATCACAATGATTGTCTTTTCAAGGAAATGACAGTTCTTTGACTTTCAAGATGAACTGAAGTTCTTGTGCTGAATAGCACAGATCTGATCTTTGGGTCTAATTCCCTTAAACCACAGGATTGCTGTAAATAAACTAACATCAAAACTGTTATGGAGAAGAGAGGTCTCTAAATTGTGGTCCTCAAACCAGTGTGTTGCAGAATGTTCTTGAAAACTCTGATACATACTGGTCTTTACTCTGCTTGTGTGAACTAGACCCGTACTAGCTACTATGAAGAAAATTCTCAGCTGAAACCAGGACAATTATTAAAGCTATAATTTCTCAGATTTTTTTTCTTATTTTAGATCATGAAAGGTAATTATTTCAATGCTTCAGTCTCCTATTGTTTTACTTTGGGCTTGCTTGATTTTTCCTGTTTTCTTGGGGCAGGGCTTGAAAGGTGAGCTTGATTGAGGCTTTGTCAGGTCATTATAAAGGAACACTTTTTTGTTTTTCTTTTTTTACTATTTGACAAAAGTAAATTGGTTTCCTAGCTGTATATTTGGGTTTTTTTCTTACACAGCACCTTTTCAACAAGTCTTTTAAGACAGCAGTCTGAAATAACTTTAGAAGTCTGTTTTGAAATTCCAGTGTGTACCTGTTTCTAAGCTGCATAATTGTAAGATACTTTTGCATCAGTAGTTGTAGAATTAAGGGGACAAAAAAACCCCAAAGCATGTATGATTTCCAGTAGTTCAATTAATTTGCTTTATCTTCTCTAGAGAAGTTTGGTAATATTTAACTCTCTCCACAAGATGGCAATAGACAGCTGTTCCAGTAGCATATAGCTGAGTACAGCAGTCCTCAGGACTAGATTTGAGTATGGCAGGTGAATTACTAACTTCTACTCATGCAGTATATCTAAGAGTACTTGTATATTTTCTTGTATTCCAGAATGACCTAAAGCCTACGGAAGCAAAGAAGAAGATCCAGCATGTGACATGGCCATGAAGAAGTAGCTAATGATGCTTGAAACATAAATGTTACTTCCATATTTTCAAACAGATAAGTCATATTTAAACAATTTAGGTACAATTCTTTTTAAACCTTACAGGGATTCAGATTGCTGTGAAGTTTTAACAAGTTTTAAAGTTCCCTCTTGTAAAGCTGGGGTCATTATCACGAGTCACCTTAAAAGTTTTGACTCTTGTACTCCAAGTAGTTCATTACTTGTTTAAAAGGTGGTAATAGTACAATACACTAAGCCCCCCACTTCTAGCTTTCAAGATTATTATAGTTCATCTCCTGCATGTCACTGCCATTCACACATACAAATATATTTTTGTTTCAGTAAGATTCAGTTTTATCCCACTGATAGTTACAATAGCTGTTGAGATTCAGCGTGATCCCCGGAGCCTTCTTGGCTTTAAAAAGATAATTCATTTAGATGAGAAAACTGACCATTCTGTTGATAAGATAGTAGGAGGCAAATCTCTTTTCCTTTTGGTTGCACAAAACAGGAGTGTAGAATTTACAGTGCAAGTTAGGTTGGTAATAAGAGATGAACTATTTTAACAACGTTACTTCAAATTGAAGTTTCTCTTATTGGCGTATGAAGTAAGAAATGCACAGATGAAGTATGTTATTCAACTGTTTGATACGAATCTTTGAGAGGAAGTAGTGAATGGATTAGTGCCATGATCTCTTAAATACACAGGCATATTTTATACATGCAGAAGTGTAAGAATGTGCTGATGTAGCAAATTTGCTTGTTTTCCTGGTTACAGTCATGCTTATAAATTATGGAGAAAACCTGTGGAATGCAGGCCAGAGCTTTCTCAACTTGCTAACAGTCGGAGAGGGACAGGGATAGGAAGGCAAAGAAGTACCTTGAGAGCATTAGTGTATGTAGTTGCACTCAGAAAAAAACCCACCAAAACCAACACAAAACCTGTTTTCCCTTCCTTTGATAATTTAAGATGGATGTTGGTTTTCTGTGAGATGTGGTGTTTCAACTGGATTATTGGTAGTGCCCTTGTAAGGCAGAAATCCAGTTAAGTTGATGGAAACATTTTTATTAAATCTCAGTGGTTTGAGGTGACACCAATATATGTCCATTTTAGGTCTGGATGGTAAATAATAACAACGCTTCTGGACTTAGTAAAAAAAGAATCAAGTTCTGAATCCCCTTGGTTAACCCACTAGAAGTTGTCGGTAGTGATCTGAAAGCTTGTTTACACTTTTAACATTGGTTAATAAGGGAACCAAAAACTGTAGCTTAGTCCATTACTGACAGAAGCCCTCCATTCACTGTTGTGATGTAAAAGGCACTTCTGGAATGTTGTAAAATGGCAAGAATGGGTGTTTTGGAATACTGTGTGCTGTTTCCCTTTTACTAAACACTTGTGCAGTTTTTGTACTTGAGTACAGCAACCTTTAACGTAATGTACATTTTGTATGTAAAGAGTTGTCTTTTAAGTAGCCTTATCCTATTTAAATAAACTGAAAAGCAAACGGAGTAGTGCCGACTTGTTTTTGTGATGTAATTAAGCTTGTTAATTTTACCCAGTTATGTTTCAGTGGACTTGAAAGTGACTAGAACTTAAGAAGATGCTGACAGGGTAGAAGGCTCAGTCACTGCTTTGGAGTTGTAGCAGCAGTTAGGATCATGTGAAGTGCTGGTCCTTGCACTAGTGTAACAGTCTGGTAGGAGTTCTGTTCTGTGGGTGGCTTCTTGGCAGCAGTTCAGAGTCTAGGCTATGTTTTGCTCCAGCATCAGTTGCTAGGTGCATGTGTGTGTTAGTATGTGCTGAGGAGAGGTATGCAGAGCTGTGCTGGGACCTACAGTGTGATGCTGCTCTGGCACGGTAAAGTCTTGGCTTCAGGCTGGTATGCTTTCCAGCCTTGTCATGTTTCTGCTACCTTTCCCCAAACCTGAGACCATATTGCTGACTGCCTTGTGGGGAAAGGTTCAAGCCATGCTGCTCTTGCAAACTCCCACTCCCCACTTAGCTAATAGTAATTCTTCTTTTCCTCAGTGAAGTATGAAAACAGAACTGCAGTGTGCTGGGAGGGCTTGCCAGACACGACAAGAGAGAGGTGTTTGCCCTCCTTTTGGAGGTGTGGATATAAGAGGGATTTTTATGGCTATTCTTGTCTAGAGCATTCATCATAGAATGAAGCCACCGAAGGATACAGTTTAGTTACTCATTGACATCAGATTAGCACAGTGTGCACTTCAAAAATGTCAGCCAGCCAAGTTCTTCAAATGGTGTACAGCAAACCAAATTTGGTCTGATGCATCTACTCAGCTTGTTGAATTAATGAGAGGAATGACCTGTGAGAACTTTACGCTTGCTATAGAGAGACAAATTAAAGACTCGTAGCAAGAACTAGGAACAAACCTTCCCTACCAGTTACACACAAAGTAAGTATATTCCCAATTCTTTTTTCCACATTCAAAGACTCCTGGTGGAATTGTGATGTATTGCTTTTCTCCTTTTGCTAGATACAAATGAATTTGTCTGGAAGGTGTACCAGGTTTGTGTATTGCGTAATGCATTTCATGGAAGTTTGCTTTGGGAAGAGAGTTACTTTTCTCTGGATTGTTTTCTCTTGATTTTGTGTACTGCAATACAAAACAAAATTAAAGCATGCCCTAGTATAGAAGTGAAATTTTTGACTTCTTCAAACATTAAATGTCTTCTGAGTTATGCTGACCTCTGTGCTTGTTGGGAACAAAAATATTTAGGTTGTGAGCTTAGAGCCCGTGAACACATTTTTATCAGCTGCAGTCAGTTCAGTATTTTCAGAGAGATGTTCAGTTCTGCTGATAGTTTTCCCACTGACTTTTAGTAAGTAGAAGACTTGTATCAACAGGGCCTGGAGTAGGATCATCTAAACTCCACAGTTCCACAATGACCGGGTGTAAAAAGGGCTGTGTTTGTATGGCTCTTGCAGTGTGTTTCTTCAGGCTGGGAAAGCATTCTATTTGTGAATATCTGTTGTGAAAGTATGATTAAAGCACCGTCACGATTTTGTTGTAAATGATTTTATTTTGAAAAATACAATGTGCAGTGTAATGTCGACTAACTGTAATACTGACACTGTCCATCAGAACCTGTACTTCACACAACGATCAGCTAGTCATGCAATAGAACACGTACTTTGAGGAAGCACTCCCACCTCCACTGTTTTATTGTTACCTCTTCATGGCGTAGCACAAAGCCTTGTACATTGAAACACCCTCTACGTTCACAGTCTTTCTACACACTTGACAGCACACACTAGTCGCATGACTCAAGAACACTGAGGTGAGACCGCAGCCTCACTGAAATTGAGTGGAGTTTGCCCTCCATTTCAGTGGGCTGAGGGTTTCACCCAGAATATCCATCTACAAATGTATTGTGGGTGGCCGATAATAATCCTTGAACTGTGTCACTTGCTTGTAATTGGAATATTTAGTGGAAGAATAAAAAAAAAAAAGAATATGTCAGTAATACCCAAACAGTTTTACATCTCAGGTTTTGCATTAGTTTTGGTTAGCTGTAGAAATCTTAAACACCAGCACTGTTACTAAAGATTCTGAAGTTGTTTTCTTTCCAGGTTTAGAGAGCTTGAAGAAGAAGGTTAAGTGATGTTAATAATACAGCGAAACACAGCGTGGCAAAGCTAGTTCTGAACATCTGTGTGTTTCAGACTACATATTGCAAGCACGGCTTTCCTCTGCTCGCCCCACCTCTTATTTTAAGCTTTAAATATCCTTTCCGCATTCAGGGCAAAGGATGTCATCCCTTTCTGTGAGGAAGCCACGACCCACTAACGAGAGAGAGCACTTCTTACAGTTAAAGCAATCATTGTGCCACTGCCGTTCCTCAAAGGAGATGTACTTAGTTCCTCCGAGCCCTGTTGGAAAACCAAAAGCATTCTGTTACAAGCAAAGAATAGCACTTCAGTCGTCAAGTGATGCTATTTTAGGTGTCCTGCATGGATTGCTATAGACATCTGACATAGAGTAGTGAAAAAAACCCAACCATTGTGACATACCTTACCTGTTACTTAATTTTGCCACCCTTACTCTATAACAAGTAATATTTTAATCTTCAAATAGTTCTGTTGCTTTCAGCCAAGTTAGTGAACTAGACGGTTATCGCTGGTAATAATGGCAGAGATGAACTTTGGAGGGATGGCACTGTACACAGCAGAGAAAAAAGAAAGCAACTGTCCCTCAACACAAGGCTTTTTTACAGGGTGTTCTACAGCACCTGAGCGAGGCAATTTTGCTTTGTAAAAATGCATTTAGATCACCAAAAAGAAGAAGTCTGGTAGGTCAGTCGAAGCTTTGAGGAATGCCTCGGGAAAAGCAGGTTAGCAGACTGCAAAGGACATTCAAGAGTTCAAGGTTACGGAGGTTATCATAAGGGGTATTGAAATTGTGCAGGGGAAAAGAGAGAAGGGACAAATTTCTCTTAGTAGTAATCGTCTCTTGCTTAATCTCAGAGATGACAAGCAGTTCAACTACAATGGGCTGGAACGACTAGCTGGAAGTCAGTGAAAAGATTGAGTTGGGCATATCTCCTCCCTGATGAGAGGGGGTTTTGGTTGGTTTTGCCTTTAGTGGCAACATTTGAAAAAAAAAAAAAAAAAAAAAGGAAAAAGCACAAGATGGAAAGAACTGTGATCTTCAGGAGAGAAATGCCTCTCTCACATCAGCAGAAAACTACTGGTGGGGTTACGCTTGGACTTTTCTGGGAGCTACCCAATCAAATCAGCATCAGTGAGGGACAGGCTCAAGAGCAGAGCAATAATGAGAGAAAATGGGCCAGATAAAACTCAGATTCGCAGTCCTGGACTGTATGGATCATGCTGTTAAATGCTGATTGCTTCATAGAGGAGGCTATATTGTCATGCAAAGTGGTTCATAGTAAAGCCCTAAGCAATTGCTCCTTTAAGTACTTTTGTACTGGAAAACTGTGTTTAAAAGCCTGGTGATTTCTAGGTTGCTGTCCTGAAAAGTCATGTGCTGCAGCATGAGGTATAAGCCAGTTAGACACTTTCTGCTGGCGGAGGGACTGTTGTGATCCCTGTAATGAACCAAGTGGGATGACGTATAGAATGTGCGTATCCTGCCACATGCATAGCTCTGGTACTGTGTCCCCACCTCGTTCTGTGACATTTGGGTGAAAAGGAGGAAGCTTCAATTTAAGGACCTCTTTAATTCTCTTTGTTTGGTATCGTAAGTATTTAATTTCAGACATCTTGAATTAGAAGAGGAGGCTGAGGGGAGACCTTATCACCGCCTACAACTACCTGAAGGGAGGGTGCAGAGAGGTGGGCTATGGTCTTTTCAGCCAGGTGACAGGAGATGGGACAAGGGGAAATGGCACAAGCTGTGCCAGGGCAGGGTCAGATTAGATGTTAGGAAAAAATGTTTCACTGAAAGAGTTGTTGGGGCCTTGAACAGGCTGCCCAGGAGGGGGCTGAGTCACCTTCCCTGGATGTGTTTAAAAAAAGGGTAGATGAGGTACTTAGGACAGTAACTGTTGGACTTGATGATCTTAAAGGTCTTTTCCAACCTAGTGATTCTGTGAATTGTATGGTGTCTTGAGTCTCTCAAGTTATTCTGAACAAATTGTTGAACCATTTTTAATATTAGAAGCAGTTCATTAAAAAGAACCCCACAAGACAAAACCAAACCCCAAATTTAAAGGCACTAGCCATGAGAGACCTACCACTGATGGGGTTTGTGCATCCAGCACACTTTTTGGCATAGAGATTGCAGAAGCAGCTCAGGCAGTAAGCAAACTCATCCCTGGAGGTAAAGCGTTGTCCAGACAGCTGCTTCTTGCATCCAGTACAAACGAAGCACTCCTTATGCCAGGGCTGCTCCCGGTAGGTAACGCCTCCGGTAGTGATAGCCTGTTTTACAGACAGTGAGACACAACGTGGTTTCTTGAGGGTGGCAGGTTTGTACCTTGATTTGGTAGAGAGGAAGGGTGATGAGGTTTTTTTGGGGGGGGGGGGAGGAGGGAAAGAAGGCTGGAATTAACCTTGAGGAAAGCATGCAAGTGATTTATTACATTTTCCTAATTTATGTATTAAAAAAAAAGCCCGTACTAAAAGCACTTTGTTCTCTGTGTATTGTGTAATCTCACGCTCAACTATCTTCTTTGGTTTTAAAGCTACTCGTTGTGTGTTGCTTTTCATATGTGTGTGCTGGGATTCATCCCATCTCAGTTCCTTCACCTGTCCCATTTTTTATGGGGAAAGAATTACTTGGCATGTTTCACCTTCCCTGTCACTTTCCTTGACAAAGACTGTTGTCTCTCAAATTTCAGCTGAAATCTTGGCTTTCTGCTTCTCTAGAATTTAGGGGTTTTTTTTTCCCTTACAAGTCATCACCTACAAAAACAGCTTCCCTGGCGTTAGAACAGAACTTTATTGCTCCTTTGAGTGTTCCTAAGAAGGCTGTAAAATTGGTCATTTTTTTCTTCCTTTCTTCACTAAATAGAGATTCCTTGGGAAGTATGCAGAGGGTAAAGGAAGAGAAAGAGAAAACGGTGGCAGTGGGAAAGGGAATTTACTCTGGATGTGCTCATAGTTGATTGCCTGTGCATATATCCATAGGAAACTGTGGTTTGATAGTTCCCTAAGGGCTGGGACGATTTTTTGTAGGAAAGAATTTTAAAATTATCAGTTTCTGTGTATAGAATTTAGGAAATACAAAAATAAAAGGTCCTTAGCCTGGAAAGTCATACTCCTGAGCATGCTGAGTTTACTGGTGTTCATTTCAAGAACAGCATTTGCTCTGTGTAAAGCTTATTTCTCTGGCAAGAACTTCCTTAGAATTTTTAAATAAATGATCAGTGTTAGCTCATCTTCCAGTGGGAATGTTCAGGTTTATGAAAGATGACGAGTTGTATATTAGAATGAGATTATTTCACTATGAGGGCGGTGAGGCGGTGGCCCAGGCTGCCCAGAGAAGCTGTGGCTGCCCCCTCCCTGGCAGTGTTCAAGGCCAGGCTGGATGGGGCTTTGGGCAGCCTGAGCTAGTGAAGGGTGTCCCTGCCCATGGCAGGGGGTTGGAACTAGATGGGTTTTGATGTCCCTTCCAACCCAAACCAGTCCGTGGTTCTGTGATTCCATTCCACTGCAGGGTTTTAATTTTGGTATTTTATATTATATTTTAAGTGTGTTCTCTGGATGCTTTCAATACAAAGGAATCCTTAACTTTGAGGAAGAGGATTCTCAATGTAGTACATGCTGTGCCTGGTGCAGGATGAGAGCTAAAATGATATAATTTTTTTAACTGGTTGATTCTGAATCTGTTAACACCCATAGAAAAATAAGATATTCTAGCTACGTGAACGTAAACTGGGGTGGGCTTCAATCCCTTAGGTTTTAGGTAAGTAAAATAAGAGCACTACCTTCTTGCACTGGACACACTGCATGGCGAACTGCTTCTCATAGCAGGGCACACAGAAGTTTTGATTGTCCTTAGGGATGAAACTCTTTGTCCCAATAGGCTGCTGGCAGCGGTAGCAGATAAAACAGGTCTCATGCCAGCTGTTGCCCTTGTATTCCATCTTCCGGGTACCTGCAATGAGACCAGAGCAGCAACTGAACTTCTTTGGGCTGAGACTGGTGCCATTCGTAGCTCTTGATTGTCTGGCAGCTGCTGGCAGTCAAGAAGCTGTGCAGCTATGAGACAAGGGCCATTTCATTTTCTCATCAGCTTCACATGGTATTGGAAAGTGAGTGATGGTTGTATAACAAATATCACCTCGTTTTTGTGGTATTATTAGAGTTAATAGTGAGTTCTAACAAATAGGAAGACTCTGGGGAATCGGGGAGACACCAATAAAAGCTGCTTCTAGTGTGGAGTGAAGGTGAGGCCACTGACTTCCTTCATTCAAAGTCCCTTTTGCTTCTTTTTTAGACAGTGACAAGCGACCTGGTTAATTCCCTGTGAACTTCTTGCCTCCCTTTCCCAATAGATTTTAGTCACTCTCTGAGAAAAAGTCCAGCTTCCTATCTTTTCTCTGGCCTTGTCCTTGTCCTAATTAAGTCCACTGTAAATTTGCAATGGTTTCCAGCTCTGTAAAAACATCCTAAATATTTTAATGTCTCTTGAAACTTTCAGTGCAAGAAAAGCTTTCTCTCTGTCTTCAGCTGTATTTAAACCATGGTTGCTATGTGAAAGGAAGAAAAATCTTTAAAGAGTCCTTTATAGAAAACCAGAAAAGCCATATGGTGGTTAGGAGCAAAGCATACTTCTCTAGAATGAAGTTTTAGGGTACAGATGCTGTATTTTGCAGATTTGTTCCACTGTATGGGCACTTGGTGGGCTCTGAGCCCTCCTGGGAAATTGGAGATGCCCTTCTTATATGGAGGAGTTTCTTTGCACACTGCATCATTTCCTAGTTTAAAATCAAGCTTCTCTTTTTGCAGTCACCCTTTCATCTTTTGGTTGGCAGCAGAAGCTCTGTTCAAAAGATACCTCTGCTTGTTAAATCCTGTCTGTCTTGCAGCGCATGTTGAAGGTTGTGTGTTGAAGGTTGTATGAAATTTGATGTCTCTTGCATACATACCGCTCTGAGTCACAATATTTGATACTGGCTGGAAGGAAGAACAAACGAACGACGCTTCTGCAGTCCTGCAGTACTCCTGAAGCCTGTAGCAACAAACGTGATCTCTGGAGGTCCCTTCCAGACCCTACAGTTCTGTGAGTCTCTGAAGTGCCTGGCGGACTGAAAGCTGGTTGCATGTTGGCTAATGGAGATCCATACTAACTCCAACTCTCCCCACCCCATTACTGCAGGGGAAAGTTTTACCTTTCCCCCCTCTCAAGTAGCAGTGTCTCTGTTTACCAGTTGCGTATTTATGTCCTAGGGAACCTGCATCGGTTGGACCCGATGATCTCTTGAGGTCCCTTCCAACCCCTACAATTCTGTGATTCTGTGATTTTCCTTCCTTTTCACTTTTGTTCAATTCTGCCTGGAGATATACTTCAGGATCTCTTTTTTTTTTTTTTAAGGAATTGACTTGCAGGAGTGTAGTGAGGGAACTGTACATTATCTTTCTGCCTGGTTGCCTGCGTGCTTGAATACTTCTGATCCAGTTGATTAATGGACACCTTTGAAGAATTATGACCTCTCTGTACCATACCAAGGAGCGCCTGAATCCATACTCGAAGGAATGGCATTCTGGAACAAGGAGATGTGGATACTTTTTAACAGTCCAGGATTTTATTTTCACATTTTTAGCTGCTCTCTCTTTGGGATTGTGTTGTCACTGACACACGGGGCCACCAGAGCCCTGATTGTTAGCCAATGCCAGGCTGAAGTCAGTGGGAGTTTAGTTTGCAGGAGGACTGAAAGATCAAGCTAGTAATTCCTTTAGTATTTAATGGGCTTGTCATGATAATGCTTTATTAAATCCAAATTGTGCATTTAGTGGAGCTAAGCAAAGGGCAAGAGCAGCAGTAATGGTCTCCATAAAGGGTATCCAACCACTCGCTGGCTCTTTCAAAACGCATTTCGCTTCAGCTGGTGATGGTAGTTCTCTGGTGTAGCCCCTGTGCTAACACGGTGTGCTGTTTAAGTAGAAAATACTGGGTGGACAGCTCACTGAATGTGGTGACATCATAGGTATGGTGAGCTAACAGCTGAACACCAGTCGTTGGCTGTAAAGCTTCATAAAAAAATGCTTTCTTATGTTTCAGGTTATACGAGCAGAAGGGATTATGGGAGTTGCTGAATCCAGCCTCTGTTACGACTAATTAATCCATAAGAATTAATAGGAATCCATACATTAATCAAGGGAAATTCTGGTGGAACAGGCTGTCCCCATGTGCCAGAAAAGGAACTGGAGAGGGAGTAAACCAGATTTAGTGAGCAGAGAGATCTGGGTTGACATCAGATAAAAAAGGAAAGTCTATGAGCTTTGGAAGAAGGGGCAGGTGTCTCGGTAGGACTACAGGGATGAACTACAGGGATGAAGTAAAATCATGTAGAGAGAAAATCAGAAGGGCTAAAGCCTGACTAGAACTCAGACTGGCCAATTCTGTGAAAGATAATAAAAGATCTTTCTACGGATACATTAACAGCAAAAGGAGAATCTCCAGCCCTTACTGGATGCAGGGGAAATATTAGTGACAAAAGATGAGGTACTTAATTCCTTCTTTGCCTCAGTCTTTAATAGTAAGATGAGATGTTCCCTGGATATTCAGCCTCCTGAGCTGAGAGATAGGGAGGGAGAGCAGAACAAAACTCCCATGATCCAGGAGGAAATGATTAAAGAACTGCTAGGTCAATTACACATTCACAAACCTATGGGGCTGGGCTGATTCCACCGGAGGGTATTGAGGGAGCTGGCTGATGTGCTTGCCAAACCCCTTTCCATCATCTACCAGCAGTCCTAGCTGACTGGGGAAGTTCCACTCAACTGGAATCTGGCAGATACTTACAAGAAGTGTAGGAGGAAGAAGTACAGGCCTGCCAGTCTGACCTCAGTGCCAGGGAAGATCATGGAATGGGTCATCTTGAGTGCTATCACACAGCACATGTACAACAGCTGAGTGATCAGGATCAGTTGACATGGGTTTATGAAAGGCAGGTCCTGCCAAACTAACCTGATCACCTTCTATGACAAGGTGACCCACTTAATGGAGGAGGGGAAGGCTGTGGATGTGATCTACCTGGACTTCACTAAAGCCTTTGACACGGTTTCTCACAGGGTTCTGATTGAGAAACTGGCTGCCACTGGCCTGGACAGGTGGACCCTCAGCTGGGTTAAAAACTGGCTGGATGGACGGGCCCAAAGGGTGGTGGGAAATGGAACAAAATCCAGCTGGAGGCCGGTCACGAGTGGCGTCCCCCAGGGCTCAGTCCTGGGTCCAGTTCTGTTCAACATCTTTATCAATGCCCTCGATGAAGGGATTGAAAGTTTGCAGGTGACACTAAGCTGGGAGGAAGAGTTGATCTGCCTGAGGGTAGGGAGGCTTTTCAGAGACACCTGAACAGACTGGACCGATGGGCTGAGATCAACAGGAGGAAATTTAAAAATGCTGAGTGCAGAGAGCTGCACATGGGACATAACAACCCCATGCAGCGCTACAGGCTTGGGGGAGACTGGCTGGGGAGCTGTCAGGCAGAGAAGGACCTGAGGGTGTTGGTTGGCTGCAGGCTGAATATGAGCCAGCAGTGTGGCCAGGAAAGCCAATGGCATCCTGGCTTGTATCAGAAATAGTGTGGCCAGTAGGTCTAGAGAGGTGACTGTGCCCCTGTACTCAGCATTGGTGAGGCTGCACCTCGAGTGCTGTGTCCAGTTCTGGGCCCCTCACCATAAGAAGGACATTGAGGTCCTTGAGTGAGTCCAGAGAAGGGCAACCAGGCTGGTGAAGGGGCTGGAGGGCAAATCCTATGAGGAGTGGCTGAGGGAGCTGGGGATGTTTACCCTGGAGAAGAGGAGGCTGAGGGGAGACCTTATCACTCCCTACAGCTACCTGAAGGGAGGATGTAGAGAGGTGGGTGTTGGTCTCTTCAGCCAGGTGACAGGAGACAGGCCAAGGGGAAATGGCACAAAGCTGTGCCCGGGCAGGGTCAGATTAGATGTTAGGAAAAAAATTTTACTGAAAGTGTTGTCAGGGCCTGGAACAGGCTGCCCAGGGAGGGGGCTGAGTCACCTTCCCTGGATGTGTTTAAAAAAGGGTAGATGAGGCACTTAGGGGTATGGTTTAGCTTAGGACGGGAATGGTTGGACTTGATGATCTTAAAGGTCTTTTCCAAACTTGTGTGATTCTGTACAAGGTCCATTTCAGCCTGTCCCTCAAAAATCTTTTAGTGACTGCTTCTATAGAAAATTGTAAATCCCATTAACAAAGCCACTACATGGAATAAATACGAGTTTTCAAGAGTAATCCACTTCATGTGAATAACAGTTCTATCAGGAACATCATGAAAATTATGTGTTCTAGCCATGGAAATAATTTCTAATGCACCATCAACTGTATTTTATGAAGTTCACCATAACTTAGCAGAGATAGTCAAGGAAAAACATTTGTCACAAATGTTGTTGCTGAGTTTGGGCTTGATATTTAGCCTAATCTTTTCTTAGTACAACAAATGAGCATCCTAACCTGGCATGATAGTCTTCTTGCACTCGTTACATTTGGAGGAGTATTCATTGGAGTAGCAATCAGTACAAAGTAGATGTTCCTCTTTTGCAGCAAAAGGTTTGTCTACCAATGGATTCTTGCACTGGAAGCAGTGGAAGCAGGTTTCATGCCAGTGGCGGTCCTTATAAGAGAGATCCTGTAGAAATCCAAAACCACAGAGTAAGTACAGGGAGTAATTTGCACAACTGGAAGGTCAGGGAATGCAAACACATCCAAACCCGAGCCACGGGCAGGAGCTGAGGCTGATTTGCACAGCTCAAGGAAACAGAATGTTCTGATGAAGGTGAACTTACATTTCTGTGATAATGAAGAGCAGCTCATGACAACTATCGAACCTGTTTCATAGAATCACAGAATCGTAGGGGTTGGAAGGGACCTCGAGAGATCAAGTCCAACCCCCCTGCCAAAGCAGCTCCCTAGCTCATATTGCACAGATAGGTGTCCAGATGGGTCTTGAAAGAGAAGGAGACTCCACACCCCCCTGGGCAGCCTGTCCCAGGGCTCTGTCACCCTCACTGGGAAAAAGTTCTTCCGCATGTTGGTGAGGAACTTCCTGTGCTCCAACTTGAGGCCATTGCCCTTTGTCCTGTCTCCACAGACCACTGAAAAGGGGCTGGCTGATGCCCCCTGCATCCCCTGCTTAAGATAATTATAAACATTAATTAGGTCTCCCCTTAGTCTTCTCAAGGCTGAACAGTCCCAGCTCACTCAGCCTTTCCTCATAGGGGAGATGCTCCAGGCCCTTAATCATCTTCGTAGCCCTTCTCTGGACTCTCCCAAGGAGATCCCTGTCCTTTTAATACCAGGGAGCCCAGAACTGGACACAATACTCCAGGTGGGGCCTGACCAGGGCAGAGTAGAGGGGGAGGATCACCTCCCTTGACTTGCTGGCCACACTCCTCCGGATGCACCCCAGGATCCCATTGGCTCTCTTAGCCACCGAGGCACACTGCTGGCTCATGGCCAACCTGTCATCCACCAGGACCCCCAGGTCCTTCTCCACTGAGCTCTTCTCCATCAGGTCATCCCCCAGCCTGTACTGATACAAACGGTTATTCCTTCCCAGGTGCAAGACTTTACAGTTGCTTTTGTTGAACTTCATTAGGTTTCACTTCAAGGTAACCTTCCTTTTTTAGCATGCGGCAGAGAAACAACTATTTTCACTGATATATTTCCTTTGAGGCTAAAGCCTGGGTTTTGGGTCAGATTAAAACTTGTTAACCTCACAGGTATAATAGACTTCCCCTATTTGTCCTAGGTATTGGTTATTTTATAGCTCTTCACTCCTGGAAAGAAATTATTTTCCCAGTTGCTTTCTGGTACTTATTCAATTCAACAACTTTACACCAAAGGTGGAATTGGTCTGATCTCTGTTCCCCCTTTTTTTTTTTTCCCACTGCAACTAATTTTTACCAACTCTTGTGTTTTGGCTTACCTGTGTTTCACATGTAGATCAGACCGAAAGATGAGAGACCACATTGTACCTGCAGACAGTGATCCAGAACACTCAGGCTAAGGGGTTAGTGTGGGCACCTAAGTATTTAAAATACTCCCTACAGTATTTTAAATATCCCTACTTTTATTATTTAAAAAAACCCACACCTGGTTCTTCTAAAAAGGGTGACCTAAAGGGATGGGTTGTGCCTTTTAAAAGTTAAATTCAAGTGGCCTGACCATGTAACACTTGAACAGTGTCTTTGGTTTTCAAAAAAAATGGAGCTTAGATCATTATAACAAAGGGTGTTTCCCCCCAGATATATAGGCTTTGGTTTGAGGTGGGAGCATGACGGGGCTAGTGCTGTCACAAAATAGGGAGTATAAAAATTCAGCATAAATATTAGCTCAAAATCCACTGTGTACTAAATACAAGTGCTGAATTCATTTGGTCAACTGAAGGAAAAATAAATAATTGAGTTGCAGAATACCAGGTTTTTTAAATTGCCTGCACAGAAACATCACAAGGTGCTTAAATGAAATCTGGCCTGAACCACGCTGGGCCAGTGCAGTCACAGGTAACCCCAAATGTGCAGTGTCGTGGTTTCACCCCAGCTGTGGGCCGAGATCCACGCAGCTGCCTACTTCTTAAAGTAAAAGAGCAGGGGAAGAGGGAAAAAGGGGGGAAACAAGGGAAGGGAAAAGGAAGGGGCAAATAACTCCAAAACCAAGAAACTAAGAGGCCCGTGGGTTGGGATAAGGATAGTTTACTAAGAGAACAGAAAGATAAAATATACCAATGCTAACAGGACTTTAGAGCAAAAGAATATGAAACTCTTGATCCCCAATGCAGTTTCTCCCCGAACCACACAACTCAGGCCGTACCACCCAGAGCTGTCCCGGAACCCGACCGTCCCCCCAAGAAGCACGCGTCCCGCCACCGCCCCTCTTCTTCCTCCCCTCAGCCCCCGTTATCCCGGGCAGGACGTAATTGGCATGGAATACTCTCTTTGGCCCATCTGGGTCACCTATCCTGGCTTCGCCCCTCCTTTCTCATGAATAGAGAAACACAAAGAAGCTGAGAAAGTCCTTGACTGTCTGACTGCAACTAAGAACATCAGGGTGTTATTAGCACTGCTTTCATTGTAACTCCCAAACACAGCATTCCATCAGCTGCTACAAATGAAGTTAACTCTATCCTGACTGAAACCAGGACATGCAGTCTTGGCCTCGAGCAAAGGAAAGATACTGTGCATTTAGGTTAACCTAAAACTGCAGTGCGTTATGCCTGCTGGAGACTTGTTCCTCATAAGTAGCTAACAGGCACCACGGAAATAGTTTCACTGATATGTAGGAGCTTGTTAAAATACAGTAACTTCAGTCAGGATTTGGCCATGCAGTAAAGACCTTTCACTGGGACCTCTGTGCTACTCACTGTGAGTAACAACGGGTACTCAACGTGTCTTTCACCTCTGAGGTTGCGCTCTGCGGGTCGAATAGCTACGACTCCGACTTCGCAGCTCTCAGACCATTGTTTATTCAGCTTGCATTCGTTTTGGCTAATTCCTTTGGAAACAACACAAGTTTCCTGACTGTAAAAATTTAATCTTTTCTGATAGCAAAATTTAAAAATATCTTCTTTGGAAGTCGTTTGATTTTTTTTTCTCCTTAAATGAGTTGAACATCTTAAAGCCTGATCTCAAAGGGGAGTAATATTTTCAAAGGAAAAATACAACATTCAGCCAACAGATTTTTTATAAAACGTGAAATTTGCCTGCTAGAAAATACAATGACAACAGATCTGGTTTTCTTTCTCTTGTAACAGGATGTATTCATTTTTTCTCCCCACTTGCTGCCTTTCACCTCTCTTTTGCAATATTTTGTAAGCTGTTTTTTATCTCCAGAATTCACGCGCTGAGACCTGCTTTTGTTCTGCCTTGTTTTCTCAATAAAATTTTACTCTGGAGAAGGTGTGTGCCTTCTACAGTAGGAGTACTGAAGACAAGGATTAGGGGTCAAGGATGAAAGGTTTGAGCCTTGGATCAGTTCTGATGACAGCTTGTATAGACGGTAGCTAGGTGGGTGAAAGTGGCAGAAACTTCATCACGGTGAAGCGATGAAGCGCAACTGCAAGCTGAAGTACCCAAGACAGAGACAGGCCTGAATAAGCTTTTTTAGCTACTTTGGATGGCTACAACATAACTGTCATCAAATGTAGAGGGAGTCTAAGGCATCTGGCTTCAATGTGCCTGCAGCAGAATACTATGAATGAAATAGGTATTGCTTTCTCTCTCTGAATCTGTCCCATCCAAAGTGAGGAATTACAGTGCACCGATGCTTCTGCGTCATGATGGTTATTAGGTCGGTGTAATACAGTCACCAGAAATCAGGGTTGGTCTACCTCAGAGTGTTGTTTGTCTCACTAGAGCCTTTAGCTTGTACATAAGCAGTGGCTGTGTCGATCTAGAACAATCCTGCTTTGGAGATGTTGCACATGCAAAACATCCTTCAAGCCTGTCAGACTGTTGGGCTGGTTCTTAGTTAAGCTGAGAGAGCATTTGGTTTACTCGAGGCACGTGAGCTCTCGGTTACGCTAGCTGATCACAACCCAAATAAATCTCTTCCAGCAGCAGGTACCAAGTCATATGCAGCTAATTCCTGCTTACTGCATGGATTTTCAGGAAGAACTAATCATTTTTGCTATTGTGGACACAGAACTGGAGTACATCCTTAAAATATTGGTGAGTGTGACTTCTCAGCAGCTTTAAGCAGCTTGAGGGAAATGAACCCCTGGTGCTACACATTTTAAGTGGAGTTTTAAATGCAGCTTCCAATGTTGCCTAAAAGAAATCTGGGGAGTGACTCCTTGTGCAATCAGTCTGTGCGTCTATCTATGAAAACTGACAGCCACGTGGCCTTGTGAGATAAAGCACGCACAAACACAGATAAGAGACTGAAGAGTTGCCATACACTGGCACTGAAGAAGTGGAGCGGTGTTTATGTGTGTAGAGACGAACGCACGCGAATGGTCATGGACATGGTCTGTCCTGTGCAAGTGTTTTTCAACTGAGGTGCAGAGAGCTCCCGACTGGTTCCAGATGTGCTACTAGTGAAAACAGAAGGGGAGGAGGGCAGTGCTGGTCTCTTCAGAGCTGCGGTAAATCCCGCAGCAGAATTTCCACAGAGAAATATTTAACGCTTCATTCAGTTACATTTCTTCTGAACATGGAAAATAACCCTTCCCTTATCTGGTTTCCTTTGAAGATAAAAAAGCAACCAGATTAGCAAAACCTGAAACTACTCAAGTTTGAATGGTTGCTTTTCTCAGCCCGATCTGAGAATTGGCCTCAGTTGAAAGTTGCAGCTCAGTGTTCCTTGGGACAACCAAATGAGTGGTGGATGTTTCTCAAACACATGTCAGAGAGCGGGCCAAGAGGAGGTCTTTGGTGTGCACTCACATGACTGACTGAGAAAAACCCTTAAGGCTGATCCTACTTCTATCCAAAACTATCATCCCCAAACACAAATGGGTTTGGAACTTAAGGTTTTGAAAAGCCATTGAGTGCTTTTTCAAACCATTTTATTTTAACTTATTTTCATGATGTCATCCCCAAAGAAAACTGTGTCAAGATAACTATTTTCAACATTGCCAATAGCACATTTAATAGCCCCTCCATAGCTCTGTGTAGTTTTGATCCAGGATGGTTTATTTGCCCTCTAGGAAGCGACTGCTGCCATTTTTTAAACCAGAAGAGCCCTAAGACTTGAGTTACCAGGGAAGTGTGTTAAGGATAGACTCCTCATGCCTTGCGACTGCCTCATCTTCTACTCAGGCTTTTTAAGTCGAAGTAAACTTAAGCCATATTCTATCCGTTTTGCCCCTGAACTGGCTTTCAACAGGGACCCAACAGGAAGAGGGAGATTAGAGAGTTTATTATTGCCAGAAGAGTAACTGTATATGTTTGTTCCTGAGTGAAGACTGGGTCAGGCTCTTTGGCTTGCCCCAGTGCTCTTTTCAGAAGGTTGAGCAGAGGAGATGGGGTATGACAAGAAAATGCTGTGCAGATTTTAGCCATGTAGCCAAAGAAGTGTGTTAAACTTGTACTTCCTTACCAGTAGCATGTTTAGAAAAGGTAAAAATAAACAATATGATGCTGAACCCAGCACCTTAGGGATATGAGAAGAGATGAAAGTATCTTCTTCACCATTCCGCTTCACCATGCTTTGTCTGGTGTCCAGTAATGCACTCAAACAAGTGTTGTAACTCAGGACAAGGTTTAAGCACTAAAAATTGGAAACCAAGTTTGGTTTTTCTCTCTTTCCTGATTCACATTACTTGAGGCTTTTTATATTTTTTGGTCTGTTTAGTTTGAGTGCAAGACTGACCCATTTGATTAATTTCTGGTCTGTGTGTTGACACAGTAGCTTTATCTCACGATCCACTTTTAATTTAATTCTCACATTTTGCAGAGTGTGTTTTCACCCTGTCCTGTGTGCCAAGTCCAACTTGTGGACTCTATGAAATACTGGACAACTGCATGCATTTCCTGCATTTGTGATGGTTTCTGTGCCACGGGGCCAGCAAGGAAACTATTTAAAAAAGCCCAAATCAACCAAAAGTCATGCTTCAGCAGTTAAGCAAATGTGAAAATGATGGATGGATTTCCAGAAAGAAGTATGAAACTGTAGGTGGGGTGACTGTTTGCCAGTGATGTGGGTGATGAAATGCCAATTTCTTTTCCTCTGGAAGAGTGAAGTTCTGTTGGAACCCCTTGGCATATGGATACTGTGTTATAATTGTGAGAGACATGGTATCATGTTTTTCTACTACATGCCGGTGCCTCCTACCACTCAGTATATGAAACTTTTAAGATCTCTGTGGAAGTTCCATAAGCATCAGATAGAACTGTTTGCAGTTGATGAGATGGTCTAAGTCCCGTGGTGTCATTCAGACATATATTGTCATCCAGGGTATTTTTTTATAATGAAAATACCCCAAACCAACCCAGCATTAAAACATTTAAAGTAAAGAACAAATTAGTTTTTACTCAGTTACGTTTGGAGTTATCCATAAATCACCATAGGAAGATTGAAGGACAGTGAATCAATTCTCCCCTGATTTGAATTCAAAGAAAGCTTGTCTTCAGGACAGTGGTCTTATGGGCTCTCTGTGCCATAGCTAAAACACAAGGTGAAGATCTGGCATCAGTTTGACCCTCTCAGAGCCCAGTGCTGCAAGAGTTAGAGGATGAGCAGTGTCTGAGCAGGCTTAAGTTCAACTCAGTTGAGATGATGCTGTGCATTGGAGCTGATACACTGCGGCAGTGTCAGAGACCGAGAGCTGGCTGTCGTCTTGCCAACACCTATTTTACTTTGATGTAACCCTTTCTGCTATAGGAGGGTTGTTTTTAACTGGGAGGGCTGGTAGTAAGGAAATGAAGAGCATCTCAGCTGCAGCTGGGTTCTCATCATAGAGAAACAGCAGTGTCCAAGAAGGGACTCCAAAAGGAGGATCTGAGGTGAGAGGTATATGGAGCTTTTCAGGTTGTAATGTTCACCTGAAGGTACATGTCCCTGCCAAATGCAGAGGCCTGGATGAGACCCTTTCTGATGACACTGTCATTCTCATAGGTTTTAATTCCAAATTTTATAGCTATCTAAAGGCTATGGCAGAACATACAAATAAATGCAGAGTCTGTTTTGTACATGCACTAAACATACTGGGTTTATTCCCAAGTGCAGTACATTTTATCTTCTTTGCTCAGGGGAAAATGTAAATGCAATGTGTAAAAAGATATTTATATATATATTAAAAATACATAGATGTCTGTGTAGGTATGTAAGTGTGAATTTCTTGTGTATTTAGATAGTTATGTATATATACAGCTGAATGAGGAGCAGAAGCATGATCTTCCATGACTTTGTGTTTCATGGCCGAGCTATGCTCGGCAGTGCACAAGCTTCTTCTAAAGCTTACCTTGTGGCTGAGGCCCTTAGAAGGGCTCTCTCACATACACTCTCTAACATCTGCTACCATCATTGAAAAGCTACTCTAGTTTCCTCTCAGTGAGAGCATTACTACCACCTCTTTTTCTACGCAACCACTTGTAGGAATTTCAGTTTGCAACTTAGAATCATGGAATCAAAGAATATCCTGAGTTGGAAGGGACCCTTCAGGATCATCAAATCCAACTCCTGGCTCCACACAGCGCCAGCCAAGTTGGAACATGGGACTGGGTGCATCCTCCAGACACCGCTTGAATGCAGCCAAGCTCCATGCTACCCTGGGGAGCCTGTTCCAGTGCCCAAACACCCTCTCAGTAAAGAACCTCTTCCTAATATTCAATTTAAACCTCCCCTGTTGCAGCTTCAAAGAAGGTGGTTTCTGTATCACAGCCCATGGACTCTTAGGTGGCATGGTCTTGCTACATCTGGAACCTGCAGCTTGCATGCCCCGTGTGGTCATGATCCATGAGTCAGTGTAGAGGTAACTTCTACCTATCTGTCAGAATTCAGTTAAAATCAGTCAGCAGGTTTAAAAGCTGCAGCATAAGGTATGGACAGGCACAAACAGCAGTCACGGAAACACAGAGGGATGCATTTGTTTCCACTACGTTTCATAGCTCTTCAAGAAGTCTTTTAGTTGTGTTTTCCACATGTAGCTTTGGTTCTTTGCATATATAAAATATTCTGGAATTGCAGACAATTAGAGGCTTTTTTTCCTTCTGTCTGCTATTAAGAGTGTGTCTTGTTTAAAAGTACAGAAGAGCAGCATATTGGATAACACCCACACTCCCTAAACCCATAAATCTGGGTTGAAAAGTTCAGCCTGATTAATTCCTGAATACTTTGTCCGAGATTTGTTGAAGCTGGTCCAAGTTTTTAAATTCTTGAATATCAACACATGGAAATATCTTCTCAGGGGATTAGAAAGAGACCTTAAAACAAAAGCACATTCTGGAATGGGGCAGAAATATTTTGCTTTTTCAGGTCAGGCCAGCTGTATCTCTTCTCTAATCTGAATTTTTATGAGCTGTAGGAAAGCTGGCAGTTTTATACCCTCTTACAGAGTATTGCCAGTTCCCTGTCATGATGGTGAAACATTCTCACCTCTTTAAGGCTTCTGAAAAGGGCTTTCCTACTGATTTGCCAAAAGGGTGGGGCAGATCCATTTGGAAGATAGGAGGCATTTATTTTTCCCAATCTGAGTAAGCATGTATTTTTATACCTCTGAACTAGTGATAGAGTGGTGGTACCAGCAACGGGGACTATTTGGTGCTTCCAGTGGTACGGATCAGCAAGGTAGGAAGTCAAACACCAGGCTTCCTCATACCTGTCAAGAATCCCTTGGCCGTGCAATGCAAACACACTCCAACAGTAAAATGCTCCACCAACTTTGAACAGGTCAGTTTTGTGCAAGGAGGATGTACACTGGATGAAGAGTGTCTGTTGCAGTTCAAGAGACACTTAACTGGATGGCACAGATACCATGTCTTCAGTAAGTCAGAGGAAAAGTGGCATGGACTCTGGTTGTTTTGGTTAACTGAAAAGAAATGCAGGTGTCAGGTAGGTGTTGTTAGTGTCAGGTAGGTGTTTCCACATGGTGCAGCAGGGCATAGCTCAAACAAGCAAGGCCTCTGATGCCCCCTTTGCAATCTGTAGTTAGACTGCATTACCATCATCCTGCACTTGAATGGTAATTATTCTCCCTGCATTCTAACTCACTTATTACCTGTGTCAGCATTAGCCAGATTTCTGTGGCCCATGAGTTGGCAACATTTCTGGAGTGTGTCTTGCCTCTTGATGACAACTGAATTGTGGGCACTGCAAACTGCTGCAAAGTGGCTTACCTCCCTCTGACCCAAAGGTAGGCAAAACCAGCTTCTGCCACCTTTCCAGGTCCCAGCTGAGCTCTCCTAATGAATTAGAGATACTTTCTAACATCAGATCATCCTATGTGTTACAGGAAGTGAGGGCTGCTCTCCCAATTCTATTAACAAACTTGGTAAAGAAAGGTTTGCCAAGGGAAGTGGTAAAAAAGCAGTCACAAGGGTCCAGAAAACATGTTGTCCCACCAAAAGAAGTTCCTAGGCAGCCCTTAAGCTGGACTCGTGGATGCTTCCAGGTGATAGCACCATGTCTTACAGCTATGTATCTGGGATACTCCCAAGACTTGGGTAACAAGACACAAATCTGGCCTACCTTGCAGTCGGCACCAATAGGTTTTTGCATTCCTCGCAGGTGTTGGAATAGAGGTTTTCATAGCACTTTATGCAGTAAGGGCTGTCCTCCCTCAGGATGTACTTCTTTCCAAACAGGGACTCTTGGCAGTGGCTGCAGTCGAAGCGTTCAGTCATGTTTGTGCCTGGAGTCCAGCTATCCTGCCACAAAGACAGAAACAGGCACTTGTCAGGCTGAGCTGCACCTGACCAAATCCCTCAAGAAGCATTTATTATCAATTCCAGTTTATCACATTGTACTTCAATTTAAATTCAACTTTCAGGCAGATAAATAAATCCTATGGGAAAAAACTGGACTATAAATTCTTGCGGTGCTGGATAAAGACAGTAGCCTGTGTATTTTAGCCATCTGCTGACCTGTCTTTGACAAGAGCTAGTGTTAGAGACCAGAGAGAGGAACATGAGTAAACCCTGACTGTAAAAGAATTCACATGGGATGCTTCAGAAATATAAAGTAAGTTTGACCAAAAGGTCCAAAGCAAGAAGTTGTCTCTGTAGGGCACGGAGGGAGCCAGGTGCATTAAGAGGATGAGACAGCTAACCTCCATAAGGCAAGATGAAGGTTTGCATTGTGGGCACTTCAGTCATGCACAGGCTACTGGGCACCACTGTTACATGCTTCTCCTTTTTCCTTCTCAACATTCTTGGTGAGCCAATGCACGGCCATCATCGCTGTGCAGTGAGGCACAAACGGTCCAGCTCTGCTGGAGCATGGGATTGTGGGCACTGTTAACAGGAGATGTATGTGGGGCTGGAGACTGAAGATCTGATTCTTCTCTGAGGCAGCTATCCAACTGCTGTAACATACTGGGACACAAATGAGATCTAGCCGCCCTGGTTCAGGCAATGATTACAGAAGGGGAAAACCAAGTAGAAGAAACTGTAAACGATGTATCAGCTTGTCTGAATTAGGGACAACTGGTGTTTGCTCCTCACACCTTGTAATGTCTCCAACATTTTCTGGGTGTACACCCAAGCAGTGGTGACACAAATGCCTTTGATTACTTGCATGAATGTTCATTATTGCCTGGGACAATTTACTTTGGGTTTCATTGGAGCCCTCAGCGGCTTTCTTAACCTGAGACTCACAGTTTGTGTTGCACCTGAAACCTGTTTGGAGGTTACAGCTGGAGCAGGGCATAGCTGCCTGCTTAGGAAGGGGAATTTCCCAGTCAGAAAGCACATTCTACCCAGGCTGCCAAGCCTGATCTCCTGTTTAAGCCACATTTGATCTATAAAGCCTTAAATGCTTTGGGTGCTAATGACTTAAGTGGCTACCTCTGTCTTTCACACAAGTGACATTTACAGCAGCTGCAGTCCTTTTGCCAACTTCAGCTCCCAGTTTTAAACAAAAAAATTGTTACTTGCTTAGTGCACTTGGCACAGGTTGCTTGATTCTGGAGTTTGTCCTCTCCTTCTGGCTGTGGGAGCCACCCATAGGCCATTCTGAAATCCTGGCTTCTCCAGGATTTCAGCTTTTCTCATTATGTTGTATGCCCTGTAGCTGGGGTTTGATTAGTGTTTTAGGGTAGTCTGCACAGGCAAAGTTCAGTTTGATAACCAGAAAGCTTTTTAAAAATGTGTTTTGTTTTTAATGCTCTGTCAGTTGCTGAGTTGTGTGGTGATTAACATGGGTGAAGGGGTAAATTGGTGGCTCAGCTGCTGGGAAGTCTTTTGAAGTCCAAGTAACTGCCAAAGAAGAATGACATAGAAACTATCAAACCCCTAAATGTGCTTAGGAGAACAATCCTGACAGCTGGTCACCTGTGCCATGGCCAACCCAAAAGGAGTAACAGTCTAGCTGATTAGACCCTACAGATAATGTAGGGCTGAACTAATTTTCCTATCCCAAAGGAGAACTAGCTTTGTCCAAATAGACTATATGTAGTGCAGAAATCTGTACTTTTTAACAAACTTTATTAGATTTTTTTCCCCCTCAAGTGCTAGGATTTGGTTGCACGGTTAAATAACATTATTACTAAGTTTTTAACACTTCAGTGTGAGCAGGAATCATTTATGAACTTGCATTTTTCACCTTTTCTTCAGAATTAGTTATTTCTAGCCCTGAATTAGAAGTAGATGTGTGATACTGAAGAGGGAAAAAATTTCTCTGCAGTCACGATGTGTAAAAGCAAAATAAAACCACAGAATCACAGACTGGTTTGGGCTGGAAGGGACCTCAAAACCCATCTAGTTCCACCCCCTGCCATGGGCAGGGACACCCTCCACTAGCCCAGGCTGCCCAAAGCCCCATCCAGCCTGGCCTTGAACACTGCCAGGGAGGGGGCAGCCACAGCTTCTCTGGGCAGCCTGTGCCAGGGCCTCACCACCCTCACAGTGAAGAATTTCTTCCTGATATCTAATCTAAATCTCCACTTCTTCAGCTTAAACCCATTACCCCTTGTCCTGTCACTACAGATCCTGATAAACAGCCCCTCTCCAGCTTCCCTGTAGTCCCCCTTGAGGTACTAGAGTATGCACAGTGTGTAAATACATGAATGTGATTCCTTACAGGTTTATGCCATTTATTTCCTTTATCCACAGCTGCTAAATGTAAAATATATAGTTGGTTGTGAACAGAAGGACTATTCCCTCAGGAGTGGGTCCTCCTGTCTCTTGGTTACAGGAGGCTTCTTCTTGAATTCTGTGATTATTTTCTGTGTGCTTTTCAAAGGAGCAGAGGCGGATTTATTTAATAATGTAGTTAATAATTTAGTTAATAATGTATTTTATTATTTAATAATTTATTTCCTAATTATTTAAAAGTCACTGCCACTATTTTAGAAATTACCTGGACACTTGCCTCCCTATCCTGAAAGGGATCTAGTTTTGTTAAAAGTGATCTAAGATTGTTACAGTGAATTGTCCCCCAGCTCACCACAAGCAGGGAAAGGCAGGCCTGATTTCTATCTCCCAAGCAGATTTTAGGGTGAACTTCAGTCTATGAAGACACTGCAGGGTTCAAGGCCCAGCTCCAGAAATTTGGGAAATAAAAAGAAACTTTCTAAGATCTGCATTTTTGTTTTAGTTGCATGAATCTTATACTGGATCTGTGACCAATTTCAGATCCAGTATCTTTTAAGGTTAGAAATTCAGGTTCATAGAATCATAGAATGTGTTAGGTTGGAAGGGACCTTGAAAGATCCTCTAGTCCAACCCCCTTCAGTAATTAGGAACATCTTCACAGGATCAGGTTGCTCAGAGCCCCATCAAGTCTGACCTTGAATATCTCCAGGGATGGGTCCTCCACCACCTCTCTGGGCAACCTCTTCCAGTGATCTACCACCCTCAGATTGAAGAATTTTTTCCTAATATCCAACCCAAATCTCCCCTTTTTGAGTTTAAAACCATTACGCCTCTTTCTATTGCTACATGCCCTTGTGAACAGTTCTTCCCCAGCTTTCTTACAGGCATCTTTCAGGTGTTGGAAGGCCCCTATAAGGTCTCCCCAGAGCCTTCTCTTCTCCAAGCTGAACAAGCCCAACTCTCTCAGTCTGTCATAGGAGAGGTGCTCCAGCCCTTTGATCATTTTTGTGGCCCTCCTCTGGATGTGCTCCTACAGGTCCATGTCTTTCTTGTGTTGAGGGCTCCAAAGCTGGACACAGTACTCCAAGTGAGGTCCAGCTTCTCATCCACAAGTACTCCCAAGTTCTTTTCCTCAGGGCTGCTTTCAAGCACGTCATCTCCTAACCTGTATGGATAACGGGGGTTGTCCAGAGGCAGGTGCAGTACCCTGCACTTGGCTTTGTTGAACCTCATGAGGTTCATCTGGGCCCACTTCTCCAGCCTGTCTAGGTCCCTCTGGATGGCATCCTGTCCCTCTGGGACATTAACCTCACCATTCAGCTCATGCATCAGGTTCATGCAACTTAATTCAGAAACCTGGAATTCAGGGT
Organism: Hypotaenidia okinawae; assembly: GCA_027925045.1. Classification (NCBI taxonomy): domain Eukaryota; kingdom Metazoa; phylum Chordata; class Aves; order Gruiformes; family Rallidae; genus Hypotaenidia; species Hypotaenidia okinawae. Next base: position 148,195,118 of record BSDF01000001.1, read on the forward strand.
GAAGCCTCCCAAATTCCAGGCTGTTTAGATCGGGGCCTTGGATTGGATCTCATGATCCACTGGGTGATATTTTGAGGATATTTGGGAGGGGTTTTTTTAGAGGATTAAATGTCAAGTAATCATGGGGCCTATCTACTGAAAAATTAGCAGGAACATCAAACAAATTATTTCACTATTGTCTTACAAAAGCAAGAAATGCAAAATCATACTGAACAATGTTTTTGCCTGCCACTTTGTACACATGGTCTTTTACATCGCCAGCCCATTGGCTCCTGTCATACAAACCCCATCATGTTTAGCTTAGTGCAGGCTTCATGCACTGCTTTGGGCTTTAAGAAAAGAGCCTAAAAGACTTTCACATTTTGGGTTGGACACAAATTGCAATTCAAGCTCCTTGCCATTGATCTATTTATTTATTTCTTCCTCTTGTGTTTGATACTTGTTTGTTATGCTGAGCTTCTAGCTATGTGGGCTAGAAGTTCAGCATTATCAGACCTCAACAAGGTCTTTAGATTTTAATTGCAGTAGTCATCTTGTATTTATGCACTTTCAGATTACTCTCAACACTATAATGAAAGAGAAATTGATATTTTTCTGCCATGCAGCTTCCCTCCTACCTCATTAGACAAGTAACAAGTACATCTCCAAAAGGAAAGGAGCTTTCCATTGCATGCCCAGAAGAGAAGTTGCAGCTTATGCCAAATGTTAGCACTACCCACATTGTGTCTTCAAGGAAGTAATAATTGGCATAAAAATGATGAACAACTTAGTAGGCTGACTTAAAAACCATGTGTTTCCTCTTCTCCCCCGTTTCATCAAACAGTCTCATTTTACTGTCGGCAATTGTTATTGTACTACCTTGTAAAAATTAGGGCTAATAATGTCATTAAGATATCATCCAGTGTTCTCCCATCCCATGGCACCCCTGACCACTGAAAAAGGGGACCGGCTGCCCTGGATCTTGCCTGCTTTTTCAACTATGTCTGCAAGCTTAATAAGAGATGTTCTGTGCACCTCTTATTTCAATCCTTTCTAGGGGTTGTTGAACGCTGAGAGGTGCAGATGCACATGCACAAAAGAGAGAAAGAAGCCAAGGAGAAACCATCTAAAAGATGTAGGAATTGTTTAGTTTATTCAGTGAGGTGAAGCTCTGATCTCTTGCTGTAACAGTGTTTGGAGGCACAGTTTTAAATCCCTGTAGATGCCAAATGGGGACTTGCAATTGGCCTCAGTGAGGTCAGTAGGGCTGGGGCTTAACCTGCACCCCTGGAGCAGGATGTTCTGTTAGCAACCTGTGCAGGAAATAAACGGTCTTCAGAGACACTCGTCTCCCTCCAAAATGTACACACATTTTTCCCACCTGACTGTTTTCCAGAAGAACCGTGCACAAGAAGAATTTTCTATCTGTTTATTTTCCTTCCCCTGAGAAAGGAAGATTTGTGTCTGGCAACTCCAGTGACACAAGCCATGCAGGACTAGAGCATTTGGAAACAATTCATGTTAATGTTCCAAAGTCTAAAATGCAAAGATTTATGATACCCTTTGCAACCATGAACTAGTAGTTCAAACTATGCTGGTCTTTCTGGCAAGAGGTGATTATTTTCCTGTAACTTAGCAGCTATTGCCACATTTGTTATCTATCATCTTCTTGCAGCAACTGCAAGCCACCCTTCTAAGAGCTAATTATGTTTCCAAACCAGGCCATAACGCATGCAAGGGCAGAGGGGGTAAAGCTAATTCTATTTCTTTTTCATTTACTTTAGGAAAAGAAGAAATGACTGTTTGCAAGTAGCCCTCACAGGAAGAAAGAAAGGAGGAACATACAGAGCTCACCTGAACTTCAGAATTCAGCTGGAGTAGATGGGTGCCACAAACACCCAAAGCACATGCCCTGTGTGTTTAGATTTAGTAAAACAGATTTAGAGGCAGTACCCCTCTTTCTTTCTTTCTTTCTTTCTCTGGGCAGGTACAGCTCATGTTTTACTTATGGGATGACTGCCTGCAGATACCATGATGGCAGAGCAGAGGGACAGCAAGGGGAACCTGAGTGCTTGGAGGTCTAGCCAGCCACAGGGCAGGTGTTGCTTGGAGTCTTAACCCTCTAGCAGTGGGCTCCAGGCCATGGCAGGCCAAGCCAGCTGATAGAAACCAGCCAAGTCTCCCCCCACAGGCTGGCTGATGCTAAAGCTATCCAGGTGCTGAGAGGCAAGTGATGGATGGTTCATCCTGCAGGAATTCCAGCCCACCTCTCTTCTCCTTCCACAGGCCTTGCCAGCAGTTACTGGGTTACTGCTGCATGAGGGTGCATTTCTTGATTAAAGAGAAGAAAAGGACATTTTTTTTTGCAAGGTTATTGAGACAATGAAGCTTATTAATGTGACTGTTGCTCATTCCATCACCTTGGAGTGGGTCCTTAAAAACATGAGTCATAATTACTGTAGAAAACAGGTTGCTGGTATCCCATGATCTGGGGTTTATGCTAAGCTTGTAAATAGGACAAGATGTATGTAACACACTTTAATTTTTGAAGAGAGGCAGAAAGTAGAAGCTGTTCTCTTGCTGCTGCTATGGAAGAACAATCCTGTAGTAAGCCCATCAAAATAATCTGGCACCCCGTCTTCAAGAAATCAAGGCCTTATAGTATGTCATTGCTTTCTCAGAACAGCCTTGTTAACAAGCCCAGATGTTTTTGCTGGTGCCCACCATCAAGATTAGGATATTAGAAGTATCTCATTATGGAGGTGTTCACTGCTGCTTCTGCAGGTTTTAAGCTCAACAGTAGATATTCATAGATCTCATAGAAGTTCCCTAACAAAAGCCAGGAAAACTTAGCTTGATATTTGATCATAATAGTAATAGTAAAACCCAACAAAAATCAAACCCAAGTAAAGAAACCTCTTTCTAATATCCCACCCAGACCTTTCTATATACATGCTATTTAAAGAAAAATATTTAGTTTTAATTGACTTTTTAGAGTTACCTTAAAACATTCTCCAGAATCACAGTGAGTTTTTTCTAGTCACAACATCTGACTTACTTTGCCTATGGCATAACATTTTGATGTCACTTTTTAAGTACTTTAGAGTAATTTTCTGAGCAGATGGGCTGCATTCAGATGTGCAGATAACCAAAGCTTACCTGGTTCCTGTCTGGGTTGCACAGTCAGCCTATCATGAATTGAAAAGTCTGCTATTTTAGCTTATTTCTTAACGTAATATTAATAATAAGAAAGAAAAGAAAATGTTTCTTGTGTGGTAACGTTCCTCATGGGCCTGGCTAAAGTAATCTCAGTTATAGTAGTGGAGAGGGAAGACTCCAGTTGTGGTTTCTGTGTGGTTTGTTGCATTTGGCAGTCAGTAAGGTTTAGAGTGGCAGAGTAAGCACCAGTGGTAGAGTAAGCACCAGTGGTAGTAACTACAGAGGCCAGAGAAGAACTGAGCACTGCCACTTTGAAAGTATACCCCCCACAATTTACACTATGATTATCTGAGGTCGATATTGAAATGACTGGAGGATGTATGGTCTTACCAACATTCCTGCATGCATTTCAATTACAAAAGGAGCCTATTGAAATAACACGGAGCATGACTCTTAAATCTACCATAGCAAGGAAGAGCACAGTTCAAGCGGAAAGGCCTGCTCTTATTTTCTATTTTAAAGCCCTTTGGAACTGCTGTTTTCCTCTTTTCTCTTCCAGAATAAGCAAAGCCTTACTCAAAGAGAAGTGATTAAAGCATAGAAATTCACATATCTAATAAGAACATTTAAGCAGAAACCCGAAAATTATAGAGGAGAAATAAGTAAGATTAATAAAGCTGATTGTTATGTCTGGCCCTGGCCTAGAAAAATAATGTATAGGCTAAATGACTGCAGACATTAAACTCCAATGGAGGTTTGTTTTTCCAGAAAAGCATTGCTTTATCTGACAGGAACACTGTGAACCCCAGAGAAACTAGATCCCAAGACAAAGATATCCAGAAAATGCCATGTGCTACCACGCAGTGACATTTCTGACTTCTGTATTTTTGAAATCCTGTGTACTACTTACTATAGAGGCCACAAAACTAGAACAGTGTCCCAAATATTTTATGTATCCGTCTTTCTAGAAAGACTAGAAGTAAAATTGAGAGGACCCGATGAAGTAAAAATGCTTTGTTATTTTTCCTGACCTCTAACAGAACAGCGCTGGGTCTCTCTGTCTGGTTCTGCTTACAGAGGTAAGACCACAAAGCCCCTTTCTGTCTAAGATAAATCGGCATGCATAGAGATTGGGAGGATTGGTTAATGGACATCCTTCAGCTGCTGTATAAAACTACTGTAGCAGTGAATGCCTCGGGGCTGTGAGGCATCCATATCTCTCTGCTTAGCTGCTGTGCCATTGGCTTTCCAAAGTGTGGCAAAGGAGGCTAAATAAACCATAGAGGTGGACGTTCATAGAATCATAGAGTCACAGAATGGTCTGGGTTGGAAGGGACCCCAAGGATCATAGAGCTCCAACCCCCTGCCACAGGCAGGGCCACCAACCTCCAGGCCTGAATCTACACAAGGTTGCCCAGGGCCCCATCCAACCTGGCCTTGGACACCTCCAGGGATGGGGCATCCACCACCTCTCTGGGCAGCCCATTCAGCTGGACACATCTTAGCAAACAGATTGATTACACCAGGCTGCAACCAGTTGGGTCCAATTCATTTGCTGGGGTTTGGGATTATGCAGGATTAAATAGAGTGGTGGATTTTGAACCCTTGTACCTATGCTTGCCAAGGGTCTAGAACTACCTCCCTCCACTGAAAGTGCAACCTTAGGGCTTTCTCTGCTCTGCTTGATAGATTTGGAATGTTAGATTTGAAAATTTGCTGGGAAAGGGAAAGATTGATATTCTTATATCAGTGTTACTCTCACCTACATTGAGCTTACAATGAGTTGCTGTATGTGCAGTAGCCATTTAGCACCCCAGTTAATATAACTCAATTTAGCATAGAAGGGTATGTGAAAAGGACCAAAATGAAGGCTGGGACTTCTTCACCTGGCGTGAGTGTTATGGTGTTCAGCCTTAAAAGAAGCCTCTAGTGGTTTTTAATCAAACTGTCTCTCTCTATATATAGTTAATTAGTATTGTTGAAATGTTAATGCTTCAGTGGCTGTCAATGTATCCAAGATTTATTTCCATGAAACCTGTCATTATCCTGCCATTTCATACCCTCACTTGGGGTAAATCTGCATCACAAATAACTGCGCATATGTAAATGAAACATTAAAATTACAGCATTAGAATTAATCAGTCTAAAAATGCAAATTATGAGATCCCCAATCTCTGAAGCAGTACCCAAGTGAGGTAAGGTGACCGCCTACAACACTACACCACCCAGAGTTTCTCTGAAGATGCTCAGGACTGATTTATCCATCAAAGAAACATGAATGAGCCTCAGACCTGCTTGTAACCAGTCTGTGGGGACCTTGAAAGAGTGGCAGCATGCTGGCCAGCAGCAACAAGCATTACTTCACTTTTCATCCTGATTTTCATGGAGATAAAGCCATATATCTACCCTCACTTAATTCTCAATGTCCTAACCCTGTTGAGGCAAGGCAAGGAGGCAAGAACAACAGCAGGTAGGAGTTGACTCTTGGGCTCAGGGCTCAACAGGCTGGAGAACCGAGCCAGGAATCATTCATGTGAGCACAGTTCTTTACAGCGCTCCTCATCCCTTTCTTTTGGGATGAAAGCTTGGATTTGCAGTGCAGTGCAGCAGAAACTCTCACCAGCCCTTACAATTGCAGGATTTCTACTTTGTCACCAACTTTTTGGGTGGGTTTTTTTTTTGACTCCTCATGCTTAAAGCAGAATGGGATTCTGGAGGACTGTGTTGTATGTGCTCAAAGGAGTTGTATGACTTTTTTGTAATGCAAAGTGTGCCAGCTGGGAGTGCTGATGTCTGTGTGGACAGGAAAGATGTGATTTCAGGGAAAGGGTTTCCCTAGGTGGGATAAGTGTAGGTAGGAAACAGGGCCCTATCTGTACCCAGCTTCAGCTGGGGATCACCGTTACACGCTCTTCATGGCAGGAGCTTTGCATATGTCTGACCCAGTATAGGCACTGCGATGTGGTAACAGTGATCTCACAAAAATTAATAATACTTTGCTATGAAACCCGACCAGCTGGAGCTGGCTGCTTGGTGCTCGCGTGTGTGGCACTGCGGTGTCTCATGGGACCACGTTCGGTGTCTTCTACCCCTTCTGCCATCTTGGGGTCTTCTAAGCTTTCTCAAAAGGCCTCGAAAACTGATCCACTCCCCAGCCTCAGGCCTGTTAGTCAGACGGAGATGTCAGGTGGGAACCTCAGGTAACTTTCAAGAATATTTCCCAGCAATAGTGGTTTGTGTCCTTTCAGCTGCTCCACACACCTCAACCACATGTTGGCTTGGAAGCCAAAGATTGCTATCTATGTTATGGTTAGAGATAGTTTTATTGGTGTTCTGGTCAGATTTTGGATAGAAATGCCACTATAGCAGTGTTGGGAACTGAGTTTTCAATAAATATAGCACCCCATGTTCTTTTTAAAAAAATTTTCTCCAAAAGTGGTTGAGAATATACACAGGCTCTATTGACAAAGCAGCCTTTAGAGTGCATCATGGATCCTTTCCCATTTCCCCTTACAGGGGCAGAAAACAAACAGAAATCTTTATAAAACTAAAAATTAAAAATATTAACTTTCCAAAATGCCCAAAGCAATCATTTTAAAGTTTTTTTTAAAGTTTACCATCTGGCTGATAAAAGGCACACAAGATTTTAGCCAGAAGGCAGGGCGTCCCATAAATGTACAAAATGATAAAAATAGGGTTCGTAACAGAAACCGAATGGCAACCTTAGTTTATAGCATTCCTTCACATTTGGATGCATGTGAGTATCTAATGACACACCCCAGCCCCCCTTCTGTTAGTCCCTTCTAGGACAAATCCTATTTAAGATAGTGTACAAATATGTATAGCCAACGATAAATGTTACGGCTGCTGACTAAGGCAATCCCTGTGTCAATCAGAAATCAGCACTCTTAGTTAATACACCTCTAGACAGGAGTCAGGGGAGTAACAATGACAGGCTGACTGCTGCTGGTATATAGATTTTATAAGGTTTGCCTTCTTGTGACTGAGCGTGTCTCTGTACGCGGCCAAGCTGAAATGTGCAGGTATCTGGGGAAGGAAATAAAAGCTGTATCTCTCCCTTTAGGGTGAGTAGAAAGTTTAGAACAGCCATTAATGCAGACAGTGAAAGTTAGTGTTTGTTTTATTACATACAGAGAGAAATCCATGTTAGAGAGCATACATTAGGGACCTGGGTTATTGTGGCTGCACGCACATGCACGCGGAGAGGAAAGAAAGAAATCAGAGCTATTAACTGGGATCTGCCTTCAAATTTATTCTCTCTGTGTAAAAAGGAGAAATACAAGGCTGACAGCTCCCCATTTTCCCCGTCCATAGTGTCTGTCTGCCTGCAAAGAGGAGAAGCTACCTTTGTTTCATGTGCATCTGCTCCTGCCTGAGTGCAGAAAGCGCTCCTTTGTTGCGCTCGGCAGCAGGAGTGTGCACAGAGGTGTCAGGAATCTCAGACCCCCCGGCTCTACTTTTTATCACCTCCCCAGTGGGTTACACACGCAGCACAATACACTCATTAAAAATAATTACACGTGAAATGACCCAGCGCCTCATCAGCTCGCTGATGTGTCCCTTTATGGACGGACATGCAGCAGTAATTGCTCTGATAAGAAATTTGTCTTCCCTCCTCTTCACACCCCTGGCTGCATGCTCAGGAGAAAGGGGGACCCACAACCTCTCTCCTTGCATCCTTACCCAACAACGCACCGGGGCATTAAACAATCCTCTCCTCCTCTCTGCACCCTTTGTTCAAAAGCGACACCTTCAAAGAGATATTCCTGGGTAGTGGGGAGGGAGGGGGTGGAAAAAAAGGGATATCTACTTACAGAGCAGCGGCAGGCAGTTAAGGTCACCTCCTGGACCAGGGACAGGGGGTCCCATCCATTAACAAATGTGCAAAGATGGCTCACCGGCCTGCTCGCAGAGGAGAGCTGTACAGCTAGCCGGGGGCTTTCTACTGCCTGTGAAGAGCAGCTCTTCCCATTTCAGCTCTGCAGTCAGTGTTGTGTGGAAAGAGGCTGCTGCCTTCCCCAGCCTAGTGAAACCCCTCTCTATCATTTTACCATATAAGGAGACAAAAGCATCGGAGACACTCATTCTTTTAGGCACTCTGCAGCTGGCATTCGACACTTTCTCTATTCCAAGGGTGTCGATACTTCCCCCTCCTAAACATCTTGTCTTTCTTGGCCCCCTTCCTAAAATAAGCACTCCCCCCTACACACTCCCCCTCCCGCCCCATCCTCCAGCCTTTGTTTCTCCAAACCCCTGATGCTTATTAATAATGCAGCTTTGCTAAATCTGAGGGATCGCCCTTTACAGGAGGAAAGAAAGGTTTTACAGCATCTCAGACCCAAACCTTTGTAAAGCTCTTCTCCTGGCTGAGGGAAGAAAGCCTTACATTGAAACTGGTGCTAGGCTTTATTTGCATCGCCTGTCCTGCCTGCTGTGACTTCGTGCCTCACCCAGAGAAGAGTGAAACAAGCTGTGTCTCTTCTCCTTCGTGGAGAGGTGCACATTCTGATGAGGAGTGATTGTGCAGGCGTTTCTTTACGAGCGTCCAGAGCCCCTTCTTGTTTCTCTCCACCCTTCTTTCTTTCCAACATCTCCCATAGTGAGGAGGAAAAAGAAGAAAGGCAGGGGAAATGAATGAAAGCCAACCCCCTCAAGAACCCCCTGTGTAAGGGAAAGCCAAAGAAACAGATTGTCTCAGCACACATGCTCAGGACCCAGCAGAGAGCCCTGCCAGTGGGCACATGTTAGGAAAAGGGGGGAACCATTAATCCTCCTGTAACCAGGAACTAATTTTCCTGCTATAAAATCCAGTTTCATCTATCAACTGTTCTAGCAGAAACACATTCTGTTAATCAAAACCGTGAGGGTCCTAGGAAACCTCCTGGAGGGAAGAATTTGGATCAGAAGCTCATGGGAGATGCCTGCTCTCTGCCATTTGAGGGGTAGGGTGGGGATGCAATCCAGGGTAATGCTTCAGTAATGACTGGTGCTTGCCAAAGGGAGGTGCTTTACTTTCAATGTTTACAACCTTAAAAGAAACCAGTAGGATAAAAATGTAAAGCCCATTAGCTCAAGACAGTGATGCTGTTGTTTTGCATCCAGATGATGGCAGGAAGTTCTATGCCCTTTTGCACTGAGTCCTGGCTCGTGTCTGGGGGGCTGTTCAGGTGTGCATATGGGTTACCAAAAGAAAGTCATGCCAGAACCCTGGCCTGTACTTACTGTCCTACTGTGCACTCAGATAGTAGGCAGATTTGGAATGGGGATGAAATGTGTTTGTCAGTCTTAGCACTACTCCAAATCTACAAAAGCACAGGCAGAATGAAATGGTGGGGAAGAACCATTCCTAGTTCTTCTACCACAAGCAAAACCTACTTTACAGATGCTATTTTGATGACCAGCAATGCCCATGGGTCAGTCTGTCTGTTGCTGCAGCCTTTGCAGTTGCATTTCCAAAACACGGGCACTGTGCCCTGGAGGACCGACCACGGATGTATGGGATTAAGCACTATGATTCTATGGCAATTAAATCTTATTTAAATCAAAGCTGGGGCACTCCCCAGCCACATGTCCCTGGCTCCTCCCTTGCATTTATACTGGCGCTGGAAGATGAGTTAAACCAGACAGTGAAAATTTTCAGTAAGCCCTTGAGCTACCATGGAACTGCACCTATGTCACAAGACAGCTGCAGGCTGGGTTTCCAGCCCCATCACTGGCTTGCTGGATACCTCTGAACAAGACATGGCACCTTTCTGTTCTTTAATTGCCCTGTAAGTAGAGAGCCCAGGACAGACAAACTCTTGTGTGAGTTGTTAGCAAATTTACAAAGGACTAGATCATGCAGAACAAAACCACCACCACCAAAAATAGTAATGATGTTACTTTCTTTTAGACTGAACTATTGCACAGGGACAACGATATTCATTAGTTTTCATCTTAGTTACAGTTCTTACCTCAGCTCTGATTTAGAATTATGTGTAAAGAAGAAAAATGGGGCCTAAAGGTGATTATATTTGGGCTAGTTGAGTCAGCTTATTTCCAAACCTTTCTAAAAGAAATTAAATATTATGGACAAGTTACTTGATTTTTTTTTTTTCAGTTTCCATGGTATTTTCATTTCCCTATCTGTCCATTGACAATCACTGCAGCAACTCTGCCAGAGATAGTTTATTGTGATCTGCTGGAATAAAATACAAGTGTTTTCCACAATTACAAGTTAAAATATATGCTGGCCTCAGCGGAAATGGTTTAGTTTAACTGTTACAGGCCATGGGTTGGCTTTAGGAAGATTAGATCATTTTTGTCTGGCATTAGGACATTGAGGTGCTGGACCGTGTCCAGAGACAGACAACTAAGGTGGGGAAGGGTCCAGAGCACAAGTCTCATGAGGAGTGGCTGAGGGAACTGGGGTTGTTTAGCTTGGAGAAAAGGAGGCTGAGGAGAGACCTTACTACTCGCTACAACTACCTGAAAGGAGGTTGTAGGCAGGGGGAGTGTGGGTCTCTCTCCTCTCCCAAGTAACAAGCAATAGGATGAGAGGAAATGACCTCAAGTTGTGTCAGGGGAGGTTTAGGTTGGATATTAGGAAAAATTTCTTCATGAGAAGAGTGGTGAGGCATTGGAACAGGTTGCCCAGAGAGGTGGTGGAGTCACCGTCCCTGGAGGTGTTCAAAAACCACATTGACATGGCACTTCAGGACATGGTTTAGTAGACATGGTGGTGTTAAGTAGATGATTGGACTTGTTGATCTTAGAGGTCCTTTGCAACCTTAAAGGTTCTATGATTCTATAACTCTCAGATAAGCTAACATCTCTGACTCCTTGAAGGCAAAAGAGCCTCTGCCATTTTAAAACCTGGTGATCTGTGGGCTCACTATGGGACTTGATGTTTAACAGCTACACCAAGACTGCATCAAACTGCAAAAGGGATGAGGGAAGAGTTACCAGGCAGCTCCTTTCCCTCATCCCATGATGTGGTGCTTGCACTCCATCAAATGCTACTAGAGAAGGCAAGGGAGACTGCTGATCTCTTATCATCCTTCAGTCAGTCCACCCCTGCTCACTTCACCTTTTTATCTGACAAGTAAATATTCATGAGTGATTGGAAAAATCCCACACACCCTCTTTCCCACCAGCATCAAATCCACTGGGAGTGGGTGGGTGGGAGAACACAAAATTTCCTTAATCTCAGGCAGATGCAGAGGACTGGGCAGGGTCTTTTTTCACTGTCAAATTTAATGTTTAAGTGATTCCACACACACCCTCCCCCTGTTTTTTAACTTCATTAGTTCTCTGATTAACCCAGCACAGATCAACCATTTTCAAGGCTTCAGAGGAGCCAATGCAATGAAAACAGGGGTCAATGTTTCTCCTAGGTTGCCTACACCTAAAGTTGAAAATACAACTACCATTCAGTGCCATCCTATGATTTCACAGAATCATAGAATTGTAGGGGTTGGAAGGGACCTCGAGAGATCATCGGATCCAACCCCCCTGCCAAAGCAGCTCCCTAGGACATTTCACTCAGATAGGCGTCCAGAGGGGTCTTGAATATCTCCAGAGAAGGAGACTCCACACCCCCTGGGCAGCCTGTCCCAGCGCTCTGTCACCCTCACTGGGAAAAAGTTCTTCCCCATGTTGGTGTGGAACTTCCTGTGCTCCAACTTGAGGCCATTGCCCCTTGTCCTGTCCCCACAGACCACTGAAAAGGGGCTGGCTGATTCCCCCTGCATTACATACAGAATCACAGAATCATAGGGGTTGGAAGGGACCTCGAGAGGGAAACGTACCCTATGGCTTATATATTTCTCATATATGTACCATTCATGCAGCATATATTTCTTGTTCTTCAGTGGCCTGTGTGCTTTAATAGGTTTAATTCTATGTGGAGAAGGCCGTACCTCATATATGGGAAGCAAGATGGAAAAAGCATACTTTTCATAGCAGGGCTTCTCAATGGTTTTACTAATCCTTCAGAAATATCACTTCAGCTGCTGGGTTGATGCTGGAATAACTACTATTTCAGCACTTATCTCCTTTTCTGGCTGCAAAGAATGAACAAAGAAAAGTGGTGGATGGAGACAGCTGAAAGCAGAGTATTTCTATTCCCCCGGTCTGAGTGACAGAGAAATTTAATGTCTCAGAGAGGAGGTGAAAAACTACACTTTCAGGTTTAAAAATGGCTAACCTACTGACTGATTCCTTTCACCTCTGTTTTATCCTGGAAACTGTAGAGTTATTAGAATTCAACAGATCCCTTTCTGATACTGGACCCTGTGTAACACAAGCTTCCATTGAATACGAAAAGGTGCATTTAGGAGAACTGCTATTTTTGGCACTTCTGCTTAGGAAGTAGTATAGACTCATGCAGACCTTGCATTTTAGTTCATTAAACCTAAAATAACAGCCAGGCAATATTAAATCTTCCTGGAATTTCATTCTCAGATACCTAGTTTCCCCCAAGCATATGAGGAATATAAAAAGGGTAAATAGATTTTTTTCCAGTGTATAGTTTCTCTCCCCATTCAGCCTCACAATCACAAGGCTGATCTTCCTTTCTTCCCTTGGGTGACTTGATCCCCAAGTAGAAATATGCAGCAAATAAGAAATATCAGAGTTTCACAGATTCTGATGAAGGAATTATGGATACCTTTGGACAATTTTTAAAACCACCACAGCCAGGGCACTTAACATGAAGTGAAAGTCTGTCTGTGTTTGTTTGATGCAAGGCTTCTATTTTTGGGGGTGTGTTTATCCTAAATTAACATGAAACTATTTTAGAAGCTCCAATCTAACCTGGAAAAAAATGTTTGCATTTTGCTTTCTTAATGTGTTTGAATTGTTTTCACATAGACTCTTAAACAATTAACAGGCTGCCCAGGGAGGGGGTTGAGTCACCATCCCTGGATGTGTTTAAAAAAGGGTAGAAGAGGTACTTAGGGATATGGTTTAGCATAGGACAGGAATGGTTGGACTTGATGATCTTAAAGGTCTTTTCCAACGTTGTGATTCTGTGATTCTGTAATTCTGTGAATTGAGAGAAAGGTGCCATAGCTCAGTAGATCTGAAGAATTTCTGGTTTTGCATAGGGAAAGTTAACTTCAGAAGGATAATATATTACTATGTGGTAAGATGGATGATACTGACCCAGATTCACGCGTGTGTCTGTCATAGCATGGTCTGGGATGGAGATGAAAGCAGTTTAGACCATTGTGGTCAGTTTGGACAAAGATTTTATTCCGTTTTTAAAGTCAGCCAGGATGTCCCTTTCTATCCAGCTAGCCCCAGGCTCATTCAGAGTAACCTGTCTCCTGAAAAAGATTTCTCTTAGTGAAGGTGGCAGTGAGACACAGGTCAGCATGTGATCTGCCACTCTGTATGTAATTGCTTGTGTGCCCCATGTTTTCATGGACAATTGAGATGTGGAGAGTTTGTGATGGGTGACCCAGGCAGAAAGATAGCTGTGTCCCTGCTGCTGCTTTCTTCTATCTTGGCTGGACAGACAAAAGGCTCTTGACACTGGCCAGTGGTGAAACATGAATTGAAGGTATCACAGGGGAGAAAAGTAGTTGTGCTCAAGGAAGGAGCAGACAGCATACCATGTACCCTAGGGAAGCTCCTATGTGGAGGAGCCCCTTCCCTTCCCTTCCCTTCCCTTCCCTTCCCTTCCCTTCCCTTCCCTTCCCTTCCCTTCCCTTCCCTTCCCTTCCCTTCCCTTCCCTTCCCTTCCTTCCTTCCTTCCCTTCCCTTCCCTTCCCTTCCCTTCCTTCCCTTCCCTTCCCTTCCCTTCCCTTCCCTTCCCTTCCCTTCCCTTCCCTTCCCTTCCCTTCCCTTCCTTTCCCTTCCCTTCCCTTCCCTTCCCTCTAGATTCAGCTTGATTGCTGAGTCGGGCCCTGAGTATGACACATGGGAAGAGGCTTTTGGGTTTCCTACCTCTGTGGGTAGAACTTGGGATGTCAAATTACTACAGACTTTGAAATAATTGCTGGTCTTCTGTATTGGCAAACACTACCCCTTAATTTAGGATTTATTCATTTTAGTATAATCATGATTTACGGCTCCTGGTTTCAGACGCATGAAGCAAGCACATGATGATTGTTCCAAAAAAACTAATAGCTCTGTTTCTGATAGCACAAGAGACATGCAATTCTGTACAAAATAGCTCACATACTAGTATTCCCTGCAGTGTTCCCAGACTGCTCCAGTGTTTTCAGGCACAGTCCCCTTTCCAGAATCCTCCTCCTCTCACTGCCCCACTGTTCATGGCTTCTTCTCCAAAACCTTATGTCCTGGGTTCAGCTAGGACAGAGTTAATTTCCTTTCTAGCAGCTGGAGTAGCGCCGTGTTTGGGGGTCAGGGTGAGAGCCAGGCTGATAACATGCTGATGGGTTTAGGTGCTGCCCAGCAGCCAAGGACTTCCAAGCTTCTTATACTGCCCTGCTAACGAGAAGGTGGGGCACCCAGGAAGCTGGGAGGGGACACAGCCAGGACAGGTGACCCAGACTGGCCAAAGAGGGTATTCCATGCCAATTACATCATGCTCAGCGTGGAGAGGAGCTGGTGAGGGAGGAGCTCACGGCTCCAGGACGCTCTCCAGAAGCTGCATCGTGTATTGCCAGTTGTGTCTGTTTCTCACAGAGCCCTGTTACTGCCATTCCTCCTGCCCCGCGCTGTCCCAGTGACCTCTCCTTGGCCCAACCCACCACCTTTGCTTTTGGCTTTCCTTTGGTTTTTTATTTCCCCTCACTTTCCCACTTGGCGGGGGCGGGGGGAGCAGGCGAGCAACTGCATGGGGCTAAGCCATGACAACTTACTTCTGTGTGAATAATTTCCCTTTGCTCCCCTTAATGATCTTTCTGCCTGCATCCTTGACATCTTTTATGACCTTCTAGAAAGGGCCAACAGCAACGTTTGTAACTGCCATTTTCCCTTATCAACCAGCCAGAGGCTCCAGGAGCTTCTGAGCAAAGAGAAGTTTTTAAAAATAAGCAGTTGGCAGTCACCTCAAGAACTTATCTAACTCGTTCCCAAGGCAGGAGTGACAACATCTAACTCACTCCTGGCAGACTTTGTCAAATCTCCACAGCCTCCTTTGTCCAACTCCACAGCCTCCAAAGTGAAATGAGCAGAAATAGAGAGAGAAGGGAGGAAAGGTGGGAAGGAAGGAGGGAAGGAGGGAAGGAGGGAAGGAGGGAAGGAGGGAAGGAGGGAAGGAAGGAAGGAAGGAAGGAAGGAAGGAAGGAAGGAAGGAAGGAAGGAAGGAAGGAAGGAAGGAAGGAAGGAAGGAAGGAAGGAAGGAAGGGAGGGAGGGAGGGAGGGAGGGAGGGAGAGAGGGAGGGAGGAAGGAAGAGGTATCCACTCATCCTGTCACCTGAGATCCTTGTGTTTCTCAGCTTTATTAGAATTTCCACTATTAATCTCCCTTCGCTGCAAGAACTGCCTGTTTAACTTTAACCAATTTTATGCAAAGATCTTCCCTCCTATTCTGTGTCTGCTTACGTGTTTTTAAGACTGTTTGGTGATGGCCTTTGTTGAGTACATGGAAAACTACAAGGCAGCAGATGCTGCCAAAGAAAGATCCCCTGTATCTGCCTGTTTCTTATCACTGTACAGGAACTCAATAGATTTGTAGAGCGTAATTTCCTTTTACAAAGCACTCTCAAATTTCTCCCGATGTATCATATTTGTCCATCCTCTCCACACTGCATAGTATCTTCTACTAAATTTTTCAAACGTAGCAGGCTCCAATTCCCTCAGTTTCTTTTGGAACCATTTATAAAGGCTGGCACCATATTAGCTACTTCCAGGTGCTCAGTTCTAAGCCTGTTTTAAATAAGAGGCCATGCACTATTATTATTTCAGCTAATTCATCCTTGAGTCCCTTTAGATCTCCTGGGTGAACACCATCTGATTCTAACATTTCTTCTTATTCGTTTTATTTATTTGTTCCATACCTCTTCCACAGACACTTCAGCTTGAAATAGATCCTCTGCTGATCCCCATAAGGAAGAGTTCTGCTGTGGGAAGCTCTCCAAGTTCCTCACAGTGAACACAGGAGCAAAAGAAATGTATTTTTTCTGGTAAACCATCTCTTCCCTGAGGACTCCTTTTGTGCCCTGGTTATCTACTGGCCCTAGCATTCCCCAAACTGTTCAACTTGTCTGTGATTCAAAAGAAGTGCTGTTGCAAACCAGTCCCCAGACTACTACTTCAGACTCCTAAGATTTTGATGTAAGTAGAAACAGTTGCCCTCTGCAGTCTGAATATGGGTGTGAACATCCTGTTTCTCAGAGAGGTCCTTCTGTACGGCAATAGTTACTTTTGTGCTCAACCACTGTCTGTATATACTACACATAAACTGAGAGGGTCTGAGATGAAGGCTCAAACATATATTATGATTGAAAATAAGAGCTTAGACTGCGTACTTTGGAGTAAAGTCCTTGCTGTTGATCCTCTTAGGCCTGTGCTCACTTTGAACTGCATAAGTGTTCAGGCCCTTTAAGTAATAGAAATAAAGCATCATTTAGTTGCTGATGTGAATTCCATGTCTAACACTTCACATAGAGATGAAATATATATACCATCCATTGTCAGCCTGATAGACATACGGATTGTGTTTGTCCCTGCCAAGTTTATATTCACATGGCTGTCTAGTGAAGTTGCTGTCTTAATGTGAGTGAAATTCAAATGCTGTGCATAAAATGAAATAGGTACTTGTAGCAATGGCTTGTCTTGAAGATAATGAGCCTCACGCTGGAAGAAAAGTAATTTTTTGATTCATTAGAGGAGTCAGCAATCACATTATGAAGCAGCACTAGTCCTTTCACTTATCCCTAATGGCTAACCATAAAGCCTAGCAAGTCCTTTCTGGGCTGCTACAATACAAATTCCTCATACAACTGAGCACTGCCCATCTGGCTCGCTTCTCCAGGAAGAGTACCACAGTGATGCTGGTTCTTCTTTATATCCAGAAGGATTTTCAGGAATCCAGACCCCTCATTTGCAAGGAAGGTTTCCTAAAAACTGGATATCAGAAAAGCAATGCAGGGAAGGGGCCGGCTTGTCTGGCTGCTGACACAGCACTGACAGTCAGCAGAAACCTCACTTTCAGGAGGGCTGAGGAAGACCTGGGAGGAAGGCAGGCTGCTCTGCTTGGGTGGCCACAGGTCTTCTACAACCACGTCCACATTGCTTCTCCTGCCAGCTTTCTATGTGGGCCTGACTCAGACATAGAGCTGTTCACTATTTCCTTCAGTGAGCTGCGTATCTGTGCTGCATTTGCATCTGTAAGCACAGGGGGAAAGGCAGAAAGGAGGCATGGGTGCAGGTGTTGGGGTAGGTATCCAGGCCCAGCGTCCAGCACAAATCCTCTCCCAGCATCCAGCACAGCTGCCTGCATAACCCAACCCTAACCCGTTCAGGCACAATGAGCTGGACATGCCATGCCCTTGGTGTGATAGGTTTCTTCTAACTCAGCCGTTCTCATTCAACAAATGAGGAAACCATTACCAAAAGCAGTCAACTGGGAGTAGTGGCAGGCTTCAGTAGGGATCAATGATAGCAGGGAGGGGAGAGCGTCTAGGACAAAGGGAAGGCCATGCATGGACCCAAATTAACCCCGGTGTGCAAGGTGAGTGCTCCTCTTCATGGCTCAGCCACACCACCTCTGTGCGTGCATTTTGCCACTGGAAGTAAAGCAAGGGCTGCTGAGAAGAAAAGGGTGGATCAACAAACTGCCCTCTCATACTGCAACCTCCCTGTGCCAATGACAGGGATCTCAGAGTGACAACACTGCCCATTCCTCTGGGCCCCTCTGCCTTCTCTGCCTGCATCTACACCAGTATCTTGTGTTGGCTCATACACAGCAGAGGATGGCCTACACTGTTCAACTCTATGTGCAGCCCCTGGTCTGGTTGAACCCAAAGCCCCCATTGCGCTCCGAAGGGGTGTCTGGCATGGCCCAAGATCTAGTCTGCTCAAAGGACTTCTCCTAGGAGGCTGGATGTGTCCATCTTGTTTTGCCTGATAAGACGGTATAACTGTATGGACATTAGCTGTGTCAGTGCTAGTTTGCCTCAGGGAAAATATTGTGTTATTTTATCAAAATCTTTCTGAGACAAAGGTAATTCACAGAGAAATGTGACAGTAAATCAGATCTACCTATTTTTTCACAAGAATGTCCTTAGAAAACATGTTCCTGAGATTTCTATGATTTGGTTGATGAAAACCATTTGTCCCTCAGGGTCAGGAGAAAGCTTTTTTGGCCCACTCTAGTCCCTGTTGCTTGAATCTTTTGCTGCTTATAGTCCTGTGGTTCTTCAGTCTTCAGACCTGGTGGAGTGTGGATGTGAGATCCTCAAAACAGACAGTTTTGCTGGTTGTTTTTCACGTGTGTCTCGGGGTGGCAACATCTGCAACAAAATGCCTTCCTCATTTCTGTCTGCCTTCTTAATCAGAACCGTGCACATCATCTACTATATTCATGTAATTAAGTCCATATATTTATACCCTCTGCTTAGCCACAAAAATTCCACAGCAGCAAATAATTGTATCCTAAAACACTAATTGCACTAATAAATCTAGATCCTCTTTAGGTTATGAATCTGCAAGTTACTGAACTGCAGATTAAGTAACATGACACTACAAATAACACCATGGTTTTATATAAGGTTTTGGTCTACAAATGTGACTATTATTACCATGAAGTCCAGAAATGCTCAGAGTAAAACTCTTACTGAATAGATGATATGGAAGGTGAAATGGTTTACAAATGAATGACCTTGATAGCAGTCCCTGTAAGAAGGTCCGGCTGTATTTTACAATAGGTTACTTGCAGTGGTTATTTTCCCATCAATTGCCTAACTAACAGACCTACATAAGCACCTTCCATTCGCAATGAAAGTTCATTTATTTGTCCTATTTTAAATGATCAGTCTAAAATAAGAGGCACCAGTGTCCTAACAGACTGTTTGTCATTGTTACCTCAGTCATACTGATGTTTTTAGGCAGCAGGTCAGTAAAAACAATGCTAACTCATAGCATCAGGTCAGAAAAGTATCAATCTCATGCAAAACCTCTTTTTTCCAATCAAGATTTCAACAAAAGACTGTTAACTTTTCCATTGCAATCTCAAATTTTTCAGACACTCTCCAAGACTCGTTTCTCAGAGCCCTGGGTCACAGCAGACCTGAACTGGGTCTCATAGCCTGCCACTCCTCACACCACTTCAGCACTTGAGTCTGCCTTCAGATCTGTCCCTTACTTCTCCCTCCTGTATTAGGAAAAAGGGCTACTTCTCTCCCCTAAAACCATGCCAAGAGAAGAAATACTCAACAATATGTAATGTAGTGTTGTAGTTTTACGTGGCTGTGTTCTGGTGGAGAAGGGGGGCTGCAGGGGTGACTTCTGTAAGAAGCAGCTAGAAGCTGCTTCTCAAGGCCGGAGTCATTCCTGACCAAGGCTGAGCCCATCAGCGATGGTCAGAGCACCTCTGGGAATCACATTTAGGAGAAAAAAACTGCAGGCAGATGCATTTTGCCACCAGAGAAGGAAGTGAGAAGATGTAAGAAACTGTGCAGGCACCAAGGGCAGTAAAGGGGGAGGAGGAGGCGCCCCAGGTGCTGGAGAGAAAGATGCTCTTGCAGCCTGTGGAGAAGCCCAGGGTAGAGTGGGTGCCCCTCCGCAGCCCATGTTCAAAGATGAGCCCACCTGCAGCCCATGGAGAGGCCCCACACTGGAGCAGGAGGAGTCACACAGAAGACGCTGTGACACACGTTGGAGCAAGCCTCTGGCAGCACTTGCAGCCCATAGAGAGAGACAGAGACACAGAGATGAGCAAGAGAGAGAGATCCATGCCAGAGCAGGTTTGCTGGGGTGGGCTTGTGGCCTCATGGAGGACCAAGGACCAGGCTGGAGCAGTCTGGGCCTGAGAGACAGAGAGACATTCTATGATTTATGACTGCTTGCCATAGCAGTGACCCACGCTGGGGCAGCTGGTGAAGAGCTGAAGTCCTATGGGAAAGGACTCACGTTGGAGAAGTTTGTGGAGGACTGTCTGCTGTGGGTGGGACCCCACGGTGCAGCAGGGGAAGGGTGCTCACACCCTGGCCAAGAAGAAAACCAACTTGTGAGGAACTGACTGAAACCCTCATTCCCTGCCCCTCCCCATGTCTCAATGGGGGGAAGAAGGGACCAAAATCGTGACTGAAGTGAAGTCTGGTTTGAAGGGAGGGGTGGGAGGAGGTGCTTTAAGGTCTGGTCTCGCTTCTCATTGCCTGACTCTGGTGTCACTGGGTGTGCAGTGCAGTGTAATGAATTAGAGAGTTTCTTTCCTTTATTCTGTGCTGAGTCTGTTTTGCCCGTGACACCGATTGTGGAATGATCTCTCCCTGTCCTCATCTCGACTCCTAAGCCTCTCAATAGATATTTTCTCCCCTGTCCGGATGAAAAGGGGAGTGATAGAGTGACTTTGGTGGGCGTCTGGCCACCAGACAGGGCCAAACGGCCACATGCAGGCCATATGGGTACATTACACACAATGCTTTTAACCTATGCTCATGAAAATTCCCAAGTTGGGGTTTATGTCCATAGGTTAAAAACTACAACAAATAGGATTTATTCTGATAGCTTCCTCTCTTCTACCATTCTGCACCAGGAGTGCCATGTTATACAGTGTTGGTACATCTGTTTGCATTATAAGTGGCGTTCTAACCTCTTGAGTGTCCTGCTGCTTTCCCAATACCAGAGGATGTGGGGTGTATTGCAGTAGATAGACTTCATGCATAGGAAATTAGGATTCTAAATGCATTTCAAAATTGGGATAAATGACAGAATAATGGGCTTCTATGTGGTGGTATCTGTGGATTGTAGGTATTTCTGTTTTCGTATGGTAATCTCTAAGCATGCCGGGCTTTTCTTCCCTAGCTGCAGCCTACCAAAAAGGAGCTCTAGCCAATGTTACCTACTTCTCTTCAACAGAAAGTATGCAAATTTCTGGTAAGACTTTCATGGAAAATCCATTAAGCTTGACAGGGAATATGCTGATCTGAAAGCTCACTGGCTTTGTTTATGAAGTGTGTGAAACAATTTCTGTGCTCATGTCTGTGCCCATTCTACCCCCACGACTTTGCGGTTTGAAAGTTTACTTGTTTTCCTTTTTTTTTGAGGAGAATTTTCCTCTTACTCATTGTGATATGGAAGTTTCACAGAGACAGCAGGAAAAAAAATATATTTTAAGAGAGAAGCTGTACAACTGGCTTCACATAAAATGTTACCAAAAGCATAAAGTGAAATGGGGGGGGGATATATTTTTTTCTTCTAGCTCTTTCAGTTTCACTACTTCTTGGTGGCATGTGTTAACGGTAGTCAGTAAATCAACCCGCAGCAGAAACATTTTGAGTTTTCTGAAGTTGATGGATCCCTTTAAAATATGTATGGTAGTGCTCCTTCCATGTTTGTGTCAGAGCAAGCTGAGCAAAACCAGGCAGAATTGTTTCAGCTGCTCTCCGAAAAACTAGGGCTCTGTGTAATATCACCTATGTGCCTCAAAGCTAATCAGCATTAGATGATGAACATTGTTGAAGCAGTCTGAGATTTATCAGCATGAAACTGTACTCGCTGTGATATAAAGCCAAAGATAAAATATTGCAGCCAGTAATAACTCATCTCACTGAAAAACAACCGTGTCAGAGTGCCTCTGCTCTGGTTAGACAATACACAGCTACAAAAAAGGAAAAGCAATAAGGAAAAATGTGAAAACAAGATTTTGATGGTGCAAATCTATGTGAGTTTGGCCCCATTAACATTAGGTGGAAAAGGAGGAGACCTGAGCTTTGCTAAAATCAGTGGATGTTTCTGAGAAAAGTCCCCTTGACTTCAGTGGGGCCAGGATTTCACCCCCAAGTCAGACTTCACATTCCCTTCCTTCTCTCCTTTTCTTCCTTTTAAAATGGCCTTTTGCATTTTCTGTATTAAAGAAGGGTTTGAATGAGTCTGCCCCCTCCCAGCCTCTCGCCAGCTGCAATCAAAGGTCTGCCTTGTTCTGGTGGCTTGCTGTTTGGAAGGGAAAAAATAAAGTTATTCATCCATTAATCATATTTTCAAATGCTAGGTAAGAACAAAGTATTATTGTTGGAAAGACTGTCTTTAGAATGGGTTTGCTTTGAGAACAGGCTTTGGGTCTTTTTGTTTTATTTCACTTTTAAATTCAAATCCAGTGAAAAATCACTGCATTAGTATGTATGTTCCTGCATATTTATTTTCTTTCAAGCTAAAGATCTTTGGCCAACAAATTTAAAATAAAAACCCCTAATGTTTTGCTGCACATGATTGGAATGCTGCTTCTGCTTCTTGTTTTTCAGAGGGAATACTGTCACTACACCAGTGGTGATACTTCAACGTTAAGTGCTCAACCAGAATGATTCTGTTGTTTTTATTGTTTGAGCCTGAGGCTTGGATGATAGACAAAGAATTTGAGGACATGAGAAAATTTCTAGTATGGGAGAACTGAGACTACTCTATAAAAAAAATATTAGTTTTGTACACGATTTCTTTATTGCACAATTTACTGTGGAGGCATGTCAGCTTAGCCTAATAGCAAGATCTTGGGAAAATCAGACCCAAGTGGAGCAGTGGGTCCAGCTAAGACAGCGGCCAGCTCCTGCTGGTGGCCTGTTAATGGTCCACGCTGGGCTCTCTGGTGGGACACACAACCTTTGGGCTCCAGCCAACTTACAAAACTCATCTCACCTGTGTCAGGGAGCAGAAGATCGGAGGTCTGTGCAGATCTGAACAAAGCAGACAAGGGTCTAGTGGTGAGACCATTCCTGCTGGAGAATAGAGGGAACTGCAGAGGCACCGGCTGCAGTTAAGCCTTCCAAGGCATCCGTGCATGGACAGTAAGCCTTGAGATAAGATATGTATGTGTGCAGACGATTTGGTATTTTACAGTCCTTTTTTCTCCCACTAAAGTTATGTGCTGTTCTTCACATAAAAGGTGGAGAAAGATTGTTCCTGAACATACTGTCTCAAAGCTATCTACACTGACAGTCATGGGCCCCTGACAGTTTAAGGGGGCCAGAGAGCTCAGCTGGATAAGACATGTTCACTGGAGTTGTCCAGAACAGGAATGAGTGCCCATCCCAGATGAGGTTGAACATGCAGGGACGCCCTCAGAGGCTGCATCTGTGCTCATAAATCAAAGTGGACCACAGAGCATGCTCCCAGGCATTAAGACTCAGTCAGCGTCGATGGTTGGTGGTATGGATGCTGGCTAGGGCATGGCTTGGGAGAAAACCCTGTCCCCAGGATGTGTTTTGGATGTGGCCACTCAGTTTCAGTGGCCAGGAGAGTGCAATGGCTTGGGCGCATCCCCAGGGCCTCATCTCCCAGGTAAACATTGCTGGGTGTATTGCATCTATTGCCGTGACACAACTGGAGAGATGGCCCAACTTCTCTGCATCCACTGGCTGGATCAGTGCTTGATGTAAACATCTATCCCTCAGCTAAAGCCAGTAGACCTTCAACAGCTTTGGACCAACTAAGGAACTACCCTTTTGCCTTTGAAATCCTCGCTTTGGGGCTGGCTGAGCTAAATCCCAAACACTTTGAAAGTGGCCTGACCGTTCCTACGAGCCTTGGGTTTAGGTCAGGCCTGAGGAGTCCCACTCCCCAGGGGTGCCAGAGCCCCACGATCCTGTCAAAGCCCATGGAGCAGTGGCTGCTCAGCATATTGAAAAACAAAAAAGAAAATCCTCCTTTCATTTAATTTCTAAAATAATGGAATAATAAAACAACTCTGGTGGAAAACGTGATAGTTTTAGTTCTTGTGCTAAAAGCAAGTTGAAATTTCTTACCTTCGTGTCATACTTCATGATCCTTAGATTAGAGAACTTTCATTGGGAGAATGTTTATATTAAAAACGTGTGTGCAAATGGATCCAAACAAATGTACACACACGCGCAAACAATCTTATTTTTCCATAGAGGTCTTCTTTTATTGGCTTCATTTGAAAATTAGTGTTCTCAATGAGATGAGGTTAAAAGTAATTTAATGTAACAATGGTCTGATAATTGGCATTTGGCAGTTATTGCTAATGTTGTTTCACAGGCTGATTCTGACGAATTCCTGCTCTGACACCCAGTTACGTTTCAGTGCTTTGCTTTCTTTTCCCTGTCCCCACAGCTGCTGTAATCCGTAACAAGTGATTGTTTAAACATTAAATCAGCAAGCATCGCTTGTAATTTGCCTTTCTTTCTTTCATGGCCATTAGGAAATGGTCTGAAAGTGTGTGTGGGGGGAAGTAAAATGTTCTTTCTGTCCTCTTTTTTTTTTACTATCTATTCATTCTCCAAATATTCATCATAGAGAAGAAAATGCTGATAGAGGAGAAAAAAACCCACCCAACCTAATCAAAAGCTTTCTGCCTGAAGTCATTCAGTTTGCTATTCAAACCAGGAAAGTGTCTATAGTTAGACATGGTTGTGTTCCTTGAGAACACGAAAAGATGACAGCGTATTATTAGTGCAGAAACTAAAGAGCAGCTGTTAGTTAGCACCTGGTTCCCAACAGCAGACTGGAAATACAAAGAGAGACGCTCTGTATGTGCCCTGGCAGCAAGAAGAGAACAAACGGCCTTAAAATCTACTCTCCCCCTAAGAAACAAGCGCAGCACTTTGCCAGCTCCCTTTGCAAAGGGAAGGTGAAAAGGAGAAAAAGGCCAAAAGGCCAGGGAAAAACCAAAATAAGTCACTGTCTTACCTTGCTGCAGCTTGGAGCTGACTCTGCTTGCGAGTCTGCAGGCGAGAGAGGACAGGGACAGGCTTGCTGCTTTATTGGATTGCCCAAACTATGTGTTTAGTAAATAGACAGTTAGGCATTCGTGCTTCGGACGAGCTATAAATATAATATCTCCAAAGTACCAGCCGTCCAGAGGAGATAAGGACCACAGCATCCCTGTGATACCAGCCTTTTAAGGCATCATAGCTAGAGTGGCACGAGGCCCCCGATGGAAAGGGCTGCGGTGCTCCTGAGCAGCCCCCAGCCCTTCCCTCTTCTCCATTTGGGAGTGTCTGATCTTAAAATACACTCACCTGCTGTAGGGAGGTCCTGTGAGGGACCTCAAGAGGCCAGCGTTATTTCAGGTTGTGATATTTTTGGCTGAGCCATGAGCACATATAATTTCTTAATCAGATTATCTGTCAGGGCCCCAGGATTCACAGAAACGCCCTAGGAAATGCTGACTGCTCTGCAGATGTAACTTCAGACTCCAACTTCCCTTCATCTGCCCCTCTGTCCCCCCCTGTTGCGCAGCCTTGTTGCGGGGGAGTCTGTGCCTCATGTCCTGCCTTGTTTCACCCCTGCTCCACCTTGTGTGGGGGCAGGCAGTGCCAGCAAGTAGCGTTTCACAGCAAGAGAGACGGTGACTTCAGAGAGCAGCCTGAGGTCATGAAATAAACCTGTGTGGGCAGCGGCTCCCTCCCCGCTGCATCACAGGTGTGACACTGGGTGAAGAGGACAGTCGTACATGGAAGGACCAAGAGATTAGAGGTGGAAAAAAGCTTTTCCAACGTCTCCCGTGGGCAGCTGGCTCTGGGGGAAAACCTGATGGAGCAAGGCTCAGCACAGAGGTGGGGTTACAACCTGCCTACCTCCTCACCAGTGCTGGGTCCAGCTCTGCATTTCAAGGTGCGTCTGCAGAGAAAGTCGCAGCAGAGACACAGCCCTTGATGTGAAGTTGAACTATTTTAAGTTGTTTCTTTGGAGGGGAGGAAAAGCAAAAGTGTCTTTAAACAGGGAAGTGAAGAAATAGCATTGCGCAACCTCCATGTGTGGGCAAATGACTCTTCTTTAGAGAGCAGCATGCTGAAGTACTGAAGAAGCACTGTGCTGTGAACTGAGATTGCCTGTTATTCTTCCTCCTGTCCGAAGCAGGAGTGTTTGCTGAGGGATTTGATCTCTCTTTGCTAGGTTTATTTATTACTTCCACAGCCCTGAAGAACTCCTCATTTCTTTTCTCCCTTTCCCCTCTCGTCTTGTCAGAGTGCTGGTGCAGCAATAGCCCGTAGGAGATAGTGTCACCTCCCAGCTTTTTCTCTGAGCAGTTTGTTTAGATAGCAAGCATGGTTTAAGCTGTGGAGACGGGATACTAACACAAACTGTGTGCCAGGTTTTCTGACATGACAAACTGATTTATGGTTTGACATAGAGCCCAGTCATGTTTTATGGTTTTAACTCCAAACCAATGAGAAGTTGGCATCTGAAGGGTTCATCTTAACACAAAAAAGCTCTTAACAGCATGTCCTCGTCCCCTGCCAAGCAATATGATTTGACAGTCTGAGTCAAGTCTCCTGGAACAAATTACTTTCACCCACCTCCTTTTGTCCATGTAGAAATGCCCAGCTTCCAAATGCCATGGACGAAGGGCATGGCCTAGAGACTTAGGTTAGGGAGATAAATGTCCCACAGATTCCTGATGAAAAAATTGTTCATCCTAGGGTTAGCAGCCTTTTACCACATGTTCCTTTAGCTACTGTGTAAACAGCCCTTTCTCATTTCCCGGAACAATAAACAGTTATGAAAAGCTGTATAAGCATCAAAAATGTGGTCGTTAGGACATATGTTTGGACAGCTCTGGAAAGCCTCAACCTTTTCATGTTAGCCAATTTTTTGTTTTGTTTTGTTTGTGTTATTCAAAGGTCCAGGTGACATTCTAGAAACAACCTGGATAAAAGATGGTTGTCCCCAGCCCCAGTCCAGGCTGTACTGGTCACTAACAACATGTTTAATCCCAAAGTGTCAGCGTGATTACGGAGCACATTTGGATCTGATGTAAAGATCAAGCAACTGGAGACCAGCCTGAGGTAAACATGGCCTCCAGAGACACTTCATTTAACTATTTGAGAAGGTGGGTTGGGGACCTATTTAACATAAACATTAAAAAACAAATGTCCTGTAAGGTGGGTTGCTCCACTCTGTCCCTCTAATTAAAGTGTTTCCAGTTTCATTTTGGGTATTGCTTTACTCTTTGATGAGGCTTACTGAGGAAAAGATGACTCCTTGAAAAAGGATGCTGTCAGAAGGCTAAGGCATCAGTGACAAACCAGGCTGCTGGGCCTGATCCTGCCCTCCCAAGAGCAGGTAACAGATGAGCTGCTGCTCCAAGATAGGCAGGGAAATTCCCCCATCCTCAGGGTACCAACACTTCTGAGATAAGAAGGGTGCCAGGCTAATAAGGGGGTAGAGGTATTCCTGTGGATGTTGTGTGAGAGCAAAGGCATCTCCAGGCTTCTCAGCTTTATAGTGACATTGGAATTTAGCCCTTTGAAAAGAGGGTCAGGGGCTGAAGCACTCTGGCCCAAAGCTGCGGTGGCACTGCAGGCCACTTTGCCATCTCCATGGGTCTGTGTCGTGCCTGAGTCAGCCCTCCTGCTCCCATGACTAAGGCATGGGTAGGAAGCAAACAAGAACTTCAGCCCCTTCTCTGCTCCCGGGCAATGGGAGGTATGTGTGAGCCAGAGGAGTTGCTTTAGAATAGTGCAGTCATTTAGGCTGGAAATGACATTTAAGATCAGGGAGTCCAACTGTTCTTTTGAAATGCAAAGGAAACCCTACAAGCATTAAAGCACAGCTCCCTGTAGAAACCATTCCAAGGTCCCGTTACCCAGTTGTTATACTGAGGTTTGAAGCTTCACCCCTGATCCCTCTCAATCAGGATTCCTCCCACTATTCTCTGCAAGTCGCAGAAGAGGCCAGAGTGTGGGATGTAAGTTTTCAGGGCAGCTTTAACAAACAAAAGCTCGCTAGCTTGCACCCATACTGCCTTTTCTAAAGGAAGAGCCCTACTGACAGATCTTCATGGGAATCTGACCTTGCTGTCCTGGTATTTGTGCTCACTGCAGGTAGCACAGGGATTAAAACTGCGTTATGATATTGTTGAGCCTTTAATCTAATTTTGGGGATTTAGAGGTTGGTTCTGTACGTATGATATTGACTGCCAGAAGCTTAGTAGCAGAGCCATAGGCGAAGAGAAAGCCTGAGGAGATTTTGCTGGTAGTCGATATTTTGCAAACCCTTTACACTCAGGCCCTCTGGCTGAGGAAGATGGGATCAGCATTTGCCACTATGAACTGGGGATTCAGCTGTGCTAGCACCCCATCAACATGCCTACTTCTTCTCCCCCTTTGCAGCCACGGGTCGCACCAGTATCTTGCAAATAAGTCATTTGCACGTGAAACCCCAAACCCAGCTGCCCTGCACTTGGAGGAAGAGCATGCATGAACGCTGACCCCCATGCAAACCTGCAGACATACAGCTTTTTGTCAGGAGGCCACTCAGGGCATCAGGAACACTGCACATCTTCAGGCCTTCCCATGCTGGTCAGGATGCTTGTGACAGGCTGTCAGGGGTGTCAGTGACCTCCAGGCACCCCAGGGTAGAGGAGCACCTGGAGGACCCCAGCCCCAGCTCCCTCATGGTGGGCAGCTGTCCCTGCTGCCACCACCAGGCTCTGCAGCACAGATGAGGTGGAGATGGCTTCATATGAAGCAGCAAAGCACATGTGATTTCCAAGGACCTCATCTCTGCCCAGCTTACCCTCCTGCTCTCTGTTTTGAGCTGAAGCTCCAAGAAGATATCATTGCTGCAAAGCTACGTGCAGGCTTGAGAGCAGTCTGAAAAACTCAGAGCCCTGTGACCTCCGTGTCTTCCATGGACACTGTCATCAGCAGTTCACCCCACCTACTTTTTTTGCCATGAAAACCTGGCATCTAGTGTAAGGTGGTTATCTGCATGCTTCCTTTGGTGGGTGGAGGTGCCTATCTCCCACTGCTGACTACAGGGGAAGCGATGACTCACACCAGACAGCTAACTCCTGGTGGCTGAAGTTATGTGAAATGCACCTCACTCAGCATGAGATGCCCGAGCTGTGGGTACTCTAACACAGAAATGCCTGTGTTGGCCCAGATGTAGGTTAACCTAACTCATTTTCTTGCCTCCAGTGATGGCCAGTAGTTCATGCTTGGGAATATATATTCCCCAGAATAATTTTCTGAATTACCACAGATTTTGGTTTGGTGTCTCTCTGAGACAGAAGCAAACTATATTTAATGACCTTGATATTTGGTTGTTGGGTTTTTTTTTCTTTTCTTTCTGTGAATTTCTCCATGTCCTGCTTCTTGCCAGGCCAGAGTCAACCTCCCCAAGCAGCCAGCTCAGGTGAGCTGAGTTAGCCCGGGCTGTTTTCCACACCACCTGACATCACTCCCCCATAAAAGGAGCTGTTTGGGGAAGGATGCCTCCAGGGCAGTCCGAGTGTGGCCAGGATGCAGGTCAGTCCTTTGTAATTGTTGGGTCTGTAAGGTACTCTGTGTTATCACTGAGTGTGAGTGTAATTGGCTGTTATTGTTCTCCTTTCATGGTGCTTTTGTCAGTAAACAGTCCTTATCCCAACCCACAGAGGGTCTGTCACTTTCCCCTTTGGGAGTGAGGGAACAGCCTGTGGTGCTCAGCTGCTGCCTGGGGCTGAACTACCACACTCCACCTGTTTCTGAACACAAGTGCTCAGGGTGTTTGCTGCCTCTGCTTGCACCCCCAAATCCGGGGGCTTGAAGCACAGGCAGGAGCTTATTCTCCAGCACAAACAATACCACACTCAAGTAAATGATGTAATTGAGATTTAGCTTGAAAATTCAGACACCCCAAGCCCCTAAATACAAACTTTGTATGGAAAACCTAGGGAGTTTTCCCCTGCCTTCCCCTCTCCATTCCCTTTCCCATCTGCTCTTGGAAGAATTCTGTCCCTAAGCTGCACCACTGCCTTCTGCCCCTGCTCAGTGGCCCTGTATCTAAAGGTTCACTTTGCAAATCTAGTGACACTGACAAATCTCCTGAGTAGAGGGAGGACTGGATGGTGCCACCTTATCCAAAGGGAGCTCTGGATATATTTTTTTGGAGTGCAAACAAGGTTGGAAAAACAGGAATCACTTCTTCACTCTTCCATTTATCTACCCAGCAAATGTTACAGCTCACTAAAGGCCACTGCTCTTAGCAGCTGTTTTATGGCTCCACCTCTGCCCTTTCCCAATTTGGTTGAAATACTCATTCACTCCTCTGTAGCTGCTGGTTTTGGATCATCCTAAGACTTCTCCAGCCTGAAACTAAATCTACCCTCATAATCCACCAAACTAAGCCCTGATAAAGCTGAGCAGGTTTCCCATAAGAGCAAGCTGAGATAACAGTTCTGTGTTCAGAATCACAAAGTGATCTGAGTGATTGCCAGAATTCAAAGCCCATGGGAGAAGCAACCTCAGTAACTCCAAATTTCAATGCCCCATTTGTACATTTACCTGCCTGCTTGGAATAATGCCCTTCCAACACTGTACCTAACTCCACCAGTGAGTATGCCTGCATGTGCAAAAGAAACCTGTAGGACTCTCTTAGAAAGGATTTAGTTTTTTCCATGAGATAACTGGTATATGAGAGAAGTGCAGTGCTGTGAACCCAGCAGTGAGAGTTGGGAATTGCCATCAGCAAAATTAAGGAAGCAAGAGCCCAGTCTGCTTCACCTGCCCCCATGTTCAAGGGTGCTTGTGTGAATAAGGAACTTCAGCCTAAGCAATTTTATTTTGGCAGGTACAGAGACTAGAGCAGACTTCTGCAGCAGAGCCTGTAGATTGCCTTAAGCATAAGTGGAATAGTCAGCCCGACCATAATAAGTAATAATAATCATAGCTCTGGCATTAATTCATTGTGTGACCTTGGACATGGCACATCCATGTTATCAAACCTGGCAAGTGAATGCAAGTCCTGCTGAAGGACAGAGGAGCTGCAAGTGCCAAGCACTTAAAAATAAAAAAAAATCAAATTAAGCTCCCTAGGGCTCAGGTTTCCCACTTACAGGGAAAATGAGGGAGCTCATTGCTGAGAACAAGATCTGAAAAATACACTGAGATATAAAAAAACCCCTAACCCTTAGAGGACTAAGAATTTCGCAGACCTTCACAAGCATTACAAGGATCCTTCTGGCAGGAGCATGTTTCCCTGAAAGAGCACCAGGACTGGTTGTCTGACTGCCCTTTCCCTACATTTTCAGCCCGGTTCATGCTGAGTGGGGGCACTTGGCCTCAAGCAGAGGTGCTCTGGCACCCCAGAACTGACCAGATTGCACACACTGCATTGCAATCAATAGGCTGTTTCTGGGACATGAATTTTCACTTGCAAAGCTGGTATCACATGCTACCTTCAAAGGCACTTCCCAAAAGTGCAGGAATAGAAACTGGGATAATGCAGCTGGCAGCGGTGATAAATCTGAAATCTTCCACAGAATGTTTAAGCCTTGTGTCTTCTCTGCACGCCATGGAATGGGGTAGTGACCCCTCTTTTTGGCAGTGCCTCGGTGTAAGTCTGGTGGCTCAGCCTGCTGAAGGCCACCGTGTGCAATTTGAAACAAGCCCAGCAATATTAAAAAGTTTACAAAGAGCAGCTGTCGGCGTTATGGTGTATATCCTTCCCCTGGAGACATAATCAGCTGCAGGGCTGGTAACTCAATATTCACTAGTGTTTTGGTGTGTTACTGATCAGAGCGTGGTGCAGGGCTACCATATACCCCCTTTTAGGCCACTGTCAAAAATTTAACTGGAGAGCCTAGATTAGCCTGGATGCGAGTGTCAAAATTCATGTCAAACATGACACCTACCATTTCCCCTCCCCCAGATCCTGTGCATGACTATGATGATGCTCAGGTGCTTGTTTTCTCTCTTCATTGAGCCAACGATTTGCTTATTTTCTTATCCATAGCAGAAAAAGTCTTCAGCTGATTGTATTAATACTTTCTCTGCCTCAATGAATGCCTTCTGTGAGAGCTCACAGCGACTTTGCTGATGCCTGGAGAAAACTATGAGTATTAGTATTGCATCTGGAGGAGTGTGGCCAGCAGGTCAAAGAAGGTGATCCTCCCCCTCTACTCTGCCCTGGTCAAGCCCCACCTGGAGTATTGTGTCCAGTTCTGGGCTCCCTGGTATAAAAAGGACAGGGATCTCCTGGAGACAGTCCAAAGAAGGGCTACGAAGATGATTAAGGGCCTGGAGCATCTCCCCTATGAGGAAAGGCTGAGAAGATTGGGACTGTTCAGTCTTGAGAAGAGAAGACTAAGGGGGGACCTAATTAATGTTTATAATTACCTTAAGCAGGGGATGCAGGGGGAATCAGCCAGCCCCTTTTCAGTGGTCTGTGGGGACAGGACAAGGGGCAATGGCCTCAAGTTGGAGCACAGGAAGTTCCGCACCAACATGGGGAAGAACTTTTTCCCAGTGAGGGTGACAGAGCCCTGGGACAGGCTGCCCAGGGGAGTGTGGAGTCTCCTTCTCTGGAGATATTCAAGACCCGTCTGGATGCCTATCTGAGTGAAATGTCCTAGGGAGCTGCTTTGGCAGGGGGGTTGGACCCGATGATCTCTCGAGGTCCCTTCCAACCCCTACAATTCTATGATTCTATGATTAAAAGCGACATCCTAATTTTACAGCCAAGTTTGACAGAGATCATGACATTTACCAGGAGGATGGCTCTTTCTGGTACCTCAGTTAAACAACAGAGCTACTTGTATTTTTAAAAAAAAAAACCAAAACAATTCAAAGACAAATCATCAGTTCTGTGGCCACACATTAATGCAAAAGTATAGACAGGCATGTTTAGCCATTAAGCTGTCGGAGCGCAGGCAGCAAAAGCAAGGCATGCTGAACGAGGAAGCGACAGGTTTCCGCTGTGCCTGTCTCATCAGCAGGGACTAGCTAAATTGTTAGTTACGTACTGATCAAAACACACAAAGAGCTCTCTGATTTTCAGATTGTTGGGAAAGAAAACCGCTGTGCCTTTTTCATCCTTTAAAAAGATCCGCTTACATGCAAAAAAAAAAAAAAAAAAGGGAGGGGGACAGTGAGATTAGAGTCTTTATCATGCAAAATCTGCATTCTGGTTTTGCATGTATCCTGACTATGGATTGCCATTTGTATGCTTCATAAACCCGACGTCCGATGTAATGCTAGACCACCTTAGCATTACCACTATTTTCTTTGTGGGTTTTTTCCCTCTTTCGTCCTCTTGACTGTTATGGATGGCACACACCCCACATCTCTCCCCTGCTCTCATTTTTGCCCCAGGCATCTGAAGTGTCAGCGCGTGGTCTGTCAACTCCCCCTCTCTGCCCAGTCCTCTCAATCTCTGCCTCTTTGGCATCCTTGCCACCACTTCTTTCCCCTCAAGGATCAGCAGGTGTTCCCTCCAAACACCTGTGGTTTTCCCCCTTCACCTCATCCCCTGTATCTCCCTGTTTGACTTGATATCCCTGTGGCACATTATTCTGCATGGAGCTGAAGTTTTGTGGACTTAACTCTGATCAATGTGATCAATGCTGAGCTCGTTTATTGAAACACACACAGAGCTTATATAGGTTTCGATATCATAGAATCATAGAATTGTAGGGGTTGGAAGGGAACTCGAGAGATCATCGGGTCCAACCCCCCTGCCAAAGCAGCTCCCTAGGACATATCACTCAGATAGGCGTCCAGACGGGTCTTGAATATCTCCAGAGAAGGAGACTCCACACCCCCCTGGGCAGCCTGTCCCAGGGCTCTGTCACCCTCACTGGGAAAAAGTTCTTCCCCGTATTGGTGCGGAACTTCCTGTGCTCCAACTTGCAGCCATTGCCCCTTGTCCTGTCCCCACAGACCACTGAAAAGGGGCTGGCTGATATCAGTGCAGGAGTTACATTACATTGCTATTGGTTAGATGCTCTGTTCACCTGCCTTACATGCGTCTCACTATTGCTAATAATTGGTTAAGACTACACAGCCACATTGTTCCTTTTTAAGGCAGTTGCTAACGTTCTTGCAGTTTCTTATCCCATGAATTGTTTCTTGCAAGCTCCCATTCTCACAGACATCTGCTCTCCTGTTACTGCCCACCGACATGTCTCCCCAGGCCCGATTACATGGAGGATCAGGAACAAACCTGGACGGGCCACAAAGCCCGCCCCCTCAAAGTGCACTGCGGCGTTATTCCGCTTCGTCCTCTGTCGACAAATGCTCTGGGGCTAGTCCTCATTCAGCAGGCCCCGCACAAGCACGCGCGCCTGGCGCGGCTTTGGCAGGGCACGCCCAACCAAGGCGAGAGCCAAAGCCATCTGCTGCAGCTGTTGTTTCACAGCTCCCTGGCGATGCTGGAGCGTGCCCCTGCCTTGCGAGCAGCAGTCCCGTGGAAAGCGGCTCGAACCGATAAATCCCCCGGACACGCAAAGGTATATGCCCAGCACCAGCGATACGGGCAGCTGCTGAGCGAAGCCCAAGCGTCTCTTGGAAAACACTTCCATAAACAAACCTGCCGTTTAATTTTTGGGCAGGAGCTTTAAATATTCTGGAGAGCGCCCTGCCAAGATGGAGACGAGAGGTTCACACCTCTCTTTGAGCTGCACTAAACTTGGCTCCCGCTGAGCAGGCAGCCCTGCTTCTCTCTGTCTCTTGGGAAGAATGTGCTCCTCTGCAAGAGTGTATTGAGAAGGCGGCATTTTTTTTCTGTGTCCCTGCATGAGCTGTGGGCATCACCCATAGTTTGCAATTGAGCTTGGACCTGAAGAGGTTCAACAGTTGCCAAATCTAAAAGAGTATAAAACTGAAGAGTCTAGAGAAAAGGGAGAGCTTGCTTGTGGGCTCTCTGGCTTTGCTTTGGTCCTGATCTACCCTTCTGTACAGGGAGGACTTCATAAACAACTTGGCCTTCCAGAGATCAAATTTTTAGGAAAACAAAGATTGAATTGCATAGAAATACAAAATTTCATTAATAGAATCTAATAGATTGAGAGAGGCTCTATCTTAAGGAAAAAAATTGAGTTCTGCAGAAGAGGTGAGAATCTCTATTTACTCCACAGCTGGGTACCAAGACAACACTGAGTCCCTGCTCTCCCCTAAAAAGCTGCAGGACACTTCCAGGATGGCTTGTACAGAGCCAGGGGAGAGCATCAGTAGGAGGTCACCTGGGCACTTGAACTGGCTCAGCTGTTCTTTTATTTTCCTGGTTCATGGCATACAGACCTCACCAGAAAAGATTAGGGACCCATAGCGACGCTCTTTAATAGGCCTCTCTAAAAGCCCTTCCCATGGGGTGTCCCACTGCCACAGCCCCAGCCAAAGAAATCCCTCAATCCCCAACCTCCCCAACTGCAGCTTCACACCAGGTGCCCAGCCCAGGAGGAGCTAGCCTGTGGTCATAGCCATCTGCCACCAAACGTGATGTAAAGTCGCTTTCCTGTCTATAAAAGAGGGTTACACTGCCTCCATTATGTGTGATGCAGGACACCATGGCTCAAGAGAGGTGGAGGAAAAGGAGGAGGAGGAGGAGGAGGAGGAGGAGGAGGAGGAGGAGGAGGAAGGTGTGGTAGGGAAGGCCCAAGGGATCCCAGAAACACAGCTCCCAAAGTCCCCTCTCGGTATAGCTGTGTTAAAGGACTGAAGAGAGAAGCCTTTCAAATGTATGTATGACCAATTGCAGCTATCATGGAAAATGATTTGCATCATCTCTCAATGTGGCTGCAAGTAACAGAACATTTCTACTGCTTTTCAAACCTGGTATCATGCAAGCAGCTCAAATTGCCTGGCTTTTACTTGGTAGCTTAGTAGATCTGAATGCCGGAATCTTATCAAGGACAACACTCCTGCCTAACACCAGCCAGCAACATAACCTGTAAGTCAAAATCATTCTTCACAGGGAAGAGATCAGGTTAATGCCAAACAACCCAAGATCATCCCTCCTGAGGTTAATGTAGCAGTGGTAGGTCTGTCTACAGTCCTTACAAAACAATTGAAAACTTTCATGTGCTTGACACCAGGGGCCACTTTGGAAACTTTGCAAGTGAGGATGGGCACTAGCATCAAACATGAGACAGAAACATAGGGGCTGCTTGATGCAAAGTGTTGGCTAAGGTGGATCCTGGATTTGGAAGAGCAGGAGTATGATAAATGACTTCTGGTTTTAATGTTTTCCAAAAATCTCTCATCCACTACATCCATACCTTCAAAGAAAGAAAATGCCCACATGGGGCATGGGGGGGCATTGTTCATGCCAAGCATGTTCATGTTGTCATGCTGAAATAACTTGGAAACCCTTAATTCTTGTCTTGATATAGCAAAGATCTAATTAACTGCATACATTATCACTCTTTTTATGTTTATATCTACTATGATTGTTAGCTTGTGCCTATAGATGAGCTGGTGTTTTGAGTGTATGAAGAATCAATGCCAGGATGTTTGAATACTGCTCTGCCTTCTAGGAGCAGCTTTCCTTCACAGTCAGGTAAGCACCAGGATGGTGATTTTTTTTTTTTCCTCTTCCTGGGCACAAGGAGATCCCACCTATCCAGCAGGGACCAACACTTCCAAGGCCAGGTGATGTCGTGAATGACAGAGGTGTGAGTGGGACCTGAAACATCCCAGGGGAAAAGAGAGATGTGCAAGGACATCCATACTCCTGAATCAAGATCCTTTCAATGAAATACATGCTCTGGGACAGGGCTTGCTTAAGGACAAGTTTCCAGCTGAAAGGTATGCAAGTGTGTTTTAGCTGGATAAAATGGAGAAGGGAATTAGAATAATCTGACTGCAGCTGTAAGTTTTCTTTTATTTCTGCACAGCTGCCTCTAAATAAGGAGATAGTACTGCTGATCTGTGGATTCCTGAATAAATTCATTCCTTACTTTATCTTCAAGCCTGTCTGGTGGTAGGAGTGATTTAAGGACAACTGGCAAACCACTGTCATTCCATTTCCAAAGAAGTGATGGATTCAGTAACCGGGGGTGTTGGATCATTCTCCTAGAAAAAAACACAAAGCCAGAGGGAGACAGATGTTTCTCCCCAAGTTGCTTGGGACATTTTGAAACTCAGTGATGAGGCTTGGAAAGGAAGTCTACTTGGGACAGAGTCTGTCTCTGGAAAGCTAGGGAAGTGCCTCAACACAGAGCCTTCAGCAAGTTTATCTGGCGAGCTCTGGGATGTGAGCCTGCTGCTGCTGCTGC
Organism: Hypotaenidia okinawae; assembly: GCA_027925045.1. NCBI lineage: Eukaryota > Metazoa > Chordata > Aves > Gruiformes > Rallidae > Hypotaenidia > Hypotaenidia okinawae. The sequence goes on from BSDF01000001.1 coordinate 148,232,328, forward strand.
TTCACGTTCATGGGTCCTGTAGTGAGACTGAGCATGTATTCCTGACAGGTAAACACTATGCATGCACCCCTCACTTCCCCTGCACATTGACAGTCACAGAGATCAGCACGAAGAGGAATCAATGTCTTTATCAGCACAGCCAGCACTCACACAAGCATGAACGGCACAGACAGACCAATCCTGTTGCCCTTCTCTAGGTCTCCTGGCTTTCTCCAGCTGCTGGCACTTGGACCTAGTAGCCCCAGAGCTCTGAGGTCTCCCTCTGGGTATTGGAACTCTCTAATCCTATTAGTCTGGTCTCAAGCTTGGTAGCACTCACAGAGTGACTCAGGAGAGACGGCATCCTCACAGAAGCCAGTTAGAAACAGGCTTTAGTGACAATACAGGGTAGATGGTGGTGACTCAGTCAAGCAAATGTAGGTTCAGCTGGGCCCTGTTATCTCCTTTTCCCCTCTATTTCCTCATGTCTGTTACACCCCCAATTCACCTTGATGCCTCCATATTTCCACCTCTGGTTCTTCCCATAAGCACCCCTTACTGAGAACCACACATTCCCACAGTCCCCTGGAAACCTTTTGTAGAAGAATTTATATAATCCTCAAATTCTCCTTCCTGTGCATACCATGGTAAGTCCTGCATCCTCTTAGGCATTATCTCCTTTTTCTGTGCATGGCTGGCTGACCCATCTTGCTGTGCCACCACGGGCTGTTTCACACCAGTAATGGTCTAGTCCTTTTCCTTTGATGGTCACAGGAAGCTGCCGATTCAGAGTGCCCTATTTTCACTGTTTGTGTCTCTGGGTTGCTTCCATCTGTCATTGATCTTTGCTGGTCTTACTGCTTGCTCAGGTTGTCCTTCCATCACATAACTTAACACACAGCAATCTAATGTTGCTTTTTGGGTGGCTAGTAAAAGTAGAGGCCAAGCAGAGCTTCCCACAGGGAACCATGGAGGATGTCTTAAATTGCTTTAAAAGGCCTCTGTAACACAAACAAATAGCTGGATATCCATCTCTTCTTGCATGTGTATGACAAAGTTTCCACAAGTGAGCTTGATTGGCTTCCATCTTGATGCATCCAACTTGAAATATGTGAAAGGAGCATGATTTCTACAGGATTCAGATGTTAATGAAATTCAGACCTCCGAAAGCTTCATCCTGACACAGAACAGAGTCTGTCCCCTTTCCTGAAAGCACAAGTTCCACGTTTATCCTCAGCATCGCTGCCTCAGATACTCCTGGAACTGAAAAACACCCCTGTTGCCATAATTTAATTAAGCTATTGGTTTGAAATACTCGAGTGTTTTATTGAGACTGTGTGGAAAATATGAGCACAAATAATTGTGTTAGCTAGGAATAATGAGACAGCTTGCAGTGTAAGAGTAGAAAGGCCAACACTCAGTGCTGTCCAAGCTGACAAATCCTGAGATTATGGCATTAGGCTGGTCCTGTTGTGGACTGCTGAAGAGCTGACACACTAAATGTTTATTTTAAAATGGGCATCCAGGGGCATGCTCCAGATCATTTGTTACTCTCTAGTGTGCTTGTGTGTATTCCCTTAATATCCACTATTGATATCAGCCCAGCCAGCGCTTGATGCTGCTTGAGTGAAGCCATTTGTAAGAGAGAGAATGCAAGAGCTGGACTTAACTGTTGGCAGCATCTAGATCACAGAGATGCTTAGAGACTGATCACAGCTCAGGAGGCTTTGGCCCCTTTTACTTATACTCAGATGGCTTTTTTCTTCACTGACATTGTGTTTATTGGCACATCACTCAGACTGAAGAGCTCTCCCATGAGAAAGAGGAGATCTGTGAGGGAACATCACAGCAGCTGCCCGTAGCTTTCTGCCTCTGAAACAGCCACCGGGTTCTTCAGACCTTGGTGTAGCAATAGCCTTCTGCTCCATCCTCCTGGCTAATTCAGCCCTACTGAGGAGTTTCACCATCCTTATCCCTTCCTGGCAGGTCTGATGCTTGGAGGGATGCAGCTGGAGGTGGACATTAGTGGGGAGAAAGCAGTGCTATGATGCTTGCTTATGCCTTATTGATATATTTTGAATAAAAGACCATAATGCTTGATGGTTTTATTGACATACATTAAAAGGAGCCTCTGCAGAGAGATTGGGAAGTTATGGCACCTAATTAGTAGCAAAACCATCGAAGGATGTTTTATCTTAAAGGTAGCAAGGTGTGAAAAATGTTTTTGTTTGTAAGGCTGGCTGGTTCCAAGGCCAGACCATAAAGCAGGGCTGCTTAAGGTAATCATTACAAAGTGAAAGGTCTTGATTTTTCCAACTGTTCTGAAGATGCTATTTTTAGGGGGTGTGTGTTCCTGTTAAATGTATTTCTGTGCTTCTAAGCCAAAAGGATGTGAAAGGAAACAAATGTGAGACACTTGTTTCACATCAGCAGCCTGGCTGATAGGGCTTTCACACTGTGAGCCTGCTCTCTGGTCTCTCAGAAATGGAAAAGCAAAGCTTAGTTCATCCAGAATGCAAACCGAAGCATTAAGGCTGACTTTGGACAAGGCTCAGACTAAATAAGAGCATGGCTCATGATAGCCCAAATCAAATACCTATTTTTCCAGGAGCTTGCACGCTGGCCCCATAGTCACAAGGGCTGTGATGGACTTGTAAATTCTGCTGTTGAATCTATGGGCTCAGGGGTCACCCCATTATCTGGTGCATTGGCTGGCAGTCACCTTCTGCTCCCCCATGGTGGTACCTGCCCAGCATGGCTCTGGGGAGAGGACATCCTAACACAGCTCTGCAACCTTGTCCTGCCCCAGTGCTCCCTGCTTTCCCTGGCTCTTTGGGAGCCCTGGCTGCCAGATGGGTCATGGACCATGTCTCTCTGCAGGAGCTCCTACTGCTCTGTTTGAGCTGCTTGCCCTGTGGCCAAAGGCCCTGTGGGCCGTTCTCTTTAGAAATCACAACAAGAAGAAGAACGTAACATTAACAATAATGTAGGCATTAGGTTATGAGTTGCTGTGGGGAAGCAAAGCCCAACCAAACAACAAAAAAAGCCAAACCCCCAAACTCCACAACAACCTACTTCTCTCTGCCTGATCCATTTTCCTGGATCTTTCCAGGAGGAAAAAAGTTCATTTAACTTTCCCCCTTTCAGGCTGCTGGGCAGCTCTCAGGCATGTTCCAAACTCCACTGGAGGCAATGCAAAGTTTTCAAGGTCTCTGAATCAGACCCTGAGAGAAGGGTGGTAAAAAGTGTGAGTGTCCAGCCTTGCACTCAGTGTGAAAAAACATACATTCTGCAAGTGTCACACGTTAGTGCTCTGGAGGTAGTTTTCTCCCTTTCCCTGTTTTCCCCAGCACAATAACATGTCTCTCTGGTGATAAGGTAGTTGAACTTCTTTTCAGAAAGGAGGATGAGTCTGGCTCCCTTCTAGCAATGAAGTTGCCACTGGCAATGGAGTTGGACATAATAGGATTGGTCCTTCTCCCAATCCTTGACTGCGTAATTTCACACAGAGCCCTGTGGCAGTGACTCTGTAACTGTATCACATTTTAGCTGGTAACACCTTAGTTCTCTGGATAATTCACAGTCTGCTTCTGGTCAGGCTGATGCTACCTTGTTCTTAAGCACCCATAACATCTGTGCCACATTCAGCAACCTTCCTGAAGTGCTTTGGTGTTTTTTACTCATGCTGTCTCAAGGTTTTAGCTCAATTCATCAATAAAAACTCATGAGTCCTGCTGTGGAAACCCAGGAGGTACTGAGCAGAGGTGGCTCAGTTAGGAGTGCCTGTGACCTGGGCGAGTTAGGTTAGGAAATGGGAATACCCTGCTGTGTGCATCTCTGTGTGGTACCAGCCTGGTTTGGAATAAAGCTCTTCTAAGAACCTTCTCCAGATCCTTGTGGTGTGGTAAAGGCAAAAGGAGTGAAGCACATCTGGCCAGCTGTGCTGTAGGTGATCACAGAACATGACAAGTGGTGGCACCGCAGGCAGAGACATGCAAAGATAAGGGAGAAGAGGTTCTTGGGTTTTTTTCATTAAAACTATTTGCCAAAATTCCTGTTCCTGGTACTAGTGATTATGAAAGCTGCCCATACCCCCATACCACAGCTCCCAAGGAAATGAGTCTGATCTAGGGCTAGTCCTTATTCACCTTACATCTTCCCTTCCCTCGGAAACTGAGTTGTTGTGACCTCTGCATCGTGAGGCAGGAGAATCATTTTCCTTTTCTCTCTACAGCATTAACTACCCATACTTGTGGATGGGTTAACTGCACCTGCATCGTTGTGGAAGAGGTGAAAAGCCCATAATTTCCTAAGGAAAGATTTTGCAATCTACTTCCTGAGGTACTGTAATTTCCCAAGAAGCTGGCAGCTTCACGCAGGACGATACTGAGCTAAGTATGTGTCAAACAATTTTGGGTCCTAAACAATCTTCAGAATAAAAGCATTTTGTGAGCCTGTAAGTATACCCCAACAAGAGAGCTGTCTGTGGAAACGATGTCGAATCTTTGGGGAATGGTCTGTGACCCCATAATGCTGTGGCACAAAAAGCCTCTGCCCTAAGGCAGTGTAGCTGGCTTTGTTTAGGATCACCGTGTACACAAGGAAAAGCTCTTGGTTTGGATTGTCTGAGAGGGTTTATTTTATTCAATTATTATTTCACTACTTAGTCTGTACATGTGTTCACACCCTACAGAGACTTTGCAGTGGATCTGAAAAGTGTGCAGAGTTGCTGGGGTTTCCCCCCACACACACCCCTTTTCTTTAGTATGCCATCACTTTTAGGGATCATGCACCGTAGAGCACAGTAAAGAAGCAGGTTAGGCTGTGGGGCAGAGAGAGTGGCACGGGCAGCCCATCCAGTATCAGTGTATTATTTATTATTGCTGTGGTTACTGCTACCAATGGTAATAAATATAGCAGCTGATTTAGGTTAGCTTCTGTCAGTATCTCCCTTTTTAGTGAAACAAGGTCCTTGCTGAAACTGCTTCCTGCTGCAAAAGATTGTTCTGAGCCACTTCTTCCATCACGCTCACTGCAGATGCTTTCCAGATACTCCAGCTCTCCAGACACTCCTTGGAAATGTCAGATATGTCTTTTGTGAAGAGCTCCTGTTTTTAACAATATATTAATATTTCAAGGAAATACTTGGCCAGACTTCAGGTTTTGCCAGTGGGTCCTCACAAATTTTGGAAAAAAAAAAAAAAAAGGGAGATTTATGGGCAGTGCTGATGGGTGGAGGGGTGGACGTCAGGCATGTAAAAAGCGTACCTTGTGGTTTTAGTGACGCATGAATTATAATCACAGATGGTAGTGGGGTGCATTCCAGTCACTGTGACAAAGATAAAAGGCAAGGTGAAGATTTGAGATACTAATTATTCGGGGGGGGGGGGGCGGTGTTCAGCAGTGCAACACTGCCGTGGGCAGAATGCCTTTCAGAAAAGTACCATAACATTAGCTGTCCCCCCAAAACGTCCACTCAGTTACTTGTGTGTAGGTGAATAGTGAAGTACAGCTTGCCGTGCAGGTCTGACTGGAGGGCAGAGTACCTGGGGGTGATCCCCGTGCTCCCCAGGTAGGTCATGTTTTACCACAGAGCCTTCATGGAGCAGGGCCATGTGTAGCTCCCAAGAAAGAGGCCAGCTAGCCTGCTTCACCCTGTGAAACTCCAGATGACTGCAAGTCTTCTCCTTCCCTCCCTTCCTTTTGCCCTTTCTCTCCTCCATCTCCCTTCACTCCAGATTACAGTCTGGCCTGTGTCGCACCTGCCAAGCACCTTTTAGCTCTATTATTATTATTATTATTATTATCAGATGGCTTAGACATTACTGCCTTGCTCCCGTCCTGCCTGTTCATTCTTACCCTCCAACTACCTCACCTGCTAGGTTGAAATAAGGTGTTTTTTCCAAATTTCAGGTTTTTTCTTTTTTTTTTTTTTTTCCTTTTTCCTCCCCATTCAGACTGGTTGCTAGATCTGGCATGGCAGCAGGGGTGGAGCTGTGGGAACAGCGAGATGAGGGGACTTCACACTGCTGACACATGTGGTAAGCACTGTCTCAGTCAGCAACGTGACAGGGTGTGGGGAGCCCTTCGCCCACCCTGCTCTGCTGGGTGAGTGCAAAAGCAGTGTCACCCTCAGTATGTCACTTACAGAGGGGATCTCTGGCTTCAGCTTGAGGTCATTCCTGAGCTGCCAGACATAAAACTGGATTTTTTTTTACAGTGTAAGTTTAGTTGTGTGATGCAGTTGCTTTATTTCCAGTGATGCAAAGTCAAAGCTGTCCGTATGCAGAAGGGAGGGTACCAGCTGCGGGCGCATTGATGCTACAGGTCAGGATACCTACCTCTGAGCAAGCCACCTCAGGTGCCCTGTACAGCCTGTGCAGCTCAGAGCAGCATTCAGCTTACCCAAAAAATATGAGGACATCCACACTTGTTTAAAACATCCTCGCTTGTTTAAACATCCGCGCTTGTTTAAACAGTGAGCACTGCGACAACAAAACAAGACAAACCCCAGCCATTAGCAGTAAAGACAAGTCCAGAGCGTTGCTCCAAGTTAGTGTCCTGTCAGAAATCGACTGCTGGTGCTCTTCCAAGGTAGGGAAGATTGTCTTCAGAGCTGGATTCAGAAGGGCAGGTATCCACAGATACTTTCTTCATTTTTTTCTTTCACCACACACTACCTTTTGCAATGCTACAGCAGCTGTAACAGCACCACACCAAAGAAACTTCTCCACCTCCTCCTAAAATGAAACTAATCCATCCACACGCTGGGCTGGGCTAACACAGCCTTGCAGAAGGTGGTTTTAAGTGAAGCTGCTTAAAGCCAGCTAGCGGATGGCAGGTTATTTACATGTCAGAAAACATGCCTGATGGAGACAAGCAACCACAAACACCCACCCTTTGCAGGCCTGCTTTCATGCTCAAAGAAACCTGATGCTCAGCCATGTGGAGGAATAATTTCTTTCCTCTCCATAGCAGAAAGTTCACTGAAATGGAAAGCAGCTCTTACAGCTGAGTGCTCCAACTGGAATTATTAACTGTATTTTAATAGCTGGCAAAATGATGCATTCACTTTATCTGTTATCATGTAAATACTTTGTAATAAGTGCACTAAACCATATTTTGCAAGATTAGATGGGATTAGACACATACTGTAAAAAATGACTCTTAATGAAAATGTTTAGGTCTGAAAGCAGATTTAAATAGTATTTTCCAGCACTTTAGGGCCTTTTTATAAAGGACAATCTGGTCCTTTATGTTTAAATGATTTAAAGCATCCAGCTTAAACTTCATTACTCAGGAATTTCCGTGTTGCCATTAATAGCCCACTCTTAATTTGAAGTACAGAGGAAGAATAGTAATCAAAACCTGAATTTCCAGGCATTTTCTAATTCAAACCTATCTCACTTCCCTGTATTAAAACATGTTATTTATATGCTAAGTTAACAGACTCTTAAAATAAGACACTCAGAGCAGAGGTTATGAAGCATATCGTTTACCTGACCTGTCTTGAGGAGTCCTTGTATATCACAGGCTTGCCTGGGCTGAGCCTTTAAGGCTGTGTTAATCGGGATTTAACAGGAAAACACTGCCACAGCCTTACCAGACCCACAGGGATGGCTCCCTGCAAGGATGCCCTCCTTCTCTGCCTGCGTCAGTGCGGTCCCTGCAGACGCAGTGGCCTCCTTCCCCAAACAAGGCTCACCGGGCCCCAGCCGGGTGCCTTGCAGCTCCCCCACGTTTTCTCCTGCAAGGATAGCTGAGCCTGATGTTTGGGGCAGGAGAAGGCGCTGCCTCTGAGGGGAGCTGCTCCCAGAGGCAGGTCTGGATGGAAGTCTGGTGCATCGCTTGTGAGAGCCCAGACATTTTTGAGCTGGAGAAAAAAGAAAGAAAAAAAAAAAAAAAGAGAGAGAATGAATACCTGCAGAAAAGGAGGATTTTTTTTTTTCTCTTCTGCATAAACACTTGAACTCTGCAGTTCTCCAAACTGGAAATTTGCAAAAAGCCATTCAGCATGTCTTTCAGTAGTACAAAGAGCAAAAGCTCTTCAGGGTTTCAGTTACATCTTTGCTGTAAAAAAATGTAAACATGCAGATTGTTCCAATATATGAAAACACCTTCATTTACTACTGATTTGTCATTCAGGGAACAAACTAGCAGTGATGACTACTGGAAAGTTTTAGATAACTAAAAAAAACCCTCCAAAGTGGGAAATACAGTGTGCTATCAGGTAGTTGCAGCTTTGCTGTGTGAGCTAATTATTCATGTAGAGACATTTTCAAAGCATGTCACTTCAGACAGTAATGGCTTCTAATTCTGAAAAGCCATTTGCCTGGAGCAGTAGCTCTGTTGCTCTAACTTAGCAACAAACCCAGTGCATCCTCCACAACTTTAGCTGAACAAAGACACCTGGCTCTCACGTGCCACTTATGATTTTCATGCTAATATTTTAAAAAAACCCAATCCCTTAGAAAATTTTTCAAAACTTCCCAGAAAATACAACTAATGTCCCTAGCTGCCTCAGTTTCCTATTCCGCTGCAGCAAATTGTGGTGGATTTGGCAGTGTGAGATTTATAGAATCATAGAATGATAGAATGGTCTGGGTTGGAAGGGACCTCAAGGATCACAGAGTACCAACCCCCTGCCACAGGCAGGGCCACCAACCTCCAGGCCTGGATCTACACAAGGTTGCCCAAGGCCCCATCCAACCTGGCCTTGAACACCTCCAGGGATGGGGCATCCACCACCTCTCTGGGCAGCCTGTTCCAGCTCCTCACCACTCTCTCTGTAAAAAACTTACCCCTAATATCTAATTTAAACCTTCCTTCCTTTAGCTTTATTCCATCCCTTCTTGTCCTGCCATTATCTATCCTTTTAAAAAGTTGATTCCCCTCCTGTTTCTCTGCTCCCTTCAGAGACTGGGAGGCTGCAATGAGGTCCCCCCACAGCCTTCTCTTCTCTAGGCTGAACAGGCCCAGCTCCCCCAGCCTCTCCTCATAGGGGAGGTGTTCCAGCCCTCTAATCACCTTTGTGGCCCTCCTCTGAACCCTCTCCAACAGTTCTACATCCTTCTTGTATTGGGGGTCCCAGATCTGGACACCTATTCCAGATGGGGCCTCACGAGGGCAGAGTAGAGAGGGACAATCGCCTCCCTGTCCCTGCTGGCCACCCCTCTCCTGATGGAGCCCAGGATACCATTGGCCTTCTGAGCTGCAAGAGCACGCTGCTGGCTCATGTTAAGTTTCTCATCCACCGTGACACCCAGGTCCTTCTCAGCAGGGCTACTCTCAAGGAGCTCTTCTCCCAGTCTGTATCTATGTCTGGGATTCCTCCGGCCCAAGTGCAACACCTTACACTTGGCAGTGTTGAACCTCATTAGGTTCACCCAGGCCCACCTTTCCAGCCTGTCAAGATCCCGCTGGATGGCTTCCTTTCCTTCTGTTGTGTCAACCACGCCACTCAGCTTGGTGTCATCTGCATTTGTGGTTGGACAAGATTATCTTGAGGGTCCTTTCCAACCTAAATGATTCTATGGTTCTGTGATATTTAAAAACAAAGTTAAACAATGGCTGGTTACTAACTGAGCTCAACTTTTGCTGTAGTCAGGTAGAAAATTTACATTTAGTACGGACCAAATAAAGTGCCAATGTAAACATAAACAAAAAAGGTCATCAAAACTTCCAATTCCCTAGTAAAACAGTAGAAAGAGGAAGAAGGACTATGATTTGTCTGCTATCTCTCTCATATATGTAGTGATCAGATCCCTGGAAAAGACAAGATGGACTGGTTATGGGTATGCCCATGAATATATCAGCTGAGCTCTGGGCAATGGCAAAGAAAGCACTAGAAGCACAGACCCTTTGTGTGACCCAGAACCACTATTCTCATGTTCTTAATGCATTTTGAGCTTGTTAGTCTTTGTGCAGGTGTTTACTGTAACATGGGACATCAGTCAACAGTCAGGACACTAGTCAGTCACCAGCACAATTTTAATATGCTTAATATTTAGAATAGCTAAATTATAATATTATTAATTCCAACTTATCCTCCCTGTCCTGCTAGAAACATTTTCAACAGAAAAAAATCCAGGCTTAACACCAGCTAGAAAAACACCTTCGGTTTCCAGGTCAATGCAGTCCAAGCACAATTTTGCAGCTCCAGTATACCTCTGTGTTATTCATTTTACATCCTCACATACTGTGGTGGTTTGGCCCTGGCTAAAGGCCAAATGCCCACCAAGCCACTTGCTCACTCCCTTTTTCAGCCGAAAAGGGGAGAAAATATATATTGGGGAGGCTTAGAACTCGAGATACAGAGGGATCACTCTCCATTGAGTGAATGGGCAAAACAGACTCAGCACAGAATAAAAGAAAGTGATTTATTACTGCTACAACTACACACCCAGTGAACCAGAGTCAGGTAATGAGAAGCACAGCCAGGTCTTAAAGCACCTTCCCCCATGCCCCTCCCTTCTTAGCAGATGATTTCACTCCTTTCTTCCCCCCACAACATGGTGTGGAGAGGGGCAGGGAATGGGGAGTGGGGTTCTGGCAATTCCTCACAAGCTACTTTCCTCCTCCAGATCTTGACACTTCTACTTCCCCTGACCCCTCACCTCTTTGCACACTTGACTTTAATCATAAATTCACTCCCTTGTTCATCCCCATTGCGGTGCAGGGAGGGGCAGGGAATGGGGAATGGGGTTTTCAGTCCGTTCCTCCTGAGTTGTCTTCCGTCTCAGCTGGGGGGGGGGTGGCATTACACACACACACACACACACACACACACACACACACACACACACACACACACACACACACACACACACACACACACTCACACACACTCACACTCACTCTTCCCCTGCAGCACCATGGGGTCCCACCCACATGACAGTCGTATCTACACACTTCTGCAGCGTGAGTCCTCTGTATCGAGGAGTCATCTCCTCACCACAGGCCTCTCAGCAGGACTCCCTTCCATGGGTGCTGACGTTTGGCCCCAGACTCTCCCTGCTGATGTTTGGCCCCAGACTCTCCCAGCCTCGCTCCCCTCAAAGTCACAAGTCTCCTGGCAAACCTGCTGAGGTGTGAATCAATCTCTTCACAGGCCGTAAGTGTCTCTGCTCTCTGTCCTTAACCATGGGCTGCAAGAGGACACCCACTCCACCATGATCTTCTCCATGAGCTGCAGGGGAATCTCTCCAGCACCTGGAGGGCCTCATTCTTCACCCCCCCCCTCCACTCTCCTTTGGGCCTGGCCTTAGTGTCTGTGCAGCTTGTTACATCTTCTCACTCCCTTCTCCGGTGGCAAAATATGTCTCCCTGAGTTTTTTTTTTCTCCTATATGTGATTCACAGAGACGCTGTGACCATCTCCATTGGCTCGGCCCTGGTCAGCAGCAACTTTGGCCTTGAACTGGCCAATGTTTACAGTCTGGGGCCTGCCAAGAGCTCTAGCTGCTGCTTGCAGAAGCTATCTCAGCAGCACAGCTACGCAAAACTGCAACACATACCTTAATGCTTTATAAACATATACTACTCTCTGAAATCCCTTTTCACAAGAGCAGCTTTCTCTAAGCTCAGGTCTAATTTTCACTTAGGCTGAAGCAGATTTTAAATCCAGGTTTCAGAATAATAAACACGTCTGCAAACATTGCATATATGTAGGTGAACATGAGACCAAGTTGGAGTTAGGGCAGAAAGGCAAAGATGAAGTTCTGTGCAAACTCCTCTGTCTCCGGGGTCTGTCCCCAGGCCTCCTCTCTCTGCCTGTCCCGTAACAACGGACAGCCTTTCCAAAAACAGCACTACTTTGGCTGGAGGAAACATGCCCCCTTCTCAATGTCATGGCAGGGTGTAAGGAGACCTGCAGAAAGAGCCTGGGACTGACTGCAGGTGGCACCACTACGGGCATAAAGCATCCCGGGACACATCCACACCTACTCGAGACCAGAAGCAGCCTGGCAAAGCTGCTGGCAATCAGCGTGGCAGAAGAGGCCCCAGGGGGTCCTAGCAGACACTGATTTGACCAGGAACCAGGAAGATTCCCTTCTCAAAGGCAGTGGAGAGTGGTACCCGGGGGGCTGTACTGGGCAATTAATTTTTAACAGTCTTGGGAATCTTGAGATGTTCCAGTTGACTAGAAGCTGGAATATGTTGTCCCAATATTCGAGAAGGGTAAGAAAGAAGAGGGTGATTGTAAATGGGGTTACATCTGGCTGGTGACCAGTCACTAGTGGGGTTCCCCAGCGCTCCATTTTAGGCCCAGTTCTTTTTAACATTTTCATAAACAACCTGGACACAGGACACAAGGGTGTCTTCAGTAAATTTGCAGATGACACCAAACTGGGAGGAGCTGTTGACTCCTTTGAGGGTGGAGAAGCCTTGCAGAGAGATCGGGACAGATGAGAAAACTGAGCAATCACCAACCGCACAAATATGAACAAGGGCAAGTGCTGGATTCTGCACCTGAGAAGAGACAAGCCTGGCTAAACAGACAGACTGGGGGATCAGACACTGGAGGCCAGCCATGCTGAGAGGAATTTGGGGGTCTTGGTTGACAGTAAGTTAAACATGAGCCAGAGGTGCACCCAGTCACCCAGGAGGGCCAACTGTATCCTGGGGTGCATAAAGCATGGCATTGCCAGCTGATCCGGGGAGGTGATTGTCCGGCTCTACACTGCACTGATATGGCCACACCTTGAGTAACGTGTGCAATTTTGGGCACCACAGTAGAAAAGGGACATGAAACAACTGGAGAGTGCCCAGTGGATGGCAGCGAGGATGGTAAAGGCTCTGGAGGGAAAGTCTTACAAGGAGAGACCTCAGCATAGTCTATGGCTTCATGAAGAGGGGGAGTGAAGGGTCAGGCACTGACCTCCTCAATTTGGCTGCTAGCAATAGAACCCGACAGAACAGTATGAAGCTGAGACAAGAGGTTCTTTACTGAGAAGATGGTCAGGCACTGGCACAGGCTCCCCAGGGAAGTGGCCACAGCACCCAGCTTGACCCTGGCACCCTGCTGCCGGATGCACCCGTGGGCAGGTGCTGGAGGGGAGCCACTGGTCTGGGCCACCTCCAGACCACTCCCTGATCCAGAGATGGCAAGACCCCATGCCCGAAGCTCTGCCTGCCCCTGGGCCAGCTGCATGTGCTGAGCCGCAGCAACTGTGCAGCCAGGGATGCAGGTAGCGCGCGACAAGGAGGGGCAGGAGGACCAGGACACCAACTCCCTGTTCCTCATCTGGCCTGAGGGCTCTCTCCTTGTCACTTTCTGGTGAGTCGGGGTGTGTGTGTGTGTGTGTGTGTGCCCGTGTCACACGCAGCCAGGGCTGGGCAAAGCTCCAGTTCCACTGGTCCAGCTCCACTGGCCTTCCTCCTGCCTCTGGGACTGTCCCCAAGGGGCAGGGCTGTCCCCACGCCCGGCTCTGCCTGGCTCAGGCTGGGTGGGGAGCAGCGGGCACTCAGGCTGGGTCTCCTCTCTTCCTGCAGCTCCCGGGCACTGAAGGAGCTGTGGCTCAGGACACTCCTGGGGTAAGCCCTGCCCTGGCCCTGCAGCCTGGGCCGCTCCTGCTCCCAGCAGGGCCCTGGGGGGATGCTCCAGGCGTAGCCCCACAATGGGGAAACACCGCTCCTGAGCTGGGGAGAGGTGCCCCGGCTGCCTCGGGGCAGCTCAGAGAGGGCAAAGGCGGCTTGTGCCTCACGCAGCTCCTTGTCTGCCCTTTCCCCTGGCACAGGCCACCGCAAGGAGTGCAGGGAGCCCGGGTGACCCAGCTGCCCTCCATCAAGCTCCTGCTGAAGGAGCTGAGGCGCCGCAGAGCCGTGAGTGTCCCTCCTGCCCCGGCTCTGCCCCCAGGGCCTGCTCCAGCCCGGCATCAGGGCCATGGCTTCTCACCACGCACTCTCTTCCCCTTGAGAAGGCCACGCCGCTGGACAGCAGCAGCCTGGAGAGGCTGCTCGAGCGCCAGGCAGAGGTGCGCGTCGGCTGGCACGGCAGCGCTCGGGCTGCCGTCTCGGCCGTGCCCAGCTGTCCCGCAGGGCCAGGGGCCGAGGCAGCTCGCCGGGGGCCCTTTCTGCTGCGGGGCTGCAGGCAGAGCGCAGCACCTTTCTTGCAGGCTGGCCCAGAGCAGCGCCCAGCGCCCGTCGCCTCCGGCAGCGAAGGCGGACTCGGCCCCTCGGCTGGTGAGTGAGCAGGGAGGGGCTGGGGACACAACGGCCCTTCTCCGCTCCTCTGCCCGGCGCCCACTCCTGCTGCAGCGGGTGGGGCTGCTGCTGCCCTTCCCGCAGGGCACGGTTGGCCCCGGGGCTGTGCGGCAGGACACACCTGAGCCCCGCGGCCCCTCCTTCCCAAATCCTGCCTTCTGTCCGGGCTTCTGTCAGTCCCTCCAACCCTCTGTCCGTGGCTCCCGGAGCGCTCGCCTGGCGCTTCTGGTCCCTCCACGGCTCTTTGCTCTCTTGTCCTGGGCAGCAGGCGGGACCTGCCGCGGGAGGAGGTGGCGGCTTCCCTGGCCCTTTGGAAGGCTGCGAGGGAGCTCGGCCGCTGCAGAGGCAGCGGAGCAGCCAGGCGCCGAAGAGAGGCGGGGGACTCTCTTCGGCCGGCCCCTGTCCGCAATCTGCTGCCAGGATGGCACGCTGCCCCAGCCCGTCCAGGTAAGCGAGCCAGGGGCTGCCCGTCCCGCTGGCTGCTGCGCACAGGCGCTGTCCCCAGCAGAGGCAGCCCGGCTTGGGGCTCGGAGACAAAGGTGGCTGCTCCCCACTGCCCCCACCTGCAGACACCCCGCTGTCCCGCTGCGGCCAAAGCAGAGGGCCCCTCGCTCCTACCCCAGAGCAAGCTTGGCCTGGCCCAGGACCTGTCTCCAGCCTGACCTCTGTCCTCCTCTGTCCCTGCAGGACCTGCTGGCTGTCTGGAGGAGCAGGGGCCATCAACGGAGGGGATCTTCCAGGTGGGGGCCAGCGAGCGTGCCTCCCGGGAGCTGAGGGAGGCCCTCAACAGCGGAGCGGAGGTCGACCTCAGAAGCCAGCCTGCGCATCTGCTGGCCACCATCCTGAAGGTAAAGCCCTTTGACCTGTCCTCCCACAGCTCTGGGCTCTGTGCGAGAGCAGGAGCCAAAAGCCTGCACCCTGCTCACGAGCCAAGCTACCAGGGATGAGGCTCGTGCTGCCGGCTGCAGTGCTCCAAGCCTCACCCGGAGCCCTGGGCATTGCAGGACTTCCTCCAGCAGATCCCCTCCAAGCTCCTCGTGGTGGAGCTCTATGAGGAGTGGATGAGCGGCCTGCAGAAGACCAGCAGGCAAAAGAAGCTGGCGGCACTGAGGGAGTAAGCATCAAGTCGGAGTGGCCAGGGAGTCTTCCCTGGGCTAGGCTTGGCTGAGATCAGGCTGGGGGAGCTTTGTCAACAAGGTCAGCTTTATTGACTGTGCCTTTGTGCCCTGCCAGGGTGGCCGGCAAGTTGCCCGAGGCCAACCTCCTGCTCCTCAAGAGCCTGCTGTCCCTGCTGCATAATATCAGCAGAGATGTGGACAGCAGGATACGCATGAGCAACTTGGCCATCTGCCTGGGGCCGAACCTCCTCAGCCCACCTGAGGAGGATGGGCTGCCCCTGCACCATCGTGCTGTGTGGGACAGGGCAGGTACGCTGCGTTTCCCAGCCGGCTGCAGCCTTCCACGCCCAGCCAAGCGCTGCTGTGCAGAGCTGCCTCCTCTCTTCAGCAAACGCTCCTGGGGGAGCTGCTGCTGGGAAGAGCAGCCACCCCACAGCTACAGCTTTCTGTGCAGCAGTAGCCACAGTGACGGGGTGGGAGCCAGAAAGGCTCCTGGGTGAGCCCCTTTCAGCCCCTCAGCTGCAAACCACTGCGCTGCTGTGCTCAGGTGACGCTGCTGGTGGAGGTCCTCATTTCCCACCACAAAAAAGTTCTCTGGGAGGAGGTGGAAGAGTTGGCAGCACTGGGGCTCTACGCAGCAGCGCAGAGGCTCATCAGGGCCACAAAGGGTGGGACAGCAAAAGCCTCCCCCCTCAGAAGGTGGGTGGCACCGCTGCCGCAGGGACAAGCCAGGTCCCCACCAGCCTGCAGGCCTGCCACAGTGCAAGGTCAGGCTGATGCCCATCAGCCGTCGCACTTGGTGCCGTCATCCCCCCGCCAGATCCGGCTCAGCTGAGCTGAGCAAACCCACCCAAGGGATGGATCTGCCTGTCAGAGCTGAGGTAGCAGCCGGGCAGGCAGGTCCTCGCCACCTGCTAACTTGCTCATTTCCATTGCAGGTGCCTCCAGTCACTCTGGCCAGCCGGCAGCCAAAGAGCTCCTGTGAGAACAGAAGGTAAGATGAGCTGGCTTTGATGAAGAACAGAACTGGCTTGTGTTGGTCATGGCTTTCCCTGTATAGTGATCCTCTTGAACAGAAAGGCTGCAAGGCTCTTCACAAGGGTGCAGAATGAGGAAAGCCGCCTGTAAAGAGGAGAGCGACAGGGACAGGCAACCAGGCAGGAAGAGCAGACAGGAGGAAAAACAGCTCCCTGGAAGGAGGATGAAGTCCAAGCAGGGCAAGAGGAGTGAGGAGCCCAGCTGTGTAGCAGACTCTGCCATCCATCTTTCCAGTGTTCTGCCTTGAGGAAATCCTCCTGAGGCTGTTGTCTGAATCCCAGAGACACAGCAAGGAGCTGCTCCGCAGAGCTGTAGCTAGGGAGGTATCATCACTCCTCAAAAAACTGACACTTCTCCTGAGGGACTTGAGGGAAGACAAAAACCAGCAAAAGCACCATGTTTTGGCCTCTCTTGCCGTGTCAGAGGACATCCCAAAGAAGGGGGACCAAGTCCCGCCAGCTCCTACCTTCCCGGTTCCATCAGCGATTTCTAACTCTGTCCTTGTAGGTGCCGGTGTGTTCCTGTTCCTTGGATTCCCCGGAGGAGCTCCTAGGCCCGTCCCTTGAGGGGCACGACCTAGCTGCAGCACCACCTTGGCAGGGCACCCATGCCCTTCTTTGATCGTTACTTTACTATGTAGTAGTTTATTTTCATTTTATTTTAGTTTAGTTGGATTTTAGAGAACTTGTAAGCATTAGGAGAATAAAAAGTGTGTTAAGGCCCTTAGGAATGGGTAACTAGAAGTGTGGGTGACTTGATCACTATGGAAATCGTTAAGTGCTCTGAATGAAAACCGTTGGTCCCGGTGAGTTAAAACACCAGGGACTAGAAGAACCTGGCTGTGGTTGGGGAGATCAGCCAAGGCTGAAATGTGCATGCGCAAGGATGGGGTTCAAGCAGCACACACAGTGAGGAAGACTGTGGAGGACAGCCATAGGAGCCCCGCTCAACATAACTCCATATGCCTTGGGGACATGTGCATTTGGTAATGACTTCCAGGTAGAAACACAAATACTCTGATCATTACCCTCCCCTCTTTGAATTCCAAGCAATCCTGAAGTTAAGCAATGATTTTGGTAGAATAAGTATACAGATAAAGTGAAATACCTGAAAGCCAATCCTTGCAAAGGCCAAATGAAGAAGCCAGCAGGCTTGGAAGGGAACTCAAGAGATCATTGAGTCCAACCCCCCTGCCAAAGCAGGTTCCTTAGGACATGTTGCACCGGTCAGCGTCCAGAGGGGTCTTGAATATCTCCAGAGAAGGAGACTCCACACCCCCTGGGCAGCCTGTGCCAGGGCTCTGTCACCCTCACTGGGAAAAAGTTCTTCCCCATGTTGGTGCAGAACTTCCTGTGCTCCAACTTGAGGCCATTGCCCCTTGTCCTGTCCCCACACACCACTGAAATGAGACTGACCATTTCCCCCTGAGTCCCACACTTGAGATATTTATAAAAATTAAGGAGATACCCTCTCAGTCTTCTTTTCTCAAGGCTGAAAACCCCAGTTCTTTCAGCCTGTCCTTGTAGGGGAGGTGCTCCAGTCCTTTAATCATCTTCGTAGCCCATCGCTTCTCATCAGGGACAGAAAAGCATGCCTTTTTTTTTTTGGTCATTACAGAAGCCACAGCTCAGTATTTCTATTATTTTGCTGGTTTTAGTCCATCCTGCTCCATGTTTAGTGCCAAAGCCCCAAACCACTTGGCCGTATTGCTCTACTGCAGACTTTCAGGAAGACAGTGATTTAAAGATCATCAAGGAGCTTTCTGATTTATGCAAAGGAGATTTTTTTTTGTTTTGTCACCTAGAAAAGATAGTAAATTACAAGGTAACAGCCACTATCTAATCTAAAACATAGCTGATTAATTAAAAATATTTTCTAACAGTTGGCAGTGATGGGGAAGGCTCCTCCTTTTCCTCAGGAAAAAGAAAAAACCCCAAAGGATGCCATGAACAAATGGTTGTATGAAATCTAATGTTCCCATGCCCATACTTCAGCAAGGGAGCACACAAGAAGGGTAGCAAGGGAGTTGAAACATGTTCCCTCATCTCTATGGATGTGTTCTACCTGTAGGACCAAACAGAAATGCATTAGCTGGACCACCAGAGATGCCCATGATGCCCTCTCAGTGGCCATGCTCAGTTCCAGTGTGCTGGGATGCCTGACAAATGCTAAGTTAGGGTACCTGTGTTTAGTGGTACCACTAACTTCTCGATCAGTGTTTTCACCAAAAAAAAAGCATCTGAACTTCTCCTTCCAATCCTTTGAAGAGGATCTGTACGCTCGCAAACACTCAGGAGCTGCTGGGGCTGGGCACTCCCCTGCAAGGTCTCAGGCAAATTTCTGCCCAGGTCCAAGAGAGTCTGTACTCTGAGCTCCCATCTCTGCGACAAGTTTTCTATCCCACTCCAAACAAGCAGCTAAGAGAACCTCAGGTTTGCAGGTGACATACCCAGGGCCTCTGGTTTCACCTAAACCAACTGGTGGTACTTCCAGTTTTCCTTCTCTCCTGACTTTATGTGCCTAAAACTTGCCGGGAAATGCCCTTTTCAGCAATGCAATTCACCAAAATTTGCCCACCCCCACCCAGAGCTAACCCCTGGGGCAACTACAACTCTCTGACCACTGGAAAGGATTTCAGGAAAAAAAAAACTTTAAAAAAGAAACAATAAAGAGAATTGTAACAGAGGGCACCTGCCTACTACACAAAGATTCTTTACCATATCAAACAGGAAAATTCCTAAGGTACCATCTTCTTCAGCTTGTCCCCATGGAGCTGTATGCTATGCAGCCACATGCAATGTAGATTTGGTACATAGCTGTTAAAGTAGCTATCAGATGGACAGACTGCACTGGGGACAGACATTTCCTTACAGTTTTCACAGGTCTTCCTTCTCCTCTACCCTCTCTCCATGAGTAAACCTGTATCATGGACACAGGTGCTGGGGTCAGCCCAGAGAGGTGAGGTGGGTGGGAGGAAACATCCACGGTTTTCAGGATGAGAGGCCATCAGTATTCTTGGTACCTGGATCCTTCCCGAGCCCACGGCCCCTCTGGCCGCAGCCCTTTTGCTTTCAGAGCAGAGGGAGATGGCTCTTTACAGCAAGGCGATGCTCCCAGCGGGAGTCCTTCAGGCCTGTTCAGGAGGGCACAGTCCTGCCTGCACCATGTCTCCCCCTCACCTGCGGGCATGCAGCTCAGTTGAAGGTGATTTAACGACACTCAAGCCTCTGCAGGGGGCTTTTTAGCCTTTTACTGGGAGAATCTTGGCACCCTTCAGTACGTTTTATTTTGAAATAAATTAAACCTCTTCCACCTATATGCTTAGGTGATTTTAAAATGTAGTTTTACATTATCTGAACAGCGAGTTAATACTGTACAAGATTTCATATTCTGGAAAGAATGTCTGCATTTTTAAAGAGCCATTAACCTCAGAATGACTAGCTCCCCGGAGCTGTGAGACCATTTTATAAGTGCACAGCGAGGTGACAAGCCTGGTTCTTTCAGAGGGAGCTGCCTGCACCCCTCTCGCCTGTGACCCCATCAAGGCATGGCAGCATGCTGCCAGGGAACAAGAGGTACGGCTGGGGCTGTCTCTGCTAGATCTGGTTGAAGTGACCCCGGTGATCACATGAATGATCTTGCTGTCTGATCAGCTAGGCAGAGGGAGAAGGGGCAGCATTCACCCACATACTTGCAAAAAGGGCAGCATTCCCCATTTGTTTGTTTTCCAGTAGAACATGGGTTGGCTTGGGGGATTTCAGCTGTGAGGCAGTCCGTATTTGGAGAAATATGTGGGCTTTCCTGTTTCAGCTCTTCGTATTTTATTTTGCTTCCCCCTCCTCCCTGGCCTTCATTTCACAGAATCACACTGAAAATGCTGGAAAACTGAAGGTTAATAGTTGGGTTTGGATTGGTTTTCAGTCCATTTTGATCTGGAGACACAGTGTCCGTATCATCAATCCAAAACAACGATCCAAAAAAACCCCAAAGCCCTACTCAGGGCTTGTCTTAAGTACCTCTCCTTGATCTACTCGTCTGCTGTGCACTGTACAGCTCTGCTCCTGTATGGCCTACAAAGGCCCCTCCTTTCCCAGGGCTCAAACCTAGGCATAAGGGTCAGCCACCTATAGTAGATGGCTGAGTCCCTGCCCTTAAGAAACCTCTGTCCCGTAGGAGAACCGACCCTCCCTTCAAGACTCTCCCCTGCTGGAGAAGCTCATTTTGGTTCCACCACTGAAGCCTTCTATTAAAGGGGTGGAATAAGCAGAAAATCTCAACTGCGTGCGCTGGGCATGGGTCATGATGGTCACGGATGTGAGGGGAAGGTGCCTGTTTCAGAAATAGGAGCTGAGCATGTCTAGTAGCCTATAAATAAATGACTTTGGGCCCCAGGCTTTTGGACATACGTAGGTGTCACTGAAATGCCTGTAGCAGCTCTTCAGCACTTTAAAACTGAAGTTATAGCTACAGGCACATGACAGGGAGCAAGAGTGTGAGGAGACCTGAGATGTATAGCAGGTCACCTATGGCATTTGTAAATTATGATAGAACAACTTCACCCCCACAGACAAATGCAAGAGCTTGGAGGAGGCTACCTTTGACCCTGCTCTGACCCGTCAGGCTACATCGATCTTATTTTGGGCCAGCAGGTATTGTCTCTTAAGGTGGCAGCTGTAAACTAGTCTGTCTACAGTAATTTATCATTCTGTCTAGCTGCCTCAGTCACCCTGTATTCTGCATCCAGCAACTCAGACCTGAACACTCCCACTGACCATGTGCCTATGGGATCAAGCCTTTTCCATGACTCTCAAGAAAAGAAAAAGGGATGGGTTAAATTGTCATTAAAAAAAAAACAAAACAACACTGACGGTATGATTGTGGCATTTGTCAGCTCTCTCACGTGGAAATAAGTGGTGTAGGTACAAGGTAGCCTGAAAGTTAGATGGCCTGCCAGTACGTGATTTCTCCTGGGATGTGCTCTAGATGAAGCTGTACTCTATGTCACAGTCTTCCCTGCCTCTGTGTAAGAAGCTGGCTGGAGCACAAGCATGAAGGCTCATGTAACCATCACACTTTCCCCTTGCATGAAGACGTATTGCTAGGGCTCACTACCTCAAAGGCTTGCATATCTCATCTGTGCAAGTCTACACACCCCAATTTGGTGCATCTTGACTTCCCAAAAAGGAGATCTTTGAGGAGGTTTTTCTGAGGTAATTAATTTGCACTTCTCCAGTCTCCTAAATCCATTCCTCTCCTCATTTACAGGTTCTTTTCCCATTGTGAAACAACATTCACAGGAGGCAAATCTAGCCAATCTCTTTGGTGGGGTGGATAACTCTCCCTGTGGTCAGCAAAACCCACCTTTCCTCCTGCCCGAGCCCCCAAATTCTAACCCCCAAATGCAACACAGAGCACAGCTGGCCCAGCTGGGCTGATATAGCTCTGCCCAAGTCTCCCAAGGGAGCTGAGCCACCTAAAAATAATACAACCAGTTCCCCTGCTTGGTTCAGCGTGTGCTCCCCACAAGCCAACGTAGCAGTGCAAGTAAAGTGGGAAGATGGCACTGGAAACTACTGGTGAAGGTGGGGATGTTGGCAGAGGATCTCCTTGCTGAAGTGACCACAGAAGGGAAATCAGGGTATCGCAGAAAGCTGCCATGATCAGAGGGTTTCACACTAAGTTTCTGCGCTTGCAACCATCCACTCCCAAGTGATCAGAAGGAGAGGCAGTGCGACAGGTTCATGGAGGTGGACAGGGAATTTTGAGCATGACTTGTATCTGTTGGCTTTTCACTCTAAGAGTTTCTTGTCTTGTGTATCTCTCTAACACAGAGCCCACGGCTTACACCTCGGTTCGGCGCTATCGGGTGTGGGAAGGTGGCCAAATGACTAAAATAAACAGGAGAGCTCAACAGAAGCCTCTAGCTGCATTTGGTTTGTAACATGATCCTTATTTCACCTATTTTCTCTTGGTAGAGGACATAAAATTTGCCTGAGAGGCCCAAGTATCAAGAAGAGTTCTGTCTCATGATTAAGGGGAACGAAGTTTTGGGAACAGCTTGTGCATGGGGAGCAAGACTATTTTGAGCGCAGTTTGGGACAGTGCTTGTTCAGTTAACAGATAAGTCAGTCGGTGAGCAAGCTTTCAGATGAAGCTCTGATTTTTCCTTCAGAAGAGAATCAGGAGGTGTGTATGGAAGGAGGAAACCACACACCCCAGAAAGGAATACAGGAGTCTTTCCTCTAAAGTCTTTCCATCATAATTTTAGCTGAGGAAAAAGACAGGAGACATTTTTAAAATGAATGCAAACCATGGGGTTATTGCAGAGGGATGGTTACCCCCCAGCTTAAAACACTGAGCAGGCTGGCATTTAACTGTGCAGTGAGATTTTGAGAGCTCCTTTTTGCTTTGTTTTTGCACAGCTCCCAGCAAAACAGAGCCATTGACCTGGCCAACCCCTGAGTGCTGCAATAATTTAAAATATTGGTTTAAAAATAAATGTGGCTATTGCTCTTAAGAGGATTCCAGTTAGTGCAGATTATTTCAGCACAGTTTCATCACCTACAGCAAAGCTTTTGAAATTTTTTTTAACGCTGAAGAATAATTATGAGACTTATTAATGAACATGAAACCAGGCCTGGCCTGTTCTGGTTAGAATCACCGTCTCTGAACTGTTGTCTATTACTTATTCTTGTGGTCGAGTCTTTTGAAGCCCTACAGAAGTCAAGGCCTCTGGTTGCTAAATGTGAAACAAACAAAAGCACAGAATGGTGAACCTCCTCACAAAGTGCCTCCGATCCTGTATGAAAGAGCATAAGAGTAAGGTGGTTCCTTCTCATTGAGCTCATCCCGGAGATGGGCTCTGCTGTGCTGTTCCCCATGTCTTAACAGCAGCTCCTGCAGCATGAAAGCAGGGGACTTTGGCCCCTGAAATCCTTTCCTGACTACTGCTGCTGACCTTGCAGCTGCCCCTGCAGAGCCAAACTTTACCATCCATCCCTAGGAGATGAGTTTCTGAGAACACTCTCTGCTGCGTATCAGCCCCTCTTCAAAGCTGATGAATTGCTGTTGATAGTCCTCTTCAAGTGAGCCAAACAAACCAGGAGGAGCTATGTAAGCCTTTGGCACTGATTAAGGCACATGGTGGTTATGCACACCACCATGTGTCTGTCACTAGCTATTAATTAAGCTAAGCAAAAGATAAAGATTGACTTTAGGAGCCATTCCCGGGCCTTAGGAGTTTGCTCTTACCATATATCCCTACCCTAGAATCCGCACAAAGCAAGTTAAATAGCTTCTAATTTCTCTGGCTAAATGTTTCAACCAGTATTTGTTCTTAATTTTAGAGAATGATGTCTTGCTTCTGGCATGGCTGAAATTTTATGCCACGCTCAATCTTTAGCAGCCTGCCTACTGTCAGTCTACACCAGTGACAGCAACTAAAGCTGTCTGGGAGTCATCTGAAAGTGTGAAAAGGATTTCCAGGAAAACCCTTGGTAGGATGATACAGGGCATTATTTGAGCTGGTGCTGGTCAATCTTCTTGGCTCTGAAGCCAGACGCATATTCTGGCTGACATGGGTCTTCCCATGCTGCTGCTCCTCACCCCTCCTTCAGCGCCTGTGATGGCTCCTAGAGGTCTGTAGGCTTCAGGAACCCATTGGAAGAGGACTGGACAT
This sequence comes from Hypotaenidia okinawae, assembly GCA_027925045.1. Classification (NCBI taxonomy): domain Eukaryota; kingdom Metazoa; phylum Chordata; class Aves; order Gruiformes; family Rallidae; genus Hypotaenidia; species Hypotaenidia okinawae. Next base: position 148,256,345 of record BSDF01000001.1, read on the forward strand.
ATATGCATATGCTCATAGGAGCACCTTCCAACCCGGCTGCCTGTTACTCTGATCCTCACCCATTGTCTCCAGCGTTCAAAGTACAGAGGTGCCCATGAGAGTGGAGACAGCTGTGACATGTGGGTGGCAGTGGTACACTGTGTGGATTTACCAGCTTGGGTCTCAGAGGTCTGCTAATGTGCCAATGCTTCTGCCCATCCATCCCAGGCATTAGAGGGTGGCTGAGTCATTTTTTGCAGGTGAGCCATCACCACATGATCCATCTCCTTGTGTCCAGCCATGGGCATGTATCCCTACTCAGTCCCTGTCAGAGGGCCTGGCTTTCTCTGGCTCTTTGCTTCTGTGTCAGTGGACTCCTTTCTGGTATCACTATTACTCTGATGTCTCAAAGTCAAGCATCTCTTTTCAGGCTATGCTGTTCCTCTTCACTGAGACATGAACATCGAAAGCAGGCAGGCAGAGAGGAGAGGGATCTTGGCCCCAGAAGCAGGGTCATCTGTTGTCTGACATTCAGGCAGCAGTCTCAGCGAGTGTTAGTTGAGTGCAGTGTGTATTTTTGAGACAGGCATTCTTGGAAACTTCCAAATCTGCAAAATTTGCAGAAAGCATTCTATGGAGAAGAAATAGCTGCTGATTCAAAATTATGGTGTGTCTTCACATAAGAGCTGTGCTTCTCAGGAGCCCACAGAAAATAATACCATTGCCTTGAGCATGAGTAAAACCACAATAAGATCTATCTTTAAGTGCTTATCATTGCAAAACACATCCTAGCAATGCCTCAAAGCAAAATGTCACCTGTGCCTTCCTCATCCTCTACTTCCATATTCTTTCTGTACTAGTTACTAAATGTTCTTAGAAGTATGCAAAGAAAAATATTACAGAATAATGTTATTCTTTAGATACACTATTGTTGTGGTAGACTTGGGAGGTGGTTGAGTCACCATCCCTGGATGTGTTGAAAAAAAGGGTAGATCAGGTACTTGGGGATATGGTTTAGCATAGGATGGAACGGTTGGACTTGATGATCTTAAAGGTCTTTTCCAACCTTGTGATTCTGTGATTCAATATACTAGATTTTGTGAGATACTAAGTTTTGAAACCTCAGTGCTCTGAAGATCCTTGAGTCCAGGATACAAAACAAGTGGAGCTATAACTTTTATCTCAAAGGGATTTACTGTAAATAACGTTCATAGTTGAATTTTCTCGGGCTGTGCCTTCTCACCTCAGAGAGGTCATTTCTATCTTTGTTCACCATGGAAGAAATCCCATCTGCACCCTACACCAACATTGTGCCTTTGTGCATCTCTTCTCTAAGACTCACCAGATGAAACGGTGCTTGCTCACGTCTCACAAAAGCCTCAGCAGTAGCCCCAAGGCTTTTCCCAGCACAGGTTCACAGCAGAGTGGACTTCCAGCTTTGGGAGTACATCATTGCTAAGGCTCTCACATCTCTCCTCTGCCACTTTTCTCTTAGTGCCCTGGAAAGACACACGAGCCTGAGCAGATGGAAGCACACATGCCTCTAACAAACGTGACCTTGTTAGGCTGCTCCTCCTTCACGTCTGAGCGGGATGCAAAACGTTACACCCACTACCTAACCCAGGGTGGAGAGACTTGGACGGCTCGCGTCTGCCTTGCTGTGATGTGCACGTATAGGAGCAGCTATAGGATTACAAGTGGGCATGTAGCATAGCGCTTGAAACTCAGCTAGATAATCATGTGGAATGGTCTGTGGAGGAGAAGGAGATCTGTTTCTCTCTCCTGTAGCAGAGGGCTTACTTGTGACAACTTCATGCTAACTCGAGGAAAAGGTAAAAGGCAAGAATTCGAGGACAGAATGGTATCAACCCAAGGCTGCTCCCTCGGGCGAGCAGAGCCGAGGCGCGTCGCGTATCTCTTTGACAAAGAAAAACAGAGGGCTGAAATACGTCCATGGGCCCCTCACAAGGACATCAATTAGCTCAGACTGATAAAGACACTGCAAGCTTGCAAGATCCTCACATTCCAGGCGAGAGGTGAAAGTACATCATGAGGAAGACATACGGCCTTCCTCCCAGAGACCACTGCCCATGTTCCAGAGACCCCTGCCCACGACCCTTGCAACTATCTGTGCAAGTGCCAAAGGCTGATAAGCTAATTAGCATGAGAAGCGAGAGTAGGCGGGTTTAGGTACTTACTACGTATAGGCGTTGATAGAATATTCATTGTTTTACTGTATAAATGTAAGGTCGGTCTGCTGCCTCGGGGTGCACGCTTGTGGTGGAGAGATCCCCTGTGCATCTGCGCGCAATAAACATACCTACTTTATAACTTTCGAGTTATAGAGTCGATTTCCGTACGTCAGCTGCGCGGTGCCTCCTGGTAGCGCTGCCTTGGGATGATCAGCGCTGCGGCTGCTGCTCTTCCGCAGCTCGGCGCCGTGACAGAGCACGTGCTCTCCCGCGCGCGGGCGCGCCAACACTTCGCCTCCCGGAAATCACACCTGGGGGCTGAACGTGCTGCACGGGGCAGCAGCCGTGGCACGGCGCGTGGCATGAGTGGCTGTCCTTCTGGCAGTCCTTAGAAAGGGAACTCGAGGCACAAGTGTAAAAGTGGAAAGGTAACGTGTGAGTGGAACAAGAGGATAAATGGAGGTTTGTACCTTCTTTTTGGATTTGGGTCTCAATCCTTAAAGGAAAGTTCTAAAAACTGATTGTGATCTACTTTGGCTGCACCGCATTTTGCTGCAGCCTAAGTGGATTTGTCTCACTTTGTGCAAGGCACAAGAAAATTTTGAGTTTAAAGTCTGTGATCTAAGTGAAAAGCGAACCTCCAGAGGGCAATTCATCTCATCTCATCTCATCTCCCTTAGATGCTTAATTGTCCTCTGGAGCAGCTTATGCATTCCTAGAAAAGGAGTCTGTTAGTCTCAGCCCTTGAGGGCTCCAGGCAGTTGGCCAAAGGGCAACTAGTCTAGTGCCACGGGATATACCGTGGGGTCTCTGAGACATATGTATTGGGAAGGAGAGAGGACACAGGAGCTGGAGGTGACCTGTTCTGTTGTGGCTGCCTGGGGTTCCCCAGGGCATCACATGGTGCATGAGCTACCTCTGTGTGGGCAGCTGAATGAACTCACTAACCTGCAGGTCCTTATACCAGGGCTGGCGAATCTTCCTGCAGATAGCCTATAAAACCCACACTCAGCTCATTGCCTTAATAAGAATAAAAAGTCTCCCCTCCTGTAATTCCCTGAACATTAGACAACCAAGCCCCACCCCTGCTCCTCTGCCAAATTTCGGCCCAAATAGGGCCAAATGCAAGGGCCAAGGAGTGTTCCCAGTGTCAATCATAGCTGAGGGCAACACTTCAGTGACCTACAAATTCCCTTCCCACCTTCAGCATCTGGGGGTTGGACCCGATGAGGGGGTTGGACCCGATGATCTCTCAAGGTCCCTTCCAACCCCTACAATTCTGTGATCTCTTCAGGGAAGAGTGTTGCAGAGCGGTGGGGCATCCAAGGGAAGTGAGAAGTGAAGTGGTGGTGCATCGTCAGTGAGCAAGGAAGGGGGTGTGATTCCCTTTGGTCCATCCTATGCCTTCTCTTCCCTCTTCCACACCTCTGCATCAAACTTCCAAACTCTCTTCATCTACTGCTGGCATCTCTTTCTGAGTTCTGTAGCTGCTGCATATGAGGGAAGGAAGAATATGCAATTAGAAACTGCTAAGATACCATTAGGGATAAATAGGAATTTTTATCTCTGTATTCACATAAGATGCAGCTGGCACTACAATCATTGGAAATGAAAAAAATCTAGGCCTTTTCAGCTTGGTTAAGGCTGCTGAAGCCTGACAACAAGCAACAGAAAGACTTGGCTTTAATCCTCCGCCCTTTGTCATCGGCAGCAGGATCCCACCGATGCACTGGGATAAGGCCTGAGCTATCGAAACCTTCACACCTCTTTTCCAGACCAGGCAGTGTGGGTCACTGATAGCAGCTCTTAAGAAGCATTAGCTCACTGAGCAGTTGTTAGCAATAAACAAGCAAGACTTAAAAGACAGGCAGCCTAAAAATCAGAAGCAAGTTAGCACTTGGGACAACTTAAAAGCAGCTACCGATTCCTCGTATCTCTCTTTGGGTCGGGGTGGTGTGGATGCTGCCAGCTAAAAGTCCACTCTCTCCTTTTAGGGTGTTAAGTCCCTGCAGTTGGCAAATTGTTTTCGTGTTTGGTGAACTAGACAACTTGTGACCTATTAGCTGCTGACAAGTGAAGAGGGTACTTGTCTATCCCTGGGACAATAATCAGGAAAATAATAGGCTGGATTCTCAAATCTGATCTGGCACTTCTGTGGTGTTCAGGAGGTGAAAAGGAGCTGGCAAACATCCAGCTACAAATGGTCAGCCAAAAATGCCTCTCTCCCAGTCACCCCACCTTGCAGGGAGAGCAAAATTTGAGAAGAAACACATGCCCCACATAGAGCTAAGCTTAACCCAGGTCACCATGTCAGCATAAGTGAGATGTCTGAAGGTGAAGCCTGGCTACAAGCTGCTGAGATAACCCAGTTGGCCTCATCCTGGTAGCCCTCATTTTGTGGATCATCCCAGAGCAGGCTGTAGGTCAATCAAATTACTCTAATTACAGCTTTCCGACAAGCAGCATTTCCTGGGTCAATCCATGGAGGTCTAGTGCTGTGCCCGAGCAGGGGAGAAGAGAGGCTATCAGCACCGTCTGGGTTGTATTTCAGCAGAAGAGGAAAAGAAAGGGAAAAGCTGTTTGGAACTCCTTCACTCTTTCCCCATTGCTCTTGACTCACAAGAAAATTGTAAACTGCGGCTTTTCCTTCTTTTCTTCCCACTTGGAACTGCCTCTCCCTGAACAGGGCATGAGATTTCCACCCTCCTCCTTAGCTCCCCATAGGTGAGGGAAGAAGGCAGCCTCGCAGTCGGGGGTGGGGGGTGTCTCCAGGCTTTGCTGGCTCTCCAGAGAGGAAAGAAACATCTTTCCTGGCAAGGAGAATGTTGGCAGCATTAATCATTGCCAATGCCAAGTGTTAAGAAAAAGACAAACAATGAGGCAGATTTCAACAAACCAGAGATTATAACCAGTGCCTCTGGCTTGTGTTAATGGCCTCCTTATACTTGAGCTTGTGGTGTAAAGAAAGGTTGGATATGCGTGGGAAGGGAAGGATTAGATGTTACCTTTACAGGCTTCCTTTATCTATCACAAAGCTTGGAGGTGTAGTTTTAAAATAAAAATGAAGTCTGAGATTCTTACTCAGTCCGGTGTCTTCACGATCCAGAGCTAGAAGTAAAAGATCAAGTATTATTTAACCATTGGACAAAATGATAAACAGGCATCACCATCAAAATGTAATGTGTTCTGGCCTTCTTGTCTCAAAGATATCAGAGTTTCTGATGAAAACACCATACAACAATCCTCTACCACGACTAAGGCCTGGGAGAAGCATGTGTTCTTGCCGCAGTAAATGTCTCAGGTTTAGATTTAGTGGCTGTGCAGACTCTTGTTTCCTTTGGCCAAATACTGGGAGTCACAGACCATCCATATAGGATTGACATATTCTACTTATTGATTAGGTTAGTCCAGAATTTTCTTTCAAAACTATTTTTGGTGTAAACCAATTTGCTTTATGAAACGAACATTTAATTTCTTGAGAAAACAAGAAGTTAATTGAAACCTTAACCCTAGGACTTTATCAAAGCTGTGATTCTGCTCCCTCAGCCTGACTCCTGCCCTGCCCCACCACTTCCCCAGGGAGTGTGGCTTCTCAGGCATGGCCTGCTAGAGGCGTGGCCTGCTACAGGTGCTGCTTGCCCAGAGAGCCTGCTGTGCCTGGAAAGGACAGGAACGGGAGAGAGCTAATAAACAGCTCTCAACAGTCACTGCAGCGGTATTTCTAAAGGACATTTGTTCTTGGGGGGTGTGTGCTGGTATTTTGTTTTAAAAATAAAAAAATATAAGCTGGAGGTTTCTGTTCTTTTTTGCAGAAATCAAATTTTCCTTGCAAAAGGAGGGAGAAAGCATCCATTTTCTCCTCAGCTGGTACAAACTATTTCTGCACCTGTGCCATTTGGCACTAGCTGCAGTTATTATTTATCTGTATTGCCATAGTGCCTTGGAGCCCTGACAGAGTCCAGAAACTCATACAAACCAGAAGAACATTTCTTTCCTAAAGCTGATGTAACAGGTTTTTTTAGCTGACAAATAGCAAATCCTTAAATTTGTTTGACAAAATCCTTAGTGCCTTTCAGACCATGATAAGAATTTAAAAAACAAATTAAAATAGGGATGTGTTAAGATTTCTTATCTATAAGATAATAAATCTGAAAAAATGACAGCACACACACTATATGTGCTCCAGATACAACTAGAAGCAGATAATTTTTAGCAATTAAAACCAGGAGTAAAGTCCTACTGGTCTATACAAAGACAATGTGGGAAAAGTAGGTTTTTATGCCTTTGGTTCAGCATAATCAAATCATGCCTAAGGTCAAACTGAAACCCCTCCTTTTTGGGGGGGTATTTGTTGTGAATTCTCTGGTGGCTAATGAAGAGACGTCTTCAACTCTGCTTCTAGAGTTTTGTTTCTCTAGCTGGCTGCTTTTATTTTTGTGATTCTTGTAGAAAAAAAATATGTTATTTTAAAAAGCACTACCCCTCTAACAATTTATATGGAAATTATCAAGAGGTTTTAATTGGTGTTGGGAGATAGACGCAAACACACACACACAGAGAATAAGACTGGACAAAGAGATATCTGCAGCAATGTACATAAGAAGCTGCTCTCCCATGAAAAGTCAGAGTTTTGCAGAGTCTAGCAGCCTGAAAACCATACCTGTCGAGCTCCTCTATATCAAATTATTTAGGGAAAACATTTGGGAGGCTATTTTTGCCTTCATGTTGGCATTTCAAAAATTTCCCCAGAACCAGCCTTAGTGATTTAAAGACAGTACCGTGTGGGAGAGGAGAAATAGTGCTGAGCAAGAGCAGGAACAACATGGAAAGGCTGTCTGCCAGGTTTTACCTCATCACCATAAAATTCAATTTTGAGGGAGTTGTGAGTCACTTTCATGGATACAAATGTAGAAATTTGTGCAAACCCAAGGAGAGCTATGGGCTTTTATTTCTATTTCCCCTCTGGCTGCTCAGCTCTAGCTATTCTTGCCTGCTTCTCCACCCCATCCTTGGATTTTCTCAGCCCTCCTCTGCTCAGCAGTTTTCTTTTTGATCTCAGCAGGCTTGCTAGTTTTGTCCCTCCGATGCTGCAGGCAAGACAAGCACATTGATGTCAAGATGAGAAAAGGCAGGGTGGGAGGATCAGCTCATACCTCTGCCAAGCTCATACCTGTCCCGTAACTGACCCACTAAATTGACCGGGGGTGTCTGCCAGCTGGTTACCCCAGCTAGTCCCAGCCACCCCAGAGGAGAGGCTGTTATCTCTCTGACATTGTTTGGGAGAGAGGTGAGGAGGAAAAGGAGGGGAGTCTTCAGGCAGAGGAAGAAATGAGATGGGAGATTTTACTGTCTTTGGGATTAATGGCCTTCATAGAATATGTTGTCAAGTCCAGACAGGATTCCTATCTCTCAAGTGCTCTTTCCTTCAAGTGCAGAGGGCAAGAGGAAAGAGAGAGAGATTTAATTTGATATGGTTGTTTCTTAAAGTGAAGGATTGTTGCCAGAGCAGATGGGTCAGGCAGAAACATGGGCAGTGCTGGTCAAAAACTCGTCAGCCATCAACAGACCCCAAATCTCTTCCCTGATCAGACTGAGACCTGGGCAAAAGACACACCTAGCCCAAAATTCAGTTATCATCTTCTACCAGAGCAGAAGACACTTGTTCCCAGACTGTTTGACTTCGGAAAAAAGAAGGGCTTGACCCTTCCTCATTGCCCTTTCAGATAATAGTGTAAAGGTCTCCACTGGTTTTGATAGATATTAAAAATAAATAAATTGAAAGGCCACATGGACTGTGATTTATGGTAAAATTTTGACCATTGTGCAGAGCTTTGCTGTGTCATGGGAGAGAATGAGGAAATTGCTCTTGACCTTTTCTCTTTAAATTCATAAGGCAAGATATGTAGGTTTTTTTACTTCATCTACAGAAGGGATTTAAATTAGTACACTGGGAAAAAACATTCTATATAAAGGCAGTTTTACTGAACTACCACATCATATGATTTGTTTCTTCCTGCTTTTACTGGGTTTTCTTTCAGATTACAAAGTGTGGTAACTGAGCCTTTTTTATTTTTTCCAGTTCTACTGATTTATCTTTTCCTTCTGCTCACTTCTTCCATAAAGTTTGCATAACAGCCAGTCATCTGCACCACCTCAGCTAATTATATGTCAGTGCCTTAAGACTTCTGATGAGGGGATACAATCACGATTAGAGCTTTCTGCTTAGCTATTTCTGGGGGTCATTTTTATGTTTTCACTAGCAAATCAGAGGGAATGCAAAAGGAGGTCAACATACAGCACAGAAGTGAGGTGACCAGTGAACAATGCATTTAAGGCTTATAAATGGTCCGTAGGACCAAATTTCAGTCAGCAGTTTCACTTCAGAAATGGTAGCTGATTGCAGGTTAAGCAAAGTGGAGGTCATAAATATTTCTGCCCCAGCGTGGCTGCTCATTAGCCATTGTGAAATGAAAAGAGTTTGATCCACCCACAACAGTACCTCAGGTTATCCACCTGGGAAAGGTACTCAGGGAATAGGGCTTCTGTGCTACTGATCCAATTGGCCAAAACTACAGCTGGCTTGGAGAAGAGCGTTTTAAAACTACCCATAACCAGGGTCTGTCCATGTTTGTTGTTGTTTAGGAAACAACTCTCTTTTGCAGGGAGGAAACTATAAAGACGTATGACCAAATCATCTCAGTAATCTGCCTCCAGAAGGGGCTGAAAGGGTATATATAGAGATCAGTACAGAATAGGAATCCTGCCCCACAGTATACTCCCAGTGTCCAAAAATGACTATTGCTTGATCTTAAGAAAGAAAGGTAAGGTATGTCTAAGCAATAGACTAAAAAAAAATATGTAAAAGGCTACAGTTAGCTAAATTTAGATGTGCTGCGCCGTAGGAGTAACATCAAGGATGACAATTTAGCAGGAAATACTGATTTTATCTGCAACTCTGTGTACTTCTGACTACAAATCAAGAAAATCAAAAGAAGTGGAGGTTTTTTGAGGAAGTCTGCTTGGGATTAGGCATTTATAACATTTTCATAGGCACATCTCCCCTTCTTGCCCCTCATCCTATAGCTCATTTCAACAACTAGGAGGCCATACTTGAGTGCCTGCTGGACGGTGAACAGGCAATGTCATCCCCCTGTGCCTGCAGAGATGTCACTTCCAAGTCAGCAATGTCCAGGAAAACCACTTTTATTTATATTAGTGTAACCACTGTCCTGTGGCCTGTTTTTAAATCATATAGAATGGGTTGGTTTGGAAGGGACCTCAAAGTCCATCTAGTTGCAGCCCACGCCCTGCTCCACTAGACCAGGACGGGGACACCCTGCACTAGACCAGGCTGCCCAAAGCCTCATCCAGCTTGGCCTTGAACACTGCCAGGGAGGGGGCAGCCACAGCTTCTCTGGGTAACCTGGGCCATCTTATCACCACACTCACAGGGAAGAATTTCTTCCTAATATCTAAATCTACCCTCTTTTCAGCTTAAAGCCCCTCATCCTATCACTACATGACCTTGTAAACAGTCCCTCTCCAGCTTTCCTGTATGTCCCCTTTTAGCTCTAAGGTCTCCCTGGAGTCTTCTCCAGGCTGAACAAGCCCAACTCTCTCATCCTGTCTTCATAGGAGAGGTACTTCAGCCCTCTGATCATTTTTGTCACCCTCCTCTGGACTCACTCCAACATCTCGGTGTCATTCTTGAGCTGAGGATCCCAGAGCTGGATGCAGTACTCCAGGTGAGGTCTCATGAGAGCAAAGAAGGGTAAAGGGGTAGAACCACAGCCCTCAACCTGCTGGCCATGCTGCTTTTGATGCAGCCCAGGATACAATTGGCTTTCTGGGCTACAAGCACACATTGCCAGCTCACGCTGAGCTTCTTGTCCACCGAGATTCCCAAGTCCTTTCTCCTTGGGGCTACTCTCAATCCGCTCTCTCTACAGGCCTAGCCGGTGGTTGTCCTTCAGATTGTGAGTTTGTTGCTGGATCTTTCAACAGCTGTAAACATCCAGATGTCTCCTGTCTCAACCGAGAGCTCTCTGAACAGTTTTCCTAGCCTGTGTTCTACAGTTCACAATTGAGACGAACCACCTTTTCATGGGATAGAAAGTCACTTCATGCAATCAGCAGGCCAGCATTTTGCGGATCATTAGGCAGCCCAGCACAGAAGGATTGTTTTGAGAGCATAGGGCACATGGAGAGTACAGTGGTGGACATTTTCACTCTGGCACATGCTAAACCCTGAGTGCTTGAATAATTTATGCTTATGCACAGATTCCTTGGTGAGACAACAAAACAAAATCTGATGTCTCTTTTAAGCAAGCCTCAGCAAAATCATAACTCTTGCTTGCCAAATAATGAGGCGGCTGTTTTTCCTTCTTTTTTGGAAGGCATTGTATGAATTTGTGTAGTCTTGGGTTATTGCCCTGGGCAACGGCCTATAATTTGAGTGACTGAATGTACTGTCTTTGTTTTGACTTTGAAGAGGGTTGGTTCTAAATAAATCATGAATAACAAGAAAAGTGCAGCAAACAAATACAGAAGCATCCATGTGACCTGCCCAGACAAGACCAGCCTTTTGTATCCTGGCAGATCATGTGGTGGGAAGTGGATCTGCTCACATTTTGCAAGCAGCAATTGAAAATCCTGGTGATGACTGCAAACTTCCCGTGCTTATCAAGATGATGATTTGTGTGCTTCCTTACACTTTCCACGGTGGGCATTCTCAGGCAGCAGAGAAACCCCCACCTGCAGTAGGAAGGTCATGCAAGTTCGGACAAGGAAGGGCAGGCCTTCAGCATGGGTGAGCCATTGGAACCACCGACACAGAAAAGCAAGGGACCCATGGAGCGTAGTGGGCTATTCAGGCCACCACAGGCATATCCCCTTCCTGGAGGGGTGAGATGAAGATGGATACCAAGGGCTTAGGACAAACTTCTTTTGGAAGAGAGCCAGCAATGTGGTTTCTGGCAGTTGTGCAGGCACAGGGTTGCTCACACCATGATACAAACTTGGTTTTCCCTGTTGGAACATCCAGATAATTTGTGCCTTGCCATCATTTCAGAGCTGTCAGTTAGACTGTCTTGGTCAACTTCTTCAGCACTGCAGAGCATGCTTCCTGGCACTATGGGATGTGTACCCACAAAATACAGTATGCAGGCTCTGTGTGTCCTCCAGAGAGAAAAAGATGGTTCCATGTATGTCATAGACACCTTGAAGGAGAGTTTCTGGACTTCCCTCCTCCAGCTTCATACCAAACCTGGTAGCTGCAGACTGAGCAGCTCCACAGTCCCCAGGCTCCAGATGCTTCTGGAACTGATGTCTAGTATGAACAAATATTTAATAGATTAAAAAGACAACTCTGATACAAACCCAATGATTTATTTGTTAACTATGGACAAGGCCTATGAATTTCAATTTAATGGGAGCTTTATCCTTGTTTTCTGCTTTAGAACTGTTCCAATTAGTGTTCAGTCCTTTTCTAGTTTTAACTGAATCCTATACTGCAAATCCTAACATGTGTGGGAATGAAGGGATGGGCTAAAATATAGATATACTTACTGAGGGCAATAAAAAAAAAAGAAAACATAAGGTGAGATGGTTATTCAAATGACAAAAAAGTAGGCAGTAATTTGGTTTACATAAAGTAGGCAAGGGAAATACTTGAAACATGGGGTTTTTTTATTATTTTTGCTGTATCTCTTTGAAAACTATGGAAGCATTTCTAGCTAGCTGAAGATCCTGTGGGAAAATATCTTCAATTTAGCACTGTTATCTTCTCAGTCTGTTCCTGTGACTTCTGTGTACTGCTGTCGTGACAACAGATCAGGTACAGCTATTCCAGTTTCCGATTGAATTTGGATTAATGGGTCATTTAAGGTCTTCTTTACATCAATTGCACACTCCACATGAATTATACGTGAGACAGGGTATTTTGGAAGTAAATAAATTGTTTTCTAAAGCCCATAGATTGGTATAGATTTATTTTAGCCTCATTGTGCCTTTGCCCTTTTTCCAATGGAAAATAGACACCAATGTGGAGTAGGATACTGTACAAACTTTCTCTGTTTAGCTCTATGGTGATAATATTTCATTCTGCTTCTGCATTACAGTGTATAAACTTGAAGCTCAGTGAAGTAAATGGGGTAGCCAGAATTCACAAACATAGCTGCAAATCCTATTAGCAGTTAAACACAGCAGGTCTGAAATGCTCCCGAGTGTGCATGAAGTCTATTATGCAAACACAAAATAGTCACTTTGGGCTGAATGACATCTGCAACTTAAGAGGTAAAAGCACTTAAAGACATTATTCTGTTAAAGCAAAACTACTTTTTTTTTTTTTCCCCCAGAAAGAGCCTACCAATTCCCTTGAAACAGTATTTTATAGAGGAGAGAAAAAAACCAACCCAGCCAAGAGCAGCTCAAATCAGCCAAGCCGTCTCGGTCAAGCGCAAGACTTGGGTTGTGACAACAGATGGGGCTGTTACGTGGCAACTGGAGAGAGGCAGGGCTGTGTTTAGGTTCCAGCAGCACTAAAGTAAACAGGTAAGAGCATGAGGCTGGCGGGGGATGTGTGTCTGTTTCGCACTGGAAAGTACTATCTGGGATATCTAAACAGATTCCCTGTACATGCTCTTCCAGCCAACACCTGCCTCGCACATCTGTGCCCAGGTCTAATTCAGTCATAATTAAGCAACCACCATGAGGAAAGAAGTCCAGTCCATTTCTAAAATTAACCACCAGCCCCAGAGGCTCAGCAGTAGACACTGTGGAGATGTTTAATGGAGTTGACTGCGTGGCTGTGACCCGCACTGTCTTTATGGGACCGTAACCTCTATCCCATCCTAGTGGGTAAAAGTAACGTAACGATGCACAGACTTTAAAATCCGGCCACCTCTCATCTGCTTCAGAACAAAGGCCATACTGCTGTACCTTCCGGGGGGAGGGAGGAAAGGTTCTCTGGAAAGATTTGCCCTCACTCAGAGACACCTAACCATGGCAAATGTTCTTCCCTGGGACTTGTTCCAGCAGCCAACAGCCTCACAGCTGAAAATGTCTGTCACTGCTTCTGGTTTGAATGTGCTTGGATTTAACTTTCAGATATTAAGACTCTTTCCTCGCCCCCCAACACACACACAGGAAATTAAACACAGAAACTCAATCTCCCTTCAGTCTGTTTATGAAGCATTAACATTCTTCCTGTCTCTGAGTCCACAGCAGTTTTTCCAGCCTTCGATTCATTTTGGTGGCTCTTTGCTGCAGTCTCTGCAGCCTTTCAAGTCCCTTTGAAAACAAGGGCACCAGAATTAACGTGCCAGTATCTATGTTGACAACAGAACTAAATTTACCTCGCTGCTCCACTGATTATATACCCAGGATCTAGGCTGCTGGCACTGCCCCAGGCAAGTGTGCTGGTCCTTGTATGCTGTCACCTCTCAAACTGCTGTAGGGAGCTGATGTTTCTGAGGATATGGCTCTCCACCCTGCAGGGACGGCCCAGCTTTTTTTCCAGCTGTAGCAGCGGTATCAAAGGACATTTTGGCTGTGACACCACACTGCAAGTTACACCCAGAAGTGCTCATGGATGCCCTAGGCTGCAGGTAGACATTGAAGCCTGTCTTCCCTGAGTGACTGAGGTCACTCTGGATCACCCTTCTTTCCTCACCACTGTGTCTGTCTTTATCATCTATACCTATAACTAGAAATAATCTTATCTGTGCTTCACAATTTGAAGTGACAAACAGAGTTCTACTCCAACACAGATCCCTGCATAATGTGACTAGAAATATCCACTTATGAGTACCCACAGACAACTAATTTCTTGTATTTTTCATATGGGCAGCTTGTGGTGTCTAATGAGTTGTGTTGATAACCCTAGCCCATGGGTTGTGCAGGATTTCTTTAAGAAGAATCTAAGAATATTTCTGCCATCAAGCTCTTTCATCACACAAACTTGTAATCTTGTCAGAAAAAGAAAACCAGATTTTCTGTATAAGCAGATCGATTTGCCATAAGGCCCTGTGGATCAGCATTAATTGCATTCTCTGCCTTTGCTCCTTCTCTCATTTTCAAGGCCTTTCTATTTGCTAATGTCATGTATCAGGCTCAATAGCCCCAGCTAGTCTGCTGGTGACACAGAATCAGCGTGTTCCCACACTTCTGGAATTTACATGGTGATCCAAGACCTCTGTGAAATTAGTATCAGGACAAGCCACCTTGCTATTTTGCTACCACTAATACAAATTCCCCCTGAGTGATCTTCTTAAGTAGTTCACCATCTCCCTCTAGCAATCAGCCGATATCACAGCAAATGTTTTTCTCCTGGTAGAACTAAAATTCCTGTAACTGTCTGTGACCCTGGTAAAAGACAGGCTGCGCTGCTCCTGAGCAAAGAGGCCACCAGCACAGCACCAGCAGTGCACAGAAGCAAACGCTAAGGAGAGCTGATAAGGACAGGCCTCAGAGTTTAACCCATACGGTGGCTAAGCCAGCCACGCAGCCGCTCGCTCGCTCCATCCCTCCCACTGGGATGGGTGAGGGAATCAAAAAGGGAAAAGAAAATGTGATTTGAGATAAAGACAGTTTGATAGGGCAGAAATGGAAGTGAAGATGACCATGCATGATAACAGTAATAATGCACAAAACGAGTGATGCACAGCACGATTTCTCATCAGCCAAACCTGATGCTCAGCTAGTTCCTGAGCTGCCCCACCTCCCAACCTACCTCCAGTTAGACACAACTGAGCATGGTGCCATATGGTATGGAATATCCCTCTGGCCTGCCTGCGTCACCTGTCCTGGCCATGTTTTCTCCCAACTTCTTGGGTGATCTTCTTGTTGTCAACATCTTCTTGTTGGCAGAGCAGCACGAGGAGCTGAAAAGTCCTTGACTGCTTGGCAACACCTAAACCATCAGTGTGTTATCAACCTCTTCTTATCCTAAATTGAAAGCACAGCACTATACCAGCTGCTAGGAAGAAAACTAACTCTATCCCAGCCAAAACCAGGACAACAGGTAAACAGACCCAGATGTTCCTCCAGCAGCCAACCAGTGTTTTCATATTTTCTCTTGTTTTGCTACACGGTATATTTTCTAATATGCATTAATGTTTTTACATTGCCTACATTCACTCTTAAATACATCCACACAGAGAGGCTCTGTACACTCTCACACGCACATGCTCTCATTTTCACTATTGGCAAGTGCTCTCAATTGCAGAAGAGGCATTTTTAGCCAGTGCTGAGGAAACCTTTGGATAGGCCCCTTCCCAGTGCTGACCTAGCTAAGGCAATGCAAACCCCAGTTTGCATGCGTAACGCAGTCTGCACAAGTAGCACAACACGTCGTCTGTCCTCCACTGCTGGCCTGTTCAGGGACCACATTGTCACAGTCCTCCTTTTCTCCTCCCCATTGAATTTTCCTCCCTTTTTTCCTCCCTCTCTGAGTCCTTAGAGCAGTTTTTCAGCAGCACTGTGTAATATATTGATAAGGCAGTTCTATTAATGTCTTGACTACGTGGAGGTCTCTGTAAAAGAGAAAAAGATGACTAGTAGATGATAGAAATTATACTTAATTTATGCACTGCAATAATCTAATTAAAAACATAAATTGTTATTTACCTGTAGGCCAAACAGGCATACCATAGAGAGAGGGGGAGAGAGTCTAAGATGGGCTTGGCATTTGGGGAGCGCACTGTATTGAGAGCATGTGTCATTCATTTAATATTTAATTTAATGTATAATTAACAGCTCCTTAACATGATTAGCACTTCTCTGATTGTGATTGACGTGATAAATAGTTCAGCAGCCTTCCTACAAGCACGGACTCGTTGATTGCTAAAATGAAAAGCAAATACATATGGTCCTTGCTGGCCCAGCATTTTTGGAAAGTTCCAGAGGCTCTTCCAACAATGTCCCAGTAAATCTCTAATTATGTTTGATGAGTGGCTTTACCATGACCAATGGTTGTTTTTTTTTCAAAGCTGGCATTCATCTCTGAGATGTCCTTCAACAGGTGGCCTTTAGCTGTATGGTTATCAAGTGGCACAGTACATAAAAATACGAGGGATGCAACAGAGTCGGGAGATGCCATAAAATATAAGGGAAAGGCATCCAGATAAACTGTGTCCAGTCCTCTTTTTTTCCTAGTTTCCTTTTTTAAAGATGAGCTTTTCTGACCTTTGCTCTTCCTTTAAAAAAAGCCTGGGTTTGCTGACCCATTACTCACTTCAGCTCTTCTCCAAGGGCATTTGGAAGGCAAACTCGGTGTTAATTTCCTGTGCTACCAGAAAAACATTTGATGCAGCGTGTCTCTTCTCTTTTTAAAAACAAGGTTTTTGATGCTCTTCAAGATTACACCTTCCTTTTTGCTTTTGGAGCGCTTGGTGGAGATGGTGTCACCATCTGACTTCATATCATTGCATAAAACCTTATTTCTGTTTTCTTCAATTAAATCAAGACTTTATGTGAGAAGCAGATCACTTCCTACCCCTCTGCTGGGTTGCTTACATACCTCAGGAGGATTTTATGGAAATTGCCTTGCCTCCTCCGGCAGCGTTGTGAGGAGAAAAGATGGCAGTGGAGCACCAGCAGTACACAAGCCAAAGGAAAAGGGTGCAGTCCTTCCCCAGGGAAGTAAAAGGCAGTGGCCAGCTCTTTTGGGAAGCAGAGCCCAGGCGATGAATTAACATGAGGAATTTAGGGAAGTCCCACTTCCTCCCTGGGACTGAAACCCCAGTGAATGAGCCTCACACCCTGGATCTCTTGGGGTGGGTGCTCTCCATTTTGGTACCCAGGAAGAGCCTGGGAAGGGGCTAGAAAATATTCAGGGTTCAGTCAAGGTTCCTCCAAGGAATTCCAAGGGGATCTTCAGCCTCCTCTTTCCTGTTTGGGAGGTTAAATTCAGGCTGAAACCACAGTCAGGCTCACCCCAAGGTAGTAGGGCTGAGGGGACAGCGAGTTGTCGGGGAAGGCAGCAGGCCTGCCAGCAGCCTGACTCTCCTCACAGAAGACATAGGCCCTGACAATATCCTTGTGTTCCTGTGAGACAGGAAAGTTACTCATGCTGAGAGGTTTTTGGTAATCACATTCTTAAAACACAATGACCTTGAAGACAGGGGGACAGACTGACCTAAACCAAGGAGTTGTGGGAAGGTATTTGGGAGTAAGTGAACATGTCAAGAACCATCCATAATAAATGGTCAACACAGCAGGTATGCAGACACTTTTAGACATCAAAAGTAAACTAACAATGTTTAGCTATAAGATATGCTTATCAGAACTCGTTATAATTACTAACCAATCAGTTTGGTGTGAACAGTGTGTGTAGCCAATTAGCAGTTTTCTAGTTTGCCACGCTTGCAGTAACAAATGTATATAATCTGTGTGATTTTGCTCAATAAATGGCTTCACCTCAAATTCCCATCAAATTGCGTGTTGCCCATCGCCAATCTCCGCAGCCAGTCACCAAGCTGGGGCTTTGGTTTCATGCAACGCAGCTTGCTGGAGCTGCAGAGTCCCCCCAACCCACTTTCAAGTCGGGGGTGTTTCCTCTCCACCAAAAGGGTTTGAAATGAAGCCCTCGTACTGAGGCAGCAGAGAGGAATGGAAACTGGTGCCAGGTGTCTGTGCTGCCAGGTACTGGGGCAAAGGGAGGAAAGAGGGAAGGAGGGAAAGAAGGGCAAGGATAAAACAGCCGGGTTTGAACCCTGCCTCTTTTTTTGGTTAGAAAATCTGGGGAGGTTTTAGGCTCACAAACCAAAAGTTTGGGTTCGGTGACCACGGTGCTCCTCATGGAAAGGTGCATTTCCAACTGCGTGTTTTCACTCCCGTGGGTATTGCTTTGGCCTTCTGGCCATCCCTAGGTGTCTGCTCAGGCTACAGCTCTGCCTTACCGCCTGCTTCTCCGTGACATCCATCCTCAGGCGTGGCCCAAGGGAGAAAGGATCAGTGAACACGGGAGGACAGGAGACTGGTGATGGTGAAAGGAGAAGCAGATCTGCCCTCTTGTGTGCAAGGCATCTACTGCACCTTCTTTCTAAATGAAGCTGAAATTAATTCATCCCTTCTAATAATGAGCAAAATCTACGGGGTTTTTTGGGTGTTTTAACCTTGACATAAAAAGAAGAAGAAGAGAAGAAAGTCTGAATGCTGGGGTGGGTGGTCATCTCCCCTATAAGGAAAGGCTGAGAAAATTGGGACTGTTCAGCCTTGAGAAGAGAAGACTAAGGGGGGACCTAATTAAAGTCTATAATTTTCTTAAGCAGGGGATGCAGGGAGAATTGGCCAGCCCCTTTTCAGTGGTCTGTGGGGACAGGACAAGGGGCAATGGCTGCAAGCTGGAGCACAGGAAGTTCCACACCAACATGGGGAAGAACTTTTTCCCAGTGAGGGTGACAGAGCCCTGGGACAGGCTGCCCAGGGGGGTGTGGAGTCTCCTTCTCTGGAGATATTCAAGACCCGTCTGGACGCCTATCTGAGTGAAATGTCCTAGGGAGCTGCTTTGGCAGGGGGTTGGACCCGATGATCTCTCAAGGTCCCTTCCAACCCCTACAGTTCTATGATTCTATGATTCTATGATTTATTCTCGGGAATTAGTTTGGAGAGCCAGCTTGGCCAGGAGAAGCTACTCTGAACACTCAGGCTATCAAATTAAGAGACTATGAAATTATGGGTAGCACAAAAAAACTCTGAGGAGGATAAATCTAATTTCCAGGGAAACCCATCCAGCTGCAAAATTATTACCCATAAAAAGGAAGCTGCTTTTTTTTTTTTTTTAATGAGGGAACAAAATAGCTTGAGTGTTTTCATTGCACTCATCACAGCAGTAAGGACCAAGAGAGAAGATTTGGGCTGAGACAAGCATGCTTTGCCAGCCTTAATTAAACCAGAGAGGTTAAACGGGGCAGCTGACTTCAGAGGGTTGATAAGGTCAGACTGAGCATCCATGCCCTCCTCCTTCCTGCTGGTTTTTTTTTTCTGAAAATTCATGGCCAATTTCCTTAGTCCCTCATCTCCCTCATCTTCATAATTCTCATGCATTAGACATGACACTTTTAAGACATTTTGACTTGGACAGCTTCTGTGGACACCAAGATCAATGGATCAGCCCTGTGACAAATAGGAAAAGCAGCACGGGGGGTTTCCAGTGCAAAACACAGTTTCATCCTGCCATGGCAGCACCAAACCAAGGGGGAAGGGAAGGGAAGGGAAGGGAAGGGAAGGGAAGGGAAGGGAAGGGAAGGGAAGGGAAGGGAAGGGAAGGGAAGGGAAGGGAAGGGAAGGGAAGGGAAGGGAAGGGAAGGGAAGGGAAGGGAAGGGAAGGGAAGGGAAGGGAAGGGAAGGGAAGGGAAGGGAAGGGAAGGGAAGGGAAGGAAAGATGACACAACAGTACTGCATAGGAACCTGTCAGTAGACCATGGATTTACAGCTGAATATCAGGCCAATTTGTTGTGAAAACGGGATGGAGCTCATGGGCCATAGCAAAAAGATGTATTTACAACTTGTTGCCATTGCTCCAGCAGTACCCTAGATCTGATGGCAGAGAAAAACTTCTCTTCTTTACAATGAAAAAAACTATCCTTTTGGTCTGAGGATATAGTAATATATAACCAGATGAATAAACTCTGCAGCATATAAGGATTCTGTTGTATATAAAAGCAGTAGGTGCTGCTTTGGTGCATTTTGTTACAATTTTTGCACTCTTGATTCTCTTCAGATTGTTTTTTGCAAGTGTCCCAGTGACATAAGCAGTAGAGCCATCTCTTCTAAAAGACTCAGACGTCTGTTTGAAGCAAAATTATACCATCAACAAATGTGACTTGGTAGATCACACCTAATATAACTTAATTATAAAAAACCCAATACCTCTCCTTACCCCAGGACAAATAAGAATAAAAAAAGTGAAAAAAGTAATTTTGCTGCCATTGAAATAAACCAAATTATTATTCTGGTTCCTTTTTCTCTCCTACCCTTTACCCAGTTCTGGCTGAATGTTGCAGATTTGGGGCTCTGTGGCTTTTTACGCCGGTTTGTGCTGTAAAGCTGCGTAGTGACATGGGGTGTTGCAGTTTGAAGTGGTGGTGGGGACAAAACTGCTCAGAAAGACCTCAGAGCTCCATTTGATCTTTGTCTGACCATAATCTCAGTGCTGTGTGGCCAGCCCAGGGGCAGTTCAGCAGGCTGAAAAAGGACGGGTTTGGGCAGGCTGGGAGAAAGGCAGATGAGGTGTTTTCTGTTCACCTCATTAAAGAAAGGCCTAAAGAAATTTCCCTTACAAGTACTGCTTTACCAAAAAAATATTCTAAAGTTTTGCTTTTTTTTGTGTTGGATATATCCTTTGTATTTGTGTATGTATATGCACACATATATATACATGCATATACAAACTTCTCAAGTACCTTTCATCCTTAATCCTTCTATTTCCTTCCTTTCCTTTCCTTTCCTTTCCTTTCCTTTCCTTTCCTTTCCTTTCCTTTCCTTTCCTTTCCTTTCCTTTCCTTTCCTTTCCTTTCCTTTCCTTTCCTTTCCTTTCCTTTCCTTTCCTTTCCTTTCCTTTCCTTTCCTTTCCTTTCTTTTCCTTTCCTCCCCTTCCCCCTTCCCCCTTCCCCCTTCCCCCTTCCCCCTTCCCCCTTCCCCCTTCCCCCTTCCCCCTTCCCCCTTCCCCCTTCCCCCTTCCCCCTTCCCCCTTCCCCCTTCCCCCTTCCCTTCCCTTCCCTTCCCTTCCCTTCCCTTCCCTTCCCTTCCCTTCCCTGTTTCTGTCTGTCTCTCTCTTTCTCTCTTCCTTTCCCAAAACTCATGCAGAGTTAAAGGAAAACATTCAATGTTCCCCTTCTAGTTTCTTCTCACAATGGTGTGTGTGCATACAGCAGTCCCCAGAGAAGGCACCTCCTTGAATCCAGAAGGACTGGAAGCACGTGGCCCTTCTGCTGTTGGCCATCAGAACTCAAATAAGTGTCAAGACAACCTCAAGAGGTCTTTGGGCCATCACAGCATTGACCCTGCTGCTTGCTATTTGTGCAGAGATGCCTGGCTCACTTAGAGTCATTATACTGTGGATGCTTTTACTGTAACTTTTAATGTCTATATTTTAAAAATGGGAGGAATCTGCAATTGAGTCAGCACATGGCAATATCTGAATGACTAATAGCCAGCAGAGGTTAATGTCCCTTAGCTTCCTCACAGGCCATCAGCCTCTAGAGCTGATCATTAATTGCCTGGAATAGACCATGGTCATTACCGCTTAATTATTCAGATGAAATGAATAATATCAATTCTAGGACTTCAGTTTTCATAAATGGAGAACTCTGTCTTTTTTCCCAGACACATTCCACATCCAGTCTGACATTACTTTCCTCCCTGCTTTAATAAATGACATTCCATGCCTGTTAAGCTTTCATGAAGGTAGAGACATTTCTTACATATTAGACAGCATACAGAACCCACAAATAACCAGCTTATATTCAGTTATTGTCGCATGACCGAACAAATAACCACAGAAATCAGTCATGGTGAGTCATAAACGAGTGAACTGGAATTTATAGGAAGACCTACATCCAAACTGTAGAGCAGATGCACCTGGTCCTACTTTCTGTTCCCATCATGAGGACATGGGGCACTCTGAGGAACCCTTTGAGCAGACTCCTGAGCTTCCTTTCCTAGAAACCAGAAAGCATGGGGAAGCTTTATTTCATTAAGGCACCTGACTCACCCAGAGTAACTCACCAAAACCCTCACTACTTCAGGCCTCTCTATTACACTGTAACATACTGCATAAGTCCAAGTTACTTTGGGTTTATCTTGATCAGAAAGTCTTCTGGATGGTCTCAAACCTATGTGCCCTCATTTGTGCCCAGGAATCCACTAACCCCACCTTCCCCACTGGTATTTTCCACAGAAGGAGATGTGTGGTGAGCTCCAGCAGATTTAGGGCCACAAAGATGATGAAGGGGCTGGAGCATCTCCCCTATGAGGAAAGGTTGAATGAACTGGGGCTGTTCAGCCTGGAGAAAAGAAAACTGAGAGGGAATCTGACCAGTGTTTATAAATATCTGAAGTGTGGGACAGCCTCTTTTCAGTGGTCTGTGGGGACAGGACAAGGGGCAATGGCCTCAAGTTGCAGCACAGGAAGTTCCGCACCAACATGGGGAAGAACTTTTACACAGTGAGGGTGACAGAGCACTGGGACAGGCTGCCCAGGGGGGTGTGGAGTCTCCTTCTCTGGAGATATTCAAGACCCGTCTGGACGCCTATCTGTGTGACCTGTCCTAGGGAGCTGCTTTGGCAGGGGGTTGGACCCAATGATCTCTAGAGGTCCCTTCCAACCCCTATGATTCTGTGAATCTGTGAATCTGTGATCCCTGCCTACCCATCAGGTACCACAGGTATACCTCTTACCTTTCCAGGGGAAAGGTTTACACACAGTCGTTGTGAATTCAAAGGTAAATGCACGTGTCCTTGTTGTTAGCACTCAGACAAGGTATTTAACCTTAAAATTGCAGAGGCACAAAGTGCCAAATTCTTCCCATCCCAGATGAAATTTTGGGCAAGAAATGACACACCAGATCTTCCCTGCATGGATACCTACAAATAGCAACACGGAATTGCCTCCTGGGCATATTTTATCTGGTGAAACTCTGTGGCCAATGGAGTGGAAGAGGTCTGACTTGTCAGTCATAGCAGTTTCTTCTGCTTTGAAGATCAGTGAATGTGTCAGTTTGTAGAGTCAGGAGAAAAGAGGCACCAGAAGCCAGCCCAACGGTTCACAGTCAATGATCCCAAGAGGTTTGGATCCAAGGTCTGGATATGTTGCATCACTCACTTTCCAGCTATTCCTTTTCCTACCCCAGTGCATGAGCAGATTCCTGAAACTTGTTCTGACCACGTATGGTCAGCAGCTTGTCTCTGCCCACAGCAGGGGGTTGGAACTTGATGTTCTTTAAGGTCCCTTCCAGCCCTAACCATTCTATGATTCTGTGGGACAGTTCAGGGTGTCAAAACTGTTTGCAACCCGATTTCCTATTACCAAGCACCGTTGTCACCGTGTTTACAGTCACTCAAAAGGAAAAGCACAGGACAGTCCTGTGCACCCCACATCTGGCCAGTTATTTGCACAAGGCAGGCTGGCAGCCTGGCTTAGGAACGCGTGGGGGGAAGAGGAGGCAGAATGGGCATTCCCCCTTCAGCCACTTCTGCTATGAACGGCTCTTTGAGAATGTGCCCCTATTTCTGTCTGTGTCTGTAAGCACACACGCTGTGGGCTGGCAAACAGTGCACCTCAGGCAGAGCTGGTGTTCAGAGGGTGCCTTAGAATTTTTGAAAGGGAGAAGGAGAGACCATGAAGTTTAGAGGCCCGGATATGAATCACACCCTGTCCCTTGGCTTCCAAACCATGGCCAGTCCCTTTTCCAGTTTGCATTAAATATAGATAGAGCTTATGGGGCCTAAAGATTGTGAGATTTGCATTCCCAGCCCTCCAGGAGATTTGCTGTGATGCCTGTATCACTGTTGGATTTGCACCAACTGAGGTTCTTGTTCTCAGAAAGTTGTCTTCGATTGTATCAGTACTCCAGGAGAACTGTGTATTAGTAAAAAACACTGAAAATTGTAAGAAAAATACACAAAAAAGTTACTTTGATCTTTAGGTCCTAAAGCCTTTAAAAGAAAATCAAGTCTGAAAGCTGTACATGTGTCGCTTTATCTTACTGGACAATGAAAATAACAGTTTGATGTGGATTGAGTAGTGACCCACTCTGACAGGCAACTGGAAGAGGTCACAGTGAAGATCTTTTCCAGGGAGGGCCCAAAGGCACCAGAGAGGGAGTTTAAGATTCAGCTGCTCCCTTCCTGCCGCCATTTGTAGACAAGCCTTGCCATCACTCCACACCCCAGCTTCTCATCAGTTACTCAGTAACTTGTGCAGTAACACAGGGAAAGAGCAAATCTTGAAACCCCTCCTTGTTTGCCATTTTGCCTGTTATTATTTTCATGTTAAGTACCCTCCAGTGACAGAAATAGAGTTGCTGGTTAGAAGACTTCACTGACAAAATGAAGAGGCAATGCAGAAACCGGTGTGTGTGTGTGTGTGTGTGTGTGTGTGTGTGTGTGTGTGGAGAGGGGAGGGAGGGGGAATGGATTAAGAGAGAGAGGGAGGAAGAAGAATGTCCTTTGTCTCTTTGGTTACATCCTCTTGACAGCTCTCCTGCATTCATATATATATATATATACATGTCCATCACGGACATCTTGAAGATCTAGTGTATTATTACCACCGTATTACTGCACTGCTTGTCAGGTCCATGACAGACATGAGCTTCCTGACAGAGGAGGATGAGAATGTAAAAAGCTTTCTCTGGAGGTTATTTCATGCATGGAGAGCTACAAAGGGGAGGGTGGGAGACAACACTGGGAAAGAGGAGAGTGAAAGGATGCCAGGGGCTTTATCAGGATAAAGAGATGGGAAGGGAAGATCAGAAGATGGAGGGCAGGGCTACACAGGGTCTTGGTAGTGAAAGGGAGATGTTTGTATTTTTTAAGCTGTGTAATGGAAGGGAGACAGGGTGGGAAGATGAAGGGCAGCCAGGTGGTGCACCCCATGAGATGGAGGCTAATCCATTCCCAAAATGGGGGCAGTAAGAAATCCTTTTGGTCCAAACGTGTAGGTTCTCTCCTTGTTAACAAATGCTATTGAGAAATCCCATGGACCACAGGATTCTTAAGATTTGCTACTTGCATCTCCACTTCTATTTGCAATAATTCTCTGACTGTTCACACAGTCAGGTCTTACACAACCCATCTCCGTGCTGCTCCAAAGACAGAGGTAAAGCCGTGAGTCTGGAGATGAAGAGACAGCACCACAGCCTGGCTCCTGCTGGAGATGACTCCTGTCCCGTCAGCCGAAAGGCTGCATCTAACATCACCTAATGCGGCACGTCACAGGATGAACAGAGATGAGACACGCCAGCCAGACGTGTCACACAGGTTCAAACAGGTCCTGACTGGTGGCACATTGCCCTCCAGCAGTCCAGCACCCCAGTGTCTCCCACGCCCTGGGACCTCTCATTTCAGACATCTCTCCTAATCCCATGTTGTCCCTTGCATCAAGTAAAAAGAAACTTGACAGTATAAAGGAAACAGAAAAAAAGAACTTTTAAGCTTCCACCTTCTCCACTGAATTAATCATCTCTGGCAGATTTGTGGCTTCCTACGACCCTTGAGTTTTACTGTCTGCTAGCACATCAGGCACTGATTTTCCTCTCTCTTTCCCCTACAGCAAGCATCACGGTGATCTTTCTCAACTCTGACAGGGGCAGGGCTTATTTCCAGTAAAAGGGCACCATACTTAGCTGCATGGGGTAAGTGAGGTTAGGGAAATAGGTGCACGGGAATAATGAGAGCGCAGAGGGCAGCAAGCTTTCAATATGTTTATGCAGCTGAGTGCAACAAGTCAGACACTATGGTTTATTTTTTTCCATTGTTCACCAAAAAAGAAAAAAACAAACCCCAATCCCTCCACCCCTCTGTTTGCACTGTTTTCTCTCAGAACACGTTCCTATTCTTCTTAACCTCTGCGCTGCAGTGCAGCTTAGACTGTGTACATGAAGATCTACTCCCCGCCCCGGGGAAGATCTGAGATAAGCAGAGAGGTGACACACAAACAGCAAGGGGGAGAGAGCGATCTAATCGACTGGCCCCAAGCTTTGTGTGCTGAGACAGGGAAAGCATACAGAGAAGAGGAAAGCTGGGTTCTGCTAGGGGAGGCTTGCTGCTCTCCCCTTCTTCCCCGTGTCCTTGCCTTTTTGCCCTCATCTCCATCATGTCCTTTTGTGTACTTCCCGTGCTGAGATGATGCTAGACTTGGTGGAGGCATTGTAAGGGCTGCAGTGTGCCTGGTCAATTTGTTTTCTAGTGTAATCTGCTGCCTGTCTCTGCCTCTGTTTGTGGCCTTCGCCTGGCATGGGGACATTGGCTGCTCCTCGCTTCAGTTCTCTCTGCCTGGTGAATTTCTACCACCTGCCAGTGGTCTCTGGGTTTGAGCATTTTCATGTGCTTCCCATACTGGATGTAAAGATGGAAAGCAGGCTTTTTTTTTCCCTTCTCCTGTTCCCCTCACACCTAAAACCTTTTTCAAGTGTCAAATCTGAACTCAGCAATACCAAAGGATTTCCTGCACGTTTGTTTCATTATATTGTTCATCTTTGGGTGGAGTTTTTTGAAACTCTTATCTTCAAAACATCTTGAATGCTTGAAAATCCATGAAGGGGGCTGAATGCTTTTGTTTCACAACAAAACCAGTATTTCTTATTCTAAAATGCAAATCCTTTCTCTGGCCCTTCAGTTCAGCTGGAGATGTCCAAGAAACCGTAGGGCTTCTTGTCTCTTTCTGCTACACCCAGTTAGCCACAAACAAACAAATAAACAAGAAAAAGGGACCAAATGCTCCCCATGGCACAGCACCACGATGACATTGATGGAAGAGTGTGGCAGGTGCCATTGCAGTGAGCCTGCCACCCTGCCTGCTCCTCCTCACAGCCCATGCAATAGCAATTGCCAAAGGAGCAGCAGCACAGCAGATTGGGCTCTGGGGCATTGTGTGGAAGAGCTTTCACGCTGTCACCAGTGGGATGGGGCAGTAGGAGGTGAGTTTCCTTTGCCCAGAGTCTGGCCTCTGATTTCCCAGGCCTCCCTTCTTCAGACCTTGTATGTCTCATCCTTTGGAAATACCCTGTCATGGAGGGACTTTAGTTCATGGGTGGTTTGAGTCAACGGGTCTGTGACAACACCCACCATATGGGCCGTGGTCCTGCAGGGCACATCCGGCTCCTGTTGGTGTTGCAACACACTGGGGCTGCTGAGGGGACAAACCCAGCTCCTGCTTTTTGCGGGATGCTGTGGTGTGTGCCCAGGAGGAAGAAAACTTGCCTTCTCTCTCATTGCAGAGCCTTTGTCGATATTTTAAACAGAAAAAGCCCGTGAATCCCCTGGGACAAAACTCTGTCAGGGTAAGGAAGCTGTAGATGTTCAGAAGTTTCACACAAACACAGTAAACTTCTTCTACCATTAATATCTTGGCTTTGGAAGTGCTAGCCAGTGAAAAGACAGGCATGCGATTAGGCATCTCTACTCTTCACAGCTGGTCCTGGGAAGAGCTGTCAGACCGAAGCTGTCCATTTCACACCTCTCTAAGACAGCTAGGACAAGGCACTGGAGCCCTGCATTCACCCCTGAGTGTCACCCAGTATGCCTGTGTGCACCTGGACAAGATCTCAAATCCTCCAGCACCTCTTCCCACCACCCTACATTTAACAGAGCTTGTTTCTTAGCTCTCCAGGACCTCTCTTCCTCTGCAACTATTGTAGATTCTCAGCCTGTATCTGTCCTCCTTAATTTCATATGTGTGACTGGTAAATATCTCATCCCCATCAACATCTCTGTTCACGACCACTAGAAGGCCAGAGACAGGCACTTCCATGTAGGAAGTTATCTGAGGTGGTATGTACTGGTCTGGCATGAATCTGGGCCACAACGCCCCTTCCTTGAGTCCACGGCATGTAGGGTAAAGGTGATGAAGCTGGGGCACATGTGGTAGAACTAATCCCCAAAGTGACTTCAGAATTGGCCTGTCTTCAACCAAATGTCTGAAATGTGGCGGAGACTTTCTATCTATCTGTTGAGAGGGCTTTGTCCTCTATCTATAATGACACTCTTCCCAAATGCAATTTAATTGCTTAACCCTGCAATAAATTGCATGTTCCCTGACTTCTCAGAGAAGAAAGCGTGTTTCTTCCTGTGGCTGCCACCACGCAGTCATCCCTTTTGATACCAGACCGCACTAAAAGCGATGTTGCCTTTCTCACAGATAATACAAGATAAAGATTTGTGAAGCAACCTTTGAAAAGGCTACTTCAAAAACATCTAGCCTCATTAATACAAGCCCAGCGCTTCAAAAAGCCATCTTTGCTGACCTAGCTCAGAGAAATGCCAAGGTTTAAGCAAAGGAAAGGTCCCAGTGAAGCCGGTGGGCTTAAAGCTAAGGACAGACTAGCAGAGTCTACGTGTAGACAGGGCTAAAAGTAGGCTGGCACGCTTCGGCAGGGTGAAGCCCTGCTGTTAGACTCACTGTGGTGACCCAATTTCTTTGCAGGGCTCTGCAGGGGAAATGCACGCTCCTGCAGTTCATCCCCTTCCCTCAATGTCAGTAGTCCCGTTCCTCCCACGTCGAACTGCGCAAGGGAAGGATTTTGCTGCACTGCTGAGGGACTGGGAAAGGACCCCTCATCCTTTCTGTGTAGTTAGGAGAGGGTTGTTTGATTGGAGTGAAAAAAAAACCAACCCTGCCCTGAGATTTTTCTGATCAGCTTAAGGACTGGAACAGAGATAGAGCCTTGCTTCCTCCCCTTCTCCATTGAGGAGCAAGCTTACTGCTGTGAGGTCTAGGATAACTGCCCCTCAGGGAGAGGGCAGTTTGAATAGGGGTAAAAGTACCCCTTTTTGTGCCCTTAGGTAAAGCTTGAGGCTTAATCCACTGGACAACAAACAACCCACCTCCAGAGCCTGGGCAGATGTGGGCAGCAGCTAAGGCTGGTACAAAGGAGGAAAAATAGTTTGGAGGTTGCTTTGAGCTGACAGCTGTCTGAAGACAAAAGTAGGTTTCGGGTATCTTGTCTCATACCCAGCTCTGCCTTTCTCATGCAAATTTGTGTATGCTATTTGATTTCCATTTCCCACTACTTCCTCCTCAGTAATATGCAGTTAATATTTATATATGCTTAGTTAATATTCAGTTTATATGTACACACTTCACTGTGACTCTGCAGATTAGTTAACCAAAATCTGCCCGGCTTCTGTCCTGCCTATGGGTTTGTAGGGCTACAAACAGGATCACCAAGTACCCAGTACAAAGTGCTCAGGAAATAAGAAATAAATTTAGTTTTAGAAATGAAGCATTCAGTGCTAAAATAGTGTATCATTTTTAGGTAAACTGTTTTAGAGCAGTAGATAACAGCAAAATAAAATATCATGGAATAAATAGGGGCGCTCCTGGAGAGGGGAGCAAGGGCTTGAGAAGCAGGTAAGTATAGCTCCTTGCATCCCCGCAGCGTGACTCTGACAAGGACACCAGACTGATTCAACCTACCCAACATCATGTAAGGATGCTCTTCAGTGAAATCCGGTGCTGGGTAAAATCCCACCCCCAGCTAAGCTACAGCCCGATTCCCGATAGGAAACAAGGCATTTTTTTCCCCCATGGTTATATTTTGGGTGCAAATAACGGGTTTGTAGAGCCTCCCTCTTACCACCAGAGGTCACAAGCAAAACATCTCAGCCACTCTCCTGGAGGGGAGGTAGTGGCAGAGCCAGCACAAGCATCGCTTCGTTCGCTATAAGCACCAGGCCGGCGGCAGCCCGAAAAGGATGCCCAGAGATTGAGAAGGAAGGTGCCAAGGCTGCCAGAGCAGCCATCGCCCTGCCTGTGTGCCGGAGTGGGAGAGGGGCAGTGGGAAGAGGCACTGCTGGGTGCAATGCAGATTTGTTGGCATTCGTTGCCCTTTCCTATTTGCTTATTCATGAACACTAATGCGGGGAACTTTCTGTGCTTTGCAAGAGGCAGCGTGCAGAATCCCAAAGCGCTCTTCAAACCTGTGTGAATATTCAAAAAAAGGCTCTTGCTGCATCCCTCAAAATGGGCTTTTACTGTTTGCAGGAGCATCTCAGGAGTACTAAAAAAAAAAAAAAAGCATCCAAGCACAATCAGCAACCAAGAGAGGGAATTTTCCTGGCCACAAAGCCCTGGATCAGCTCACGGGCAAGAAGCACGAGCACGTGATTTCTCTGACCAGCCGTAAGAGGTGAAAATTGGAAAGGCAGCAGAAAGCTTAGGATGAAAATTGGCTCCAGTATACCCACACTGTAAAACTTTAAGCAGTTATTAAAGTCATGGGCTGTAAACTGTGTGCACATCATTTGCAAGAGGAAATGTGCTTCCAGTCAAATTATTTACGATAAACAACTTTGTTTTCTCTCCCTGCTTCTTTGAGCGCAGCTGTGGGTGATGTATGTTGGAAAGGAGGGGACTGAGAGTGGAAAATCTACATTGTCGTTTCTTGATTCGAAAAATGTCAAGCCAAGCAACTGTGTGCTTTGCTGTAAAGCACCACTGTGTCCAGGCCAGAGCTCCACGCACTCCTGGTTACTAGTGTCCAGGATTGGTCATCTTCCTGTGAGGAGCACGCAAGAGGGGAGAGAGAAAGAGGCAGAAAGAGTGGCACCGACAGGCAGGAATTTCCCAGTTCCTTCTGCAGTTTTGCAACTTTATAGCATGCTTACTTTCACTATAAGCAAAAAGGAGTAATTATACTCAATTTGGAACAAAAAAACCAACCCACCCTGTGTCTCTGAGAAAGTCTCACAGCCTGTTTTTACCAAAAGCTGAAGCTCTTGGAAAAAAAAAACAAACCCCCAAGGTTTATTTCTCAAATTGGGTAAAACACGTTTCTAAGCAATGGCTAAAAATAATCTTCATCTTGCAGGGAGTTATTACTTACTACTCTGAAAGAGAAGTTTATTACAGAAACCCTGACAGCTCATTAACTACCTTACTAGAGAAGGGTTGCGCTATAATAAAGCTCCCATCACTCCACCTTCACGGCGGAAGGAAAGATAAAACGAACAGACCGTTTACATATTGCCTTCGATCCACAATCAGGGAGACACCAGCCCGCAGGCCGCAGCTTGGTGCCACGGTGGGGTTGTGCTGGCCCTGGCAAATGCCTGCCTCCTGCAGAGAAAGGCCACCTGGCCAAGGCTCTTCCTCACCTGCCCCTGGGCCACCTCCTCAAAGTGCTTCTCAGACGTCTCCGTCAATGGGGGCTTCTTTCTGCCTCCCCATAGTAAGGCGCTGCTGGGGTGGACAAAGGTTTAGGAGAGTCTTTTGACATTTCTTGTAGCACCCCACAAAAGAGCCATAGGTCCACCTTCTGTCACCCTGAAGCAGTATTAGCCTTCCCTTTTTGTCGAACCTGTTCCAAAAAATCTCCCATAAAAGAGGCTCCAGGATTTAAATACATCTCACTGATGCAAATCAGGCCCATTATCTTGTGTCCTGCCCTTAGCAGACAGAGGAAGTTTGATCTCACTCCTTCTCATTATAACCTCTGACAAGCTGGGGGACTGGTATGGGTGCCTGCTCTTTCCTGGCTTGGTCTCCCTGGTCTTCCCCCCAGTAAGCACAGCAAAATCCATAAATTCATACAGAAATGATATTTTGGGACTCTCCTGTCATACTTATTTTTTTCCCCCTCTACTTTCTCTTCAGCTTGCCCTATCTTTCTTTAAAGTGTGGTTTAGATAGAGTAACACACTAGCAGGGGGACCTTATCATTATGGATCAGAGCATCTTAAATACTTCTGGTGTCTTGCGCATGACATTCCTGCCAGTAAATCCAAGAATGGGAGTTGTCTTTTCTGCAGCACCATCACACAAACATTTTTAGCCTGTGAATCACAGTAATCGCTGAATTATTTTCCACTCTACTGGTGACTTACCATTAGTTCTCCATTGTGTATTTCTGTATTCACAGCTCATGACTGAAGGGATATTTTTGCATTTCTTTTTACTAAACACCCTGCAGACCTTGGATCACTTCTCCAGCTTGTCAAAATCATTTAAGATGTTACTCCTCTCCTCCAAAGTACTTGCATCCCTTCCCAATTTGCTGTCATCGAATAATGGCAGAAAAAATGTTTTCTGTTCCACCCTACAAGTTGCTTAACACGACCAAGCCTGAGGTAAGTCACTGTTGAATGTTATTTGAAACGCGTGCCCATTTGAATAGAAATCCCAAACCTCTCAGTCTGTTTATCCCTCCGTGTATACATCCACCTATGAGCTGGGTGTCTAAACTGCTGTTACATTGGGTGGAGGCCGGAGAGCTGTTCTGCTCTTCCTCACGTAGGCAATGAGCAGTAAGGTGAGTGTGTCTTCTGGACTGTACAGTGATGCCCGCAGGACAGCCCTATGGGGCTGGCACATCTGACTCAGGACCTATAGAGGTCCACACTTCCTTTGAAGTGGTAGCTGAAGGTCAGCCAAGAGACATCTCAGGTGATACTAGATGCCTTTATGTGGGCAACTGCATTGATCCCTAGATCTCCTCCCTAGAAAGGAAGCTTACGTGGCTAGGCTACATGTAGACACCCACATGGTAAATGAGACTTTTCTATGCTCGAATCTGAATCTTGTCCTACCTATCTTGAGGAAGAACTTTTTCCCAGTGAGGGTGACAGAGCCCTGGGACAGGCTGCCCAGGGGGTGTGGAGTCTCCTTCTCTGGAGATATTCAAGACCCATCTGGATGCCTCCCTGTGCTACCTGTCCTAGGGAACCTGCTTTGGCAGGGGGTTGGACCCGATGATCTTTGGAGGTCCCTTCCAACCCCTATGATTCTGTGGTTCTGTCATCTACATTTTTGCTTAGGAGAAAAGCCATATGAAGGTAAAAGAAAATCATATTTGCTGTTACCCCCTAAGCCAATCATTTAGTCAAACACTGAAATTAGATTGGTTTGACATGACTCTTCTTGATGACTCCACAATTGTTTTTCAATCATTGCATCACCCTTTAGTTGCTTTGGTGGTGTTTGCTTAATAATTTCTTCTAAGCACCAGAGTTACATTCCTTTAGCTCTATTTCCTTGGACTCTTTTTAAAAGCTGCCTTTAAAAAACATGTGCCATATTTGCCATTCTAGATTTCTCCAAGATGTCCCACAAGCTCTTGAAGATAATTGTTAGAGAGTCAGAAATTGCTTTGGCAAGTTCTGTGAGTTCCCCAGACTGTGTTTCACTGAGTGTTACCAATTTGAATAATTCTACTTACCTAAATGTTGTTTACCTTCTTCTTTTGCAAGTTCATCCTGCATCTCTATGCCCTTATTAAAACTGTGATAAGTATCTAGTCCTAATTAACTTTGGTTTGTGATGACAGGAAGCTGTTGAATTCTTTGGCCATAGTTGTCCTTCTCCCTTGTGAGCTGCTGGGCCTGTGCTTTCCTTTGTCTTCCTCTTGCTCTCCCCATGTTCCCCAGTGCTCTCTGTGCCCCTTGCTCTTTGTAACACGTTTTACAATGAGGCTGTTCTGGATTCAACGTTATGTATCGTAGATGTGAGGACTCGTGGTGAAAGATTTTCCACCCTTCCTGAGGACCAGATGCTGGAGTCAGTTACTATTAATATTATCTGACAACAGTATTGAAAACCAATGATGTCAGGTTTTGGCTTTAGTGTACCAGTGCTATATCATCGCTTGATTACTTCAGCTCTATACATGAAATGGCATATGATTGCTTCTTTTGCAGGATGTTTTGAAACAGCCTTTATGTAACAATGGACTATATGAGGCAAAATGGAAGGATACAGGCAATACCCTTGGTATAATCCTCTCTGGTATAGAAAGGACAGGGACTTCCTTGAGAGAGTCCAAAGAAGTGCTATGAAGATGATTAAGGGCCTGGAATATCTCCCCTATGAGGAAAGGCTGAGTGAGCTGGGACTATTCAGTCTTGAGAAGAGAAGACTAAGGGGGGACCTAATTAATGTTTATAATTATCTTAAGCATGGGATGCAGGGGGAATTGGCCAGCCCCTTTTGAGTGGTCTGTGGGGACAGGACAAGGGGCAATGGCCTCAAGTTGGAGCACAGGAAGTTCCGCACCAACATGGGGAAGAACTTTTTCCCAGTGAGGGTGACAGAGCCCTGGGACAGGCTGCCCAGGGGGTGTGGAGTCTCCTTCTCTGGAGATATTCAAGACCCGTCTGGACGCCTGTCTGAGTGAAATGTCCTAGGGAGCTGCTTTGGCAGGGGGTTGGACCCGATGATCTCTCGAGGTCCCTTCCAACCCCTACAATTCTATGATTCTATGATAATCACCTTTAGTCTTGTCTCTCTGCTTCCAGCATCTGCTTTCAGGTCATTGAGATCATTTTGCTATTGTGTTTTCCGTTGTACTCACTTCAAACAGCAATCTAGACATTAAGGATAGCTATTAAACAAGGTCATGTTGGAAAAATCATTTGTCTTTGTTGTTTTGTGGTGATGTTTTGGGTTTTATTTTATAATTTCCCCTCAATTCCAAATGTTTATTCAAATGATAGAATTTCTGGACTCATTGAGAGTGTCCAGCAGCAAAGGGCAAACATATTTGCTGATGGCAAGTAGCTTGTCATTCAGCATGGTTGCAATTAAAGCTTAAAATGGTCTTGGATGTAATCTTTTGAACTCCAAATTACGGCCTACATGATAGATTGATGCAGAAAATGTTTACACTTCATTATGCTGTGAGATGATGGATAAGCTCGCAACTGCATTTGATCAGTGAAGTGTGGGAACAGGTCAGATGAAGTAGCAGGCGGAGCAGGTTGAGAAATGAGTATAGAAAGTTAATTGTGGCCAAGATTAATTTCCTTTATTTGGCTATGTGGGAGAAGGGTTTGAAATTGTTTGGAAGGTGTTTCTAATCTCAGAAGACAATAATAGTATTTAGCACTGAACATGACTTTAGGCACATAAATTTAATCTCTGGATTTCAAAGCACTCCACAAACACAGGCGTTAATCTTTTTGCTCATCTTTGGAAGTGGAGGCACTGACAAGTTAGAGGGCTGTTACTTTGCCCCAACCTTCTCCACAGGTCCACAGCAGGTCCGATACAGAGTACTGTTGTCCCTGGTTATCGCACCCTTAGACCAGAAACAGAAAGCCAACTCCTCTCACTATATCATTGGAGAAAATTGTAAATGGGATCTGCTCTTCCTGGAGAATCCTTTTGAATCCTGAGCAAATGGCCAGGTTTGTAACCTGTCTTGGGAGGACATTAGTTAGTTGGCAACTTGCTTAGACAGCAGCACTCTGAGGATTCAGTGCTTGATAGAAGACTGAAGAGTGCAATCTATCTGCATCCAAATGGAGGGATGCAGGAGTGCCTTTGAACCACAACTTGGTGCTGCATCAGGTAGAGAATCCCCTACCTAACAGCCCTCTCTCCAGTTTTCATGTATTTCATGCTAAGGAAGCCTGAGTGGACAAGCCTGATGGCACCTTCTAGCTGGGTGGACACACAGGCATTTGCACAAAAGCAGTGGAAAAAAGAATCAAATTATTTCCCATGAGCTACATAGAACAATGTGCTTTCATTGTTCAATTCTGTATTGCCACCTCCTTGCAAGCGTTCCTGCACGTCACCCAAGCTCTTCATGGTCTGTCCCACAAATGCACATGCAACCTCTAGTCACCCTGACCATAGTTCCCACTCCTCTGTTGCATCTGATGCTCTAAG
This sequence comes from Hypotaenidia okinawae, assembly GCA_027925045.1. NCBI lineage: Eukaryota > Metazoa > Chordata > Aves > Gruiformes > Rallidae > Hypotaenidia > Hypotaenidia okinawae. The sequence goes on from BSDF01000001.1 coordinate 148,291,847, forward strand.
CCCCTTTGAAATCACTGGCTGATGTCTCACCCACACAAACCAAAGGCCAAAATCCTGTAGGCTTCTATGAGTCCCACACTTTTTTCCCCATTTCTCTGCCATTGTTAAGCAGAAGCCGCTTGGCCTTAGATGCTTCCTCCTTCCGAATAAGCTGCTGAAAGAACGAAAAGAAAAGAACACTTTTTCAATCATTTCAGTTCTTTGGGAAATCTGGAGTGGAACACAGACCTCGCAGTTTTCTCAGTGTGTGTCCTGTCAGTTTGTCTCCTCCCAGAGAGTCCAATTATGACTGTGCTGCAGCCGCAGTGCAAAGCAGCCATTGCACAAAGTAACTGATTTTGCAATGCGATTGCAACACATTAAAAATACCATTTGTGGTGTTTCCAGATATTGGCTGCTAACAGGGGCGTTCCTAGAGCAGATGGGCATCTTTTCAGCTGGCGTTTACCAATTTGGGGTACTTGACCAGAGAGGAGATTTTTGTAACGGGGTGGGTGACTGTGTGCCGACGTTAAGTAGGAGGGTGGCTTTTCTTGGGTAATAGACTCAGATGTAGTCCTAATCATGACAATTAAATAGCACATCTCCTGGCACGGAGCAGCGATGCAAAAATCGCAGATAATATTCATCACATCAAAGTAACTGGAACTAGCGTGGGGCCCAGATCTTCCACATGTTACACAGGCAAAATGGCAAGGAAGTAAATAGGAATTTTGGCTGCACCGTGCCTCCTGTCATCACACAGCTTTGAAATCTGAAAATCTAAGGCTTGAGTCCAATCATTCGCTCTTGTGCTCTCAGTGGGAAAATGAATGAATGTGTACACGATGGCATCTTCTATAAACCTGGCTTCTCTGCACACTTTAGGTGCTGTGCATTTAAACTAAAGAAAGCACAAAAAATATTCCGAGTCCCACTGTATCTAAGAATCTCAGATTTTGAGAATTATTGAAATAAGGTATTGCTATTGTTGTAATAACATCATCTAACAACAGTATTTACAACTTTGCGCCATAGACTAAAAAAGGTCACCATATGATGTAATAATATCATAAAAAACATAGCAACTTACATGATGTAACCATATATTACCGAGTTCTTCTACATCACTTTACACCCAGAGATATCAGCCTGCCTTACAGAGAAAAGCAGGTTTAGTATTGCTATCATAATTACTGTTATCATTAGCCAAGAAATGTGCATGCCTGCGCAGTGCAGATGAGCCCAATCAATGTATGTGTACAGAACAGAAATGCCTATAAATATTAATCTGAAAAATTATTTCAATAGCACGCCACATATCAACAAAATTGAAGTGATTTTTATAAGGGGTGAGGGGAATTACTTTCTACCAGGTTATTCAGTCAGCATAGATGACTGGAGAAAAGGACAATGACCATGAAACCAGCATTAATCTTCACATACGATTGATCATTTAATTGCAGTAGTCTTTCATGAAGCTAAATTATCTCTACTTGATACAGAATTGTACTCAAGATTTACAGGGTAAACACCCATCACATTTTAGACATCACACAATAGCCCAAGATATAATTATCAGTTCATCACTAGTTTTGTTAAACCTATCACGTAGGCACTGGAAATAAATCCCAAAATACCAAAACCTCAAGCAGCATCTTAATTGAAATAAAGCAACCTTCATATTCAGGTTATTGAGTCATTTGAAATTAGTATATTTAGCCACAACTCTTGTTCTGCATTTAAAATAGAAGCATGATCTGACATTTTGGGGTAAACTATTATGATGCTGCAAAGAAAAGCTGTCAAGATAATGAAACATGTGAAGCAACTCCAGCAGTGGTATTGCTAGACTATGTTATTAATTTTGGATTAGGTGTGAGTGATGGGTTTATCATTTACACTAGAGACCAGGGTGGAAGGGTTCCATCCAATTCTTCTTTATCAAAAAATGGCCCCCTTTACGACCTCTCTGAAGAGTGATATGTGAACAGTTTATAGCTAAATGATACGACGCTGCTAAAGCTCTGGCAAATAACAAAGGTTATTGGCAATGATAAGTTGCAGCCGACAGCAGAGTGCAACAATCTTCCTTGTCCAGATTTTACCACAAATAAAAAAAAAAAGGTGTAAAAAACTTTCCAGAAGTGGGAAACATGTTTGAGAGCCGAGCAAGCCATTACCTTGTCCAGCCAAAATCTTGCCCAGAATGCAGTTGGTAACCATCTGCCTTCGTACCATTTGTCTGGGGCTCTGGCTGTGCCTGACCTACATGTGACACTTCTGAGCAGATGTGTATCAGGGTACAACAGATGAGAGAATGTCAGTCCCTGCCAAAAGGACTCCACACACATTGGGAAGGATGAATACCAATAAATCAGGGTCAGATGGGATGAGTTGTATGGCTTTTTTCAGGGTTGAGAAACAGTTGAATTGTTTTATCTATTAAATGAATTGATAAAATATTTAATAGTAATGTGTCTTCTTGCTGCATTTGACTTAAGCAGTAACATAATGTTTATGTCCACTTGGGACCTTTTATTTTCAGGGCATTAGAGACTGAAACACAGGTTTGATGCCTGGAAATTGAGATCTACCAAAACGACATTAATTCCATCCTATTACCTCCCACTTACCTTCTATTCATACTTCATTTAACTTGTATGAGTGAGCGATTGAGGCGCAGTATCAGAGATCACAGGCTCAGCGTATGTATTTGAGATGTTCCAGGAAGTGGATGAGGGAAGGGGATACTTGGAAGGACTAAACACAGACGAGTTGAGTGCACATATGTTGGGAGGCTCTGAACATACACAGAACGTACGTGACAGCTGAGACAGGGGACGTGCTGCGCTGTCAGCAAGCATCACGTAGAAATGGAGATTGCCACGTGCTCAGCTAGTATCCCATGTCTGTCTGATACAAAGCTGCCAGTGCCTCTTCCTTTAAATGGTGAGAGATGGCATTTTGTGGTAGGCACTTGTCACTTGGAAGGGGTGTTGCATTCAGCTGGCCAAGGAAGAGTTTTCAAGGGACAGGCTCCCCAGTGTTAAGAGTAGCAGTTACGGCTGTGTGTGGGACCAAAGCTTCAATTTCATCATCTTTCCAGCATTAGCTTTGCAATTCTACAAGAACGTCTTTGTTAAGTAGCATGGTCCTTAATCGTCACAGTGCCTTTTAATGAAGCTTCACCTAAGGATCTGTCTACAACCGGTCAATGCCTCGTCAAAAACGCTTTGTATGCTGACTTCTTTATAAAAAGAATGAAAATTAATTTCTCATCTAATACCTAAGTGTCCTACATCATTATTAATTTATCACAGGCAATTAATAAGCATTTGTAGCAGCTGGATACATGATGCAGTTAGTTACATGATTTTAAATAATAAAAACCAAGTGGGCAAAAAAGAGAAGCAAAATTGATGAGAAAATGGAATACATTTGATTTAATAAGGCCTCATGCATCTTTTCAAAGACAGCTGAATAAATCTAGAGCAGAGGAATTTGTCTCCTTTTCTGTATTATTATTACCACTAACATTAATTTAGCTCGATGTTATTTTAAACCCATATGTTTTCAGAATCAGAGATAAGTGTCTGATATCCTTGAATGCACACACAAGCTGTGCATTTAGAAATAAGGTGTTTTCTCTAGTACTGACTTACCCAGACCTCACGCATCCCTGCATTTCCTACTCCCAGTTCAGTTTAGCACCTATCCGCCGGAAGCCACAAACCTAAACACTGCGATCCAGTGGTGACTACTTCAGTAAATCATGTCACCTTACAGCAAGCTGAATTAGGACACTTTCCCTGGACCACACACTTCCTAGAGCCACCAAGTTTGTGTGTGCTCGCCCTTGCCCGTTCCCCCAGCATGTACGGGGACCGAGGAGTGACATTTCTCTCCATGCACATGTTCAAAGAGTAGAAAAGAGCTTTTCCAACCACGCTGTTTGGGTCACGCTGTCTTGATCTCTCTGAGTGCTGGCTGCTTGTGTGGTTCTGATTTATCCTTTTTGTTGACAGATGGTTAATACGCAGCTAACATTTGAGTAACACTGCTGGTACCTGTCCCCAGCTGGTCAAGTGGCCATTTCCCAGAAGCTTAGCTCATGGAAAAGGGGAGGTGGGAGGGGTTACTGTGTTTCATTCAAAATTCCCAGGTGTCTTGCAGTGGAGACAGGACCTCCTGCAATATATTAATCTTGCATTTTTCACGAAAGCCATGAGGCCTTCTAGTTAACTTTGTATTTAGAATAAGTAACAGCAATGTGTAGAACACAGGAATTAAGTTACATCAAAATGACAGCCTTTAAAACAGAGCAAGGGAAAACTGTAATGCTTCCTCCTGCACCATTGACTTGAGAGAGATAGCTAGACTTTTGGGAATAAGGCTACATAAATTCATTTTTTTGTGTGTGTAGTTTTGTACTGGCATGACCTTCTCCTAGGGTTTCATTACAACATTTAAGCTTCAAGATATCCTTAAAATCGCAAATCAACAGATTAACCTCAGCCCAAGAAGTAACATTTTTTCCTGGAAGTTTGTTTCGCAGGGTAACTTCTTCAGTTTGGAGTAACAGACACAGAGAAAGAAGAGCCTTGCCCTGGCACAAAATTTTTGACAGAACCCCAGAAACCACTGACAAACTGTCTAAATGGTCTCAGCAAAGTATGTTGTCCTTGATATGTTATGGAATTAGCACCAGACAGTAATTCCTGATCTTTCTGATTCAGAGGATGCAATTCACCTCACCTGAAGGTAGGCATCCATAAAGAAGATGTCTCCATCAGAGCTATTCTCCTAGTCATTTTTTGCTTATCAGCAGAGAAATGAGACCTTCTCCCTTGTGATTCATCTTGTCCTAAGGTAATCATCCAAACCAGATCAGATGAACTAGATGCCTGTTTGTAGCCATTAGTCTAGGAAGGGAACCTTCGTTTAGCTCAGGTGGAGACATCTACCTGGCAGATGCCTCAGGTTAGGTGAGATAAATGTTATCAAGCGTCTCTCCAGCGTTTCTGTGTCCTTAGTAGAGTAGACAGGAATAATTTGTCATAAAGAGGAAGTCTGCATTCAAAACAGGATCTTCCCATGTAGTATTTTGCTACGGGGCACAGTCTCTTCCCTTCTGGAAGGAAGAACTGCAGCTTGTCCTGCAGTGACAAAGCATAAAACACAGAAGTGGTCTCTGTAAAAATTTAGGGATGCAGTGAATTGCACCCTATTGCTCTAACAAAGGAGTCATCTTTCTGTATTACTGGAAAAAAATGAAAGGAAATGACCATGGCACCGTTCAGAACAAAGACCCTCCGTATCCCTCTCAGCACTGTGCTTATTTTGTGGGTGGGGGTGTTATCAGGGGGTTGTATTATCTGAGCAGGAGGGAGGAAAAACCCCAACAAGACGACGTTTAAATCTGAGAGATAAATTGCAGGTGTGTCTTTGAATAATACTAAAATTCTCTATTTCCTTCTGTTTACAGTATATATCCTATTCTAAAATAGATCTGACTGGGAAAACAGAGAGTACCTCCACATTTATTGCACTTCTGGAAATGTATGTGTATTTATTACTGGCATCTGCTACTGGTGACAGCTCTTGAGTAGAATCCAAAAGTCCTGAATAACACTTGGCTTGCTTTATTATGGTAAAAAAAAACAAATTAAAAATTGCTTTTGCAGGCTCACAGCAATTAGCAGAAAGATTGTATTTTGTTCTGCATGCCCTTTACTAGCAGTAATCCAATATTGAATTGCCTTAGAGGGTCTCAGCAATAACTGGGTCAAACTCTCTCATAACTCTTTCCGCTTGACCTGGAAAATTGACACTACCATAGGAGTGCAGGGTATATACGTATGCTGTCGAAACACTGCCTGTATTTCAATCTTGCACTCAGTTCTCCATTTATTCACCTTCCTTTTATGATTTATTTGAAGTTTGTCCATACCTCAATTTTTTTCCAACCTATTTAGCCGCTAGATAAAGACCACTTAGCTGCTAGCAGAAGCAAAATTCATCTTCACGCAGCATTTATACTGAGCATGTTCTAATTAAGTCAGTTAAAGTAGTTCTCTGCAATTCAGCAGGTCTGAACAGCTCTCCATTCATCAGTGATCTCCTGTAAACATTTAGGACATCTTGACCTTGACTAGCTGCGAGTGTAGAAAACGCAGCATGACTGAGATTCACAGGCTGCTGCTTCTCAGCAATAGGGTGGCAGCTTTTTAAGATGCTATTCCAAGATATTCCCAGTCATGAATGCAAAGAGGCAAGAAGGACAGCGGCAGCTCATGAAGAAGGAGTCCTATGGCAGGACCAGGGTGCTAGGTGGGAGGGAATCTCTTGGTAGGGTTGGAGTAACAACGTGATTTGATGTAGTCTCCTTCTAGTACCCGCACAGGAAATTGGGTGAACCATATTTTTCCTCCATGTGCATGGAACAGTTTCTCACTTGATTTTGCAGAAATACAGTATTTTAAGAAGCAGACCTAAATTCAACAGACATAATCTTCCCTCACCTAGACCTTTTAAGCCGACTCTCAGAAGCTGATGTGCATACTATCAAGGTTTCTTCATTATCACAGTCTGAATACTTTAATACTTCTACCTACAACACCCAGAAATATTCTCCATTTTACAAAGTCCACAAATGAATGTAACTTTTAAAGTAAATGTAAATATCTAGGCTCGGGGGTTGGACTAGATGATCTTCCAAAGTCCCTTCCAACCCCTAATGTTTTGTGATTCTGAACCAGCAGAACAGGTTACACTGAAAAACAGGTGGCTTGCAAGCATGAAACCATGACAGAGAAGAAAGTATCACTACCCATGTTGCCATGTTTTACCCAAAGTCCAGAAACTAAAGCAATCCCCAGAACACATGAAACCCAGTTCTTATTCTTGTCACACTCATAGTGGATCTGAACTTACATTTCTTACACCCCCTGAGTGTCTAAATACCAGGCTGTGCAACATAAGGATGCTCCTGACAATGCCACTCTTCTTCCTACCTAAAAGGTTATTGGGGTAGGAACTGGTGCCCTGGTATTACAAGTCCCTGATGATGCCGTGACCTCGGCTCCATCCATCTTTCTCTCCTTGTCTGCCTCTGGCTCTATTTATATTTAGCCACCGAGCCTTTGTATAAAACAAGCACTGTATTCTTTACTTCCTTCCCTGCGTTTTGAATGCTGTCTGTACTTTGCACTTAATTTCATGAGGGACTAAAGTGCTTGAAATAGATTCGATATGTTTTCTTTCAGCCTGAAGTGATAATTGTTATCATTTTCTTCTACAAGGGAAATTTTTTAAAGTTTTAATTTCATACCTGCTGTTTTTAAATTTTTCAGTTTGAGAGATGAACGGAAGAGTCATTTTTTTATAAAAAAGATTTCCCAATTTCTCTTTGTTCTATTCATTATACTATCTGCTGTTAACTGCCTTGAGGTTTGGTAAGGTTTCAGACATTGAATGTCCTTGCAGTTGAGACTAAGCTTAATAATTTAACAACATTTTTCAGTGTTCAAAGCCAGGAGAGTTTGAGTTGTTCAGCCTGTGAGTTGTAGTTGCACAAAGTCTATTACACAGTATGAAATGTTGATAATTTCCAATCTATTAAAGCAGTCTCTTTGCATTCTGCTCTTATTCCCTGATGTTAAAAAAGGTGCTAATTAAGCAGAATGAGTTCAACTACAGCTTTATTTAAGGGAATTTTGCTTAAATTTATCAAAACGCAACCCAGAGAAATACTTCTGAGATGAAGTAAAATAAGATAAGATTTTATTTCTCAAGGAAGGGGTAGAGATATAATCAGGAGCTTATTATGACCCAGATATTTTTGGCATTCATGTATAGATAGCAGATATTTTTCTGGTATGTCATTCCTCTAGCAACAGAGAGCTGAATACAGGTGGATTTTATAATCCTATCTGTACTCCACTCCATGAAAACTAAGGATCACAGTGAACGAAACATATTTTTCATGCAGAGAAATCACAGTAAGAAACTTCCTCTAGCAGCAGGCTTTCCCTCTCCTCAGTTGGCTAAGGATACATCTCCCCCTGAAGGGGTGAAGTTAGGAAACAATGGGGATCCAGAGAGAGGTAGCAGCTTCAGGCTCTTCTACAAAGAAGAACTGATGAACATCCTGTGCTTTGCCTATTTTTATCTCCATTGTGCTCAAAAATTTCATAAAAGCCCCTATTAAACTTCAGTATAAGAGCAGCTACAGGCAGGAAATGAAGGTTTGATGACATTGGGCTAAAGTTATGACCAGCCCAGTCTGGTGACCTGGGATGAAAAAATGAGCCTCATATGCATTCATAAAATAAATACACATACATATGAAGCCAAACAGAATCCCTCACTGACAACTATTTGCATAGGAGGGGTTGGTGGTTAACAGAAGGAAGTTATGTGATTACACTTTTTGTCTCACTGACAAATAAAGGCTCTGGGCAGCATCCCCTAAATGCAGTAAGAAAATAGAAAAAAATCCAGAAAATGAAGACCTGGATGAGGGAGACATGGTGGTCAGAAGGTAGACTGTTGCTGGTGAAGGTGGCATTTTCTGCTGTCCAGTTGTCTGAGGCATGACCGAGTGACTAATAGGGAATTGATGTCCCGTCTTGCATGTCAGGGTCCGTGCCATTTGAGAAGCTCTGGGGTCCCCCAGCATCCCCAGCTGCTGCTCCAAAAGAGCACAGCCCTTCAGCAGCCCTGTGTGGTATCTCCCAGCCCCACATTTTCTATCCATCTGCATGCTTCCAACAGAATTAGACACTTGTGTTTAGCAACAGACTTCTAGAGAGGCCTAGAGTGCCACTGACTGCAGCCACCTACCTGGAGACCCCAAAATGTAGGGCTCCTCACCAGGAGTCCAAACCCTTAAGCAATTTTGATGAAGCTAACAAAGAACAGCAAGATGTTAAGGAAGCTAATGCTTATTATATATTAAAGGCAATCCTCTTTGACAACTAAAGCCTATTAAAGTAAGCACGTGGATTACAAACAGCATGGCTAATAATGAAATGGGCATGTGGAAAATGTTCTGCAGGCCAAAACCAAGTGAACACAGAACAAGTCTTAACACAGGATGAGTATTAAGGCTTATTAACAGTTCCTTTCAGTTACTGTGGTGGCTGGTACTGTGTATAGGCGTACTGGAGAAATGACATGGAAGACAAAGCAATTTTCCCCTTGTATATGCTTTATTTGCTTTGCGATGGCAGGAGCCAAACCTTTAGTCACCAAAGGCAGTGTTCATCGAATGTCCATACTACAGACATCTGTATAAGATCTGGTCACCCATTGTTAGAAACTGACACAACAGGGACATAAATTCCTCCACTTTTTTAGATATTCACCTCAGGGTGGGGTGAAAGAGGTCCTATGAATGCCTATTTTCCTCCAGCAGCTATACCGGGTGGCCTGCTGAGGTGGGCAGAGGGGTCCTACCCCAAGCTACCTATGTGCTGTACAACTTGGTGCCTTCCTAAATGCAATTGGACTGTAAAAATACAGCTAGAGAATTTAACCTTTTTGCCAAAAATGGGGTTCTCACAAAATGTTAAGGTTGTTGCCTGCATATTTTAGGCTCCTGGCTCTCAAGCACTGTCAATGCTAGGTAAGCAGATCTGCTGAAGATTTCATGGAAGCTTAGGCCCTGAGTGTTCAGTTGTGGTTTGGTGTGGAACCATAACCATCACATTTCATGTTGTCATGGGGAGAGCATGCTTGCTAAGGCACAGTGCCATGCAGTTGTCCTGTGCTGAGGACCTGAACTAGTGCCACTACCCAGGGCTGCATCGTTCAATGTGGATACATGGGTTTTCTTGGTGGTAGCATGCTCTCAAGCTTTACAGACCCCATCTGTCACAAACTATGTCCCACCATTGAGTTAAAAACAAATGCCTCATCTAAGCCATGAGAAAAAAAGGCAAACCCCAACCCCATCAGCCTGACATCTTTACAACATCCCCACTTAAGAGTGCTCAGCAGTAGATGGAAGGCAGGCTCAACAACTGGTATCAGGCAAAGGGACACTTGCAATGCTGTGAGAAAGGAAGACAGATGGGACGTCTCACTGTGAAAGTGCCTTACTATGACAGTGCACAGCCATTTCATCAAGACAGCCGCAGACATCAGATGCTGGGGAGGAAGAGTTACAGTCAGCAAAAGGGAAGTTACTTAGCACCCTAGAAGGTATTTGTTATATTATTTTCTCACTCTGTATGCGCAAAAAGCAGTGTTATGGGAGAAATTAATTCCTGCAGATTATCTGCTTTCCGAACCAACAGTGATCCAACAAAGACTGAAATAAATCCATAATGGGTGTACTATCTATCTACGTTCCAAATCAATATTGGAGATGGGCTACCAGTGTGAAAAGCCAGAGATCCAGGCCAGAGATGCATGCAGTATTACAGGGACGGAGAGAAATCTATACACTCAGTGTATTTATCTACATTCCAAGCCAATATTAAAGCTAGTTTACTCATGTGAAAAATAAGTGCTACATAGTTCAGAGGGGGAGAACACATCAATAGTTGTACTGGGGAGACGTGTGCTAAATAACAAAGATAGCCTTCGTGCTGTGCCTATCTAGTGTGTCTGCATTGTGTGGGGAAATTCTACCGTCGCCCAAAATACTCAAGTTAAGCAGTCTTTTTGAAAGAAACGTAATTATGCTTTCTGTTCTTCCAAACTTCACTGGGAGCTGCTAGAAGTTCTTATCTCACTGCTGTCTCTCCGCCTTGGTGTTTTCTACAGCCCTTGTCACGGTGACGGGTGGCCTCACTAAACCCAAGGAGCACAACGCTGATGTGCCTCCACAGGGACCTGCCCTTCCCTCCGTTACTTGCTTCCTTCCCCTGTCATTGACAGTGGCTTCCTGTCTCCACGCTTCGCTGCTTGCCCTGTCTTCACTCCATTTTACTTGTGACTGTTGAGCCTGACATTTTTGCATCACCCGAAAAGGTGAGGCAGGCAAAGTCTGATCGATTCGCTGGGATTTGGTCGGTTAATAGCAACACCTGCTTCTTTTGCCAGCTGGCATGGAGTAGGAGTAGGGAAAAAAGAACACAACAAGGTCTTCTCCTCATGCAAGGCTTGCCCGGTCCCAGGTTTCCCTGTTGCTGACCCTTGCACCCCTCACACACGTGCCCTTTTATTGTCTGCTGAGACAAAGGCTGCCTCCTGTGAGTGCCAGGCTTGCGCAAGCTGTCCAGCCCTGCTGTTCCCTTTATCCTTCCTCTGCCTTTGCAGGCATTTTTTTTTTCCCTTTCTTTTAGCTTATCAACACCAGGAGGGGCCAGCTGAGCTGAGCCTTTTTTTGGTGACTGCGTTCTCACCCCCATCAACACCTGTCTCTCTCATAAATTAATCCAAAATCAATCAATAAGCCAATCAGATAAGCCATGTCCCTTGCTTTGCACACACATTTATCTTGCTCTGATTAATATCCCAACAATGAGTCACCAGCCGTTTAGCCTAATTTTGGGAACTCTACAATAGACAAGCCTGTTCTGGAGCTCACCATTTATTTTCCATGTCAACAAAAGAGCTGGTTTCTTATGAAAAGGAAAATGCCCCAATGCCCCACTCAATATATTCAGGTGCTGACGAATAATTGTCCCCAAATAAGGCACCTCCTTACCAAGATGATGTTTAATATGAGCATCTGAGGGCTGCTTGCAAGAGCCTGTAACAGCAAATCTGGAAGGGAAAGGCATATTTAAGCAGACCTGGGAGCGTTGCATGTAAATTTTGTTGGGTATCTTATCTGAGCTTAGTCCTTGATAAAAATCTTGCTAAAGAATCAGACACAGCTCTTCTCTCTTTACCTCTGAAAGATTTCTTCTGCATATATGCAAATGAAGGTAATCAAACCCCACTGTCTGCATGGCTCCTCTAAATCCTTCTTACGAAGGATTTCTTCCTGCGAGGACTGACAGATCTCCTGGCTGGCAATGTCGCAGCTGGGAAGCCAGGAAAAACAATTTCAAAACTCCAGGAGAACAGACTCTTTGTTTTCATAAGTGCAGTGAGATGTGGTCATTTTTGTCAGGAGCTGTATCTAACAGCCAGGTATCAGCTCTCGCTTTCTGCTGTAGGCACCACAGGCACCGACAGAGGCAAGAATGGTTTTGGACAGTGCTGAAACCCGTGTGTGTCACACTGTTGGAAACATGTTGGCAGAGAAAACTTGTGCTATTTACATGGGGGCAATTTCTTTCTGTCACAAGTGCATTTTCTGATACCTACGTGACATGACCATGTATTTCTCAAGACAGCTCATTTTTAGGTCCTTTTAGAAAGGATATGATGGCTTCATGAGCTGGACTGAGATCTGAACTCCTCAAGAGCGATTTCATGCCAGGTTCTCATATTTGATGCCTCTGTGGCTTTGGGTGTGCCTGATCCTACAAGGCGCTTGGCATTGTGCAAGGCCCAGGTCCCAGTCCACCGAAGCTCTTAAACACATGATTAATATTTAGTCCCTTTGACTTCAGTGACTAAACTGCTTGGCTGGATTCACTCCGAGGCACTTAATCTTCCTACTTGAATTTCAACATTAGCAAAATGAGGATAATTTTTTTTTTCTTTAATATAGAGGGCTACAGCGAGCATTAATTAGTTAATGTATGTGGAGCGCTTTGGAGATATAAGGGCTATCTAGATGTTAATTTATGCAGATAGTGGAAGAAGTAGAAGGAAATAATTGCTGTCTCTCACCTGTTCAGGGTTTCAGAACAGCATTCATTCCCTCACCTGCTGAAGAACAGAAACTAAGCGCTGAGACAAGCCCACGCTCAGGAGACACTCAGAGTACGCTTATCAGATTTAACACACTTTCCCATTTAAGGGAACGCAATCAGCTCTGTATTTGCATTTCCCTTGCAAATGAGCCTCGCTGACTCCTTATGGTTGGCTTTGCAGTAGCTGCTTCTCATATCTCAGTGCCGTGATAGCAAACTGCCTCAGCACTGTAGCGTGCTTTCATCTACCGTGTATCTATATTTAATTACGAACCTGGCAAGGACCCTCCAGCACTGGCGATTGGTGGATTCTCTCCCGTTCCTGTTTTGAGGTGCTGAATTTGGGCCATGTGAGATCTCAGTTTGGCCAAGCGCTTATCTTGAATCTATAGATAAGTAAATAAAACACATAAAAGGGATTGGTTTATCTCACCTCTTTGTAAGTTGTTTGTGCAAGGTTTGTGCTCTAAGAGAAGTACTATGAAGTGACTTTGGCGAAGATGCCCTTGCTGTTGGCTCAGGAGGCCTGTGAATAGTATTGTTATCTCTCCAAAACTGCAAAGCCACGGCAGCCCCTAGATCCCTTTCCCACCTGAAATAAGCCTCCTGGGATTTCTGCCTGGAGTTTCAAGCCCACCCTCTCTAGCTGTGCAGCAGGTCTGGTCATTCTTCCACTGCAAAACTACTTTCCCAGCTGAAAAATGGAGAGTGAATGCAAACGTGAAGCTTTATACCTGGGTCTTCACCTGCCCGTGGGCCTAAGGGAAGCAGGAAGAGATCCAAACAGGGCTAAATAAAGAATAAGAGAAATAAGACCGGGTAAATCCTTCAGAGATCACAATCTCAAGACACTGTTTTTAATCCTGGTGGAGGTAAGCCTGAAAGTACCTGCTGCCCGTCAGCTGGGAAACAGCTTGAAATGAGAAGCTGGGGGGCGGGTCAGCCCCATTCATCCAGCGGGATTCCATCGCTGAGTGGGGTCAAGCAGCAATGGGTGCAGAGGGGACTCCAGGCACCTTGCTGGGGAAGCCCATGGGCACCAGAGGTGTCTGGCTGTGGGGTACAGGCTACAGCAAAAGCCCTTCATACATCTCTGAGCTGTGTGACTGCTCTACTCTGAGTTGCAAAGCTGATTATAAAATTCACCTTAAATAAAGCCGCTACTGCCTGGGAAATGTTGCTGGTACGCCTGAACAATAGTGTATAAAATCTCAGTGACAACCGTATGTACCCATACGCTCTGATTTACATCTTCTCTTTCCCTAATGAAACGCCATCAAGTTTTATTGCTAGTGGGCTTATTGGTAATGGAAAACAAACACTCTGGATGAAAATGGAGAGAATAAATTTTTCTAATTTTTGTCGTCCTTGTTTACCAATGCACCTTCAGTTCTGAATTAACTATTATTTGTTCCAAAGGTGGATGCTAGCTATCCCAAATTGCATCGCTAATGCGGGGAATGTATGAATCTTCTGACTGATGCGTTGTGATTGCATGGAAATTTGCATCTTGCCAGGAAGAAGGCTATCACTAGTGAGGTAATTGGCACCCAGCTCATGGAGATAACAGCCATATGTCAGGGATTACTGCTTATACCAGAATTTCACCTGTGAACGGCTCTGCTGACTGTTAGCAAAATCAAGCTTACAGTCCCCGAGCAGAGGACTTTGTTCAAATATTTAAATGCAGCAGACAGAGCTTACAACTTTAAAAACATTATGTAAAAATCCATACAGTAACACCATAGGAATCTGCCAGTTAGTGTTTGCATTAGAAGAAACCCATTACGCTGTTACACTAAGCCAATCTTTCTTAAAATTTACTACTGCCTCACCAGAAGCAAAACATTTCAGAATTGATTTTTTTTTCTTTTTTAAGCACAGAGGCTTTTAAAAACTCAGTTGTATATTTCGTTTGTGTTATGGTATCACCCATAGGCTCTGCTTGAGGTTGCTGGATGCGGTACGAGCAGAAACAAATCAAATCAGAGACAATCAAATCCAAAGAAAGAGAAATCAAAAATCAGAGGCAGTCTGTACCTCACAGACTTTACAGTCTCGGCAGGTGAGACAGACACAGGAGAGAGAAAGAGGGTGAATCCATGTAAGATTAGAGGAGTGGTGGCACAGAGAGATGAAGTGACTTTGGCCAAGGTTATACAAGAAGCCTGAGCAGAGCTGGGAAATGAGGCCAGAGCTCCCGAGACCCTCAACCACAAGGCAATCCTTCCCACTCCGTGCATCTCCTCTCTCGTTCTCTGCCTCCCTTTTTAAAGGCAGAAAACATTCCAGCTGAGCATTTGCAGTTCCCCAAATTCCTTCTCTTGTTTCCCATTCTGAGATCTTGAAGCCAAACAATCCCCTCACGTAGCCCGCCCGTGTTCGACAGGTTTATTTTCAGGCACTGTCCTGACGATAATCATCACAGTGAGATTTTCAAAGCAGGGATGAGACAGTGACAATTTACTTGGCTCAGTTTCTCTGCCTGAGCTAGTAAACAAATATTATCATTGCAGATGTGAGTAGGAGCTGGGTAGTCTCCCGTTAGGTAGCATGCAAGTCCCCACCATGGAGAGTCACGCCTCTCGCAGGCTTCGCGATTGCTAAAATCCAATTTAAAAGCCCATTGTTGGGACAGGCAACCAGGGAAAGCAGCTGGTACTTTGAGTAGTGGGAGAAACGCACTGTCCAGCGTGGGAGGAATATTCCCAGCTCCACTTGCCCCTGCAGCTTCGCTCTGCTCAGTGAGCCGCAGCCTGGGCACAGATGAGCAGCCGGCAGCAGAGCGAAGGCATCCAGTTCTGACTGAGAAGCCAAGCGGTGCCCCTCCTGTGGTGCAAACGAAGGAGGTGCAGGGGCTGCAGCTGGGGACCTTGAGAGTGGGGCCAGCTGTGTGAAGCTTGACAGGTCTGGGACTGGCTGGGAGCGAGCCTGCGCTACCACCTGATGCATGGCAGCGATACCAGAGCAGGATGCCATTCAACCCAAGCCATCTTGCAGATGGCTTCTCGGCTTAGCTAAGCAGATTGGGGGGAGCAATGTGGTAACATAATTACAGTGATTCTGGGATCAAAGCCGTGCTGTGCCGCTGAGACATACTAGCTTGTAGCCTGGAGAGCTCCAGCATGGCACGGCATGCATTGGGTAGAGCAGTCCTTACCTTGCAGAAATGCATATGTATGCACGTATAATAGATGCTGCTATGGAGTGAAGCCTTGCAAGCACCATACAGGCAGCCAACACAGCTCTGGAACCCAAGCCATGCAGGTGGTGTGGTCACGTTGCAACATCTGCTTTTGGGATAATTAAAGTCACCGAATGCTTTGGCAGCTTGCAAGTGACTGCTGAAAAAGCCTTTAGGAGTCATGTTACTCATCTGTTCTAAATGTTAAAGGGGTTGTGGAGGATCAGCTCAACTAGAAAAGCAAGGTGTTCTCAAGTGGGGGGTGGAAAGGCATTCCGTGTGGGGATAGATAATACACAAGAGCAGAAAAAATATGTTTACACAAATTAACAACCTAAAACCATGTTGAGGAGGGATGTAGGAAAAAGAGCTTACTTCTGAATGCCACATTAGCAAACCTCTGAGGGGAGTGTTTTGTGCAGGCTTGTTACTGACATTTGCAGTGGAGATGCTGAAGGATGATGTCAAAGCAAGGACACCAACTGACCCAAGATGGAAAACTAGTGGACATGAGGACCACAAGAGAGACCACACTGATTGGTTCCAATGACTTTTACATTCATCCTCTGCCAGTTAATCGTTGAGGGGCTTCAATGACATCTTGGCCAGCCTCTGTAAGTACTTATGAATGGAGAAGGTACCTCATGGGGAAGGTACCTCATGGGGAAGGTGTTCAGTCTTTCCGATGAAAGATTTTGGGACAGTGCAGTTGAAGAAACACAGCCTGAAAGAAGAATGCATTTTCTTAGGAGCGTCGAAGCTCCTTTGTCTCATTGTAGTGTAGACGTGTCGTTATAAAGATCTCTCATTTTAGCAAACACAATGACTTGGATCCCATTTTGTCCATTACACTCCTGATAGAAAGATGAAATCACTGGGGCCTCCAGCCATCAAAAGAAGTCCTTGCACAGAATGACAGTCGACAAGGGGAGGAAAGGAACATGGCCACGACTTGAACAAGGTTGTTTGCACCCCTGCGGTGCATTGGCTGAGCATCCGCGGTTCTTCACACAAACAGTAATTCTAACGAAATCTCACACTTCAGAAATTCACCGGGAGCCCCGGTAAACAGTGGTTAGTTAATGCACTGCTGTCAGCAAAACCAGCATTCTGACTTCCCCTGAAACATATGAAGTTGACTTGCTAGATCAGGGCTGCAGGATGAGTAACAGGAGCGGTGAGTCAAACACACACGGTTTCTGTGCGCACTCAGAATGAAACAGCGGCCGTAACTTCTACGGGGCTGGCACATGCTGCCCCGCTCTCACAATCACTCTTTTGCAAACAAGATGTGTGCAACTTGGCAAACACCTGCTCCACACAGAAGGGATGACTTTTTATACCAAATTTCAAGCTTCAGAAGTCAGGTTGTGTCTACACAAACAGGTGTGGATGAGTGCGTTTGCTTTGCATATTCTCAAGCGCAGGTGGAAAAGGAGAGCACCTGCCTGCACCCAGCTGGGCTACGGATTCTCAGATGCGTTCAAACCATCGCCTTTCTCCTCTCCCCTGCAAAGAAGGCTGAGCAAACCACACAGTCAGTGCTAGGGAAGTGGTTTGCTCACTGTAGTTACTATTTCACCCTCTTTTACCTCAATAATAGCTAAAGAATTGGTTTTTCGTTTTGTTTCCCTAAAACCTCCCCAGAACCAGGATCCATTCCCTCATGAATTTTCATGCCTTGAAGGGAATACAGCTGCAGGTGCCTGTGCCATGTGTAAAAACAGGAAGTTGTCTGGCAATTTTTTTTGGCAGCTTTAACTTTTTTGTTGTAAAACAGAGTAAATACTGAGCCCGCTGGTGCACTGTGGGAAATCTGTGGCTGACAAAACTTCAGTGTGGGAAGGCTGATTAAATGATACTTGCATCACTTCTAATCTTGATGGTGGCTGAAGGACAGCAGGAAGCTCAGCTGGAGCAGGAGCCTCCCACCAGTGGTGATGGAGCCGCCTTTTCTGGACCAGTTATTGTCCTGTATCACATAAGTAACACATCTGGGGGAACGTGAAAGGGATTATTTGGTTTCTTTGGTCAGATAAATTTGCAGGGATATTACGGGCACTTTCAATTAGATAGGTATGAAGACTGCAGTACCGCTAACTAGACTTACCCTGGGTTTCAGGCAAAGAAACTTTATGTTAATCCTTAAAAGGTGAGACAACATCTATTAGCAAACCTCAGTGACTGAGAGGAAAGACAGGGAAAGAGGGATAAAGGGAAGAGTGCACTATGTTTCGGACCAGTGCGATAGATGGTACTTTCTAACATCTTGCAGCTTTGAAGCAGGATGTATTTTGGGGTCTTTATTTCAGACTACCCATAAATATGGAAGGCTAAAAAGCCTGACCTGCTCTACACAGTAGGTACAAGGAGAAGTGGTGAAAATCGCATGGGCAAGGCTTGATTTTGCTCCTGGGTTGCTCTTACTCTTCTGTTTCTCAAAAACAAGGGCAGGGTACTGCAGTGCAATTCTGTTGGTAGTGAACTCACAACTCAGTGCACAAAAGACTGGGCTCTCCCACTGTCTTCAGCCTAGGTCGGTGGCAAGCCTCCTTGGCTTGAAAAATCCCGTTCTGAAACAAGAACGTGGCTTGAATGACAAGTAGGATCTAACCCAGAGAAAATAGTTTCTTACCTTCTCACTCTCTTTCTGAATACCTAAAAGTACACTGAGCTATGCCACCTCCCCTCTCAGTGAACTATCACTACAAGGAGTCAGATGGGCTCTTCCTGAACCAAAGTACTACTCACTCGCAGCAAAATGTGCAGCATTTGCACTGCCTCTTTGAGTGCTGGAAAGTTTAGTACACTCCCAAAAAGTATAAAACCAGTCAAATTTCATTATTAAAGGGGTTATTAATTTAGCAGGCCATGGTTGAAAACTTTCCAGACTATGTAATATCTCCTCCTTGCCAAATTCATAAATGTGTAAGAGCAGTGACTTAGAAATAAATTAGTCTATTCAGCCAGAGTGCAATCTACTGTGCTTCCAATTAGTAAAGGTATGGGAAACATGGAAACTGTGTGAGAAAGCACCGCCTAGCAAAGCTATGCCCTCTCTGGTCATGAGGGTGGAGACGTGAAACAAAGCCCAGAGCCTGGAGCCAAAAACTGGAGAGCAAATATGGGGCTATTACAAGGCACCAACTGCCCACCTGCACCTTCACACCACTCCTTGAATAGCAGCAGCCCTCATGGAGGCTAAACCAACAAACAGGCTACGTGCTTGGGAGCTCAGCTGGCATTTTAGAGTCCCTCTCCAAGCTTCCACCTCAAACTCATAGATACTGGATGCTAAAGCCTGTCACATTAAATGTGTCTCGGGATATTTTGTCCATGACATGACCTGAAGCATTTTCTTTAGAGAGCCTGATACATTTCCACTAGATGGTGATGCTAAGTGCCATGTGTGATTGAATAACTTGTCTCCCCTCTTAAAATGTGGAAAGAACTTAGACAAGCATTTAGAAGCTTTGTCATTAAATAGTTTTCTTTTCAATTGATCTATCTTGTGTGGGGAAGACAACTACTAGATCCATCAATTGCCAGTGAAAAACTAGGAGCAGATCTTAATCAGTTAAGTGGGCAAGGATAGCCTGACAGCTCCCCTTGCGACGCAGCTCATTTGGGGCCTGACTATTCAGCTGGATTAGCAACTTCAGGCACCAGAAAGTTGACCTTAAATGAAGGCAGAGCTCATGTCGGCAATGTGTCAATGGAGCAGCACGGTGAGAAGGGGCAGCACAAACCTCTCTACGATCCCCTGCTGAGGACTGCAAGACCTTTTTTCTTTAATTATTTATTTTTATTTCCCTGAGAGCCTCACACAGCTTTTAAGTGCCCTAATTGTTTCTGAAGCCTCAGTCTTTTCTCCTTCTGTGGATTTTTTGCTGTCACGCATCCCGTGACATGTGCTGTTCAGCTGAACCCCCTGTAGCTCCTGCTGCTCCCCGGGTGCCGTGCAGTGAACCAGCAGCAGCACGTGTGGTTGGGGGGTTGTGCTGAGATGGAGCCGGGTGCTGACAGCTCACTGAGTCAAAACGACTCTTCTTAGAGATGAACGACCAAAAATGCCTACGTAGGCAGTGCAAGGGGAAGGCCTGCTTACCTACAGCTGAGCCACGCAGCAGGGCCATCCCACCCAGCCAATGCCATCCCACCCAGCCAATGCCATCCCACCCAGCCAATGCCTCTGCTATTCCCTCTCCTGATAGGAGATTTAAGCCTTCATTGCATACTGGTTCTTCCAGAGCTCTCAGGTGTTACAGGTGTCCCATGACACCTCTGTGACCTACAAGCCTGAGGTGGCTGTCACAGAGGCATCCCTGCTGCTGAAGCACCCTGCTCCTTGGGAAGATGTTTCCTTCTCCAGCTTCAGGAATGACTTCTCCTCTTCTTTTCTAATGGTTGCTGCTCACAAACCCTCCTCAGCCAAGCTTCGTGTCTTGGTGGAAGAGGCAAATATATTTCACTCATTTTACATAGGAAACTTCCCTAAAAATTTCTTTGTCTCTTTGCCACTATCTACCAAAAGCTTGGTTTCTTCATAGGATTAGCCTGTGCAGAGCCTGCTCAGAAAATAATGAGTGCTGAGCAGGGCTCTTTCACAGACAGATGTGTGTGAATATTACTTGTGGTAATATTGCCGCATCTGTCACTCTGCACACCTTGCCAGATTTGTTTTCCTTCTACTTGGTGAATGCAGATCAACTCTCCCCTGCTCCCTCAGCTGTGCCCCAAGTGCTCTCAATACATAAGACTAATTATTTCACTTAAAAGTCAGGTGGCAGTCAGACAGCTACTGTACTTCAGGTAGAAACCCCTGCTGGGGTTCAGCCATTGCATGGGAACGTAGCAAAAATTAACGTGTTCCCATTCTTCCAAAGCTACAAATTAATGTGGAAACTCAGGACAAGGATCGTGCCTGTTTAGAGGTGTTAAAGACTGGTAAGTTGTATTTGTCACCCTTGCAGCTGGTTTGAGTTTCAGTTAAGTAGGACTGAGGCACCCAAGTTTTTATTTCGGTTACAGATGGGTGGATTAGGGCAATACAGTTTACATACCCAGTTTTCTTTTTCTGACGTTCTAGACCCATTCATTTTCCAGAATAACACAAGTTGCAGAATATAGTATTCACAGGAGGTGTGCTCCAGTAAATTTGAAATTACAGTGGCCACAAATATAAACAAATAGTTTAGAAAACAGATTTTCTATGTCCTAAATGAAAACTAGTTTTGTGAACAAAAGTTCATTTGTCTCTCATGTAATGATGTCACCCCTGATACCAAGGGATGTGCTTGGCCACTAATTACAACACTGAGTTTATCAGGAATCTGCATAGACCTGAGATATACAACAGCCAGTCCCCAGAGGGAATCACTGCTGGTTGCCCCGTTACATCTATAGAAACTGATGCCAATAAACCAAGTGGGAATGTAAAATGCTTTCCTGCAATCATCCCTTCCTTTTATTGTAGCACAAATCATAACAAGTCACCTTTCAGCCAGGGTGGCAGCTTCACATGACCTTTTTCCTCTTGCCCAGCACCGTGTGGCTTGGTCATACCTGGAAGGGAACAGCAGCTGGGATGCATCACGAGGGAGAGCTTGGCTCCCTCCCACACCCTGTGCCTAGGGCACTGATGGGGGGCTCCTTCTCAACCCCTGGGGCCAGGCATCCTCTGCTTGGCGTGGGTTTGGCTGTGCCTCTGCTGAGGACTGTGTTTTTTTGAAACCTGGGTTTTTTTAGGCTTCTCAGCTTTCCTAAGAGCAGAAGCTCTGAAGGATGCAATTCCATCCCCTGCCAAGGTTTTGGGTGTGACTGGCTCAGGAGCCCACCCAATAGACCCCCAAGGACGGAAAAGGTGTCCAGGCTTGACTCAGGGTCCAAAATACAGCAGCTGGCACCCCAGTTTCTGTCATCCTGGGGCTGGGATGTGGATGAAGGGTGGCTTGCTGTGTTTCCACCCATGGGAAGGGAGATATCCCTGGAGTGAACTGGGGGGTGGCAGCACCCTGGAGAGACGTAGGGTTGCCAAAACCATATCAGCCCTCAGACCCGTCTCACAGGAGCTGCAGATCCTGGCTGTTGGCGGCAGAGGATCCCCCAGGGAGGCTCAGTTGCAGAAGCAGAAACGTTCCTGCTCCTCATTCTATGTGAAATAATTGCCTGAATCCACGTGAGGAAATCCTCTCCCCGGAGCAGCTTTGGGGATATGACAGAAGGCCTGCTCCACTTCTGCCAAAGATAAAGCAATTTATCCTCCTTTTTGCTATTTCTTGCAGTAGAAAGCCCTGAATTTCTTCCAAGACATGACTGCGGTGTATATTGGGACACGATGAGGAAAGAAATTGGCTGGGGTGGTTTGGCTTTCTTTGGGGTGTCACCGCAGGGTATTTCCTAGCTGAGTTGTGCCAGTGATTTCAGTGACTTTATCCCCACTCTGCTTGGAGTTGTCGATGCTGTTGTTGCTGTAAAATTGCCTGTAAGGCGCTGCTTGCAGAAGTGGCACGTAAAGCAGAAATTTGTCCTTCATATTTTGAGTGAACTGAAGACAGAAATTACAGATGCCAGCTCCTCAGCTTTGTCAGACGGTCAGGAATCTGCTTCACCGGTCTCCTCCCCTTGCAAAAGTTTTGGAGTTGCAATGGTATTTATAGGCCACATATATCTACATACATATGTGGATAGATAAAAGTACATATGAAAGTATGGATATATGCATATATGTTTGCATATATCCATACTTTCATATATGTATATATATGCATACATTAAGACAGAGGTTTCAGATATAGGACAGTGTACCTTAATTATCATAGACTCCCTTAGTAAAAATGATTGAACACATTATAATCTTTATGATGGAGGCACCAACTGAAAGTAAATTTGACTTCTTCCCCTGCCTTTAATTTCTCTTTTGTTTTAGTTTTTGTGGTCTGGTCCTTCTCTTCCTCTCTTGTATATTCCCTTTCCAAATCTATTGGAAAATAAACAGAGACTAAAAATGCCTTGGCAGCAATTGTTCTGTGGGATATACTCAGGGAGGACACAAATCTTCTGAGCGTTCCTGTGTAATGGAGATGTGTCCGAACGTGTGCCCCCTGTCTCTCACCAGCAACGCTCATTCTGTGTCTCTGCAGGTTAACGTATGGATATCACAGTGCTTATATGATGTGCAGCACGGTAGGTAAACATGCACAGAAGCATGCAGTTGAGAAGGATGCTGAGAATCAGAGAAATGTTTGTTAGCCCATTTGAAGTTGATGCATGCAGCTCAACACAAGCGTGTTTCTGCATGTCTCCACGTGTTTGATCCCTGTATGTCTGAGCACATGTGTGTGGGAGGGAAGGGCACGACTACAGATTTGCATAACATGCTGCATGAACGTCGACTGAAACTGAAAACATGGAGGGGATTATACAATCTATTTTTAAACTCTACATTGCTGCAAATGTTGCTTCATCAAGCTCTCCTCATAGCTGATTAATTATGTAGAATGAATGATGATGAGTTCTCGCCTTATCTTCCATCTCTGCACCGCAGAAGAAATTCCATCAGGCTGCTCTGGGACCCTGGCAAAGGGGCATTGGGGCTGGCAGCGGAGGGAGCACCACAGCTGTGTATTTTTATCCTCCGGACATCCCACAGATACCAGTATCTCTCCTCATGCATGAGACTATTGGTCTCGGTGACAGTAATGAGAGATGAAAAGGTCAGTTTTTAAATGTGAAGAGTAGGGACCCCTTGCTGCGGCAACGGAGGGCGTTGGAAATGCGTGCCCTTGCCGTTTGCGGGGATCTTACTTATATTAACAATATTGATCTACCGGGGGAAGATGTTTTCCCATCTCTTTGTCTTCACACTCTTTCTGTCCAGCGCTCCCAGAACAAACCTGCTATTAGTTTTGATGGCTCCCCACCTCCTAATTTTCTTCTCTTCCAGCACGCCAGGCGCTCGCATCAAGCTGCCTGAAGCACAGTCCCCGGCTGCGCTGGAGGTGCGTGCTTTGCACGGCTCCTGGGTGTTGAGGGGGTGGGTTGGAAGGCGCTCTCCCCACTGCAGCACCCCAACCTATCTTTGCAGCCCCCAGGCGCTGTTAGAGGGTGCTGGCACAGAACAGAGCACCTACGGCAGTCACTGTAGGTGTGTGGGGTGGCTGCCAGCTGCCCGGATCCAGGCTTGGCTGCAGGAGGCAGAGGTGGGACAGAGGACACTGATGCAGTGGGGTGCAATCAGCAGGCTATGGGGAGTTAGACTCTATTTATCAGGGAAAACAAGTCATGGGTGTGATGGGCAAGTGCCTGGCAGGGTGGGAATCTGAGCAATTCCAGGACTGACAGCCCCATGGCTTGGGATTATAGGGACCAGGAGCCACCCCACCCTACCCTGACATCCATGGTATGACAATTATAGCTACTGCAAGTGTGAGGGCATTTGTAAGCTGCAGTCATAGCTGCATTATGATTTAGATCATAGAGTGCCCTGGTGTTGCCAGCAATGTCAACTCTCATGGGAACTTCCTGTCTTAAAGGGTCACTTTTGGCACTATCCTTCCTCCCTCCCTTCCTCCCTCCCTCCCTCCCTCCCTCCCTCCCTCCCTCCCTCCCTCCTTCCCTCCCTCCCTCCCTCCCTCCCTCCCTCCCTCCCTCCCTCCCTCCCTCCCTCCCTCCCTCCCTCCCTTCCTTCCTTCCTTCCTTCCTTCCTTCCTTCCTTCCTTCCTTCCTTCCTTCCTTCCTTCCTTCCTTCCTTCCTTCCTTCCTTCCTTCCTTCCTTCCTTCCTTCCTTCCTTCCTTCCTTCCCTTCCCTCCCTTCCTCCCTTCCTCCCTTCCTTCCCTTCCTTCCCTTCCTTCCCTTCCTTCCTTCCTTCCTCCCTTCCTCCCTCCCTCCCTCCCTCCCTCCCTCCCTCCCTCCCTCCCTCCCTCCCTCCCTCCCTCCCTCCCTCCCTCCCTCCCTCCCTCCCTTCCTTCCTTCCTTCCTTCCTTCCTTCCTTCCTTCCTTCCTTCCTTCCTTCCTTCCTTCCTTCCTTCCTTCCTTCCTTCCTTCCTTCCTTCCTTCCTTCCTTCCTTCCTTCCCTCCCTCCCTTCCCTCCCCTCCCTCCCTTCCTTCCCTTCCTTCCCTTCCTTCCCTTCCTCCCTTTCCTTCTCTCCTTTCCTCCCTCCCTCCCTTCCTTCCCGTCCCTTTCCCTGCATCATCCCTCTTGCACTCTTGCTCTCTCTCTCTCTTTCTCTCTCCCTCTCCCATTCCTCTCCTTTCTCTGAAGCAGCGCAAAGTCTAAAAGGACAACCCACAATCTGAAACAGCTTAAGCACAAGCAAAACTATGTCTGTTCCATGTTTTCTTGAGCTCCCATGGTCTGTGGTTTTGTTTTGGTCTTTTTTTCCAAAAGTATCACACAGTTGTAGACAGGAACGGGGATCCGTAATTTCTGGGGGTTTTTGGGGTTTGGCGCAGCTGGAATTCTAGGCTGGAGTTATTTCTGTTCAGCAGGCTTGTGAGAGTCATAGGAAAGTTTGGTATTGGTACCCACAATGATTCAAGTCCAAGTAAGCAAACCCCAAAAAGATGATGTACAGGAGGAGACTGCCACTGATAACCAGCAGGTTTGGATTAGGTGTTTAGTACAGAAGGTAAGGGGTGCGGAAGAAAATCTGGAAGGTGTTAAGAAAACCAATCACTATGATGTCAATGAAAAAACCCAACCCACAGGAGTTTCAAAGAAAGTTGGAGAACTCTAAAATAAACCCTGTTTGCAGCATGCCTGTCTACAGCTTCCCCCTGGGAAGAGAAACTGAAATGGAGGAAGAAGCAGGCGGTGTGTCTCCAGAAAGCTGCTTGTCAAGGTCCACTCAAGTCTCCATGAAAGATAAAACCAGCAAGAAAACAGTATGAATGAAGAGCAGCCAAAGAAGCATCAGATGAGAGGAGTGCTGTGCTAAAGAGGAATTGACCCCCCTTTTAAAGAGGGAAGTGAAATAAATTGTTACAGAACGGGAATGATGCAGAACTACTCAGACTTTTGTTTATTGAAAGAAAGACAGAGTGCTGTTGATAAAAAAAAGCATGTGAGGAAACATTTGGTAATTTAAGTGCCCTGACTAAATTAATCAATAATATTGAAGAGATTATTACTGAATTGTATATTATTTCTTATGACTCAACCCCCCCCCCAACATTAAGACTGGGGAAAGAATATATATAGGGGAATCCTTAGCTTGCTGATTTAATACACCCATAAACTGGGAGGCGACTACACACCACGGCGGTATCAAAAGTCCCATTACAATTGATAGCAATTTAAGGCTTCATTCAGTTGCTCACACACGGACTGGCCTGGACTGATGTTCCCAGGGAACAGCAGACATGCACCAGGGACTGACAGACAGATCACAGGAACCACAGGAGCCCCATGTCTCTCTGGAACAAAGGGCTGGAGGCCAGGCAGGACGGGACAGGCCTTGGGCATCTCAAAATACAACAGGCACCTGTGGTTAACCAGCCAATTTGGGAGCTGGAGCAGGAGATAGCTCTGAATTAAGGCTCTGAATGCCCATCTCCGCACATGAGCTGGAGAAGTTCACTCTGGAGCCAGCTGCCTCCTCTGCAGCTGATGAAGAGAGCCAGATACGGAGGCACGATCCGTCTCAGTCCAAAGCAGACATCTCAAATAGGAGGGATTCCCTTTCCAAGCGCTGATTTTTCTCAGTGTTTAGAGCAATGAGGCCAGCTTTCTGATGGTGCATGCAAAATAGAAGCAGCTCACTCTTTTTTTTTTTTTTTTTTACCCTTTTTTTTTTCTCTGGAGTTTGGAAGTGATTTCTTCTGGAGAAATGCTAGGAGGGCTAATTATATAAGGGAAAATGAAAGAAAAACTGTAATGAGCTCCAGTTTCCTACCCAGCGCATTGGTGACTGCACTGTGTGGTGAGCAGAGTCCTCGGCTCCCCTCTCTGCAGAGCTCCCCAGTGCCTGCTCCAGGTCCAGCTCACCCTGAGACTGGGGGTCCTGTGGGTGTACAGTATGGGTCCCCTAAGAGGATCGCAGAATCACAGAATCATCAAGGTTGGAAAAGACCTCCAAGATAATTTAGTCCACCCCCCACCTATATTACTTACTAAGCCATGTCCCTAAGTACTTTGTCCAACCTTTCCTTAGACACCCCGAAGGACAGTGACTCCACCACCACCCTGGGCAACGCATTCCAAGCCCTAACCACTCTTTCTAACCTGAACCTCCCCTGGCACAACTTGCAGCCATTCCCTCTTGTCCTGTTGCTACTTATCTGCGAGAAGAGGCTGACCCCCAGCTCACAACAACCTCCTTTCAGCTAGCTGTAGAGAGCAATAAGGTCTCCCGTGACCTTATCTCTCCTCTTCTCCAGACTAAACAGTCCCAGTTCCCTTGGCTGCTCCTTGTGAGACTTGTGTTCCAGACCCTTCACCAGCCTCATTGCCCATCACTGGACATGCTCCAGAGCCTCAATGTCTTTCTTGTAGTGAGGGGCCCAAAACTGAACACAGTATTTGAGGTGACCCTTTTCCTCTGTACAGCTTTCCAGCCACCCTGCCCCAAGCCTGTAGCATTGCCTGGGGTTGTTATGACCAAAGTGCAGGACCCAACACTTTGCCATGTGCAACACCCAGGATGAGACTCATTGCCCTGAGTAACAGCAATGGGGACCAGGCTCAGGAAATGTGTCTGTCACTTCCCTTCATCCTCCATGGTCCACACAGAGCTTATAAGGTGAAGGTAGCTTTATTAAAAACAAACCCCAAGTCAGTCTTAAATGCATCATCACTTAAGGCACAGCAACCTTGGTCCATGGCTTCCTCTGTTTGCTGGCTTCCTGGGGTGAAATGAATCCTAAGTCCTTCTGGGTGAGGACTGTGGGAAACCTGCCCACACTAACACAGCCAGATTGGGAAGTGAGCTGGGAAAATGTGGGGTGATTTTTCAGAGGGAGAGTGGAGAATGCTCCCTGCTGACAGTTCTGCACCCTGATGAAATATGGCATTGCATCTCTACCACTCCCATCACCACAGAGGGCAAATAAAATGCCAAGGAGATGGAGGGGAATTCCTCCGAGAGGTGTACCTCGTGCAACTGGAAGAGACTTCAATTTGCAGAGATTAAGGTGGATATTAGAGCAGAAATTCCATATGGATGATGTCTACGAAATTACGGAAAGGAATTTAGAAAACGGCTTCCTAAGCACTGAGGGGAACAACAGTGCATTGTAAGGCATGGGATCTCTCACAGGTAATAGCTGTGCTACAGTGGTCTAGTGTTCATGCTATAGTTTAACATGAGTCCCATCACTGACTGATGCACAACCATCACACAATTTTATATAGGCTGCACATGCACCTTGTTTATGACATCATTTTAATTTCTCCCTATAATGCAAATTTAAATCTTCTCTGTTAGTTAGTACCTAGGAGTTATATACAGTACCTGGTAAAAACCTTAGGAAGTTTAACTTAACCAGTGCTCGAGGAATGTACTGGCTAATTTTGGGTTTGTTGCATTGGCAGGTAAATAAAATTCAGGAGTACTTCTTTACAGTAAGTGTAACTTTATTTTCAAGTGGCTTTGGAACACAATGCAGTACTTGTAAACGCAGCTTGGGAATTCCAGTAGTTATCTGACAAGCGATGCAGACTAGGGTTAAGAATGTGACCATCCACTATGAATAGTTCCCACTTACAGCTTCAGTACATATATTTATAGAACTACTTATTTTAGGCTTAATGCATCTAGTGATGGGGTAACTGGAATTTTTTTCTGCCTGGTCCACTTTGCTTTTAAAAAGCAGCACAGACTGCTGTCTGCTTGGGGTCTGACAGGAAACGGTGTTTATCATTTATTGTATTTACACTTAAAAATGAGGAAACTGTGTTTGGTATCTAGAGATCTAAGCTTTTACTGTCCATTTGCTTCCACTCACAGAAGGTGAGCAAACAAATTAGACATATAGCTACACAAACCTAGTCTTAAAAAAAATTGGGCCATGTGTGGGTGTGTGCATCTAAATATTTTACAAGCTGCACAATCACCCTGGAGTATTTTAGGTTAGAGATAGATAAATTATATGTCCATCAAAATTTCCACGTCCACGAAGAGTCACAGATGAACATGCGTAAAATCCTTCAATTAGCATGAGGTTTGCAGGCGTTCTGGGTGTCCTTCCTGCAGGGCTGTGTGAGGCCGAGCTCTGTGCTTTCAGACGGTTCTGTGGTTCTCTGACACAACAGCAGCAATAACGTTACTACCAGAGTCCAGATTACCTGAAAAATCTTTCTAATAATATATTTCCTTATATAGGAAATGTTAACAGTGCTACAAGGACTCAGTGAGCTAAATCAATGCAGCAAGTGGGACAGGGGGATTGCCCAGCCCTGCCACAGGAAGCTGTGACAGGGAAGGCCCACCAGCAGGCTCAGGAGCTCTGGGGAGTTTTTCTGCTCTGCAGCATCATTTCATCTCAGCCCATAGGTCCCTGTGTGATGTCTGGAGCCCTGTGATGTGGGGCTCCCCGCAGAGGCGCAGTCCTGAGCCTTGACTCATCTCAAACTGAAAAAACATGGGTCACCTGGCAGCAGGCAGCAACACCTCCTCTATGTCCAACGCTCACATCCCAGCATGGCTGGACTTTGCCCCTCAACGGCTTCACCTCCTCCTTGCTGAGGGCACAGCATGAGGCGTGAGGAGCCGCTGCCTTTCCCTCCTGACACCACCCTATCGAAACTTTTATTGTTTTTCTGATTCTGGGGTTTGCTTTTTATGTTTGACGCTGTAATTACAGACACTGAGCTACAGGCTTATGAAGTGGAGTGTCAAAGGCAAGCCGATGGCTAAGCCACAGGCAGGATTTGAGGACTTGGTAACAGGCGCCAGCTTAGACCAGAGGACACCATTTGTTTTCCAGCTACAGACAGGTCGCTCAGCCTCACTGCCACGGAGCTCTCAGGATTTCCCAGGTGACTAACGTTACCTCCTGGCACTGAAAGCTTCCCTGCTGTACCACGAGGCTCATATCCAATATCTACTTCAGATAATTATTGCTCGCATTGAAACACTCCCTTTTAATTAATGGGAGGGTTGATGATCTCACATGTTTATCTGTTAGCAGTTTTGTTGCTTTTTAATAACTAGAGGCCTAGAATGACACAAACCCACTGCATTAAGCGACAGCAGCTGGCTATTGCCTCAAATGGTAGAGAGGCCTGTGGTTTGAGAAAAGGCCTGCCATTTGGGGGTGTGGATGGTGTACACAGCCAGCTAACAACCACTCTGAGGGGTCCAGCAAGTCTCTTTGGAGGACAAGCAGTGGTAGAGGAAAAAGCAAACCAACAATAAAGTAGCAGTCTTTTACATGAGACATCTACAATTGAGTAGTCCTCCTTCCTAAGACGCTGGCAGTTCACCACAGTGATTCTTGCTGCTGGCTTGCTTTGTCAAAAATTACGAATGTCTCTTCTTTTCTTCAATGGAGACCTTTTTCTTTTGTCCACTGACTTGAAGAAACATCCCAGGAATACCTTTCCATTTCAGTTTCTGCTCATTTTTATCAGGATGGGGGTGCAAGCGAGGGGAAAGGCAGGAAAAGATAAAGCAAGCATCTCCCCATGTGTATTTCCTGGTAGTGCCCAGAAATACAGCAGACAGAGCTGGCTCCAAACACCCGGCCTTAGGGCTTTTCCAGCAGTGTTGCCAGCATTACATTTCTCTGCTCAGAAAGTCCCCAAACCACCAAGGGTGGGAAAACCTGCGGTGAAAGTAAAGCAAGCCCAAGCCACCTTATCTGTGCCCTCCCGTCCCTTCAGGCAGCACCTCTGAGGGCACCTCTCCTCCACATGTTCCTGTCCTGCTGGCCCTGAGATGCTGAGGGTTGGTGTGTGGGTGGCTGGCAGACTTACGGGATGGAGAAGGCTCAGCCTTTCTTTTGGCCGTGTGGAGGATGAGGACTGTCCGGAGAAGATCCCTCCATGTACAGATTTTGGAAAGTATGTTTTCTTCATCAGTAAACAAACAATGAGTCACTGGCTGTCACATGGGAGAAAATGAGATTACAAAGAATGTATAAGTAAATAAATTAGTTCTCTTTAGTCATGGCAACAACTCAGCGTTTCCTCCAAAATGTTTTATTCTAATTCATCTTCCTTCCTTTATTTTGTAACATTGTTGCCCTTGTACTTTGGGGAAACAAAATTCTCATAGGGCTCACTTGGAAACATACTTTTTTCAAAATGCATTTCTGGGGTCAGACTGTGTTTGAAGAGGCAGCCTTTATGTTTTGAAATTCACACCCAGGGACGGAGCTATGGGGGAAGGGATGGAGCTGTAACCCTCTCTGTCTTGATGGTGCTGCAGGTCTCGCATGTGGCACTTTGTCCCTCGGCCCTCAAAGGCAGCTTTTACTATTTGGATACCCCTTGCTCAGCCCCTCACCCCAAAAGCCGGTTGTTGTACAGATGCCATCCATAAGAAGAGCTGCGGAGGTTTGCTGACCCCTGTCCCCAAGCATCGATGCCAGAATACTGCGGTCCAAAGAACCATATCTCTCTGGGGATCCCTCTTAAAAAATGTGCTTCTGCTCCAACTCTTTCCGTTACATCTGCATCTTGAAGCAACCCCATGTGAAATTTCTGGTTTTGCCCAGACCCTGCAGAGACAGAAATCTTGCCGGAGAGCTGTTTCCCTCCTTGGTTTAAGTTCTGTTCTTTCAAAGGCCACGTTCTGCTGATAAACAGTAAATAGTCTAAAATGTTTTAAAACTGCACATTTATTACCACAGAGAGATGATGTGTGAAGTGAGGAGAGGGAGAAAAGCAGTGTGGAAGAGGCTTCAGCCCCTCTACGCACCATCAGCTCCTCCAGGGTTTGCAAACATAGCAGGTAGCCAGCCTGGAGCTGTCTCTTCCCTGCCATTTATGACAAGGGCTCTTCTTACTCCTCGTCATGCAAAGATCTTTAACCTACAATAAATTGAAACTGCCCTGTCAAATTCTCAAGGCTCTCAAAACTTGGAAAATGATGTTAGCAAAGATGTAAAATAGGGGACATCACAGATTATTCATGCAGGCAACTTAAAAGGCTGTGGGATTCGTTCCAGTATGTCAGAGAACTTTCTCATTATCGGTGGTAGCAATAATCATAAGCTGAGTAAGGAGGTCTGTGATTCAGTTTATGGTGGTCTTAATTTATGATGGAAGACTTCATTTTTAACAATAAAAGTGAAGGGACAGCAAAATTCTGTTAAAGGTAATTAACTCCAGGGATGCAGAACTGAAGGCTTCTCTGAAGAGTGGGGGAAAAAAAAAAATTAAATCTAGATGGATGATGGATTTTATCCTTTTCCTTCCCAGCAGGTTAATTTTAAGGTATGTTATTTTAATTGATGCTTTTGCTGAAACAATTTAAATACTACAAAACTCTATTTACTTCCTGTTATTTTTGACGACAAGGACATTTCTACATGAAATCTGAACGAGAACAGGTCAGGCGGAGCAACACGTGGGTGAAAGCACTTCCTCTGCACAAGGCATAGTAAGGCAGGCTGCGGGTAAGCAAGTACTGATTCATGGCCCTGTCTTTGAATGAAAGGAGCAAGTTTGGTTCTAAATTCTCCATCTTAAATTCTGAGTGAAGAACTGATTCTCCGACATGGGGCTGAATAAATCACAGCTCGTGCCCTGATATTTGTTTCTTGCTTCCAGTTCGGTTGGGTTTGTTTGTTTATTTGGTTTTTTTTCTTTCAAGGAGAGAAAATAGATCTTTATGAAGAGTCTTACACACAAAAAAATAAATGAATTCCTTTCAAGGCCATCTACCTGATTTGAGCTGTTCGTTTAACAGAGAGAAAAGTGAGATTAAACCCAAACTCTCCAAAGACCGGCTCTGGAAGAGCAAGAAGGTAAGACTTTACCCATCTCCACCTGTCAAGAGTTGATGAGATTAGTCCCTATGCTGCTGTATAACATGTACGTAGGGTTAGTGGCTAGGGGATGGATTTTTTTCATTCATTTCGATTATAGCTAAGGTAAAAAACCAAGGGCTGTGTTGTTAGGGTTTTTTAAGTACTTTTGGGACATCAAAAGCACTTGAAACAAAAGAATATTACTTCTTATTTTATGAATGCGAAAATATTTATTTTCTTGTTGAGACCGTGGGTGGGAGTAGTGGAATCAGGAGCTTTGTGCTGAATTTCATCTGTGATAATGAATTGCTTTTTGATCAAAGGCAAGTCTCCTAACTGCTGCATGCTATAATTCCTTTGTCCTAAATGTAGCTGTATATAAAGTATGCCTGCCTCATGGGATACTCCAGCAAGGAACAGAACGATACGTATTGAAAGCACTGCATAGTGCAACTACAGCTGATACTTAGCTTGGTATTTCACAGCCTTCAGTGTCTGAAACACTTCTCTCATTACATCATTGTTTTCTTTTCTCCTTATATGTGGCCTGCCCAGGCAGGATCAATTAAGCGGTGACAACGAAAGCAGCAGAGGTGTTTATGGTCAAGACACCAAGTCTAAAGATCCTGTTCTTTAAATATTTGAAATAATTTGCGGCCAGCACTGGTGGAGGAGGAGGTTGAGGTTTGAGGGGTTTTTGCTTTATTTTGGTTTTGGGTGGGGTTTTTTAAGACTCTGATATTTTCAAACATTTGAAGGGTTTTGTGGTTCCCAGTTGTTGCCTAACTTGATATGGTATATAGGATGCAAATGCACCAGCTCTTTTCTGAGATCCTTGGGCAGTCACAACACAGGCAAAGGTTCCCCACCATCAGACTCACACTGGATATGTAAAATCTCATGCACCCTAGAGCATTTATTTAGGTAAGGAAAGTTTATGCAGCTCCTGGAAGAATTACTCTGTGAGGAAATTCAATTTCAGTAGCTATTTTATCTCATTTCCTCAGTTCCCCTGTCATCCCCCCAAGCTCGGCCCTTTCTTTAGGTGCCCAGAGCGAGCAGGGAGAAACGTATTGAATTTAATGGTTGGCTTGGGAAAGTCTTCCCCAGAGGACAGCTTGTCCATTATAACTGGCTGTCTGCTGCATTTATTTTATTTTGTTTTACTGGCTGTAAGCACGAGAGTACTTACATATACTCTCTTTCTCAAAATATTGTGGTTTGGCTGAGTGGTTTAGACTAAACTGAAGAGTTTTATCCCTACTAGAGAGGACGGTTTATTTTGGTCTTTTTACCTATGTGTTTTCAAGCTCCATCCATACCGTGAGCACTGGGCTGTGAGCAGGAGCAGTGCTGTGGTGGGAGGGAGCCCTTATCGTCCTTTGCTCTGCACACACGCACAGAAAGTGCTTTCCACAGCTGCTCCACTCTGTTGTAGAGAGGAGTTTGGAGATGGGAGGAAGGCCAGGGACCCCTGTGCAGAGGGGTGGGTGTGTTGTGGGAAGGCAGATTTCATGGGGACTTCGCCACCACGTCCCTCCCAAAGAGCTGGGCAATTTAGCTGTAGGCAAGGCAGGGTTGGACCGCACTGTGATTTGAATTAATTGCACTGTTCAGGCCGAGCCAGAGGACAGACTGTCAACAAGGTCAACCAGGGCTGTCCCTGCAGTCAACCCCGCTCTCACATGAGGTGCAGAGGACCTGTACAAGCCCCTCACCTCCCTTTCAGCTCAGCTGGGGTGCACCGCTGCTCCCCAAGGACCACAAGCTGTTTCAGCTATGAAACCTGGCTAAGCTGCTGTCTGGATGAAAGCAGCGACAACTACATTTCACCACTGCCTGGTCACTTTGATATAATGTTGTTTTTCAGAGGGACAGTCAATACCCCTGAGACCTCGTGGCTTTCCCAGAGGCTTGGCCTCCATCCCCAGGACATGTACCTTGGCGTCCTGTCTCCTGTGGCACAGGTGCCAGGATGCTCACACAGAGAGAGCTGGGAGCAGGCCAGGCAGGAAGGCTCAGTGCCTGAAGAAACCTGTTTTCAGTCTGACTGCAACGAGTCTGGCAGCCTTTGGCTTGTTCTCTGAGAAAGACTACACTTAAGAACCCAGCAAAGCAGCCCCAAGCTCCCTCTGGTCACGTGCAGAGAGGATTTAGATTACAGCTCTCCAGCTACACGGGCAGCCCAAGCGTCCTGGCCCTGTGCAAATGCAGTGGATTTTGCCTCTTGGTCTATTTTTTCCCCCATCTGAGAGGACTTTCATACGAGGAGACAGTTGTTCAGAAATGAATTGGTACAGCACTAGTAATTGTATTGTTATTGCTCCCATGCTGCTGTGGATATAGAAGATATGGTACAGGAAATCAAGAAGAAAAGACTATTGCTTTGAGTGGGGCTGTAATTTAAAGTTACACAGACAACATGACCCACGCTCACATCCTCACTGTCTATTGTGCTGCATTGGACCTAGGTCTTCAACATGTACATGTTTATTCTAATCGATAGGTTTAATATTTTAGACCTGGTTCATCATCCTATTATCTGAACTAGTGGGCACTCAAACTTGAAGCAAAATTTCCCTGTGTATGAATAAGAGGTGCAGGCTTCCATCTCTACCCTCAATGTAGAGATGCCTTCTTTCTTTACCCGCCCGGGCAACATGAAATACATCTGTAGTTCATGCTTCTGTATTATAGAAGGTATGTTTTGTTGCCTCACACTTGATGAAAATGAAGAAATCAGTAATCATTTTTGATTGGTCTAAATGGCATCACTGCATTGTTTGTAGGAGGAGGCAAAGTACCTCAAAGTGTGCCGCAATAAACTGCTTCCTGTAGACATTCTGTTTCTTCTAGGTCTGCCCTAGTGTGAACATCCCCATTGAACTCTTTCCTGTATTGGACACAGTGACTACACTGATGGTTTAGCAAGCAATAAATGAATAGAAGTGTTGTTAAAATACTCCAAAGCATTTGGATGGGAACACATCTGCTTACTTGAGGAATGAAAGCTGGGAAGAGTATGCAGAAATAACAGCAAACACATAAACTGAGGAGAGGCAGTTCAATCCAGGAGCCCAAGGCGATGCTCCTGCATCTGGTACTGCCTGGGCTGACAGCAGCTGCAGGGCAGGATGAGCCGAGACTTCAGTTCTCTGGGTCTGGGGGTGTTACTGGGAGCAAAGGGAGCTGGGCAGAGGGTTAGGGTTACTGCATGCTGCCTCCCCCTACCAGAATTAGGGTCATCCATGTTTCACCAATTTATTTGCAGGAAATGAGTTAGGGGAATTAATTTGCTAATCCTACAGCCAGCCTCCCTTTTTCCTGGCTGCAACCTTCCAATAATTTCCCGATACAGACTCTATCTCCCTCTCTGCAGCTGTTTGTTATTTGTTCTTTTTAATAACAAAATGCTATTGCCTAAGGCTAATGCTTGGAGACTTTTGTTTCTTCATCAAATCCACTTCCACCTGAAGGACATAAAGGATTTGTTCCTAATATATCAATAGCTGTAAGTCACTTGTACTAGGTCTTTTCTTGTCTAAATACATCAATTTAATCTGAAGAAATGAGGCAGCTGCTCAAGCAGCAAACCAAATGTTAAAGAAAATTAGGGAGAATTTGAAGGCTGATTCTCCAATCACTCACGAATCATGAACATACAGCTTACTTTTGAGAGGCCATAAAATAGTTTGCAGGAATCCCTTCTATGTGGCCAAGGATGGCTCACCACCCTCCCACAGTTATTCATCAGGGACAATGAGGGGGCAGTGGCTCTATGTGACATCACTTCAGCTTCCTGACTGTACGATTGCAATTTAACGAGCTGCTTAAGGCTCGACCCAATGGGAAGTTTAAGTGACTAACAAAAGACTTATGTATTAATAAGATGCCTGCACTCAACACTGCAAATCCATACCTTCCTGTTTGACTTCACAAGTCTCCAGACGCTGCCAGCTCTGCGTCTGCACGTGCCCGGGACTGTCCCTGATGCTCTTCTCATGTCTGGGCTTAAACACAACCCACGAATACAGAGCTCGTTTGCTTCAAGGGCCCTGCCACAGCGAGCCTCCTCAGAGCAGGCACACAGCCTGGATGGCTCCACAACGGTTATGCTGCAGCTATGACTACCAATGCCCTCTACCTTTGCTGTTGAAGGTAAAGGCAAGATTTATGGAGCTAGAGAAAGGGTGTGTAGTGTCACAGCTTAGTGTGTCAGGCACTGACGTGGAAAGGATGGAGTCACTTAAATCAATACGAAAACAAAGACTGGATTCCAAGCAAAACAAGTTTGCTTTCCCTTAGTCCTGACCAGAGAGACAGGGGTGGGATCTCTAAGAGATCCTTATGCCCCATGTCTCCCAGTACCAGGCAGAAGGACTTTCCTGCAGAAGGTGCTGGCTGAGGGTGTTGCTTTTCTGACCCATTTGCCCCAAGGGTTTGGTTTCACACATCCTGGGGTGTCAAACAACTGCTTTGCGACCCCAAAGCTGGAGGTCCCAGCCATCTCTTACACCCTTGCCACCACACAGTCCCACTCTGTACCTCATGGTGACACCAGCACTCACACATTGGCTTCAGCAACCCAGAAGAAAACCAAAGAAAGAACAATGAAATCTACATAGCTACATGCTAGTGACTCAAAGGAGAGGCTCCACCCAGGGCCAGAGCTGGTATATGTAGCACGTTGGGCTGGGAAAGGAGAAGGAGGATGTGCACTGTGCACCCTCTCCCTCCAGAGGTTCTACGGGTGCTCTCCAGGGAGCACCATGCCCAAGTCCGGGCTTGGGTCCTGCTTGCACATAACAAACCCTGTTGCTGGTGAAAGTATTAGAGATGTGAGGAATGAAGATGGGTATAACTTCATTAGAAAAATATTAATCAGTATGAACATAGGTGGCCGTCACATACAGGCTAAATGGTGGCTGGTGGGGATATGTTCATACTAGATAGATGCTCTCCTAGCTTTGAATAAATGTTTTCTTCCAGAGTATAAACATTTCTGATTTAATCTAGGAATTAGCCATAGGGAAACCACAAATGTCTAGAGTAATATTTACATTTGTTTCAGATAATCAATTGGTTTTGGTCAGCAAATAATTAATCTGAATTAAGAAGGACTTGGGTGATACAGGGTCAAACACACACACTTCTGCACCGCTGCAGAAAAAGAACTGAGACCAAAGTATAGCTCTGAATGGGAACTTCTGTCTTGGCACTAGTTTAGCTGATGCATTTAGGGAGCAGAGACCATGCAGATTTATAGCTTACCAAGACCTTTCTGCCCATCCTGCCCTTCAGGAGGCAAGGAACTGCCCAGTGAGGGCACATAAGCAGATCATAACTTGACCCAGAGATACATAAAAACAGCACAGCATTCATCAAACGGAGAAATTAATTGGCAGATATATTCCCCAAACTGTTTTTTCTGTTACCTTTCATGCCATGCTATCTGCATGCCTGCAAGTTTATTTTTCTAATATTTAACCAGCACTGATAAAAGACATAAGCAGGAAGCACCTGGGAAATTACAGCTGAAAAGTCAAGCGGATTTCCTATAGGTCTAAATCCCAAATTACAGTAGAAAAAGACATACAGGCCTATTTGAGATAGAAATCCTTTTCTCTCTCTGTTTCTGTTATTAAAGAAAAAGGAAAAGAGAAAGAGAATGAAAAAGGGAAATGAAGAAAGAGAGAAAGAGGGGAAGGAAAAGGAGAAGGAAGAAGTCTTCTGAGAGTTAATTCTTCAGTCATTTTTGGCTCTTTTTGAGCTGGCACTCCCTGACAGCATTTCCATTATGCTCCATCTCTGGTGTACTGCTATCACAGCATACAGAATTTTTCCATGGAGTGGAAAATTGGCAAGACTTTCTTGTTTACAACTGCAAAGGTAACAACTCTGATAAACTAATGGCCATAATTAGCCCACTTTTAGCCAAACTGTGGGAAAAATAACTTTCCGTTCCGTTAGCCTGGCTGGTGCACCTGGATGTGTATTCTTAAAGCCAACACCGAGGTGGCTTGTTAGCAGTATCCCTGCTTGGAGAAGGCTGCACTTACTAAGTGACTTACTGGCTTCAGCAACTCATAAAAGGGCTGTCCCTGCAAGCGTGGTTAGATTTCCACTGTAGTTGGTGCTCTTGATAGGCTTGGCTTTGGTAGAAGAGTCTGAGATTGACATTTCTGTTCCACAGGTTAGAGGCAACAAGTGAAGCTCTGGGATCCAAGGAGACCGGGTGGTAGAACCCATCTCAGCAGATCCTCTCTGCAGTCTTTTTGCGCTCCACCACATGCTGCTGCTTCTCACCACTTGCCCTTGAAAGGCCAAGTCAGGCCTAAGACTGAAAGGCAAACAGCTAGATGCTGCACTGCTGGAGTGATCAGCCCTGCCACCCCCCCAAAAAAAAAAAAAAAGATTCACAGGCAAAGCAGGGTAGTGCAAGCCCGGTTCAGCAAAAAACCCTCTGAACACAGTAGAAAATAGACCTCAGCAATTTAGAAGCACTTAAAAGAAGAGGACCACTGGTCCTTCAATGTTTTCCCTTTGTGGATCACAAAGCATGTCATGAACATTCATCGAGATTCACCACTGCCCTGCAAGGTGTTAAAGCAGCACTACTTTCCAAGAGAGGATAAAGCAATTTCTGAGCACCCACAGGGAGATACATAGGATATCTCTGAGATACCAACCACCCAGAACTGCCAGCCACTGGTATGCATAACTCGTGACCCCAAATCAGCTCTATTAAATGTGCAATGGCAGGCTTATTTTTATTTACCTCCTAGTAAAAAAGAGGTGAGTAGCACACATTTGCAAGTGTAACTTCCACAGCTTTGAGAGCAAGAAACTTTTTTATTCGCTTGTTTTGGTTTCTTGGGTTTTGGTTTGTTTTTTTTTTTTCCTAAAGAAATCTGTGAGGAAACTATCAAAGTAAAGATGAGATTCAGGCAGTTTGGTCTGTAAGCAAAACAAAGTGCAGACCATATTGGATGACTCATGTCGAAATTGCAAGAGCAGATGAAACCAGTGAGAGCCATGAGCTTTTCCGTAAACAATTTCAAAGCTACAGACACCAAGGCACAAGGCAGCGGAGCATTACACACCCGTTTTCAGGGGGGATACCTTAAAACACACCGCACAGCGATGTGTTATGCTGCACCAGGCCAAGAGCAGCGTGGGGAGACCAGCACAAAGCCCGGTTCATAACCTCTTCAGACCTGCTTGAACAATAACACCTCAACCTAAAGGCACAATTCATTCCCTCTAGCTTGGATACTTCCCAGGAATTCCCCTCGCGGGGGTTTGTTGGTGGAGAGGGCCCAGTGACTAGGAGGTTTGGGACAGGAATGGGGAGAATGCAACCACTCCCCATTATCATTTTTCCCACCCACCCTCCCACGGTGCAGAGCTTTTCTCCCACCCAGGCGCTTTTGCAGGAGCTCTGAAGCCAGCAGCTGCCAAGGGGAGGGGAGCCAGCTTATAGCTGTGCTAGTGGGGCGCTTTGAGGGGGGCTGCAGAGGATAGGGACCTGGAGCCTTGACCCTCTGCAGGGTTCCCTGTGGTCTGCTGGGAAACTGCTGTGGTAAATGAACCTGTTTTGTGGGGTACCAGCAGAGGAAACAGTCATTTTCCTGACTGATCTGCCAACAGACCGGCAGGACCTACCAGTATCAACACAAAGAAAATGAGCCGCAGTTAAGGTTGCTTACACAACTTGCCCTGTCAGCTAGGGACTTCACCAACCAAATTTAAACTCCCCAGAGAGCAGCAGGATACAGACAGCGGTGTTGAGCACTGCAGAAAACCCTTCAGGAGACGGTGAAGAAAACACCACATAAAACTGTGTAAGGATTAACTCCTTTCAGCTAAATTTAAACATTAATCTGTAAGCAATTTAAAACCTAGGCGAGAAACATTGATTAGGTTGACTAGCTTCCTCAATGCAGTGGACCACTGGATTTTCATATGGCAGCAGAGAGGTGTGTGGCTGCCTGCTCCCTGTGCCTCCTGCCCAGACGCAGAGCGTGCCTTCGAGAGTACAGCGAGCAGTCTGTGCTCAAGAGAGGTTTGGCACTGAAAGAGCTGTGATATTTTAAATGGGGAATCTGGGGAACTGTGTGGACCCTTGATCCAGAATAGCCTATTCCTGTCCAGGAGTGGGAATTGCTCCTAATTTTGGCAGATGGCACTGGCTCAGATGTCCGTCCAGACTCCTCTGTTTCATATACATGCCTATGTAAGTTTGCAGACTATAGATAAACACGCCTTCACTTACATTAATATTGCAAAGGTATCTGGCTAATGAGTGTCAAAACTATAAATACATCAGAGCCACACAAGATTTGTTGAAGAAAAAAAAATAGCACCCAAAAGGTTTCAGCCGAGTGCTGGATTCTTCAGCTAAATCAGAACTGGCTTTGCTGTTGCGAGTCATAACACTAAAATATACCTGTAGACAACACCCTCCGTGCTTTACATCTACAAATTAGCCCTCCGTCATCCCAGTGAACTATTACCATAATTGTGTAAAGGATAGGAATGCTGAACTGCCAAGGCTTTACCAACTAAGCTATAGCTATACAGCATGTGGGTGACAGTGACAGATAGAAAACAAAGTCTGGGAACACTGTTTTCTGAATTATTTGTCTTGTCCCTAGACAATACCTGTATGTAATCGAGATCAGCCAGAAGAGCGGTAGTGGAGCAGATCTGAGGTTAGATACGCTCAGCCGTTTGCTGCTGCCAGGTTGCTGTCTTTGTAATAGCTACTTAGAAGCAGATTGCTTTAGGGCTGAAGAAAACCCCCCAAACCCAAGAAACCTGTATTTTGCAACCTGATGATTTTTTTTTTCCCCAGCTCTTTTGTCATAACTAAAAAGTTTGTTCCTTAAAATAATTAACTGTACAGAATATGAATTCTGTTTAAAATACAAGTCAGTACTGTAAATAAATTTTATTTTACCTTGATTTCAGCTAACAACCCATATATACAATTTTCTATACTTAAAAATCTCTCCATCTCTGATAAAACAGTTAGTATTTCCAGATTTATTAAATGTAATATTTGTCTCTGACCAGTGATTTTCACACTGCTATCTTGTATTCATTTTTTCTATTGTCTACAATTGTTCAGCAATTTCAATTATAACTGATGGAGTCACGGGACAATTTCTCTATCAATCATGTTAGTACTTTATACTATTTTTCTTTCAGCTAATTCTAATTTTAATTAGTTAGAGCAGCAATTGATTGTACTGATGTACTATTCAATTAATTCCACAGTGATGACCGAGGTTATTTGCTGAGTGACAGCAAAATACCAGAGTACACTGTATTTCACAATAATTATATACTAGTTCTACTGGAAACAGTGGTCCATCATCTTGTGTATCCAAATGCTGATTTTAAAGTCACACTTATTTACATATTCTTTTTTAACATATTTCTCATTAGAAAACAAGGATGACTTCCCTTGTTATGTGTAAATACTGTAAGCTCTGTAATATTAAGAAGGAATTTTAAACACTGACCATACAGTGAAGTTTTTCATC
Source organism: Hypotaenidia okinawae (assembly GCA_027925045.1). NCBI lineage: Eukaryota > Metazoa > Chordata > Aves > Gruiformes > Rallidae > Hypotaenidia > Hypotaenidia okinawae. Next base: position 148,334,243 of record BSDF01000001.1, read on the forward strand.
AGAAGCAAGTGGAGTCTTGGTTTGTTACTGCATGTCCAGGGTGTTCTACCCCTTGTTATTGTAGGTCATGTAGACACAGGGAAAATCATCTAGTGAGCCCTCTACTTCTATGGGTTGTTTTGTCTTGCAATTCCAGGTGTGAAAGGTAAAATTCAGACTATACTTTTGTGTTTTCTGAACCACACAAAGTAAGATTTGGCTATGGCCCCTGTAGATCGCAGATGAAGTTTGATCTGTGTGGACTGTACATCTGTGTAGTCTAAAACCTTGTGTACTATCAGTAACACTCTGCATTAACTATTCAAGTTAGAAATGTTGCATGACAGCAAACTTCGTGCCAGCTTATAATAGCAGAAAACTACTTACAGCGTCTGGCTTGGTTTGGAATCACCAACTTCAAACATTCAAAAATTCAGACAGGACACCAGTCAAGCAAAATCCTGATTTAAAAGCACATAGATTTCTCTTTTATCTACAGGTTTCTAAGTTCACATTCAGACTTTCCCTGGCAGTCACAAAGGGTGAAAACACTGTTTGAAGCTTGAGCTTCTTGCATAGCCTTATGCTTCTTGGAATCAATCGGTGCTCTGAGAGATACCAAATAGTTTGTGTAACGATGACAATACTGTAGTAATTGCCAATAGTTTCCAAAGGCAGAGCCTATGATTAGTCATCAGTTATTATAAAAGGAATGGGAAGGCTAATAAGGAGCATTTGTTCCATTCTCTGCAGTCAACTACAGTATTGTTAGCTTGTGAAACTCTGACATCAGCTACAGCTCTTAAGGGTGAAGCCATCTCTCACGTATAAAGTTGGTAATTAAATCTGTAGACACATAGCACAATTGGAGTAGGAGCTTAAACCAAACTCGGCATCACGTTACCGGATGGTTGAGCTGCTGTCACTCACAACTTGGGGCTGCTTTTCCAATCTCTTGGTCCAAATCAGGGTCACCATCCTTCAGCTCCATTTGCCCAAGGTCTTGGGTTGACAGGATCAACCTATGGACTTGTAGCAAATCCCTTTGCTCGCATCCTCAGACTGTGGCTGCCATGTCAAGCTGGGATGGGCCTGAGAAGTCATCATGACCATGTACACAGATGATGCCAGGTTGCAGCTGGAGGCTCCCTAAGGAAGCTGCCGTGGATCTTGACCAGGTTGGGGGCCCACCAGGTTGAGCTTCCCTCCATCAGTAGGTATAAACTACAACATACACTTGAAAAAGGTCCCTTCCAAGCAAAGAAATCACTGGTCCCCGGGCTTGTGCGATCTGTAAATCAGTCATGCAGCCTACTGGATCTGCAAGTAAGAGATAACCTGCTCTATTTCTCTCCTGTTGCCTCTTCCTGCACATTTTTCCCCATGAGAGGGGGCATCAGCTTGCAGTCCTGAGCAAAGTCCAGTGTGGGTAATGATGTTCTGCTGCTGTAACGTACCTTGGCAGCGCTCGCTCTGAACCCTTGCACGGGCCTGCCACGTGTAAGGGGGTGTGCTCCTCCCTTGAGATGGCTGCACCTCATGGCTTGAAAATGTAACACCCAGGTCTCTGCAGTGAGCAGACAGGCCAGGTCTGGACAGAATTTGGTATTTAAATGCAAAATGGAGATTATGCTGCAGAGTCGAGCCATTTAGCAGCAGTATTTTGAATTTCCAAACTGTATGAAAGATCCGTTTTAACCTTTGTATAGAGTTCAAAAGATGTCCCTCAGCACACTTTCACTTTTAAATAAACAGGAGAATCGAGGGCCTTGACATTTCCAAAGCCCAAACCACCGGTTTGTTTTCCTTACATAAATACTTTGAGTCTCAGCAACTGTCTACAAAAGATAACGATAGAATTTGTCATAATAAAATGCGATCTGGTGATAGATTTAGCTCGCAGTTTTACAGCACCTTTGGGTAGCTTCAGTCCATTGAAGAGAAGAGTTTGGATGTATTTTGAGCTCCAAGGACACGTTCTTCCCCCCTCAACGTTTTTCGTAAATGTCATTGAAGATGCAGCAGTCATGCAGCAAGTGAGAAAAGCAGCTGTGTTACCATCAGGCTGAATTAAAATCATTGTGCAAATATACTTAAGTGACTCAGCAGTAACTAATTGAGTATTTTGGGTCTATTCTCCCCTGGTAGTGGTCAGGTAATTCCCCTTCTGCAGGGGGAATCGTGCATATGCCTTAAGCAGAAATCAAGTGAGGTATAGTGATGTAAACCCTTTAAGATTTTTTTTTTTGAAAGAGAGAGGAAAGACACTGACCCTGGTTTCAACATTTTAAAAGTGAACTGAATTGTAAACTGGGAAGTTTTCTGAAAGGTGTTATTAAAATGAACATTTTTTCAGAGCATTAAAGAAACACCTTTTTTCAGTGTCCAGTGTTTCTTTACCTTTCCATCTGTAAACAGAACAGTTTTACAACCCCACATGTATACATTAATTTTATTACAATATCAATGCCTTTAAAAGACAGTTTAGAAAGCCAAAGTAGTAACTTTTGAAACAGGTTAGCAATTCAGATTTGGGTATATTTTCTTCCCAATGGATTGAGTGACCAAAGAACCTTACTGTCCACCTTTGAATTGAACAATGCTGTTTTCTAGATTTTCAAACAACTTTCCAGTCCCTCCTTCTCCCATTCCTGCTAAAATGTCTGCTGGTGGCCCCTGGGAGAAGGTGCTAGCTCATACTCTAGGTAAAGCAGCTGCTGAGAGAACCTGACGCACCTGGAAAAAGTATTAGGCATTTGTGCAAAAGGTGGAAGGAGCCGGTCTGGGAGGTGGCAGCTGTGTCCTCCTCGAGCTGAGGTGTAAATACATCAGAGTGGTTGGATTCATGTGGCTGGGATCCCTGATGGAGGTTACAGCCACGCCCTCATCCTGAGGAAACCACCACTGAGGACAAGCAGCATCACACCGGGGACAGAAAATGAGTAGTCATTAAAAAAGTGAAGAACAATAAAGAAATGCATGCCAAAAGACCCAATATGCTTTTCCAGCCTCCTGTGCAAGGTGAGAACGTCAAGACGAATTGACTGCCATTACATCATTGCAAACTAAGTGTCGTCCAACCTCTGGCTTTGCTGTTTGCATGTAACCCTGTTCGAAGCAGCAGCACACGGCAGGCTGCTTCTTCACCAAAGATGAGGAGACATCTTTCTACCGCTTAATCATTTTTTAAAATTTTATTTTTATATACAGTTACAGCCTTAGGCTGGGAGAAATATTCATGCTCTTCTCCAGTGTATGTATTTTCTAAGGACTGCACCACTCTCATGCATATGCAGAAGCGCATGCTTTGCATATTTACTTTCTTTATACAAAATAGTGTGCCTGCCACATCATGTACCGCTTTCACTTCTGTGCAGATTCCCCCAAATTTATCATCTTCTCATATTTAGAATATAATTCTCACTCAAATCACAAGCAGCCGTCTCTTCTTAATAACAGTTATTCCAGAGATAACAGCTAATTATGAGATTTCAAAAGGCGTACATTAATATTTTAGTAGGTTCAACATTTTGAAATACTACTTGGGGCAACATCTTGGTCTTTTTTTGCTGGGGAAACACAAGGATAACTTCAGCAGACAGGACACCCTTCAACACACCATCACAGACCCTCTCTACATTTTCTTCTGTTCATCGTAAGTCACAGTTTGGAAAGAATCAGCTTTAATGGATTGCTTCTTAATGTAATTAAGTATTTTTAACAACAATATGCTTTAGATTCCTTAAATTAGTCCTTTGCCTGAAGACAATGTATTCACCCAAATCCCTCCCTAAAACATTCTTCTTCTGTAAATCCTATTAGCATTAATCTGCTGAAGCTAGGTGTGCTTTATGATTTTTTTTTTTGGTCATCCACCTGGAAAGCTCTGACATCTACTGCTCACTTGGCATCTTATGGTATCAAACACTTTTGGAGGTCAAATTTAGCCTGGAAACCCTGTGGGGTTGTGTCACCTTCCCCTGGACATCCTCAACTCAGCGGTGCTGCAGGGAAAAGAGCACAGTGGAAGGTTTCTATAGGATGGCATCAGCAAGGGTGTGGTAATACGGGACAAAACCCAGACTGAGACCTAACTGTCTATTATAAATGCAAAGGAGAGGAGGGATAATTCACCTCTCTTCTTTATTGCTCCCACGGTGCGCTCTCTTCCAGGAACAAGAGACTCGTATCTGAACCTTGGACGACCGATCCCATGAAATTCAGCGTAAGACTCCGCAGGCCAGAATGAGACCTGCAGAGGCAGCAGGGACCCCAATATATTTTCCATCTCTAAAAACAAAACCCACACGGTCAGTTTGTTGTTTCGAAAGGGAGACTAACACCTCTCTGAATCGAAGTCAAGTGCATGCATGAAAAGCCTGGAGTGGATAGGGACTTTCTGTTCCTCTCTGAGGCGCATGTGAAGTCTTTCTTGGAAGAAAGATGAGGCCACATTTTCCTTTCAGGTTTATCTTGCGGGTGTTTGAAAGGCACATGGGGCTTCCCAAACCATCAGTGAGAATTAGTACAAGTTAACATGGGGAAGAGGGAGTTGAGTTGCTTTGAGAGTTCTGGCCTGTTTTAGGTAAGAGCACGACAAGATCTCAGGAGTACGTGTGTTTTTTGATCATTACGTTTAAAGACAGGAGAATTTTTGCCAAAGGTTCTCTGGGCTGCTTTTAGCTTGGTCAGGGAACACAAGGCAGCAGGGCTGTGGACTTCATTTTGGTCTTGGAAAAGGTGGCATTGCGCATCCTCGCCTCCCTGGCCAGAAAACATGTCCCGAGGAGAAACCTAACCACTGTGGGCAACCTGTGGGCCTGCCCTCTGGAAGCTGCCATGTTGGAAAGGGTTAAGGGTTTTATAACGTTCCAGCGCGGCTTCCCACACCCCCTCTAGCCGCAGCACTCGCTTTTACCCGGAACTCGCCGGTTACTCCAGAGGGACGAGCTTTCCACGATTATCCTCACTGAGGGACTGTGCCCCGAGGAAGGCACCAGCAGCCCTTCCCAAGAGGGACTCCGGCCACGACGGGGGCCTTCTGCCCGCCCTCTTCACCCACCCGTAGTAAAGGCCACCTTTTCCACGAGCGGAGGAACACGGGGGGCGGCCGGACAGAGCCACGTACCCGGGAAGCGGGGCTCAGCTTTGCCAGAAAAGGCCAGCTTGAGGCGGCTCCCGTGCCCGGCACCCTCTCCCGTGGGAGCAGTACCTGGGCAGGTACGTACAGAGCCCCGGCAGTAAGAACTACCGCCCGAGAGGGTCAGCGCGGGGGGAGCTGAGGTTGGCACTTTGCCCCGGGCGCGGAAGGGGAGAGAGGCGGGGAGAGGGGCCGGGAGCCGGGCCGGGCACAGCACACCCAGACCGCCGCCGTGGGGCTAGGGCCGCGGCCGCCCCGCGCGCCCCGCCGTGACGTCAGGGCCCCCGGCCAATGGGCGGCGGAGGCGCCCTGATGCCATGGCTGGAAGTTCCCCGGCGGCGGCGGTTCCTTGTTCCCGGCCCGTCGTACCGCTGGGGCGAAGCGCGGCGCGCCCGGTCCCCGCTCCAGGGCGCTCCTCCCGCCCCGGCTCCGACGTGCCCACACCCTGGCCCCCGAGCCCCGTTTCTTTAAGCGCTCGCCACTACTTTCCCCAGGCGCTTCCGCTCCCCGTGGGGTAGCGTTACCGGGAGTGCCGGGTTTCCCGGTGCTTGAGGGGGACGGGCAGTGGTGAGCGGAGGGTGGGGCGCTGCCAGGGCGCTTTTGCCGGGCAGGGACACCCTTTGCCCCGCCCCCTGGTCCCAGCCCGCAGCCCCGGAGGCGCGGAGGGGAGGGAGCCGCCCGGCCCGGCCTTCCTGCGCTGGGGCGTGGGGAGCGGTAGCCCTCCCGGCAGGCGAGTGGGAGTCCGGGGAGCTCCTCCCGCGCGATCCCGGCAGCGGCAGCGGCAGGAAGGGCAGGGCGGGGGCGGGGGCGGGGGCTGTGCCTGTGCCGGGGGGGCGGGCGTTTGGCGGGGGAGGGGCTGCTGCCGCCGGGCGCAGCAGGCTGAGGGGAGGCAGGGAGCGGAGCCGTCGCCGCTGCTGCCGCCGCGGGCCGGGGCCTTGGACGCGTCTGGCGCGGAGCGGAGGAGGAGGACGGGCGAGGAAGGAGGGGGGAGCCAGCCAGACGGCCCCTCTCGGAAGACGCGGCCCGCATCCGCCCGGGGAAGGGCAGAGGGAAACGGAGGGGGGAGCGAGCGAGCGAGGCGGGCGCCGCCGCCGCGAAGGAGACAAAGAAGCGGAGCTCGCCTGGGCTGGGAGCCTCCCCATCGCCGCCACCGCCGCCCGCACCGCTGCTCGCCGGCCGGCCGGCCGGAGGTAAGCGCGACCGCAGGCGGGACGAGGATGAGGCCGGGGCCCGCCGTAAACTTGTGGCGGCCGCGGGGGGCGACCGCTGGGGGCGGCGCGGGGGAAGGGCCGCCGGTAGCGGGGGGAGGGGCACGTGTCACCTGGGCGGGGAGGCCCCGTCACCGCCCCGAGGGGGGCCGGTACCTGCCGGGGGCGGCACGAGGGGCCGGGGGAGGGGAAGTGTTTGTGTGCCACGTTCAGCTGCGGGGGGAGGGGGAGGAGAGAGTGCGGAGGGGTGTCGGAGGCGGCTCCTCAAGCTGCCGAGTTGGTGCTTGCGAGTGCGTGTGACAGCCGCTGCTTTGTGCCGCCCGCCGTCCTGCCAGGGGTGCAGCGACGGCCCGGGACGCCCCCTTCCTCCTCCTTCCCTTCCCCTCCTTCCTCCCGTGCGGGGCTCCGCGGCGGGGGCAGCCGGCGGGCCCGGCGGCGGGGGAAGGCGGGCAGTGCCTCCGGGCCGGAGCGCGGCGCGACCGGAAAGTTTCCCGGTGCGGAGCGCAGCCGCTCCGAGCGGGGATCCCGCCGCCGGCGGTGACACCGTGCTGCGGCCGAGGGTACGGCCTCCTGTGCCCGCTGTGCCTTCGTTCTTTCCTATCCCGGCGTGGTCTTGATGGGCGCTGAAGGCGGGGGTTTTCTCGGGAGCGCGGTGCAGCGTGGCCCCGGCCGCCGCCAGTGTAGGTGAAGGACGTATAAAGCTTAAAAAAAAAATAACCCGTACAGAGACGCATAAGGTACGGTTATACCTTGTGTACTGACCACCTGGTGAAGGCCATCCCTGGCTGTTCTGGGAGGAAAATTACTTGGGTTTACCAGGATTTTCATCCCGTTTGTATTTAAAAACGTACCCGCAGTAGCAGCGTACCTCTTGCTGGTGGGCTGGGCACCGTGGCCTGCTTCATAGCAGTTGTCAGATGGGGTTTCGGGTTTGTAATTCGGGTTTGAGCTGGGGCTGGCTAACCCCGGGCGCCTCTCAGTCCCTCGTTCCTATGCTAACATCTCCCACTATTGCTTTTGCTACAGCGCGTATGGCCCTCTGTGCCTCTCGGGGTTGGACCCGATGATCTCTCGAGGCCCCTTCCAACCCTTACGAGTCTGTGATTCCCCAAAGTCCATGTAGTATTTGCCTCAGAACTGCTTCGTTCTTTTGTTCCTTTAAAACTTGATTGCTGACTGAAGCCGCGGCAAGAATTTAAAGGCGTTCTTTAGCTGAGCCGCGCTTCTTCCTCCCCTCGCTGTGAAGCAATATTTGCTTCTGAGGAGCATACCGCCGCTGTTGTAGCAGCCCACCGCTACAGGAGAATGATTCTCTTTCATGAAACGTGGTAGTGCCCTTTGTAAAAACAATTTTTCATGGCCCAACCACGCGTGGTTTGCATCAGAGAGAGTTCGGACTGGTAACTTAATATGGAGGAATTTGAAAGGGCTCACTGGGTAGGAGCTGATGAAGAATTTCTGTTTGAAAGTGCTTGTTTCGCCGCTGCTTTTTAGGAATCTGAAGCAGCCAGCACCACGTAGGTGATGTTAATGGCACTGTGTTTTCATTTTTAGAGTAATAACTTTTGAAGTAAAACAGCGTAGCTTCCTTGATTTCACAGCTGTGGAAATCGAAATCCTCCGTCTGACCCAAATCAGTTCAAGCAGACGCTTTGTCTGCGTAACTAACTTGCTTCTCAAGACTTTGACGGAAGATGGCACTTTTGGGAACGGTGAATAAATGTAGAGGTAGAAGGCACCTGTGCCATGAAAATGAAGACTCTAATTAACAAGTATTTTTATATAGGCCATGAAACTGATACAGGTTTGTTACAGTGTTACCTCTCATTGCCTTCACTGCACCCTTAGCTGTTGTTCTGGCCTTTTTCTTCTACTAGATGAGGTTTCTGATTGCTGTTGTGATGTAGCGATACATAAAATCTCTTTTTATCCCAAAATCAACAGCTACTGGATATGCAATAAATTAAAAACGTCAGCCTTTGGCTTGTTACCCCAGTACAAAGGGAACTTAACCATCTCCCCCTTCCTCTCTTTTCTTCTGTAGCTTCCTGGCTAGCTGTGTGGGAGCATAAGGCATTTGCTCTCATATGTGTCACCTCGCGCCTACTGTCAGCTAAAGAAGAGGGACAAGGTCAGCAGCGTCTGTTTCTTTTCTAGCCTTTCTTTTTCAGACCTTGCATTGCTGTTGGTACCTCACTCCTTTGTGGCGCTTTGTTGCTTTCTTCAGTAGAGACTGTAACAGTAGCAACTCATAGTGATGCCTAGATAGCTTTGTTTGCTGGTCATGGTCTTGAGCAGCAGCAAAACTACCCAGATAATCTGTGTTTCTCATGCTCTCTGAGCATTAAAGCTGCTTCCAGACTCATGGAGACAGGTGTTGTATCAATTTACTTGCTGCAGGTTTTAAATCAAAACCAAGGCATCTTTGAATCCGAAGCGTATATTCTAGAAAATGTTTCCTGTTTGCATCGAGGGACTGATGGTTTCTGAGCTGTGTGTATTCCCCCTGCACCCTTCCATCTGTGTTTTGAAGAAGGGGGATTGCTGGTGAGGATTAGAGGTGTTTGCAGGAGATTTTAGATAGCTGAAAATGATCTGTGAAACTAGATGCTAACATATTTCGGTTAGTTGGACCTGGAGTGAAGGTGGTGGGTGCTGGTTGCTGGATGCCCTGCTCCCCTGAAGTAGGTCATCTGGCATATTGAAGAGGCAAGAGGGTTGAGGCACTCTGCAGGAAAGCTGCTTTCTACTTCTACGGACACAATAAACTTAGAGGCAGCGCATTTCATCTGTGTGCTTACTAGGTATCCAGAAATCCTGCAGAACAATGGCTTTCACAGAGTGAAAGTCAGGAATCCTTATTGGTCCTTGGGAGTAGAAGACTGTCGGGGAAAGCCGGGATGGTGTTTGTAATGTGGGAAATAGCATTGTTTCTTCCTCCTAAAGCGTGTAAGCAAGGCCTGCACTATTCTTTTAACCACCGTGCTCTTGTCCCGTCTTCTGAAAAACATGAGGTCCTGGTAACTCACACCTTTTGGAAAAGGACTGGGTCGGGCCAGTGCATATGTTTGCAAAGTAAAAAAATGGATCCTTAGCTCCTTTCTGTTTTAGGTAGTTCCATTAAATTTTTTCTTGCAGATTCAATTAGGCCCCTTAGTTTCCTAGTAATAGTGTAGTCGTTGGTGTTCTGCCCAATTAAACCGTCGCTCTGTTCAGTGGTGGGGAGAGTAATTCTTCCAAGTGTTAAGTTGGTTTGTGATTTTTTTTTTTTTTTTTTCTTCTTCTTGGAGTAATCTTTTTTTCCCCATCATAAGGATTCTTAATTGTTTCATAAATGCTAATGAAATGAGTAAATTGGAAGGGCATTGAAATATGAAATACATATTTTTATATTCCATTAAATATATGTGACACAACAAATGAATTTCTCACCATTAATGACATGAGTTCATATTTTAAAACCTGCATAAATAGCTTTGTGTGCAGTGAGGTGTCCCGGCAGTTTATGTTTTTAAGCTTTTAATAGAGTATTGTAAATTTGAAGAATTCAAGTGCAGAGGAGTAAATCTCGATTAGAGAATAGCAGCCCATTGCATTTTAAGTTATTGCAGCTATGGACAATAACCCCATGTCAGTTGGAAATACTCGTGCTGAGAAGAACATCTGTTAGACTGAAAGCTCAGAGGTGCTGGTATGGGCAATATTTTTTGTTCAAAGATGTAGAAAAACAAAACTTTGTGGCTTCCAGGCCTTTTTCCTTCTGCAGGTATGTTTTACTGATTTTTGGTCCCAATCCTATTAACAAGTATTTATATGGTGGATGTGTAAGTAGCATTGATTATTCTGTGAAGCAGACAGCGAGGTGAACATGCTGCGACTCTTAGTAAATACCTGAGTTCTCAGAAATGTTGCTTTTCTCTTACAAGCATGACAGAATGTGGATGCCAAATAAAATGCAGTACAGGTGTGTTTTTAATATAGGCTGAAGAAACCTGATCGGGTTTTCCTCAACTCATCTAAGTTAATGTTTGCAGAGTACACTCAAACTCTAGAAATAGGTGCAGAAGCAGGTAGTGAGATATACCACAGATAGAGGACAGCTGAAACTTTACTAGACAAAAGCTGGTGTATTTAGTGTGTTTACAAAATAAGGTAGTAAACTCCTCTGGCAACTTCCTCTGACTGATTTTTTTATTTAAAGCAAATGAAATATAAAATTTGATTCCAAGAAGATTTTTAATTTAAAAAAAGAAAAAAAAAGTTGGTAGATGGTTAGGTACTAGTTTATTACTAACATGTTTCAGGAGGTTGTGCTGTTTTGATTGGTAAGGCACTTTCTTCTGTCACTTCCTCAGGTGTCTAATGTGTGGTCCTTGGATGGAGCGTGGAGAGCATTTGCTGTGCCAGGGCTGGGCTGTTTAGCCAAAAATGAATCAATAACCAAAAATAAATGAGCAGGCATTCGGATTGCCCTTCTACCAAAGAAGTAGTAGATTTTAGCCTTCTGAGACATTTAAAGTTTCTAGGTTGTAGTAATGATCAAAATATTGGTGAGGGCCTCAATAAAGAGAAGTGGCAGGAGTGTAAAAGCAGATACTGAAGTTGAGCCAGAGGTTGGAGGCTGCAGGCACTCTTCCTGGTGTAGGTGGACTGGGTAATGTCCTCTTATGTTGGGAGAAGCTGCATTTAGCTGAGTGCTGTTCCTTGTCTGCTTCTTAAGCATGCAAACTGTACATTAAATATATTGGAATTTTCTAATTCATTGTCCTTGTCAAATTTAAGTTGGCTGAAATAATCCTTTCATATACCAATTAAATATTTAGTTAACTCTTTAGTAAAATAAAGGACTTCATGAGCAGTCCCTTTGCAGGTTTAAGAGAGAAGAGGAACATTAAATCCTGTGAAGACTTACTCTCTTATGGAGAGTTAAACTGGTGTATTACTCTGAATTTCTTTAGGGCATTCTGGACTAATAAAACATTTCAAGCAACAGCAATAAATTAAGCTTCCTATTTAGCAAACCCCTGGCACTGATAACCAGAGGAGAGGAGTCCCAAGAATTGATTGGACTGAGCTCTTAGGTTTAATGCAGTAGGAGCACCCTTGGCATGAGCGTGGCTGCAAGGTTTTCCCTTCCTACCCCTACAGTAGCAGTGTATTCATCACATTTGTTTTCTCCTACATCCATCGTGTGTCAGACCTGGCTCCCAGTGCTGCCCTGCTCTACTGCTGTTCCAAGGGAGCTGACTTCTTAGTTGACATCCTAATGATGTTTTTGATGACGACAGGGACAGTATTTTTCAGCCTTTTAATGTGGAAGGAGAGATATGTGGCTGCATGCTATGTTCTCGGGCTGAATTTTGTTAGCTGCGTGACAACAAATCACACATTCATTTCCCTGAATGGATGGTATCCCTCCAGACACACACAGAGTGTTATCAAATTTGACAGATCTTGAATGATGACATGTCAAGGATCTTGGATTCCACCACAGGAGACTTGGGCTGTGGCAAATGCACGCTGTGCCTGGCTTAGCGAAACTTACTGTAGGCTTTTTCTTGGTTTTGAGTTCAGGTGGAAAAACACAGGTGCCCTTTGGGGTTTTGTTTGTTTTGGTTTAAATAGATTCAGTGTTTTTTGAAAAATTGCTTGGTGATTTGTAGATTGAAAGCTTGTTTGCTAGATTAGCAGAAGAAAAGAAGAAAGGTTATTTGGACTTCATCCAGTCACTTTTAAAGATCTGTATGTTTCAAATGCTTTCAGTGCTTTTATTAAGAACTTCAGCAAAACCAGAAGAACGGGTGTTGGGCGTTCTTTAGGTCAGAAGTGGACACTTCATTCACCGACTTTGCATTTGGGTTAGTGCTATCTGTCAGTGACAGTACAAACTCCCCATGTTGGCTCTGCTGTGGAGGGCAGGGGAGGCAGCCGACACCTGTAGAGATGGACTGCGAACCCTGTGCAATGGCACAGATGGTTTGTTTGGCTTATTTATAGCCTTGCCCTGTTGTTTATTCGTAAAGTTGCATTTTCAGTTGGACAGCTGTTTCTGGTTTAACCAGACTGCAGAAGTCTTGCAAAGTTGGATCAAAACCCCTGTAAATACTGGTTATTTTATTTTTTTTTCCTTCTTCTTTTTGGTGTGTTTTGTGTGGGAATGTTCCGCTGGGTTATGGTCCTTTGGTATCTGGCACCCTGGTGACTGACTCAGATGATCTGCCAACAGCAGTTTTACAGGTGTTGTATTTATTTATTTGGAGTTGTGAGTTATTTTTGTTAGCAATTCTGTCTGGCTATACTCGTAGCAAGTTAATTAATGGCACTGTTTAGCTGCTGGAAAAAAGGTGCCGTGTTTGTGGCTTTAATGAGTATTTCCTACCAGAACTCCTTGAAATCCTGTGGATGTCGCAACTTTGGAAATGTAAGTTAAGACATAGCGTTTTTTCCCAGCGAGTATTGAAATTTTGTAAAAGTCCCTGCTCTTTTTTGCAGCTTTGTGGTTTTAATTAAGAATGTTTTTGTTCCAGTCGTAAAAGAAATTGGCTACGGTATATCTTGCGTAGATTTGTTTTCCTTTAATCGTTGCATATTGAATAGAAAAATATGTAGATGGCATTTATTGGTATCAAGACATGTATTTTTACATCAAAAAAAGATTTTAAGTCATTTATAGTGTAAACATATTGAGCTTCACCTTTGTCTTTCTGAAAAAAGATTTTTTAAAAAATTGATGATTGATTTCCTTCCTTTACATTTTCCAGTCTGCAGGCAGACTCTCTGCTAGGGCTGCGGGGATAATATGGAAATAATTACATTGTGGACTATTCATAAATTCACACTGTTTTGAATTCCATTTAATTCAAATAGAGAAAGAAATTAATGCTAATATCCCAAATAATTAATGCTATAATAAAGGATCTGCCTTCCACTTGACACCGAATGACTTATGTTCCATTGCATCAAAAGACTTAAATCATTTTGAGCATTCAATATTAAAATTGTAGTTCATGAATATTGGAAATTTAATCAGATATCTCAGTGAGGACTGTGTGGATTGTATTGGGTTTAAACACGGGTAATAATAAAGCTTGTGTTTAGCACAAGTATCAAAATATGACACATCATTTTTATGAGGTCTGAGGCTCTTAAGGGATGCGTGGTGAATCGTAATGAACCGAAATGTTATAGACCTCCTAAGACAGAAAACTATTAAAGTCTGTGTGATGTTATTGCGGCGATGTGTGTCTGCTGCCGTTAGCCCTGTCTTGTAATACTGATGTATTCCTTTAGGATCTTTTCCGGTTTTGCTGCCAGGAGATCCTGGATGTTTGTTCAGATATTTCTTTTGCCTCTCTGAAATGTCAGGAAGATAGAGAGTTGTGGTTTTAGCAAAATGTTTGTTCTTTGTTTGGTACACCAACTTCTTGCGCCGTGGCTGTGGCCCTGTTAGAAGGCAGGCGTGTGCTTAGTGCTCATGGTCCTCCTGGAGTATCTCTTGTTTGCAGAACACGACGCTGAGCTACGAGAACATCTTTCTAAGACAGGAATCGTAATTACGTTGCAGGTCAGCTCTTTTTTTCTTTTTAGTTATGCATTCTTTCGCTTGTCATGACATGTATGCCTAATTGTATGTTGAACTTCTGTTTGCGGTGTCACAGAGCCAGCTTATTTTGGAGACAGACTTTACACCTGTATGCTATTATGTTACTCTATCGGCAGTCTCATAAAATCAGTGGGACTGCTGCTAGTGTAGCATTGTTTAATGAATGCTGATACTGGGATGTTAAAGAACAGGGATGGATCAGTAGTATATAACGCCTGCTTAAGTTGGGGGAAAATGGAATCTAGTTCTTCCTGAGGAAAACAGAATGGTTTCGTTTGGTGGGTATTTTTTTCCCCCTCTTTTTAAAATGAAATCTAGAAGAACAAACTTTATGAAAAGAGAAAAAAGGAGGAGTTAAAATACAATGCAAGAAAAGTCTTTAAATACATTGAGAGTTATAATATCTGTTTAGGAAGGATTGAGGTTTGAAGAGAAGTATATTCATGCAGACCGCTAAAATAAATTAGGCTTACTTTCAGTCTTCTGTGATAAAAGTCTTTTCAGCTTGCCCTTGTGATCTATCTATTCTGTTCTTTGGTATTTTTTTCTTCCTCTTCCTGAATGGATAATTTTAGCAGTTAAGTAGTTGGTCATTTGGATTCCTTTGAGATAATATAAGTGATACACTCATGTTTAAAAGAAGATACCATATATAACTGCGATCTGAATTCATGGACATTGCCATACTGCTCTGCAGCAATGGCATACACACCACTCCGAAGTGTACATAGCACTAGAAGCATCTTGGTATTCAGTAGATTACACTGTGCTTGCTAAGCAGGTGGTAAAATTGTAAACGTTTCCTTCTTCAAGACAGCAATCCTCAGCCTGATGCCAGCGAGCCATGAACGCGGGCGAGTCAAGGTGCGAAGGTAATTTTTCTGATGGCTGAGGGCAGAGCATCTGTCACTGTGTTATCAAGTCACTTCAGTTGCAGCAGGATCTAGGAGGAGTCTCTATAGACCCTAGATCAGCGAGGTAATCATCAACTATCTTATGATTGTAAAGCTTTTTTCGTATTGATAGTGTGGAGAACAGCTTGGCACTGCTAATTCCAGGTGCGTTTGGCACTTTAGAGACTGTTTTTCAGTACATTAACCAAATGTCTTTGGCAGAGGAGCTGGTAGGGGTGAGCAGTGAGGTAAGGGCTGTGTGACTCCTGCACCCTACATCTACATGGGCAGGTGATGGTAAAAGTGCAGGGCTTGTAAACTGGTAGTAGCTCAGAAAAACAAGGTGTTGCCTTTCACGCTGCATCCTTGTGCAAGAGTCACCTGGCCTTCAGGTGAGCTTGTCTTCCATCTGCCTGGTCAGTGGATGCTGCTGAGAGCTGTCACCTCCTCTGCCACCCCGACCTGCCTGCTGCCTGCCTGTCAGCAGCCCTTGGCTCTCACTTCTGCCCTGTTTTCCTGGGATGGGCTTTTTGAACCTGAGGGATGTGCCCAGCTTGCAAGATGCCACCCCCGGTGTTAAGCAGCTGGGTTTCAATGGGTTGTTTAAATTGCTGTCATGGACTTTCTAAAATTGTGGTGCCTCCTAGATATAAGAAAAGCCCAAAAAACCCAACCCCAAAAAACTCAACAACAGATGAAACCCCAAACCCAGTAAGAACACTTGCACCTGGTACCAATATAGTTCATAGTTTTTGGTGGTTGCATAGATGTGTCCTTAGATGCACTCTTAGATTTTATTAAATACCATTTTATTTTACAAAGTTTGTGAATATTTGATCTTCGTTCTAGAAAAACTTTAGTTGGCGTATACTGCGATTGTTGTGTTATTAGACAGATGGTGATCCCCTCTGCTTTGTGGCTGTGCTAGTCTTTTCCCTTCTCCTTTTCCATTTTGCAGTTCTTCTGTACATAGTTAGGAGTGGGAATAGGCTTGGAACGTGAGCAAATATGGTTTTGGGTTATCTGTAATCCATTTATAAGGCAGAAATATTTCAGGGAGGAAAAAAAATTATTAAATGGGATTAAAACCCCCTGTATCCTGTCTGGCATGATTGCACTAATTTGGGAATAAAATGAGCAAGATTTAACTGAAAAATTACAATTAAATGTGGTGTTCAAAAATACAGTCTATGAAGTTTCTGAAATGAGGACGGATTATCCGTGCTTTTGAACCCTTGTATACAACACTTCTTCCATAATTGTACTCTGGCATTGTGTTAGGGTGTTGTGGTGGGCTCCTGTATGTTTCTTTTGGTCAGTAACTGTCTTTCACTAAATAAAAAGAAGCATTTTCACCTTAGGAAAAGTTGTGAGTGTTTTGCATTGTTTTGATATCATTTTCAGTGTAATTGTGTTAAAATAATATAAATTTATGGAAGGGTAAGATGAGTGCCGTGGTGTGTAACCTTCCTGTGGAGATGTCTGTGTGCTCCTGCAGCTGCTGTGTGACTGCAGCTATCATATGTTGTCTTGAATTGTGCAGCCCCTTGCTTTAATCACTCTTTTAAGGCATCCAAATCTGCCTTCTTTCCCTGCCGCCCCCTCTCCATTCTGCTTCCTTTGCAGTACCGGGGGATGGGGGTGGGGTGGGCGGCACTGGTCATTGCCTTAGAAATATACATCTTCTGATTAATTCACTTTTTCCAAGCAACTTGGAGGCTGTCAGGTAGCTGAATGGCATCCAGCTGCTGTGCTAAGAAGCCCCTTGTCTAACAGTCTGCTGTTAAAAAAGTTGCTGTAGAGGCTGTTACTCGTTTATTCTTCATGCCGAAAGAGCCTTTTCATTACATTAACAGCTGTGAATTGGATTTGGGTGAAGATATTTTTGTTCTTGTTTTGTTGGCTCGCTATTCTAAGCATGTAGTCTCACACCAGTCACAAAAATGAGGTTGTCTTGCTTGCTTTATCTGCTCAGGCTGGGAGTGAGTACGTGGTGCCTTACAGGTTCTGGTGTTGAATATTGTGTTTTTGTTTCCTACATACGTACTGCATATGCCTGCAGCCTGGTATTTGGGAATGACTTGTTAGACCTGAACCGAATTCATTAATATCACTGGTCCAAATCAGGGCAGCATTGTCCAGTGTGAACTGGCTTTGGACTAAAATGAGTTCTAGAACAGTAACACCTACTTGTCTTCCATAAGCGCTTTGTCCTCCTGCTTGTCTGCACTTCATCGTGGGAGAGGGAGAGCTGCTGTAGTGAGAAATGCGTGATGAGGCCCAGCACTGGATCTCAGTGTGATTGGGAGTGGGGCAGGAGTGGGGAGGGGCAGCAGAAGCAATCTTACCAGTTTTTTCTGTTTTCCAGTAGCTATATATATTCTCTTTTTAGTAATATTTCTTCAGAATGTTGCTTTTATGAAAAATCTCTGTTCTTCTGTACTGAACCATAGCCTGAGGTTTTCGGCTTGTAGATGTGCTGTAATACACTTTCTGACAATTACTGATTCTGAGGCTTTTATATGCAACACCAGTCTGAAACTTTGAAATATCTGAAGGTGAGTGAGGGGAAAGTGGGTCGAAGAAGAGAAATCCTGAGTTTAAGGAGAGTTAGGGAAGGGATGTGTGATTTACTGCTAGCTTTACTGAATGTGTATGTAGCATTTTTAAAAAAGAAGGAAGTTTCATTTGGGCATGCTTCTGAGATTGGATTTTGAAGTCGATTCTTTGTGCCAAGCAGCTTTTGCTGCAAAGTGGACATAATGCAGGTTGCTGAGTCATTGACCCTTGTAAGCAACAATTTATAGGTCTTCAGCTTGTTTAGCTTCATACCAAGAAGCAGTGGAAAAGTGATATTTAT
This sequence comes from Hypotaenidia okinawae, assembly GCA_027925045.1. NCBI lineage: Eukaryota > Metazoa > Chordata > Aves > Gruiformes > Rallidae > Hypotaenidia > Hypotaenidia okinawae. The sequence continues at coordinate 148,351,926 of BSDF01000001.1, forward strand.
ATAAAATCACTAGGTGAATAAACTTGTTGATGAAAGAAGAGCTTTAATTTTTCTCCGGTTCGTCTAATTTCTTATCATTATGTGTGGACTTACAGAATGTGCTCAGCTGAGATTGATCACTGGTGTGTGAAATGACCAAATTATAACAATGGGGAGTTTTCTGAGGTGGGTAATATATTTTCATATGTAGCTTCCAGCAATGTGTTCAATACACTGAAGGCCACATTTTCAATGCCTCTGTTATTGAAATGTAGTGCTGTGATCGTTTTTCTGCTGAACTTCAATTTGGAGCTTCATCTGGAAAACATCCAAGGAAAAAAAGCATCAAAGCAAAATAATAAGAATTGTCTTGGAATGCAGGAAGAGCTTCAAGTACTAAAATTAAAATACGTAGTGAGAGCTTGAAAAAGTGCATAGAACACGTTAAAAGCTAAATCTGTAAGACAGGAAAGCAGCTTTACTGGCATCTACCTTGAAGTTGTAATAGTTTGCTAACCTTGGGTACAGGAAGGAAACTTTAGAGTTCTTGTCACTTTCCCATCTTGAATCTTTTGGTTTTGCTTCAGCTAAAGGATTGTTACCAATTTCAAGGTGGATCTCCAAAGAGTGTATTACTACCTGCAGAGAGCTCTGGTTTGGTCCTCTGCTCTGCTTCAAAGCCACCAGGTGAACTCTTCCAAAAATTAAGTCAACTGAGATACGGTACGCAAGCCGCTTATAAGTAAGTTAACTTTTCCGAGGCTTAGATTTGGGACTTTGGTGAGATGCATGGATGAGATGAATTGGTTCTGTCTCTGTAGCATTGTAGTTGTGACAGTGTGAGGTTGTGTGGGGTCCTAGACGCTTGTGTCTAAGATACCTTCTTGCCAGCCCAGCAATAGCAGTGGGAGGATGGTAGGGTGGGTGCAGCTCCAATAGCTGACTGCTTTTTTCTAGTCCTACATTGAGAAATATGATAAAAGTTGAGTTTCAAACTGATGGCAAATATATTTTTGTTCTAAGAATAATTAAAGAAGAAATTTCTTCTCTGTTATCCAGGAACATCTCTGTCTATCATGCTGAAGTTGTTCTCTTAAGCTTCCCACAGGGAATTTTTCCCTCCTTTGCATTAGGTCTGGAGCTGTCAAAAGCAGACTTGGGTGGTTCTTGAATTGTTCTGGCAGCATTAGCAGGTGGTTTCCATGCAACCTGAAAAACATACAGAAAGTTTTCTAAAGTGCAGAATTTCTAGGGGGTTGCAGAATTTCTAGGGGTTTTATTTGTTTATATTCTGCCTTGCAATGAATTTTAAAATGCATGGGAAATTTAGCATACTTTATTTGTCTGCTGGGCACAATAAAATTTTGCTGTAGCATGTGAAAGCAGCTTTTCATCCCACCCACAAGCTCAGTATACCTAAAAAGCCCAGATATTGGCTGGGGAAGGGGAGAGATCTGCTCATCGATCTAAATCTTAGCAGACACGGGGATTTTCTTCACCTCTTTTATTACAGAGGACTCTCCTGCTTGTTTTAGCTTCTACATTGTCTTTCCAGCTCAGCCCACGCATTTTTCTTGCTTTTCTAGGAATAGCTTCCTTAGATGGCAAGACCAGCAGCTGGCAGCTCTGTGCTTGTTATGCCTGGGGAAAAAGCACAGGTTTTCTCAAAGCCCACTGCCTCTGGCAGCAGCGGGCAGAGGCACTGTCATCATTAGGAGATGTGGGTGGCAGGTACACCGCGCTCTTGTCACTGGATGGCTGAAGCACTCACAGGCAGGAGCAGCTGGATGGATTCTGGTCTTGGGTGAACATGATTGATTAGTATAGCCTGTGCTGTGTTAAATATCCCAGGTGATGTTACTTACTGCTATAAGTTGTTTAGGTCTTTTCAAGTGTTCTCTCCCAGTTAGAGTGGAAATGCTCTTCACTTTCTTTCTTATACACGGGAACCTTGCAGGAGGTCCGGATTAGGCTCTGATTACAGGATCACCTCTATGTTCTTGTCATCTTTCTAGTCACCTCCCCCATTTTGGATATGTGGAATACATACACTGTCTCCAGAAAAAATTTGTCTCTGGAACAGGCACACAGGAAGTTCTTCAGAGACTTCAGGATCCACCCCTCTGGAGTAAGATCTTTTCATTTTCTTGATTTCTGTATGTGTTTTGAAATAGAAGTACCATCCCCAAAGCAGTTCTTGTCAACAGAATTATTACTCGCTGTTAATTTTCATCCTTGAGGTGAAAACATGTGTGTGCTAAGATAACATAGCTTCCAGAGGCAAGAGGAGGAGAAAAGAGAGGAAGGTAAAACCAAGTGTGCCAGCAAAAAGGTGAATGTTTTTCTGTTTCTCTGTATATCGGTTGGAAAGTGCCATGATCTGTGATTCCAGCCTTGAAAGAAAAAAGCAAGGAGGAAGTTGTTCTGGTCATATAATATCATTTGATTGCTGCCTGCTAGCCTGTGTTTTCTTTCTTAGAAAAAGAAAAATGATCATTTCATCACAGATTGCAAATAGCAGAAAGTTGACATCCCTGGAAAGTAGAAATTATAGTAGAAGGATGAATTAGTTGCTTTCTACCTACAGCACAAGACTTGCTCATTTTGGCAACAGCAAGATGTTTAGCCTCTAGCTCTGCCAATTTTATTTTTTAAATTTTCTTTATTTTTAAAATCTTACTCTAATTTGCTGAGTTTGGAGTCTGGGTGATTATTTCAGCCAACAGGAGAGTCTTTTTTTTGTTTTTTAGGCTGAAAAAAATCAGTTTGCTAATTGTTTTGGTATTTTCATTAAAAAAATGTTTCTTCATGACGTGCGCCATTAAACTCTGTGTGCAGTATTGGGAAGAAGTAATTATTTCTTCTTCAGTTGGTTCACACTGAAATAGCCATAAAACTCTTGATCCTGATTCTCCACTGTTTGGCAGCTTGTAAATCACTTACTGTGTGCTCCAAGTGCAATGTGTTTGCATAATTCTAGTATTGATGTTGATGTATTATTTCTACTTCAGTCTCACTTAAGGCAAGTGTAAATAACTTTAGAGAGTTGCAAAACAGTAGGGAAATGAGCCTCCACAAGCTAAAGCATCAGATTTATTTTCTGGGGCAAATGAAGAGATTCTTTGAAGCCTGATCAAAGCCCAGGCTCTATAGTTGCACGTAGTATAAAGTTGGTGGCGTTTGAGTGGAATCTGTTGGCTTCAGGAGGGTTTTTAAAATATTTTTTTTATTGGGGCTTTATATCTCTGGAACCCATATTCAACATATTTCTGGAAATGACAAATGCACTGCCATATGGCACGCCAGATTTCAAGCCACTCTGAGGTACATGTGTGAATTTTAGAGTGCCTGGAAGAAATGAATGAAAACCACATTCTCAATTTTATCTATTGCTGAGCTCTGGAGGCAGAGGCAGGGTGGGGGAGACAGCTTTGAAGTAAATTCTGCTAGAGGGATTGCATGCTTCTTTCTGAGCTGGTATCCTAATGCAGCAAGGTGTAGATGTAATTTATGTTTCAAAATAGGCACTAATTTCAGCAGGACAGTCAGTTTATATGCTGTTATGTTTATTCTGGGAGATGCGAAGAGATGCTGAGCATCCTTTTGCTACTGGCAACTCTGTTACTGTTTCCAACCCTTTTTGTGCCTAAACCTCTCTTTCAGGCTTTGATGCCTGAACTTAATTCTTACTTATTGTTGAACTGCTATTTTTATATATATATGCTGTGTCTCCTTAAAAGGTTCTGTATTGATTGATGAGTAGTTTTCTTAGGCTTTTGTTGGTTGATAAAAGCCGAGGAAGCATTACTGGGCAGATTTGTACCAGAGTATATTTTAAATTCTGGAGACCTCTATGAAAACTTTTTACATGCAGGAAAGATATTTGTGGAATTTGTGTCAGGCTTTGGTTAGACAAAACATCTCCTGTTAGCAATGGGCAAATTAATATGGTTGTTCTTATTAAGGTTAGTTGTGTTCATGTAAATTTATACAAATCCTGTACATTGTCTTCACAATCAAAGGCAGTGAATTTTGAAATTATCTTTACATAGAAGGGGGAGCCTTTACTTGTGACTTAGATAATTTGGATGATTAATACTTTGCCACAGTAGTTCCTTAGCTGATAGAACTTCTTAAAATTGATTCTGTCTTACATTAGCAATGAAAGAAAGTTCACAGGGGAAATCATGTTATTCTACTAAATCCTTGCCCCAGATTTTTCTTTTAAAAAATCGTTGTACTTTAAGGTAACAGCTCATAACTGCTGGCAACCCACAGCCCTCACGCTCTTTGATTTGGGTGGAACCCCAAGGCTTTTGGTAAGGTCGTGAGTTTCCTCCCTGTTCGATCATCTGCGGGGTTTGGTTGAGCTCGCCGCCTGCCAGGGAGTCGCCACAGCTGACCTTGAATGGAAGCCTGTGGCGTGCGCCCCAGTCGCAGCAACAGTGCGAGGGTGAAGGGGTGGCATTCGGGGACGTAAAGCAGCAGTTTTGCATGTGTTTGTAATTACCAGCAGTTCTGGTGTTCTTAGTCACATAGCTTTCTGGTGGAAAAATGGTTCTCCTTCCTCCTGGAAAATACAGATTCATTAGTCCTGTGTTAATTAATAAGTCAGTTTGATGAGGATGGACCTTCTGGTTGAGGTCGAGAAGCTGGAGGCTGTGGTTCTTGATGGCGGAGGGCAGGAGGGCCAGAAGCTGCTCCTGGGACCCTGGGTGTGCACGTGGCTGCTCTGCCCATGGACAGCTCTTCTTGGTTGGAGGGTGGTGGCCAGGAGCATGAACAGAGGGGAGTACTGATGCTGAGAGCATGTTCTTCTGTGGGGGCGAAGGGTAACTGTCAGAAAAATCAAGGAGATTTCTAGGAGGGGGAAACTATACCTTTTCTTTCTGAGTGGGTGTTTATGTTTGGGGTTTTTTGTGGACATCTTCAAATGAACATCCTTAGACAAAGGATTTCTTTTTAATATAATTTAAGCAAACTTTTTTTTAATGCAGAATCTCAGTTCATTTATCTGCACTGCACTTATAACACTTCCAGAGGATAAATAAACCACCCCAGCAATAATATGACAGTATTTGTTCTTGAAAATTCCGTGACACCCTATGTATCATTAAGCATGTTTATTTGTGATCAAGCATCTGGCATGTCTGAAATGCAACTTCTGGTTTTTGGTAGGACCAAAACAGAGGACACTTTAGGATTTTTAGCTTTACCTGTTTTATGCACAAAACAATTTTTAAGCCTAGTGTTCTGTATCAGAATGGCAATGCACTCCTCGAGTTTCCATCCATATAGGAACTGGTTTTGAAATGGTTTAAGAGGAGTATTAGTACCTTGTGGATTTGTTAGGCCTCTTTCTTCATATCTTCATTTGAAAACTCTTCTCCCACTTTTTCTAGAAATGCGGTGTGTATTCATCTTTAGAAGAAACTTTGGAAAGAATCTGAAAAACCACCAAATGAACACGTAGTCAGACATTTGAAGAACTGTTGCATGCTGAACCTTTTCATCCTTGTGCCTTTGATTTGGATCAGAATTAACAACAAAAATCTCTGTAATTCTATCCTTTCTGATAGGCTGGCTCAAATGTTTTAGTATTTTATTTTTCAGAATTGGAGTTTAAGCTGTCAAATACAAAACCTTAAGTGAAACCTGAGATATTTTGGAGTAATACTCAGTGTAGATAGTCTGTCCTTTATATAAACTTCCTTTACTTAATCGTCTCTAAAATGTCAGCTTACGTACAGACATCGTTTCTGATGCACTACTTCCAGCCAACCCTTATTTTCTGTCAAATTGTTCTAAATACTTAAAAAACCTTGTAATTAATGGTTGTTTGCCATCAGCTTAATTAAGAAAACAAAGCTTTGCATAGCTCTTCCATGAGTATTTTTCCTCCCCTGTCTGTGCAGGGAGTTGCTAATTGCGTAAAATCTTTTTGCATCTTTTCCAGTGTTCCTCTTACATTTTGGCTGCTCTCCTACCGTTTCTTCCTCAGCGTTTGCACCGCTCAAGCTTCCTGTGTCAGTTCTCACACCAGCCTCCCACTCCGTATTGCACGCAAGGTGTGGGGTCTTTACCAGCCACTTACTAAAAGACTACATCTGTGATTCCAGCTCTCCTTTTGGAGGCACCAGCAAGGAGCAATTTGGCAGATCTCTCTGCAATAAAATTAAGATGTGATTACATGCTGATCCAAGCTTTAATCTAGACATTGCAGGTAATGGCCGTAATGAAGATGTGATAGCATGGTCTAGCAACCAGGATATATCCCGATAGATTTGTACGCTAGTTTGTGTGTTGGTACTGTTTGGAGAAGCTCCATAGACCTGATGCAGAACTCATCCTGCCCTCAGGCCATCGATTTACAAATACTTTTAGTTCTGCAAGTTTTCTTTGAAACCGTAGGGCTTTTTTGTTTTGTTTTTTTTTTTAGAGTGTGTGTGTGTGTTTTTTTTTTTTTTAAAGCATTGTTCCGTAACATTTGGTGGTAATGAGCCTGAGTCAGTCTTTTGAGTGTTGGGGGAAATCCTGCCCTGCTGAGAGTTACTGAAATCCTGTGGTTGATTTTTGAGGACCCCACAGTCTCATTCTGGTTTTCAGTAGAGCTTTTGTGTAGGTACACAGGATGCCTTCAAAGTTTGCTGATGCGTGTGTATTAGACTGATGGCTCATTCTTTAATTTGACATCATAAATTTGACTAAGTAACATGTGCCAAGAACTTTTTAAAGCTGGTGTTTGTCAGATCACTTACTCTTCTGCTTGCCAGCATATGTCTTCTTCAAGTAGCAGGTCTGGGCAGTCCTCCTGCCTCATAGCTCTAGGGAGACCGTTGACAGGAAAGAAAAGTTTTTTGCCTGTGGGTATATTAAAAGGCTGGAAGAAGAAACAATACCACACTCCTTTGAGGTGATCTGGAGCTTTATTCAAACAGGAGGTGTTTTCACGCTGTGACAGCTTTGAGTTTGGTTCTCAAAGCCCAGGTGCTCCTTTGAAGCTCCCATCAGGTTGTACTCTGCAGAAAAGAGGAGTCATGTTTTTGTGGTGAAGCCAGCCAGCTTTTTCTTTTTCAGGTGGCAAAGCTAAAATCAGCTTCTGAAATGTAAGTTATGCAAAGTGTGTTAACATTTAGCTTTGCAGTTTGTAAGTGGAGCACCATCTTCTGTCTTTAATGATCGGTGATATACATAGAAACCCAAGCTAGGGAATTTGGGAGTATGTGCTCTGGAGAGTTCCTTTTTTCCCCTCTGTTTTCTTTGCATCTCACAAAGTGAGATTAGTCATCCATCTGTAATAAAAACAAGGTGTGACTTGATTTGTTCCATGTATGTTTTGAAATGCTGAATGTTGATAAACCCTTCCTGAGGTCATTAATGCCCATCTTCAGCAGGAAGAGTAAAGTTTTAGTGGAACAAAGAAGTTTGCATGTCTAACTGCAAGTTAGTGCAATGTAAGGTGAGAATAAGTAGAGGAACGAATTGATGGTGCAATCTGTAAGGGACAAAACCTCTACTAGATGCTGCATCATGCTTTTTGTCCTCAGTGTTCCTTCACTGTCATATGTTTATTTCTGGCTGTTGGACCATCACCAGAATTTTGAATCCTGTTTACACAGGATGTCTGTTTCTAGATAATTTAAAAAAATTTTTTTCTTTGCTACCATATGTCAAATGTGCTAAGAACTTGAAGCTTGTTGCAATGCTTTCTCAAAGTACCTAGTGCTTCTAAAAATACAGTAGCTGTAATTTAAGCACTTGATATGCTCATGGTCTGTATTCAGGCTCTGGCTTTGAAACTTCTTGATATTTACTAGGAACTGTTACTTTATGTTTGTCAAGAAGAAAGCACTCATGGCATCTGTGGTACCACAGGTTTAAATGGAAGGTTGCTATAACTGACTTTTCAAAGAAAAATTGTGTGTATGCTTTAGCAGTCGACAGTGGGTCTGTGAGAGTTCCTCCTGGCTCTCACGGCAATAGGCTTTGTGTTCTGAAACGTGTGGGATGTTTGTGCTCTTTTGCAGCTCAAGGGCTATAACTTCCTGAGAGAGTAACTTCTGGGTAAACGATCTGTATTTGCCTTCCTTGCCTACTGAAAGGAACAGTAAAATGCAATGAAAGCAAATATAGTAGAAATCTCATAGAAAGGAGGTAAAATCATTCCACCTACTTAAAAGTAAACCAGAGTTTTCAAAATTGCTTAAGTATACAAATACAATTTACTGTTCTCATTTCTTTATTAGCTTTAAAAAACAGGAGATGATACTCCTAGCTTCATCTTCAGACTTCATGGCATTTACATCCATACTTTCGTAAATGAAGCTTATCTTCCTTAAGGTCTGTTACATTGCTTAACGTTGTTGGCAGAGTTAATTCAGGATCTGTGGTCTTTGGCTTTTGTTGTTCTCTAATGTGGCCTGCTCATAATTTCACATATAAGATGAAGATAAATGGAAGGGACTTAAATGGGATCAAAAGGCAAAGCAGTGGGGAAGGAGCTTTAAAGAGCGTGCAGGAAAATACCCAAGAAAATACACTAGAAAAAGCCTCATGATTGAGTAATGTGCATGGGAAAATGCCTCTGCTTTTTGCTTCATTCTTTAGCCAATGCGAAAAAAAAAATCAATGTTGTTACTGTCTTACAATCTCCTTTGCACAGAGAAAGGTCTGGCCCAAACTTTCCCCTTCTAATTGCAGAATTGAAGCACGAACCTTGAAATTGCTTATTTCCCCTGCCTTCCCCCATCAGTGGCCTCTCTCCCTCAACCTGGACCTTACCTATTTCCCACAGTTTTACTGGCTATTGGTGGCAGGCATGTAAAGGACAAATCTTAATGAAATTATAACTAAAATCTTTTAATGGGATGATTGAAAGATTTAGAAGCCTGTTCTTGAAACTCTGAACCTTTCTGTTCTAGCAGCATTCTGCCTGGGGATATCTTTGAAAGTGGACAGCATATGTTTTCCTGGCTTTTGTTTTTTAACAACAGATCATGTGTTTAAATGTCAGCATGACATTTTGATTTCTAGTCTGCACGAGGATGATGATTTAGTTAGGTCAGCTATTAAGAAACAGCTATTCAACAAGGCTCTTCTTACGCATCCTTCCAAGAGAGCTTTGTCTGTAGAGATTGCTTACTGCAAATGAGGGATTTTTTTGTTTGTTTGTTTTTTGTCTGTGTGTGTTTTTTATTCCCAAAAGAAAGGGCAGACCTGGACATTTATAAACAAACAGTAGGTGCTAGGTAGTGAGACAAGATCAGGAAATACTGTGGTGACGGTAGAGGGGCAAGTGATTATAATATATCTATAGATTAACTGCACTCAAGTGGTAAAGAATTCTGAACTTCTGAAAGTTGTGCAAATTTACTTTGCAGTATTTAGCAATGGGAGTTTTTGCATCCAGATAAGATAACAGCTTACTTAAAAATGCTGTCATCTCTTCAGTACCCTTCAGATTAGTGGAGGTTTGTTTTGCTCTTCCCTCACTGCTTCCCAACCTGTGTCAAAGGGTTGCTTTGAAGTAAATGTTGAATTTACCAGGTAGTGGTTGGTAGAGTTTGCCTCTCTTTTAAGCATTGAGCACCATGCCAAACTTCTGTGCTGCAAGCAGAAGGCTCAGGTGTTTTGAGAAGCATGAAACAGCAACAGCCAACGGGCTTCTTCAAGGGAGGGTGGGAAACAGTGGCGCTTCCCAAGTCTCTCAGAACTGCCTGGCAGGGAAGGAGAAAATTCAGAGCTACCTTCCTTGTGAATGAGACTTTATTAAGCTGTGATTGCCACCTATGTCATACTGTAAAGATGGGTGAAAAACGTGCTGATGCTAATTTTGTTCAGTTTATTGTCGTACCGTATGGGATTTAAATGAGACCTAATAGAGTAGTAATTGGATTTGCAGTGCCTGTGTGACATAAAGGAGGATTCATGGTACTGTGCTTGGTGTGTTCTAGAGAGCAAATGAAAAAATGAAATCTCTTGTAATAAAGAACTGGCAACAAATGGATTCCTTGTGTATATTTTTTAAAATTTTAAAAATGCCGAAGAAATTTGTCCTAGGCTTTGCCAAAATGTCTCTCTCAGCCTCACTGACTGCATGGTTCAGCTGGAAGCTATTTTAAATAACCTGTGTATCTTTTCATTGTAAAAAAAATACAGTAAAGTTATGCTTTAACATCAGAAAATGTGGTGGGTTAGTGATACGAATTTGGTCCAAACTGGTAATGTTTGAGATCACTGGCTTGCAAAGGGATCTCTGTGCATGTCTCTCAAAATGATTCTGAGATAAAATGCACTGAGCAGGTGAAGATGGTAACTGCTCTTCATCTGCACTGCTCTGAATTGAGACTCAAGTTCTTGAGTGCAGTCCTGCATTTGTGGCTTGGCATTTCTTCTGGAATTAGCTGTGTGCTTCAGAATTTACCAGTTTGACCAAAAAGGCTTCTTATTGTCAGACTTAGTCCTGAGTATCCCTAAAGACTTTGCCCAGGAAAAAAACCCAAAATCAAACCAGCAATGAACTCCCCACCTTTAACTGTGTGAGTCCTGGGGTAAAGAAGCACAGCCTGGAAGGTGCACGCCTAAATCTAGGTCAGTGCGTAATGAGTTGGTTGTCATGCTGATAGCAGAAGCATTTGCAATATGCTCACAGTGTATTCTGGCCTTGCCTTTCAAAGTGTTTGCTCAAGTATAGGGGTGAATCAGGCCTAGAAAATTTGTCTAAATCAGAGTCTGCTGTCGTTCATCATACCTGTTTATAAACAAAGTAAAGGTTTCTAGTTAGAATGTAGTTACTAACTGATATGTATTGCCTCAGTTGTTTGGTGTATGCAGTTTTTTCTTTAGTAGCAGTCTCTTGAATAGTTCTGTTTAAGAAACAGATAAGCTTGTATTTCTCTAGTTTCAGAAGAAGTTATATTAATATGTCTGCGAAGAAAGAAAAATCCTTTTTTTCCCTTTGAATTAAAAAGCTGTTCTCTCCAACTTGATAGTTGTCTAAGCTACAAACAAACAGAACCCAGTGGCAAAGTTCAGCAAACTGAAATCACCACATAATTAAGCAGTAATGCAGACACTTTCAAGGCAAAAGAGAAATCAGTGGTTACAATGGTTTAAGGAAAGCAGCAAAAAATAATACTCTTGAATTAAACACCCTGAACACTATTTGTTGCTGCTGCTTAGTATTTAAGTGAGGGAGAAGATAATTTTCTTTTATGTAGGTTTTAGATAAATTTAGTTTGTGCTTCTGGGAAATTGGCATGTTCTACTACTGCTGTTAATATTTGGTTGGGAAAAAGAAGTTTTTTTCAAAAGCAACGGTAGTGGAGGATGTAGAGGTAGGCAGAAACCTTTTTAATTACTGGAGTCAATACATCTTATTTCTTAAGAAGAGAACCTGGAAGCTATTATCATGGGGGGCAAATTTGGACAAGTTAATTGGCTTTGACCTTTTGCCAGATGTCTAACAGTTCTTTTTCCCCTCTCCCTTGCGTCCAGATAAATGTCATGCCTTTAGGTTTTTGTTCCCTTGTTCTGGTTTCAAGTGTGGAGCTGCTTATGTAGCTAATCTGCGCTTAAAATTATTTCCACTTCTAACCCCAGTAGAACTCTCTTTTTGGGTATTCAGACAGAATTGACATAATTGGATTTCTGCCCAGATACTGTATTTAGATCGCTTTGGAGATGTCATTAATTTGACAGCTGCCATAGGAAATCTTTGTTTTGACTATTGTTACAGGGCCTGCAATGTTTCTATGGCATTTTCATTTGTAGTCTGCCACTGAATTGGCATGATTAAAATGAGTAGAGTAAGACACCATCAAATGTGTACAAGACATGAAAGGGAGAAAATCAGTGCTGAAAAACCTCAGAAGGTAGGCTGTTGCCAAATTTTATTTGGGTATTATGAGATTTTGGAATATCTAGTTATCTTTCAAATAGCAATAATAGCAGTGCCTACGGCTAGGGTTGATGTATGCGGCGGTGGAACCAAAGCTGTGTTAATGTTTCTCCTCTTCTTGTCAACCTAAAGCAGTTTCTGGGGCAGTTCAGTCAAAAAACTGCTTTGACAGTTTCTGATGATGAACTTTAAGGAAAAGTAGGTGTTTTGGGGGACTCTGTGTCCTTGGGAAGTAGCAATGCTAGCAGTTCAGGCCTAGTGGTTTTGTTTTGACCTGCGCATTGAAGGTGCTCACCTTGGGGATGGTCGTTCTGCCATGCCCAGAGAGAACAGTCGTGGTACCGCAGGTCACTGGCTGGCACATACCACCTACCAAACTGTGTAGAAGCCAAAGCTGCTTTTAAGTTCCTTAAATGTTTGTCTTCCAAAACACCTTTGGCTCTTAGTTGCGAACTTGTAGCTGTGATAGGTTTTGTACTTGAACTGCATGAAGTTTCTTGGTTTTCTTCAGTTGGGTCATCATAGGAGATACAAAAAAATCTTTAAATCTGGATTGCCAGTTTTCCCCAGCCTTTGATATATAAACGTATTGGTACAAAAATGTCTTAGGCCTCCCAAGGAAGATGGTTGTCAACAGTGCATGACTGAATTCTAACACCAGGTACTTTTTGAGCATACTCTAGTTTCAGTAAGGGGCTTTATGCCATGGTGTTTCTGTTTTGGTGGGGATTTCCCCCCTCCCTCAGTTTTACTAATGGGTTCCAGTTGAACATCTGTTTATGTGAGTTCTGCAGCTTTGTGCTTTTCAATACTGTAAATGAAATACTGAGTTTGAGTAAATAATAAATCTTTCTCCCCTTTCTGCTTATGGTGGTTGAGAAAGATTTCTTCAACCTGCGCCCTCAGCTGAAGTCCTTATGGATTTCTTCACTTGAGGGCCAAGATGCTTGGACTTATTTGTGCCATCCCTTCCAAGTAAAATGTGTCTCGTTTTTGCTGACAGCGCTGCAGGTGAAGTTTGCCCAAACAGATTCAGGCAGACCTTGCATACTCTTCAGGAAAAGATAACACAGACAGTAATGCCCGCAGCATCATTCTGGACTCGGTGGCTGTGCAGCTGGAGGAAGGGTAAAACCCAGACGCCCTCAGGTGTCAGCTTCAGAGGCGCAGGCAGTGGCCGCTGCAGCTGTCGTGATGCTGCTTTACAGCAGGTGGGGAGTGCCCAGGCCAGGCCTCCCACTATCAGCAAAACGTACCCACATGCCACTTGGTTGTTCTGAGAGTTTTCAAGTCTTTTCCTGACAATGATTTCCTTCAGGGCATCAGTCAGGATCTGCTCTTGCGTTTCCGCCAATTGCCTGTATCTGCCTGGTGATTTCAAAGGCAACCATTGTCCTTGACCTGTCCCTTATAACGTCACCTTATCCATATATTTTATCACTGAGACAGCAGTGGCACTGTAATTTCAAATTCAGATAGTGCTGCGTTGAGTGTACACACAGGAAAGATTTTCTTTGGACTAAGAAAGAGTGAATAATTTACCAGAACTGGAGCTTTAATAAGGGTTGCAGTCAGCCTTTAACTTTGAATTGCCACTGGGCTAAGTCCGCCTTGCTTGACTCCACCGTATTAGTGATCTGTGGCCTCTCTGTAGCCCCTGCTACAGTCTATTTTCTGTTACATCTTGCCCCAAAGCAAACTTTCTTTAACCGTGTAAGATGGGAGATTTATTTGCTTATTTTACACGTTTGTCTCCCTAGCCAAGAGTGGTAAGCAGGCGTCTCTGCTTAGTGGTCCTTTGATAGTGAGTTAGAGTTGCATCTGTCTGTGGTAGCTAATTAATTGGAATCCTGGCTTTCACTTCTTCAGAAGGCATCTGTGAATGCTGTTCTCCAGTGGAGGTGTACATTTTCAGTAATTTACATGTGCAGATTACTAGATTAAGGTAAAGAATGTATTAATATGCTGTTTGTTGTCTCTCACAACCTTGAAATTCACAAGTCTTGAAGTAAAAGCTCTGACTTCACTAGAGAAGCTTGGAACAAGTGGTATGATTCATTGGGTCGTGTATTTCTTTGTGCAAAACATTTTAATGTCAAAGAAGCAATAGAAAAAATAGATTTTTTATTTTTAAATTTTTTTTATTTTCTGAAGGAGCTGCTTGGGCTGACGAGTTGTTAAGCACTTGGGTCCTCAAAGATTCAGAGCTGTTTTTACTTAATGGAAAAGAGGGGTGTTGTGCAGGTTTTACAAACAAAACCTTAAAGTATCAATAAGTTCCACTGGAATGAATCATTAAACTGTATGTACAAAATGCTAATTTCTAAAGTGCTGAAAAAAGTTAACCAAATGCCAAGATATTTCTAAAAATCAAATCTGCCATTTAAATATTAAGTTAATCTTGTTAAGGAAACCAAAATAATTATCTCATGTTGAAAGCATGGCTTGAGAAGGTTCGTCTAAGGTTGAAGTCTAATCCTTTTCCTTAAAGATACTGTGCTACAAAGTTTAAGAGCAGCCTTGAGTAGGTATAGGTAAGCACAAATGGAACTGTTACATTTATAGTTGGTAATTCAGGTCTTCCAGCACTCATTTTTTTCTTGAGGTGCTTAGAGCTGTCCTAAGCATAAATCAAGACCTTTGCTTCTCCTATATGGGCTTCAGGGATATTTCTACACATGTTTGTATAGCCAGCTTATAAACCCTTAAATAAGGGACATTAGAAAGGTTGTGAGTTCTTATTCTTTATTGTAAATGGTAAAGTAAAAACAGGCTAATTGAGATAAAAAGCAGTTAGAATACTTCATCTCTCACAGATGGTTCAGGAGTAGGAGTGCTTGAAAAAATGGAGCTTAGTGGCATGGTACCTTTGTGGGCCTCCTTCAGCTTGCAGAGAGTGGCTGGACACTGCTTACGTTTATTTTGATGCTTGATTATCAGTCTGGTGTGTGTGGGGGTGGTGGTGGTGTTTTGTTGGTTGTGGGGTTTTTGATTGGTTTTGAGACTACAGTGATTACGTATCTTCTCAACGAGTTTGTAGCCTCTGTGGTGGGGAGGCTTTCTGACCTCCCATTCACAATTGCTCAGCTCTGCTTTGTGGATTTTTTTCTTTCTCGTGCAGGGACTGCCCTGGAAGTTTGTAGCTCAGCATAATCAAATTTGAATTAGGTCACTATCAGTAAGTATCAAGATGGAAAATCCTGCTTAAGTCAGGAATTAAAAAATTTGCATATTACAGTGAGTTTAGGTTGTAATTTGGTATCACTATTATGTTTTTTAATAGCTCAGACTTCTGGGGGAAACTTCCAGCTGAGAGAATGTAAGAAGCAAGTGATTGCTCTTAATAAAATACCGTGAATCTGTATAGTGTATACTGTGGAATTCTTAGCAGATGCAGACGCTGTCACAAGTAACCTTTCTCATTCCTTTCCAGTTTAAAAGGGTGCTGCTAGTCATAAATGTATTTGGATTGTACCAGAGGAAGCTGGCAAGGGAAGGTGGCTTTTGAAACACAGTATTTAGTTTAAATGTTGATACTATTTAGATAGTCAACTTGTGTTTAGTGAGTAGATTGGGAGTTGGTGGTTGTTTTTAAAAAAATGACTATGTATAAGCCAGACTCAGCAGAGAGGATATGTGTTTGACTGCAGGAGTTTAATGAGAATATCATAGAATTGTATCATAGAATTGTAGGGGTTGGAAGGGACCTCGAGAGATCATCGGGTCCAACCCCCAAACGCAGTGAGTGGCATATGGGTCAGCATAGGCTCTTTGATTGTGTTTGGTTGAAGTGTGAGCCATGGCATGCGTTCTCTAGCTGCGTTCCTTGCCCTGCCCCTCCCCACGTATGTGTTTCATTACAAAAAATAAAAACTGTTTGTGCAACCAATGGTACATGTCTAATCGCTTCCTCTGTGCTACAGACAGCGTGGCTGGGTGCTGTACTACAGCTCTTGGGCGCCAGGTGTAGGAGCACGGAGAAGATACACAACCTCCTGTCCCTGCACTGATTAGAGAAAGACCCTAATTTCCTGGGCTAGCTCCAAACCTGGACACTTAAAAAAGCCCGTTTAGACACAGAAGTTTGCCTTTGCTTAAAGGGCTAGTCTCATTTTCACAGCTGGCATACAGGCTTAAATCTCTTGCAGTGTTTTAAAGTATCTGGCAGTCTCTTCCGGCATGCAAGGCAGTCAAGTCAACCTGTTCTTGTGCCCCATTTCACTAGCTTCCGTGCCCTTAGGGAACCACAGTCTTAAGAGAAGAAAAGCTTAGTTTTGTGGAGTACATGGCATGGAAGGATTTTAATTTTTTGTTCTGTTTTCAGAATGTTGCACACATTGTGTTGCAGCGTTACAATTTGCTGGGTTTTTTTAAACCTTAAATACGATGTGAATCTAGCCGTGCTTTCTGCTTTCTCCCTGTGTTTCCTACCTAGTTTTAAGATCTAGTATTTGATGAATGCCTTGACTTACCTGATGTAAAGAATAGTTGTGTATTTTAACATTAGTTTTTTTGGGGGTTTTTTTAAGCTTTAGAAGTAGGTAATATTAAATGAGTTTATATATATATGACTGGGCATCTGGTTGTCGTGGTTTCACCCCGGCTGTGGGCCGAGATCCACGCAGTTGCCTGCTCCTTAAAGTAAAAGAGCAGGGGAAAAGGGAAAAAGGGAAAGGGAAACAAGGGAAGGGAAAAGGAAGGGGCAAATAACTCCAAAACCAAGAAACTAAGAGGCCCGTGGGTTGGGATAAGGATAGTTTACTAAGATAACAGAAAGATAAAATATAACAATGCTAACAGGACTATAGAGCAAAAGAATATGAAACTATTGATACACAATGCAGTTTCTCACCTAACCACACAACTCAGGCCGTACCATCCAGAGCTGTCCCGGAACCCGACCGTCCCCCCAAGAAGCACGCGTCCCGAGAGGAAGCACGCGTCCCGAAACCGCCCCTCTTCCTTCTTCCCAACAGCCCCCCGTTTTATCTAGGCAGGACGTAATTGGCATGGAATACTCTCTTTGGCCCCTCCGGGTCACCTGTCCCGGCTTCGCCCCTCCTTTCTCAAGAATAGAGAAAAAGAAGAAGCTAAGAAAGTCCTTGACTGTCTGACTGCAACTAAGAACATCAGGGTGTTATCAGCACTGCTTTCATTTTAACTCCCAAACACAGCATCCCATCAGCTGCTACAAATGAAATTAACTCTATCCTGACTGAAACCAGGACAGTGGTTAAAACACTAAGCATGTACTACAGTCTTGAATAAACCTGGTGGTTTTCTTTTCCCTTTAAGCAAATTCAGGCAGTTAGCTTTTGAGTACTTAGGCTGATCTGTCTGCTGCTCTGTGGAACTAGATTGTGCTTGCTCAATTGTCTGCATAGTTAAAATATTTTGGACATAGCCTATTTTGATGTAACTTCATTTGAAATATCTGCCTAATGGAGAAGTCTTAATGGAATACTTTAATAGCCCAAAGTGGTTACCTGCAATTGCTCCAGCGTATTTCAGTCAATTACAAAGGAAGGCAATATTTAATGTTGGAGTGGAGCTAGATGGTGTAATGAACTGGCAGATTGCCAGTTTGATCTTCTCTGCAGGAGAATTTGTATTAATGTGATGCTTTTCATTTATTCTCCAGAAGGTCACCAGTAATACGTCAATTGTTGAATTTTATCATCATTATCAGAGTCACTCGAATGCCTTACCATTGGAGTTAAAATTCCCACTCTGTGCAGCACAGGTTTATGGTCAGGTCATTCTTGTGTATTAGCACAGTAAGTATAGAAGAGATTATTTTAGCTATTTGGTGTCACAATTTAAATAGGAGGTGGTCAGGTATTGGGAAGAGAGCTAGAGAGAGCTGTCATAGAAATAGTCATTGTAAGGCTGAGTCTGGATTTTAGCCATAGGGATAAAGAAAATGGGGCACATTAGAGCTATTAGTGAAAGGAAAGGTGGTTAATAACTTTGAATGTTACTTTCAGTATAATCACTAGAAGAGCACTAATTTGTTCTTAAGGCTGTAATCTTTAAAGATTACACAGTTAAATATAAGGTTCTTATTAGCTGTTACCGATATTTATCTGCTGGTGCTTATTTGCAAGCACTGAGTTTAAACTTTTATTTCTGACTATTACAAGCCCTTTTTACTGTGGGACTTACCTAGGCTGTGTGTTCAGAAGACTGTGGTCTGGAAGACAAAGGAGAGTGGCTGAGGTTGCTGTTCAAACAGACAGATTTGTCTTTCTACCTTGCATGCTTGTAATCACATGTTCATCCAATTCCTGTACTCTGCCATGGCTGTTCCTTGCTTTTGTCTTCTGTTCCTCTGCTCTGGGCCTCACCGTAAGTGTGGAATAAGAAGGCAGTTTTGAGTGGTAAGGAACTGTGGCATTGCTGCAGCGGTGTTGGTGTTAGGATGGAGATAGGATAAATGGATGTCACACTAAAGGGTACAGAAATGATGGGCACTGAAGATACCGTGGGACATGGCTGCCAGCTCTGTGCCTCCTGCTGCCTTTCAAAAAAGTTGTTGATTTCATTTCCCAAGTTTTCTAATGTTGAACCAATGTGTTTTTTGGGTGAACAGTAAACATTTGCCATGTGTGCTCCAAGGCTTTGGAAGGTTGATGGAGATTTAGTACCCTGCAAGTTTTAACTACTCATTCCCCAGCCTGGCTTTGCTATCAAATAGAGCTGTCCTGGCTGGTAGGGTGTAGCAGCAGAACCAGAAAACCCCACCAACTGTGCAGACCTTTTGCCTGGGGGCAGGTAGTCCCAAGCCCTAACCACTGTTTCCATTTACTGCCCTTTGAGAAAAATAGATCTTGAACTTCTGCAACTGACAGATTGTTTCAAGGAACATATTTAAAGTAATAAGCGAATTATTTGTGGTCCAGGTTTCCATCCTGAGCTTGAGTCACCCTGTAAGTCACAACGTTGCAGGCAAAGCTTTGGGTCGGCGGGGGTGTGTGTGATGGAAATTGGTTACTCTTCTGGGGAAATGACTCTCAGTGTGACTCCTAGCAGAAAACTTCCTCTGGCTTTTCCCATAGCAAAGTAAAGATTTTTACTAGGAGAAAAACAGAAAAGGAGGTTGAAATGCTTTGGAATTTTTGCCCAGAGAGGACAGACCAGTCTGCATCTTGCACTCGTTTGGCTGAGAGAAAAACAGGTTTTTATTTCAAAATGTTGGTTGGAATGAGGTTTTCTTGTGCCTGTTCTTCCTTTGACTCTTTGTGCTATGGCCATTAACATTCTGAGCTACTTTTAATGCATGTTAATTGAGCTGCAAAAATAAAGCTGTTCTTGCTGTACAGAAGGAAGTTAGCATTGTTATACTGAAATAAACACATGACTCATTCTTTTCTTACGTGTCTAGATGGAATTTGGACTCTTGTGTTCCCCAACTGTACTTTCTCTCCAGTTGACTAATAAATGCAAGGTTAGTTTTTCAGCCATTGATGATTATCAGTACTGTTTTTTGGCTCACTTTGAAATGCAAGTTCTGTATGTGAGCGTGTGAGGGTGGGAGCAATAGTTGAGATGTGTTTGGTGTTTCTTTAAGGAAAATACCCAAAAACCAATCCTAAATGAAGTCAGAAGCTTGGTACAGTACTTCAGTGGTGGATGGTAATGGGCAGGAGATGATTTGTGAGTTGAGGGGAAAGATAGTACTCTTCAGAAGATCTTGTAACAAAAATGAAAACTATTTTTCTCACTTTTCCCCCTTAATATTAAAAATGTTCCTGTGTTATTATCAGGAGGAAAAAACGTACTGCAAAACATTCAGCTGTTAGGAAAATAGATTTGCCCTGCCTCAGGGTCTTAGTGTTGCGGTGTTTGTTAAAACATCTTTCCCATTTAGTTGAGATGTCTGTCTTGGAATTTCAAATATAGAGCATTTTTTAGTGAGAACATAGTTAAGGCCTTAAGGAGAATTGATATAGCAAAGTGTGGTTGCCCATGTCTGACACCCCAGGCTGGGTGGTGGAGCAGCTGATGTTCTGGGCAGCACCATGGCAGAGGAGAAGGGGACAGGTCACCTTCTGGCTCTGTCTGCTCTCCTCTGTCACAGGCTATCTTCATTCAGGAGCCTCTTCTGTTTGAATAATGCTTCCTTGCAACTTGCTTTCTCCGTTTTGTTTTGGGGTTTTTGGGGTTTTTTTTTTGGGTTTTTTTATCTTGTACGTTTTTCCAGGAGGGCTAGCAGTGCTCTGGCTCCCCTTGCTGAGCAGCTGGGAGGTGTGGGATGGGGACTTTTTTCCCCTAACAGTATGTTTATGCTTAAATCTTTGTCAAGCTGTGGGTTTAGTAGCCCTGTTACTCTTCTTATTAACAGGTAGAAGCCTAAATCTCACTTCTAAACATCTGTGTAATGTTATTTTTAATACATTCATCAATACTTTTTTCCTCCCTTCTTTTTGATGTATGGGATCATTGGATGAATCACTCCTTTTAATAGAATTTCTCTGTAGGATGCTTTTGTAGAGTGACAACTGATTGAAATCTGTTCAGAGAAGACTTTGAACAGAAACATCTGTGCATGAGCGGCCTCAAGTTGAGTAGGAGTTGTAATCTGTCGTCCTTATGAGCTCTAGGGGTGGCAGTGAGGGGAGATGTCCAGAATTTTCCTTCTCTTTGAATTGGATCTTAGTGGGTTTATGCTGGTAGAATTTGCCAGACATCTGATAAGGTTAGAACCATCCTTAAAAAGCAGAAACAAAGGTTTATATAGTTTGAAATCACCTCTGAAAGGTTACTTTTGTGGCCAGAGATACGGGGGCTGGGAGGGACCTCTGCAGGCCCTGCAGCCCAGCTCTCAGCAGGGCTAAGGCAGGGCCTGCAGCGTGGCAAGGAGAACTTGAGACTGCCCCGAGAAGGCCCATCTCTTCCCATGGGGCCATGCTTAGTCACCCTTGTGGTGAAACCTTTCTTCTTCACGTCCAGAAAGAATTTCCATTAACAGAGTTCTCCAGCCCTCTGATGAACCTCACTGTCTCCTCCAGAGCTCACACCTCTTGGCTCTGTAGCTCTTGTGCCAGAGGACCCCAAAGCACATGCAGTAGTATCCTGGTGGATTTAACATCCAGATGTCTGCAAGTGCTTCTGGATAGAAATAGTGGTGTCCCACAAAACTGCTGGCAGTGCTTTTGCTGATAGACCTGAATTTTCTATGTGTAACAGCATTTCCCTTTTTTTAGGAACCATAGACTGGTAAAACTGTTTAATGTGAAAGTAGAGGAAACAGAAAATAACAGTTCTTTTCCAAATACAATCTTTATGAAACTTTTTCTCTGTGTTCTGATGGCTGGGTTTGTAGTTGCTTTCTTTCCTAGAAGGTTTGGTTGGTCTGCTTTTAAATTGGCCTTGTAATCACTGCAAAGTTAAACATGAAGATGGAATCTATTTATACCAAACAAGTGGATCAAGTTAGAGCCACTCTGCCGGCTCTTCAGCATCTCTTAGGAGATTTTGATAGAATGAAAACTTAATTACCTAGCTAAAGTTCTTCTTTAGAGCTGAAACTAAAATATGCTGTGTTTGTTGTTTCAGACAGTGGTGTACAGAACTTTGTTGGAGAGTCCTGCCTTTCACTGCCCAGAATCTTTTAACAGTGTGCCAAAGGTGAGTGGTTCAAGTTCAGTGGTTATTTTCGTAACTAAAGATAACGAGTGAACTGGAGGAATTACTCAGTTTTGCTTTCATGTAGTGTAGTAACTGGGTTTTTTTTGGGTTTTTTTGTTTTTTTTAATGCTAGGTGGATGATTATATAGCAAGTTTATTTCCTTTTTCAGTATTCTGAGACAAATAATTTTTAGCTTTTACTTCCAAAGGAAAAAAACCAAGAAAAAGGGTAAGCTCAGATTTTTAATTAAGCAGCAGATATTGCTACTGCTGTTTTTTGGCTCCCATCTCCACCTACTCCTTTGAGTTGAGATGTTTTTCCCTGAAGGTGCTCTAGGCAGGATATGGTCGTCTAGGAGGCGTGGAGAAATACTGGCCATCCATAGCCTGTGATGGAGTAGGCTTAATATTATTCTTTGATTGAATTCTAAAAACTAAGTAATAGCTTATAAAATACTGAGAGGAAAGGGTTTGTATACCTGTGGGTTTTCAGTGAGAGTAGAACAGAATTGTACATACAGACTATCTTCCTGGGCTGGCTCAGGAGACCTGAGGTAACCTAGTGAGGCTGATGTTTTCCATAGGATTCATTTTGTGGTAGAGTCTGGCTATGATCTTTCTGTTAATTCATGCACCCTGTTGTCTGGCTTTAGCAACTGTGATCTCTGAGGCTTAGCAGAAATTTGAGAGAAAGTTTTAGTAAAGTGAACCCTCATTACAACTGTACCAAAATAAACAAAAGCAAAAAGGCAGAATACTGAATGAGCTCAGCATTGTAGTGGCTTGCTGCAACACAGAGCACAAAACTGGGAGTCTTGGTTTTATTCATTACTTTACCTGGTGGGTTTATTATTTCTTACTCAAAATCTCTGTTTATAAAATAAATTTTGCCTTCTTCAGAAGAAAGTTATGAAGGCTAATTATTGATACTTTGGAGCCTCCAAATGGAAAGCAACGTTCCTTGTGTGCCTTGATTTTTGCTATGAGTTCAGTTAAATGGTTGTTCAATGAAGTGTTTTCAGATGTTGAAATTAGACTTAATTTGTTTAATAAAGTGCAGGTGAACCAGTTAGAATTAAAAATGCAGTCTTAAACCTAAAATTTAACCTCTACATATGTTTTTGTAAATGATTTCTTTCAAACTGCAAGGAAAATTCTGAAGTACTGGGATAGAGACTCTGAGATGCTAGAATTTGCATTTGCATTCCATTTTCAAATGTATGTGATATATGTCTTTAAATGTAAATGCACAAATTTATAACCCTGGCCTTTCCAACAGATCAGAGTATAGCCATGAACGTTTTGTATTTGTGTTTAAAGATTAATAGCAAGAATTTTTTTGTAGTACTTTTCTACAGTAGAAAATCCAGTAAGCTGGCTGTAATATGTCTTGTATAGGCAGCAAAATTATGTTAACAGCCATTTAAAAAACATTTAAAAGACAAACATGCATTCCTAAAATCAACAATTCATCAAACTATAGACTTATTCACTGTAAAATTATTCTAATTTTTCTACTAAAACTTCTACTTAAAATTAAGCTTTTATTTTACTGGCTATGGTCCAAACTCTGTATTAAATTCAAACATCTAATATAAAAGTCTTTAAAGTTTTATCTTTGGAATCTCATTCTTATTTTATAATAGTTTTCAGTTAAATGTTACATGAAAATAATTAAAAAATAATCCAGTGCTTTGTTGAGGGAAATAGGTGTTTGGAATCTGGGTTACAGATTTAGTAGTCTTAATTTGTTGAACTTAATTCTGTGATATTTGGCTTACTGAGTAATTTTTTTCTCCTACCCTTTAAAAGAAGAAGTGGGATGGGAAGCCAAACATGCCCAAAACGAAGGTGTTCCAGCAGATGAAGTTTTTATATACTTCCCCAAAAGGCAATAAATAGATAGTACAGTAGCTCACTGAAAAGAGGAGAGTTTGGGGTTTGTGGTTGGGGCTTTTTTAAAGTATATAAAAGAATAGTTGTTTCCATTTAGACAACAGTTAATTTCAGTAACAAAACTAAATCTAACTTCTGTATTAATACTTTCTGTCTTCTCCATTGTTTGTGTGCTGGATTGTGTTCAAGTAGGGAAAAGTGTGATTCTGCAAAACAGCGAGCATTCTAATGCCTTTCCTGAAAGGAAATGAATGCATAGGTGTAGGTTCAGTAAAGCTTACAATTGAAATGCTTTGTTGAACCAGAACATAGTAAACCTTTTGCCCTTTGAAAAGGAAATGCAGTTGGCACAGAGCAGCTATTCACAAAGGACACTCAAAATGTTCTTAAACTTCACCAAACTCTGGACAATAACATGTCCTTACAGGATTTTGTTGAGTCAGAACTACAGTGTGATTAGTGTGTGGTTGTCAAGACCCACCAGCTCATCTTTTATCCAGCTGGACAAGCTGGCTTTTTACAGTTGCTTGTTTGGGTTTTTTGGGTTTTGAAGGTTGGTTGGGTTTTTTTAATGTTTGTTTTTTCGGGGTTTTTTTTGTGGGGGGAATGTGAATGGAGTGACACACGACACACTGTGTGTGTTTTAGTGGTGTTTTTTAAAGCAGAAAACTGCCTGGAAAGACAGTTACTTTTAATTGGTACTTTTGCAATTAAATTATTACGGGAATTAATGGTCTGTCAGTAATTGCAATCACAGAAGGGTAGGGGTTGGAAGGGGCCTTGAAAGATCATCTAGTCCAACTCCCCTGCCAGAGCAGGATCACCTAGATTATGTCACACAAGAACAGGTCCGGGTGGGTTTTGAAGGAGACTCCACAGTCTCTCTGGGCAGCCTGTTCCAGTGCTCTGTCACCCTCACAGTGAAAAAGTTTTTTCTTTTATCATTCAGTTGTTGCAAATGTGAAACTGTCCTAAAAGCATTTAAACTATTCTAGAACATCATACTGTACGTAGTGGTATTCTGTTTACTTTTGGATTTGTTCCTCATTTACCTACGGTCTTTGAATCAAAAAATAAACCACATCTGGTATTTCCACAATAGAGTATTTTGAAAAGTGATTGCAATATAGTAGGTGCCTTGAGCAGTTCTTTTTTACATCATTTTAGTGATAATGTTTAGACATTCTGCAAAATGTCCTTTAATAGTTTAATTTCTTGACACTTCATCCGCCTTTTTGGAATGTACTGTTTGACTCTTCAGAGACACCTCTGTCCACAGGGGGAGACTGATGAGAGCAGAAGCTAACAGGTCAGTGGCTTAGTACTCAGCAGATTTGCCAAACTGCGATGAGATGTCACTGGCCACAGTACCACAACCTGTGGTAGAAAGCCTGGCCTGTAGGGGTGCTCAGCACAACCTCAATGCAAACAGGCTCCTCGCGTTGGGAGACTTGAGGACCTGCTCACACCTTCTGAAAGACTGATCCTGCTCCTCATTTAAAGAGGAAAAAGGACCACAGACGTTTCAACTTGATGAAACTGCCTGTGATGCTATGTCAAAATATTTAGTGGTGTTATTCTGTGGATCAGCATATTTGTAGTTTTGAGGAGTTTAAGCCCAAGGAAAATAATATGTATTCTTAGTGTTTCAGATGAGGGAGTTAGGGGAAATTCTCATTCTGACAGTAACTGAGAGAGTGAAAGGTATGTACTGAGTGGATGTCTGCATTCCTTTAATTTAAAAAAAAGTTTCATGTAATTTCATCAATTATTGCAGGTACCTGAAGTGTTGATTTTTAAACCTTTGAATTAAACTTGATCAATATTAAATATATTTTCAGACATTCAGTGTAATAAATGGATTTATAGAAACTGCCCATTGTGTTAATGTAGTGGTATAACACTTTCTAGCCTTTAATTATGGATGGTAGGGAAGAACACTGTCACCTTCATCCTGTGCTCCCAATTAACCATTGGTATACCCCTCAAATAAATTGATTTTCCACGGAACATGTAATTTTAATGGGG
Organism: Hypotaenidia okinawae; assembly: GCA_027925045.1. Lineage (NCBI taxonomy): Eukaryota > Metazoa > Chordata > Aves > Gruiformes > Rallidae > Hypotaenidia > Hypotaenidia okinawae. Next base: position 148,377,358 of record BSDF01000001.1, read on the forward strand.
AGTTTCTTGTTACATTTTTTCTGTTTGTAATGATTGTAGTTCTTTGCATGAAAATACAGGCATGTTTTTATTTACTAATGATGCTAAACTAGTTTATTAAGAACCAAGTTTTTTCCAGCTTTGATAGCTTCAGGTGCAACTCTGTTTTGTAGATATCAGTGGTACCTATTAGTTACGGCCCCTGAATGGCCTCTGCAGTATACCTGAACTATGGACTCCTCATCAGAGAGCACTGTACTGCTTTCATCAATACATGAAAATTCAGTTCAGTAAAAATGTGACCATGTTTTTCTGGGTGGAAGTAGTTTTGTGGTTTGATAGCCAGTATGGACTTCGGGTGTCTTCTTACCCAGCATGTCAGTCTTTCTGAGCCAAAAAAAAGCTTTGCCTGCTGAAGAGAACCTAGTGTGTCGCTCCTGAACATAACTATGGTTTGAGCTGTTTATGTAGAATATATACACACAGGTGAACTAAGGTTTTGCCCAAGTGAGTACAAAGCTCAGGGGAATGCCAGTGGCAGAACTCGTTATCAAGCCCCTGTTTCTGAGTTGTCTCAGTAAACACATCCCTGCGTTACACCGGTTTCAGTTAGATTTAAATAGGCGCTGCGCTTTTGAGGGACAACTGATGTGGCTTAGTGTCTTAACAGGCTCTTCAAGGTAGCTTGTGCAGTTAAGCAACATCACAGGGAGGGAGGGCATCCTGAGGTGCAGAAAGCAATCATGACTTAGGGGAGTGTTGCGCACGCAGGCGTATGTCCGGGAAAGTCAGCCTGAGGCATTTTGGATGGAGGGAGCAGTACCTGTGCTTGTGCCAGCTCTGTACTGTGACGGGGCTATGTTGGTGCAGGGGTGGGTCAGTGGTCCCAAAGCCTTCTGAAGGAGAAAGCAGGTTAGCAGGTGAGGCTGATGTTACAGAATTACTGCAAGGTCTAACTGTCCCATAAAGAATCTGTTGTCATCATCTGTTTGCAAATGCCTCCTGGAGATCCCCTCAGGTTTCTGAGGGGTGCTGTGCCTGTTTCCTAGCTAGTTACGGCTGGCTACTTGAGCTGGGGCTTTGCAGGAATGGGCATGTGGCCAGCATTGGCGTAGGTCGCTTATAGAATCAGTTGAAGGCTTGTTCCTCTGTTTGATAATGGCTGGAAGGCAGCTCTTCTGGTGTGGAGGCTCTGAGGGAACTTTAAATGATTCATTGTTCCTGTTAGAATTGGCGTGTAATAGAAATACAGCTAAAACTGTAAACATGTGTATTTCTAGTAGTGCTCATAAACGTATTCCATGTAACAGCATATTCAAATGGCCTGTATTGCATCAAATGTATGATAATACTAAAAAACAGTTTGGCTTGCTGGAATACTTTATTTTAATGAGTGGGAAGATACTGTACACGCAGTTCATCTCATTTCATGGCTGGCAAATGGTTTTGTGTGTTACCCAGAGGTGTGCAAATTGGTGGATTTCACAGAACAGAAAATACTTAAAGGTTACTGTGGTATATTTGCCGTGGAATTCTGTTTCTAATAATTCGGTTAATTAATCTTGGATTACAATTACTGTTTGCACTGTAGTAACAAAGCTGGAATTGTACTGAGCAGAGAGAACTGAGAAAATGAGCTTGTCCTGTTGTTTATTTTTTAAGCTAGCAGTAACACAAAGCATAGCATACGGTGCTTACAGATACAAAACTTCTACGGTCTATTTTTCATTTCCTGGTTTTAAGTTTGACAGTCTTATTTTAAGACATAACAGGCTCCTTGCAGTCTCCTGGGTTTAATCTCTGCTTTCCTTTGTGCTCTCTTTTCACAGCCTTTTGTTTCAGAGATCCCCTGCAGCTCTCATCCCTCCTTACTTTGGAGGCTGTTGCCTGTGTCAGCTGCTCTTAGTTGTTCCCCATAATAGAGCCTCTATGCAGCTCATTTTCTACCTGCTCCATCGGCCTCTTTCCCTCCACCCACCCCTTTCTTTTAAATGCTTCTACTCCAGCTTTTTGATTCAGCTGCTCTATGTGCGACCTTCCCTGCTACTGTCACTCCTCACTCTAGGTTTTGATTTTTTTCCTTGTTCATGTGAGTCCTTGCATTTCTTTTTAGCACGTCTTTCCTTGTGACCGCTTGTTCCACCTCTTCCCACTAACCTACAAAATTTACCCACAGCCTGACATTTCTTTAATGTGAAATACAGAGATCTTAACAGACATGTTCCCGTATCTGCCTCTCGAGCAAGCAGGCCACGGCAGGTGATGTCAGAGCTCCTTCACCTGAAGCAGCAGGTAGTTGGGGGATCCTCCCAAGAGGCTGATTTCTGGATTCTCTGTCTTGCAGCAGAATCAGTAGCTCTTTGTCCATCTGGTGCTTGGCACGTTCCCTGATAACCTGTCCTGTTTCATACCATTAGTTCTCAAGTTATCACATACCAGCCCAAAAAATGCCGTTGAATGAGGGTTAGACCTCTCTTTATATTTGATCTCTGAATTTGTCTTTTAAGATTAAACAGTCAAGAGTATTATTTTTCATTTCTTAGTTCTCCCTCAGGATTACGGAGTGGCAATTTTTACCAGATCTGGATTTGTATAGGATTTGGAAAAGTCTGTTCCATTATTGTCAGAGTGCTGGTTTATGATGTTGAAGATCAGGGTGTTTGCTAAGCTAAAGCCTTTATCTCAGAAGAAGAGGGTGTGACATCCTTGGGTTTCCTTGTTTTGATTAGGACTAAAAACCTGGTGTGTGCGTGTGTATATATGTATAGTTATAAAACTGGTTTTGAAACTAGGTGGTAAGTAAGGTTTTAACAGTTGTGCTCCTTAGAAATTGGATTCACCATCAGAGGAATAATGGAGCCTTGCATTCCCAACTGCTGACTTGTGCCTCAGGCATGCTTTGGATGCATGGCTGCTATAGCATACTTTCCAACTATATATAGTACTTGCTGCAACTTCAGGAAGTCTTTGACTTGCGTTACCATTTACACGGCTGCAGCTCACATCATCATGTGTTCAAAAAGGGGGTGTCCCATACATGTTCTGGGTGCATGTCCAGTGGTGTAGGGAGCAGCTGCTTCTATGATTTCTTCAGGGAAAAAAAGGTGGTAGCAGAGATGGGTGTTTGTAACTTGCTCCTTGGCAGTGGTTCAGGAGGAGCAGAGGTCCTTGTCAGAGTAAGGATTGTGGCCTGTAAGTGATGGCCGGACACCTCCACATCCTGTGTCAGGACCCTGACTCATTCTGTGGAATCCTTAAAAATAAGAGAAAAAAAACCCCGAGGGCAGCATTTGATGTGGTGACACAGTATAACATCATATTCCATGATGCAGGAAAGGAAAAGGGATCTCTGTTTCCTGAGTTCTGCCTGAGGTCCCAGAGGCAGAAGGGAGGCATGTGTTGTCCTTCTCCCTATGTTCCTCCGCACATCGAGGTAACTTGTGATTTTTATATACTTGCTTCTATTTTTGATGAGCTGAGGGATTGTAACTTGCCATTGCTTTTATATGCTGCTCCACAGCTCTTGATATTTGTGTATGTTACGTACATAAAAGCACAGAACCAGAATCAAAAATTGTACCTTGTGTCCAGTGATTACTTTTACCTTTAGTATTCAAAGATGCTGCTTCTAGAAAGTAGCTTTTTGCCTGAGAAATGATCATAAATCTGAGAAATAGGTGTTTAGTAACCTCAAATTCAGGTAAAAATCTGTGGACTTTGTCATCAGAGTTAATTTGAGAAATGTCTTAATTTTTTATTTTTTTTTTTCCCTGCCATATGCACCTATGTTGGATAAAGATTCTGGTTCATGTGACCTGGTAAAAAAAAAAATCCAGGAGTCTCAAGAATTTATCTAGTATTTGAAATAGCAGTGAACTGGAAAGTACACAGGAGCATAGTCTGAACAGGGCCCTTAAAATACTTAGTGCTCTGTGAGCTGGAAAGTTAAAAATTGTTTTAATATACATATTTTTCACATTTTCCTACTGTCATGAGAGAGATTGAAAGGGTTTTTTTGTAAAGCAATTGATAAATTGCTTAAAGACTATAAAGTGAACATTGTCTAGAAATGGACAATGTACTTTTTCTTTTCTTTTTTTTTCCTCCTTAAACAACTTTGGTTGTGAATAAATGCGTTTTTGAACTGAACAAACATCTCTTCCTCTTTCTAGTTTAAAGTGAATATATGATATTTCTATTGGGGAACAGAAGGTCAGCAGTTCAATTTTATTTTCAGCATTTTATAGACAGTTTAAAGTGAAATCCCTTGAAAAGTAGGTAGCAGTGTTTCAAGGGATTAGCAGTAAAATGTAGCAATCCACAGTGATTCTGAGCTTTGTCCTTCTGTGCGAGATCAAGGTTAAACTTCTTATGTCTGAGGACTGTTCTTTGTTTATACAATACATAAATGTACTAACACTTCCAGTGAAGTATAATTCCTGCAGACCATTGAAAGTTTGAGCCAGGGGAAAAGAAACGGCAGTGGAAGCAAATAATTCAAATGCTTTTTTTTTTTTTTTTTTGCTTTTTCTTTCTTAAATCTTGAAAGAAATTCAAGGGTGTCTCCTTCTTAAAATTTCATGGTGCTCACCATGTCCTGAGTGGCTGGCTGGTTTAATTTCAAGGCGAGAAGGAGGGTTTATTGCTAGTGAGGATGAAAGTGCACAAACTGTGATACACTTAATTTGTTCTTCCGCAGACCATGTTTCACCAGTCTGTCTTATAGATATTACCCAAATGTCCTCAGTAGAGTGTCTGTTATTTTTTTCCTATGATCTTGTGTGCTTGGCTCCCTCCTACCCTCTTTTTGGAAGAGACTGTGAAGAGGTTGGGAGGCATAAAATGATTTGTAGTTTTGTCTTGTCTAGACACCTAATGTCCTGGACTTTCCCCTCTCTCCTGTCTTGTTTGTTGTTTGGTTTTGGGTGTGGGGGGGTTTTTTTTGCTGTTTGTTTTTTAAAATGTGTTTCCAGATGTTATAGGTAAGCTTTAGTGGTGTCTGCTCTGGGGAATGGAGAGATAACAGTGCAGAGCAGCTCCGACAAACATTAAACTCACTGGTGTTTCTTAGTAGAAACACCCGTAAACCCAGGTGAAGATGTGGCCATTAATCATTGCTGCTGTTTTATAGAGGCGAGATGAGGTCTTGGTTCCCAAAAGTTTCCTTTAGTGCAGCTGAGCTGTTTATTAGCTGTGTGGCTTTTCTGAACCCACGTTTAAAAGAATTCAGGAAGAAGTAAGCCAGTGCTCTTCTCTGACCGTCTCTCTGTATTTATCTAAACATGAGGCAGCGTACGGGGTTCTGTTGTGTTTGCTCTGCAGCCAAGAAACATGGGCCAAAAAAGCTGCCTCCTCCCTCTTGGTCTCATGCTCTTTGTGGCCGAAGGGTCTGAGATGCCCTCTTTGTGCAATCTGGGCTTTACCATTGCTGTCTAGAATATGGAAGACCATCACTCTTCATGGCAATGCCTGCAAAATAACGCGAGGAGAAGTTTTTTGCCCTAATAGCTGAAAAAGTGCTGTGGTTGCACCTCCGTAGGCTGCCGATGGAGGCAGAATGAGAACCTGCAGCCACCGCCGGGACCTGCCCCGGCCTGGCCTGCTGGTGGAGCTCACAGCAGCAGATGCAGGAAAGGGGAGGTGGAGGGCAGATAGTTAAAGCGTGTGGGGAATAAAGGCTAGAGGAAGGACTTAGGAGGAGGAGGGGATGTTAGCTGGCTATCTGCTGTTGGAGTTGCTCTATATTCAGACTTTATTTTTTCGCTTTTCCAACAAACTGAACCCAGTAACGATAATATAATTCATGCTCCTTGTGTCTTCTGTTAAGCACATAATAAGAGGGCACAAAAAGATGCAGTTTTGTATAGTCTTCAAGATACGGGGAAATAATTTCAAAAAATACCACGTGGGTTGGATGAAGCACTGATAAAATTGTGTGACTATAAAAATCCTCACTCTTAGCATTTTCTGCTGGGTCTTTAGAAGGTTGCCAGTACTGTCAGTTAATCTTTGTTCTGCTTCCTGAATAAACTAAAAATATAAATTTATTAAAATCACACACCCCTACCCTCGCCACCCCCAAGCTGAAATATGTTTGTTTGGGTTTTTTAATCTCTTAAGGTTGTCCTTAGCCAACTTCTTAATTGTCATCCCATGCTTGTGGAAGGATTTGAGCCAGGTTTTTATTAGAAGCCCTTTGCCCTGTGTGCTGGTGACTGTACTCAGTTTCAGCTTTGCTGGATACTTGAGTGTTTTCTCTGCAACTTCTATTATCGTGTATCTTTAAGCACAAGGAAGTTACAGGGCAACTAACTAGTACTGCTAAACTTTAACATATGTTAATATAATACCAGCTTGTTCCTGTGGAATACCAGCTTTTTGTCCTTTGAAATAGCTTCTGACAGATGATTTTAATTTAAAATTCTAAAAATGAACACTGCCTACTTTATAATAGGCATGCTGTTCCAGAAAGGGTATAGGAATATCCTTTTCTTTTTAAGTACAGACATCAAAAGATTTTAAAAAAACCCCAACAACTTAGCTTCCTGAAACATCATCATCCTTATCACATAAATAGGAAAGATAGTACTTGGTATTATGTGTTTTCAAGACTGTCACATTCATTAAGCATTTGTATCTTGAACTGCCCCAGACCAGAAAATTTTGTGGCGTAGCAGTATTACTAATGAAATTAGAATCATATGAAATTGGGGATGTTAGCTTGTATGAAGGTCACAACGCGAAGCAGAGCGAGCATCATATAAAAGAGGGGTTGTATTGCATGAATTAATAGAAGGCCAGAACTCAGATTTGTGTTCTTACATTGCTGCAGCAGCCTACCTTTTAACAGCCCTGATGGCTTTTTCTTTCTACCACTGGCGAGGAAGCAGACTAAAGTATCTGCTACTTTCTCATACAAACGTTAGCAATTTTATTCTTATCTAATAATGTTTTCCAGAGTCTTAGAGTTGTGGCACCATTGTGCCCTTCCTGCAACTTCATCTTTTTCTGAGACCGTATGTTCAAATTCAGAGGCTGTATTAGTCGGAATAATGGGCAGCTGTGACCGTAAGGTGACCTTGGCTTACAAGAAAGGAGGAAAGATGGGAGCCAGGGGCTGCCCTTGACTTCGTTCATTGTGCTTGGCAGCCTCTGCCTCTAAGGGCATCCCTGCTGCTCTTACCTGGTAGATGCTGATGCTGCACCTTCCTGCTGGAGTAGGCTTGGAGAGCTGGAAAGGGTCTTTATTGCCTGCAGCCATTGGAGATGGTCAGCACGGAGTCTGGGCTGCACATGAAACTTAACATGGGTGTCGCCAAGGACATGCAGACTTTGTGATTAAAACTATTCCTTAAACAGAGAGCTTACATTTTAAAAGGTCTTTTGAAGCAGTTCCTGCTTATTTCATCTGGGCAGGCTGATTCGCGTGATAGGCTGCGTGAAAACATTGGGTGGGAAATTTTTTACAAACATCCCTTTATATGTTATTATATAAACATCTATAAAGTGAAATTTCTTTTTTTGATGGATGATAACTGCTGTACCGACTCTTTAGCAGGAAGGATGTATTTCTGGGTGTTTCTAATCTGTATTCTCTTTTGTTTCTTAGTGTGTCTTACAAAGACTTCTAAGCCACTTACAAGACCAAAACAAAAACAAAAAAAAAAAGGCTGAACTTTTGTGCTTTATTGGAGCTATGCAGAAATTCGTTACCACTAAACTAGTCTTGAGGTTTCCTGTTTGCAGTTGTTCTGTAATGCAACATAGAAGGCCGCAGAGCATAGCTACAGTTGTATTAAAGGCTGAGATATCAAATATGTTGTGGGGCTGAGAGAAGCGAACATCGCTTAGAACATGTCAGAGGCATCCTGTTGAAGAAAAGAAACCCCAAACCTTGCAGCAGTGGCAGGTGATGCGGAGGGGGAGAGCGTTTGAGGTGTAGGGGGGCCAAGCTGTTGGGTAAGCATCAAGATGAAGTTACTTAGCACAGTTCCAAAGTTCTAGTTAATTAAGACTGTTCCTTCACTTTTTTTTTTTTTTTTTTTTTTTTGGAAGAGATACAACTGGCTTATTTTAGGAAGAAGTATCACCTAAATAAAAGACCAACCCTACTTTTGCAGCACCTTGTAGCAGGGCAGTCCTGCCAGAGGCACACAGGCCTCAGCACCTCTGATGTGATTAACCATTCTGCTGGGCTGTGTTGTCCTCACAGTTTTATCTATAGTTATCCTTTTTTCTTTTTTATTTTCTTTTTTTTTTTCCCCTCCTAAGTGACTCATAGGGAAACTGGGTAGTCTTTTGGGTCCTGCCAGAAAGTCTCATAGTGTTTGCAGAACTGGCCTTTGAAGTCATCCGTGCGTCTGGGCCTGCCCAGCAGCTGTGGTTAATCAGTCCAGTGTGGGTTATGAGCTTGGGTAGATGTGTAGACCCAAGTGACCACAGAGCTCAAATGAAGTAACAAATATGGAAGAGTTACTTTGTTAATGCCTGTCTTCCTTAAAACCTCTTGGTATGCTGTGCGGGGTTTTGGGGGGTTCTTTGTCTCTTGTCTTTATTTTTCATTAAGATTAGAGTTCATCTTACTACTTGGTAGTGTTATCAAGGACGTCCAATATGTGCTTTCAAATTAATGTCACAACTGTAATTCTCCAAAACTACTTTGTTGCTCTACATTTTCCACAGAGATGATGTTAAAATTGGAAAAGCTTTGTGGATGGTTCTGCTGTCTTGGGGTACATTTGAGGATTAAAAGTATTTAATTTGTCTTGTTATTTTCATGTCCAAATTAGTGACAGGGCAGAAAGTGGTTGTCATTGTAAAATAATCCCATAGTGTAGAAATGCATATTAAACATTCTTTTCCTTCATCATTTGCAGGAAACTAAATATTCAAATTCTATATTTATTCTATTGCTAATATTTAATTTATTCCAGATGTAGTTTAATAACTTTTTATACTACTTAATGAGCTGGTCTGTACTTTTGATACCTTCAGTTTGCATTTCTTGACCTTGATGCTGTCAGTTTTTCTTTTTCAAAGAAAAGGATAGGGGGAGGGGACACAGAAAACCTGTAGAGCTTTTTGAGCAGGATATCCTTTTAACAGTATAACACTTGTTTCATAAATGCCAAATTGTTGAGGAATATATTAAAATGTTCTTCCTTTGCAGACCATCAATATTTTTTACATCTTTGTTCATGCTTATCCTTTACAGATCCCATAGATCCTTGCTTTCAGCTTTGGAAAACTGACCCTCTTAAAGTACTGACATCAGCTTCTATCGATTGTGACTGTGTGTTCGGTTTACACATCAAAATAAATGAGATAATAATCACTTGCACTTACTCAGCTATCACTTTTACTTCAGTAATTAATACATCCTAATGAGACCTAATAGTGAAATACCCCAAATTAATTGTCAGGCTCGTGCTAAAACAGCCCAGGTAGGCGGGCTTTTTTCTGCTCAGGTGTCAGTTTGACACCTCAGAGCTGCATATCCGGACAATGAATGTTTGATCACTGCAGCTAATTATTTAGTTAACTCCTCCCTTTAAAAGAGGGGGGTATCTTTACTATAACTCCTGGTGCGGTTACCTCTTTATGAAGAAATGCTTCCCTTGGGGTTTGGGGTTGATTGTGACGTTATATGCGGCATTAAAGTGTTAAACTGCAGAAGCAGTTAGGCAAGGTGGCCTTTATGTGATCTATCTCCATTTATCAAATAGCCCACATAGCAAAGCATGGAAAGGGTTTTTTTGGTCTTAAAGCGCTATGATTTGCCATAATTTGGGTCAGCTTGTTTACTCTCTTTATACTTCTGCACTTCGAGATTTTCTTGTATCAATCATTACAGATATGGTATTTCACTTGTTTGGGGTTAACTTTGCCTTTGCATGGAGGACATGATATTTCTTGTTTGTTCAGACTTCGCGTGTCAAGTACGCTGTGTTGTACTGAAAGTCACTAAAAGTGTGTCCAAAAGGTGTATTCTTCATAAGTTTTAATTTGAATTCACAATTCTTTTTAATGCTTTCTGAGCTCTGTCTTTGTATTTGATGCTTTATTGATCCTCAAGAACCAAGTAAAACAATCAAATATAAAGGTACACTCTTTCTGAAATATTTCTGTATGTCAAAACTATTAATACAGGCTGATTTAGAAAAAACAAATCAACTAACCACACACTCGTACGTGCAACAAAGAAAACAACTGCAAGTGAAAGCAAAGCTTCAAACATCCTGAAACAGCAGATGAGCTAACCAGAGATTGCATCTTCATAAATAAGAAAGCTTCAGACTTAGGATGTACTTAAGCTGAAGTGACCTAATCCAAGTTATTTTATTAATTACAAAGCACAGTAAGCACATCTGCTTACCTTGAAAGAGGCCCTGATGGAAAGAGGTGTTAGGGGCTTTTTATTTTCCACAACTGTGCTATCTTAGAGGACTGAATATTGGCTATTTACTGTAGCTTATGAAAGATTAACCATGTTGACACAAGATAACTGGTCAGTCAAGAACACGTGGTGCAGGGTCCAAAACCCGTTTTGATTTTGGAGTTTGGGGACAGGAGAAGGAGAGGTTGTTCAGCCTTCAAGTCTTAGAGAAAATAGCGATATGTCATTAGTTATCTTTTAATTCTCCTGAGACAATTAACTAAATATTGTATAGTAATTATGCCTTATTTAATATTGTATAGCAGTTATGTGTTTTATGCACATCAGTGCCTTCACAGCAATTTAGTGCCTTTCTTTCAGTGTGTCTTAGGAGGACATCCAATTTCAGAACAGTCTGTTATATCAATTGTCACATCCTATTAATATAATTTTTGCTTGTTCCCTTGGTGAGGGATTAAATTTCAAGCATTACTGTCAGTCATTTTTCAGCCATGTTCCTTTTTGTAAGATAAATTGTGAACAGGGAGAGCAACGAACGGCTTTCTTACGATGTCTGTAAAGCTCAACCATACCTCCTGTTTGCACTACCCTAACTGGAACCCTGACGTAACCCTGAGCCTTCTTCCTAAAAGCAAGAAAAGATGCTGCTTTTCTGCCCATGGGGCCAGGGGATTAAACTAGTGGGAGCATTAATTTAAGTCGAAGATCCCAGTTCAGGTGGCTTGCTGGAATGGGGCCCTTCCTCACTTAGTATTGTGTGAGAAACTCCTTAGCCCTATACAGGCGTGTTGGGGGGTGATCTAGGCCGGGTAAGAGATAATAAGATCCATGTAACAATTGTATCTAATTTGATATTCAAACTTAACGTCAAGTGAGCAGATCGTTCATGTGGAAAAAAAAAATCACTGGCAGATTGACAAGTTTCTGGGAACAGGTTCCTCTACGTTTATGTTTCCATAGTTGTTTGCATGGTTCAGTTTTAAGTATTGGTTCAAATAGCATAGGTGGTTGGTTGTTGTTGCTTTTCCTTGGCATTGTTAAATTCTTGAATCATTGATAGTTTATTGAACATAACTATTTCCTTTCTGGATGTTCTGATAAAATCTCCACAGGAGCTCCAGTGCTAGATGCTCCACTATGTCTGCCTTTGCTCTGCCTTAGGGTTAGCTAATGTTTCTCAGCTGTCTGAGCGTGCTTTCACTACAGTCTTCTAGCTGATTTTACTTTGGCTGGGTTTTTGTTCACTACTTTCCTAACCTGGCAGATTTTTCAGTTTTTCCCTGTCCCTCAAGCATGATTTTTGTGTTGAAACATTTTCACAAGTGCTTCTGTAGCAGAGCCGCTGCCTCTGAAGACAGGGCTCATCTCCTAGTAAAACCTGTGTTGGAGGGAAGAAACGAAGTGGTTGAAAATACCTGAGCTGGATCTAAGCTACTTAACTGTAACATTTCAGCAAGTACTGTGTTGGTAAAATAAATTCATTTACTACCACTGCCAGTCACGAAGGAAGTGCTGGCTTAAAAGGGGCTGAAGGTGTGGATCGGTCACACAGCTAATAAAAAAGAATTACCTTTTGAAGGTCTGGGTTGTGGAGCTTTTATGTCTGCTTGTTTAGTGCAGCTTCTTGGTTTTGTTTTGTATTAAAAACTGCAGCTGGAAGCTGGATTGCCCTAACAGCAGAGCGAAAGCCTGTTTGGTAGGGCAAGCTGAAGACCAGTGCCATACGCATACTTTTTAAAGTGAAGCAGGCTTGTACCGGGAAACGGCTGTGTTGCACTTCATAAATACACAGTTGCTTGCAAAGGTATTTCAGAGCTTTTCACTGATGGTTTCTAAGGTGGTAGGTGTTATTCTGCTGGGTGTGAGGAGGAGATGGTATTCCAGCACTAGAACTTTAGATAGAGCTTATTGAGGAGGAACACTACAGAGGGTTGTACACCCTTAGCAGTAATGGATTTCCATTTTCTTGATGTGAATGCCTCACGTTAACATTAGAATCTCTGAAGACTGTGGTATTTTTTTGTTGTGCAGTCTATAAGCAGTATAGTAAAGAAATTTCATGTTTTGAGTGCCTGTCAAGTTTTTATGGGACACTGGGATACTTTGGAAGTTTGTATTGTGTTTTCCTTATTTTTTTCCCCAAATCTAATTATCATGTTCGCTTCTAATCTTTCCTGCTGTGTTTGTAGGAAGCATTTCAGAACTAATAATTCTACATCCCCCTTTCTGGGGAACAAATGTGTCCTTATTCATATACAAGGGAATCTTAGCTCTGCAAATGTCACATGAGGAACCTTACTGTCCTTGATGGACCCAGTCTAACGATGTAACCAGATGAAAGTAATTTTAAGAACTTCAGTACTAGTTCCCCACTGATTTTTTTTTAAAAAAAAAGGGGGGAGGGGGAAACAAGCACAGTACCACCACCAAACACAAAACCCCAAACCAACTGCACCCCAAAACAAACAGAAAACCCTGAAAAACACATCACAAGCCAAGACCTACACACACATGCATATAGATTTAAACAGACAAATACTTAGCAGCAGCTACATGATGCATTTTGATTCTTTTTAAGCCCTGCCTCCACTGGGGTAGGAGTGCTTGTGCCATTAAATATTCAGCAAAATGTGTAGAGCTTTATTGAGGCGGATTCTGTGTGAGCATGCTTTTTGAGAAACTTTGGCTTCTCCACACTGCCAAAATTGCATCATGCAAGGGGTCTGCTTGTGGAAGAACATACTTTCTCAGACCGAGTGGCAGTTCTACACGTGGACAATAACTGGAAGTGTGGAAATCACGTAGCTTGAGGCTCCCTGTCCTGAGTGAATTTCAGAATTGATGGCAGCCCAGGCGTGCTGTTTCTTCTTTTGCTTCTGTCCTTGCCCAGCACCTTGGGGAAACACTTGGCGACTCTTAAAACAGGGGTCAATTCAAATTCTTTCTAGCTTTAGAGGGATAGGAAGAGTTTATTTTTCTATCAGGCACTAGTCAAACATGCCTACTGTGTGGATTTTATTGTTAATTTACTGTAATATAAGTAATTCTAGCTTGCCTGTACTATGAAAAAAACAGCCTTTTTTAGGCGCAAAACCTGTGTGGTGGCAACATAAGCCAGCTGCATTGATGGTGTCCTATTTCTTCATGTTCTCCATGTCCCCAGGAATAGTAAGAATCGACCATTTTACAAGTGCTGAGATAAAATAAACCGATCTAAATTGGAGAGAGATTATATTGACAGTGCCGGCCTCCAGAACATGCTTGATTGCAGTCCCCTGTGGCTACATCAGCTTATCGATCTGTGGGCTATCTGTCCATTTTATGTGAGTCAGAAACCAGGTCGGTTTATTGAAGACTTGGTCCAAAGCTCAGGCTCTCCTGTGTCACTGCCAGTGTCAGATGGGATTATGATTTTTAGGGGGAAATTATTTTTTTTTAAGGGAATAGTGACTTATTTCTTGAAAAATCATCAGTTGTGCCTGCGTAAGTCATGGCCTGCTTGAAGTTGTACGAGTTGTATTTCTTCTCAGTTGTTCCAAACATTGGAACTTCCTTCTGAATTCGTCTTCAGGCTCTCAGCTATACAAACTCACATTTGAATTGGGTTTTAATTGTTACATGTTCTTCCGAGCTTTCCAATTGGAAAATGAGAACTTAAGCCTGTTGATTTCAGCTTCAGATTTTCAAAAATGTCACCCTGACATGGCCATTGTGAGCGGTGATGTTGCTGGTGCTTTCCAGAACCTTTCTATCAAATAGTTTAGCAACCATAGTGCAACCCTATATGATTTTCTCCTGGAAACAAAAATAATTGAGAGGAGGCTACTGAATTATAGTAGAGCCCACTATGGTGTCTTAGAATGATAGATTAACTTCACATGGGGAAAACACTTCTTTTTCTTGGAAAGAGTAGCCTTCTGGGCTGTCTAGCGTGTAGTTTTCACAACTTGTACTCTAACTAAAGGGAGATAAAATGTGTGTGTGTTTACAGAAGCACAGAAGGAATCCTTTCAGAATATAGATGATACAGTTTACATGTATTTTGAACAGACTTTCTGAATGAAGTTTGATATTTGCCTTGGTGTTTTTTTTTCAATTACCTTTCTGGTGTATTATGGTTGTGGCCTGTTAAGAACTAGGCAACAAAGTCAAACTGTGTTAAAAAGATCCTTGGACATTAATAGTTTTAAGTACTCTGGGACCTCTTTCTACTGATCTGTAATATAAAGAAAATCTACAGCTTTTACCAGATTTAAAAAAAAAAAAAAAAACCCAAAAATCTGCTACTTGATTTTTAAATGTATTCTCACCTCCCACTCTCACCCATCCTCCTCCACTTCCCTCCCTGCCTAAAACCCCCAGCAGTGATTAAAAAAGTTTAAATAACTTCTCAAAAATTTCTAGAAGCAATTTAGACGAGAAAATCAACGTGTTTTGGTTGACATTATAGTGTTTGAATGTCACTGCTGCTGGCATAGGACTTTTCTCTTCCTTGCACGCTATTGTGCTTCCTCACATCATTCCTGGTAATTACTGGGATGCGTAGGAAAACGTGGAGGTATGAAGCTGTCTTTATGCAGCTGAGAAATAGTTGTGGGAAAGATTGTTCTAGTTTCAGGTTATTAAAAAAAAAGCCCAAACAACATAACACAATCCAACCGATCTTATCAGAACTCTGGGTAAGTTTCAGGCAGGAACGACATGAAATGCAATCAAGGGAAGTACAGTGGGTGCTGTCTCCACCCAGCTGACTTGTGCCTGGCACAGGACTTCAGGGAGCTGGGATCATCTTGGGAGCAAAGCCCGGGGGGTGTGTGTGTGTGTGTGTGTGCGGTGAGTGAAGGCTTTTCCAAAAATGCAGCCTTGTGCTATTTTTATAAAACATTGTGAGCAGAGGCTTGCTAGAGACAGTCCTCACTTCTTGGTGGCAGATTTCCTTGCTCAGTTATGTTACTACTTGAAGTATTTTTAACTTTCTACTAAAAATATATGGATAACTTTGTTTAAATGCAGGAAACTTATAAATAATATGTTAGTATGAGGTTGAGGAACTAGGGCAGAAGGAAAATACACTTTTTTGCTGCCTGTTTTCTTTTTCCTCCTTAGACTGGAAGTGTGAAAGCCAGGTGTGGGATAGTTTTGTAACACTATCCATAACAACTAAATGGAGTTTATAAATTAGCTTTTGTTAATGTATATCTGAATAATAGTTTATATGCATTAAGGCAAAGTGAATGTAATACGTTATGACTGGAATTTAAGGTCAAGGTGTTGTCATATTTTAGTGGCAAGAAAAGCAAGAAAGGTCAATGTGATTTCACCTGTTTTTAAAAGAGGAGTTCCAATATATAAGGCTTTTCTCTGATAGCTTTCTCATTTTCCTCATCTCTCATCTTGCTTATTTCAGAGGAGCTGGAAGAAAAATTGAGTAAGAAACGAATAATTTAATTTACTGATGAACATGCTTTAATATTTTGTTGCAGAAGGACTCCATGAAAGATGACAGAAGAAGTTATTGTTATTGCAAAGTGGGATTACACTGCACAGCAGGACCAAGAACTTGACATCAAGAAAAATGAGCGTCTTTGGCTATTAGATGATTCCAAGACATGGTGGAGGGTAAGAAACGCGGCCAACAAAACGGGATATGTGCCATCAAATTACGTGGAGCGAAAAAACAGCTTGAAGAAAGGTTCTCTGGTTAAAAATCTAAAAGACACATTGGGTAAGTCCCTTTTGTATTTTGGAAGTAGTTTAGTAGGCTTGAGGGGTTCCAGATTGGGAATATAATGTGCATATAAATGTTTTTTGACATGCTTGTTTGGATTTTCTTATTCCTTAGTCACATGGTGGATGACGGAGGGAGGGAAAAGAGGGGAGCTGCAAAAATCTGTCCAGGAGAATAAGATGTTATTTTTGTTCTAGTTTGCCCAAGGTTGTGTTTCCAGTGGCTGGAAAACTGCGTTTTCATTGAGATAAGAAGTGCTGAATCCTCTCCTTTCATGCCAAGTCCTCTCACTCAGAAATAGAAGAATGTAAACTGGATTGCTCAGCATAGCTATCATAGCAAAGCTAAATCACTTTATGAATGGGATTATATGCTACGGCTATGTGCCGTGTCGGGGACTAAGTTTCTGTGGTCTGAGAGTTTCCCTCTGCTTCAGAGTCCTTAATATGTACTCTCTTTTATACTTGGCACATAAATTCTTCACAGCAATGTGTCATACGTATAAAATAATAAACTTTTGAAAAAAAAATGTATTTTGAGGACATATATTTGAAAGACAGGTAAAATGGGTTTTTTCTTTATTTTTTGCAATGACTTCTAAGGACTGATTAAATTACTAAAAAGAAAAAAAGGGTTTTTATATGACTAGAGAACGTTAAACATAACAAGAAGTGATCATTTTACATACAGAGACCGAAAAAACAACCCAACTAGTGGTATTTTGTGGTATAATGCATAAAACAGAAGGAATGTATGTGCCTGGGGGTGTTTAGAGGTTGGGGTTTTTTTGCTTGTGTGTTGGTTTTTTACTGTGTTTTTCAAAGTCTGACGTAGGGAAAACTTAATCTGTTGGCAGTTGGCTGTAGAAAATACTGACTCTTCAGCAGAAAAATTGGAATCTGGGATTGGACGAGTTAGGGAAAAGGTTAATTTAAATAGGACATGGCAGTAGCTTGAGTAGGTTTATTGCAGGTGTGCTAGTGTTGTGTCTCACAGGTGGGGTTTCTTGCTCTCTTGTTCATTACTGTGACCCCCATTGCTGAGCTGTCACAAAGTACATGGAAATTGAGGGCTATATGATGGGTGGCAGGCAAGCAAGGCTACCACAAGGTATACCATGGTAAAATTTGAAGCCATAGGCCCTTCTGTAGGTTCTCTTGGAGTACACTTGTTTCAGGGCCAGCAAATGCAATTATGGCTTTTGAAAGATTTGTAGAAATCTTTCTCTGACATAAATTAACTCGTTAAAATCAAAATCCCAGTTGTGACTTTAAGGTTCTTCTATATCAATTTATCTTGTTTAAAATAACAAGTATTTTGCCTAAAAACTACTTCATGAAAGGATTTCATTTCTGTTGTGATAAATAGTTTGTGTAAAATGTGGATAGTATTTACTTGATGTAAACAAATACATTTTTATTTCTATGCAACAAATGCACTTCAGTGAAGGAAGGAAGATGGTGCCCTAGCACGCAGGCACGTTTACCTCCTTCACCTTAACCAAGGCTGCTTGCTGCAGGGTGCTTCACCGCGGTGGTGACTGATGAAACGGTGTGAGAGCAAAAGCGTGGTGGTTTCACAGCTGAGACTCTGCTAGTGTTGCGCCTTCCAAACCTCAGCCCTTTGCACACGTGTACATGGGTTTTTAAGTTCTGGAGGACCGTTACTACAGCCTACTGATACCCCTTTTCTGACAGTTTTATCTGTGCAGTTTTTGTTCAGCCGAGGCAGAAAATATCATGTGGTGAAGCCTAAGCTTTTCTTCTGCAGTGACCACATGTACCTAGTGCAAAGCCTAAAGCATCTCTCATGATCTTTTATGCTTGTACATCCTGTGAAAGTAAGAAGCTGCCTAAGCCATACCTAACCCACAAATAAGCTCAAGATATTCTTCACACACCCCTCAAAAAATTGGTGCTCAAGAGTATTTTTTAATTTTTTTTTTACAATTTTAAGGGCTGTGAAATGCGTAGCATAACAGAAGTTATGTCTGTGCTGTGCATCACATATCTGTACAATTTTAGAATCACAGAACCACAGACTGGTTTGGATTGGAAGGGACCTCAAAACCCATCTAGTTCCAACCCTCCTGAAGTCCCATCCAAGCCTTGAACACTGCCAGGGAGGAGGCAGCCACAGCTTTTGGAGGCAGTTTTCTTTTTACCTTTCCTGAATCAGAGCCCTCAAGTAAACCGCAGTCTTTAAGCCTTACTTGTCTTGCCATACAGTAATTTCCCATTCAGAACTAGAAGAGCATGTGTCCTTTCTTCAAGGATCCTTTCTTGTAAGTGGCCATCAAGAATCTACTTCAGGTTTTTTTAAACAAAGGTTTGCAAATGGCAAAGCTGATGCTTGATCTAGCGAAACAGCTTTTGAAAGTTTTGCTGCACCCAGTGAAGCAAGTGAAGTTCTCTATATAGGAATGTGTCTAAGGTCTCATCAAACATTAGATGCCTCTCCTAAGATCACAAGAAAATTCACGTTCCATGCTAATCTGGCACAGATGGGAGTGGCAGTCATGAGTATTAGCCCTTAAACCAAATCTGTTTCCAACTTTAATCTGGTAGCTATTCCCAAAATATCAGGTACTTAACTTGGGGGAAAAAAAAGTTTAACAAAGTCCCTTAATCAATCAAATATCAGTCATAAATCTTGTGCCTCTCGGGAGAGCAATAGCAGGCTCTGAGCTGCTTCCAGTGATGAGGCCAGCAGGCTTTAAAGAGAGGGACCCTCTGACATACCTGGACCTACTTTTGATACTTAACAGAGCTCCAGCAAATGATTGCTCCCATGGAGATGCGCTTTGCCCTCCCTCTTCCTTAATCAATTGCACTTCCTTGTGTGTGAGCATATTTCACCTGAAAGCATTGTTATTGCACAAGTGATGCAGTGTGTGGTCTATGCGATCACCCGTGGCTGTCCACTGCGCTTACAGTGGCTTATCCTCAGTAATTACCATGGGTGATCTTATACTTCAAGATATTCAATAAATAGGAGAAGTGCCAGCCACAGTTCAAATTGTGGCAGACCCCATAAGAGCTATTACTGTTTAATTAATAGTCCCCATAGTTGGCTGTTGAAGATGCATCATCTAAATAGTTCTTAATCCAGGTAGTCTGTGTCCCAATGAAAGGTCACAGATCCAGTTGATATATTGGTGTCCTGTACATAAAAAGCCAAACACACCACTGAAGTTTACTACCTTTACGAAGTTGTCTCTATCAGGAAAACTTTTAATCTCATCAGAGAATGAAGTCACGCCTGTTTCATGTTGGAAACTAATTTTCATGGAACTCTAATTGAATTTCAGCCCTTGAATACTTTATTAATAAAATGCCATCAGCTTTACCATTGTTTGGCTTGGGGTTGATGGAAAGTTAATGCACATGTATGTACCTAGAGCAGGAATCTTGATGGTTAAACATTAGCCCATTTCCAGCAGTGTCTTCAGGGTTGTGGACTTCTCATTGTACTTTGGCATTTTTGAAAAAGAACATCAGCAAATAGAATGTGTTTAGAGCCAGGTCCTTTCAGTGTGTCGCATGTTTATTAAATGGCTGGTCAACACTTTTTTACCATATATTCATTAAATCAGTTACCTGTGGACTGGAAGACAGCTCGCCTCAAATTCTAGATTATCCCCAGAAATTTCTGAGAAGATGCTTTTGTATCATCCTACATATTTTTGAAAAGCAATAGACTTTCTCTTTTTCTTTCTAAGGGCTCACCCTTTTATACTCCATCTTCTTTTAGTCCTGTCATCAGGGCATTTTTCCAAAACTTAGCTTTCCTTAAATGACTTGGAGAGATTTCAAGACTTGTAATTACCCTATTGATGACTGTCTGTTTTTATTATTTTTTCTATTTTGATATACATTACTCCTATGTTCATAAATCTTTTCCTTGAGTGAGCTCTAATGGATGCAAGCTGCAATGGCCAGGTTTTAATTATGGAAATCTAGTGTATAGGCCACCTATTAAGTATTTTAAATGATTCATCTTCTCATTCCCTTTTTTGTCTTAACTGAGTGATACTGTGAGTAAAAAGTTAATGGCAATTTAGCTATTTCAAATTACTGTCTTCTGTTTGCTCATATTGAATGAAATCTGGTAATTATTACTGTTCTTAAGGCAAAAGGCCAGCTTCCAGGCCTGTGATTAAAATTTCATTTTCATTCATTATAATGAAATCTGAAATAGTTTCATTGTACAGAATTTCTTCTGTGGGGAGGGGTTTGGGGTTTTTTATACATTTGATTTAAGTCTTCCTAAGCCAGAGATCTCCAGTGTGCATCTTCCAGACTGCAGTTTTCTGCAGTACAACCCTTCCCACGTGCTGGGGGTGGGAAGGAAATACCATACCAGTTTAAGCAGAGCGGGTGTTTGCCAGCACCACCCCCGGACTCTCCTCTGAGCGCAGTTCCACGGGTTTCCCCTTCTCTGCGCCTGTTGGCTCATCTCTGTCACGCCAAGCAGCAACCTTGTCTGAAGGAAGCGAAAACAATTAAGAACTCGGTTGTTTTTGTAAGCAAACAACAATCCTTCTGGTTTGGTGGGTTTTTTTCCATCCCTTTGCAATTCATTTTCCTGGCAAGAGCTCAGCTCTCCAGGCAGCAGTGTGACAGGGGTGACTGATGTGCGGATCCAACAGCGGGGCGACGTTCTCACAGGAATCCAGAGCTTTCTGAGTATTACTGGTTTTGCTTCATGACCAGCAAGGCATAGTAGGGATTTCTTGAAGGTGTCCAGTTTTGCTCCATTTAGTGAACAGCCACATAGGAAACTCGGGAGATGTTTCCAGTTGCTCCTTGGTGTGGGTTTTGGAGGAGATGCCGAGCAGAAGAATGAAGGTTTATTAAAACACGTTGAGAGAGGGATCGGATACCAAAAATACAGGAGATGTTCCTACACGTTTTGCAAACACAACAAACACTAGAGATGAGTGCTGGCAATCATGGCAAATAACAGTAATTTTGGTAACATTTCATAGAGATGTTTAAGTTGCATGAGAGACTCTTCAAATAGCTTCTTTATTAAGCTTCTGTAAGTCAGCAAAACGTTTCAGTAACTCTGTAGTTTTCATTCAATGGGTGTGACAGATTTTCTTGTGGAAAGTAAGGATTGCCGAGTGAGATATAAAGCACAGAAACCAGTCCTTACTTGCATCACTGCTCCTAGTATGTTATTTCAGAAGCGTTGTGACTGTCCGGGTGTATTGTCAGCCTCCCCGGTGTCTACCTGGGTCAGTCTGTACATCTGTGTAGCAGTTCCTGAGTGCTATATATACACTGCTGCTTCCAGAGATAAACAGTTTAACACCCCTTCCCTACTCCACTGCTTATTTTCATTTATTTATGTGAAAAGAGTTTTTTCACATTTTGCCAATTTGAGAGCTACTTAGTGCTGCCTTCATCGTTCCTTTCTGGAAATTCCCGGGGAGGTTAGCCTGTTTTTCTTTAGGCAGTTGCTGCTCAGTAACAAGCAGAAATATGGAATAGGTCATTTTTTAATGCAGTGTTTTCTTTAACATTGAAAAGCACTGTTGGTTAAGAGGTTTACTGTACTTCCTTTTTACATACAAATACTTCAACTCGAGTTTAAACTATTACCATCGTACTTCTGCGTAACATGGTCATGAAATCACATTCTCCAATTAAGTCATCGACCTTTAACTTCTAGTGTGTGGGTTAGTGGTCTCTTTTTTTTGTTTTGTTTTGTTCTGTTTTTTTGGTTTGAGGACTTTATAAAATATCCTAGTGACCCAGTTTTGGTAGCTCTGATGTAGGATATCTGTCTAGTAGATTTGGGAGCTTTCTTAAGGTTAAAAAACTCTTCTTTGTACGAGGTGGCATTATGACATTAATGAAATGGCTTCTCAATCTTTTCTTGAGTATGGAAATTTGATTACTGTTTAACTCTTTCACTGGTGAAAGTTTACTTATGTGATTCTAATTGTTGTGGAGTTTAACTGAACTTTTTTCAGTTCTTCAGCACTAGTTTTTAAAGGTGTAACCATGAAGCATATACAGTATTTCTGGCACAGTCATAGCTGTAAATCAAGTCTTTTGTGCTCTTTGCTTGATGAATTTGTGTTTATCAGCAAGCTGCCTTAGCCATATTAGCTGCAAGATCACGGAAAACACAGTCAGTAAAATGACCAAGTACTAGTTTGAAAATATTTCTCTTAGTTCTTAATTGTAGGTGTAAAATTTACTACAGAATGGAAGAATGGTGGAAATACAGCAATACCATATTTATTCTTATAACAAGTGCATTGTCGTATTGCGCAGCCTCTTAAGCCTTGTAGAGCTCGTGTTAATTAAAAGAGAGCTACCTTCTAAGACAAGCAGAAGTTATTTTAATCTCTTTAGAACTTAGAGTTCCTCATGTTGCTGGACTTCCTTGTCCCAGATGGGTAAGAAATGCTAGTCTTTCCAGTCAAGAGCAGGCATTTAATAAATTCAGTTTATAAAAAAATAAATTACCGACTTTGAGATGTAGCCACTTGTCAAGTTATTTATCATGTATAAAGATTTCTAAGAAGGAATTCTATGAATTCTTTCTTTCAGCCAAACATCTGTAGTTGAAATTAGCAGTAAAATCCCTTTGTAGGAATTTAACACAAATAAAAGTATTTTTCCTCTGTCGCTTTCATCTGCTTTGAAGCTTTCTAGCTTGTCAGCAGATGCAGGCATGACAGTGGTGGCATGTCTGTCGTGTCTCTTGGAGGACTGGATATGAGCAAGTCATCTATATTGACACTTTTAAACAGTCAATATACAGGAATTTAAGTTCCATCTTTGCAGAGAGGAAGTAGTTGAAGTTTTTATATATAACAGAAATTCTTGCTTAGTTTCCTAGTATCTGTGTGTTAAAATAGCTTATTCCATGGCTGAATTTATTCAGCAAAAGCCCTTTCTCTGCTGCGTTTCATCCAGATTTTAGTTGCATTGTTCAAAGTAAACATGTTTGTTTGTGGGGCAGGGTGGTGACAGTGCTGACTCTTCACCAGTGATGAAATTGAGGAACATGGGTTTGTGGTAGTTAGAGAAGCTGAAAGGAACTCTCTTTAGGTGTGGTGTCTTTGGTGGTTTGAGGGAAGGAAAAAAAAAAGCTGGAAACGTTGAGTTTCCGACGTCTTTGCAGTAATAATAGATCAGTCTGATTGCAGGGATTACTGACATTAGATGCTGAGGAAGGAGAAATGAGAGATACTCAGAGTGATTGCAAAGCAGGGGGAAGAGATGTCTCCCATTTGCATCTAGAGCCTGAGGAGTTAGAAGCTGGAAGTGCTGATACCACTGGAGTGCTAGCAGATGATTTCTTTAATAAGGAATTCATATGCTTTGCTACTTTGTGGAAAAGGGTCTGCCTCATGATCATCATCAAAACCTAGACTTGGCTTAAGTGACTATTTTCAGTTCATTGGTGGTCTTTGAAGATCCAGAGGCATGTTCAAGAGCACTAGGTCTGCATATAGAGAATGATACAAGCAGGTGTTGCTGACATGGTAGAGTCTGCTGTCTCCCTGTCAGTTTGACGCACACCTGATGGCAGAAGAATACATGTGTTTTGAATTAGTGTTACAATTATGCCTGTTAAAATAGGTAACCAGAGTGCCAAACTAACTCAGAAATTTATGGTTACAGGCATGTTGTATGCCTGTAAAAATGTAAGTAACCGTGTAATATGTAATGTATATTAACAACATCTGGTGAAAGCAGCATTGAAGGGATTGAAGTCCCTGCTTTGTGGAACTAAAATCAAGCTTTCTGAAATATATGTTGTTATTTCTGAAGAAACATATGCTTAAACTGCAGAGCAGACTAATATGAAAAAACCCTCAAAATAAATCACAAACTTCATGCTTGTTTGTTACCATCAGCAAAAGAACTTGAAAGCCAAGAAAACGGGTCAAATATTCAGGAGAACTCAAGGTAGAGAGTAATGCTGCTTTCATTGCTGGATAGAAGACTTTCTCTACTGGGTGTATGCAGCCGGCCCTTTATCTGATCTGAGGGGAAAAGCCAGAAGCAGCAGTGAAAGCAGAACCTACAGCTTGCTCCCAAGCTCCCGTGCTAGCTGGTGATGGGAGCAGGAGTTCACTCTTTTTTTCACTTTACAATTGCATGTATTACATTCTGCTGAAAGTTTGCCTTATGTGAATTATTTATTGGGGTGGATTATTTAAAGGATTCACTGCTTCAAGAGTTTGAAGGAAGTGCATAATGGAAACCTTGGTGCGTCCTGCCTTTCAGCAGACTTTTTAATGTGATGGCTGTAGTAAAATGTTGCAAGGCTGAAAGCATAAAGAAACCTTGCTGGTTTTAGTCCATGCTGAGTGAAGAAATTTGTTCTCCGTCATGTGTTAGAAGTTTTGTGTAATAGGTAGTTCTCTCCCCTCCTCCCCATGCAGAGTGTGTGTGTGTTGGAGGTACAGTTGGACATTTACAGATTGCAGAGTCAGCCTTTATTTTAGTCAAAATGTTTTGAAAAGGTAGAAGGATTGCCTTATCTCCGAGCGGCTGTGTGTACTGGTGTCTTTGGTGATACTTCTTCTTCACCTATCACCTTTGAGGACCTTTGGCTTTGCCCCTCTCTGAGACAATTACGTTTAAACGTGTTTGTGTATGGCCTTAGGGCAAGCCCAAAACTAAGCTCCCAAGGTAGTTTCATTGTTCCCTATTAGAGAGCCACCCCATCGCCGGTAGTTCTTTCTACACCCTGTTGCAGCTGGGGAGGCAGAGTCCCTTGCTCTCTTAGGTTTGTGCCTGAACATTCAGCTCTTTTCATGTTTCGTTTTTTTCCACAGAATAAAATCCTGTAAGCAATCTGCTAATTATGTCTCCTCTTCTGAGGCAGTGAAAATAGAGTACTTCCCCCAAGTAGTGTCTTGTACTGTGCTTCTTGCATTGTGTCCCCATCTGTCCTTTCCCTCAGGGCTCTGAGAGGACCCAGGTTTCCTGAGGCAGCAGAACTGGGACCGCAGCGTGCGTCACCGTATTGCACCCTGCTGCCTGGGTTGCACCCTTTCTGTGAGCCTGTGCTTATGGGGGGGCTGTAGTGACCACAGTTCTTCAGAAAATGTGGTCTCTCTGTACTATTTTCTCCTTTAGCTTCATGTTCTAGCACGTTAAGATGGTAGTAAAGAAGAAACAGTCAGCAGTAGCTGATTTTGAGGTCTTGCTTGTACCTTGTTTGGTCTGTATTAGCAGGGTTTCCCTTCTAAAGACCAAACTGAGATGGCTGGCAAAAATCAGTAGCTGTGTATGCACTCTGGGGAACACTATTTTCCAAACCCTGTGACTCAAAGGGCAAGTGCTTTTTCTATATTGAAGCGACAGTGTCTGCTCTTTCTACCATTTTAGCATCATCAGAGTATTTATTCTCATTCAGATGTGGCTATTTCTTCCAATGTGCATCCCTAAATAATTCTTTCAGTATTACTAGATCTCTGTTTTGAGGTCTGGGGCTGGCTAACGTTTAGTCTTCCAGGGTCTCTTGGAGTATTAGTTTATTTCTTTTCCTCTGTGTGGGCCCACTCAGGTTCTCTTGCTTTCTGTTCCTGAGGATTCTTTGAAGACCTGAACAATAAGTGGCCATTCTGTGACATGGTTTTCATACCACAGTAAGAAAACTTCTAGATTCATGCCAAAAAAAAAAAAAAGGGCTTTGTTTTAGAATGTACAAGAAAAGATTTCCTTCCTTTTTCTGAGTCTCCAGCGTTTTGTGGAGTGTGTCCTTAAAGCAGGAATCGAGATGCATGTAAATGGATGCAGACACCCAGCATAAAGCTCCTCTGTAAGAGCAAATGCCCACCTCTGTTCTTTCGAAGGAGGAGGGTTCCAGTGGCAGAAACAGCTTTCTCTGAGACACTTCCAAGGTAAACAAGATTGTTTACCAATAACTAGATTTCAAGGTCTCAGCAAGCAGATTTGGACAGCCACCACTCTTTACATGAATGGGTCGTCAGACTGGTATTCATGGTGGACATTCAAGGGTGCTGTTTCTACTCAGTGACTCTTTGTAGTTGTATTTTGCACCAGAAAATTGATTTAGGACTTTGGCTGTAGGTTGTCTAAACTACACAGGATTGTTGCCATCACTCCTCTTTAGCAGTCTTTGGGACCTTGTAAATGAAAGAAAGTGGAAAGTGAAAGAAAACAGCGAGAATGCATTTCGGTATACTGGAAATGTCATCATTGCTCTACAGTTTACAAACCTGTAAGATTTTTTAATTGTTCATTCAGGAAGTTATTCTCTGGAACAGGAGCTAAACTTAATAAAATATTACTTTCTAATGCATTATTGAGTTAAATCTACAAAATAAATTCGTTTAGTTTGTCAGTTGCATTTTGGTTTGAGTGCCAAACCTCAGAGGAGACGAGGTGTTTAGTTAAGCAAGTCGTTTTCCCCTGTTATTTCCTGCAGTGTTGGGGAGGTCTGGCTTTGCATATGTAGTTGCAAATAACCTGAGTGTCCTTGATTAATGAAGCTATGGGTGTTGCAATTCAGGAAGGAGGTTAGGAAAGAAAAGGCAGTATTTACTTTGCTTTCCTTTCTTAAAAGGAGCTTTGAGTAAAATTGCTGTATCTGTGACAAGCTTCTAAGGAGTTCTGAGGTTTGGAAAGAAAAAAAGTAATTAACACCTTGGGTTTTCTTTTACCATGTTGTTTAACGTTTGAAAACATCAGTGTAGTATAGCACTGTCATTCTGACCTTATGTTAGAATTACTAAGGCTTTACATCATCATGCTTGGTATCGATACGGACCAGCTGGAATAAACGAGTGTAACCTCAGAGTAGCTGACCATGCTGCGTTCAGGAGGCACTATCTTGAGTTTTTTGATGTGATGAAGAGATTGCCCTTCGTTAGTCAGTGTTTGCATCATCCTCTTCTCATGCCATTCTTTGAGTTGAGGGGCTGTATAATTACTGCTTTGTAATTTATCTGTTGAGGTTTGGGCTTGATGATCTGAACTACAGTCTGTATTTGTAACACATATTAAGCCTTTCATTTTCATGTGCAGAATTGAGAGTGAATTTGAGAAGACAAGAAGTGAAAAGACCAAGTTAGTACTGTAATAGCCCATATCCTAAAGGGAATTATTCCATCTGATATCTGGAAAAGACTTCAAATTGGAGGGTCATCGTCTTATGCTCAGCATAGTTTACTTGTACTTGCTGCACTGTTTTTCTA
Source organism: Hypotaenidia okinawae (assembly GCA_027925045.1). Classification (NCBI taxonomy): domain Eukaryota; kingdom Metazoa; phylum Chordata; class Aves; order Gruiformes; family Rallidae; genus Hypotaenidia; species Hypotaenidia okinawae. The sequence continues at coordinate 148,404,661 of BSDF01000001.1, forward strand.
AAAAAAAGAAAAAATTCGAGTGGATTCATGCTAGCAAGCTGGATTTGTATGTGAAGCTGTTGTGTGCACTTCTCTTACCTCATAAGTGCATGGTAGTTAAATATAAATCACCTTTCCATCAAATGCTTAAGGAAAGGGGGAAATGCAAGCAGCTGTAAACTTACTGAGGGACAGGAGTGTGCATTGGGGTAGGCAGCTTTGAGCACCTCGAGCATATTAGGGATTTCTTTGTCATTCTGTTAGTGTTTGTGAAGGAGAGGCAGAACGGTGTAGCTTTCCTTTTCTGCATCAAGGGAAGAGAGAGCACTGGCAGGTCCTATGGGGGCTACTGTGCCTTCTCCCTGTGTCTTACGAATTTCTTCTTCTGTGATAGGGCTGCCTTAGGTTTGAGATAGTCCTGGGTATTTTTTATCGGGGCATCCTACTAAAGCAAGCAAGCAAGCTTTGTTAAAGAGATTACAAAGAAGGTGCAAGTATCTTTAAATTATATCTATTTGAAAGCAAATACTGTATATTTGAAGCAAGCTGTCTTCAGTTTATATATGTAGACAAATTGGAACTATAGATCTTGAGAAAACCCATTCATATTATATGCCTTCTGTTTGAGACTGAGTGCACCATTTTCCTATTCCATAGAGGATTTGAAATCCCATGATCACTTCAAATTTACCTGGTAAGACTTCCTCTACTTCACTATTCCAGTGGGGTAAGAACATACTCCAGGTGGTCGATGGAAATCTGTGTTTGCTGTCTTTGGACAAAACTGGCTGCATGTGTCCCTGTAATACATCTTTCATTTTAACCTCTTGATCTAAAACATTCTGGGTACAGGGAATTCATTGTCTGGTACTGGCGTTTGAATGTCCCTTTCCTGATAACAGATAGGCAAGCTCAACATGTTCCAAATGACCAGAATTACTGCAGTAGTTGGTTTTGATAAGGTTGAGTTGATTTCTTTATGGAAGCTTCCATACCAAAGAGTGTTTGATCTATAGGAAACTTTGACACTGTTTTTTCCTGCATTTGAAAAACGTGGTGATAAAGCAGCCAGGTTGTTGAAATGTCAGAATTTTACTTTGACATTTAAAGAAGAGTTTCCATTTTCTGATTTGTTCTAGTACAGCTTTTCTGGATATCAAGCTTTTTAAAGAAAATATAAAAAAACCAGTCATTAATGGAACTGTAAAGCTTCATTTCTGCATCACAAATGCAGTCAAAGATTTCTGGAATTTATAGCAGTGTCCTTTAAAGAGTGCTGTTGATGGAGATGGTGCTCCTGTCTATCCCATATGGATCTTGACTTTTGAACACGCGCTTGTGAACTGGACGTGTAGGTGGAGGGGGAGAAGAAGGGATGGGAGGCTGCAGACTCAAAATGTGCAGAAATGTTCATTTTTTCTTTCTGTGTAACAGAAGAAACTTCAGTCTGCTGAGCTTCTTAATAAAGAAGCTAATTAAAGTTGTTGTTATAATAATAATAATAAATAACAAGAGTTATTTATAACGAATGCCCGATTTGGACATTCCAGCTGTTGTTAAGTTACACGCTTATCTCTGTAGTGGGTGAATGAATAACTTAATTTGCATAGTTGTGTTGGTTATTAAGACTTTTTCCTGAAAAGTTAATTACTTTTTTCCTAATACTTTGTTTTAAAAAAAACCCTCTGTATGCTTCGCAAATTCATGAACTGTATTGCATTAATACGCAATATAATTCAGAGCCCTACTATTAGGAAATGAATAAACTATTTGGTGATCAGAACAGGATTATTATTTTTTTAAAGTGCATATGGGTGAAGCTGGATGGAATTGCAGTTGTATTAAAATGCACAAGGAAAACAAAAATTAATTTTCTTAAATAAAAATTGGCTAAAACATTGAACAAATTTTACCTCTTAATAATCAAGTTTATCAAAATCTGGTTTTGTTTCTGCTGCATCTAACAGCAAACATTTGACTAGTAAATAGAATGACAATTTCTGGTTATTTTGTCTTAAAATTTTTTAGAACTAGGAGAGCCGTTCTGAAAAATTTGGGTTTTCATTTGGGAGGAACTAAAACATTTCCATCTCAGCTGAAACTGATTTCTTTTCATCTAAGTCACTACACAGAAATAATTTTAAAAGTGCTTTTTTCTAACTCTTTCAAAGATGACTGTTACTCAGTATTTGAACAAGCCCTTGCTCTAGGTGTTTATACCGTGAGTAGTTCTTGCTCCTTTGTTTGGCTTCCTTAAATCTATCAGCCTGGAACTTGTTTTGCTTGAATGTTTCGACTGTTTAATGGAAGCCGACTTAATAGATTACAGTCCCATTTGAATTTTCAGCTCTGGAGTGCCTTCTTTCAGGTTGAATTTATACTGGGTTTATTTTTGAAGGAGAAAACATTATATTTTAAAAAAACCCGCACTGATTAAAATGAAAATATTTTCATTTAAAAATGTACCGTACTGACGTTCATTGTGGTGGTTTCTGTGATTGTTTATTTTAAGCATAAAGCAAGTAGTACTGTTTGGAAGCCTTTTACTCGAGGAGGAGGGTGTGCAAATTGAGATGCATTAACATTTGTATGAAAAATTTCACAAGTAACTGGTTTTGGGTTGGTTTTCTGGCTTTTAATTCAAAGATGGACGGCCAGTAACGTCAAGAAAATGCAGTTCCTGAGTGGTTTGTAACGCCGATGAAAGATGCCCCCAGCGCGGCAGCAGGGGGCTGAGGGGCACCACAGTGTTCCTGCTGGCTCATCAAAATCAGCTTGGCATTGCATCATCTGGTTAAATCATGCCCATCAGTAAGCTTTTGACAGAACCACGTGTCACGGGTTGAATTTTGGGTGCTAACCTGATGCAGGGCATGGCCCTTTGGAGAAAAGCAGGGCCGGTTTGGGCATCATGGGGGGGTGGCAGGGAGCAAGGAGATGGGAAGGCAAGGGTCCTTCCTAACTCTGCCTGCCCTCTGAGACATCATGCCTTTGTTTTATGGAGGATTTAAATAATAAAAGCATCTGCAAAATGTAGTTGAGTGATAAAAAGAAATACACCGTTTTCTACCCACCTTGTTTGTGGTTGTATGTCAGCTTTTAAGCACCTGTTTTGGGTCGTGAGTTTTGACTTGGTGATACACAGCATAATTTAGGTTCTTAATTGAGAAATAGCTTGTTGTATTTATAAATAGATTAGGAAAGAAAGTAGCTGGCAGTATCTGATGTACTATTAATTCAAGATACCTATTTGATGACCCTTATTGTACTTGAGTTAAATTTTTTGTGATTTACAGCTTTGTAATAATACATAATAACTGATGGAAAACCAATTCCAGGCATAAAAGGTTGAATACATGATACAAAAATCAGTTCTGTCGTGTTGTGAAGAAGAATCTATTAAGATATGTAAATAGAGCAACAAAAGCAGAGATGTAAGAAGTTGATTTTTCTGATTGCCAGGAGGAGAGAGAACAGCATTACTGAGCAGCATTTGTTATGTTACCAGCTGTATGTTTAGGCTGAAAACTAGCCACCCCAAAAGTGATACAGGGTCTTTGAAGGATGCCATTTAGTAGAAATCCAGTCCCTGAGAGAGGAAGTAGTTTCTGAGAGCTCAGTTGTAAAAAAGTTGGGCTTCTGTTGTTGGCTTTTATAGTTTAAAGGTCACTTGCGGTGGGGGATCTTTGTTTAGTTGCTCATGATATTTTAACAAGAAGTTGTGGAAGCTTCTTAAGCAGCTGTAAACGACATAATTAGTGGCATGGTCTTTTTCATGGTTCTGGATTGAGGAATTCTTTTCTGGAAATTGTTTAGCATTGTCTCTAGGATTTCTCAAAACAATACAGTGTTCTTGTGTTACACCTTTTTTCTGAAAGGCCTTTTTTGGTAGTTTTTTATTTACTTGATGTGCAGTTAAGTTACAGAAAATACTTTTGCTCCTGATTTATGCATTAAAATCAGAGAAGGTTTTAGAAAAGATAGAGTGGGAGAATTCAGATGACACTACTTTCACTTGCCTACTATTTTTCAGAAATTGACCTTTTTTATGTATGGAAGAAGGGAAAATGGCAAAGTCAGTAATCTGAGGTATCAAAATAAAAATAATTTTGGAAAAGAAATGTAACTGTAAACTGTATTTATCTGTTTAAAGTTAAGCTACACACAAGATGTAACAAGTCTAGGAAACTGTTTTGGAAGGGGGATGCTAGACAATTTGACTGCAAATATCTTTGGTGTTTAGTGCATGCTATTCTTAAATTAAACTTAATAAAATTAATGTGAGTGCAGATAAGCATGCAGAGATGAAATATACAGTCGTATCAGTGAATCTGTCCTTTCACCTCTGGGGATGAGCAAAGATAGTTAAAAATACAAAATGTGGTCACTCATCAGTTTCAGGCAAGGACACCAGCTTCTAGAGCTTGGATAGATTCATCAAGCAAGCCTTCCTAAAATTAGGAAAAGATAAGTATTTCATAAATGGGCTGCTTCTAGTAAAGATAGCATGTAATATAAACAATGATTAGCAAATGGAATGGGAATTTTTACTAGGGGCAAAAAAATTCCTTTGTATTCAAGTGTTAAGTATGTATTTGAAAAAGTATATATAAACTTGAAGTTTTAAAGATTATTTTTATTTTTTTTTTATCCTAAGCACTGATTTTTATAAAGATGGTAGCTATACAGCCTTGTTTCAGTGCCTTGACTGAAGGCAGGAGAGGAAGAGAAACCTCCTCTTGGTTTAGCAGGAGGAGGCTGCACAGTCAGGGCATCTGTGCTGTCTGACGGGTGGCCAAGCTTTGGGCTGGGAGTGTGGCCAGCATGGCAGAAGTCATCGGCAGGAGATGGGGAACTGGCACTGTCACAGCGTCAGGCCAAAGGGGGTGACCAGAAGCAAATTTCACCACTTCGAGGTTTGGGAGAGCTCAAGACTTTCCTAGCGGACTTTAAGGATCCTGCCTGAGGTGGGCAGGCTGGAAGTGCTGCAGGGAGAGGGCAGCAGAGGTGTGAGCTGTGGAGGACTGATGGGTACAGTGAGAAGGCCAACGGGTACAGTGGAAAGGCCCTCACAGGGACATACTGGTAACAAAAGGGTGCAGAGCTGGGGTTTGCACAATGGCAACTTAAGAGACAGGAAACAAATTCATAGGAAACTGGTCTTCCTTCAGCCTGCTGCTTGCAAAACAAACTATTCTTTGGAGGTGCAACTGCAGAGGAAAGAAAGAGGGCACAAAGTAACGCAGGAGGCATGTTTCTTGAGTCTCCCTAAGAGTAACCTCGGGGCCTGAGGATTTCTTTCACTGCAGAAAGGAGAACTTGCAGTGGATCCCTTCTCTGGAAATCAGACTAACCGTTTGTTTTGTTGTTGTTGTTGTTGTTGTGTTTTTATTTTATCTCAGCAATATATCCACTTTAAAAATTAAGCCTGTTCACATCACTTGGCAACTTGTTTGCAAGAATGAAAATGAACTAGTTGAGTGTGGTCAGCTGTAGACTGTGAGCAGGGCCAATTCCTGCAAGACCCCGTAACATAGAAGAGTCTTTCTTCTGCTTTGCAATGCTTTTGCTCCTACTCTTTTCCCCTCACTTGAAAGCTAATCCATTGCTTTAGGTTTCTCCTTACAACAACTAGTTGTATTACGAAGGTTTATGACCTCAGATTAAGTGTAGCCACTGAGTCAGGATGGGAAAATACAGTTATATTTAATTTAGATAAGTTTTAATGAAAACAAAGACAATAAAAATGCCAAAATTACGACTGCAATCACATTTCCAAATGTGACTCCTGAAGTGCTTGAATGTTTTGTTTTTCATTAAACTCCTTACATTGGTCTCATTCCATTCAGATGTATGAATGGGGATACCCTTACAAGTAGTAGTAAGTGAACATTTCTGTTAGCAAGTAGTGGCAGTGTTTATGCTTCCAGAAATGACTCGTGTAGATTGTACTTTTTTTAATGGAGTTGGGATTTTTGTCACAGATGCATCCAAAGTTTATAATCCTGACTTTATTCTTGCTCAGCTATGGCCAGCCATCCTACTAAATTATATTTTTAGACTTATTTCCTAAGGAAATGAAGCTTACACTAGTCATGCTGTCAGAGTCAGCTGTCATCGTCCACCCATCTGTCCACCCATGATAACTCAGCCAACTTCAAGCAAACTTGACAGACTGGCAGAGATAAACTTAACTAGTTTTCTCCAACTCTGTGCTTGTGAGGGTCATTGCTGGTGTCCCTCACTGGAGGAGAAGCCAGAGCAATCCCAGCTCTTTGCTCAGTCCAGGCCAGGCTGAAAAGGCAGCCGGGTGCTGGGCACTGTGCTTGGCTGGCCAGCCCAACAGAGACATGGAGAGGAACACCCAGGGAGACGGAGTAAACTTTGAGGGCACTTTGGAGCTTGCAGTGGGGAGCTGCAGGCACAAGAAGGACCTGGGGACACAAAGGCAGTCATGTGGTAAGGGGGCTTATTGTGGATCCTGTGGGACATGGAGGAGGCAGAGGGGGAGTAGTGCAGCAGGAGCAGTAAGGAGAAAAAACAGGAACAGATTTCCTTCGTTCTGCTCATGGAACAACTTGTTTCCTCTTCTGTCACAGATGCAGTTATGAGTGTTGTAACCTCAGAGAAAAAGTGAGTGTTAGATAATGTTGTGCATGTCCTTTGCTGTGCTTAGCTGCAGATGGGTCTCTGCAGAGTTAGGTACCTTGGTCAAATGAGCTGGAAACACGGTGTTTGGTGTACATTGCTGCTATTGCAGAAAGCTAATCATTGCCATGTTGTCAGCCTTTACATTTTGGTCACATTAAATGTTAAGCTTAAACTAAAGAGCTCTGACTGACTTAATTGATAAAGAAAAAAAAGTGAAGTTTCTGATTTTTTTTTTTCCCCTATGTTGTTATGCTTTGTGTTGAATGGGGAGGATAGAAAGGAACATTCAAGATGTCAGACACAGGATTGAAAGGCTTGTGGAAAAAAATCTAACGTATGAAACTCCAAGTGAAAGAAAGTGTTCGGGTGATAACCTTTTGCTAATTGTTTAGATGCCTTTATCAGACTTCCAAAAAAAATTTTGGAGAAGTTTTGTTTTTTTTTTCCCACCTGTTTATCAACAATCTTTTTTTTTTTTTCTAGATACTTCAGGTTTTGGCATTCTGTTATCACACTACATCCCCATATCTCAGAGTTATCTCTGTTCTCTGCTTTTCAACTAGTTTTTTTTCCTGGCTACCTACTTCATCATCTGCTGGGCTGTTTTTATTTTATTAGATCTTCTGCTGTATTTCCAAGAAGTAGTGCTGCATATCTCCATTACAAAGCACATCAAAACCTAAGCTTTTAATCTGGAAGGGTCAAGCTCAGTGTAGGTCTTTGTGTCGAGTGAATCTATTGAAATACAGTTGCCTGTTTTCCATGTAGTTATAATAAGTAATTTCCCCCTTTCCTAACAGAGAAACCCTTCAGGTGTTCTTGTTTATATCACCCTAATTTAATGCCCCTTCCTTCGGATGCATCCTTATCTTTTTGGTTGAAAACGATCTCTAAACTGATGAAAATTTCCAGTCTTGGCAGGGATCGGAGCCTGGGTCACCTTCCGATTGGCGCTTGCTTGGACACTCTCTTCCTGCGATTGTCTGCCCCGGTACAATAAGCAATGAGCTGTTTTCCCTCATCCCGCCTGGAAGTGCAGCCGCCGGCTCTCGGCAGAAATGTTGTAGTTAGAGTGACATTAGGATGTAAGCAGGCTACAGCAGGAAGCAAGGAGCTGCTGGGGAAGGTCAGGAAACACTTTAGGATCATCCGAATTTTCTGCCATCTTCTGAGGACTTAAGACTGTGTTAATTAAATGTATTTAACCCTTCTGGTTAGTAATCCTTGCGTGGTCATGTGTGCATTTATGCTGTATGCTGACAGGGTAGTTCACAGCTAACCCTCTGGAACAAGAGACATAGTTTTGCGCTGAACAGACAGTTTTGCTGAAGATATATTCATTATATATGCATGTATACACACATGCACATATGTATTTTAAAAGTGAACACACTTTTCAGGAGCGGAGTGGACAGATTAAATAGCTCTGAATTGTAAAAATGAAATAGTGTGTCTCTTCTATCAGATTATTCAAAGAAACAAAAGCAAAGTCCTATTTCATTTTATGCGCCCCACCCCTTCAGTCTGACATGAGACATAGTGAGTCCATGCTGATTAAGTGAATATCTCACCTGTCAGCAAGGCTCCAGGAGGCTGGAGAAAAGTACCAAAGCTCCTCTTTCTGTATTGTTTTTTGCTTTCTGTCCTCTGCATTATATTTTGGGTATTGCTTGGTTTTGCACTGCACTGAGACTTCATCTTTTGCTTTCTCTTCTGAACTTTAATAAGCTCATTTCACAAGAGAGGGCTGCTTGTTCATTTTATCTTTCTGTTTTCATATAAGCTTAAGCCATCCTTGCTGCAAAAAGTTGGAAAAGTACAGGGAGTGTGTTGTGCATCTCTTCACCCATATTTAAACTGACATGAGCACAGTTCCTCTCACTGAGAAAACAAGTGATGTATTTAATGTTATTCTTGTTGCTTCTGCACCTTGTATTTCGTGCTATAATTAAAGCCAGGACAGTGCATCAGAATTTGTAGATTATATAGGGGTACGTATGCAAGCGGTGTTCCTCACCATCAGGTTTAGGCTTTTATAGTACGTGACGAAACGCAGATGAAAGAGGTGTGGGGTTTCAAAAGGAGGCTTGCAGTCAAAGGAGTTGCAGCTGGAGCTGACTGGGGTCTGACTGAAGAATGGAGAGAGCAAAATGTAATCTGCAGAGAAGCTTAAGCTTTTATTGCTCTGCTACTTTATTTTTGTAGATTTGCTTTCGTGTTTTGCTTGAGCCAAATTAAAGTCATCACTAAAATGAAAGGTCATGATAACTTCGCTGGATATTGAAGGGACCTGACAACTAGCTGTGCAACGGTTCCAGTGCTTAGCTGTTCTCCTAGTGAAGCAACCACTGTTTTTCAGTGTGTTAAAACTCTGGTACTTCTGAGAAGGAAAGAGAGCCATTAAAACACAAATTGTTCCTTACCTAATGGTGCATCAACTGGATGTTAAAGATTATCTCTTAACAGTGTTAGTGTTTCCCGAGATCTCTACTTAGTGGTGTTGCTAGTGACAGAGGAGCAGCGTTTGCAGTCTGAGGACAAGCATTCTGAGTGATCACTGTGCATTTCTCTCTTTAACAGGTCTGGGGAAAACCAAAAGAAAGACGAGTGCAAGAGACGCTTCACCCACTCCTAGCACGGATGCAGAGTACCCGTCCAACGGCAGCAGCGCCGACCGGATTTACGATCTCAACATTCCAGCCTATGTGAAATTTGCCTATGTGGCAGAGAGGGAGGATGAGCTGTCCCTCGTTAAGGGATCCCGGGTGATTGTCATGGAGAAGTGCAGTGACGGCTGGTGGAGAGGTAGCTACAATGGACAGATCGGCTGGTTTCCTTCGAACTATGTGGTAGAGGAGGTGGAGGAGGCCACTGCAGATTCACCCAGCTTCCTCAGCTTAAGGAAAGGCGCTTCCATGAGTAATGGCCAGGGCACCAAAGTACTCCACGTTGTTCAGACACTGTATCCGTTCAGTTCCGTCACAGAAGAAGAGCTCAATTTTGAAAAAGGCGAAACAATGGAAGTCATTGAAAAGCCAGAAAATGACCCAGAATGGTGGAAATGTAAAAATTCCAGAGGGCAAATCGGTCTCGTTCCTAAAAACTATGTAGTAATCATTAGCGATGGTCCTACCATTAACACTTCTCATCCACCTCAGATAAGCTACACGGGACCATCTTCTACCGGACGGTTTGCTGGAAGAGAGTGGTATTACGGGAATGTTACCCGGCACCAAGCAGAATGTGCCCTCAACGAAAGGGGAGTGGAAGGAGACTTCCTTGTTAGAGATAGTGAATCTTCGGTAAGTGGTACTCAGCGCCCGGCAGGCTTTTGTAATACCCGATGCTCGGGTGAGCAAGCGTGACAGTTAATAGCTTCCCTAGCTGTAGTAAAGGGCTTTTCACCCTTAAAGAAGGAAGCAATCCTTCAGCGTTACCGACCGATGTGCTCACTGCTCGTGAAAGTCAGTCTGTTGCTGAAATGCAGTGACATTTACACTGAAACTTAACAGCTGTGTGCTGTATTATCCAGGGTTTCTTAATTAGCGGACGAGTGAATAAGTATTTCAGGCTTCAGTTTGACTGTTTGTGTGTATTTCATGTGCAATCCTCCTCAAATTTACAGTGCTACAAGAGAAATAATTCTTCTGAATTCCAAATGTAGTCATTAATTTGATTTTTAAAGCTAATTTCAAATGGGATTTTTGCTTTGCTCGGTTTTGTTCGGCCTTTAATTGAATCGTAACGTAGGTTCCTTAAGCTATTGGTTAAAATCCCATTCTAACCTATTTCTGCTTTATTTACGTCATTTTGGTAGCAATCGGGTAGAGTTACTGTATCTAGATGTTGTGATTGTGATACGTGACGGGGGTCAAGTCAGCAGCTTTGTAATGCTTTGGGAATTGAGCCTTGATGACACATGAGAGGGATATGAGTAATGTTGATTAGAGATCATTGTAATTCTGAAAGTTCAAATTTAAAATTACCCTAAATGAAGGCAAAAGCAAATAAAACAGAACGGGAAGAAAAAACAGAAATTAAATTAAACCAGAGGAGAACAGGAAGACAAATAGGAATTTAGAAAACATGACAGACTTAGAGAGGCTGAGAGGAATCAAGTTGGTTTAGTCAGCAGAAGAAAAGACTTAGGTGGGGCATATACAATCTTCTGAACGGTAGAAAGCCACTAGAGGATTCTGGTAATCATTAAATTACAGTAGTTCAGCTCTCTCTTCTAGGGAGCACCCAGATGGGGGCAGGCAGGTGTACTGGATGCAGTGTACCCTTGGCTTGTCTACCCAGCAGGTAGAAGCTCACTTTCAGATCTGGATGCTGCGTTTTGAGTTATTCTGAAACAACAGCTATCAATTTTCTCCTGTCTTTTGGCAAAGTGCCAGAAAGACAGTTTGAAAATGAAAATGCAGCCGTTCCTCAGCGTGCCCCATGTCACAGTGACCACCGGCTCCTTTCTTAACTCTACCTCTGGAGTAAACAAATTTTCCTGAAAGGACACAGTAACCTTTTAATTTAAAATGACACTGTAACAATAAACTCACTTGTATTCAAAGCAGTTCCACATTTGCTGCCTGCATTACTGTTGGGAAATTGTTGCTTGTGGAACACAAAAAGATTCATTCTGAATGTGGTCTTCAAGTTGGATCTAACACTTACCAGAATCACAGAAAACTTACTCAGTTCATGTTACAGCAAGGATCTTTACACACACACACAAATGTGCTGAACAACTTTTTTCTTTTTCTATTCTTGATCCTCTTGTGCAGATCCTGTATCTGGACTTTTTTTAAGCAGTGAGAAAAATTGTAGTTACTCACTTAGATGCATCCTTTGTCTTGGTACTACTTGAGAGTTTTAGTTTTCATTAGGTTGAGAGAAATATTTTTACTACATCTCACTCTTTTGTCTGTCCTAATCTTTATATATCTTACCATCATATAATTTATGTGAATTATAAAAGCATTGGGGATTGCTGGTTTGTTGGTTTGCTGCTTTCGGTTTTTTCTAAAATACCAGGAGCGATATAGTAATCTAATGGACATTCTTGACAGCATTGTGAAAAAGATTGGAAAGGATCTATTTCGAGCTTACTATGTATGGAACAAAGAAAGGTATTAGAAATAACTCTTTAAATTCTTGACAGTGGCCGTACTTCACATGCCTGACTACAGAGGCTGTTCATGCTGTGGCAGAAAGTCACCAGGAGTGTCTGCACAATCAGAGCGAAAAATGTTGATGAGAGAGACCAGACTGAGCAGGGAGAAGTCATCAGCTCTCCACTCTGCTCATCTTCCCACCAGACCAGCACTTGCCTTTATATTGTGCTTTGAACCCACCTATTAAAGCTGTGGATGCAGGGGTTATTCCTTTCTAAAAAGGCCCCACAGATAAAACTGTGAGTCATCCTGCTAATCCGGTGCCTGATTTTGGACCTATTTCAGGGATTTCTGTAACTTTCCATCCCCATAGTTACGAAAAGTCATCTGTGTAAAAGTTTTCCTTAGATCTCTCTGAGTTCTGCTAGTAAGCTATGAAAACCTTGCTTTGGATAGATGAAGGCTTTATTATTCTGTATCAACTTGATGAGCCTGTCGTGTTTTTTCCATTTCAGATTTTAGTAGATGTGAGATTCTACAATGTTTCCCTAGATTTAACTTAACAGGAGTTTGTCTCACACCTAGATTCCTGTAGCCGAAAATACTCTCCTCGGTTGCACTTAGATCTGAGGGATGCTGCCATGGAGGAGAATATCCTGAGGTGAACTTTCTCATGTAGCTAGGAGCCTGATTATCTTCATTAATTACGAAATACTATTATTAGAACCATAAACTTGCTTGAACCATTTAAGCCCATAGTTTATGTAACGGGCCCAGTTACCTACTGATAACATTTTTGTCAACTCTGTTACATCTAGATAATGTCACCTTAGCTTTGGAGATGTAAAGGAGAAGACTGAAGTGGAACACACCCAGTTAGAACAAGTCAAGCGGTATTTCTTTCTGTTGCAGGCTGCTCAGTTGATAAAAACAGGAGTTTATTGTCTCATTTAAGTACCGATCCGGAACAAATAATGCTGATTTAATCTGTGCAGCCTCTGTGCAGCCGCTTCCTCCCCTTCCCTGAGTTCCAGGCTCTCCAGCAGTCAGAATTTTATTCTTTCTGTGTAGTACCTAACGCAAGACAAAACGTGCCTCAGCCAACACTGTTAGCTTGGGTTGGGAAGGTGATCATCATGCTTTGAAAATCCAAGGCTTCACTGGGGAGAGAGCAAATTTGGAAAGAAGGGGAGAGAGGGGCGGGATTGTTCAAATTCACCTTGGTAACTAGGTGTGCTTGCTAGCACTGAGCTAACAGGAAGCGCAGGTACTGAGTTGTGGCTGGTGATAAGGGAGGGCAACCCACACCACGGCTCTAGCTTCTGAGCAGATCCTCTGCTGCAGGTGCCACTAGACTTGGAAGGAAGCTTCTGTCAGGACTTGCAGCCCCCTTGCACTCCACTGTGAGTGGGTACAAAACTGGTGTTTAGATACTGGTGATTAGACAAGCACCACTGCTTTGTGTGATAATAATGCCTTCACATGAAGCAGAGGAATTGTTGTATTTTCTCCAACCATTCTCTGTTAGCAAGAATGAGCTATGCAATTTTTTGGACCATTCTAGGAGCAATTATTCACTAGGAGGTAATGGCAACCTTCTGCCAATAGTGTCATAGCCATCAAATTATAGTAACTGAGCCTGAAAGAGGGCTGCAGGGTATTGTAGTAAGATGATACTGAGTATTGTAGATGTATTATCAACCTGAAGAGGCTGGATTTTTTTCCATTGAGATAGCATTTAGTTTCTGTGCTTTTTTTCCAGCAGTAGTGACAGCAGAAGGAGGAGGCACAGGTTGAGAGTGTGTATGTTTTTGAGGTGCTAATTCTGTAGCATTCAGCGTGTGCCATATTTTCCTGGGGTTTTAATCCTGCAAGTGTTGGGTAGAAGCAATGAAATGTGGCATCTCTTCAAAACCTAAAGCATTTGTCATGTTCTGTGACGTGCTGTGATTGATGAGTGCAGTGGAGAGGAGGAAAAAGCCTATCTTTGAAAACAGGCTTAAGGAAACACCCCAGTCATTTATTTTAAAGGGAAGAACAGAAATCCTGTTAGAGCTGTATTTGAAGTTTGATAGACCTAAGTCGTGTTTCTGACCTGTGTAATGCAGGTTTTGGAACATGGTGAATGTTGCATAAAGAGGAAGGGTATTTTTACGTATGCAAATGGAGTGGAAAAAGTAGGTAAAGGAATTTTTAACCCTCCCAGGTGGTTCTCTCCAGCCTGACCTTAGACCTTTGAGCTATGACTTGATTTTTTTCTTTTTTTTTTTAAATGGATGACTTGAGTGGGAAGAGCGAGGGAAAAATCTGGATTCAGAAATGGAAGGAGTTGAGCTCCAGAACAGGCTCACAGATGTGAGCTTGAAGGGACTAAAATAGTCAGACTATGAGGTGGAATGGGATGGAAAGGAAATAAAAAAAACCCCCAAGTTACAGGATTAGTAAAAGGCTTTCAGAGGGGGGTTATTTTCCCCAGTATTGCCATTTCTGATAAAATTGTCATCTTCCATTTTCATATGGAGATTGTAAAGAGGGAACTTTCCCAATTTCCCTCATTTTCCCTTATATCACTTTATACCTTGTTTTCATGACAAAGTTTTCAATTTTTTGGGGGGGGGGGTGTGAAAAAAAAAGTGAAGTTCCTGACTACAGATGTAAAATTAAGGCAACATCATCTTGCCAGTTGTCTTCCATGTGCTGCAGTCACCCCCTAGCCCATGGTCATCTTAGTCATAAGCAGGAGTTAAACTAAAGGAATTTGAAGCAATGCAGAGAAATCTTATACCTGGACTGAAGAGCTGCAGATGTATCACAGCTAATCTTCCATTTTCTGGTGTAGGAGTTTATTTAACTCCAGGTTTAGGTCTCCCCAATTAGGATGGTTCAGAAATATTCACAGATTCCCTGCCGTGAAGCTGTGCTCTGTAATTCTGTTGCAGAGTCATTGGATCTTCTGTAGATTTCAGGGATTAAAGCTCACTTCTGATGCGCCCTTATTTGGTGTATACGAGGCTTTTATTCCTGGAAAAGTTAGTGTGCAAACATCCAAATGTGGCCATTAAATATAAGGGGGAGATGGGAGAAAAATTGGCCAGCAGTTGAAACAAACTAGCTTTAACAGTAAATAAAATAAACAGACTTGGAGCGAATCCAAGGAGGACAGCAGGGAACCAAATCAAGCTGCATCGAACCAGCATACTTTGAATGGGAATCTTAAGAAAGAGCAGCAGTTTATCTAAAGGATTTTTTGGTTTGTTTGGGGTTGGTTTTTTTTAATAGTCTTTTTAAACTGTATTGCATGTCTGCTAGAGTAGGAAAGAACGAAAATAAAAGCAAATGCAAGTCGAGTTGCTTTTGCTGTTTGCTCTTTTGTATCCTGTAGAAGTTGCTACACTGAGGCCAACAAAGGGTTTCAGGATTTTTTGCAACAGCTGTTCAACCTCTTCCATCTCTTTGCACCGGAAGATGGCTCTCAGAAGAGTTAGAGCAGCATTTCCGCTATGTTTTTAATGAAATCAGATCACAAAAAGAATGAACTTTGTAAAGGATGATCTGCAGAAAATAAGCAATAATAATGTCTTCTATTTATGCATCAGTCTAATTAGCAGCTCCAAGGCTGAGACGAACGGGCAATAGTTCAGGAGAATGTTTATTCGTTAAAGTTAAAATTATAATGGCAGGAAAAGGACCTGTTGGAGCACATCCAGAGGAGGGCCACAAAAATGATCAAAGGGCTGCAGCGCCTCTCCTGTGAAGACAAGCTGAGAGAGTTGGGCTTGTTCAGCTTGGAGAAGAGAAGGCTCTGAGGGGACCTTATAGTGTCCTTCCAGTACCTGAAAGGTGCCTATAGGAAAGCTGGGAAAGAACTGTTCGCAAGGGCATGTAGCAATAGGACGAGGGGTAATGGTTTTAAACTCAAAAAAGGGAGATTTGGCTTGGATATTAGAAAGAAATTCTCAATATGAGGGTGGTAGATCACTGGAACAGGTTGTCCAGAGATGTAGCAGCAGCCCCATCCCTGGAGACATTCAAGGTCAGGCTTGATGGGGCTCTGAGCGACCTGATCTAGTTAGAGGTGTCCCTGCTTACTGCAGGGGGGTTAGTCTGTGTCCTTTAAAGACCCCTTCCAACCTAATGTATTCCATGAAAAGTATTTAATATATTGTGGAGAGCACCTCACAGAAACCTAAGTCTGGCCAGTGCCTCAGACATAGTACAGTAGACCAGAGGTCTAAGACCTATTCCAGAACCTCTTTGTGTGTCATTAGCTCATCCTTTCTGGTCTAAAGATGATGGTTCTTAACAGTTTTGAGGAGCTTTGAAAACTCATGTTTTTGACATGCTGAAAGCAACTGTGCTTGTTCAAAAAACAAAACTTTGTCAAGCGCTCTGTGATTATTTTACTTCTAAACCTTTGTCATAACTTCTGTTCCTAAAACAGCAAAAAAAGAAGTGTGTGGTTCAGTTGATGAACTTCCCATTTGTAAGGTCTATTTTAAATGAGGGCCCTTTGGTTGCTGGTTTTTGTTTGGCGTAGGCATCGCCCATGGAAAGCAGAACTTAGTCAGAAGGCTCGATCTTGGTTTTTAGAACCCTAAGAAGCTAGTCTGTATGTGCTCCCCTCAGTGCTGTCCTCGAGGAGATCCCATGGACCTGCCTGGTAGCCTGCATTTGAAGCAGAGCCATGAGCACGCTGCCCAGAATCCTATGTTTCTCCTCCATGAGCCCAGGGTTCCAGAGCTTCTGCAGAGCTTTCATTGTGCAGGCCTCTGCTTTGTTACTGTTTTGTGGTTGCTGCTAAGGGCTATGGGCATCAGCATTGCAACAGGTCCCAGGCCTGTGTGGCTGTGGCTGCCAGAGGGTTTTTCCACACTGCATTCAGGCTCTCAACCACAGCTGGGTTAGCTTTAACCCCGATGGGTCAGTCTTGGTGTGAGCTCTGTGCTGCCTTGTCTGTTACGCTCCCGAGGCAGGGCTTTCACCGCAGAGCTAGCTGGCTTAAAATACCAGTTTCCAAACTTGGAGCTGGGGATAGATGATGGAGCATGAAATGTGTCTTGGGTGGAGCACTGGGAACCCCAAAGATATGCTATGAGACATTTCTTTCCATCTCCCTCCCTGCCTTCTCTAGCCCTCTCCTCTTGGCACGTGGTGAGTGCTGCATGTCTTTTGAGCCAGTGGCTTTGTCGCAGCTCTGTGCCTGAAGCTGCTTTCTGGCTAGAGCTTGCCCTGACCTGGCAAAGCCTGGTGGCACCAGGTTGTAGATGGAAGAAGTAATTCTCCTGTGGATGCTACATAGAATAATTTTTAAAGAAGCAGCACTCGTTGATCTGAATTGTAGCAGTTTGAGTTAGAAGGGAGTTAATCCGGATGCATGGGGAGTTAGCTGCTGGCTTGAGCCACACGGGAGGGAAGAGCTGCTGCCCAAAGCCAAGGTGCAAGCCTGGGGAGTTGAGCCACAGCCAGATCAACAGGCATGGCAGGAGCCTTGTTTGCTTAGGGTGGAGTGAATGGAGTAGGAAGGGAAGGCAGAGAAGGCATTGAGACTAAAACAGGTGAGAAGGAGATACAAGGGACACTATTTTGGGATAGGCAGAATGTGGGGGGTGTGTGGGCCAGAGACATACACCTCTGCAAGAAAAAAAGATAATGTGCCTGAGAAAAGGCTGTCCTTCAGCTTACTTGTGTACGTACTTAAGTGTGTACCTGGTGCCCCAAACACAGTGTAGAGGACTCTGGAGGCTGTGGTTTCATGAACTGAAGTCTGGTGACAGCAGTAACATCTGAGGGCTCCTGCTTCCCCCTGCTTGGTTCTCTGCTGTGCCACAGCTGTGCTCGGGGTTTTATACAAGGTAATGCTGTGAAACAGATAGTCCCTTGTGGGTTTTGTATCACAGAAGGGTAGGCGTTGGAAGGGACCTCTCAAAATCATCTAGTCCAGCCTCCCTGCCAGAGCAGGATCACCTAGAGCAGGTTACACAGGACAGTGTCCAGGTGGGTTTTGAATGTCTCCAGAGATGGAGACTTCACAACCTCTCTGGGCAGCCTGTGCCAGGGCTCTGCTACCCTTACAGTTAAGGAGTTCGTACTCATGTTTAGGTAAAACTTCCTAAATTCAAGTTTATACCCATTGCCTCTTGTGCTGTCACTGGGCACCACTGAAAAAAGACTGACCCCATCCTCCTGACACATACCGCTCAAGTATTTATAAGCATTGACAAGATCCCACTTCAGTCTTCGCTAGGCCAAAAAGTCCCAAGTCCCTCAGCCTGTCTTTGTGAGAGATGTTCTAGTCCCATAACCATCTTTGTAGCCCTTTTTTGTACCCTCTTCAGTAGCTTCCTGTCCTTGAGCTGGAGAGCCGAGAACTGCACACAGTATTCCAGATGTGGCCTCCCCAGGGCAGAGTAGAGGGGGAGGAGAACCTCCCTTGACCTGCTGCCCACACTGATGAGCCTGGATGTGCTCAGGTTCACAACCGTGGCTGGATGAAAGCAGCAGCATGGTGTGGGGGAGGACCAAGGGAAGGACTGCAGGAAGGTCACACCTGAATTTGGTGCAGTTTCTGCCTGAAGCTATACGTTCACTGGGCAAAGACCGAGTAGCAGGACCTTCAGAGTCACATCAGGTGTTACTTTACCTCCATTACGCGCTAGCTACACAATCTGGTTTGTGCTTCTTATTCTTCATTCTTCTGTTTTCCTGCTGGCTGGCAACACCTGGTGGGGCAAAGTCCATGCTCTCATCGGTCAGTGGCTAGAGATAGAGCTCAGCTGGAAGCAAAGGGGTACTGTGTCCTTTTTACCCCCTTACAGCAGCCTGTGGTGCAGAAAGCAGCGTGGTCTCATCCCAGCTGTTTGGGTGACAGTGCTCTCACTTCATTAAAGCAACCAGTTGTCAAGATGCAGATTTATTGCATGAAATTTTTTTGTCCTGAACAACTCAGGTACTGAAATGCTGTATTTTGTGGACAGTGCTGTGATGGTGAAATCTGTACTGGGTTTTTATTCTAGTTTTATTTTACAAAAAAAAAAAAAAAAAGGTGTATTCGATAGGAGAAATTATTCTCCATGCGTGTGGTAAGGGAAGGGAAAGGTGAATGTGTTTTGGCCTTCCTGGCCATATGAGCCAGCAGTGTGCCCAGGTGGCCAGAAAAGCCAATGGCATCCAGCTCGTATCAGAAATAGTGTGGCCAGTAGGTCTAGGGAGGTGATTGTGCCCCTGTACTCAGCACTGGTGAGGCCGCACCTCAAGTGCTGTGTCCAGTTCTGGGCGTCTCACCCTAAGAAGGACATCGAGGTCATTGAGTGAGTCCAGAGAAGGGCAACCAGGCTGGTGAAGGGGCTGGAGGGCAAATCCTATGAGAAGTGGCTGAGGGAGCTGGGGATGTTTAGCCTGGAGAAGAGGAGGCTGAGGGGAGACCTTATCACTCCCTACAACTACCTGAATGGAGGATGTAGAGAGGTGGGTGTTGGTCTCTTCAGCCAGGTGACAGGAGAACAGGACAAGGGGAAATGGCACAAAGCTGTGCCAAGGCAGGGTCAGATTAGATGTTAGGAAAAAAAATTTCACTGGAAAAGTTGTCAGGGCCTGGAACAGGCTGCCCAGGGTCGGGGGTTGAGTCACCATCCCTGGATGTGTTTAAAAGACGGGTAGATGAGGTACTTAGGGATATTGTTTAGCTTAGGACAGGAATGGTTGGACTCGGTGATCTTTAAAGTTCTTTTCCAACCTTGTGATTCTGTGTCTCTGTGAGGCCTTCCCAATGCAGAGCAGGAACAGCCCTCTAGCGGTCACGGCTCTCAGAGCGGTGACATGGGGAATTTTCTCCCTCTCACCCTAGCAGTACTGCAGGAATTGCTTTCTCCAGGGCTCTTTGGCCAGGAGACCATGCATGATGGAAGCTTTTTCCCCTTCCCCTCGACATTCTCATGCTTCTGGATTGAGTGACTAAGATAATATTTGCAATTTAGTCATGTAATTGGCAACTTCAGACTGTGCATCTGGGGAGCTCTCACTTAACTGACTTAACTGTGCACGTTAATAATGATGGCAATTATTTATTGAATAATAGACTATTGGGTTTCTTAAGTAGCTAAAGCCCCGAGCTGTGGAACAAAAGACTAACATGAATTACCATCAACTGCATGACACAGTTTGTTCCTGATATCACAAAATTATGCCTTCCCTTTGTTCGCTTTTTTTTTCTTTTCTTTTTTTTTTTCTTTTTGAATTCTCAACAGCCCAGTGACTTCTCGGTATCTCTAAAGGCGTCGGGGAAGAACAAACATTTCAAGGTGCAGCTTGTGGACAATGTCTATTGTATTGGGCAGCGTCGCTTTAATACTATGGATGAGTTGGTGGAACACTACAAAAAGGCTCCCATCTTCACCAGTGAACACGGGGAAAAGCTATATCTTGTGAAAGCACTTCAGTGACATTGAAGATGGACTTGGCCACCTGGGCCTCCTATAACTTACAAGCCTTAGGTCCTAAATTCACTTTTATAGAACAGAGCAATATCTGAAGCAGGCTTAAGGAATAGGCTCTTTCTAAAGTGTTTGCTCTGTCGGTTGCTGTTTGTCCTTTTTTTGGGGGGGTTGTTTGTTTTTTTTTTGGGGGGGTTGGTTTTTCTTTTTTGTTTGTTTTGCCTCTTCTTGTGTTCTGTTAATCTCCGACCACCTCTCTTCAGGTTGAGAGTTTTCCCTTGGGTGGCCGTGGCGAGCACTCACCTTCCCGGCTGAGTTCAAAACTCCCCTCTCCTGTGTACGTTTACATAGTTAGCTCAGATCAAGGAGGGGCGTTTTCAATTCAAACCAGTGTTAAATCTGTTCAGATGGCTCACGCAGGCAGAACTCTCCGTTCAGAGACATTGGGCACAGTTTGAATGCACTGAAGCTGCAGCTACTTAAGTGAGAGAGAGTAGGCATAACAGTCGTGGCTGTGAGTTCTGTAGCTATATCGCTTACCAAGTAGTATATTACAAAACCTCCTAGTTCCTAGAAGCACTCTTTACACTGTACTCTGCTATTACATTGCCTCTCTGACTCTTTGTAAAGAGTACACTAATTAAAAGCATTTTGTAATAGTACTTCTTAAACTACTATGGTAAGATTGTAGTTAAAGAAAACTATCTAGTGTATTTTGGTCTGTAATTGCAACAAAGAGAAATTTTATTTGAAAGTTGATTACTAGAGAAAGAATCGTTGAATTGTAAAGGCTGAATGTTTTGGTAATCTACAACCAAATGTGCCATCCACGTAATGCTTTTTCCTCTTGCCCTTCTGCTTGTTTGAATTAAACAATTATGTATTTAATTTTCAAAGTAATATGTATCTGTAGCTGATTGTTGACACTAATACAGAAGATTAATAAAAACTGATCTTGGGACGGGGTGGGGCGGGCTACCAACACTATATATATATTTGCTTTACAGAAAGAAATCTTCGGGTTTTACAGAGGATGGCGTGGTTGGTAGGAAGAGACACACAGAATGTTTATGAAGAAAATGCATTTTTCTCTTTTCTTTACATTTAAACTCCTTTATGGTTTAAATATACAGTCTTTAGATGGCACATTCCTGAGATTGAAGAAGGGATCGTGAGATCTCAAAAATCTTGCATACTCAGTTTTTTGGATATTGTAATAAAAAAGGTATTATGTCATGATGGAGTACTGGATTTATCCTTGGGTGGTAGTCCTGGTGTTGCTTTAGCAAGGTGAAATAGAGTGAATAATGAACTCGTTTGTCTTGGAATTTTGTGGCCTAAAAAGAAAACTCCTGTGAGTGCAGAGAACAGTTTGATGTGAGGCAGCGTCCCATGAGCTCCCTGTTGCTTGTTTCTCTGATAAGTCCATTCCTAGCTGTAATGAAAACTGCAGGATGGAGCTGTTCCCTGGTACCTTTTGGCCATTGAAATACCTGGTCTGTATTTCTGCTGCAGTAGTACAGCTGCCTCTGTGCAGGGCTGCAGTGTGAGCCAAGCCCGTGCCAGCGCTGTCTGACTTGCCTTGGCACCAGTCGTGCCGCTGCCAGGAGGCCGCAGCGGTACCTCTGCCCTCTTGCTCGCAGCCAGAGGCAGGTACAACTCTTGAACTTGGGCGTGCATATGATTTCCCCAGCGCTCTTGGAATCTCGTGTCTGTAAGGTTATCTGCACTGGCAGCTGTATTTGAACCAACAACTGTTCTTTTTCTGTACCTGTTAACAAAAGAATTGGGCAGTTACCCTTCTGCTCAGTCCAGCTTAATGAAGGAAAACAGTGACTCCCAGCAGCCCAGAATGGTCATGTGTTATCCTGAAGAGCACCTGCCCATGACTATCTCCTGAGATCATAGAAGCTTTCCTTAGGAAGTCGGTGAGAAGTACCAGTCGTCTACAATCTACCTACAGAAGGACTCCACAGCGGGATCCTGCTTAAACTTCAGAAGTGAATTCTGCAGAGAATGTAGGTTTTTGCTTTCTAATACCTAGCTCTTAGGCAAATCTAAGCATGTACCGAGTATGGCAATGATGTTAAAGCCGACTATTTGTTGTATGAGCGTTTTCAGGTTTGAGTGAATTGCTTTTCAGTCTCACTGACTCTTTGTAGTATTTGGAAAAATGATATATGGGAATGGTTTTCCTTTTCAGTAAACTGATTACTCCAATTACTCTTTCATGCCCCTTATTCATTTTTCTGAAATGTTCCCTATGTTTCCTGTTCCAGGAGCCTTCCTATGCCTCTTTTTTTCCACTGTTTTTTTAATAGTCCCTTTTTACAAGCTCTGTTAGTTCCTAACCCCTTTCTAGTCTTAATAGCTTAGAACTAAATCAAATAGACATGTATGTGAAGTTTTTACCATATGCTTTATATCCTAAAGGATTTATCAAATTTTTATTTTTATTTTTTTGTTACCTCATCCTCTGTAAACAGCTCCTGTGTATGGAAGTGTGAATTGTTAGAAGTATGTTGTTTTGGGAGCAGTTGGTTAATTTACAACTCTGCAGTGAGAATGACTAGCATGACTGACTTATTTTTTTTTTAAAACAAGCCTCAGCTTGTTTTTGCCCACGCTGCATTTAATCAACATGCTCTCCATTCAACAGGCTCATTAATAGTTCTTCAGTTGCTTCCATCTTCACTAATTGAGATAAGTTCCTGCAAGTTTTGCTGCCTTTTTGACCTCATTTGCTGGATTGGGCCTCAGCATTAACGATCTTCAATACTAGCTGCTTAATAAAGGGGCAGTAGAGATGGGTTTTATTTTTATTTTCTATTTTATATGTACCTTTCTATCATTTCACAAAAGCTCACCCGTAATTTTTGACTGCTTAAAAGACTCTGTCAAAGCTTGGGGTTGGGGATCTGTGGGTTGTTTGGGTTGTTTTTTTTTAAGATGAGAGGAATTGTTTCTTCACCTGCGGTGTTCATTAAAGGCTGGAATAACTTCTGACCGAGTAGAAGTGGTGATTTTTCTTTACGGTGTTCACTCTGGCTTCTCCCATCACACCTAGTCATACAGGTACCTGACTTGTACTTTTTAGTGTTGTTGCTGTACAGCTGTTCTCTTGCCTTGCTGGTGTTTACAGAGGAATGTGAATGAGTTGCCTGAGTCTGCAGCAGTCGCTGAACTTCCCGTGCAGGGGTAGGAATTAGAGATCAGTGTGTTCACTTTTAGGAGCAGGAGCTTGGTGACAAGGTCCCTCTTCCAGTGACCCCCGCCGCTTGTGGTACCTGCTCCTACCTGGAGCAGGTACAAAAAGACAGTTAAAATCCCGTCACTTCCAACCTTACACATCATAGCCCATCAGTTCCACAGCACTCCTTCTCTGAGGGTGTTTTATTTGAAGTCACGTAGTAATTGGGGACAAATTATTAAAGGACTAAGAGTGACCTGAGAGCGTTCCAGGGTCTGCTGCCTTATAAAAGCAAAGGGTTTGCTTAGTCACTGCTTTTGGGGAGAGAAGAGGCACTGAAGACCTGCAGTTGGGTAAGTAACATGCATATGGACTATAGGAATGGACTGTAAAGTCCCATGCTTGGATAATTCTGTTTTGTGTTCTCTATTCCAGCATTTTTGTCTCATATTTTTATGAAAACCTTAAAGCTTACAGCTGTTCTTCCACACCTGTGTTGTAGCTCTTCCATACTGTAAAGCTTGCTGCCTGGTTTAATGGTTTCGCTAACGGGAAACAGATCTTCCACACTTCTGTCATAACACAGAGTTGAATTAGTTTTAAAATTCCACTGTACAGTTTTACTTCTAAAAACGAGTTGGATTTTGCCTAAATTATAAATAAAAAACTAGAAAAGGGATCACGCTTCCTTTGGAATAGGGCTGGCAGTATACTTGCCAAAAGCTACTAAATAAACTGCAAGGGCTTTCGTTCCCTCTTGCTCTTAAACTAGTTTAATTCAGTGATTTAGAGGTAAATGAAACCTGTGCTGTCTCTGGGATCTGATGACTTTGGTTTTCTTACTCCAGTGGGATGGGATGACTCATTTTTAAATGGAAGCTTGTTAACATATTTATAGTGATAAGCTGTGAAAGGTATATTGCTAATGTAACTCTCAACTCTTAAAATCTGTAAGGGACTGTGGAACTTTCTATTCCTTTCTCTTCGGTACATCCAAAATACCATGCATTTTTTTAGAAGCAGGAAAGCCAATCCCAGCAAGAGTACAGGGTGCACAGTCCTGAACAGTGTTCCAGACTACCCAGTCTAAGTGGGTGAAAGGGTTCCAAGTAAAAGGAGGTTTAGATTAGACATTAGGGGGAAGTTTTTTACAGAGAGAGTGGTGAGGTGCTGGAACGGGCTGCCCAGAGAGGTGGTGGGTGCCCCATCCCTGGAGGTGTTCAAGGCTAGGTTGGATGGGGCCCTGGGCAACCTTATGTAGATCCAGACCTGGAGGTTGGTGGCCCTGCCTGTGGCAGGGGAGTTGTGGCTCTATGACCCTTGGGGTCCCTTCCAACCCAGACCATCTTATGATTCTATGAATAGGCTTTTAAGTAACAAATTCACTCAGGCAAAATACTGTTCTAGAAAGCTGCAGTTGCAACCCAAATGTGCCCAAAATTTTGTATGTGATAACAATGCCTAATAAGTGTGTGTTCTTGTGCTGCTGTCACACAAACACAATAGCTTATTGACTTTATTTCAGGTGGATACTCGTGTGTCAAGATGTTGGATATAGTTATAGTTGGAAAATCCAACACACGGAATATTTGTTTGTTTTTTGACCTAAATTGACATAACATGAAATACAATCTGTATACACTACACTTAAAACTGGAATGTTTTCTGGTCCCTTACATGCCTCCAGACCCCTATGCTACTTTTGTGTTCTAAAAGGCAACTTTTTCTGGCATGTTCTTGGTGTTCCATTTCTTGTTATAAAATAGATTGTCTCCCCTGTTGTTATTTGAAATGCCTACCCAAGCTCATACAGGGCTGACTAATAGAAGTGGCATGTAACCATTGACAGATAAGACAACTTTTTCCTTGGTTTTTCTTTCATATGTGGTAATATTCAGCGTGTTAGGAGTGGGAGGTTAAAAAAATAGACAGTTCTTTAACTTGACAGGTTATCTTCAGCAGTGGGAATCCAGAAGTATGAAGAAAAAGTACCAGGTAAGAAAAGTTCGTTTCTGTTTTGTTAAGTGAATTTAGTTTGGAACTTAGCTTGACAACACATGGCACTAGTGCATGAAGTATTGCAAAATTTAGTGAATTAATGCTGGCTTGGTCCAGTTTAATGAAGAAATAGGCGGACAACACTGTTTCTCAATGTCCTACTCTAGAAAATAATAGTAATCTTCAAAAGGGGAGAGCTGTGATTTGGAGGATTTCTTTTTTTTTGAGGGGGGTGGGGTGGAGGGTGGAGGGGAGGGTGTGTTTTGATTTTTGAGGGACGACTTCAAAAGAGGTGTCTTGTTCCAGTTTTCAAGCCAAATTTGGCTTCTGAGCTTCTTCCCGAGAAGCATCTCTTTGGGTGTGAGCCAGGCCACAGAGAATATGTTAACTGGAAGGATTCTCCCAGCTGTAATTGAAGCAGTGGTGGTGGTGAATAATGGAGTACTTTTTTTTTTTCCTGTTGTTTTTTTCTTTTTAATTTTTATCTCAATTACATTAGATACATGCATCTATATGGTAATTAATTAGCGTGTTCCGTGGGTCCTGACTCAGCTTTTCAACAGGGTTCAACTCTGTCTGATGATTCCCCCCCCCCCTTTTTATGTCACAGAACCAGTAGTGCATTCAGTGCAATTATAATTTGTCATGCAAAGAAGCCCTTCAGTTGTGGGCAGCTGGTATGCTTGGAATACCGAATCCGTTGATGATGATGATGATGATGATAACACAAACTGGCAAGGAATCGCAGGTGAGAGCACCAGCAGGCAGGCAGAGAGAACAGGCTCCTGGGATAATGAAGCAAGTATCCAATTCTTTTTCTTTGGAGATTTAGGTTATCCGTTTTCATTTGAATATGCACAGCTAATTTGTAAGAGTGAAATTTAACCCCCTTTCGGTGTACCAGTGTTTATTCAGAAGTAAATTCCAGGAATCAGCACTGTGGGAAGGGAAGAGAAGGGAAGGGAAAGGGTCTTGAGAAAAGTGAAGGGTGCTGGTGCCTGTGGCAGGTTCCCCGCTGAAAATTCTTCTGGGTTTGTATCCCAGTGAAAAGTGTGACACTCCTCTGCAGTACTTGGTTTTGCACTGGTGTCGGCCCAAGGCTGTGCTGGCACAACCTGTCTCTGCTGAAGGCAGGGTAAGTGCGGTTATGTTTGAGGAGATTTCTGTAACCTGGTCAAGGCTCTTGGGCAGCTGGCTTGGGCTAAGCGCAAAGCTCAATGTCAAGAGAAGAGCAAGTTGTTGAATGAGTGTTCCCCAGTAATGGATGGGTGCTGTGGAGACCTCTCTTAATCCAGCTATTTTTGTCCTTCACCTTGTCCTGGTTTCAGTCAGGATAGAGTTAACTTCATTTGTAGCAGCTGATGGAATGCTGTGTTTGGGAGTTACAATGAAAGCAGTGCTGATAACACCCTGATGTTCTTAGTTGCAGTCAGACAGTCAAGGACTTTCTCAGCTTCTTCGTATTTCTCTATTCATGAGAAAGGAGGGGCGAAGCCAGGACAGGTGACCCAGATGGGCCAAAGAGAGTATTCCATGCCAATTACGTCCTGCCCGGGATAACGGGGGCTGAGGGGAGGAAGAAGAGGGGCGGTGGCGGGACGCGTGCTTCTTGGGGGGACGGTCGGGTTCCGGGACAGCTCTGGGTGGTACGGCCTGAGCTGTGTGGTTCGGGGAGAAACTGCATTGGGGATCAAGAGTTTCATATTCTTTTGCTCTAAAGTCCTGTTAGCATTGTTAATATTTTATCTTTCTGTTATCTTAGTAAACTCTCCTTATCCCAACCCACGGGCCTCTTAGTTTCTTGGTTTTGGAGTTATTTGCCCCTTCCTTTTCCCTTCCCTTGTTTCCCCCCTTTTTCCCTTTTCCCCTGCTCTTTTACTTTAAGGAGCAGGCAGCTGCGTGGATCTCGGCCCACAGCCGGGGGAAACCACGACACACCTTTACCAATGCAGCAGTGGGTGCTGACATTATCAGTGTTTGCTCTGTGTTAACAAAGCGTTGAGGTGTTTCCTGTGCTAACAGGTAACGTCAGTCAGACATGCTGCTCCTCTGGCTTTTCTCTGTGGAACTGTTCTGCTAGGACACTGGGTTTTAAGAGAATTATCTCATTTCTTTGGAGGTGGCATTTTTGATGTGATACACAGCACACCTACATAGTCAGCCTTCTGGTGCCCTTTGGTGTAACCTCTTCTGCTAAAATGGGAAGTCTGAGGATGTTTTAAAAGTTCTCAATCTCAGCTCAGTCCCTTGCCATGTAGTGAGTGTCGGATTACCAGCCAGCCCCTTGATGGCAACATCTCATGTTTTTCCTTTGAGACTTGTCTCCCTAAGTTAACATCAGATTTGTCTCTTTTAATTTCCTTTTCCCTTTCTCCTTTTTCCACCTTTTCCTCCACCTTTTTCTCCAAAATGCCTGTGCATCTCTCTCTGGCAGTCCTGTTACATCCTGGAGGGTCTCCATGACCACTCTTCTGAAACTTCTGTGGATGGTTGAGCAACGGCATTTCCATTCAGTGTTGATTTAATGGGAAATAAAACCCCTCTTGATGAATTGCATCATCCTGTGGTGGGGCAGGTAAGAGATGAAGGTGCTTTCCTACTTTATGCTAGTTCTTGGAAGCACTTTGTGCTAATGGAATGAACTCTGGCCGTTCTTTAGAAAAGAAACAAAGCAAAAGAACCCCAAACTGGTTAAAGTTCTGGTTTAAATCAAATCCCTCTGTAAATGCTTGTGAATCATTTTGAAATGGTAAGGATAGAGAATCTTGCTACATAATGCAATTCCAGGAAATGCTTCAGTTACTGATGTAAGGAGGAGAGTTTTTTCCTCAGCATTAGCAGAACTCACAGAATTTTTTAAAAACAAACCCAACCATGAAAATTTTAGCCTAAATGAAGCTGTGCAAATTGAATAGTTATGAACCTGTGAGTCTAGGGCACCTAGCTCAAAGTTCTGTTATTTTTCTGTTAACTGCAACAGTTTTATCACGACTCATGAATGAATTTTTCCTGTGTGTTTTCTAGTACAGATGCATGTGGTCTGGCATCACTTCTACCCAAGCTGGTTGAGTTTCTGGGAACCCTGCTTGCCCTGTGCTTTGTTCCTCTGCGCTACCCTCCTGCCCCGTTTGCACTTGGTCCTTTCCTCCTCTGTTCTCTCTTGTGCCCTAGAGCTTCTGAAGCAGGGGCAGAATCACCTTCCTTGACCTGCTGGTCATGCTTCTTTTGGTGCAGCTCAGTATAGGGTTGGCTTTCTGGGCTGTGTGCGCACATTGCTGGCTCGTATTGAGCCTTTCATCACCCCCAAGTCCTTCTCATCAGGGCTGCTCTCAATCCATTCTCTGCACAGCCCGCACGTTTATCCAAACTGTCACGCAGTGTGCTCATCAAAATAGGGACAGTGAAATTCTTACACTGATATTTGAGGGCTGGGGGTTTATATGTGGTTTTGTTGTGAAGAAAGCAATTTAATGCTCGCTCTTTCTGCTTTCTTGAGTTTCTTTCCCTTGGCTACTGGATGGCATTTTCCAGTACCGAAGAGAGAAAATACCAAGGATTCCTCAAGGAGGGTTGCAGTTTTTTGTGAGGTCTGGTTTGCTTGAAGTGTTTTTATACCCAGGGTTAGGTGGATATAGTGGTGGTGATGTGCTGGAATATAGCTGTAACACTGTGTCGTAGCTGTAAGTGACAGTTTGTACTGTTCATTGGGACTGTCACAATTATAGTGCCTGCTATAAATCTTCATAGCCTGATACTGTAACAAAACCTGATACTGTAAACAAAGCCCTTTAATTAGAAAAGGAAAATACCCCTTGGCCCAGGTGCAAAAGGGAGGAACAGCTCAAACTGAAGAGAGCAGCCAAAATAACCGCTGCGTGCTCTACGGTGATGACAGAAAGCAGACAAACAGCGTGCACCAAGGAGCCATGGAAATGCAGCATCATAAAAGGCCTGGTGACAGATGACGCTATGAGGAGTGCGCTCACCCACGCGAACGCGATGATACATCTGTTGGCACCAGTGAGCAGGGGGGAAGTTCAACATGATTGCACAAGGCGTTGGCTAAGGGACCGGGCCCGGCAGGGCCACGCCAGAGGAACTTCGGCTTCCTTCTGGAAGCTTCTTCTCTCAAGATGCAGAGACCGGGAGTAAAGAGCGGTGGGATCGAGTGTGCAGGCAGCCTCTGCTGCTGCTGCAGGAAATGAAGACATCTAAGAAATCCCCTTTGTCCCGGGTAGACGTGTGTGCACAGGGGGTTACTTTCCTTCCATTTGAAAGGTGTTTTCAGGTTTGATTTGTTCCAGAGCTGACTTGCTTATCCTTTCAGGATCAGTGCACACCTTTCTGTAGCAGAGCGGTAGCTGGGGAAAGGTTTGGCTACATGTGAACACGTGTAGAGGCTTGCCCGAGACTGCACGTGGGTGACTATTCCCTGATGAGCTCGGTGCTCTCTTGCGGGGAGAGACGGTGTTAGGACAATCACAGTTGTGCCCGTGATTGCATTAAAAGCCCTCTACTTTCCTACCTTCCCCACCATGCTGATTGCTTGGGAACACATGTCCCTTTGGTTTCTGCGATCTGTTTTGCTGCCCTGATAATTGTTCAAATTTATTCCAACATTTTAAGTTTGATATTTGGGGGGAAAAAAAAAAAACCAACCAAACAACTTGAGCCCGCTCCTCTTCGCACTCCTTTCCTATTGAACTTGAGAAATGGCTGTGCTTGTGTAGGCGTACACACGCCAGCCAGGGAGCTTGGTAGTCCACTGCTGTAAACAGCTGAGTGTGTTACCCACCAGCAGCACCCAGGAAGTAAAGGATTGCCCTATCACCAGTGAAAGAGCACTATCAGGCTCCGTGTAGAGCAGCGTTGTCATTCCACATCTGCATGGAGAGAAGTTGGATCAGGAGCTGGTGAAAAAGATGAGAAGAGGTAAATCATGGCGTGTGTCAGGTCAGAACTGGCTCCCTTCAATGCAGAGGTCTTAATGGCTGTGCTGCCCCTCCTGTTACTGAGCCACTGTAATAGTGGACTTACCAAAGCACGTACGTTAGGGTGATGTGAGGCCTGGAAACCACTGAAATCACAGGATCATTAAATGTGTTAGGCTGGAAGGGACCTTTAAAGGTCACCTAGTCCAACCCCCCCTGCAGTAAGCAGGGACAGCTTTAACTAGACTGGATTCCTCAGAGCTTCATCCAGCTGGACCTTGAATGTCTCCAAATTTACACGGTTCTTCTGTTTCTACAGCAGAACATAATTGTTGTAAAAACAGTCAATCTTTTCCTTCCCTCAGTAGATTGGCTTTCTTCTTTCTTACATTTTTTGAATCTTCATTCACTTCAGGACTAAAATACACCTAGTTTGTTATTGGTGTGGACACACCCAGTTTTTTGCTGGTTGCCCATCAGTTCCTGTGGATTCTTCTGGATGGGACCCAGCTCCTCAAAAACAGGATGGGTAGAAGTGAGCTCTGAACTTCTAGCATGGTGCTCTGAGCTAATCCTTCCCTGGCCTGTGGACTGCTGTGCTTCCCACTGATGAAAAACACGTCCGTGATTTAGTGGCCCAGAAAAGAAAGCAGAGGTGTTTCCCCAAAACCTTGGACCTGTTCCAGCAGAAATCAGGAAAGAACAGTATTTTGAAATTAAGCTGTGATGAATTGTGAGAGAGACGACTAAAGATTTTCATGCTCATCTAAGCTGACAGATAGCCAGGTACTGCAAAAGCAGGGGAAGAGTTAATGAAGACGCTTCTTGCTCTGGGTGTCATTCACCCTTCCTGTAAGCCTTGGCCTTTCCAGACCATAGGGAAGTTTGGCAATGCTTACTCCCTCCTGCCTGCCCCCACCCCCACCCCCCTTAGCTCTTGCCCCAGACAGAACTCAGGAAACTGGCTGTTCTTGGTACTGCCTTTTAGTAGGCACTTAGAATTTGCACTTGCCGCTTGTGTCGAACACACAGCGTTGTTAAGGTGCTGCAGCATGGCTGCTGCGTGGTTATGTGAGTGCAGGCACAAAATTGCTGGCCCTCATTGACTCTGCCTACACTGGTAAGCACACGTGTACCCCTGCATATATATATTTTGGAACATATATATATGTGTGTATATATGAAAGTTGGAACATGATAGTGTTTACTTAATTTTTTACATGATTTTGTAGATTTCCAGCTGATCCTTTGTGTCCACAGCTACTTTCCAGAATCGGATGCTGCCTGCCCATTCCTGGCCTTTACCTGGCATCCTGATCGCTCCTCTGGTAACTCTTTGGGGTTTAATGGGCAGAAGCCACGAACTTGAACACAGAGAAGATCATCTGCCAGGAGCCTGGCGGCCTCACGCCGTAACCACAAAGAGCATCACCGTTTACTTTGTGTGTTTTCTGTGGGCTTGACACCAAGGCAGGCTGAAATTTAATGGAAATATCAAAGTGACTAGGCTTGGCTCTGGATCAAAACCTAATACAATTCATCTCTTCCTGACTTTTTGTTTGATATCAGAGCGTATTAAGGCACTTACCCTTACAATTTTAAGAGGCCTAATTTTCAAGGATAGAGGGGATCAGAGCTGTTAACTTCTGTTCCAGAGCAGCTGACTGAATTACACATCCCTGTTCTCTCTAAACTATCATGGGGGAAGCGCATTTACTTTACCAATCTTGCAAAACGGATAACAAGTGGAGACAGTGCCAAATCTGTGAAGAAAACATCATATAAAAGGGGATTTCATGCTCACTTTGGTATCCATTGTTGCACTGTTCTCTAACTGAACCCGACTTCCTAGGCTTTCTGCTGCAGGATCCCAACAGCTCTCCCCGGATTTTCTGATTATTAAAATTCAGCCTTCTGACTCCAGGGCTCCCTGCCCTGATGTTATTTTATCCTAGCTAGAGGAAAGTGGTTTAAGTGGTAGATATATTCTTAATGGACAAAACTTTCTTACTGTTAAGAATTTAAAAGAATATTAGACTACTTCTGGACTTGGAAACCTCAGGTTGGAGAACAAAAGGATGCTATTGCTTTCTTGATTTATTGGTTTTATTTCTCCTTTCAAGTAATGTTCCAGCTCAAGTAGTGTCCCAGCTCTCCAAAGAACACTACAGAAATACTGTGCCAGTGCACTTGAGCCTTACATTTCCTTTCCATAGGATTTTGCACGTTTTGTTCATCTATAAGAAGCCAGCATTAAAAAAAAAAAAAACTTTTGGTATAGAAATACACTTTCTCTCAGTCTCCTGGAATTACAAAGCAGCCAGTCCCTGGGCATATTCCCAGTTTCAGGACTTGTTTTCAGGATAGTCCCTTGTTGTGTCATTGTAATGAAAACTTTTATCAATCTGTGAATGAGCTCAGAGGGTAGATTGAGTGATTGGTTTTGATTTGCTCATCTCATGGGTTTTGATGTTTATCTTTGGGACAGTACAGTGATATAACACAAAGCTTAGCTAAAGTTTGGCACTTCGTTCCTCTTCAGCTTCTCAGCCCTTGCTGCGTAGTGATGTTGCTTTCTTCTCTACTGGCTGGAGTTGGCTGGATTCACGAGCTTGATATTGCAGTAATTACTGTGGAATTCATTATGAGATGTTTAGTGTGAGAGCTTGGGTACTTAAAGAAAAGAGCAGTGAGCATCCAGGCAGGAATCAGATTCTGATGGCTGCTTGCAGAAGGATTTAGTAAGGTTACACCTGCTTATCCGCTGCAAGCTGGTCGTTTTCCCTTTCTCTTGCTGCCATTTTCCCACGTCTTCAGTGATTCACAGCCTCCTACGCTGTGGTCCGATGGGACTTCCAGAGATTACTTTGTTATTAGATGATGTTTTTTGGATGACTCAAGTTTTCCTTGTAATCTGATTCCATCAAGGGGTTGGTGTCAAGCCTCTGGGACTTTCGGGAATGGCTTGAGTTGCACACACTTCAGCGAAGCTTGTTCAAAGTGACCTAAGAGCTTAAAAGTCTCAAAGCAATCATCAGCAACATTCTGGGCCCTGAAGCACGAGTTACTGAAGTGCCTGAGCTCTTTTGGACGAGTTCCCTCTCTTGGCTCTCTGGCTCACCTCTTCTCTAGGCCTGAGCTCCCCTGTGTGTGCAGGGCTCCTGTGTCAAATGACCCCCAGTGCCTGTGTTGCACCGAGGCTTTCACTGCTGTGACCTTCTCCTGTATCTGTGTACTTAGGCTGTGAGACTTATCAAGTGTGTGCAGGACTCAAAGCCCTGCTCATGAGATGCTGTTCATCAGCCTCTACCGACTTCTGTGGAGAAGGTGGGCTTCCATATGAGTGGTACGTTTCCATTCTCTGCTTATGAAAGCAATAACTAATCACAAAGTACCACAAGATTGTTCCTGAATGTTGTAGATGCTCTCTGTGGACCCCCTCAAAAACAGAGGGAATTGAAACTAGAAAAAGAAACAGTGCTGTGTGTTTTCTGCTGCCTGCTTGTTAGAGCTCCAGTTCCTTCCGCATGCTTTGCAGCAGTGAGAACTATAAACACAGCTAAGTCTCTTCCTTTTTCAGCACTGCTTATACAGTGTCCCTCTGCTACCCATCTTCCTTGCCAGAGCTGCCAGAGTGAAGAATCGCACTCGTGAATGGTTGTTTGTTCACTTGAGATTTCAGTAAGGCTTTTGATACTGTGCCTCACGGCATCTTGTGGGACAAAATGTCCATCATGCAGCCAGACAGAGCCACAGTGGTTGGGTAGGCAACTGGCTGAAGGGTGGTAGTAAGTGGGGTTACATCTGGCTGGTGGCTGGTCACTAGTGAGGTTCCTCAGGGCTTCATTTTACGTCCAATTCCTTGTAATGTTTTCATAAATGACCTGAACTCTGGCCTAGAGGGTGTCTTAAGTAAATTTGCAGATGACATCAAATTGGGAGGAGCTGTTGACTCCATTGAGGGTGGAGAAACCTTACAGAGGGACCTGGACAGACTGGAGAGCCTGGGCAATCAATAGCATGAAGTTTAACGAGGGCAAGTGCCAGATTCTGCTCCTGGGAAGGGGCAGCCCTGGCTACACATACAGACTGGGGGATCAGATGCTGGAGGCCAGTCATGCTGAGAGGGATTTGGGGGTCGCAGTCAACAGCAAGTTAAACACGAGCCAGCAGTGTGCCCAGGCAGCCAGGAGGGCCAACCATATCCTGGGGTGCATCAAGCATGGTATGGCCAGCTGGTCCAGAGAGGTGATTGTCCCACTCTACACTGCGCTGGTGTGGCCTCACCTCAAGTACTGGGTGCAGTTTTGGGTGCCACAGTACAAGAGGGACATGAGTGTCCAGAGGACAGCAATGAGAATGGTGAGGGATACGAAGGGGAAGTCTTACGAGGAAAGGCTGAAGTTCAGCCTGGAGAAGAGGAGGCTGACCTCTTCATTGTGGTCTATGGCTTCTTGGATGGGGGAGAGGGAAGGAGCAGACGCCGATCTCCTCTCTTTGGTGACCAGTGATGGAACCTGAGGGAACAGCATGAAGGTTTAGACTGGATGTTAGGAAGAGGTTCTTCACTGGGAGGGTGGTCAGGCACTGGCACAGGCTCCCCAGGGGAGTGGTCACAGCACCAAGCTTGGCTGAGCTCAAGAAGCATCTGGACGATGTGCTCAGTCCCAGGCTCTGACTTGGCCCTGTGTGTCCAGGAGTTGGACTTGATGGTCCTCATGGGTCCCTTCAAACCCAGGAGGTTCTGTGATTCTATGAAATTGCATTGGTGCTGCAGAGCTGTTTCTGAGGTCACCGCTGTTCTGTCATTCAGGTGACGGGCGATGTTCTTAATCATTCATTTTTTACTGTTGATCTGAGCCGCACTTTAGTCTGTGAAGAAGGGTGCAGGGGACGTTCAGTAAAATAAATCTGAGCTGTGCAATTCTCTCTTAAGGTACGTGTCATAAAGATGCCAGGGAATTAATTCCCTCCCTGCTTCTGCCACAAATGGGATTTAACGTGAGGCCAAGAAACTTCAGCTGATGTTCAGTGGTTTATCGTGTGTCAGGCAAACCTGGAAGCTTTCTCCACGAGGGCTGCACGTGCAGTTGACTGATGAAATATTACACCCACTTCAACAGTGGGTGGCTGTTTAATTAAAGAGAATAGGTAGCACGTACTATATCAAACTTGCTTTAATTCTGAAAACTTGGAAATGAGAATTAATAGATCCACATGGAAGCACGCTTACAGGGGATTAATGACTTTTGTTAAGCCGGTGATTATTCATTTCCATTTGAATACATTGCTCTGAGAATACACTTGGGATCCAAAAAAAAAACCCCAAAGAATTAAAAAGGGGATTGTGGGACCTCGAGGGTGGGAAGGGCATGACTGAAACGTGTTTCACTTCAGTGGCATGGATTAAAACCCCTCAGCTGATGCTTCAGGTGACTCTGCATGTGGTCCTGTGACTCTCTGCTCAAGTTCTTAAGTATGCTGTAATACTGAGGGTAGGGCTTGGAGAGCCAAAAGAACCAAAGCTAAGCAAGCTGTGAAATACTAAGAAACCCCCTATTTCGTGCCAATGTTTGGGGGAAAACACAGTGTCCCCAGGAGCTTCAGTGTCATCAGGAGCTGCAGTGTCACCCAGTTCTCATTGACACCCAGAGTCCTACAGGCTCGGAGACTTTGGATCACACCTAGTTTACCTGGATTATCAGCACCGTCTCTTTTCTCATGTCTCGCTTCGCCCAGGGTGAAAGACACTGCCTCCCAGTTGTAGGGCTGGGATGTGGAGCAAAGGAGCAGTACGGAGAGATGCAAGCCGGCCCTTAGTAAGGGGCTATCCTGTAGGATGGCATTGGAAGAAAAGCTGAGTGTGAGGTGCAACAAGAGAAAGCTGAGGTGCCCAGGTGTGAGTTTTCCATACAACAAGGATAGGGGAGGGGACAAGGAAGATCAGGAGAAGGAATGAGTCTCCACTGGTACTCACGCTGAAAGGCAGAGCCTTAATTCAGATCTGTTGGTTGGCATCAGTATAAAAGGAACACTTTTTCCTTAAGCACAGCTCTGCTGTCACAGCCGTTCAGTTGCTAACTTCTCCTCCCAACCAAAGATGTTCCCTTAATGCAGGGAGGTTGCTGTCAGCGGCAGCCGTACCTGAGGCCGGGCTGTATTCTCAGCCATTGTTATGCAGTTTGAGTCTATTTTTACATCTTTGTGCTTTTCTCTCCTGAATGCTTCTGTTGATATTCAAACTTCCTCAATAGTTACTGGTCAAGTTAAATGGTAGGGAGAGAGAAGAGTAAAAACCGGAGTGATTATGATCTTATTAATGTTTATAAATATCTGAAGTGTGGGACATGGGGAAATGGGCAGCCTCTTTTCAGTGGTTTTTGGGGACAGGACAAGGGGCAATGGCCTCAAGTTGCAGCACAGGAAGTTCCGCACCAACATGGGGAAGAACTTTTTCACAGTGAGGGTGACAGAGCCCTGGGACAGGCTGCCCAGGGGTTGTGGAGTCTCCTTATCTGGAGATATTCAAGACCTGTCTGGACGCCTACCTGTGCAACCTGTCCTAAGGAACCTGCTTTGGCAGGGGGGTTGGACCTAATGATTTCTGGAGGTCCCTTCCAACCCTTACAGTTCTGTGATTCTGTGATGGGAGGCTCCTCTCCCCCAGTCTTTCAAAATCATTATAGTTAGGAACTGAGATCAATATGGAGGTGCGGGGGTAAAAGAAGAGCAAAAAGAAGTACATGAAGGGTTAAGAAGACAATGTAAGTGGCTGTAGAACAGCATCTTCCCCTCTCAAATAAAATATTCTCATCCACTAACCATCTATCTCAGCCCTCATTAAAGTTAGTGGGAGCCTTTCCATTAGTTTAAAAGGATATTGAATCAGCCCCAGCTCCTCCGTGCTGGGCGTAACGGGCACAGCCTTTAAGCTCAGAGGTGAGCCGTAGGAATTTTATGACTGAAGAGTCAGTGTGGAATCCCAACCCTCTTGAATCCAATGGCAGAACTCCCATTAACTTCATTAGCACTGGGATTTTGCCACTAGGCTCAGCGTGACGTGAAATCAATGCGGCGAGAGGCGGCGGGGTGTTTGACAACAGAGGCGCTCGCTAGCTACGCTGGGGGGTTCCTGTGGCTGCAAGGCCGAAGCGCAAGCTGCTCTCGCTGCTGAGAGGTTCATGCTGCCGTTTCACTGGCAGTGGCGCTGAACTGAGCCTGACTGCAGCTGCCTGTCTTTGTACGGAGAGCAGTCCCGGCGTGGCACCTGGCATGGGCTCTCCTGCCAAAAACTGGCCCTGGGGAGCTTTCTGATTTACCCAGAGGTGGCTGTACCTTATACACAGTGGATAACTGGAATATAGCACGCTTCCATCCAGCAGCAGAGACCATGCCCTTAATCCCTACTGAAGGTGGAAGAAAGCACAAAGAGAGAGTTAAAATAAACATAAGGAATTGGGAAGAAGCTTCTAAGAAAGTAATAATCTGTATCCATCCAGCTGTGCTATCTGCAGGGAGAGGGTATTCTTTGGAGCTGGTAAGAGAGGTGGGTGCTATGAGTAAGGAGGAGGAAAAAAAAACCTGGAAACAGATGCAAATGGAAAAGATTTTCACCAAAGGCTCCCCCAGTCTGAAGAGAAAGCTGTCCATTATAATAATTGCCACGTAAGCCCGAGAAATATGCTGCAGTGTGAGGCTGGATCCCTCCCTGGAGGGCTTGCAGGCAGAGATGGATATAAAAAGAAGGCACTGGAGTTCAGGGATAGGTCAATAGAATGATTTCAGTTTTTAAGCAACTAGTACAGGCTTTTCTAGAAAGGGATGAAAATCTATTTCCCTTAAGCGGCTGGAGTTGAACTCTGAAACCCAAGGGCTCTTAAAGCACCAGTTGCTTTCAAAAATGTTTGTGGCTATCAATTTCTAATCCTGGCTTGCTTTCTGACCCTGCTTTCTAACCTTGGGCTGCCTTTGAAGTACCGCCACTGAAAGCTGCTCTGCACAACTCCTCTGCCCTAGCCTGCTCCTTGGGCAGGCTCCAGAATGGAAGAATTCATTGTGAGCATGCAGTTCACCTTTTACTTCTAGGTGTTGTCAACTGGTATTAGCAGTACCTTCCTTGAGAGAGATGGGGATGATAACAAGGTGATTGAGATCCCCTAAAAAAGAAGCCACGGGGATTAGGTTCCCTCAGAGGCCATCAAAGATCTTTGTCCTTGGGGATGGCACGTAGACCTAGATGCTCCATTGCGGTGCCTGTGTTTCAACGGGCTGCCTATGAGTTTGACTTCTGGGGTTAAGTAGTCAACCCTTCAAATACCATTTTATTGGTAACACCAGCATGTCATTCATGCAGAAAATCGTTAAAGGGGAACATTTTTCCCCTCTCCTTTTCTATGTGGTAATGTTTGGCTGTTCTCCCCCCCACACACACCCTCCCCAAATCCTTTTCTCTTCGTGGAGCATCCGGAGTGCATGACTTCATCTGCTTGATTATCTCCAGCCTTGGGAATGCTGGCTTTGTCTCCAAAACCACCAGAATGTGCTGAGCAAACACCGCTCCTAGTCAGGCTGTATCAGCGCTGGCGGTTAAAGCCTCCTATGCAAGAAAACTTCCTAGAAGCTCCTTTTCGATGAGATCATCTTTAATGATACGGGGCTTGTCTTATTTGGTGAACTGGATTGAACATGAGGGCAGTATTTCGGTCAAATAAAAGAGCTGTTGTTTTGGAATGTTTCTGTAGCTTTCTAGGACTGTGTTCCTGCAAAGAAGTGGGCATTCATTCTGCGTTACATTGCAGTTTCATCTTTCATACTGACAGCGCGGTTTCTGGCGTTGGAAGCCCTTCCAGTACATTCTGCAATGGATTTTTTAAATGATGCTGGGGAAGGGATGGATTTTTCTCCGAGAGAAGAGGGGAAAAAGAGCTGTGTCTCTGGCAGTGCCAGCTTCTTAAGCAGAACTGTGTTGGTCACTTGGGCCTGTCTGGCTGTCAGCTGATTGTGCATCGAGCTGCCAGGATAAGCCAAAGCAGCGGGGAGGGAAGGATGGCTAACAGGCATCTCAGGAGGACTGTTCCACAAAATCTCCTGTGACGTGAGCGCAAGAGCATGCTCCATGTAACATCCCTGGTTTGTTGAAGGGTGTATTTGCTGCCACAGCTATTTTGATGTGCTGCCTCCTGAAAGAAACAACAGGAAATTAGGATGGGTTGGATATTACCGGGATGCTAAGAAGAGGTATTATGTTCTGATATTAGCTGATAGTATCTAGGCTATGTTAATGCAACTTTGCCGTATGGAGATATCTCCTCCTGCCCTCCTTGAGGAAGGTGAGTTCTCACAGCTCTCTCGGAACTTCACAGGAGATCAAGCTGGAGCATTGCATTGATCCAGCAGGGCACTGGGGGGAGGGCGGGGGGGTGTTGAATAAAACAGAATAACTTGTTATATACCCTGGCCCTCAGCCTGTGAGGAGAAGGCACTTAATAACATCTCGGATTTCCAACTTGAGTATCCCAGAAGCAGGAGCCTGCCGCTGCTTGTTCGCAGCTGAGACAAATAAAGCAGGCAGCGATTGCAACTGCTGCGCGGGTCTCAGTCAAGCGTGTGCTCATTAGTCTGGACACTGTCAAGGTCCTGGCTTTCCCCCGAGTCAGGCGGCCCGGCCCCCACAGCCACCAGTGCGTGTGAGGACACTGGCTGGTTTCTGTCACTGTTCTTGTGATGCGCCTGAAGTTGAACGCTGCTACTCCGGTGATCACTTCCAGCAGGGCCTTTTTTTTTTCAGGAACAACTCGGTCTGCTCAAATTAGGAAGTCATCCAAGGTCTTGTTGATAACCCTCGTTAATTAGAGCAAAGCTCTTGTTTTGTTCCAGTTTAGAAGAGGTTTAACTCTCTTTAGCAAGAAGCCCTCTATACTCCCTCCTAGTCTGTCACGTAAGCATCCAGAAAATTGTTACAGCTCAGCCAGAAATGCTTGTAGTTGTTCTAGAAAAGAAGTTATTCTCACAGAGCTGAGGGGCAACTGCCTTCTGAGAGCTTTACAGGTGGAAGCTTCGAACAGTCAACCTGGAGACTGGCTCAGTTTTGATGGTTTCTATTGAGATTGGCGTTTGAGCACAGGGTTTTGAACAGCCTAGCAAAGCAGATGCAGTGCTCTCACAGAAGATGAAATCGAAGCGTTTTCTATTGAGACAGCAGCTAGAGAAGGTTACGCAGGACAGCTGCTGACTGAACATTTTAAAGTCATTAAGCCCAAGAAATTCTTATCCTAGAGGTTTTTAAAGGGCTGGAGAGAGGAGCTCTGTTGACCTCTCTATGTTGCTTTTAGTCAGCGGATGTTAACAACACACTATGAAAATCCAGTGCCGATGGTAAGTGTAGCTCTGTCAGCTTGACATTGATCCAAAGCAAAAATAATGGCACAGCTGAAACAGGACTCCTTTAAAAACAAATTAAGGGAGGATTGCTTTGTTAACGCCTGTCTACCCGAGCCCAAGGAAAATGTATCTCGTTAGATGAGCTCGGTGTGTTTTACTTCACCGAGGTTACAAGCTTGGCTGCCAAGAGGTGTAGCAGTCTTCCGAGCGGGCCTCCTTCCTCCTTCACATCTTGATCCTGCAGACAAAATGAATGACGTCAAACAGAAAATGGTTTTGATGCTGACAGATCTCCAAATGGAGATGGATGGAAGGAATCATCTCTGAGCTGGTGTGTGTGTGTGTGTGTGTGTGTGGAGCAGGGTTCCTCGGGGATCACTTACTGGCCTTTTGCTACTTAACGCTTGTATCGGCAGCCCCCTGGAAAAGCGCCATCATTACTGGTAAGGTTTGCAGGTGGGCGTGTGGATCGGCCACCACTGAGGTGATGGATGGGATCAGCTCACTGGAAAAGCCACCTGCTTTACTCAATAAACAGGGAGAATGTAGGAATTCCTTGCTTACTATTTCCCTGGTGCAGGGGCTTGTGTTTAGAGCTCACTCAGGACAGCAGGTCTTGCAGGGGCCTGAGGCTTTGGCCCTGTGGAGCAGCAACTTAGAGGCCCCGGTGGATGGAAAAGGGAGTACGAACCCCGACGCTCTGCTGGGGTGTGGGATTTGATAAGGCAGCAGGGTGGGTGTGGAAGAGGAACCCTTAGAAATCTGAACTGGCTGCTGAGAAAAGGAAGTGGGGTTGTTTACAAAGTCGCCATACGTTGGTTAAAATCCACTTTTGTGCAGAGGGCTAGCACAGATGATATCAAGGCTTGGAATGAGATGTTCATCTCTGGCTGCCTTGTGGTGCGCAGGGGTGGAGTTTACCCTTCAAGCCTCTGTATGGGATTCTGCTACATCAGGATTTAAATTCTGTATTTACTGTTTTCCTGGCAAACATTTAGGTAAATGTTGCGTTAAGTAGACATTTATTTTTAATAACATTGGCATTTATCTTGCTTCGCTCCTGACATTTTTAGCATCTTCACAGATATCTGCATAGCTATTTCTGTTCTAAAATTTGCACTAATTAATTGCTTTTCTGTGTATCTCTGGGAGCAGCTATCAGCAAAGAGAAAGGGAGGTGCTGCAGTTACACATCTTCTGATTAAAGATAAATTGAAATAATTAAAGATGTGGTATTTAATGTAGATGCTTTAGGGCAGAAAACCAACATCCTGATACCTGCTGAGAAATACCTTACTCCGCAGATAATCTCTGTTCTAGTAGCTTCTGCTGTGAAGTAGTGTAGCATCGGAATGTGGCCCATGGTAATTACTGTTTTGATACAAAGGGGATGCTTTCTGTTCACCCAGAAATTAATCACTTTGATTGCTCGTCTCCTATGGTAGAGCACCGTATGTATAATTTAAGATGTACAACGCAGCAGTACTGGATCATCCCAGCAGTCAGCGGTGGGTGAGATAGCTAATGCAAGTGATGGGTGAGGAGAGGAACACCAACGATTTCAGGTGCGGGCTGGTGTCAGGGATGCTACGCGGTACTTGTGCAGCTGAGTGCACCACACGTCTTTCAGTCACCTCTATCGATCCTTCCAGAAGGCAGATGCAGCTTGCCCAGGTGTGGCTGAGCTGCAGGAACATCTCTGGCTCACTCTTTGTGGGGATCACCTGAGCGCTGAGTGGAGCTGCAGTCACGTGGAGTAAACCAGTCCATCACGTTGAGTGCTAATAACAGATATTAAGTCACTCTGTGAAGTATAAACACACCTAATCAGTTCAGTGTCCCTTAACGGGCTGATACATGGTGACCCTGGAGAGTCTCAGAAGAGCTTTCAGAGAGCAAGGCAAGGGAGAGCATCCCCTTTGAGAGAGTATGTATTTGCTGAAAGCGCAGGGCTTTCTCACAGCCTTGTGCAGAGCCGCTCTGCGGGCAGCCGGGGGTGACCTCACAGGCGC
Organism: Hypotaenidia okinawae; assembly: GCA_027925045.1. NCBI lineage: Eukaryota > Metazoa > Chordata > Aves > Gruiformes > Rallidae > Hypotaenidia > Hypotaenidia okinawae. The sequence continues at coordinate 148,447,342 of BSDF01000001.1, forward strand.
AGGGTTGGTTGGTGAGTTATTAACCAGCCGTTTCTAATAGCAGCTCCTTCTTTATTACTTGGCCAGCATTTGAAACACACAGTCTAAGGCAGAAATTGCTGATTTGCTTGCATCCATTTCCTTTCAATGGTTGTCTTTTTTTTTTTTTTTTCCCCTTTAGTCTGAGGTCTGAGATGCTTTGGGAAGTCTGGGGTCTTCCTCCCTCCCATCCCTGACTCCAGCTCTTCCCCGGGCAGCAAACTCAGCCTTGATCTTTCCATCTCTTTTCCTGCCACAAAGTCTTTAAACCTTTAATAGATGCTGCAGCTAAACTGCCCCTTCCCCTGGTGCTGCAAAAGCACATCTCGCCCTGCGTCCCCCGGTTTCTGTACTGGGGGAACTGCCTCTGCCAGCAGCCCACCTACTTCTTCCAGGGCTTTCCGGCCGGGCAGGCAGTTGTTGATGTTCCATGTCATCCCTGCTCTGGCTGACAGGGAGGTGAGCAGCCAGCACTGAGGTTCTGGTGTCACAAAGCATCTGGCAAGGTGGCATGAACTGAAATTCATGAACCTGGACTCGATACCCCATTTTCTCTTCTGGCTCAGCTGGCAGGCTGGCTTGGGATGCTTCGTGAAACATGCTAAGTAGGCACCCAGCACCTGCCGCAGACGAGGTCGCTTCATTGTCTCCCACGCGTCCGTCTGAAAAAGCAAATACACGTAGTTTGCATGTCTAATGCAACTAGAAGAGCCAAAAAAAGACCCCAAAAGGGTGTCTTTCTGCTTGGTTTCTGGAGCTGTTCAACTTTTGTGTGAAATCAGCATTGTGATTGAAGCATTCTTATTGTAATTCTGGAGCTATGTATTTGTAATGTGAAGCATTGCCATGTGGCATCCTGGCGCTCCTCTCCTCCCACCAACCCCCCCACCCCCTCTTTTTTTTCCCTTCTTTGTAAAATTATATTCTTTCATTTCTGAAGTTAAATGAAAGGGGTTTTGGACTGACGGTTCCAGATGTAGATGCCTTCTGTTCACAAAGCAGGTGCCGTACAGCCACAGAATTAAACTGCCGGTTTAATTTCACTTGAGCACCTCCAACATGATCAGAACAAACCTCCAGGCCAGCAGAGAAAGGTAGCAGTCGTGGTTTCGGTACAAGCTTAAACTTCTATGATCCAGAAGTTATGCAGCTGATTGAAATGAATTTGGTGGTATTGCTGCACCTCCAACCCTTTCCTCACTTGCTGGCAAAACCCCCCTGCCTCTCTACCCCTGTTCATAGTAAGTTTTCCACTTTCTGGATCTCCTGGGCTTCAGTAACATGTTTGCTGAGATAAAATCCTGTTATTCAATCTAAAACTTGTGCGGTTTTATGTATTTTCTTATTATTTCTGTTCTGAAAATAGGTGGGGGCCGGAGGGGAGGAAGCTTGGATGCTAACAGAAAAGCTGTTCAGATGCTGAGTACAACTTGGAGGCTAAGTCAAAACTTTTCCTTTTGAATCACTCCATGGGTGGTGCTGCTTCTGTACAAGCACAAGGTGCCTTAAGTACATTTGTCATTCAAAATTTTTCCAGCCATACGAGTGCAGATGGAGCCAATAATCTCTGCTTGTTTCTAGGCTCTTTCTGTCTTCTCATGGGAGGGGGGATGTCTTTCTGATGCCCCTTTGAAGCTGAAGATGATGCAAAAATCAGACAGACCTTTCATCATCTCTCCTGATGCTCCCTGTCTTCTCTGAAATGTGGGCACAGTGCCATGTGTCTAGGAAATGGATTGAGACTCTTAGGCACAGGGCAGGAGATAGACCACAGCCATCTCCTCCGTGAAGAACCCTGAGGAATGGCTCGTCCCAGCCTGTGGGACAGGCTGTGTCCATGAGGGTCTGTGCCAAAGCCAGATCTCCATCTCACACAGGTCCCAGGCAGGAGCTGGAGGATAGAGACAACACACAGTGCTGGGGTGAACAGCTATTGCCTGTGCCTGTTGCTGTCAAAGCCCGTGGGAGGTTTCTTTTCCAGAAGCCTAATGGGAGATGTTTCAATCTCTTCTAATTGAGTATTACTCCGAAACAAAATGCCGTTTAAAAATCGATGTTCCTCTGTACCCAGCTCTTCTCCCTCACCTCGTTTACAGTAATTGAGGCATGGAGCTGAATGACAAGCCATGCAACAGCTGGGTAATGACTGGCAACAGGGAACATTCACAAGGGGCCAAAACTTGGACTGGACTTGGCGGGGTGGGGGGAGTGGGTAGAGAAAACCATCTCCTGTCAGGAAACCTGGCAGCTTGAACAGACCAGCACAGTTTCTCTGCCCCACATCCCCATCGTGGTTAGCTGCCAGGCCGGCATGCCGGTGGGATGCTCTCCACACCCATCTTCTCTCTGCCAGGCACAGCCCGTCCCTCTGTGCCGGCTGCTGGAAATTCGTGTAGGGGTCACTGCACAAAGGTCTGCCTGTGCTGCTGGTGCAGAGAAGCACTCGCTCTCGAATGGAAATGGCAACAGCTTTTTGCCTGTTTTTTTTTTTTTAACTTAATCATTTATTTGAGTAGATTAGACTGTAACTGTGTGCTGTCTTCAGAGTCATTTAAAACCAAATTAATGGAGCACGCTTGCAAGCCAAGGCACGGGAAGGCGAGTCAATCCTTCTTCCCAAGTCTCAGGGGAGTTGCTTTTTTCCCTGCAGCATGTGAGAAGGGCTCACACGTGCTTCAGATGTCACGTATCAGTTACAGAGCCCACGCTGCTGTTCAGATGATGCCACTGGTAAGCACACAGTTGTCTTCCCTCCTGACCTAGTAATGCATGTGCCCTCTTGTCACAATCCCCCATTTTATTTTAATAGTGACCAGGCTATGCCAGCAGCATGACAATCTGTTTTGCAGGGATTTCTCCTCATCTACAAGGATGATCTCTAGCAAAAAAAAAAAAAAGGGGGGGAGGGTTGGATTGACACATGGGAAATCACCGGACAAAGTAAGGCTGGAGTGCAGGGAGCATCTCACCTAGGCCACCTTTGCTCAAAGCTAATGTTGTTCTTGCTTTTTAGGATTAATATCCATCACAATCTCAGGCTTGGTGCAGCAACGCTGCTATTTGCAGCTGGAGGTGCTGCAGGGAGAGGTTTGCTGCTCCCTCTTGCACCATCGTTGGCTGTTGAGTCCCTGGAGAAGCTGGCATGTTGCTTCAGATAACTGTGGGGGTGAGGTATTTTTGGGTGACTCCTGCTGGGATTGTCCCCCAACCCAAAAGCCTGTTAAAGCTGGTGTTAGTCTCCTGAAGAGTGACTTCTGCTCGTTGGGGTAAAGTCTAAAATGACTGGACAGAAAAAGCTGTTGGTTTGCAGCTCTCCTCGAGCAGATGCTTCGGCGCAGAGTAACTCCCCTCCGGGGGTGGGGGTGAATGGAAATTAGTTCTAGGGAGTTCCAAGGCAAGGCAAAAATAAAAGCAATTTCATTACAAAGTAAGTGTTTATCTTGCAGAAATAACTAATGGGTTTTGAGCAACAGTTATTTCAGGATACAAAGTAGAGAAATGAAATAAATTATGCACGCAGAAGATTTTTGGTAGATTTTTATGCTCAAGAAAATTTGCACCATTAGTTCTGCCCAGAAAAAGAGCTAGTTTGTTTTTTTTTTCTTTTTAAAATGGTAACAGCAGCAGGACATTGTCTCATAAAGGTATGTGATGAAAGAGAGGCTTTCTCTCACCCTGCATTTACACCCAGAAAATTTTGGGTTTTCCTGTTAGCACCTTGACCAAAACCCCAAACATTTTTGATGCGTGCTCTGGATGCTGCTTTGCACTGTACTGCAGCTGACTGAAATAAACTGATGGGGAAAGCATAAAAATTATTGTACAAAGAGAGATTGTTTAGATGTCTTTATTTAGCAAGTGAAGTACGCTGCCAATAGGAAGGAGAAAAATGGAGTCTCAGCTGTGTTTACAAAGGCACCAGAAATTTTCCTGAAGGGAGGCCAACTTTGATATGAGCTATTAAGTTTGCCTGATTTTTGCAGGGCTAATTCTGACTAGGATTTGAATGTCGTGGTTTTGAGCAAGGGCATAATCAACTAACTTTGAGTTCATGTTAGCTTTGCATCCATCCTTCTGAAAACTGACGCTCGGTCTGGCACTTGCAGACCGGTATCGCAGCTGAGATCGCAGCGTGACCTGAAATGGGTTGCACCTCGGTCCCAGCTCCTCAGTTTTGGGAGGAGCTGGGATCCTTGTGGCACCAAAGCAGGTTCTTGATACTAGTGCAGAGTGTGTTGTTTTGGTCTTGTGTTTTTTGTTGCTGCTCTTCCTTTTTAGCATGTGTTTTCCTTGTGGCCTTCACCCAACGAGCCGTTGAACTGCGTGCAGGTGTAAGTGTGTGATGGGACCTACTAGCACGTCTCACTGTGTGCTAAGCTGTATTTTCAGCCGCAAACAAGACAACCTCTGCACCCACCTGCCCCTGCCAGCCCCAGCCTTTGCTAGTGCTGAGCACAAACATCTTCCCAGAGCACCAAGCATAGGGTGGCAAACCAGGAAATACTAAATTAAGGTACAAGTCCCTACATTGCTCTCTCTGACCTCTGAAGATGGGTGCAGTTGCTGCGAATTACCGGCGGTACTTTGGCATCATCTGTGAGACTAGTTTTGCTAGGTGCTTGATGTGGCAGCTGGGCAGCGTGGCAAGCTGTTCCTGTGCCTGGTTGCTCTGTGGGCATAGTTGTCTGCATCACAGAATCACCAGGTTGGAAAAGACCTTTCAGATCATCGAGTGCAGCCTGAGCACAGGTTGACTTGTCATGCCAGGCCACCTGCCACGCTTGCACCATCAGTGACTCATGTGCGAGTTATTGGTGGCAGAGCAGATGGTGGTGTCTTGGAGATTGCCATCCATGAAAGTCTAGAGGAGGATGAAGGTTTTCCTACAAGGTTTTCTATGAATTACATCTTTTTCCCCTGTAACCTAGACATGGCTATTAGCTGGTGGCTTCGATACCTACAAATTTAGGTAAAGTGTCAAGTCTTTCTGCCTCTATCCTGCTCAGATAAGTGTCAGGCATAATTGCCAGTACATGAGTGTCCTTTCTCATCCCACTAGGACACTCACACTTCTGACCTGTTGGCCATTAGGTTGAGAGTCTTGCTCCTTAGCCTTCTTGCTGCTGCAGGTGCAGGTGAGAAGTAGCTCTGAAGGGTCTCCTGTATCTCACACCCACTTCAATCACTACCCTTTCCCCTTAATAGGAGCCCATGGCCTTCTCTTTCACCGCTGATGCCTTTTCTCATAATACTGCCCTTCCTATTATACCCCTGGTCCTCCTTAATCCAATTAATTGGGCTTTTTTGGCCATGAAAAATTTATTTAGCTTCAAGTGTTTTTTTGATTTCTTGCTCTACTCAAATTGCAGCACCTCAAAGTGAGCCTTGTCCTTCCCTATCACTGCCTTAGCAAAATGAGGTTGTAAGAGTGGAGAGTTACTTTAGTTCCTTCCACTGGAGGTTGAAGATCACATTTAATAAGTATTGTTCAGGTTGTGGGGCTAGTGAACCTTCCCACTTTTGTTGAAAAAAAATCCCCAGAAAAATAGAAGGCTAGGAATGTTCTTAACCTGCCCATTCATGTGTACCATGACCTGTTTGGCTGAACATCTTACACATGACTGACATATTGCTGTGGCAATAGTGTTGAATTGGCATATCCCAGGAGGGACTTACTTGGTGCTACTTAAGTGACAGTGTCAACAGGCTTGCAAATAGGAAGTTGTGACCAGAATCTGCTCATGAGCAAGTTCTGGTAGACTTCTATTCACCTTAAAAAATGATGGATTTGTCTGAAGACCATATCTTCTGGTTTGCATAGCCAAGAAGCACCAGTCTTGTGGAGTTATGTATGGTTTCTAAATCACATCAATGATATTTTCCTCCTTTGGAGTGCTGCGAGCAATCAATGGGTACAGCCAAGTTTGTGAGATCTGTGGGGGAGTTTTATTTCAGAGGACTTCTACATAACATCTAAATAAGGTTTGATTTCCACACTGAGGAGGAAAATACAACAAATGGGCATGATCCAACTCTGGCTGATGTAGAGAGAAAAACATCTACTGACATCCCTTGACAAATGGGCTTGATTGAGGCTTAACCAAGGACACTAAGCCATGGGCCCAGATGGAGAAGTTCCAAATTAAATCTTTTTCCAGCCTGTCCTTTCCTTTGGCAGCCCCAAACTGATAGAAGCTCTAAGCTTTGCTTCTCCCTCAACCTAAGCCCTAACTCTAGGCATGGGCTAAGCCCTTTTTCAAGGACCACAAGCATAGCAGAAATCAAGAAGCAATCAGGGGAGAAATGTTTTACAATCTGCCTTTTCAGCCACAACCCAAATGGAGTTCGAGGATTTTCCCTCTCCTAATCCTAAACATTGGCCTTGGCTAGACTATCACCAAGTAGCACAAGCCACACCAATGATGAAGCTTTCAGAGGCAAAATCCTGAAGAAGCCAGTCTCTCCCTCTCAGGGAGCTTCTTGGCAGTTCCACATCACAAGGAGCTCTACCTTTTGATGCTCTCCCAAACCTAACCCTAAACCCTGAGTGTGAGCTGAGTGTTTGCCACATTGCCCAAGTCATGGCCAAGATAAAGAAATCCTGCACGTGGGTTGGGGGAATCCCGAGCAGAACTACAGTCTGGACAGAGAATGGATTTAGAGCAGCCCTGAGGAGAAGGACTTGGGGGTGTGAACGAGAAATTCAGCATGAGACAGCCCAGACAGTCAACCACAATCTGGGCTGCATCAAAAGCAGTGTGACCAGCAGGTTGAAGGAGGTGATTCCGTCCCTCCACTCAGCTCTGGGGAGACCCCACTTTGGAGTACTGTGTCCATATCTGGGGTCCCCAGTACAAGAAAGACATGGAGGTGTTGGAGCAAGTCCAGAGGAGGGACACGAAGATGATCAGAGGGCTGGAGCAGCTCTCCTATGAAGACAGGCTGAGAGAGTTTGGGTTGTTCAGCCTGGAGAAGAGAAGGTTCTAGGGAGATCTTACAGCAGCTTTCCTGTACCTAAAGCAGGCCTACAGAAAATTTAGACAGGGGCTCTTTACAAGGGCATGGAGTGATAGGACAAGGTGTAAAAGCTTTAAACTGAAGAAGAGCAGATTTAGATCAGATATAAGGAAGAAATTCTTCCCTGTGAGGGTGGTGAGGCCCTGGCCCAGGCTGCCCAGAGAAGCTGTGGCTGCCCCCTCCCTGGCAGTGTTCAAGGCCAGGTTGGATGGAGCTTTGGGCAACCTGGAGCTTGTCCCTGCCCACGGCAGGGGGTTGGAACTAGACAGGCTTTAATGTTCCTTCCAACCCAATCCATTACAATTCTATGACCTGTAAGTGTCTGCAATGTAACCCCAAGCTGTGGTGTGGACCACTCCATAAATAAAAACAATGCTCATCCATGGCTGAGATGAAAAATTTAGGCAGGGTAAGTTTTTCACTGTTCATTCCAAACCCTTTGTACCAGCTAGAGGTCTAGGCTTTGTTCCTCCTCCATCCTGAACCCTGAAGCCTGAGCACAGCTGATCCTTAGCCAAGCAGCTGGAGCAATGGTCTACATGAAAAAGCGATTAGAGGAGAAGTTTTTCTGTGGTTCACACTTTCCTTCAGAAGCCACTCACCAGCACTATGCTAACTGGAACTTAAGGCTTTATTCCTTTTCTCAAAACTAAACCCAACACTGTGCCTGAAATGAATCCTTTGCTGAGGACCTGACGCCCAAATCAAGCAGTTGTCAAAGGAATCAGCTTTTAGGAGACTGCTGCTACTTTTGGCAGCCTGTTGGGAAATGCAACATCAATTGAAGCTTCAGGACTTCTCTCCCTCCTAAAGGAAAAGTTAACCTTGAGTTGACAACTATAGCTAGGGACAGCCAAACATGGTCCTGATGAAGATGTGAGAGGAACAATTTTTCAGGTAACCTGTACCTTAACACTATGTATGGAGTGAGACCTGGGCCAAGACATCCAGCCATCTTTTATATTAAAAATATTGTTGAGGAGAAACACTTTTTCTGCCTCCTTCTTACTTTGGAAGCTCCTTGGCAGTCCCATGCCAACTGGAGCTTCTCTCCCACCTCTCTCCTCGTTCCTGGCCTAACCCTACCACAGACTCTCCCCTCAGCTGATCTACAGTGAGAGGCCTGCATTTATGGCCCAGAGGAAAAAAATGTCAGGGAATACATTTTTTTATCATCTGGCACATTTCTTTGGCAGTCTAACGCCATCTGGAACTTCAGGCTTTGTCTCATTCCCAACCACTAATGTTACTGTAGCTGGAATTTTAACTTTAACCCTGTCCCACAACTGGAGCATTCAAAGGATAACTGAGTTATTCCGTAGCTGAGACACTGACAATCCTTCACAGACTTTCTTCTGGCTCTGGTGGCTCACTTTTACTCTTCAAGGCCTGGTTTCCTTTTGACTCTTTCTACTGCCACAGCTAGGCACAGCACAGTTAAAGACTATTAACACAGCTGTATGTTGCTGGTGTGTTTGTGAGCACTATTTAGTGATCTTCCTCTCTAATGGAAAAATAAGTCCTCTACCAGGTAGCATGGTTGTGTCTGTGATGAATTATGGGGAGGATGGGAGGCCAGATGACATCCTTGTGAAGTGAGTGCATTTTTCCACCATCCTACGTGAACTAATAGGGCTGTGTGATGAAGTGGTGATAACATGGACTCCAGACACCAACTGTTATCCTTCTTGCTCTGGTGCAGGCTGAGCACCGTTTCCACCCCCGCTCAGAGACTGTCCCCTGGCATCCAGCTGGGCAGAACAGAAGGATCAAACCAGCTCCATGTTCTTTTGCATCCGGCTCTTACTGTTCCTGCCAACAGAGCTGAGAGGAAGACTGCGTGTTTATTTTCATGTAGCATCTCCCACCCATCAGCTGGAGCAAGCCATGGATCCCTGCCATCTGAATCCTACAAGCAATTTCCCTTTCCCACTCTTCTACCTTGTGTCCATGTTGGAAATAATAATAATAATAATAATAATACTAGGCTTCCCACGTTAGGAGAGGTCATTTTCTGTAGCTCCTGGTACAAGATGTTTCAATATGCTCAAGTTAACAGCACTCCAACTGGGGACCTCTAGATCTCCTCTATTGTGCTTAAATGACAGGAAAGCTGGGCTGTCCAATCCCAGGGCAAGTATAGAAACATCAGCACCCATCTGCCCCAGCACTATAGCCATCATGTCCACAGGGGATGGGAAGGCTCAAAGCACATGACACTAGTGGGTCATTCTTAAACACACACCAAAATCACCTGTGTGCCCATGGGTAGTTGGGCTGTGGAGGAGTTTGTGCCTATTTGAGATGGAGCACACTGGTAGGCAGGAGCTGTCTGCCCCAGCACTCCGCTTATGGGTTGTCATCCCTGCCAGCTCGTGAGACTGCTGCTTGCCTCCATGCTGTCCCCTGGAACCAGAGAGCTCCTCTCCTGTGCAAGCAAATCATCAAATCTTATGCACCTCCACAAGCAATGTCATATATTCCCAGGCTCAAACTCTGGATCCTGAATAGAGATCCCCATCCCTGCAGGGTTTTAGGGCCAGGTTAGATGGGGCTTTGGGCAACCTGGTCTATTGAGGGTGTCCTTGCCCACAGCAGGGGGGTTGGAACTAGATGGGCTTTGAGGTCCCTTCCAACCCAAACCATTGTATGATTTAATCATTCTATAAATTATTTATTTCCAAACCTTTCATCACAGCCAGGACACTTATTCATGTGATTTAAGTGGATTAACAAGTAGACTGGTGATCTGATGAAGCAGTGAATTTGGCAACCGAGCTACAGGATGGAGTTCCCCTGTCCCTGGGGATAGGGCTGTGCCACCAGATCAGAGCTTGAAAGAAGCAGATAGGGGGAAAAATAATTTTTTAAAAAGAAGACTTTTTAAAATGGGTGTTTAGGGGGTGTGAACAGGCAGGCTGGAGTGAGGTCTTCATCTGGGGTTGCCACAATGTCGTCAAACCTGAGTCAGCAGTCAGGTAGAGCAGAGGGAAATAGATGAGGAAGCAGCAGAAAAAGCAGTTTGCCAATAGCTGTTGTGATGTATTTTGGTTAAGAGCCATCGCAAAAGCCTTTGCAAAAGCTTATGAAAGACCACAAGCTGCTCACAGGACCAAACTCAGCTGAGGAACACTTTTTCTCTAATAGGACTCCCATGTTTATTGGCTTATGTATCCACAACAAACAACATGCCCGTTCTCAGTACAGAAATCAGGTGTATAGCCAGAGGTCCTGTTGTCCTGCTGCATTATGTTTAATTGTTAGGAAGCTTCTGAAGTGCACTTTCAGCAGGAGGCATAAAGGACATGTGTGATAACCACTCACAGAACAAGCTGAAAACATGTTTTTAAATAGTGGTCTTCTCTGGTCACACCATTTAGGGTGACATTCAGAAAGCTGAAGGTAATCTCTTGAGCCTGGGAAATGGCTGGCTGCGTGGAGGTAGGTTTTATTCTTCTAGGAGTAAGTGACCGTTGGTTCCCATGGTTTCTCTGAATGGGGTTTGTGTTTGATGTTGGGGCAGCATCTTCTCACACAGCCTGTTCCCTAGCTTGTGGTCCCTTTGCAGTGCCTAAGGGGAATGCATTGGATAAAATGTGTTTAATAAGCCTTTCTCAAAAAGTACAGGGGGAGGAGGAGAGGCCTCCCTCCCCTCAGAAAGCAGCAGCATTAATGCAGGATGTGGTAGGTACAGGTTAGCTTCCTCCTCTCTCTCTCTCTTGGGCTCCCTGGGTGTGTCTCTCACACCTTCCTGTTGAAGCTGCCCCACTTCACTTCAGCAGTCGCTTGGCTAGATAAAAAAGAGCCAATGTACAGCAACAACAACAATAATGACAACAACAATAATAATAATATGCATGGATCATATTGGGATCTGTTCAATTTTCTGATCAGTTTTTCCTCTGAGAAGGCAAGAGATTTTCTGGCCTTGCTCTCCACAAGTGAGGCGGGACACTGAGGAAGCAAATCTGGATCACCAGAGTGGCAACCTGCTGTGAGGCAAGACCCTTCTTCCTCCTCTCCATTAGAACCAGGAATGAAGGGTTACAGCCTAATCAGCTCTCCCTTGGAAGGAACACAGCTGATGCTCAGAAAGAAGGGTAGATAATTTATTTTGCACAAAATTAATTGAAAATATAGGGAAATGACCAGGAGGAAAGAATAGGCAAAAGGGCTGAAAGTGATTAGCATTTGCGAGTGCAGAATTTGCCTGCTCAGGAAGATAAATGGCAGGGGCTCTTTACAAAAGCTAAATCTTGATCCCCACCTCCCCTTTGCCCCTGCTCTCAGATCACTAACTATAGGTCGCAGCTACTGCAGGCTCAAAGAAGAAGATACTGATCTAGGGCAACTCTTACTCCTCTGGGAGATTTATTAAACTAACACCTTTATTATTCAAAATATTTGAACAAGTGGTAGCGGGGTTCCCTTCCTCTTTCAGGGGTCTGCTGATGCCGGCTGTAACACAGGAGAAGAAAGTGGCCACACCGTTTCTCCCCTCTACCGTCCTGCCCATGTGAAGTGACCCCCGTTGAAAGGCAGGCCAAGCTTTAGAACAGATTATTTTGTTTCCCCTCAGAATTGAAAGCAAACACTGCTGAGTCTCCTTTGATGCCAGCTGACCTGAATCAAAGCTCGCAGACCCCAAGCTGATAATGTTTACCAGACACGGCAGTGAAGAAGGGTTTCCAATCCAGCTTCTCACTTGCTAGGCATCCATACTGAAAATTAAGCACAGGGGTAGGAGTTTGGCAGCTGATGGCTGTGACAGAGAGCTTGCAGAAGAGAAAAAGCAAATAGAAAACAAAGCAATGATCTTTCTGCACAGCCCAATACACTGAGGCACCCGACTAACAGGGTGTTATAATCCAGGTAAGTGCAAGAGGCCTTGTTACAGGCTCTGCAGCGCTGGGGTTGGCTTACAGCTGCATCTGTACTAACATAGCTTTCCATTTGGAGGAACAGGGGGAATTCTGTGCTGAAAATACGCATTGGCAGAAAGGCAGAGCCGAGTGAAGGGAAGGAGCAGCAAAAGAAACATTGCTGGTTTTGCTGACAGAAGCAGAAGAAAATGGAAATTGCCACCTGAGGGACTCTCAGTGGCTGATACAGGCACTGGCAGGGCTGGGGATGCAGTTACCTCTGTCATCTGCCGCAGGGAGAGAGAGAGAGATGGTGACAGCTACCCGATCACCACCTGTCAAATAAAACAATGATGTAATGCAGATATTAATTCATAACCTACAATCGTTGTCTCAGAGTCCAGTTCTGTCTACAGCTCTGTGATGGCAAACCAGAGGCACCTCGGTATGGGGTGGTGGGTGAGGGGGAAGGGAGTAATGAACTTGTCTTAGGAGAAAAGCAAAGTCACACAGGCACCTTCCTTTGAGGCACAGGCTGATACACAAGCACTTCAGCTGAGACTATTGAGAAGGGGAGAACGAGAAGAAAGAGGGCAAAATATGTGTGTTCATATTTCAGAAGTCCAGCTGCCCAAAGCAAACGCACACAAAAGGTGCTTTTGTCCCATAGCTGCAAGGTGAGGCGTTTGAGGCAGTAGGAGCAAGCTAAGTATTGCATGATGGGACACAGCTTCCCTTGTGGTGGCCGTAGTGCTGTATGTAAAGCTTCATATAAGATACACAAGAATACTAAACAAAAACCAAAACCAAAACAAACCAAAAAAAACCCAACTCCCACAACTCACTGCAATTCCTTGCACCATGGGGTTGTATCCATACTCCCAGGACACGGCAGCTCCCCAGCCTAGCAGTCACACCAATTCTTCCGGGTTCTTGGGAATGCATCAGCCATCCTGGGGGATGGACCCCTTCAGAAACTGCCTTAAAAAGCAATAGTGGGCTGGGGGCAGGGAAAGCAGCCAAAAGATGTAACACTGAGCCAAAATCCTCTGTGCTCCTGCAGTGAGCAGGGGAGCGGGGGGGTGTTGCTCCTGTGAAACAAAGGCTAATGAGTGTAGCCGGTGTGGGGGAGTGCAGGCCCCCCCACCCCCAGGGTTCAGGCCAGCAGCAGGAGATTTGGCACAGCTGTGTGTCCTGCATACAGGGAGGGGTAACATAAAACAGGGCTGGATCTGAGTCCGCAGGGATGTTGTCCCATCCCCCTGGTCCTCTGGCCTTTTCTCTGTGTGTCAATTACTGTTTAATTGCCATCCCCGAGAGACCACGTTAGGATAGCTTGACCTGGGCTAAGATGTCTCATCTGTCTTTGCTTTTTAAAGAATTGGGGCATAACCACATCGTGTGGCCAGAGGGCTTTGTGCTGCCCCTCTTCACCCCAGGCTTCCCTGTCTTTGAAAAATCGCCAGCTTGCTCTTAGCTCCATAGGCCTCTCTGGGCGAGAGAGCCAGCAGGCCAAAGAGCACAGCACAGGATGTGTGCAGCCCCTCCAGAGCTTGAAGCAGCTACTGTGTGGTGACTGGTGTCCATCAGCTGCCAGACCTGCATTGGCTGCCCCACACAGCTGCTGGTGTGCTCCTGATGTCTGACGTACAGGGGCTGTAGCCTCTTCCCTGGCACTGGTCCCAGCCAAGTCCTACAGCCTTCTCCCAGAGATGTTTTTCCCTCTTATTCTGCAATCTCTGCCTCAGCAGAACCTTGACACTTCAGCATTAGCAATAAATGACACATAATTAAAAAGCATATGTGACAGTGTCATTCACATGCTCTTTGCCAGGAGCAAGTGGCAGAACCCATCTCTCCTCAACAGGTCTCACCCCTTGGCCCCTAGGAGTTTGCCTTCTCTGCTCCTCAACTCATTGTGGAGCTGATGAAACATCAGTGTGATATCCAAGCCAAAAACCCATGCAAGTCCGAGTTTTTATTACTCCCAGACACCTCAGTGCATCCCAGTGAATCCTGGGATGCGTCCTGCCTGAACTGCCTGTGTTTTCTCTAAGAATTTCAGCCTTAAGCTCACTATAAGCCTGGCCCAAATCCACTCCACCCCTTCCCAGTCAGTCCAGCACCTTTGCTTCAGGCTCTGACTGGAGTTTGAAGTAAGACACTGGCTCTCTCAGCCAGGAAACTCAGGCTTGGGGCTGGCACAGGTTTTAGGTTTAGGGAACACAGGTGTGTGGGGGTGCACCCACCCAGTTCCCCCTCCTCCATGCCTGAGCAGTGCTGTCGGTGCGGTGCCTGCAGCAATTTTGCTCCTAAATCACCTCGGCACAGAGCTGCCTCCCAACAACAGCAGTCTTAAAGATGACAGGTATTTAAATATTATTTAGCATGTGGTTTACATGGTGTCTAGTCTTTGCTTCAAAGCACAGCGTATAGAAACTGTACCAGCAAGTCACAATTTTTTAAAGTCCTTGAAGAGCTATAAACCCGACTGCTCCAAAGTAAACCAAATCACTGATGAAAGGAAGACCATGTGTCGTTGCCACAGGTAAGCAGCCAGGCATCTGCTTTCACAAGGCATGTTTAAAGGCCCCCAGTGAGCACACCCTTGCTCAAGTTCCTATCAAAAGGAAATTCAGTCTCAGGAGGATTATTTTTCTTTTTTTTTTTTACCCTGAGAAGCTTTCCAGCCATATGTTGCAAGTCTCAAAAATTCATGGCTGAATCATTTATTTTTAATAGGTAAATATCTTCCTTCTGTCTCTCCCTCATTCGGGCTCGCTTAGCAGGGCCAGAACAAAATGATAAAATACTTTTTTTTTTAAAAAAAAAAAAGGGAATAGAGAAAGGGCCTTGCTTCTTTGCTCCCTTGGATCTGTGGAAGCTTTCCCATGAGAAGCCTCCCCAGAAGGGGAAGGTGGCTGCCTGAGGAAGCACCGCTCCTCACCACCTCGGTATACATTACGGGGCTTCTGGCAAACTGCCCTGCTGAAGCCGGGGAGGTGAGGGGGTGGGGGTGGGAAGTGTCCCAGAAATGGCATTTATGCAATAATAGACTTATGTTACAAGATAACGTGTCAAGCAAAGTTGGATGTGGTTTGCTTTCTGCTGGCTGTATTGCAGCACTTTTGGAAAATAGGTTTCATCACTTCAGCGGTCCCGTTGTTCTCCGAGTTGTCTGCAATCACATCTTGCAAGCTGGAAATGAAACCCTGCTTGCTATCTCTCCTTTTATCTCATGGAAGCAAATAACAGAGACATGTACATGCCTGGATGGGTGCGGTTCTTTGAAATGTGTCACCTGTTTGGTTGCTGTGTGCTCCACAGCCAGCACTGTGACCATCCTCCTGATCCCTTAACTGCTCTGCCATTTTAGTGCTAAAATATCCTCCCCATTGAAAGCAACAGCCCCAACCCAATGTACTCCATCCGGGCTGCTGTGTGACATGTTTTGTGCACGTGTTTTGTGCAGTTCTCAGTTTTAAGAATTGGTCATCTAGGTGGCCTGAATTACGTACTGCAATTGGGTTCTTTGCAGCAATTAGATGTGCACTGGAACCTGCTTTGGCAGGGGGGTTGGACCCTATGATCTCTTGAGGTCCCTTCCAACCCCTATGATTCTGTGATTCTGTATGTAAGCAAATGGATGCTTCCAACTTTGGAAAAGATTAATTTTTTTTTAGTAGGCAACTTAGGCAGTCCTCTTGATTTCTCCCAACATGAGGATTTTTTACCTCACTGGCTTATTTTTGGAAGGGCAGGCTGCAGGAAAAAGGATTAGTGTTAATAGAGGCATGCAATCTCATCTGTGAAAGTAACTTTTCAGAAGTAGGAGAGAAGATTGCGCTGTTACACTTAAATCTATACATGTTTTGCTGACTTGGAATTTGGTACTGCATTTCAAAGACTAACTCACTAAGCCTCATTGGTGTCCTTTGTCTTTTGATGTTTAAGAAGCTTTTCTTTCCAAAGTCTCCTTTTCTTTCAAGGCACTTCAATGAAAGTTTTCTCTTGCCCACCTTCAGAACTGCACGTAGCATCCTTCTTTTCAAACTGATTTATTTTATGTATTCTCTTGACTAGAGGCAGACCATAAATTTGCCCTAATTTCATAGCTAGTGTCTTTTTCCTTTTCATTATATTCTTCCCTTTCCTGGGACTTCTATTTCATCCTAATGAAATAATGTATGTATTGGGGTATGCTCATCCCGCTGAGATTAAACTATAGTTGTCTGTCACTACAGTAAGGACATTAAGTGTATCTGCTGAAAGTAGAATCAACTGATTCCTTGCTGACATTTCATCTGGACTTTTTTTCTTTCTTTCTTTCTTTCTTTTTTCCTTTCTCAAACTACTACTACTTACATGTTCAAATGCAAAAAAAGTCTGTTTAAAAATAAAGTGAAGGGTCAAACTCTGACCTTGTCTTCTGTGGGAACTGGACTGATGTGATGCTTAAGAACATGTTCTGGTCAGAATTCCAGAGATAGAAAGAAGAGCATTTTAATTTTATTTTGGCTTATTGAGGAAGACAGCAATAGATACAGGGTAAAAGACCCACTTATGTCTTCTCGGAAGACTTTAAAACAAACTGTCTTCAGTGACAGTTCTGGGACTTCATTTTTGTATTTCTCTTCAAGCTTTTTGTCATCAAAGGTTTTTGCAGGAAAAGAGGATTATTATTATTCATTTTAAAGAAGTCATCTGCTCCTGGTTCCTCCCTCTATCTCTCTCATTATTTTCTGTTTGTGACATCAAAATTGTTGCTGTGGAAGTGTTTATCATCTCAAAAATAGAAGAACATGACATCATACAGGAAAATAATAGCAAGAGCTGAGGAACTTTTAAAGGTGCCCTTATTTTTACTTTTTATTTTTTTAAACTCTGATTTGAACTGTATCCCCCTGAATAAATCAATTTAGCAGGCGATACACCTCCTGCCTACTATGCCTCTTGCTATGACTTCCCAGAGCTTTCTTGTTTTGATATGAGATTATCAGAAATGGCTCAGTATTTAGACTTCCAAATCAGGGCTAATCACAAAACTGGAACTTGATCCTCAACCAGATTCCCTGGCAAAATGTTCTGTTGACTGTGACT
Organism: Hypotaenidia okinawae; assembly: GCA_027925045.1. NCBI lineage: Eukaryota > Metazoa > Chordata > Aves > Gruiformes > Rallidae > Hypotaenidia > Hypotaenidia okinawae. The sequence goes on from BSDF01000001.1 coordinate 148,464,339, forward strand.
CTTTCCAAGTTAGAATAAAGATTCGTTAATTCCATGCTCCTGATGGTCCTTTGTAGGAGCCAGGCCACATTGTATCTTCCTTTGATGTTCAGTTTGACTGTGGGGGAATAGGGAAGGTTTGGACAAGTCACCATGCTTGATGATGCTCTTCCTTCTTTTTCCCCTGACAGACCTCTTACTCTCGTGTGGTCCTAGGGCATTAGAACATTTTTGATACCTTTCTGTGGTGCTTTGAGGTGGCTGTTGGGTTCTCTATCTCTGCACCAAAGATCTGAAGCTTGTCATGGATTAATGAAGTGTTTTGTGGCAAAGCAAAGGAGGGGCTTGGATTAAGGAGTTGCCTGTGAGTGCCAAAGACTGAATTTAATGACTCAACAGTTGCATTACTGATGCTAGCTGTTGAGGCTGATCTCATGGGAGAATCTGGACTGTTGCCCTGGAAAATGCTTTACTTGCATTCAAGTCTGGGTTGGGAGTAGGACTCTTGTAATGAGTTCTGGAAGTGCTGACTTACCCACAGGAAGGAGCTGAGGGGAACAGTCTAGTTCCGGAAGTCTGCAGCCTTCATTGATCTGAAGCCTTTTGACTTTGAATCCCATACTTCTGAATTTGCTTTTGTAGACAAAGGCTCTCTCATTCACCCTGCACCAATGGATTCTCTTTGCATATCACATTCCTGAACTTGCCTGAGGCCTTTTGATGTTTTAATCATGAAGCGATAGTTCAAGAACCATCAGGAAAGGCTTTTGGTAGCCGTCACAATCCTGTGGACCCAGTCTTCTCCTTATCTGGTGTACTGTTTTGCTGCAGGGTTTGGCTGAATTTGTTGTGGGATGACTTCTTCACACCTGTGGGGTTTTTTTCTGGGGTTTTAGAGGCCTCTGCACAGTTCTTGTCTCCACGTCTTTGTTCCTGCTCATCTGTTTACCATGTCTGTTTCATCAGGTGGGATCATGCAGTCTCTCAGACAGGGAATGTGTTGAAGCAATGTAAGAAGCATCTTCACCCCACAGACGTTTAATGAATCTGCATGGATGCGTTTCCATCCTGGCCAGGACAACTGGAGGGCAAACCATCAGGGTACACGCTGGGCTTGAGGCAGAGGTACCCAAGCTGCTCTTCAAGGTTTCATCATGGATTCACGTGGCCAAAGGGGCTGAATGCAGCATTAGCCATGGCAGGCCAGACACACCTGCCACAGCACCTACCAGCATCTCTGTCTGTCCTGGTGGCTTTTTAGAGAGGGACAACACAGAGAACCATGGTGCAGGCTTTGCAAGGTGGGTCTAGGAGAGATGGAAAGATCCATGTTGGTGTCATGGTGATAAACCCTGTTTGGCTTTTGGATTGAGTTATAAGCAAGGAAGCGAACCCTGTCTGCCAAATAAGAGAAGAAAAATGTTGCCATAGCAGTTTTAGAGGGCTGCCTCAGAGAAATGGTAGCAGAAAAACGCAGTAACTTAATGCACACGGGATAATGGAAAATAGAAGATTTAGACAATAATTTTTATGTGGAGATAAGGACATGCTGCAGACGTGATTTAACAATGGGAACTTTATCCTCATCTTTTTATTTAATAGAAAAGCTGATTACATCCTTTTTCATATGAAAAATGAAACAAACAGCTGAGGGGAAGGGACTGGTAAATTGTTAGCTGCCTATTTAGAAGCACAGGGGCTACAAAGGGTTATTCCAAACACATTGCTTCGTCTTGCCCACTAACTCGTAACTCAAGAGGAATAGCTAATGAATTCTGAAACGTGCAAGTGCATTTCCCAGCATCTCCTGTAATCGATCACTCTACAGGGAGACGATTAATTTATCAGAATTAGAAATTCTTGATAGGGCTGTTTCACAGTTCCTCTACCATTAGAGCAAAAAACAAAACAATGAATTAAAGGAAAAGGAGAATTTCTCCCAAAGATGGCTCTCCAGACAAATAAGATGGGGAGAGGGGAGACCTCATCCATCTCTCCAATATCTAAAAGGTGGTTGTAGTGAGGTGGGGGTCAGTCTCTTCTCCCTGGTTACTAGTGACAGGACAAGGGGAAATGGCATGAAGTTGCATCAGTGTTAATTTAGTTTGGATATTAGGAAAAATTTCTTTGCTGAAAGGATTGGAAGAGTAGATGTTGTGCTGGTGACATGGGCAAGTGTTGGACCTAGTAGGGCTAGATAGATAGTTGGACTCTATGATTTTGAAGGTCTTTTCCAACTGAAACTATTCTACGATTCTAAGACTGAACATATTGTGATAATGGAATTATTTTGTCCTTGGTAAGGAAGTTAGTGAGGTCAGAGAGTAAACACCCTACATAGACACCTATGAGCTCTCAATCTAGATTGGTGCCAGGTCTCAGTGCTTCCTCCTAAGCCATTCAGACACTCTTTGAAGGACCATCTTAATTTTAAACTTGTTGACTCACTGATAAACTGCTGAGGTTTGGTTTCGTGGCCAGAAACATTGGACATCTGACCTGCTCTTCAGGTTGGTGTCATCCTCAGGAGGTGCTGGTGGCAATGGTCTCCACAGCAGCCCCTGCCAGGAGATGTGACTTTTCTCCTCATCCCTGGCAGAGTGGAAGCCACCAGGCCCGGGGCCACCAATGATGGCTGCAGGGCTCTGGCGTTTCACAAACGTTGGGTGCACATTCACTTGTAAAACCTGAAGTCTTCATGTATGCTTATCTGGAGCTCAGTGTGATGGGACCCTGAGTCTGGGGCTTGTGAGCGCTACTGCGGTGCAAATACTAGCTAATGACTGGTAAAAGTAAGAACAGGAAAATAAACTAAACAAAAGCTTAGTTCAAACTCTACTGAAATCAGCGAGGCCTTTCTTTTGAGCCCTTTAGGACTCTGATTTGGCTCTTGGGAAAAGTTATTCTTTCCCACGAAAGAAAAACCTCAAAGTATGTTTGTTGTTCCTGTGTCCAAGTACGGGACTCTGCCATGTTTCCTTCGCATAATGAAGAGTTATAGACTTATTCCTAATCAGTTCACAGCAAGGAGTGAAGAAGAGATCCTACACCACAGGCATTATCTTACAGATCATAAGACCCAGATGACATTTCAGGAAGAACTTCAAAATCCTTTTTTCCCTTAGATAAGCTATCATCTGCTCTGTAAGCTGAATTGTTCTATTTCCACTCCCCCGCCCTCCTGTTTTCATTAATATAACCATTCGCACAAAAAAACACAAGACTCTTGTTTCTGGAAACTTCATATTCTCCTGCTGCTTGTTTCCCACCCCTGAAGTTTTCATTCTCTGTTAGAAACCTGATAAATCGCTTCCACTGAGCTCAATTATGGTATCACCAACACGGTTTTATCGCTTTGGGTGATAAGGAACAAGCAGCAAGCACAGCCACAAAACCTGCAGGAATACAGATTACATTTCTGTGTCATTTGCTCCATTAACAGTTTGTATGGCATATTCAAGAAGGGGGGAAGGAACAAAAAGACGGCGTGATAGAAAGAGATTATATCCTTTATGTACCTCAGATGATTACAGCCAAGGTAATGCATCAATTATGAGCCTCAGGTAGGGCCTTCTGAGACCAGTGGAAGAACTTTCATCAGCTTCAGGTAGGACTATGCATTTGGAGCGGAGTGCCACTATGTAATCAACGCTGACAAAAATTGGCAAGGAAAAAAGAAGCAGCTAGTGAGAAAAGAAGAAAGGCTGGAAAGGCTGCAGGCCTTCCTGCTGCCTGGGACATGAAGGTTCACAGCAAACTCCACCGAAGCCAAAACAGATCCATATCTACATGGAAATAAGGAAACCACTACATCTGAATGAGATTTTGCTGATCCAGTCTAATTAACCTGGTAAATGTTCAGGTACTTTAGTAATTAAACTTTAACTTTGGGAACTAAATTGCTTCTAAATAAGCTGCTGGGATTTACCTTTGGCATGGAGATCAACAGTGTTCTACACTACAAGAGCCTGAAGCATCGTTATGACAACCAGCATTAGAGTCTAAGTCACTGCCAGAAAGCGATTTGAAGAAGAAGAGACAAATAGGTAACTACAGCCAGGAAGACCTGTGGAAAGACAAAAATAAAAATAATTTTAACCAGCAGAATTTCATCTAGAATTTCAATAATTTGCTGTTATGATCTACATGTGCTGAAAAACAAAATACTTGGTGGAAAGTTAGTGGGTGAATCTGTGGTGATAATGACAGGTTACTGAGCAAGAATAATGTCTGGTTAATAATCACTATTCAAAACATGTCTAAATGTTTCTAAATTACAGGCAAATTGCAGCTTGGAAAATATACAGAATACCTGTAAGACAGGAGGGTCTGTCTCAAGAAGGCTGTGAGAGTGGCTATGAATGACCTCATTGGCATGACTTCCCAGGGCAATGCTGCACAAGGAGAGGGACATCAAACAGAAGCAGGCACATGGTCATGCCTCTGTGCAACATGGGAAGACCACTTCTGGAGTGAGAGGCCCAGTTCTGGGGTCCTGAGGATGAGGAAATACTGGTGAGACTCCACAGGAGGACAGTCACTGTCACCCTCTGCCTGCAGACCAAGCCTTCCCAGGTCTGGCTTTGGGTGGACAGGCTAGTTTTCTTTCCAGGAAGGAGGCTGGGCAGTGACTTATGTTCTTACATATAGTAAAATCTGTCTGATAAGGGAATGGCGGGGCGGTATAATGTTGCAGACAAGGGGATAACAAGATCTGGTGGGTAGAAATTGAAGTCAGACGAATTCAACCTTGACACAAGATGTAATTTCCTATCACTAAAGTTAATGGGATGTCAGAGTGCCCTGAATGGGGGAGGAGGAGGGCTCCATCCATGACCATGCTAGGCACCTCTATCAACTCATGATAGCACATGCCCTTTACAAAATGCTGCTCTCTTAAAATCAACTTCCCATAATCTGTACAAAGTCACGGAGAGGGGAGTAGACAAGAGGGGGCAAGCCACAGGGGATCGGGTGCAGAGGGGAAATTGAGGCAGGGGAGATTCTGGCACGGACACACGCATATTATTTCCACTGCTGCAGATGTTTATAGAGATGAAAATATGAGGATTTCCCTGCTTGTTGTGTCCTTCCTCCAGAGGTTGTCTCCTTGTTCTCCCCAGGAGGGCCTGGGGACTGCTCCATGGCTTGGTAGTGCTAGCATGCCCTGCTAAGGCTGTTAGTGCAATGAACCTCCCTGCATCCTGGTTCCATGCAGTTGTCCGAGGGGCTCTGGAGGGATAATTTTGTCCTGACAAACAGATACGTATTTCAGATGAAGACAGAAAGAAGAAATGTAACTCCAACTGGACACAATAAATCTGAACAGGACAGATCACAGAACACCAAGGGAATCATGTGGTGCTGGGAGATGGTATCAAGACCTCCTCTACATTTTATTTAGCCCATTACCAGAACCAGAATTAGACCTTTGGGTAACATCTACTGGTGTCCACCATGCCAAGCACAGACCACCTGGTAGCGTGGTGTCCCACAGGATCCAGGACACGCTGCCTCCTTGCTGCCCACCCCTCCCTAGCAGCATCAGCGCACCTCCTGGGCTGCTGGACCCCAGGCTTAACTCCTGTTTCCATGATGCCAACACAGTGCCGTGCCCCAGAAGAGGCAGGAGGGGCTTCTTGGCCTTCAGCTGCCTGAACTCTGAGCAGAAATGAAAAGCTGTTGGTAGATGCCTGAACTTCTCTGGTTTCCTGCTGAGCCTGGCTGCAGCCCTTTAATTAGGGGAAGTTAATTACATTTGACAGAGGAAAAGAGGCTGTCAAGTAGTATGGGAGAAATTCTTTTTGATTCAGCAGAAAACATTTTAACCTAAGGTGTCCTGAAGGCAGCAGGCACAGATAGCAAGCCGGCATGCCTGTGAGCGGGATGTGTTGTCTTATCAGCAGCATTTCCCCTTCACTGGGGACGTGTCCTATTTGGACTGTGGCAGAAAGACAAGAGATGAAAGGCTGCCGAGGCTGAGGTTTTGTACCAGCCAGCAGCATCCCACCATCCTGCTGCATCAGAGGCAGCAGCCGCCAGCAGGGTGAGGGCTGCTGGGGCACGTTTAGGCTGGCATTGGACCTGAAGAAGGCTTAGGATGGGTAAAACCTCTCTACTTATTTGCTTATCAAAGGATTTAGGCTGAGCTTTACAGAAAATGCTGGCACGGGCTGAGGGCAGGAGGACATCCAGGAGGAACCCTCAGGCTCCTTAGTTCCTGGACCTCTTTGAAAACCACAAACTTCCTCTCCCCTCCTGCCCCTGAGGGGGCTGGGACCAGCTGAGGGTGCTTGCTTGTGACTTATTTCATAATGAGGTTAAATAATCGTGATACCTCATAACTTAAACTCGCTGCACTCCAGTGACGAGCGCAACGCGGAGCCTGGAGAGCTGGCGATCGCAAATAGTTAACTAACAAGTGTTTACAGTGCCTCATGATAGTTGCTGGCACTAAGACAAGGGCAGTAAAAAGTGGATTAGATGAAGATAAATGGGAGACACAGGCAGAAACAAGTACTCCAGCAGATGTGTGTGGAAATTAATGGGGTGGTGATAATAACAAATTCTGATTCGCCACGCAGTAAATGTGTCTCTCGATAATCGGTTTCCAGTAGGATACCAGCCGGGCATGCAGGAGACAGAAACCTAAATGGGGTGACATCCCTGCCTTGGATAGACATCGAATAGCTCAAAAAAGAGAGCTGGAAAAGTTGAGTTTGCTTTGCCCCCTGCAGTGTTACCCTCCCCTCCGAATTTTATTTGCTGGATCCAGTCTCTCGACAAATAAATCCGCAGGGCTACTGGGTGTAGATATCTCCCAACTTGAGCATAAGGCTGGTGGTCAGCAGGTCTTGGTCATGTTCCAACTTCTGCCTCAGATATCCTGTCTGGCGTGGGGCGAAGGGTCACTACCGACCCCGCATGTCCGCTCATCTACCCAACTGGGATGTGAAAGCTCCCACACAGCACAACGCTTCGCCAGATGTGTGGTTGAACTTCGTGTGTTTATGTTTGTGAGGAGAACATAGGATGAAAGGCATTACAGAAATGCAAGATATGATTTGTTATGATTTGGAAGCCGTTCTGTTTCAGCAGTGCTACTTTCAAATATTTGCACCCCGCAGGCATTTCCAGATAAGGACTCAAGCCCAGCTTTTCTTTTCCGGTCCCATTTTTTAAAGAAACAAAGCCATGTCCAAACCTTTCAGAAATGGGTCTTTGAGCTTGCCTGCTCCAGCCTGTGTGACTGCAAGAACCAGGCTGTGGCTCCACAGCCACGGAGGCATGAGAAGCAGTCCCCTGCGCTCGCCTCTCTCCCCAGTACCTACGGATGCACTTCGTCCCTCGGCTTCACCCTGCACATAGAGTAGAATTACAGAATGTGTGAGGTTGGAAGGGACCTTTAAAGGTCATCTAGTCCACCCCTCCTGCAGTAAGCAGGGACATCTTCCCTAGATCAGGTTGCTCATCCATCCTTGTGGATGTGTGCAACCAAGGTAGCTCAAACCCAGCCAGGGCTTCATCTGCATCTGTTCCTTGGAGCTGGGATGAACCAGGAGAGAGGAAGTGAGTGGCAGGGGGAAGTCGTGAGTAGGGGCGGGGGTTGGTTGTGGTTCCCCTCGTAGAAGCATAAGCTGCTTGCACTGTCAGGGTGCAGGGCTGCAATGCTGTTTCCTTGGCAGGGAGATCCTTCAGAAGAATCCTGTTCCTTCAACCTCTGAATCGTAGTTTGCTGCTGCCACCTGAAAATGGTTTTCTTTGCTTGCTTTGCTTTGAGAAAGGGTTGTTGGGTTGTTTGGGTTTTTTTTGAATTGGGGTCATTTTGGTGACTCTGATCCCAGAGGAGTGTTTTAAACACATTTCCCAGCAGAATGGAGGTTGGGAAGATGAAATTCAGCTTGCAAAGGACCTGACCAGCCAAGCTGGGACTGCCATGGTGACGAAGTTGTCAATGTGTGTGGAGCTCAGGCTGTAGCAGGGGAAGGGAGAGGAGAAAGAGGAGGAAGGGGAGATGGGAAGCCCGGAGGGTGGTGTCACCACTGGGGTAACTCTAAGAAGGACACCCCCCATCACTGGTACCTGCTATTTCTGCCCATGTGCCTGGAGTGAGGCTGGGTGAGGGTGAGAACAAATCCCGTGGGGCCTCTCTGAGTACCTGTTAAAATCCAATAATTTAAAAAAGGAAGGAAGGAAGGGGTGCTAAAGACAAATAAGATGGAACTTATAGATTTCTGTGTCACATCCTAACATAAATATGACACATTCCACTCCCAGCAAGCACCTCACTGCTCGAAGGACGGTTTTCCCTGCTGAGAGCTCTGGCTGCATGTGAGAGCACTGCTGAGAAGCTCTGTCCCCAGGCCCCTCTTTCCCAAACTCCCCTTGTTCAGCCACATCAGTCCTGGGGTCTCTTGCCTTGGGCTCGGGCAGCGAGGGGGTGGACATCTGAGAGCCGTGGCCAAAGCCCCCAAAAGCAGTGAGCAAGGACCTGCCAGCTCCAGAGGACCGACTGTTTAGCCCAACCGAATGCGTCTAATTTTCTCAGTCACCGCTTCTTGCGCACATGACCCGTTAAAAGGATTAAATTAGAAGAATTCCCAGAGCTAATCTAGTGATGATATTATGAGAGACAGGAGCTCAAGCGTATCCCAGAGGTGGCTGATCGGGTTTCCTAGGATGTATTATTTATGGGGCCATCTGCTTTAGACAAGTACTGAAGTCTGAAGGGGAGGAGGATTTAGATAGAATTCGCTCATTTAACTGGGTCGAGGTGGGGGGTGGGGATGTTGCGGGTTTCCACCCCCCACCGCTCCCAAAAAATGCCAGTGTAGTTATTTATGGAATAAAACTGGCAGCAGGGTACCTGTGGCCTTCAACAAAACACTGCTCAGCTCTGAGAGCTGGCGCGTGTCCTCACAGAAGGGGCCATTCATAGCTTGGTCCATTAGAGTAATGGAATGTGAGGAAGCAGGGGGAGCAGCCAAAAGAGGCAGTGTCCGCAGGAGAAGAGGAAGAATTTCCCCAAAATAGTGAGTTTAGTTACTGTACAGCTCAGTAACTGCAGGGTTTGTTGGCCCCTATTATACCCAACACGAAGCAAAATCACAAATGTAAAAAAAGAAACTGTCTCTCTTTCTGATCTGGGATGATGGGCAATTTAAATAATATGGGCCAAGAAATCTGAAATAAAATATCTTCATGAACAGGATTTGTGTTCCTTCCCTTCTTGTCCATCTCCCCTGGTGCTAAAACCAGCCACCCTCTGCTGACATTTCCCCATCACGGTTGCATCATCAGATTTCCAAACATCGAAGCTTCCTCTGGCTAATGTCTAAGCCTTTCTTAGTGATCAGGAATGAAATTCCTAATTTCTTTCAAAGCTTTGCTTGTGAAAGTTCTGCTAAACCTTTACATAGAAATCTGCTGGAAGCTACCTGTCAGTTTGCTGCCCATTTTCCAGTAATTCAGACTAATGACTCGTCAACTGCCTTTCTTTTCTTTTTCCTTCTTCCCTTTGCATCTGTCTAGAAGTAGCTTTCTGCTCCAGTTACTGGTTTAATAACACAAGGCTCTCTACCGAGGGGAAATTCTCACCCAGTCATACCCCATTTGTCTCATGACTATTTTCATAATCCTTATTTTGTTAGTTATTACACTCACCCCCCAAAAAGTAATCTGGGCAGCTGGCTGTAGATTTGTACCTCTGAATTGGGGTACTGCATCTCCTAGGCACTGGACCCTCACAGGACAGTCCCTGTGCAGGGCATTAGGTTTCCATCTGATATGTGACTTCTGACAATGATCCATGTGCTAAATGTTCAGGCAGGGAAATGCAGCCCGTGGAAGGTGCCTGGGTCAGGCCGTATACCAGGATGTCTCCCCCTTTGCTGCGGTGTCTTTCCAATGTAACTGCCCCCTACAAACCACCCACTGTTCCCCCAGCTGTGGCATGTCCAGGGAACATCCAGCTCTTCCAGCTGGCGGACAGTGTAGAGGGACACAGCAGCCAGGAGGAGGGAGCACCAAAAGCTCCTCTCCAGGCACATCAGCACTGCATCCCCTGCATCCCTGACTGTCATCCCCTGCTCTCTGGTGCCTGATCAGTGAGGATCAGGGTGCTACAAGTCAGGTGCATATGGCAGAGGAGAGACGTGAGGCCCCAGGTGCAGGGCCACCCCAGAGTGTCTCTGTGTGCACTGCCATAAGGTGCCACGTGAGCAGCCTCTTGGTGTACGCTTCAGTCTCTAAACTAGACCCAGCTGTGCAGACCAGACACAAACCCACATGAAGATTAGTGCTGGGGAAGTATCTTCTTGCTGCAAAAATCAGAGTTGGTAATACGATAAAAAAGCAACCAAACCCCTGGAGTGCCTTTTTTGCTCCCATTGCTGTGAGGTTGTAACAGTGGCAGATCCGTCTCTCTTCCTCCCAGCCCAAAAGCCTCCTGAGGACTGGATTTCTCTCCCAAAAGGGCTCTGGTTGGCAGCCCGTCTCCTGCTGCAGGGCAATGACTCACAAGAGACAAGACCTTTGAACAGGAGAGAGAGCCAGGGATTGCAAAGCCCTTGCAGGACAAAATACAGGAAGGGCTGATGTCAAGCGGCCTTTGAGCAGGTGTCTCTGCAGAGGCTTCTTCGTTTTCCTGCAAACCAGGCAGAAGACTGATGAGAGCTTTGTAAGGAATACTGATGAGCAAGATGCATGGTTCCTCCACATGTGTTTGTGTAGCCCTTATCACAAAGTGTTTGGCTGCTGCTGCCCTGCAATGACATCAGGGATGAATCCAGTCAGATTTGGCTGTCATTAGCCACCACAGCTACGCTGCGGGGCTTCCCAAGTTGCCTCTTTTGTTCAGGATCATGTTCTTCCAGGCAGCTGAAACTATCTTTCTCACACCTCGCTGGTGTTCCATGGCGAGCCCAGTTGTTCAAGTTCAGCTTCCCATTTCCACATCTTCTCTCACCATATGCTGGTTGGGTGCATCGCTGTGCTCGGCTCCACTGTTGCTGCTTTAGTCTTGTGCTGGCTCAGTGAGTTAAATTGGCTGGGTGAAGAGACACACTGTTGGAACCCAGGTGGCATAACCAATGAGAGCATTTCCTGGAAGGGACAAAAGGAGAAGAGAAGGTGTTCGTGGTGGTGAGCCATCAGGGTAGCTCAGTCATCTAACTGGTCTTCATCCCTGCCTGGTGCCTCCTGTCCTCTGTGCTGCAGCTCATTCAGGCAGGTGGATCAGATGATCAGGTGAAGTGATGGGGAGGTTGTTTCTCTTTTTATCCTTGGAGTACTTGCAGTCAAAGCCACTTTCTTGATCTGTATGACTGCACGGCTATATGAAGAGCTGTGTCAGCAGACACAACAGCATGGGAAGAAGCGAAGAAGCAGGGTTGGTATTGTATCTCTGCTGTTAAACAATGTTCATCCCATTGGACCCTCAGGGATCAGACTTGAACCTAAATTTTAGTTTTCTAAGAGGGCAGATCTCTTCAAGAGCTGATGTTTCCTGTGGTATCAATGAGGATTTTAAAAAAGGCAGCTTTTTGAGTCTTCCAGGTCCTGTTCCTTTAGGTTTGGATGCCCACCCTAGGTAGACTGGGTTTCGTACAGTAAATGGCAAGCTGCAGCAGTGGTATTTTTGAGGTTTGCATGACCATGTTACTTCCAAGTGGTGGCAGTAAACACAGACTTGCTCCTCAGTATTCCTATATGACTGTGGATGTGTGGCTGGTTGCCTTTAGGTGATCCTGGTGTTGAGTACCCAAGCCCTTATGGACTTTATGCAGCTGCTTCACCACTATATGTCTAGATATGTGCCATAACTGCAAATACTCACTCCCATATGGCCAGACATCTTGAGGTCTGATCCAATCGGTACATCTATTTCCACTGAACACCTGGATGTCTATCTTTTCTTAGCTTTTGTGGTGCTAAAAATGCACAATATGCCCTAAAATACAGCAGTAACTGCATCAGAAGTTTCTTTAAACCCACTGTGATTTCCTTATGCCATTTGCATTGTCAGTGGGAGGCCCCACTGAAAACCAGACCTTTTCAGGATGCAGCTGCTACTCTCGTTGACTGTCCCTGACAAGTTACAGATTCTGGTAAATCACTTTGATATTCCTGATGTCCATTCTGTCCGTTCCTCCTGGATTATCCATAGCAAGGGGTAAAACACCCTGTTCCTGGAGTCAACCCAGTTTTGTTGTTGCAGCCCTGTGAGGTTTTGAGCATGGCTGGCATTTACTGGGAGCACGGCTGGCATTTACCAGGAGTATGGGTCTTTAGAAGCCGGGACTCCTCATTTGCTGCAGTAAGATGAGCTTGTAGGTCCTGCCTTCTCCCCCTGGCCCTGCTGCTGACCCCAGGTGTGCCATCCCCCCAGGATACCCTCATCGTGCCTGCTCTCAGCCCAGCTGCACCCATGGGTCCTGGCTCCCAGCACCTGCAAGGAATTAGGGAGCACTGAAGAAGTCCCGGGCGAGGGTCGCTCATCCTACAGCTGGCACAAAAGCCTGAATTCCTTTCACATGAGAACACGGGTACATCTGCTTGCAATCATCTTTCTCCAGGCAGTCGGCCTGATGGAGCAGAAATGTGATTCCCCACACTCGGTCCGAGGAGCGCTCGGCAGACGCCTGCAGCCCAAGGGCTGGGACTGGGGAGAAGGGGGAATAAACGCGCCTCTCAGGCCCGGCATCCCCAGCAGTCCCGAGGCTCCCGTGCACGCAGCCTTGGTCGCTTCTGGCCCTGCTCGCAGGAGGTGAGACCTGCTGAAATAAACTTGTTCCGTGGCACGAAAGGTCATTTCTTCTGGCCAGGCACTTGGGAAGGAGACGGGAAGCGTATTATTTTCAAGGTAAACTGATAAAATATTTGTTTGCTGGAGGAAGGGGAGGAATGTAAAAACAGTGTCAGTATTCTAACAAAAAAACGTACTGTGATGTCTTACTCCTGACCTGGCAACAACTGCTGGGTGCTGTAAAGAAATGTTTTCACCTTCAGCGGTCTGTAGTCTCATGCAGGGTGTTTTCCTTGCTGGAAGGATGCTCTTTGTCCGTCTGTACAAGCATGTGTGTCTGCGTGTGTGAATGCATGTTCCACAGTGGAGGAAATGGCTGAGAATATTAAGAGTGAAGGGCAGCAAGTGGACACAGAGGAGTATTAGCAGAGTCTTGGGTCATGCTGTCCTTTGTTTCTTAATATTTTCTTTATTGCAGCTGATCAATGAGGAAACAACTCAAACAAATCACTAATTCAATGAAAGCTCCAGTTTGTAGCACAGAGCCGTTACTGTTTATGTACTTCTGTAGATTTGTCAGATTGTATTTCAAAACTTGTCTTTCATGCTGTTACATGAGAGGGCCAAAAAATTAATTTCTAAGTGCAATTAAGAGTGCCATGTTTGGGGAATAAAGGGAAAGTATTTTTAACAAGCGCAAGCTTGACGATTCAGTAGCTCAGCCTCACTGATTCTTGAAAGCAAGCTGAAAGCAGCGGCCACTGTGTATTTCAAATCCTCAGATTTGATCGTCAGTTAATACATTTGTAAAGGCTGGGTTGCCCCCTTCCCCTAAGACTGTTTTTTGCTGGCTCATAGTCTGGAAAACTTGAGGACTTAAGCCAGATCTGCAGAAGACAGCATAGGACACGTGCTCTGCCAGCACAATGACGCAATTGTAGCAGCAGTGCCCTGAGGGCATGTGTGTCCCAGCCCAGCCACAGCTTCCCTCCGGTGGGACTTACTAAAATGGTCAGAAGTGTCAACTCACCCTGTCCCTGACTAATGCAGAGGTGCAGGAAAATGCTGGCCTGGCAGGCTGGGAACAGGGACTCAGGGCGAGGCATCCTGCTTTGTGTTTGGTGTTCCGTGTTTAACTCTTCTTCATACACTTCTCCTAAACTCTTTGAACTGATCTCTTCCCGAGACCTGCCAAGGTCTTCTTTGAGGTCAGGATCCATCCTTGGCCTCAAACAAAAGCCTAATGGAGAGCTCATCTGAGTAAGTCCAGCATGGGGCACTTTAGAAATATAACTGGCTTAGTGAAGTTCTTAGTGTATGAATAGGATGGAAGAACGTTGTCTGTCCCTCAACAAGTGCTGGCAAGAGTGATGACCAAACACTGTTTAAAACAAATGCAGCACGCAGGGGTCTGTTCCCTTGCATGCACATTTAAGCATTGCAGTTTATTGTCTGCCTACCCATGAACACACAGAACTTGAAGCTGGCAGCTGAATGACCTGTGCCAGTGCATGAAGATCCAAGGGAAGTGTCTGCCATTAGAAAACAATAGGAAAACCCCATTTATTCAGCACAGGCTGAAATACAGAAATGTTTGCATGCTGTGTGTGGCTTGACTTACACTATAGGAAAGACTTAATGATGTACAGAAGGGTGGTCTGAAAGAAATCTGGTATTTTCTGGGGCTTCTCTCCTGAGTGTTCATTTGGATGTTGCAACACACTGACACTCTGTAACAAATCCATTCTGGTATTATCTAGAGGCCTCATACTCGTTACCTTTTGGGTTTTTTTTCCCTTCATATGGCGTCATTCCCTGTGAATATCAATGCAGATACATGGAGGTGAGAAGCTCTCCAATGACAGACACAGATGGGATGCCTTTAAGGCTCTGTCAATGGCCTTTGAAAATATTGATGTATTTACTTTTATTTTTTTCGGTGGTTACTGAGAAAAGACGCTGAAGCCTTTGGAGCTGAAGAGTTAACAAAGCATGGAGGAGACCTGGATTTTCAGTTATAGTCCATTGCTGTGGCAGTCAGCCAGCCTGATGATTGGGTCTCAAGGTAGCACTGGGAGACCACGCATCTTCCTGACTCCACTTTGTGAGGGCTGTGCTTTGCAGAGACTGCTCTGACCACTCACCATGCAGCTTCCATCCTCAGCAGGAGACACAAGACTTTTACTTCTGAGAGTAAATATAATTTATCAAAGCCTTACAGATTTGGGTCCCACTCTCACCCCTTGGTCTTTCCCATTTGTTACTCCGGCAGCCTTTGCCTGCTCTCTGCTGCTTACCTGGAGTCCCTGTGCTCCCAGTAGCACTGCCGTCAGCCATCGTGCTTCCTCAGGTATCACCACTGCCATGCAGCTGGCAGGAAGAAGGTAACGGTTAGGCCAAAGGGAAGCTGATGTTGCCTGAGATTTTTGTATAAATTTGGAGCTATCAATTTAACAGGGAATTTGTAAATGCACAAACTCTGTGCTACCGCCTGTCTTTGCCTTCCTTTCGCATCTGAGAGAGATACATTGATTTTAAGGCTGGGAGACATCACTCGGGGCTGACCACCTGCATAATTCAGACGCTCTGACATCCCTGTATAAACTCATGTTTCAGGCTCAAGGAGAGCACTCGTGACAGAGACTGTCTTTTAGTGAGGGGAAAAAACCTTCCCTTGATTAAGAAGGATCCGAATAATTCACGACAACCCTTCTGAAGTTGTTTTAGTGTTGCCCAAGAAAAACACCTCGTACCTTACACATGCTTGTTAACACCCATCTGATATTTTTCCTTGGGAGTTAGACTCCGAGCCCATTACACATCCAATTAGGTTATAAGCACTCCGGGAGCAAGGCTGCCTGGCTGCCTGCTCACGCGTCGCCCGTGCACGGAATTCAAATATCAGTAAACAAAATATACATGTTTCATAACTGTAATTGCTCTTGTCACAAAGTCGGCCTCAGATCATTTTGGATAATTTATTCCTGAAGCTGCTTACAGGGAAGGGAAAAGGCACATAGATATGTTTTCCAATATGCTGCTATGCAGAGAATGTGCTCGGATCTTTGAACAGCCCTGGTTCGTAATGTTTATTTGCATAGAAGAGGTTAGCTCTGTGTGTGTGTGTGAGAGCTTAGTTTTAAATGAAAATATGTGAAGTTTAAGTGGAAACCAGAGATAAATATGGGAGAGAAACCTCTGATGAAATAAGAGGCGGTGGAATTTGTCCATAATGAAACCAAAACCGAAGGTATTCTGTTAGCCTTTGTTGTATTTTGTTTCTTTTTTAGCCTAGCTGGGAGTTGTCTGTGCGCTTGCAGGGAAATCAATCTGTGCCTTGGGCAGGGGATCTCTCCGTGGCTAGGGGAGACTGATGGATCGTTTCACATATTGAGACTGCAGGTTTGATGGGAACTGTACAAGAATGGTGAAAGCAGGGGAGATTTGGAGGGTTTTGGCTTCTTTACTGAAATATATACCATGCAACACATGCTCCTTTTTTTTTTCCAAATAAAAAGTCCTCTCACTGCTATGTATTTCTCTCTTCTTTCTGATGTGTGCTTCTCTTTTCTTCCTTCCACGTATTTCTCTCCTTCCTCTCTAAACATTTCAGTATGGCTTGTTTTAAGTACAAAATAAATAAGTTGTGTAAGATTAGTACTACGGAAAAGCTTTTCCATGGGCATATTTAGTGGCTTTGTAATGATTCTGTTATTCTGTTATATTGTTGTGAGTTTGGTTTTTTTGCTTTTAGTGTAACCCCATTTCTCATTAAATAATTGAGGCAAACCTGATAAAAAAAAAATCATATGGAATGATCAAGGATAAAGTGTTTATATTCCTAAACCCAAAGCCAAGTGTTGCGTTTGAACTAACAGGACCAGGATTCTGCTTGCCCATGCACCTCAGATTTGCTCAGCAGTGGGCCAGGTGAGGTCTCTGAAAAATGAGCTCCCACGCTGGGTACTGCATGCTGCAAAGTATGACTGATCCTTGCTCCCCCAGTTTTCCCTTCATTGAAAAAACAAAAAGGCACCAAACATCCTATCTGCTCCCGTCTCATCGGTTGAGCCCCCATCCCCAATGGTATTTAAAAGACGTGTAGATGTGGTGGTTTAGTGATGGGTTAGTGGTGGACTTGATAGTGTTAAGTAAATGGTTGGGCTCTGTGACCTTAAGGGTCCTTTCTAACCTAAAGGATTCTGTGATCTTACCATGCCTGATGAACACGTGATTACCAACAGCAAAGTTACACCGCATGCTGCACGCTGTCCCTGCATCTGTATTAATCAACGTGGAAACTGTAAGCTTAAATGACCATCTTGAAGACAGAGGGTCAACCCAGTTATTATTTGAGTGAAAAATAAACAAACTAATACCACTGTGTGGCCTTTCCTGATTTACAATGTAGTCATTACTGTGCTCGTGCTGTTCCTGTAAGGTACAAGAAGTCCTCAAAGGTCTGTGTGTGTGTTTATGGCTAAACACTGACCCAGACATGTGGCAGAGAAAGAGACCAGTGTCACCAGAGCATCACTGTGTGACTACCCTGCTCACATCCTCTCCAGCTCCAAATAATGTTCAGCCAATTAGACTTACAGCCACTGCAATGCTACTACTAATTACCAGTTGAAGGCATCTTTCCATCATGACCATTAGGTGGTAACATTTACCTAATAGAAATGCTGCCACTGTCCTTCACTTAGGAAGAGTATCACAGCCCTGCCGTGCGGGGTGTGAAGAGGTGTTAACCTAGGGAAATGTTCTTTAGGGCAAAAATAACTGCAGCCTCCTTTTAGGAAAAAAAGGAGTTGGGTATGAAGGCTTATAATGGCAGATCTTGTGAAAGGAGGAGAAGATTTTGGTAGAAGTTAGTTTTGGCAGAGATGTTGGTGTTGGTTTTGGTAGGAGTAAGTGATTGAATTGCTCAACACACCTTGAGGAATTACAGCCTCTGAATTCCTATTTCTGAAGCGTATTAGCTCTCTGGTTAAACTGTATATCTAGCTGAGCCAAAACTGAATTATCTGGACCCAAAGCAGGTATGTCTTGCCCACCAGGCCCTTCCTGATGGAGAGGAAACAGCATGCTAGAGATGGACCGCAGCAGTGTACTAGCTCCTCTGTGCTTCAGCCATCCCCAGTGGCGAGAGCTCAAGGGGGTAAAAGCAATTACGCCGATGCTTAGAGGAGGTAGCGGGGATTTCAGAGGCCTGTCTACATGAATAAATATGGGCACATTCTTCTGCTTGGGTGAAGGAGAGCCAGCATCAGTTCAGAAGTCGTGCAGCCTTATTAGCACAGACAGAGATAATGGACCCTGCTGTGAGCTGGGTCAGGCCCCGCGCCGGGCTTTGAGATCGGAGCCCAGCGGCACATCCCTCCACCACCCACTGAACACCACCCCAGGAGAGCAAATTGCTGGGGGTGATACGCCTGCCTTCCCACACCGCTGATTTTGTGAGATCCAGGCGTAGCAGCAGCAGGCTGGGATTTAATCTTTCGGAGATAAATGGGGTACTGTAGGGCTCTTACAATTAAAAATACATACATGTGCACACAAATGCAGGATGAATGCCTGAATGATCATAACAGGCAAAGAAAGACAAAAAAAGCCCTTCAAATTTCCCTGCCTCTCTGTGGTGGTACTGCCAGGTTGGCACACGCACCCTTTGGAATCACTGGCACCCAAGCACAGCTGGGTGCAGCGAGGCTGCACTCAGGAAGATTAAAGAAGTCACAACCTCTGACTCGGCAGCAGCACGGGGACGCTACAAAAAGTGCACTCTCCTGGAAACACGCTGAACCACAAATCAGGGAGGTAATCTGACATCAGATGAACAGAGGCACGGGCTTGTTCACAGGAGGGGTTTAGGCAGGGCATTGGTGCAACTGGAGCTTACAGATAGAAAGCAGAGGCGGAGAGAGCGTCTGCAAAGCAGATCAAGAGAGGTGTAAGGTCACCTGTGATAACGCCAGGGAGACGAGTGAGGTTTCTGCTCCGATAACCGGAGCATCGCGCTCCAAGCTGGGACATGCTGCCTGTTATTCGTGCTCCCAGAGGCTCTTGTTCAACCCGAGGAGAGAGCAATCACCTGCTCTCAATGACTTTGCTGGATTCCCACCGTTTGGACAGACATTTTGCGTGCCGGGGGCCTGCCTCAGGCACGCTGGAGGTGCTGCTGGAAATTTCAGCCCATGCCATCCCTACCTGCCTGAGAAGGTGGGCAGGGGAAAAGTCAGTGGTTTTGTGGCTTCGGGCCATGTTCCAGCTCCTGTGCTTTGAAGCAGGGGCTTCAAACTGAGCAGGGGGTGGAGGCAGCTCTCTGGGATGTGCCTCTTCTCCTTTTCCATGAAAATGCATCTGCTTTGTCCTGTTTCAAATTTTAAAAATTAAATAAGTATAAAGCACATGCTCAGTTCTGCTGGTAAACTTCCTTCTGCAGGCTGGTATCTGCTCTGGACCATGCCCAAATTTAACAGGCATCCAAATCATAGATAAGAGATCATGAAGACACCAATTTGGCCTGTGGAGACCAGATTTATATTTTGCTACAGCTTCAAACGCAACACAAGTGGAGGAAGTGATCTGACCAGGGTGCTCAGGTGGGGTGGGGTCAGTGTGGATTCAAATCATCTCTCTGTCCACAGTGACCTGCTCCCAGGCCAGAGCTTACTGAGCATCATGTGGGCTCGATCCCCAGGTATTTCTTGGGGTGGGTTAGACATACATCCACCCCCCGTAGCTAAATGGAGAAGCTCTGTCTTGCCATTCCCATGCTCTTCCACTATCTTTATACTTGGCCCCAGCTCTTGGAAACCACCTCGCTAAGCCATCATAGAATCATAGAATGGTCTGGGTTGGAAGGGACCCCAAGAATCATAGAATTCCAACCCCCAACACCTCCAGGGATGGGGCATCCACTACCTCTCTGGGCAGCCAGTTTGAGCACCTCACCACTCTCTCTGTAAAGAACTTCTCCCTAATATCTAATCTAAACCTTCCCTCCTTTAGCTTTAGTCCATCCCCCTTGTCCTGCCATTGTCTACCCTTTTAAAAAGTTGATTCCCCTCCTCTGTTTGTATGCTCCCTTGAAGAGCTCACTAGCCCTAAATGTTACTAACCTAGCATAAGCAAACTGGGTCTGCTGTTTTAGCAGCCTAAATTGGCTCCAGAAAAATACTGGAGCTAGTGCTGGTAAGGGAGAGGAGGACCAGGTAGCAAGGTGGAGAGAGACTTCCCTATCTTGGTAGTAGCAAGCCACCACCTTGACTTAAGCTCTTAAGGGTAAGACAGCTACCTCAGGAAGCACAACATGGTTTCTAGACATCCTTCAGGTTGTGCTGGATTCATCAAAAGGTACCAAACTGGAAAGGCTGACTCCTCTGGTGATGCTCTTTACCAAGGAAGAGGCTCACATGTCCTGTTCTGCAAAGGGCTTTAGTGCTGCAGGTGGCAAGGGGGGCACAGTCCCCCACACTGATGAGAAGGTGCCCAAGTGTCTGAAGGTGGGTGAGCTTGCAAGAAATTCCTCTTCTTTCAGTTGCTGACATGATAGTGCTGTGTCCCCAAAAGAGCTTTCTGGTGAAGCAGGAGAGGAAATAATGATCTCATGATGAGGGTTTTTTGGAGGGGGGCGAGCTGGGAAGACAGGGAAACTGTGGCAGCCAGGACAGCGCAGATGGCGGTGGTATGGGACATCCTTCAGGCAAGGGCTTGATCTCCATGAATAGCACATGGTCACAGATGACACAATGTAGCACGAAGTCAGATAGCTGTTTTTATTATTATATGAATAACACCCACCCCATGAGTAAGCCCAGAGCTATGGAGGCAGAACAGAAACGTGTACGGACCATTAACACAGCAATAATGTGTAAGAAGCAGGATGCTAAAAACAAATAGCTAAATTTAAGATTGTTTTTTTTAAAGATTTTGCATTTACTCATCTGTGAGTAGTTGCAGTCTGTTGGGTGGGGGTGGGGCTTTGGTTGGGATCTTTTTTTCCTGAAAGAGCGTGCGTGCATTCTGGATGTGAATAATAAAATAAGGAACTGAAAACAAGTCAAAAATAGCTCAGAAATAAGAGTTCAGGAAAAAAATGTTTTGAAGCATAGAAAGAAGAGTCCCAAGAGGGAGCAGTAAAAGAAAGAGTGGTTCAAATGAAATCAGGCTGTAGCAAAAAGACACATTGTGATGTACTACAGCCCCTCTCCACCTCCCTTCCCATCAGATCTGTCCTAATCTAGGTGATCCTGCTCTGGCACGGGGGTTGGACTAGATGATCTTTTAAGGTCCCTTCCAACTCCTAACATTCTGTGATTCTGTGACTCACAGACTTACTGTATCCTTCCAAGTTCATCCTAAAAATACATTGGAGGCAGTGGAAGAGGAAAAGGAGAAGGATTTCTTGGAGAGAGAATTTTTGTAGAAGTAGCTGTGGTCCAGATAACGTTGCTGAATTAATCTGCTTCTCACTGTGCTTACCACAAGAGCAGTCAGATTAATTCTGTAGTGAGGGCAGCAAAGTACTGTCAGTTAGTGAAGAGAGGAAGATGGACAGACCAATGAACACCATTTCTTATCTGACAGGGTCAGCCAGAAACGGCAAAAAGTATCAGCAGTAGCCAAGCACGGGGGTGGGGGACACACGGCGCCTGTATTTTAAGCTATGTTCTATGGAAAATATAAACACTGGTATTTATTAATTACATGGAGCAAAGTAATGGTGTGACCAGTTGAGATACAGTGGATGAAATGTGCCCCACACCACGTGTTGAGGTCAACGATACTCACAGCCAGCAACAAATAAACTCTCCCTAAAGCAAAGGGGTTTGTCCTGGGACTTGGGGCTGCTCCTGTCACTGCCAGGAGGAGTCCAGGGAATTGGAAGAAACGGTATAGAAGTCAGAATGTTTTGGAAAGAACTGACTGATGACTTAAGTGTTCTTCCTTCTGTTTGGAAGGAAAACACGACTCCCGCGGCTTGCTTGGAGCAGGCTGCAGAAAACAATCTGGAGAGCCAAGTGCCTCTGCCTTCAGGCCCGTGACCAGGCCAATATGGCTGGGGTGAGGGGGGTTGTAAAAGCCTCCTCATTAACAGGAAATAATAATTCCCTGGGTCTTGGGAACGCTGTTCAGTGCTGCTGTGGTCTTCATGCAACAGGTCATTTCAGTGGGTCATTAAAAATCTCCATGTTGCTTCTTTGCACGAGGTGAAGCATCATCCCCCACAATCCCTGGCTGATTTCCAGCTTACCCATTTGCTTGCTAAATTGGTAAACTGACTCCAGGTCTCAGGATTTTATCATAAAGCTTGTTGCATTTGGTGAGGGGATTTTTCCCCTTCAAATTCCAGCTCTGGGAGTCCTACACTATATAAGCATTTAACCCACTCTATATTTTGAAACATTATTGTGTTGAGACACTTAAAAACATGAAGCTTTATAAAGGAAGAAGGAAAGAAACCGAGATCAATCTTTTTTAGGTGATTCTTTTCTGCTTTGAGTTCCTGAGCATCCTTGAATGGTCATTACTGATGTGATCTTACGTTTGAGTGAATACAACACAGTGTTCTCAAGAGCTGCTACGATGAGGCACAATGGCAGCGGTGTCTCTCTGCCATATGGGAATTTCTCTGTACTCAATTTTAGGGGAAATGTACAAGGATAATAAAGGAATTCAGACACCTAACTATTAAGCAATGCACTAGGGACGAGATTTTTCCCCTCTCTGAGTTAGTTTAGATCAGTTAATCAGCACTGCATGCCCACACCACGTCGGGCAGCCTCAGAAACCACAGGGATTAAAACCGCCACAGGTAAACTCGCGGTCACACGGGGGAAACGGGGTCACCTGAGCAGCCGCCCAACATGCTGCAAGCTGTAGATCTGCTTAAAAATTCACCTAGAATCTTAGCCACTGACCCCCAAAACCTGGACACAAAGGCCTGCAGGCTCTGAAGGCAATGCTAGCTGCCAGTAGGCTCAGCGATCAGGATTTCTCTGGCTCCTGCCAGCTCCTTGCCTAGGTCCTGCCCGTTGTTTCTCAAGGTCAGGCTAAGAGTGGCTTCCTGTTGGATTGCTCCCTAATTGCTGCCTCAAAGCGCAAGCTTGCAAGACCACGGCCCATCCCCATGCTGGGCAAGCGATGAAACACACCTGCTCCATCCTGCTATCCTGCTGCAGGCATCCCCACAGTCCCTGTTAGGCTGAGGGGCTTGACAGAATTTTACATGGGCCCCACTTGCTGCTCCTCATCCTGCAGCCGTCAGGGGAACAGTCCTGCTGCCAATGACATTAAACATCATTGAAGAAAGTTTCTATACCAAGAGTTTACCATTGTCACCAGTGGTGACGAAAGACTGCATGATGTCATTAGGACAGACTTGCTTACCTAGAGCCCTCGGGGATGCTGCTTGGATGCCAGCAGAGACCTCCCAGCTCTGGCTTACCAGCAGAGGCAAACCAAGCCCTAAGATCAGCCTTAAACTCCTCCGTGCTGAGGAAAGGGATGTTTTAAAGAAGGTGATGTCACTGCTAGGTGCAGAGAACACCACAGCATCAGTCGCACGCCCAGCATCTGCAGGTTTTTGGCATGGCAAATAGCTAAAAGAGGTATCACACACATGTCAGTAAACATGGAACCTCATTTAGAGGTAAACACTTCTAACAATGACAGAGTAACTGCAAACTCAGCAGGAAAAAGTGATGTCTTACTGCCACAACAGGGCAATGCTGCCTTAGTCCTTCAAACAACCTGGAGCAGAAATAAAGATTGCTGCTGCTAGGAAAATACTGGCTGCCTTTCACCACTGCCTTTGAAAAGAGGTAGTGTTATGTTTTCACACAACTTTTTAACTATGTCAAAACCTTCTGTCCTTTGAACTGAGAAAGTGACCTCTTCTTGGAAGATACTGTGCTCGGTTTAACCCTGAGCATTATATTCTCCTGTCAGTCACTTCTTCCAACACGAGAGCAATGACCTTGCACTCGAGTCGAACCCTCCTCCGGGTTTCGCCAGACAGCTTTTTATCTCAGCAGTTCCTTTAGTCACCGTGATATATTTGGCATCCAGAGGAGGTTTTGTGCTTTGTATTCCCTCGGCCCAGAGGGCACCAAAGAACCTGAAGCTGTGCAAAGCCCCAGCTGCCATGCAAGGCTTGCTGCAAACCACCCAGATGAACAAAACCCCCTTTGCCATCACAAATATAGCAGCGGTCTGTGAATATTCATGAGTTATTGCCCTGTTTTTCTAAGTTATCTGCCTCATGGCTGCTTCAGGTAGCCTTACATACATACTCCTCACTCCTGTCCCTCTTAGCTGTGTTCTGTGACTAGCTATACAAAAGCCCTGGGTGGTTTCAGTGAAGAAACCATCGATGTTATGCTCATGAAAGGACTCATTGATTCTGAAGAGTGGGCTTTTGCTCCAACACCCAGCATTTAAGGCTGCTGACACTTGAAACATGGAGGAATTGAGGGAAAACACTCAAAAACAGTGACAGAAAGGACAAATTCTGTCTCTTGGTTGTTTGGGAGTTGACTTGGGACACCGGCCTTCTGTGGGAGTGTTTCCACCACAGGGGTCTGGAAGGTGCTGCTCCCTCCCCCTCTGCCCCCCATTCCAAAGCCATGGGTCCTCCAGGGAGCAAGAGCCACTTTGGCTGAAGGGGCTGCACCACTTTCTCGTGCTGCTGCCTCTGCTGCTTCAACTGGGATGACCAGAGAGGCCTGAGCATTAGCTGGAGGGTGCTGGGGAGACGAGGGAGGCAGAAGAAAGGCTTTAGGGGCAGCTCCAGGTTCTTTTTTCACCAGGGCAGAGATGTGTGGGGCACTTGGGGGGGGGGAGCTGTTACCTGAAGTGAGAACTCAGGCTGGGGAAGCGCTGAGGAACCAGCCCGGGCTGGTGCTGCTCCAGCATTTTGTGGTGAGTGGTAAAGCCAGCTCTAGGGGCTTGTCCCACCCCCACGATTAGCTGCGCCTGAAATAGCACCGATGGGCTCCACATCTCACCTCACCACTGCACGGCTCCCTCGCCGTGCCCAAGCGTGTATGTGTATATACACACGCCTGTTCAATATACATATTTATATACAATCGCAATATATACAGTGTGTGTGTGTCTGTGTGTGTCTGTATCTGCATCTGCAACCCATCTGGAATCAGTCCTTGGATCAGGGAGCCGAGGTCCTGGCGCTTGCCAGATTTCTCACAAGCGGGTTACAGAGAGAGCCCGGCTCTCCTCACCCCCCCGCCCCGGCTCACCCTCGCCCCCTCTAAATCCCTCCCGCGCTCCTCGCTGTACCCTGGCACAGCTTCAGCGGGAGGCGAGATGCCCGGAACGGTCTCCTGAGTGTCGTGAGTCTCTGCTGCGAGGGGAGAGAGAGAGGTTTGTGTCCGAGGATCTCACTAGGATTTCAAGGTGCTTCTGGCATTGCCGGGGAAGGAGCTGGGAGGAGCCGGGTTCGCCGGGGGAGCTGAAATCTGAGTTAGGAAAACGTCGGGCACCGTTAGAGTTACGATCCTGCTGAGCGAGGACTTCTAGTTTTTGAGTTTGGCTTTTGGACCCCCGAGTCCTTGCCATGAGCTAAACCTGTCTGTACGTGGCAAACCAGTTCCGAATTCCTTTCCTAAAGCCCGTCAGTGGAACTGCGCTGGGGGTCCCTGTGGGCTGGCAGGGTGCGACGGAGGGAAAGAGGAGAAAACCTCCTGAACTAAGGCACCTTTGGTTGAGTCTCGTCCGTTTTCCTGCGGAGACAAGCTCTCAGTTTCCATCTGCTGTTACAGGCAACCGACAGACCGGCTCGATATGTAAAGAAGTAGTGTTAAATGGCCGACATTTTATCGGCTTGTAGTTCTCCTGTCGGAGCAGCCTGCAAGAGCCGCTGGAAGGACTTCTATCAGCTGCACTGGCTTATGTGCAGCCAAGCAAAATACAGAAATAAACATTAACAAAAAAGCAAACGAAAATCAGAGTCAAAACCCGCACGCTGCTGCGACCTGTCACCCCCGCCCCAGCGCCTCCCTGCCCCTCCCCGTGGCGTCGGGCCGGACGGGCCGGGGTGCGGCGTGGGGCGGGCGAGAGCTCCCCGTCCCTTCCCTTCCCTTCCTTTCTCTTCCCTCCCCTTCCCTCCGCTCCAGCTCCGGCTCCATCCTCAC
Source organism: Hypotaenidia okinawae (assembly GCA_027925045.1). Lineage (NCBI taxonomy): Eukaryota > Metazoa > Chordata > Aves > Gruiformes > Rallidae > Hypotaenidia > Hypotaenidia okinawae. The sequence goes on from BSDF01000001.1 coordinate 148,490,223, forward strand.
CCTCTCCGTCTCCTCCCGCCCAGGTGGGTCGCCTCGCCTCGCCTCGCCGCCCCCCGCAGCCGCCATGCCGCCGCCGTGCCCCCGCGGGGCCCTGCCCGGGGCTGCCCTCCTCCTCTTCCTCCTCTTCCTCCTCCTCCCGCTGCTCTGCGCGGCCCCCGGTGAGTGAGCGCCTGGGCCGGGGTGCGGGGTGGGAGAACGACCTCACCCGGGACGTCCCGGGGAGAGGGAAAAGCCTTCCCCCTGCGTCCTGCCTGTGGGAGAGCGCTTGGTTGCCCCAGGTCTTGTGCAAGCTGAGGAGCATCTTTTGGATCGAAGCTTGTTTTGGGGTGAATGCAGCATTTCGGAGCAGCTGGGAGCTCACAGGTCTCCCGTTGCGCTGCCCAGCCGTGGGCAGAAGCTTTGGAGCCCTTCTGGGAAAGGGCTTCAGCGGGGTGACAGCCTTGACGTGCTGAGGGACGGGACGAATTTTGAAGGAGCCTGATTGCCCCTTGCTCAGTGACCAGGGGTTTCCAGGATTATCCTTTTGTCCCAGACACTGTCACAGTAGTGGCACCAGGTGCAGTCTTCTGCTGAAAAATACATCCATTTATTTGGCAAGGCAGTATCAGGGTTCCCTTGCCAAGAGGAGCTGGGGAAGAGGATGCTGGAGTGTCAGAAGCTTCCCTACAGCGTATGCTGCACTTGAGCATGGACAGGGGAGCAAAGGGAGGCTCTGGGAGAAACTTACTGCAGAGTTTTGCTTGGTGGTCTGGAGCTATGACAAAAATACTTGTGGTATTTTTCAAGATACAATTTTTTTGTTGTCTTTTTGGATTTTTTTCCCTTCTCACTAAATAAATACATTCTACTTTTACTTGTCTAGATGCTTCAAAGGGAAATAAACTTAAACTGATGCTCCAGAAACGGGAAGGTAAGCAAAGAGAGAGCAAAGTGCTTTCCCCCCCTTGTTTTCCTTTCTGGCTGTCGCCATCAGTCCGAGCTGCCACCGCACCATCACTCCAGCTCAGCTGGAACAGTCAGAGCTGCAGCCTACGAACACCTGGTTCAAAGCCGGGAGCTCACAGCTGCTCTCACTACGTGCCATACCAAAACCTCCTGCATGCCTGGTGCCAGGCCCATGGAGCCTATGCCTACCTGTCCACTTGGGACTCAGCTCTGGCAAGGCCGGAGGCTCTGCTTCTCACAGCCCTCTCCCAAAAGCTGGCATTCCCAGCCTCAGGCAGTACACCCAAGTTCTGTTCCATGTGCTGCTTAGCACCTACATTTTCCGCTGCACTCATGGCAGACGTGGCATTTATCTCGTTTGTTCTGGGAAGTCACAAACTTTTCCAGGGAATTATAATGCATGGAAATACAGCTGGCTCAGATGCAGAGAAGAAAAAGTGCAAAGCAGGCTTGCTGGTGATGTCTTGACTTGTTTCCTTCGTCCTCTCAGCACCCATACGTGCTTCCTTCTTGGAAGACTGCTCTCTCTATGGGAGAGATGATGGCCAAGGGCCCAGCAGGCTGATCCACTGATTGAGGGAAAGGGATGGGTGGTGTTTGCATGCAGATGAGAGGGAGTGCTTGCAACAGCCACCCTCACTGCACACCAGCAGCTGTTGGCTCGTGTGTTCGGGACCCCTGGCGTGGTCCCTTCCAGACCAGGAAGAAGTACAGAGCCTTGAAGCGATGATGGGGGGAATATGTAGCCCCTTATTTCCAGCCCTGCTCCCCTTTTCCAGCTGTGTTCTGAAGTGGGCAGGCTAAGTACACAGTGCAGGTTCCCTTGCTGCCAGCGCCCCTTGCATGAGCCGCATTCCCATGACGCAGTAAAACACCCAGCTTGGGTGCACAGTGAGTGACCAGTCTCTGGCTCAGCACCGCAGGGCAGCCCGCCGTTTCCCACTCTCTCTGTGACAACGCAGGTATCAGTTTGACCTGAGGAAGCTCCTTCCTGCCACAGTGCTTTGCCTTCCGTCTGCGAGTCAGCCCAGCTCCTTCTTCAATGGTCTTCACATCTCCACCCGACTTCCCCTCCTGCCCCCCGCGTCCTCCCCAGAACCCCATTCGCACCCCTTTAAGTCATCACACCGCGTCTCCCCATTCCCGTGCATGGCAGGGACCCCCTGCCTTTTGGGGGTACATACATTCCCTGAGCAGCCACAGCAAACTGCCTGGCCCTTGGCATGCCCACACACCCACCGCTGAAGTCCGGTGGGCTTTTATTTTCAGGCATACAGGGCATTTGGTAGCATTTAAAAGCTATGCTCTTACACAACAGATTCAAAAACCCCCATGCATGTGCTTTTTCAGCTTGGGTTTATTTAAATTCCTTGCCTAGTTTATGGCTTCGAGCTCGGAACAGTTTTTACTGAAGCCAAGAGAACAAGGGCAGCAGAGAAATCCCATCGCATCCGTGATGCCTGGGCTTATTACTGCCACTGCCGCGGCATGCGCTGTGCTGCCGAGCACAAAGGTGATGCCAGGATGCGAGGAGCATTTTTCTTCCCAGATGCCAGCTGTATGCCTCAAGCTGACTAAAACTTTCCTGGCACATCCTTTACTTTTGGGGTGGGGGGTGTGGGGGTGTTGGGGAATTAATTTCAGCCGCGAAGCCTGAGGTGTCGGTGAAAGAAACGTCGGCCAAGGAGTTCCTAAGCAGCCTGAGACGCCAGAGGCGGCAGCTGTGGGACCGGAGCCAGCCTGACGTCCAGCAGTGGTACCAGCAGTTCCTGTACCTGGGATTCGACGAGGCGGTGAGTCGGTAGGGATTCCGAGTGAGCGTGGATGTATGGCTGTGGGGGCACACAGGGGGAGTGGCCGCCCTGTTCTTGTGCTCAGCCACTGTGATTTCTTTTTTGCTGAGGGAGCAAATAGCACACGTGCACTGGAGATCCTCACGCTACTGTCTTAATGGAGAGTGGCTTGCCCGCCACTGAACTTAACAAACTGCAGCCAAAGTCTGCTCTGAGGGATGGGAGGCCAGACCTGAAGTAATCCATCGTGTTTCAGGAAATTAATTTGCCAGCCTCAACCTAATCAATTTGCTTTGTAATGTGCTTGAGAAATCCACACTGAGCCGGTCACGATCGACATTCCCCAGTGGGGAGCTGCACTTGGTGCCACATACAGCTGAGCTGTGGGCAGCTCCTGCCCATCGCGACCACCCTCTGCCTCCGCCCCAGGCATGAAAGGAAAAACACTTGATACCGTGCAGCCACCATCCCTCCCTTCAAACCAGGAGGATTTTAATGTATTTATTTATTTTAAACACACTTTACTTGTAAAAACACCGGAGTGGAATCGAGAGTTCCCAGCTCTGCTAAATAGATGCTGAAAACAGGGTGAAAAAAACCCCCCATGCATTTATTTTCAGTCCCACACATAGAACGATTTAGTAAGAGGTAAAAGTAGTTACAGATGCTGAATTCCTGGCGCCTGTCAGCTGCGTGAATATGTTTAATGAGACTGTGCTGGCACGGATGAGCCAGAGTACAGTTTGGACCTTCACGCTACGTGGATTGCTCAGCAGAGATGAATGCACTCATTTTCAAAGCTGGAACAATTAGAAAAATAATCCTTTGCTTGGAGAGAAATAATGAAGGAGACGTGATGGGTATTTTTTTTTTTTTGTGTGTCCTCCTGGAAATTATGCAGATAAATGCAGCTTTTTAGCAGCACGGCTGTATCTCCCCAAAAGGCATAGGAACAGTAGGGAAAGTGCTTTTATGCATCAGAAACCAAAGACCAGGGGCAACTACGAAGAAGTAATAAGGCCAAGCCATGCAGATAAGATGAATTCTCTGCTGAGTTCCTGCGCCCCTTTGGAAAACTGAAATGAGGCCTGTTGTGGGATACAATGAATCCACTTAGTAGGTTTTCCTTGAGTACTAAGACACAATTTTAACAATGAAATAACTGTTTGTTCCAGCAAAAGACTTGGGCCAGACTTCTCCATTGTGTATTTTGCAAAACTTTTCTTTTTTCTTCTTCTCCCCCCCACCGCCCCCAAATCTCAGCCAAAAATATTTCCAAAGAGCCATTCAGATGGAAAGGCCTTGGCTTGGCACGTGTTCCATGTCCTTGCACATGGTTTTCCCTCTGCTGCTGTGGGCAGAGCTGAACGGCTTATTGCCTTTCTGTAGCTGGAGGGCTGCACCTTACGTTTCAGTCCTACCCATGCAGGAGGGGAGCGACAGGTCACAGCCATAAAGCCTGTTGCACCCACTGCGCCCTCGGGGACGCAGTGACTAACGGCACGGGGCAGCGGGGAGCCAAACCTTGAGGTTTTGAAGTACGAAGCTTTCTGCTGTTTTTACAGTCCCCCCACCGAGAAGGAAATATAAACCTCAGGGGTGCCCTGTGAGCGCTTCAGCCGAGAGCGCTCCCCGGTGTAGCGCTTCAGAGCTGTGGGCAGGACAACAACTGCACGCAGGGCCCCTATAATCCCCTAGAGAAGGTGGGCGCCAGTCACAAAAGGGCCCGAACTTCTGCAGGAGATGGGAGGAACCTCTCATGCCGCTCCTGTTCCCCTCTCCTCACTGTGAAGTTTCAGGCTCGGAGAGCGTGTGTTTTCTTCTCTTGGCAGAAATTTGAAGATGACATGTCCTACTGGACAAGCCTAGGGCGTGCCCGTAACGAGTACTATGGCGGATACTACCAACACCACTACGACGAAGACGCACCCATCGGCCCGCGAAATCCACACTCCTTCCGGCACGGAGCGGGGGTCAACTATGACGACTACTAACGCCATCTATCCTACTCCAGCTGGTGCCGACGACGGGGCGGCTCCGAGTGCGGACCAGCCCTTCTCCACAGGAATGGCTCCTCTTCCCTCCTGCCCCTGTAGAACAGCAGGAGTAAAGGAGCTCCCAGGCTTCAAAGAAAGTGACATGAGTCTTTTGTTTTTTAATTATCCTTACCTAGTAGCGCTACAAAGTGTGATAGAAATAAAGCTTTTTTGATAAAATGAACAGGTTGCTGTGATTTAGCGGAGTTCGTGACAGCAAGCTTCATTCCAGTGGCATCACTGCAGGTGCCTTTTCAAAGGGCTTTCTCCACTTGCTTTCCTACAGTCAGCTGCAGAATTCCATTATACCACCTAGCACGGTGGACAGGACCCCAAGCACAGGCCAATACATTTCAGACCTGCCTGCTCATTCAGGTTTCTGTGAACAAATAAAACAGGTTATTAGGGGGCAGTAGGGGGAGTAGTGTCCTGGTTTTGGCTAGGATAGAGTTAATTTCTTTTCTAGCAGCGGATGGAATGCTGTGTTTGGGAGTCAGGATGGGAGCCGTGCTGATAACACATGGACGTTGTAGTTGTTGCTGAGCAATCAAGGACTTTTTGGTTGTTCGTATTTCCCTGCTAACAAGAAGGGAGGGGACACAGCCAGGACAGGTGGCCCGAACTGGCCAAACCAGGTATTCCATGACAATTACATCATGCTCAGCATAAAAGGGGGTGGGTGGGGGGAGGAGCAGGCAGCTCCAGGATGAATGGTTTAGGGATGGTCCAGTTTGGGGACGGCTGTGAGCTGTACAGCCTGAGCCGTGCAGTTCGGTGAGAATCATAGAATCATAGAATTGTAGGGGTTGGAAGGGACCTCGAGAGATCATTGGGTCCAACCCCCCTGCCAAAGCAGCTCCCTAGCTCATATTGCACAGATAGGCATCCAGACGGATCTTGAATATCTCCAGAGAAGGAGACTCCACACCCCCTGGGCAGCCTGTCCCAGGGCTCTGTCACCCTCACTGTGGAAAAGTTCTTCCACATGTTGGTGTGGAACTTCCTGTGCTCCAACTTGAGGCCATTGCCCCTTGTCCTGTCCCCACAGACCACTGAAAAGAGGCTGGCTGATTCCCCCTGCATCCCCTGCTTAAGAAAATTATAGACTTTAATTAGGTCCCCCCTTAGTCTTCTCTTCTCAAGGCTGAACAGTCCCAGTTCACTCAGCCTTTCCTCATAGGGGAGATGCTCCAGGCCCTTAATCATCTTCGTAGCCCAAGAAGCTGCATCATGTATCACTAGTTTCATATATTTTGCTATAAAGTCCTGTTAATTGTTATTATACCTATCTCTCTGCTATCCTAGTATAAATTATTCTTATCCCAAACTGGTTTTGGTTCCTTGGGTTTTCTTCTCCTTCCCTTTCCTCTTCCCTCAACTCCATACCCCACCCCCACGCCCCCCACTCCTCCTGCCTTGAATAACAGTGGCTGCGTGGTGCCTGGCTCTCAGCTGGGGCAAAACCATAACAAGTAGAAAAAAACCCATTCTGAATCGCCACCTTGTTGCCTCCTCTGCTGCATCCATACCTACCACCCATAGTTCCTGTTGGGGCAAGGACACAGATGTCAGCAAAAGCTGAACTCAGAGCAGAGGAGCTCACCCGCCAACACAGCCTGTGAAAGGAAAAGATTCTCCAGGGCAAGGCAAGGGCTCAGTGCAGAAACCTTGCTTGAGGTAACTGCTGAGATGCAGAGCTTCCAACCTGAGCCGCTCCTATCCCTTCCCAGGCATGATAACTCAAGACCTAGCTCTGATAAATACTCCCCTTTGTGTCCCTTGTACTCAGCTACAAGCTTTCAGTCCTGCTTGAAACAGGAACTAAAACAGCAAAATAAAACTAAAAATGAAGTTAGCATTAGATAGAATCCAACCGAGTCCCCAGACATCATTTCTTCCCATGATGTTCCCTCTATCCCCAATCCACACCGGACTCTATACATGTCAGGTAAGGCATCAGAATACAGCAGAGAATGGGCATCTGTTAATGAGGTACAGTGGATTAAAGAATGTGGGGGTGGTCAATAGGGTTGTGTGTCTGAAGAACCTCAAAATACAACAGCCGTTTCTACCACAGCGACATCAGCCACCTTGTGCTTCTCTGTCATCACTGTAGAGAAAGTCCTCACACAGTCCAAGAGGGACGTTTCAGCTGTCAAGGGCTTCAGGAGGAGCTTGGTGGCAGAAAGCACTGCTGAGGCTTGACAAGCACAGAGGGCAGGGAAGGGCCAGGTGAGGAAGGCTGGCTGTCTCCACAACTTCTGGAGCTGCAAAATAAGGATAAAAAGGGATAAAACATCTACTGCAAACCACAGCAGGGTTGGAGAAGAACCTCAGCAGGGATGCTTTAGCTCTCTGGCATCGAAAGCTTACAAGAAGTCTCCAAAGCATGGATTGTTCTTTTACCTGTCACTTTTTTTTTTTAACTGTGGGTGCATCTCCTTATCTCTGACTCAGATTTCCTGTTGCATGAGGGAGGGGTGTCTGGGGAGGGCAGCCGAGCACTATCCCGCTCCCTGCAGGAATGCTTCCAGGCAGACGGCTCTTTGCCAAGGGAGACAAACTGAAGGAACAGAGGAGTCACTTCTCCACGCGCAGAGACATGCGGAAGCCTCACTAGCTCCAAAACCCAGCTTTCCCTCAGGTTTTGGAGCAGTTGCTCTCAGCAGAATCCTTGCCAGTTTAATCGGTTTAAACTGGTGTGTTTCCTTGGTAGAAGACCCTTTGTTCCAAATGGGGAATAATCATATTCTGAGTCAAGCACATGCTTTTGCACAGTTGGAAAACACCTATTCCTAGAAGAATACTTCTATTTTGTGTCCTACCAAAAAAAAAGTGCTGCATTTGGCAACGTTTGAACCATGCTGATAGTTTCCATCATATCCCAGAAGTTACAAGAACTGGGAATTAAGACCTGCTGAATAAGGAAGAACAAGAGAGTGCTGTAAATAAATACCATCCCTCCCTAGGCTTCTGTAAGCTGTGTCCATTCCTTGCAGGCTGACTCAAGTCCAGCAGTGTTGTGTGCCTCCTGTGCTGAAAACAAAGGCTACAATCTCTCTTTCTTGGATTCTGTAGAAGGAAATAGCCCAACCAACAAATCTTTCCCATTATGTTGTATTGCATGCTGAAGTTTCCTATCACATACTGGGGTCTGTCTGGAATGGAGCTAACTCTCTTCATCGCAATGTACAGGGTGCCACGTTTGAGAGTTATGACTAAACCAGTGTTGGTAACACACCAATTGAAGAGTGCTTGCACAGCATGAAGACCCTTTAAACTGCAGGAGGGAAGCTTTAGATTAGATACAAGGAAGAGATTCTTCCCTGTGAGGGTGGTGAGGCCCTGGCACAGGCTGCCCAGAGAAGCTGTGGCTGCTCCCTCCCTGGCAGTGTTCAAGGCCAGGTTGGACAGGGCCTTGAGCAGCCTGGTCTTGTAAGAGGTGTTCCTGCCCATGGGATGCCTCTAAGGAGGGTTGGAACTTGATGATCTTTAAGGTCCCTTCCAGCCCTGACCATTCCATGATTCTATGAGGGTTTCCTTGCTCAAAATAGCTCTGCAGTGGGGTGGATAGAGCCAAGATTATGGCACTTAAGGCTATCATACAGATCCCTGTAGCTTCATGGTTTAGACCTTCCAGCTGCTTCAGCCATAGCATAAACCAAAGCATGCAGAGCACCCCTGACCTTGCAGAAGGGCAAGGAAAATAGAGAAACCAGCAAAAACAAGCCAGCTGTTGCTTTTTGGCTATAAATTATGATAAAACAAGGTGGATGAAAAGTTCCTGCTGCATTTGCTGTTATGGAGTAGGCAAGTGAAAGATGGGACTGGGGAAAGAAATAGAGAAACAGAGACTGGTGGTTGGGTTTTTTTCCCCCAAGAAATACAAATTTTATTCCAGAAAAACCTCCCTGTTGGTATGGAATTGCATTCAGGAATCTCCTGCCATATAAAAGTAGCCCTGTTTTTCTCCAATGCTTTTGCTGCTGTTCCTGGTAGCTCTGGGGAGTCAGAGCCATAACCAAGACACTTGCTTCTCCACCAGTTGAGACCCAAGTGCAGGGAAATGTTCACAAGAGAGCAACCACGGATTTGTGGTGGCTACAGTCCCCTGATTTTGGGGGTGGTATGTGTGTGTGCACATGTGTACAGGTGTTAGGGCTAGCAATACTGAGAACACGCTTCCCTGGCTATTAACAAAGCATCTTGTTCCTGGGGATAGGTCACCTCTGATCAGGCTCTAACAACCTTTAAGGACTTCTTGGCCTCAAGTAGCATTAAAGTCAATACTAGTGAGACTGGGGATGAGCTCAATCCATCAGGCTAATCGAAGCCCTGTTTTGCCCTCTGTATCCTGCTTCCTAAGGGTAATGAATATATTCAATGCTCCTCCTCCTCCCCCTTGCCTATCAACTTTGAAACTCAATTCCAACCCTACCTGACACAAAACCAAACATTTTTTCAGCTAAATCACATTTCTAAAAATTTACTGAAAAAACTGATGATGCAGAGATATTCACAAATGCCCAGAGGGCGGTGAGCTCACTGGCTACTAAACCTACCAGACTCTTGAACTCTTGAATCGTTCAAGAGAAGCCTCCAACACTTCAGACATTGGAAGACTCTTGGATCGTAATTTCCCCACTTAGCAAAAAAATCTAACCTGAAGATAGACATGAGGCTTCTCTAACCTCTATGTTCCTGGAGCTACTTACAATAAATTAGACCTGCAAGCCTCACTGCAGATTACCCACAGATCAGTGATGTGCTTTACCAAGCCTCTGAGCAGCCTATGTGGAAAAATAAAGCAAAAATACATCACATTTAACACCACGGACCTCACACTGTGGTAACTTCCAGCAGCAAGAGTGGTCCTCCTTGGGAGGTTGAAGGACACCCCAGCAGTGGGTGCCTGGCACACCTCTCCTAGAAGGCTGAGCTCACTCGCCAGCTGCGAGCTGGCCAGCTCACCACAGACCTCTGCTATGCTGCATATTCCCTGCTGAAAGAGAGGTGTTTGCACCTAAGGGTGGTTCAGCTGCTTGTTTGTGCACATCACTGTGACAAAATGGGCACCTCAAGCTCGGTTGTGTCAGTTTTACCTTGCCTGTCTGACCACGTGCCAGCAGAAGAATCCCAGTTCTCAAATTTCCCAAGGGTGAGGGAAGTACATTGGGTTCAGGCATGCAAATAGGATGGCTTGGTTTCATTTACTCCTGAGTCCTGTGTTTCCAAGCTTTCAGCACTGTATTCCATCACCCTTCATTAGAAGTGGCTCTTCTGGAGAGGCAGCAGCTGGTTCTCACCTGCAGCTCTCTGCAAATTTGATGCCTCCTTCCTCCTCCTGAGATGCATGACCCCAGATGAGAGCAGAGAGCACCAGCATACAAACCCTAATCCGTCTGCTTGAAAACGTAGTTCAGACCAGACCAAACTCAAAATTACACCAGACTTGGAGTCTTAAGCAGCAGCAGGCTAACAGCCACGATTCACGCCCTTCAGATCAGCTGGAAGACCAGTCACCGGCTTCAAACACAAAGGGCAACCAGCTGCCCCAGCTGCTGTTTCTGGAAGGTGCTATTTAGAAATAACAGGGGGACTGAACCAGCAACCTCTGAAACAAAAGCTAGAAACGCTGCAAGGAAAGTAGCAAATCAATACAGCTTGTCACTGGGGCCCAGTGGGAGGCTGCCACATGCTCACAGATGGGTTGTATCGGTACCAGCCGTTTGTCCTCTCTCCGATTCGCTCCTTTTCTCAAGGTCAGGCGCTGAAGTAACCTAAAATTCTTTCAAATCTGTATCTGTAGCATCCAAATGTTCAGACTTCCTGAGGGATTTTAATTTTTTTGTCTTTTGAAATGCACATTTTGGCTTCAGAAGCATGCTTGCTCCAGTACAGTTTATGTATTTTGCACTGAAGTTATTTGATTAAATGAAAACCAGTCCTGGAAGTAGCAGCTGGTGCCCACAGCTCCTGATTACTCTCAATGGCTGCCCTAAATGAGGGACTAGCGTTGTACCCTCATGCACTACGTCTCCACTGATGCTCTGGCATCCGATGGCACAATTTGCACGAGGAGTAAATTATAAGGAGAAAGAGCACCTTCCCCCAAATATAAACCAGAGCTTAAGGGTTAAAACCACCATGCAGGAGCTGATTAACAGTTCTCACCACAGACCTATGAAAGAAGCAGTCACGACTTTTGCACAGATCCCTGCAGGTGTGAGTGCAAGGAACGGCTGTGCTCCCTGAGCCCAGGGATAGTGACGGGTTACAGGCACGCCGAGAGCACGCACACGGCGGTGTGCTTTTCAGGCAATCTAATACCCAATAAACCACCAGATCAAGTACCTAGAAAAGGGTTTCAAACAAAAAAGCAGACCTCAAGCTGCTCAGCTGTGAAAAGATGGAGGCAATGTGCAACATCCAAATTCTACTTCTGAATCCAGACAGGAAAATGCTCCCTGGCTCCCTCATCTGCATGACAGATTTCCACTGCAAGAAGTCATGTCATGTCACCTGAGATGGGAAGAAACCGAAAGGCATCACTGGAGCCCTGGTCCAGGCAGGGCACAGAGAGGAACACAGCAGCCCCATCACTGCTGGAGTCCTCAGGAACTTTACCATGCAGACTGGATGAGCTCCCAAGCCCTGGGAGGCTCTGGAGGGTGGCACGCTTGGACAAAGAGGCCTGAATGGCCACACTGCTCCCAGTGTCCTCCCCAGGTCCAGGCACCAAGTCATCGCTATGGGTAACTCCCACTTTGACCACCAACCTACAGTTACTCAAAAGCCAACGAAACATCAAGGTTTAATGAGATAAAGTCAAGGGGAGTTATCAAAAATAAGGGGAATTGGAATTTTTTGCTTGTTTGATAATTTTTTGGGTTAATATGACAGGCATAGTTATCCAAGTTGAAAGCATTTACTGGCAATTCGCTAACTTCTTAAGACAGAAACATTTCCTCCGATCAGGAGGCTAAAGTTAGTCTCTGTGGCTTAAATAAAATCTTACACTCCTGTATCACTATCAACTACCTGAACTGGAATAAATCCTGATGTTTTTGCCCAATCTATTCCACCAGACACCCTGCAGCCACACCTACATACCCATTAAGAGACAAGCAATGGATTTAACCTCGAGGCAATTCTTTACAGACTGTTACTTCCCTATTAATATGCAGCAAATGCACAGATGCACCATGCCAGAGAAGCATCCAGAGAACCTCCAAAACCAGTAAATAGAAGTTTCAGTATTTTATTAAAATAGCATATTCAACCACTGTAACCAATAATACATTAACTTTATTCCCAGAGTACGCACAACACAGTAGTGATTCAAAATATCCTTTTCCATGGTAATCAATGAAAATATCTCAAATTCAAGTGTACAACTAAAACTAAACCTTTGAAAAAATCTCTCCTTTAAAGAATACATAAAGCTCTCATACAGAATTCTTTTAAACTCCTCTATACTTAGATGTCAGTCTCCCTCACCTGACAATACCACTAGCTTTTTTTCTTATGCATAGTAGAACTTCTCATATTTTATAGTATCCATTTTATAAATAAATTGGCATTTCCCATCACGTTTGTGTTTATCTTCAGCTTCACAAAGAAACCAGTAAATAAAACTGTCAGGGACAGTCACAACAAAATGATCTCACAGCAAGATATAAAACTTGAAGATACTAAAAGATGCTTCTACTCTATTTTACATAAAAAGACAGATTTAAAAAGTGCAAGGCAAGATTTGCAGGGGAAGGGGAATATCTGTTATTTTTAGGCACATCCACTTCTTTAAAGCAAGCTTCAGAATGAAATTCCAGTTTGTTCTTCATGATACCTGTTTCAAAGTCTCTCTCTGAAAAAAAAACAAAAACCAAACCAAAAACCAAACAACCCCCGAGGGAAAAAAAAATTACATCCATCAAATGTCAAGCAGGGAATTTCCTGCCCAACTAACAGTCTTCAGTTATGTCTTGTTCTTCCTTTTTTCATCCTTGCAGGTTTTGGTTTGGGAATATACTGATTGTTTGCCTGATACTCAAGTTCTTTACGGAAGTAATGAATTGCTTTATTCAAACCTTCTTCCAATGGGACCTGTTCCCAAAAATGAGGAGAGAATCATATCAGTCTAAGTTCACATCACACTCTATTCACAAAGCTATCTTTTTTTTTTTTAAATACAGCTATCAAAAGACTGCTAGGAAGTCTCATTCTTGGCTGATGTAAGTATTAACAGCACCACGTACTGGTTAGATCTCTGCACTGCTGTTTACTTTTAAACAGCAGACATATTTTCTGATGCAGTAAGTAAAAACCCAACAAATTGAAATCGTGTCAGATGGTTATGGTTGGCCTGTTTACTGTCAAAACAGACTTACATAATTCTACTTTCAAGTCATAATACATTGGAAGAGATAAGCACAGAGGAAACATAAGCCCCTTCTGTTTTTAATGATTACAAATCCTCTTTCACAGATTGTTAAGTACCACAGAGAGGTATAAAGGTGGTGGTAGGTTTTGTTGGGTTTTTTTAGGTTTTGTTTCTTCAGCGCTTCATTGATATCCAGAAAAAAAAGGATAGAAATTAATATTCAATATATCATTTGATATTCTTAAATCCCATATAAATAATTGTAATTCTTCATATTCTATGACTGTATTTAAACACTAATTTGTAGACAGGAATAAGAGAAATACTACCCACTTTTCTCAGGAGCCATACGCTCCGACATGCTTGCTGATATGGTTGCTGGTACAGGAGCCAGACACAAGGTCAGAAAGTAAGAGAATTAAACTGTTTTAAACACTTGACATCATCCTTGGGCTTTCAGGAGCAGCCTATTAATAATTGGTGCCTCTGTGAGTCTTTTCAGAGGGTTTGGAGCTTCCTTTTTGTATTAATAGACTTACGTTTATGAGAGAGGTTCTCATGTTTCCTGGGAAGATTTCTGTCTGAAAATCTAAAAGCACCTTGAAGCCACAGTGCTGGCTAACATGGGGAGCTGGCTAAGACAGTCACACCCTTTTTGGGGATTAAGCAGACCTCATCTCCCCAAACCAACCAGCTCTTCTCACCAGCTATGCCTGGTCATATGCTTCCACAGGTCACTTCACCAAAAAGGTTGAGAAAGGAAGAAACCAGCCACCATGGGCATTCTGCATTGCTTGCATGTTCGCTGGGCAGGACACCCACGTCCCTGTCACGGCCACAGCTGGCTGATAACTACGCTCTGCAGATGGATAGACATTATTTTGGGCAGTGAGATGTCACATTAACCCTGAGCACATTTTGAGCTTGCTGACACATACAGAACAAGCGCTGAACACCTCTGTGTATGATACCTGAAGTCCAAAACAAGGACTTCTCACTCTGGCTTACATCAGCCCACCAGAATAAAAACCAACAAAACCAACAAACCAAAACAACAACAAAACACCCCCAAAGAACCCAAACATGTCACATCTCTCTGGCTAGCTTCTGTTTTGCCCGAGTTTGACTGTTTCCCTTTAAATAAAGTCTAAAAACCAGAATGCTTTTCTGGTGCTCATATTTCTCCCTATTATTCCAAGCAAGCTTTTTTGGTTACAATGATGTTACAGATCATGCTAAAAATAATCTTACTCTAATGATTTTTCATAGAGTAAGATTCATATATTTCATATATTTCATATATTTTCATATATTTCAAAGGCTTACAGAAAGGCATAATATGCATGTGAAAAAGTTAAAATGCCTTTCCTAAAAATGTTTTTTTTTTCTCCTCCCTACTTAAACCAATTACAAGTGCTAATACGCTCTTCTGTACGGCACAGGCCACAGAGTCTTACCCAGCAGTTCTTGAATCATGAGCTGGGGCAACATATGAGAGAGTCTTTTAAGCAACTGTCCTGGAGACTGAGTTAATCATATATTCTGAGAACTGAAATGTATCATCATTGAGTGGCTCTTCTCTGTGCCTCTCTGCCTCCCGGTGCTTTTGCAAACAACAGTAACACAGCTGTACGTACCACAGGTTCCCAGCCAAGCAATAACTTGGCTTTTCTGATGTCAGGTTTTCGTTTCTGAGGGTCATCCTGAGCTTCTGAGAGAAACTGGATTTCACTCCCGCTGCCTATTAAACAAGAGACAGTGTGTTACCATCCGCAATTCGCTACGCGTTGCATTTATGTCTTTCTTACCTCTTTTGGAGCATCCAGTCTTTCTGCAGCTTTCTGCTTTGTGATTCCATCACTGCAATGCTTTCCAGACACAGCTATGCTGCATGCAACAGCTGGGTGAACCAGCTCTCCTACCACAACATGGACCAACAAAGCATTTGACAGAGCTCTCAGCATGGATTCCCAAGGAGGAAGTTATGCTTGACCAGTCTAATAACCTTCTGGAATGACATGACTGCCTCACTAGCCAAGGTGGGTGCCATCTACCTTGACTTCAGCAAGGCTTTTGACACTATCTCCTGTAACATCCTTACTGAGGGCTAGATGAGCAGATGGTGAGGTAGAGTGAAAACTGCCTGCATGGCTGGGCCCAGAGGGTGGTGATCAGCGACACAGAGTCCAGTTGGAGTCCAGTAACTAGTGGAGGACCCCAGGGGTCAATACAGAGTTGCTGATACAGCAGAGGGCTGTGCCACCATCCAGAGGGACCTCTGGGAAGGAGGCTGAAAAAATGGAATTTATGAAGGTCAACAAGCAGAAGCACAAAGTTCTGCACCAGGGGAGGAACAACCCTCATGAACCAGTGCATGCTGGGGGCCAACCAGCTGGAAAACAGCTTGGCAAGAAAAGACCTAGGGCTCCTGGCGGACACCATATTGAATATGAACCATCAGTATGCTCTTCCCACAAAGGCAGCATGTGGTATCCTGGACTGCAACACAAGAGTGTTGCAAGCCATTTGAGGGAGATCTTCCTCCTCTGAGCACTGGTGAGATACACCTGGAGTGCTGGGTCCAGTTCTGGGCTCCCCAGTACAACAGAGACATGTATATCGGAGAACGCACAGTGAATGGTTACTGAGATGATTAAGGGACTGAAGTATCTCTTCTATGAGGAGGGGCTGAGAGAGCTGGGACAGTTCTGCCTGAAAAAAAGGCTCAAGGGGATTTTATCCATGTGTATAAATCCCTAGTAAGGGAGTACTGAAAAGAGCCTGTCTCCCTTTTCTTTGGTGCCCAGTGGCAGGACCAGAGGCAATGGGCACAACCTGAAGCACAGGAGAATCCTTCTGAATTCCAGGAAACACTATTCTACTATGAGGGTGAACCAGCACTGACACAGGTTTCCCAAGGAGGCTGTGGAGTCTCCATCCTTGGAGATACTCAAAAGCCATCTGGACATGGTCATGGAGCACTGCCAATTGTAGGTGGCCCTGACTGAGCACAAGGATTGTAACAAACAACCTCCGGAGGTGCCTGCCAACCTCAACCACTCTGTGATTCTGTTAGCACTGTCACACTGTAAGAGGACTTCACTTCCTCTTTGCCCATTCTCTCCAGTCTGGCTTAAATAGCAACACAGTACTTGCCTTTCCTCATGACAACACACTAACAGGACAATCTCTCTAACCGCATCTAGCGAATGGTTTACATGCCATGTAACTGGGGATGTAGAGCTAAACAGCCTCTCTAGGGTGACTGAAATAGATCAAGTTGTTTGTGAACAGAGACAGACTGTCACCACAACATGACATTTTTCATAGTAGTTGAAGAACAGCATGCATAATTGCTAAGAACCATCTTGTTGAAGATTTTCAGCTAAAATTATGTTATGCAAGATGTTTTCATTCATGTATTTTACATTTCTTTTATGGGGTGTCCCTGTGCCAAAACAGCTAAAAAATACATTAATATCACACAAAATAATGGGTACAGATTGCATAGATGCACAGAAAGAATGCATTCATTGTACTGTTCATGTAATGTTTTACACACAATTGGGATAATTTGGATTATCTTATTAATATTTAATTATATGATCAGGGTACAATTAAATGCCTTTGATACCATTATGAAAAAATCCAAAGACCATTTCAATTATCCCTATATTACGCACATTAGTCAAGTAATAATAATCTAGTGACAATAAGTACTTCATAAGCTTTACCAAGAATTACTTATCACACTCACCAACAAGTTTTTTAATTAACTGGGCAAACTCTAGGATAGTGTGCTCTTCTGGGTTTCCCTAGAAATAGAAGACATATTCATTAGAAGAACAATTAAACCCTTTGTGACGTGCTAGCTTTCTGACACGAGATGATTCTAAGGGGGCCACGTTAAGCTGAACATTATGCCTTATTCTTACTTTGATGGAAAAAGAGTAACTTTAGCAAGGTCCATACCATTAGAAAAGTTGCCCTCTGTTACATTTGCTTTGGTAGTTCAATGCATGTGGGGGGTGCACCCCGAAATCAATCTGTAAAGAACAGGCAAATGCACCTCAATCACAGTAAAGGGACATGCCTCTCAGCAGCCTACACTGCCACATCACCAATTTGAAATTTGCATTCAAGGGCTTTGCTGAGCTGAGGACAGATGATATAATGGAGCATACTAAACTCTCAGTTCATCCTAAGTTAGAAATGATACTAATTTAGCTGCAAACAAGGGCTCCTGCATTTACTACAGCTTATGTATCAGTATGTATAAGGACGACTTGCTTTCCTTTACAATATTCCTTTTCTTAACTTTTTTTCCTCAACTAACTTGCACATAAACTCCTGATCAGCATTTCAGAACAAAATGCTGAAAGCTTCCTATTTGCATTAGTTGAACTTCAGACTCAATTCCCTAGCTTTTCTTGTTTCAAAATTCTTCTTTACTACATTTTGTTTGACCTAAAGTTGAACACTAAGGTACACAGAGATTTAAACACTGCGTTTTCTGGAGCCAAAACATGCAATGGGGTTTATCAGCATTTGAAAAGAAAAACAGAAATGAATTCATTGCTGCAGTAGAAAAGAAAAACCTAGTGAACAACTCCCCTGCAGAGTTGAGTATCTGATTTGGTAGAAGCTGGCATACACAAAAATGACCTGGCATGTGCATCCTTTTTCTATTCTTATATCCATTGCTGAGAATAAGGTGACAAATGGGACAGAACAAAAATCTTACTAGAAATGTTAAGTTCTAAGCAGCCTTAATCAGTATTAGAAAATTATACAATCAAATACTATCCCATTTTCCTTTAATCAAGACTAGCATGAAGTGATTCCTAATTATTCAAAATATTCCTTGTGTGCTTTTTTATTCATTAAAATCAGAACTCAGTCATTCCCTTGGTGTATCTTGCATGTCCCTCTCTGCACACGTTCTGTTCGTTTTCATATTCTAATTACATAAATCTTTTTGCTAAAACAAAACTCTCGAGAAGTTACCCTGGTCTTGGAACTTCAAGATCTCAACACCTTATTGTTTATAATCTTCTTATTTATAAAGAAAATACATTATTTATAATGGAAAGAGCTTTTCTGCTCCATTCATTTCTTCCACAAACCAGCATCAGTGGTGAGGAGGAACACAAGAGGTGATGTTGGCCTCTTCACAGTAGAGTGGAGCTCTCATACTCACCAGGTTGACAGGACTGCTGACATTGCTGTTCATCAACGCCACCAACCCGTTCACCAGATCACTATAAAAAGCCAAGAACAGATTGAAACAGTTTCCACTTCCCTATAAATAATATTCTTGTCTAAAAAGAGAGTAGCCCCCTCAGAGCTCCAGTAAAGCAGATCGGGCAGCTGAGGAATGTTAAAATGAGATTTACAGCACACACTTCAATGGGTGCATGTTTATTTGGCTGCTTGTTCCACAGTCCCTGCTGTAAGATACACTAAACTGGCAGTTAGTTTGAAAGGGTGATTATCTTTGGGATACACTGGCTACAGTTCATCTGAGCATATGAAAGAAAAAAAAAAAAATCAAGTTAAAAAATGAAGTTACTAAAAAACCAATTAGCACTTCACTTATTCTTGTCTCTAGAGGCCCATTTTAAACAGAATAAAGTTGTAATACAGAGGCACTTAACATCACCACCTGCTTTGTGGTCTGTCATTTGAATTGTCTTCTCACTTTCTGCAATTCTTAAACCAAATTTGTTAAAAAAACCCACAGTATTTTGGTGTTACCCCAGCAAAATAACTCAAAATTATTCTTGATTATCAACAGCAAGCACCAGCTTGCCCCTGGACATACAAATCCAGATCCATTTCATTACAACTTACAATCAGGAAAGGAGTGGCTACCTTGAACAGAAGGGGTTTCCACAGCGTGTACCACCACTACCACTACTTCAGCAGAGGAAAAGGACATTTCTACACAGTGAATGAATAAAACAACCGAAAGGCCTGGCGAGGAAGGTCAGCCAGCACAAGGGAGAAAAAGATTCTGAGGGACAGATGCACTTTCTCTCAGAGAAAGTACATGGTGGCCTTGTTGACCCTGCAACCACTAGCCACAGCGACGGCTCCTTCCCCCAGCAGCACAGCGGCACACTGGCCTCGGCAGCCCCGGAGACACACACACGGTGGCAGCATTGCCACTGGATTGCAAGGACCGCGAAACCGCTTTGACTTCAAGCGGCACTGAAAAGGGCTGGAATCATTCATCACTCGCTGTCCCTCGAAGGGAAGAACACGTGAATCTTTTCATTCAAAGCTCTGAATCAGCTAACTTTTTGTTTCTTGGTATTTTTGAAAACTTCACTGTCTCCCTTCTGAAAGTAAGGCTGGCATAATTTCTTTGACTAAAATGCAAGTGCATACAAGGGTGGCTGAGCTCAAAGGACCATCAAGTGAAGTATCTATCAGACAAGACAAACGAGGCTTACCTGACATACTGGAAAGCTCTTGTCTGAGTGCCAGGTCCATAGACCTAAAACCAGATGAAAATTAGAAAAGTTAGCTTTTCCTCACCGCTCTAGACAAACATCCCAAGGAAAAACACCTAAAGCACAAGCTCAGTGTTGCAGGAATTGAAAAAGATGTGCTTGCACAGCCTTTGGCAAAGAATCTGTTCTTTGAAGGTCTTTTTCCTCTTCGATGTGTCTCCAGTAAACATATTCTTAAGCATTTTATTAACCAGAATTCTGTATGTAGGAAACATTTGCAGGGATGTAGGACAGAGTGATGCTTTGTACATACTTTGGAACACTGGAAGAGGTTGCAGCATGTACTCAGCCAGAAAAGAGCACCAGTATTTCAAGTGAACCTCAGAATACGAAGATGTGGTTATGATGAGCAATTTTTATTTGCTCATTGAACACAGCTAACTTCAAAGAGACCACCAAATGTTAGTGGCCCATTAAAAAAAAAGTTAAGAACAAAAGCACTGTGTTTAAAGGAATCAGAAACAAACCAACCAAAAAAAAAAATCATATGAATCTCTAAATATTACTATAGGGGAAATGGGATCTAGTGGCTAGAACTTTGGAGTCAACAAGTTGTTTAGGTTCAAAACAGATATTATATTAAAACATACCTAAAGTGTACATAAAGCATTCATATCAGCATTCTTTTTTTTTCCACAGCTGAATTGCATGCAGTACTAAAAAATCCCTAGAACAGCATGGGAAACAGGTGGCCTTCACAGAACTGCACACTGATTTGGGTTGGAAGGGACTTCAAAGCCCATCTAGTTCCAACCCCCTGCCATGGGCAGGGACACCCTACACTAGACCAGGTTGCTGAAAGCTCCATCCAACCTGGCCTTGAACGCTGGCAGCAAGGGGCCATGTACATGCTGGCAGCAAGGGGCCATCTACGTGGGCAGCCTGGGGCCAGTGTTTCACCATCCTCAGTGTGAAGAAAAAAAATAAATAAATCTTCCTTAAACCTAGCCTGAATCTACCTTGTTTTTGAGATTAAAACCATTACCTCATGTCCTACACTGCAACAGGCCACTAGTAAGCTGTTGTTCTCTGAGACAGACTCAGAATCCAAAGTGTTCACATTTCAGTAGTCACTGGGTAAAATCAGGGGCTTAAGTTTACCCAATACCTGATTCCAAGGTTAATGCATCAGGAGAGCAGACTGACAGCATGCTGTGGCATATAGCCTCTGAAGGCAAACAGAAAGATGATTTTACATATGTGTAGAGCTTCCTGCTTGTTGTCTTTTAGGTTGTGGCATAAGTTTTACACAACTAATTTGTCTATGATTTCTGCAAAGTCACCCCAGTGGCTGGAAAACACAATGCAGTTTCCTCCTCCCAATTTCTCTTAACAAACCCCTCCTTTACAACAATACAAAGCAACAAAGGGTATGTTTGCATAGGCTGTATTTTCTTCAAATTAAAGAGATCATTTTCTCAAGAGATTATTTACTTCATTTAAACAACTATTTGAACCAAGAGATTGAATACAGTTAATTTCAAGACTAAGTATTCCTGTCAGCCACATTCTGTGATGACACAGGGTAGAAATGTTTGGGTTTGTTTCAATTACTGCTTTTTGCTGATTATTCATTTTATTTCATGTGGTCAGCTAAACAACTCTCCCCTTAGGTTTTTTTTTCCTCATATCCAGTAATTCTCAAGTGTCAGAGAGTTAATCCCTAGAGAACACTGATGTTGAGCAAAATATTTTATTTTAACCTCTAATGGGTTCTTGATAAAGTCTAGACAGCATGGCACTTACAAAAAGAGCTTAAATATTCCCTCCCATGGAACAGCACTGACTCAAGACTTCTCTAACTGATGCTCTGAAATATCCCATGTACTGCATGCTTTAAAACAAGATAACTGCCTTGTATTTGGTAATGCTTCACAGAACTTCCAGTTAGTGTTCTCACCCCGTGCTCATTACAAAAGGTTACAGGACTACTTTCAATAAAACATGAATCAAAAAGAAACGTTTGAAAGGCCAAATATGGCAACAGCTCATCAGTGGACTACAACAAGCTTGAAAAATGGAAGTACTTTCTGACCCTCCATATGCTAAGATAAGCTTCTGAAAGAACATTTAGAGGCTCAGAATTTCTGCCCCAGGATGCCATCCTGGGAACATACAGTACCGACAAAACAACACACAGTTACACTCATAGTTTGATACAAGCAAGTCCTACAAGGACCTAAAGCGTCAAAGAAAGAAGCTCCATCTTCTTGACTGCTTCTGTTTGCTTACTGTCCTGCAACAAACAGAACCAGCCTCAAACTGCACCTCTGGGGAGATGCCTAGAAGACATAAACTCTTTCTGCAAGAATTTCACTGCATTTTGTTTGTTTGTAAAGGAAAAAGTGTACTGAACAAATGTGATCCTGCAATTAGCCCATTCAGTGCTGAAGAGAATCCTATCAGTAGAGACTAAGCAAGCTGGGCTCGCTTGTGCTGTCAGCTACCCAAGACTAAACCCTGACATCTGCAGTCTTAATGCTGACCTGCATGGTAAACACAGGCCATTACGTCAGTCATGCGACTGCTGCCACTGAGCACTGACAGTGCTTGGTAGAAAAAGTAAATCTGGGGGAAAAAGCAAATCCTTAGGAGATGCTGTGAATACAGCACTGTCAAATTAATACAAGATTGTTACTTTGAAATAACCACAGGCTGAAAGCCCAAATTTAGCAATGGTTAGGAACAGAGTAGTCAAGATGCATCGCTGATGATATTAAAAAAATAACAGGATTGCCTAAGGTCACCATCACTGATGAACACCAGGTAAGCAAATGAAGATCTCCAGAGAAGACCAATCTTTCAAAAATTGTAAGTGTCCTTAAGTCAGATAATGCACATTGCTTTGCAAGCCATCTACAATTTGAAATTAAAAAAAAAAAATTTACAAAGAGTTCTAGATTTCACCCAGTCAGCACGGTCCTGCCTGCCACCCAAGTTTTGCAGTGGGCAGCCACAGTTCGCTGTATCATTTAAAAAAGATTATAGAGGTAGAGGAGGTCTATCACAGAACACCAAGCTTCCTCTTGCTTGGACATGACTTATTCCCTGGTCTAGACTCTTCAGTGCTTTGTCCCAGTTTAGGATTTTGCTCTACAAGAATCATGGTAGCGGGAGTTGCCAGGAAACTTTCATCCTTCTCCTACTTGGATTATTTGCTCCTTCCTAGAGGAATTCCTGCCTGAGCTGTGGATTTTAGTCTCAAATAGAAGAAATGATGTCTCAATCTCAAGATAGGTGTCCATGAAGGTACTTAGCAGCATTTTTAGTTATTTTGCAGAAGCCTTTGATTTCCTGCACTTTACTTTTCTAATCTAGACAATATTATCAAACATTTATACAAAATTTCTGCTGTATGTCACAAACTGTAAATGTTTCCATGAGTTCACAATTGATCTCAGATTTCAAACTACTTTTCCTTGTTACAGGATGTCTCCTCATTTATTTTACCTATCCTCATTATTTTGTTAATAGTAAACTAAACAGGATCAAGGCATAGGTCAAGCACTGTCTGTATTGTTTAAATACCAACAGCACCTTTGGCAGAATACTGGCGTGTGCCAACTCTTGTTCTCCCAGACAACAGTGTAACACTGCTTAAGCCTTACCAGAACCAAGAGCCATTCCAGCAAACAGTCTGGATACAGCAACTTGTTCTGTTAGGAAAATTTAGCTGTTTAGATACAAGCCATGCCACAACAGCTTGTCAATAGCAATAACATCCAGTCCTGGACTACTGTATTTACTAACTGATAACCTAGCCTGGAGACCTTCAAACAATATCTTATGCAGGGAGAATTTACGCTGATCTCCAAGATTGCATAGAGACAGATGCCTAACTTCCAAAAAGGGTTCAGAGAAGGTTTCTCAACAGGAAGAAGCACCACCAAAACATGATTCTCTAAACTCTGTCATGCCATGTTCCCATAGAAGCATTGTGACAAAGGTTCAAATTCAGAATGACAAACACTTTCTCAGATTGCAGCTGGTAACCTTCTTTCTGTCTGGTAGAGGAATGCCAATACACCATCAAGAAAGAACCTATTTTTCAGAGGGTTGGGGAGGAACCACAGTGTTTTCTAAAGTCTAGCCCCTTTTATAGGACATGAGGATAGGATATAAAGATGAACAACTCTTCACATCACTGAGAGGTCATTACTTACTGTTAGTGGTTCTCCTTGGAGAGCTTGTAGGATAAAATTGCTGACAACTCTACCATCGTTCATATGCATTCGAGGACCAAAGGTATTGAATATTCTGGCAACCCTCACTTCAACTCCTTCCTGTAGGCAAATTAAAAAGAATTGTTATTACTTTAACAATAGTGTCACTCTTCCTAAAAGTGCAAATTAACTCTTCTCTGACCAAAAATTTTCTTAAGAATCCTTCTTACAGATTGTTTTATCACCATGAAAGACTTCTAACCTCTTACCAATGCTACTAGAAACCATACTGCATAGAGCAAGGTTAATTTGTACTAGTTCTCAGTATCTGCAATTCTAAATCAGTGCTAGAACAGCTGATGATTTCAGCAATGCATTCATCAAACAAGAAACAAGATTTTTCAGTAGTATACCCTTCCAATACCAACTTATTTCACCTGGAACTTACCTACACTTTTTGCATGCAAGTCTCATCTCACAATCACTAGATGTAGTAGCAAGGGAGCATTTCTAAAGATTGGAAAAGATGAACACTTCTGATAAGTATCTTTGCTAATGTTACAAAGTAAGTGGGGCTTTGCAACCACAGCCACTCTGCTACTTTTCAGGCTATGTAAATACATGTTTTACAATCCAGGTCTCTTCAATGGCTTAGTATTTTTCCAAGAAATGTTTCTATAATTCCCAGAAGTCCTTTCTGCAGGGTATTTTGCAAATCTTCGAAACAAAATGCAACAACTATGTGAAAATGGAAACTAAACAAAACAGACTGAAGTAAACTCATTCTAGGGATTTTACTGACACTCATTTGGATGACCCACAGTTCCTAAGGCCTACATGAAGGATGTTTGGCCTTTGTGAGCTGAAGCATGCACTTGGCTCCTGATGAGTTCAGAGCAGAGTGGTATGCTGTAAACAGACAGATGCTACCATGTGAGCGATAGCTACAAGGCAAGGAGGAGGGTGCCAACTTCAGCTCAGGCCTATGCATCTTCCTCCTACTCCCTGGTCCTGCTCCGGCCCCAAAAAGCCATCCTTGTGTCACTCACAGGAAACACTTTTCACCTGAAGCACCAGCCTTGTGCTGCTTATTCAAGTGAAGCAACTGAAGTCACAAGCACAATATTCTGGAGTTGTACACGTTCAAACCTTCCTTCAGATGATATACAAAACATACTCTATTTTTTTTAATGCTCTTTATTAAAGCTTAGACCCATGCTTGCCATTTTCTCGGCAGACAAGAGTCTGTGTGCAAGAAGTATATCCTTGGTACAAGGTAACACTGTTGCAGCTCACGCATTTCACCTGGGAGACACCTGGAAACGCATTTTTCTTGGAAATAAATGTAGCTTCATGTACAAGAAACTTTGGGGAAAAGCCTATTCTCTCTTGGGTTTCCACATGATTCATAAACAAACAAATCCTCAAAGAAGCATTGGGAAAGCAACAGTATTAGCCATTTACAGATAAGAGAGTGGGATAGGCAAAAGGCACATACAACATTTCAGCTGGAACTTGGTATTGAGAAATGGGAAACACCAAGTAGTACCAATAAAGCCCAACACTACCCAGTATGGAGAAGGCCAAAGAACATTCAGTTCTGTTTAACTGCAGGTAAGTTTTCTGTCACCATGATCAAACGTTATCTATGTTATCCACTAAACTGCAAGATAACAGTAAGCAGGCAGGTAACTAACATGCTGTAGAAAAAGCTACAGTTTTTGGGTTTTGTATCCACGAGCCAAAAAGAAAACCCAACCATCAACATCCACTTGGCCGTGCTGAGAGACCCTGGACAGAGCAGAAATCCTTTCCCATGCAAAATGCATCCACTGGGAACATATTCTGTATTTCCCATCAGCTAAAAAAAGGCACGGTAACATAGAATCATAGAATCATAGAACTGTAGGGGTTGGAAGGGACCTCGAGAGATCATCGGGTCCAACCCCCCTGCCAAAGCAGCTCCCTAGGACTTTTCACTCAGATAGGCGTCCAGACGGGTCTTGAATATCTCCAGAGAAGGAGACTCCACACCTCCCTGGGCAGCCTGTCCCAGGGCTCTGTCACCCTCACTGGGAAAAAGTTTCTCCGCATGTTGGTGCGGAACTTCCTATGCTCCAACTTGCAGCCATTGCCCCTTGTCCTGTCCCCACAGACCACTGAAAAGGGGCTGGCCAATTCCCCCTGCAACCCATGCTTAAGATAATTATAAACATTAATTAGGTCCCCCCTTAGTCTTCTCAAGACTGAACAGCCCCAGCTCACTCAGCCTTTCCTCATAGGGGAGATGCTCCAGGCCCTTAATCATCTTCGTAGCCCTAACATGTCAAACCCATGCTTCCAGCAGCACACTGTAGAGCTATTCCCAGCATGTTCCCTGTATCTGGAAACACATACTCTGATAGAGTTTCTTGTTCTTTTGCTTCGCCTAGCACTCTATCTTAAAAAGGACACTGACTCCTTCAGGGAGGGATTATATTTCACAGGGACTTTCCAGATATTGCCATTAATAACAAGTACAGAAAATGAGGCACTTGGAAGCTAGTCCTTAAGATAAAAATAGCTCATTAAACAATGCTGACCAAAAAGCTACAGCAGTGGCCTTGTTTTCCAGTATTGGTTGGAAACTAGCAAGGGGTCTAGAAAAAACCCACACCAACATATCCTCTATAGGCATTTGCCCATAGCCACAGGGAATCCATTATTATTTCTTCCTTCTATTTCCCTACCCTTGCTGTAATGTTGTCTTTGAAAATAGCTTTTTATTTATAGTGTCATCCAGCAAAACTTTCCTCTGCAGCCTACTGCTTTGAAAACCTATTTTCCAAACAGCTGAATTTTCATTTGTTCCTGTAAAACTGGGAGCTATTGTCTCAAAAGCTCTTCCACAGACAAAGAGATTCTGGAGCCAGTAACTTAAAATTGTCCTAAATTTCCTTTCTCCATTTCTTGAATATCTCCTTTGAAGTGCCCTTTTCTGCATGTTAAGTAACTCTATTCTCTTTGCATTAGCTGCCTATGAATACTTATGGTGCACTCTTACCTATGTCCTGTTACTATAAGTATCAACAACAACGTTAGCTATGACCAACTACTTCCCCATATTCCCAGATATGTGTCACTATGTCTTGTATCATATTTTGCTCTATCCTAGAGAGTGGAAAACCTTATTTGTCCCACATTTATACTGCTAAACAAAGGCGAGCTTGAGGGTAATGCCTGATGCTGACGTCAAATGTGGTCAACTGGCCTTTGCCAGTTTAAGACTATGCCTTCCTATAGCAGGCTAATCAAAGTCCCTTGAGCAATCCAAAAAAGAGCCCAGGAGCAAGCTAATAAAATGCAGCACTGTGGGCTATCAAAACACTGCAGCTCACTATTATTTACCAATATGGACACGTTCATAGACACTGTGTCTGTACAGATGGAGAGGAAAGAGAAGATGCAAGAAAGACTATTACGGATCACAGAGACACTTCCTCTGAATAAATACTCAGACTATTCTATAGTTGTCAGTCAAAAAGCAGGGTTAAGCTATCCCCTCTCTCTGCAAAACAAACTTGTCCTTGGACTTCAGCATGACTCTTTGCCACTTAGTTTTAGAGATCCTTGCTCCAGAAGTATCAAGAAATCAAGGATGTTGTGATAATATCTTAATTTTAAAAGACCTGTTTTAGTTTCATAAGCTTTTTAAGAAAATACATCCCCTTGTGTTGACTGTCACAGGAAACAGATCAATACAAATAGAACTCAAATGTCAAGAGGTTCTTTTTACTGAAACAGCTTGAACATACGCTGTGGCTGTAATTCATCAGGGTATCAGGCAAGCCTGTCCTCCTAAATAACAGTGCTTCCTTCTTTGTAAAGTCTGTGGATCTATCTGAACAGCAAGCATGAATTAGCCCTCCCTGCATACAAATTCAGGAAAGGGAAAGCTGCAATGAATTGTCTGCTCTCCAACAGACAATAGGATTCACCACCACAACAAAACAAATCTGCCAGGGAAAGCCCGGTTGCATGAGTATCACTGTAACCTGATACGAGCCTGTCTCAGTGTTTCCAGCTAAAAGTACTAAGAAAGTTGTCTGTGTTGTTTGCTTTATTAGGATTCATATTCTTTTCCATGTGTTTCAGAGATCATTACCTCCCAAATTGTTCCCAAAATTTGAATTGTAATCAGAGCAGAATTACTAGCAGTGTTCACCAGGATCCATGATGTGTTTAGGCTACAATATTCTACGCTGAGGCTTGGTCTAAGGTAATTTATATATATGTACTGCCTATTGTATAAGCAAAATGTGATTCATTTCTGGTTACTAACAGTGTTTTAAAGCGGTTTTGCAAAAATAGCAATGCTGATACATTAATTTCATCAACAGAAAAGCTCCTAAACAAGCTAAGAAGAACAACCACCATCATTCTGACTCTACTTACAGCATAACACAGAACCTTGAAGACAAACAAGGCACACCTCCAGAACTCTTATCTTACAGCTGAAGTATTATCACACTTAATTGTTCACCACTGCCCAGACTAAAGCAGCTACATATCACAGAATCATGGAATGGTTAGGGCCAGAAGGGACCTTAAAGATCATCAAGTTCCACCCCCCAGCCATGAGCAGGGACACCTCTCAAGACCAGGCTGCTCAAGACCTCATCCAACCTGGCCTTGAATACTGCCAGGGAGGGGGCAGCCACCACCTCCCTGGGAAACCTGTGCCAGTGCCTCACCACCCTCATAGTGAAGAATATTTTCCTCATATCCAATCTAAGTCTCCCCCTTCCAATCTGAAATCACCCCCCTTATCCTATCACTACATGCCCTTCTAAAAAGTCCCTTCCCAGCTTTCTTGTAGGCCCCTTCAGTACTGGAATTCTGCCATAAAATCTTTCCAGAGCCTTCTCTTCTCCAGGCTGAACAACCCCAGCTCTCTAATAGTCTTTGTGGCCGCCTTCTGGACCTGTTCCAACAGTTCTGTGTCCTTCTTATGTTGGGGACTCAACAGGTAGAGACCCCAGGTGGGGGTCTAATGAGAGCAGAGTAGAGGGGCAGTATTGCCTCCCTCAACCTGCTGGCCATGTTCCTTTTGATGCAGCCCAGGACATGATTGGCCTTCTGGGCTGTGAGTGTGCATTGGTGGCTCATGTCAAGCTTTCCTTCGAGGTCCCTTCATACCAGTATTTGTCCCTCCTTGCTACAAGTGTGTCTTTATCTAACACTTGCCTCAACTTGCATACCTCTTGTATCTGATGGATATGGCCAATATAGACTGTCAGAGGCCTGTTCCACCAATACTTCTACAGGAGACATTGCCACTGGGAAGGTAGTGTGGTTTAATAAGGCTATCAGCTAAAACCACCACAGAGCTGTTCACCCGCTGTCCCCCTCCCAGTGGGACAGGGGAGAGAATCAAAAATGGAAGAAACCCCCAAAAACTTGTGGGTTGAGATAAAGACAGTTTAAAAGGATAGAAAAAGATAGATTAATGAATGCATAAAACAATTGCTCACCACCCAGAGACCAAAGCCCAGGTAGTTTCCAAGCCATGGTCTAAATCCCATGCCAGTTTCCCGCCAGTTACACACTGAGCATGACACCATATGGTATGGAATATCCCTTTGGCAAGTTTGGATCAGCTGTCCTGGCTGTGTCTCCTCCCAGCTTCTTAAGCACCCCCAACTTCTTGTTGGCAGGGCAGCATGAGAGGCTGAAAAGTCCTTGACTGCTTGGCAACACCTAAAACCATTCATGTGTTATCAGCATTATTCTCATCCTAAATCCAAAACACAGCACTGTACCAGCTGCTTGGAAGAAAATTAACTCTATCCTAGCCAAAAGGAGGACAGAAGACACATGTACCCACTGAAGTGCATCTACACCTGAATTACTCGCATAGTCTGCTTAGAGAGGGCTTTTAATGCCACGACTGTGGCACAAGGTTATTTTGCAACTGTTAACAGCACAGAACATGTAGAAACATCAAAGATAAGCAGAACATTAGCAAAACCATATGGACCAGAAGACCTGACATTTTTTTCCTGCTTTATTTTCCTATAATTTGGAAAAAGCTTTGCTCCACTGACAGAAAAATGCCTATTATATCCATACTATGAAAAAGGGGTTCCTATTACTAATGACCAAGTGAAACAACACACTGCACTTTTATAATACTGCCTCAGATACTGGAGTGTTCTCCCTTTTTCATCTCATTTCTTCCAACTCAGTGTTGGCAACAGATAGCTTTGGAAAACTATATGCCACTTCTGCATTTGTACAGGACCACACACCATGTTTAGGTTCATGTGCAGAGCTCCTCCACAAGAGAAAAAAAATTAGAGCTCTAACCTCATTAGAAAACATGCAGATCCATTAATGCAATAGGACAGAGAATACATACCAACAGGTTTTAGAAAACAACAGACTGCGTGAGGGTAACTGGAACAAGCCAGTTTCAAAAGCGTAGCATTTTTTAACCTCTGAATTTTTTACAGTTTGCAAGACTTTATTGAACTATGGGGAAGGATTTTTATCTGTGTTTTCTCTTTTCCAAAGCATAAAAGCCTATTTGTGAACCATGCAGCTACTATGATTGAAAGCAGCACTGTTTTTGCTTTTGAAGTGGAGCCAGTTAATCAAGAAGATAAAAATGACTAACAACAAACAGTACTTGAAATTTTCAATGAACTCCCACATTTGTTGAGAATATTAATAAAACTGCGACCTCTCAGACTTTGCAGAGGAAAGGAATAATGGGTGATTTTTAACTTTTTCTTTCTGAATTTCACTGGCTTGGTATATAACAACTCAGATGGGACACTAATAGCAGTGTTGACACATCTACTTCACAGCTGTCAATGATTCCTCAGAGAGGAGTGAGTGCACGGTGCTGTACCATCTCAACTCTACCTCACAGGCAGTACCCAAGGTGATATTACAGCCTGTAATATCTCTCAGACTCCCCTTTTCCAAACTTAACCTCACTAATACACAGTTTCCTGGACGTACTCCCCTGCATGGCTTCTAAAAATCTAAAGGGATCCATGATAGCTGTTACGACAATTCAGCTTTGGCCTGGTACACATCCAAGAGTAACCACCATCTGTGTTATTAAAGGACTGTTCTCTGGGCTTCTGACTGCTGCCTGGAGGAGATGAAAGGATTCCTCTTCTTGCCTGTGCTGTCAGAAACACAAACCATTACATTCTCACTTTTCCACAGAAAAGTTATCAATTTGCATCTTTTCTTAAGCAAACTGCTAGCAAGCTTCATATGACAACACCAAAAAGAACTCTGCATGTTTAAAAATGAACTATATTGAATATCAAGGAAAGAAAACAATGAGTAATAATTAGATAATATAAGATAAAGTCCCAAAAGACATTAAAGCAAGCTGATTTAATTCAGCATAGCTATTTGTTTACTATCTAATTACTCAATAACTACCTGATTATTTGCTATTCAATCCCTTTCCAGTTGCAATTCAATCAACAGTTTTCATTACCCCTACATTTTATATCAAGGCTTTTTATGAAGCCAATTCAATTTGTGAATTAAAGATTAGAGGGAAGTAGAGCTCAATATAAAACAGAAAATCAGTCTCGTGTTGCAACTGCAACGTACTTGTATATTTGGCAGATTTCAACACCAGTTTGCATGTGTTTTTCTCTCTCATGAACATAATAAACTTCACCTCTAATATCTTTCCTTTCCTCTGTTACCTGCTAAAAATTCTTAACAGCTTGAGTCATCACAGTCCTGGCTATAGAATATTCTATAATGCAGTGGGTAACACTTGTTCTGTTAAATACTTAATATTTGATAATCATAGAATGGTCTGGGTTGGAAGGCACCCCAAGGATCACAGAGTTCCAACCTCCCTGCCACAGGCAGGGCCACCAACCTCCAGGCCTGGATCTACACAAGGTTGCCCAGGGCCCCATCCAACCTGGCCTTGAACACCTCCAGGGATGGGGCATCCACCACCTATCTGGGCAGCCTGTTCCAGCACCTCACCACTCTCTCTGTAAAAAAACCTTCCCCCTAATATCTAATCTGAACCTTCCCTCCTTCAGCTTTAGTCCATCCCCCTTGTCCTGCCATTATCTACCCTTTTAAAAAGCTGGTTCCCCTCCTGTTTCTCTGCTCCCTTCAGGTACTGGAAGGCTGCAATGAGGTCCCGCCGCAGCTTTCTCTTCTCCAGGCTGAACAAGCCCAGCTCCCTCAGCCTCTCCTCATAGGGGAGGTGCTCCAGCCCTCTAATCATCCTCGTGGCCCTCCTCTGAACCCTCTCCAACAGTTCCACATCTTCCTTGTATTGGGGCCCCCAGATCTGGACACAGAACTCCAGATGGGGCCTCACGAGGGCAGAGTAGAGAGGGACAATCACCTCCCTGTCCCTGCTGGCCACCCCTCTCCTGATGGAGCCCAGGATACCATTGGCCTTCCGAGCTGCAAGAGCACACTGCTGGCTCATGTTAAGTTGCTCATCTACCAAATAATTCACTCCTATATGCTTAGAAAAGCCTCCAATGGAATTCTTAATTGGAAGATTACACATCACATACAACTAAGCCCATTTGCTACTACTAAAGCTTCAGTCACAGAGTTGGTATGAAAAAGAACATGAAGAATGTAGAAGATGAGAATTTTCCCTGCAACATTCCATGGTGATCTGAAGCCTTGCTTCAGCTCTGGAGAATTTCTGTAGAAATCAATAGTACAAGAAGAGAAATTACATCTAGTTAACATAGTACCCTTAATATGCTAAGCATTTAAAATGCCTAACTTAGGTGTATTTATGACAACCCTATGCAAACGTATCAGATTCCTGCCATGAAGGTAGCATCAGACTGTGACTAGTATTTAAATTAAGCCAGAGTTGAAGTGTACAAGAGTATCTGTATTTCCATAATTCCAACTGCATTTTTAAAAAAGTTACATACATACTGAACAGCAACTCCTGAACAAAGCAAAGTTCACACTGCAGTACTATGCAATGAAACTCCCCTCCCACCCCTTCATACCCCTTACACCTGCATATTTTCTTCACCTGTGTATTTCCAGGAAGACCTTACTTGCATTTGGAAAATACATTTGGAGCTGCCCCTAGGACAGAGAGCTCATTTGCATCATGAGTTTTCACTTAATGTATGTATGCACCACAGTTCTGCCTTACAAACCTTTACTATCCTTTGTAAGTCCTGCCTAAAATTTATGGGGTAGAATTATGTATGACTCATCATGTGGCTTTAAGGTACAGCCCATGATTTTCAAAATCAAAGACCTGCAGTCTTGCCTTTCTAAAGGAATATGGCAGCGTGTACCAGAAAAAAAGAATCAGATACCCTACAGCACAAGCAGTGGTCATGAAGCTACAATATTCAAGTGAACCAATTTCCAGACCTATGAAAAACACTTTTCTACAGTGAAGTACAGAAGGCACCATCCTGAACAAGAGCAGTACCCCCCTATTGTACCTTAAATGATTTAAAAGAGAACAAAGGAGGTATAAACCTGTGCTTTCCCTGTCTGGTAGAAGAGACGAGAGAAAATTACTACAAGCTCAGTACTAATGTACCATCCCTAAGGTCCTATCATCTAATTCTGTTTTCAAGGTTTTTAGAAGCCCTTAGTATTTTACAGTTTAAAATTCTAGAAAATATACTATATTTGACTGATTTGTACCTTTGCATATTAAAAAGAAGCAGTGATACTATTTTCTTTAGTGTGCCACATTTTCTAATCCAGTAGACTCCCAGAGATTAGCTGAACAGCAAATAAGATTCACAGAGTTGATGCTGGGTTAGTTAATAATGAATTTCTACTTTTTGATTACAAAACCCACAGAAACTGGCATGTATAATTTCACAAACACTTTAAGTTACATTTTCATTCTCATGTTACTGTACTTGTCTGAAAAAAGTGCATTATATCGCCAAGTGTTCATATCTTTTGTTAAGGGCTGTATTTATACATGTATCATTTTAAAGATAGTTCTGAAGTGATTTAAAATACATTGCTCTTACATCTTTACTCGTTAGAGAACCTCCTGAATTTTACTTGCGTATTCTGATTTCAATTTACTTTTCAGCACAGGACTAAACCAACTCTGCTATCTAATAGTCTAAAAAGTCTTTACAATGCTGAAAGACAAAATATCAAGAAAACTAAAGCACAAGTTCTTGAAGAACACTGCTCATCTGAAAAAAACCCCACAATGGATGAGAGCAATAAAACTTCCTGCAGTAAAGAAAACACATTTTGCACCTACAGTACGAATGCTCCTAGTTAAAGCACGCCCTTTTGCCCCCTACCTCTAATCCACATATACCAGTTTTGTCACACATTTAACCTTTGTAATTACAGGAAATCCACTGAATCTGATACAACTTTAATACCTGTTTCATGTATGCATAGCACATGGTCTCTGCAACCCGCTTTCCTTCATCATAGCAGGCTCTTGGACCTATTGGATTCACATGGCCCCAGTAATCCTCATTCTGAGGGTGAACTTCAGGATCTATAGGGAGAGTGATGAAAAACACTGAATTGTTTTCTGTAAAAAAAGTGACTATATATCATGAATTTTTCAGTACATCACCAGTGTTACACAGTTTTAATATCTTCTGTCTGAACTATGCATTTAAGACACTAAGTTTCAACATTTCTTCAAAGTCTATTCACTAGAATCATGAAAGTGACACTTAGGGAAGATATGAGACTATAGTAAGTACACAAAAAAACCAGACACTACTTTCCCCTAAAACAGTCTGAACTGAGGGTTTAATTCAACCACTTTCTGCAAAGACAGACTACCTCAAGGGATCAAATATGACTCATATAATGTAATTCAGAGGAAATATAGGTTATACAGGCAGTACTTTTTACTTGATTTGGGAAAAAAGAAAGTTTAAAGTATGAAACAAGGAAAGGAAAATGGACAAATGGAGAAGTACTGCATTTCTTAAAGTAAGAGTAGAGCAATGCACCACAACGTATTTGCTATGCTGCTTCTGTTTTATCCTAGCATAAACCACCAGGTTAGACAATCCTTTGGTTTGACCTAGTACAGAAGCTCTTGATTAAGAGCCAACCATCCAAAAACCTCCTAGGAAGGTTTGGGTGTCTATGCCTGTTCTCTCTATATGCTCGAAACAATACAATCACTTTGTTATATTTCCCTATTTCACTACTTGTGCCACCTTATCCTCCCTAGCAGATCTGAAGCTTGCATACATTAATATTACATTTCCAAGTGGCACACTTAAATTTATGGAACAACGTTGATGGTCAGTTCTGATTAACCTAGATCTTATGCTGCTCACTGACACAATTACAGATTCATTCTTGTCATGAGAGAGCGAGCAATGACAAACACAGACAGGTTTTACACAGTTATGAAAGCCTACAGCATTCTTAAGAGGGCCACAAAAGGTGCTGTGATCTGGAAGGCCACTTCAGTTTTGGTCTCCTTTCTTGCAGAGGCAGCCTTATGAACCCCTTGGAAGCTCTCTATACAACACTGCTTTGAGAACTCCTGTGGAAACAACTAACATTTTTTGACTTGAATTTCTGTCCTTTATTTTTCAGCAAAAATTACTTCATCTGCTTAGTCAGAGAAGAGTAAGATGTGAATAGACTCCACTTCAGTGACACAAAAAGCTTGATAATGGCACTTTCAAGTTTACCACTTCACCAGGCAAACTGCAGCAAAGCAACGAGGCTCTTGGTTGTTTGGGGGTTTCCCCCTGCCATCTTCTTCCAGAAGGCACTTTGTTCAATTACAGAGGAGTCCTTGGAACTACCACTTTTTTCTGTGGAGCCTGACCACAGATAACAGATGAGCAAGAGATGCCCAAGCTGCTTATTTGGTTCCCCAGTCATCTTCGGGGTTCTCTTGCTTGGGTATTAGCTTTCAATCTATTGACTGAAGTTATTGCACCAAAAGCGTACTCCTTGAGGTACATTTTTTTGCCCTTCCCCCATTTTTCCTTACAAAGCTTTGTATCTTGTTACAGAGATGCTTATTTTCTGTTCCATTGTTTGTTTTTTAAAGCCTAGGCTCTCAAAACTACTCATGTTGAGCAGGTGACTGTGCCTGCGAATCTCCATGAACCTCGCAATACTGCTATTCCCAATTTGGCAAGAGTTCACAACAGCAGGAAGTTTCCTCTAGTAGGCACACGGTCTGTCACAGCACCCAAGGAAGTACTAAAGCTTCTTGTTTCATGCAGCTAGCTGTTCTATCAGTCACTCTCCCACTACTTCATTTCTCAGTAACAACAGAAGAAAGAAGAAATATAGCACCATGGCTCAATATTTTAAGAGAGACCACAATGGCATGCACAGTTCTTCGCTTGGAGCCCCTGTCTCTTGCACTGTGCTGCACACACCAGGGCGATTGCTAAATTGCAACAATACAATTTCTAAGTACACTGTAAAGAGAGAAGCAGATTTGCTAATGAAACTATCTTTCTTCACTGGCTTTCGTTACAGCATCTGGATTTTAATCACAGTTCAACACTCAAAATTCCCACACAAGCCTTTTCAAAATGAGCCATAAACTGAGACATAGGAAAGTTACAAAGTCTGAGCCTCCTTCTACCACTCTGACTAGAGCTTTAAAGCAATCACTGGTGCCCACATTTGAAGCTGTGAAAAGTACAGCTGAAAAGAAATCAAGCTAACAAAGTGATGAAAAAATCTATCAGTCATTTGACAAATGGTTCATAAATAACCTTTCACACAGCCACATCTTAAGAACCATAAACACTTTATTCTCCTTACCTCCATAAACCTCTGATGTAGAGGCCAGGAGCAGCCGTGCTCCAACACGTTTGGCTAACCCTAAATTTTGGGCAACACAGAAAGAAGTACATAATTACATCAAGTTCAAGAATCTTTCAGTCACTTTAGTGTGATCCCATTTTACATGTTTTTAAAGAGAATTTATCTCACTAGATAAATCTAGTTGACAATCACATCCTTAGCTCCCACTCCCAAGCTAAAAGACTTGAGAAACAGCAGAGTAACACCCACGTGTGATGTGTTTGCTTCTTAGACTGAAAGCTACACTGAACCAAGATTCAAGAACTTAATATATTATACCTTAAATAAAGGCAAAGGAAGGATAAGCCTTTAAAGAGTTTGGATGATCCTACCAGTCACTTGAGATTATTCTCTAGTCCATTTCAGACCTTTTGGCCTTCAAGTCGGCATGGCCAAAGCCTGATGTACAACTGTCACTTAAATCACTTAATTGTACTTGCTAGAGTATCGCTCAAATGAGAAAATCAGCTGAGCTAATAATGCATAGTGGCTATTTTGCCTCATAACAACTCTCAGGATCAGTGACATCCAGTTCAAGCTGCTGCACATGCCAAATGGATCAAAGAACAGGAGGAAAGAAGTAGTGAAGGCTTGAGGCCTCCTTGTCATAGGCCCACCCCCAGCCCCCCCACCACCACCACACAAAGCTGAAAACGTTGCCTTGTAATTATCCAGCATGAAGTTAGATATTAAACGTTCTTGTAGAATTTGCTAGCTGGGGCATGCATGCACAAGAGGGTGTGGCACTCCTGACGTTCAGGGTTTACAGAGCCAATGCAGTTCAATGTTTGCTGCTGTGGAAAGGAAGAGTCATGTGTGGCAAATGTGGGAATGTTCCACAGTCACCAACATGAGAACATGGATGCAATTTTGCTATAAAAATTCCATGCACTTGTTTCTATAACTTCTATAGTTACTGCATAATTATTACTCTATACCCAAGTTATAGACATGAAGTTCTTGTGCTTTGATAGTTAAGCTTGCATGCTGTCAGATGTCATCCACAACTACATTTAAAGAAAAAGTACAAAAATCTTTAAAAAGGGGAAATCCTCCCCTTGATTTTCTGAATCAACTTTCCAAAATGTTCAGCTCATCCACTCTATCTTCTTCTCCCAGCAAAATTCTGTCCAAGTTATGTCATGTCTAAAATGTTGAGTAAAAATAAGATTTCCACTTACCCAGCATGTTTAATGTTCCAATAGTGTTGGTCTTTAACGTTTTTATAGGATTATACATGTAATTTGGAGGAGAAGCAGGAGATGCTAGATGATAGATCTGGTCCACTACAGAAAGCCAGAGAAGGGGGGAAAAAATCATAATTATTTTCCCATGTAACATATCAAATAAGAAAGCATTACAGTCAAGAAACAAGTACTTCTAACATCAGAACTCAGCGCTTCCTATATTGCTACCTACAGATGATATGTTATGCAAACCTGATGCAACCCAAAGAAACAGGACATTTTTAGTACAGCAAAAACAAAAGCAAAACATCTACCAACACTGTTGACACAGGTACAGAAGTTGGTGTGGGTGTTGACACTTTCCACTTGTACAAAATTTTAGTTCTGAGTACTTCAAAGATGTTTAGAAGCTGCAAAAGTATATGCAATGTTCCGTTACCCTGAAGATTAAGTGACCGTCAACTTTGGAATATTTTTCTCTGATGGAAACCCAGGCAAAATTGACAAACATTTTTTAATATGAGGAAGAACCTTTTGGGAAAAATAAACACTGGATTTGTATTTGTAAGCCACTTGTCAATGAAATATTAACAGCATTAGTATCATATTTTATAAATATATATATGCCAAGATACAGACATGCAGCTTCTGTACTTTTACCTCCATACCCCTGTTCTATGCTTGACTTTGGATAACACAAGATTTCAGCTTTAAAAAAACCCACAAACACCACAGAGATTCCAGGCAACCACCCCTCAATTACGGAATATAAGTAACCAATACACTAGATGGTAGCTTACACTCAATGAAGGTAAACCTAAGCCTAACTTGAAGTAAGTCAGCTTGGGTTTGGCAACAGATTTAAATAACAGAGGTGTGCTGTACACCAAAAGCATTCTGAAATATTAAACCAAAAAGAATCCTAAAAAAATTAGTTGGTTAACATTGATAATCATGCGAATCCTAGGCAAATCCTAATTCAAGACCAGTTTCAGCATATCAGGGTTGCAAAATTCACTTCACAAGGTAAGAATGCAGAGGTTGGAGGTATTACAGGGGGAAAAAAGTGGGGGTTTGCTTAATTAGAATAAAAACAAACCAATAAAAAATGGACACAGTTCCACAAGCAGTATCAGATATTTAACAAACCTCAACCCACAAGCCTTTTATAACACACCTCTTGTAATTATAAAAACATCTTTGTTTTCTACGTAACATGTGGAAAAAAAACCCCTAACACAGATAAGCAAATGCCCTCCAAACATTAAAAATAACATCAAATCAGACATAGTGATGCTTAAGAAAGAAAAATAACAAATCTTCTACCAAGTTCATCCAAGTAAAGTAGTCAAAAGGTGTTGTAAAAATTAGAATGTCTGGATGGAAAAAGGCAAAGTAATTCCTTCTATGTGTTAAAAAAGGAAAGTTGTGGGATTTCTGGTGGTGGTTTTGGTTTGGGTTTTTATTGCTGTTGTTTTTAAGATGACTCAGCACTGAAACATGCAAGAACCTGGAAAAGTCAAGGCAGCTCCTGTTCTGACCGAAGACAACACTGTGTGGCATAAGGCTGTCTTGCCCTAGAACAGAACACTACTGGCCAAATGGTACACTCCAACATGTTTCCTTTACCCATTTTCTCAGGAGTTTAATAATTAACAAGCAATAGGCAAATGACAGCAATATAAAATAACAGTTTAACTTTTACCGTATCTGTGACAATGAGCTTTTAAATGAATCCTTTTGCCAAAACCAGCATAAAAGCATCAGCTTTCAAATTAAAAAGAAGATATGCAAAACTTGCCCCGATTTTCCTTTTTCTTAATTTAAATGTAACTATAGTTGCTTAAACAGCACAGGCTACATATGTGATACAACTAGTAGGAAAAAAAAAAAAAAATCACATAGAAGTTATCACCAGCTCTCAAGTACCTGGGAACACTGAAATGTTAATGTGTTTCTGATTAAGTCTTCTCTTCTTCCCCAGTTCCTAAATTTCATTTGACAAAACAAGGACACAATCCTTTGCTTCCTGACTTCCCTCTAATATAAAAAAAAGCTGAGTGATTACAGTGACAGTGTATCTAAGTGGCTCAACTTAGCCATGTGGCATGTACCTATTTCCAGCAATCCTTTAAGTAACCAAAAATGTTAAATAGTTAAGAGCCTTCAAAAGACAAGCATGTCTTTCATATTTAAAAAATTACATCCTTTTAAAGATAAGCATGCTTTCTGGTAATAAATCTTTTAAAATAGTGGCAAAGTAGGCACAGTAAAATATTTAACTTTCTGAATCCTCAGTGAAATGTTCTTGCACATATAGTCATGTTTCTAGATTAACTGTAACTTTTAAGCTCACAGCTCCTGTGAATGCGTACTGGCTCATCTGTGGGATCCTGTCAAAGTTTACCTCACACTGCATCTTTCCATTACTGCCCAACAAAAAAAAGTAGTGAAATAGTTTATAATTAAATTTAATTCACTGCTTAAACTTACAATATCAATAACTACCAAAACAAGAGATTATTGCAAGTGAAACCTCATCACAGAGAGCAATCATCTATCAGCACAACCACAGGATCAGTTTCTGCATGACTCCATCACCTCAAGTTCTACCATTTGGACAAAGTAATGACACTGGACAGTAAGCATGCTCAAGCAGGTGCCACAAAGTATATCTTCTTTTTATATGCTGCCATGGTCTCTTTGTTCTACTGCTGTTACATCACTACAGTGGATATGACCAGCAGCCTACAAGATGTCAAAACAGCCCAGAAAGCCAGAGACACAACCTCAGCAGATGTGTCACGTGAGGACTTATTCTCACATTAAAAAGTGCAGAGAAATACAATTTAATGTAGTAGACTGCTCCTCTATTTGCTCTCCTATCAACAGAAATCGATATTTCTGTTCACTTTGAACTCCGGGGCAGTACCAAAGAGAGCTTTTCACAGAAGGTAACCCACAGTAGCAATGGTGTTAAGAGACAGCTTGACACAGCCAGGGCTGGAAGATGTGAACTTGATTTGAAGCCCCACCTGCAATGCTATTGCCACTGC
Source organism: Hypotaenidia okinawae (assembly GCA_027925045.1). Classification (NCBI taxonomy): domain Eukaryota; kingdom Metazoa; phylum Chordata; class Aves; order Gruiformes; family Rallidae; genus Hypotaenidia; species Hypotaenidia okinawae. Next base: position 148,531,135 of record BSDF01000001.1, read on the forward strand.
AACTTCCAGGATTCTGCCTGCAGATACCTTCCACCTACAGATGAGCCATGAATATGAACGAAAAATATGACTGCCTCAAGTTATGCAGAGTGAAAAAATCTGTTCAAGAGCACTGTGGTCAGTAACTTGCTGCTTAATCTTAGTCCACCCAAAGCAGAATTGAACATTTTCCTGTCTTCCTACTTCCATCCACTTATTTTTTGCTGTTTTCCAAACATCTGCTGAATTTTTGACACAGCAGCTCCTACAGGAATAGTTCCTTTAATGGCACATGACAATTCAGATGAACAGGGTCAAAAATTACCTTTCCTTTCTCTGTATTGGGATACAGCTTGGCCTGTGATTATCTGAGTGGCCATACGATTGTTAGCTAGAAACAAACATGAACAACTTGTGCACTACAGTGCAAAGTTGGCAGTTACTTTAAGACATTAAGTGTCTGGGTGCCTGGGACAGCATCTACTGGAAGATCAGAACAAATGCATCTTGTAATTCACTTCCACACCTCTTTGTTTTTTGAGGTGAAGAAAAAAGGGTTTACATTTAGTTATGCTCGCGAAGAAGCCTTGAGCTAGCTTTGCAATTAAGCCATAGTGCAGTTAATTGAAAACTTTATGGTAAAGACCATAAAAGAACAAATAACAACAAAAACCTTCTGCAAGGTTTGTCTACCATCAAGGGCTAGAACTCTATGTCAGTGAACACAGCAGCAAGAATTAGCTTTACCAAGCATAAGATGGTAGACCTGTAATAAAGAAATACTAAACAAGGTTTTTTTTCATGTTACAGTTTTGCTGAAAAAGGCTAAAAAAAAGAAAAAGTGTTTCAAAATAGCACAGGCATAGAAGCTGTTATAAACATTCAAGCCATCAGGTACAGGGTGACAAAAGCAGAAATCCAAATTAATGATTAAGTTTTAGTAACATACTGCAAGATCAACAGCAACTAAAATTTGTTAGTTAGGCTCTTCTCTACGTGAAAAGCACAACCCCCCACAATATTTTAGTATAAATGGAATCTGTAATATCTAAATTCAGACCCAAACATTCAGTCTTGTGTTTTCATTAATGCTAAACAAGTATGATCAGAGTAACCACTCACTTTTACAAAATATTACAACAGCACTCCTTTTCTTCATACCATCTGTCTATTTTCCAGTTGTATCACTGCACGTGTTCTGCGTGCTGCCTAAGTGTCTAGTATGGGCAGAACCCCCCACCTTTCCTATGACAGGAAATTACGTTCCTTCCTATGATAGAATGACCTTCCACCTTCAATTTCTGCTTTCAACATATGTCACAGTATCAAAAAGGACTAAACGGGTCATATGGCCACTAAGCACCTACATCCATCATTGTACTTGCTAGTCAGAAAGTACTAAGCAGAGCAGCTTTGATCAGGAGCATACAAACAAGTTTCTACAGGTTAAACATATGGACTTTGCTTATAAAGAGCAGCTATGCCAATTCCATTACCATAGGGCAGGCCAGAGAAGCTGACACCGTGAAGCAAGACATTTCTATTGCACTGAACTAAAGAGAACTACAAATACAAATTTGTTCTCCTGATTTATAAAAGTGTTGCCTGTAACTTAAGGCAAACTAGAGGAACTTTATAAAGGTTTAACATATTACCATATTGCTCATACTGGAGAGGTTTGGGAGCTTCACCAGAGACCCAAACACCACTACACCTGGCTCTGGACAAACACAATTAAGCAGGATATGTTAATCATCTCCCTTGTTATGACTTTCCTTAATTATACAATTTAAAATCGAGTTGAATGTATTAAATATCTGTCAGAAGGAATGAAGACTGGGGGTGGGGGGTGGAGAGGGGAATCTAGGATGGAGGTACTGAAGAAAAGGCAAAAAAAGCAATGTATTGAAGGCATTCAAGTAAAAAAAGAAGAGAAGCTGTATTTGTGCCTTATGTTGTGTGTGAAATGACTTGGAGATGGACAATTCTGGGATGCTGTTGAACAGCACTTAGTAACAGATCATCATGACTTCAGGAAGGCTGTTTTTCATAGGAAGGCTACAGCCTGTTCCTCTGCCCAATTTTGTAACCCTATAGTTTTAGCCTTAAAATCAACTCAGACCCACAAGCCAGCAAAGTCCTTTAGAATAAAAGCGTTTTTAGTTCTAGTCACAGAATCATAGAACATTAGGAGTTGGAAGGGACCTCAAAAGATCATCTAGTCTGACCCCCTGAAAGCAGAGACAACCTTTAGGAAATGTTTTACCAGAAACCAGATTACTGGTATCAATAATAATAAAAAGCAACCAACCAAAAATATCAGCTTTATTTAACTGATATTCATATCAAATATTTCAAACCCTCTGAGGAAGCAAGTGATGAAATAGTACTTCCTTCCCTACCATTTACAAATTCACTTTCTTCTCACTTATTTCGTATTACATTAGTTAGGCAGCACCCTTGCATTTGTTTGAAAAGTCTGCCTCTGAGCATCAAAATGGAACTACTCTTCACTACTGTGACCACAAAAGAAATAACTTATTTCACTTTCAGCTGCCACAGACTGCAATTTTAGCAAAATATTCGTACAGTTTTCTAAGAGCTCTTGTTTAAGCAGTGAAGCATTGGAGGCCATCAGCAAAATCCCTACTCTGCAACTGTGCTCCTGTGGTTTAAAACTAAAGTGGGCAGCATGGAAAAGAGAAAGAAAAGTCTCTAAAAAGCCTAACCATTGAGGACTACTATGAACATCATTTCAAGGGCAGAAGATGCTTTAAATTTACAGTGATAAAGCATTCAAAACATACTGTGCATTTGTGATTGGGAAAATGAAATCAGTTCAGCCAAGTCATTGGTGATAAAACATTAGAAATCTGTGGTATTTTCAGACCTGGTTTTGTTTCAAATTTGTGGAAGGGGTGGCAAAACCAAAAAAAGAAACCAAATAAAACCCCCTACAACCAACCAAAAAGAAGCCAGAGGTCTAAATGTGTTCATGTGAACTGTGAAACACTTCAGATTAGGATGTCTCTTGGATCTAAGAGATGGCCAAGCGTAAAGGGAACACGCACATTACCACCTTATAAAAGATAGTTTTGAGGCTTCCAAAGGTGCTGAAATAGGAAGAAGTGGCAGTGAGAGCTGGAGAGGGGCTGTGTATACCTGCCTCATGTTTTCTTCCAATTTTATTCATCTGCTGCAGCTACTGTGGAGAAAAAGGTGTGGTATGTGTGTACCTAAGGGTAGCTGATAAGCAGACCTCAAGACTGAAGATGTATTACTTGGTTTTTTAGGATTCCAGTTTGTGGTATGGCTGCAAATTTAGGATGTCACCTTGAAACTGGCTTACATTTTTGTGTCTGGGGCTTTTGGAGGCTTTGTTTGGTGTATAACTTGGGAGGGTGGCGGGTTTTGTTGGTTTTTTGTTTGCTTTTCTGCTTGAAAAAGCCAAAGTAGAAATTCTGTTTCTGTGAGTCTTCTACTGACATCTTCTCCAAATGCTAAAGCAAAGGAAATCATAGCATGATTCAGCAGTACAGTTAACTATAGATATCCCTTGGCTGAGAAATAAAACATGTGTTTAGGTGATTTATTACTATTTCTGGCCAATCCAGATCCATCAATGCTCAGTACCACTTCATGTCATGGATTAAAGATAATGACTCAGACAAGGCAGATTGTAGCTTCACTGTGATGCCTGCGCACAAACACAGAGGCAAAAATAGGCATAAAGAGACTTAGTGAAAGCTTTGCATCTTGAAACTAAATTCCCTTTCCATATCAAAACTGCAAACATTGCTCTTATCAGAAACGAGGTCTTCTTCAGAAATGGAGTACTGATTACTCTCCCTGGAATTTAACTGTCAAGCATCCTTATATGACCTTGTTTAAGCACAGTAGCAAATCAACAATCAACAGCAAGGCTTGAGATAACAACCTTGTTTTATCATGGCTTCAGTCACTCCCATTTCTATTTACAAGTAAAAAGGAGAAACTGGGACTAAGAAAAGAAGTATTGATCTATATGCCAATTTGTTATTCTGTTACAGTAACAGCCCTTATTGCCTCATCTTTTTTGTTCCCTCGCCCCTTTCCTATATTAGAATATAAAATTTTATTTCAGTGCAGAGTTTTTCATGTTCCCATATCAATATATCAAAGTTAATTTTATCTTAACGTTTCGCCATTCCAGCTTTAATTTATACTGCTGGAGTAGTAGAAGACATTCAGTAAACTGCCCACTGAATAAACACATAATAATTTGTTGTCAGTACAAAATGGAGGACTAAATTGCAGAAGACACGGGAGAAGTAGCTGAAGGATCTTAGAACTATCACTCGTTAGTGCCTAGTAACCTGGTGACAGCACTGGCAACAATGATAATTCTCCGAGGTGGTCTCAAGTATCATCAGTCAGAAAGAAGGTAACACAGGGGAAAGATTGGGAAACTTGACAAACTGAAGTGGCTGAGGTATAAGCTACCAGGACCTGCAGTCAGTTAATAAGACCCTGGTCTCATTATCCTGTCAGTGGAAGCAAAAGTTTGAAGTAACAGGCAGTAACTGAACCACTGCACTGTCAGAGAAGAGAAGGAGCATGTGTCTGCAGGACTGCTTCAATTGCGTTGTCAGGAATTCACCACAAGCAGTAATACAAGAGATGCAATTGCTGGAGGTTTTCCCTATAAAATTTCACCTATTAGAATTCAGCAAGAACAAAAAAAAAAACCCAAACCACCTCAGATTTAAAAACTACTAAATTGCTACAGTTTTAAAAGGGTGAAGCAAACCCACCAGAAGCACCGTGTTATATGAGTAATGTTTTCATTGACTTGATGATATACTACACTCTCCCCAGGAAACCTATAAATGCATCTCTCTCTCAAATACAGCTACGTTAATGACATCTTAGAATTTGGCACAATAGTTTTATGTTTATGATGTTGAGCTGCTTCCACTGCTTTGGGGTGGAAGTTTCTTTCTTCGTTTATTTTTTTTGCTTTGTTTTTGTTGAAAACTTGGGAAGTTCAGTGCTGCCCTTTTCCCATTCTACAGGCTGTGGAATGTTTGTACCTGAAGTAGGAGCCTAGTTTTCCACAGAAGACACATAGGGCAATTCAGGAAAGTGAGTTGACCTGCCCTTTCAAAGAGCCTATTCTCGTCTCAACTGGCCTTACGCAGTTGCGGGAGGTATGCCCTTTCATAACTGCAGCCCCAAACGAAACTTCTCACTCTATAGCCTATCTAGACCGCAGGCTCTGTGTGCGCAGTAAGCCTGTGCAGGCACACAGGGACGTGAGGCTGGGACAGGCTGACTGACTGCCATCTTGCCTTCTCACAACATCAGTCACATTAAGAAGTTTTTAAGATTTCCTGCCTCCTGCCCGCTTTGAAAGGAAGAACTGATTTCAAAGGTAAAAGCACTCTGAACCTCTCAATCCCCAACAGTCACAAGAAATTAAGCTAATAATACACAGAGCTTACTGAAAGGTATCAGACCAATCCAGAAGCTGGTGCATAAATTTCAATTCTTTACAAATATACAGGCTTACAAGGGTAAAACACAACAAAGTACAGATACCAAAGTAGAGACTACTCACCTTCAATGTACAGGGGCTCAACGACATCGTGATTTATCAGTTCGAAGTTCTCATGACCAATCCAGTGCTCCACATTTCTTTTCCTGCCCGTAAAGAAGTTGTCCACAACTGTAACCTCATGGCCATCCATCATTAGTTTGTCAGTAAGATGAGAACCCACAAACCCTGCTCCTCCAGTTATCTGCGTTAGGACAGTTGGTATAAATTTCTTTTTCTTTTTACAGAAACACCAGACAAAGTCTACAAACATGAAGACAGAACAGTAGCTTTCAGGTCTTTACTTACCCCAGGGGAAACAACTCCATTTCCATGCTTAAAACTTTTTTATCCAATATTTACAAAGCTGAAAATTTCAAGAGAGATGCTTGACACATTTCACCACTGCCAGGCTAGAACAGTTAGCTAACCGTACACATCAACCAAATTTTTTTCAGATGAGATTTATTTTTTTTTTGCCCCTTTTTCCTTCAAATTGGTTTGTGCCCTTTTATGCGACAGCAAAGTCTAAACTGACCCAAAAAGGGAAAAGGAGAATTCTCTGTGATTCTCATTTCTCAGAGGAGACGACAGAATGCCAGGTTACTTTAGTGGAAGATTTATATCGTCAGAAATGTCAAGCCCAGCTTTTGTCTGGTTAGACGGCAGACGTGTCAGGCATTCTAAATCAGTACTGCAGAGCCTTTCATCCTTCGCAGAAGGAAGAAAGTATATTCTTAGGTGAAAGCAAGTCTTTGAAGATGCCTTATTGAAAGTATCTGCTAAAACCAAAATAATTCCTTTTGTGCTTTAATACTTCCATAGCTCACGTTCTGTCATGCTGCTTTCAGCCTCTCATACCATTAGCTCCAACATCCAGAACTTGCCTGTCTTGGAACTTTATGATTGTTTACAATGAAAAAATAAGACGTCTAAAATCTTGTACTCTTGTTCTGCTGCAGATGCAGAAGAAAGGAAGATCTTTATTTTTTCCCCGTTTGGCATCTCAGTCTTGAACAGTAAGCAAACTAAAAAAATCACTAACTTGGTAGTGAAGCAGTCACCACAGTATGTAGGAGAACTGCCAGTTGTGTGATACATCCAGGCAGACATATCTACAAGCAGCAGTGATTTCCTCTGCACTTGAAAACACAAAGACATGACGCATCATCACTCTCAAAGAATGAGGGGATCTGTAAAAGCCCCACGTGTCATTGGCTATATTATGTGATCAAGTTCACATTTTGAAAGTGACTCAGCTATTTATTTCCATTCTTCAGCTGCAGTGACAACTAACCAAACAACAAAAGGACATGGTGAATTGTCAAGGAAGAAACCAATGAATGGGTAATGTGCTACACTGACAAAGACCTGCAATGTAGATGCCTGAAGTTCTTTTTCTTTCCCTTTGGGCCAAAGCCCAAACACTTATCCTGCCTACTCCCTCAGCATTCACTACTGAAAAAAAGAGCCAGATTAGCAGAAATTTTCTTTTTAAAAAAAAAAACCAAAAAAACAGGATACAATGGCAAAGAGAAAGCTATCAAAAATACAAGGGAAAAGATAACTACATCTGTTCTGTAAAAAAATGGAATGTCCACTTCTGGTATTCTCACACTTGTTTTCCTTAAAGACTCATGGCCATCAGTGTGTCAAGGACACTGTAAGTAGAAGGTAATAAAAGAATCATGTAGTTGGTATATCTAGTATTCTTTTGGGTTTATCAGGGCTTCCTTGTAACAGATTCAGTATGTGATACAGTTCCTTAAAGTGAAGGATAAAGAGGATTTAGGAGAAGCCCTCTGAAAAAAAAAAAAAAAAAAAAGAGTAAAAAAAAAAATAAAATAAGAGTATCATCTCAAGGCTCCAACTACCCCAGAAAAGACAGGAGGGAAGAATGGCTTTCTGGCAGAACGCTGTGAAGGAGGAAAGAGGATGGGTAGGAACTGAGGGAGAACTATTCTCTGCTAGTTGCCACTATTTACCAAGGGCAAATAACATGGAGGAAAAACTTACTGCCATATGCTTATCCTTATTTGGAAGTGAGCTGCAGCCCTGCTGAATGTTCCATGGTACTGTGGTGACCAGGACAAAAGTTTTCTATAGATGAGCTGACCTTTTCATCAGCTGAGGCCCAAGGAAATCTCCTGATGCTACTTCTGTTTCCAGGTTCCAGAGAAAACAAACTTGATGTTCACAATCTATCTGATACAGTAAAAGAAGGTGTTTCTTCCCCATCTCCCTTTTGAAAAAAAAAAACAACCAAGCACCACTTACAACACTCTTCTATGCTATATGCAAAAGCAAGGAAAAAAAAAAAAAGTACAAACCAATTTTGTCTGGGATGAAGTTTCCAATTACTTTATATCTGTGAGTAGTTTTTATGATAAATCTATGTTAGCTTTATTAATGTATCACTTCCATAGATATTAAATAAAGAACCACTTGGAAACGAAGCTGAGTTTCCCCTGGAAAAGTAAACAACTGTATAAATTTATTTTATTATCATTACTTGAGACTACATTAAAAAAAGAAAAGATGATTTATCACTGAAGCTCTCTGTATAACCTTCCTGTAACCACTCATAAAAGCAAGGTCAATATACTTCATTTCTAAATATGACTTCCTGCAAATCACAATGACATATTAATCTACAAAATCACACACACATATGCGAATCATTTCTATGTCTGAACCAAAGCACCAGCACCTCAGGCTTGAAAAGGCATTCTTCAGTAAGACATCATTAATGAAAATACTTAATTACTTCGTACTGCCAATATGCTTGGTAACTTCAGCAGCTACAAGGCACAAATCTTACTGGTCATCCTTCCACTAGAGGCACTTTGAAGTTTGTGTCTTTGCTCAACAGGTTGGCTTCTGCTGTCTGGCGCCAGACTCAAAACATTTAGTCTCCCATATGGCTTTTTAAAAAAATATTTTAATGCTTTAATTTCTCTACCACATTCAGTTCAGAAAAGCTCACATGACAGATTGAACCAATGTCAACATTATATTAATGGAACACCTTCTCTTGCATACTAAAGCCTGTGGCCTAGTCACTTCAGGGAACTGAACTCTTTTGAATGCAAGTACCAGAGTATCTAGCCTCAGATGAAAGCTCATCCCTGCTAGCAGTCACCTCCAAGTAGGTGCAGAATAATAAAATATAACTTCTAGAACTGCTGTTTGATCAGGCCACTGCTGTGGAGACTGAGTTCAGAAAAAAATAAGGATTTAGTGTACCAACAAAATATGAGGCAAATCATAAGCCAAAGTTCACTTGGATTACGATTCTTGTGTCTACTCCTGAGAAACTTCAAAAGTGTCATGCAAGGTGTGTCTGATTCCTCAAGAAGCTGACTTCAGCTACTCAGGAGAACATTATGACAGCGACATTTTACCACAACAAAACTGCCCACGTGGGCAGACTTGTGAAATCACTGAACTAGTCCCCAGCCACAACAGAGAAGAAATGACTGAACAACTCACTGATCCTTTTGGCCAGCTTTCTCTTCAGTACTCTACAAAATACACTGACATCAAAAAGCTATTCAACACCATGTCATTCCTAATGCCAACTACTACTCCTATTCCACCACTGTTGAAGCAAGACTTCATAAAAAATATCCAGTATCTTTAAAAGGCAAAGTTTAAAAGCTAATACTGCGCTCTATAGAGTGTTAGCAGCTTGCACCGATATTTTTCTTCAAGTACCTTCTTGCTCACACAAAACCCATGACATTAAGGACACGTTATTACACTCTAACACACGAGCACACAATTTAGAAATATTCAGAATTGTGCTGCTCTGATGTTTCCCTCAGTGTACCTTTCTCATTCAACAAGGTAACAGGGAGCCTACAGGTCTACCCATTCAGACAAAACAATTGAGGAATTTAACTCAGTAACACTTATTTATGAAGTTTTGCAATAGCAGTGAAGACAGGTGTCTAACAAAGTAGTGAAAACAAACTTTGATTTTAATTACATTTTTTCATTCACTTCTTCAAAATTTTGAAGAGTCAAAGCAAAGGAGAACATTAGCTAAGTGAGGCACTTTAGCAAGGATTTGTCCCAGGCACTGCTCTATTGCAGAGGCAGAAATTCTACTTCTATATTTAGACATCATAAGTAGCTATACTCTCTCTGTCTCTTCAAAATATGGGGACATTTTTTTCCCCAGGAAACACTGAAAGAAGAAAAAAAAAATAGGACACAGCTAACTTCAAAAGTGTTTGCAGACAAAACTGGAAAGCTGATGTTGAAGCAGAATTTGCTGAGAATGCCTTGAACAACTACTTGTCCTCACTTGACCCACCTTCCTCTTCCACCTTAAAATACCTGTGATGCTTCAAAATATCAGGAACAATATGGAAGGTAAAAGACACATAAACATTCCCTCAGTCTAATGAACTGATCCTTCTTAACAGTGCTGCATAGTAACAACTTTCCTAGCCTTATGACTAGATTTTGCCCAATTCAGTCACACAAACTTTCTATCAAGATGTGCCTAACAAGTTTCCCAGCCTCTGCAAGTTCAAGCCACCTGAGAGCACAAGATGAAAACCCCTTTGGTAATGCAGCCCTGAGATGTTCCAAGCAAAGAACAGTAGCTTAATTGGCAAGTCAAACATCCAAACCAGAGTCCCAGTGTATTTATCCATACGCTGACTTTACAAACATAAACACAGATTAAGTAGTAAGTGAAGTAGCACTGTGCAAGCACATACAACATACAAGATATTTCACTTTATTCCTGTTCATGTCTTTAATTAATCCTACAGGACTGATTACATTCCACACATTTTTTTAGGTTTGTTTTTTTTTTAATTTCCCAGAACCAACCCCTGAGTAAATACCAACTTACCAGGATTCTTTTACGATCCTTTTCTGATAAAAATTTCACCGGTGGATATTTCTGGGTGAAACTATAGAACATTTCAAAACAAAGAAAAAAAAATATGTCAGTTTTGGACTTGCTGCTTCTTTCACGTATCTGTCTTTGAAATATGAAAAACTGCCCTGAAAACCTCCCATTCTTAAAGTTCTGCTATGGGTATGTTTAGCTCTTTTTTTTTTTTTAAAGAAGGATCTGGGCCAACATGAGAAAATGCCTATGGTTTGTAAAAGCATTGTGATAAATATCAAAATCAATCTGCAAAAGTGCTTTTAGAATTTCTGCTTAACTGATATTCTAGAATGAAACACGGGACTTCTATCTTTTGAAAGCAGAACTGGTGCCAAGCATGATATCACATGAGAACAAAGCAGTAAAACAAACTTTTTAAAGTTCAATTGCCACTTAAAAAAAGCAAGCCTTTTTAAAAGTTCTGGAAAAGAAAGCAAGATTTACCACATTAACTTCAAACATTTCAATGTAAAGTTTACAAGATAAAGTTTTAATTCTCCGTAAAGTTTCACAGCAATCAAGTATACAATCAGAAAGTTGAAGAAACCCTTTCAGATACTTCACCAAATTTTACCAGAGAGCTCATTCAGTATGAAAGTTAATCCTAATTTTCTTCTCAGAAATAGTTACACTGCCATTGCTTTGATGGTCTTCAAATTATTTTAGCTTTAATTTTTTTTTTACCTTCTTCGTTACAGGATCTTAATCAGAACTAAGCATCCTAAAATAAAGTTACATAATATACAAATCTTACAGGCTCTCTAAGCTTAAAATTGATGCTCAGAATCTTAGATAATTTCACGGACATGGATTATATCACTTCTTTCTCCCTCCACTGGCATTCATTCTGCATATAGAAACTAACTCTTGTTAAGGAAGGTGTGAATGAAGGTGTAAATTTTATTATATTTATTTCAGTAATCAGTACTGTAGTCTTTGCAATATTTTAATAGCTTAGGTTTTTCTTAGCTAAATACCAGTATGACACTGGACGCAAATCAAGCTACGGTAACTCTTCTCCTCCAGTAAACCCACATGCTAGAGATGCAACTGGATGTAGCATGTGGGAGGTACATATTCCAAGTGTCTGCACAGAGATTACATTTTCATCTATTCACAAAGCGACTCTGAACTGCCTGTACACCTCCACTCTTGAAGAATCTCCTCTGCTTCAAACTGGCAGTACTGGCTCAACAGGAATTCTTCAGAGGCAAAGCACAGATACTTCCCTATTTGTGTCAACTTTTCACCCCAGAGTGAAACCCATTTACAGTTTCCGTGAGAGGGGGAGCAGATCTTCCAATGTCACCCACACAGGAAGACTGAAATTAGAAGCTACCTACTCCTGCCTTGTAAAACCACACGGGTCACTAACGGTAACTATTTCTTTGATTTAAACTGAGAAGCAATGAGAAATAATAAGTACAATGCTGACATGTAAAACACAGCCTTTCTGTGAAACAAAGGCTGCAAATCCACTAATAACAACAACAGGCTTGTGGAATTAAAAAAAAGGAAGTGCCAAATAACTTGATACAAGGTGAAATTCAGCCTCCTCCATTTTTAAGACCACTATTTTAAGGTCACATTAATCCACCATGGTGTAATACTGCTGCCAAAGGGACCTCCTAACCATTTTTGCTCCTTCCATTCCACCAATGCAAGCTCAGAGGCAGTGGGCAGGAGTCTGGAGCTGATCCTCCCGAGTGATCATCTTTCAGCAACACAGTGGAGTTTATCTTGACCTAACGCTTGCTTTGATGACTACACAGCAAGGCTTTTGCTATTCAATTTATTAATAAAAACTTTCCAATTTTAGCTTCTTTTATACAATCTCTTGCCATGAGACTAGCATTAATGAATTCTTGTCTTTCCTGCTTCCCCAAAGCATGACAATAGCTTGCTTTCAGGTTTTATCAGCTTATGAGGTAAAATACCCTACTGTCACTAGAGAGTAAGCTTTACAAGCAGAATCACCCTTTGGACATCTGAAAATGATTAGTTATTTACTGCCACTTTACAACACTCAAAAGTTAATTGCAACAACCCACACCCAATTGAAGCAGCAGACGTAATGGCTACATGGAGGTCCTATTTTGATACAGGCAGTAACTGTCCATATCCCCTCATTTTGTGGAATTCACAAATTGTCTCATAACAAGGTTAAAAAAAAGTATTTTTATTCTTTCTCCTCACTGCTAGACATATGAAGCCAGACTCATCAATATACTGCAAACCCTACTCAAAAAACTAAAGTGCATTTAGATAGCTCCTGGGAGAAGTTTTGATAGTTCCACCCAAAAAAACTCAATGCTCATTTGGAAAAATGTATTATTTTAAAAAGAGCTACTCAGGATACACTCCCACAAACAGATTGCTACATTGTAACAGCTGAAGCTGCAGATATAGTAGGCTATCAATAAAGATTAAATAAGTCAATTGAATAGAGGCACGACACAAAAAAATTAATGTGAACATAAAATCTTTATAATTTGACCATTATAATTGCTATGGCAGTATCAGATGCACCAGTCTGCAATTTGCTTCTGTTGCCAATACATTGCCTGGTTTGATCCATGAAGTTCACACTTACATTAAGAGATGAGCAATCAGATTAGTATTCTCACTGAAATAAATTATATGTGGCAGGTCACTGAATCTATCAAATCAATTTAAAAAAAAAAACCAACCCAGAACTGACAACTTTTAATTTCTTTTCTCTTTTTCCTTTTACAGCAGAGGAGGGGTGGGAGAAGAAGGACAACTGCTCACTGGCAAGACAAAACTCAAAAAACACCAGAACACTGTGGGTGTTGAGCTTGCCTCTGACCAAAAGCAATGGGATTCTTTCTGCTCCTCTCTCCCCAGGAACAGCTCACACCACCAGTATGCCATACATAACCATCCACGCTCACTAGTACTGCTTCAACAAGTCCAGACTTGGCCCTTTGTAATGCAGCAGTCTCAGCTAACTGTTTGCTTGGGACATCAACAGTGACACCTGTGAAACACTATCACTGTCAAAAGCAGCAGTGCTCTTGTCAGAGCTGACAATTCCCACCCCTGTTCCAGGTCTTACTCTGTGATAAAAAGCACCTGCCCATGAAGACACTCAGACCAGGAGAACTGATCTGATGGAAAGGCAACCTGGCTGGGGAGCGAGGGAGTTATTTGCCAAGAGAGACTGAAATACCTGCCTTCCCCATCTAGCTTTCTACCAGCACCCAAGTGGTTCTGCTGGCATAAAAGTGAGAAAATGATGTTGCAGGGTAAATGCAAGCAGCCAGGAATAAATGGATCAGGCTTGGAACTTTTTATTTCTTTTTTTAAACAACTGTCAATTTAAGGGGCTTGTGGAGCTAGAGCACATACTTAGTATCTGCAGCTCATCAAAAACCTTGTCTGCTTTTATTCAATCACATCATCCAAGATGATGCATCATTAATCCAAGATACCACATTCCCTAACAAATCCCAAGAGAAGTGAGTCAGCCAGGCTCATCCAAAGCACATGCACAGACTAAGGGATGGAAGCAAATCACTGTACATTAGCTGAACCACGGGAACTGATCACAAGAGCGGGAAATGTGAGGTAAAACCTTTTCAGTCCCTTGAACTTTAAATCCATATGCTTGAGCACACACCTGGGTTGGACTTACTAAACCATGTTAATTCATTCACAAGCTGGACTCAAACCAGAAAATTCCTCCACAGGGTTTGAACTTTACAGAAATGCAGCATTCCCAGTTTACTGTAGTGGGATTATAATCAACCTGAATACCTTAAGCATTAATGTCTGACAGCATCTGAGGCCCCGTCCTGACTCAAAGATTCAAAGGTACAGAGAGTGTATGCAAAACATTTATCTCAAGCCTAGAACTACAGAGCTGACTATTACAGAACAGAAACTATGCTTTGTAACTGCTTCCCACGTTTGGCAAAAAACCCTTACCTTTTTTCTAGATCTTTGATTTTCTCCCTTAGAGGTGCAACCACCTAAAATAAAGGAATGACATTTTATCTTTGAAGAACAGAACAAGGCTCACATCACAAAACAGAAGTACAGGAAGTTACTTTACACCAAAAATAATGGAAAACAATCTCCTATGAAGACACTCCAAGAAACTTACACCTTAAAGTATTCTTTATGTGAGAAATCATTGTATCTTTTTCACCAAAAATCAGACCACCTAGTACAGGGTGAAATCCCTTGGAGCTTACCACTAAAAACAAAAGACCTCAAGGCTATGAGCACCATAGACTGCTGATAAGAACATCCAGTGCTACAATTCCTATTTGGTAAAGTGAAGTCACAAGTGACTTGTTTGAGGCTGTCAAAGGGAATTTATATTAAGCAATAGCACAATAGGACAGTCAGTAAAACCTCAACTATTCAAATGGATAGCAGATAGACATATTTAACAGTATACAGACACAGCAACAGAGGCATTAGCTGCAGTGCAAAGGCTACAATTTTCTCTGAATATTGTATGGTTTTAAAGACACATCATATTTACAAATCAAAGATATGTTTTATATCATGATTCAAGAGTATATCTAGGCTTTTAAAAATATTAAAAGTTGTTAGAAAATACACTTCACCTGTGAAAACTTTTGCATTTTCACTGCTTTGAAAGACAGAATCATTTAAATTGGCATTGGTTTGAGATCATCATAAAACACAAATTTCTCTCAGTCCTACCAACTTTCAACAAGTCTCTGAATTCTTTAAGTTTACTAAATCCTGCCACAAAATTTGCCACCTAGGGGCATACACAAGTTGGAAGCTATCAGAGGGTTACCTTTTGAAATGGTACTATATAGCAATGCATCACTAATCACAACTAATTTGTTTTGTACAAATACTGCTGGGTTAGAGCTAGACAATTCAGGAACTGGAATAAACTGCATATTCATGTTAAGAAGAAATACAGTATTGTCATTCATATTCATTAAATACCTAGCTCTGTGGAGCAGCAGAGCTCTTGAAACAGCCATACTTATTCTAATGGTTCAAGTTACTGTAGAGCTAAAGTTTTAAAAAACAAGTTCCATAAATGTTCAACTTCTCAGACCTTAGAGTAACTCTGACCCACTGAATTTCAAGTGTCTGATCATTCTTAAACAACTGGATTTTCACAGAAGCACAGACTAGTTTGGATTGAAGTGGCCTCAAACCCATCTAGTTCCAACCCCCTGCCATGGGCAGGGATACCCTGCACTAGACCAGGTTGCTGAAAGCTCCATCCAACCTGGCCTTGAACACTGCCAGGGAGGGGCGGCCACAATGCTCACAACCATGAGTGTTTCAGGATGCTCACTGCAATGTTCACCAGAATTTATTAAAAAAAAAAAAAAAAAAAGGGGAGGAGGGAGGAGAGGAATGCAAAAGACAAACTAAGAACACAAACTTTCCCTTTATTTTAGGCTATTTCAGTGGGCTTTTCACTGTGTTCAGAGGAACAATTGCTATATAAACCTGCTGAAATACAAGAGACTAGGCATACTGGATTATGTTCGTACCATCACACACACACTCCCTCATAAGGGGTAGGGGACATTGAACTCAAAGGCTTTTCTATATATTACTTGGATTTACTGTTATTTTTAATATTTCACAACAAAAGTTGTTGGGTTCAAACGGAAATTCAAAGGTATTGGCACAGAAGTACAGAACCACCAGCGTGTCCAATGCCCACATGTGTTCCAGAAACTGCCAGGACTTGTGCTTAAAGCACTAGAACTGCACACCAGCCCCAGCCACAAGCCCTGCTACCTTGGTTCATTGGTTAAGAACAAAGCAAAGCATTTTTGGTAGGTTTTGAATTTCTAATGAAACATATATACAGCAAACATTCTGTAAGGATGACAGAGGGAAGGATTTATGTATATCCTTAACTCAGTAACAAAAAAACCAGTTCTCAGGAAGAATCTGCCAGTCTGCAGGAAATGAGACAGCAGAACTATTACTGTCAAAAAAAGGTTTAGAGGGGGGAATAAAAAGAGGGGTCACTGACCTGTTAGAAACTGAAGAAGAGTTCAAATCTTATGTACAGACAAAATCCTAATACTTTGTATCATTTTATGGAGAGTAATGAGCTCGAATTAAAGATGTCCACTATGAAACAGAGTCTTCCAGACAAAGCAGACTACAACTATTAGCAAACTAACCTCCTCTATTTTACTTTCCACCTTCTGATCCCCATTTTCTTGAAGAGACCTGTTGGCAAGAACAGAAAAAACATAATCCATACCTATGCAATAGTTGCTATGCATGTACCTGCATCATGTTTTTCCTGTTAATGAAGTGTTTTCAAAGCATGACAAGTCAGTATTATTTCAAATGCATACCCAAGAGCAAATAAAAGTGGATGGCCCAATTCCCATTAAAATCAGCTAGTCAAGTCACCAAGTTCAGCAGAAAATGAACCAAGCCCCCAGGAAAGAGTAATAGCAATAAAGATTATGTTAATGTTACAGAGAAAATGAACTTGATTGTAGAAAAGTGTCTAATCACTGCATTAAGGTAGGGTCAGTAGAAATGTTGAGTGTATCTTTATTATGCAGATACCCAAGATGTCTTTCTGAGGGTCTCTGTTTACTTATTTGCTAAAAAATAATTTTCCTTTAAAGCTGCAACTGTAACTTCAATCAAAAAGAGAAGAGCAATCACAGCTGGGTTTGACTATGTACTTTAAAAAGAAAACCCAGGAAAAAACCCTATACCAAAACTTGTCTGAAGTGACCACTTGACTGGCAATACTGACGTAGCACACAAATGCTACCTGGCTGAAATGAAGCCCAGATTATACACTGCTGGACGAAGGATGTCAAGGTAATTTGTGAAAACAAAGTACCATCAAAGAAGTTCGTGTCTTGCACAAATCTGTGTGTCTTTATTTAGCATCTAATTGTGTGAAGTATCTCAGTTGTGTTCTTTCTTTGAGTAAACTTTTGTAAGTATAGAATATGTATTTTTAAATTTTATCTCTTTCATCTAATCCATGCAATTTTCCTGAAGTTTGCATAATCATTTTTTCAATTAAAACTTCTGAAAGGGGAATTATTTATCTTGCAGTAGCAAGGTTTTGCATACTAGAGGTTTCATGGTTATCCAACATAAAATGGTGTTCTTTCAAATAAAACAGAGCTCCTTTACTCGGGACCTCAAGTCATTACACCTTGGGAAACAGAAGATCCTTTATTAAGCAGATATACATATGCCACACTGTTGGAAGTTAGAGCAATGATTCCCTTCATATCCCTCTGTAAAACTCTTACTTTAGAAGGCTGTTTAGTCTATTACTGAGGCAAAAACCTTACTGACCAGATTAATTTTGTTGTATCAGTAGAGTGCAGTAAATTTCTAGACTAAGACACATAGACCCTGAACCATCTTTTCAAAACAAATTGTAACTTACTGTATTAGTGGCAAATAAAAACTCTGCAGTTAACATAGTATGAATATTGGAAGCAATATTAAACCAATTCGTGAAAATTTTTCAAATGTTTTGCAAATAACAGAAATCTACAAAAATATGTGAGCAATCCGTGGAATGCATAACCTTTCCTCCCTGCTAAGTGAGGAAGGAAAATTTGGAAAATCTCTCTGAATATAAAAATGTTCCCTCAAAAATAGTTTCTACTATTGTTTATTCACAAATCCCAAAACTGACGGACTAGCACTCTGCAGTTTCGTTTTTAATGAGCTCTTTCTTCTAACAAAGACAATCCTACTGGCTGAGGACCACTATCCAGCCTTCAGAAAAATCGTTCTCCCCCTGGATGGCTCTATAAAAGACACCGGAAATAAGAAGTCAGATGCAACTGATGGTAGAATTCGTAAGGACAGTTTATCAGGGGATGAACACACTGGATCCCGCGCCTACTTGGCTTTCTCAAACCCCTCTCTGCAGTTCCTGTCCTTCCTTTAGAAAGGCTCAGCTGCTCATGTAACAGCTGCCAAGCTGCCATAGTTTGCTGGGCAGGATAACAGGGCGATCTAAATCGTACCTCCATCTGCAAGCTTCAGCAGCTGCTTGCCTAACAGCTGAACAATTTGTAGGAGGGGTGGGAAACTTCAAGAGAAAAAGCGGGCAGCTTCAGATAGGAACAGATCCCAGGGTAAGTGGTCCTGGGTGAATCACAGCCTACAGAAAATCCTTTTTTTTTTTTTTTTTTTTACTTTGCTTCAGGCATTCTTTATTCTGTGCTGCTAACTATGGCAACAGAGTACCAAAACCCTTCTCTAGCAAAACAAGGTGGTGAAATATTTTGTCCTCTATGCACAAAAACTCTGTTGCAGGGAACAGTCTGTCCTGATACTCTCTTCACCTTCTTTTTCAGTTATGTCCTCCTCCTGAGGACATATGCTAAGTCTTTCTGGGGGCAAAAATCCTGGGAAAGACTGCAGTATTCTTTTGCCTTTCAGCAGTTAGACCACTGGATTATCTCCCAATTAATTGTGGAAGAGAAAAATCCCTCAAAAACACACTTCTAATTCTAGGTACAGAAACAGAATTATGGCAAGCAGTGTAGGATCTGCAGCTCTTCAGTGTTTAAGCCTGTATCCTCACTGAAGTACAGTTAGATCTGTACTGAGGAAAAGCAGAATCCAAGCCTGTGTGCCCAGCTATGCCAACTAACTTGTCCAAAAAGCATCCCTAAAACCAGAAGATAAATTCATGAAGGGAGGCAGATGCTGAAGTGAGAGTAAGATCCTGGGTGAGATGTGCAGCAAAAGCTTTTTGAGAGAGAACACCTTGTATTAAAAAAACTGCATCAGCTGCTTAGCAACCATCCAAACAACAGTGTGAGCTGCTGTTCTGTTTTCTCCTTACTTGATATAGTTATGCATGTTACTGGGAAAGGTATGTTCCTTTTATTTCAGAAAAGGATATTAAATACAAAACCTCTATATACATTACCTCATACTGACAAAGTTTCCCCATACAGCTGGAAAAGAAGAGAGAACATTAGTGTCATATAACAGTAAATGAGGTATTGTTTTTCATATTATCATCATAGGGAATTTAAAACAATATTAAGTATGTTAATCACAAATTATCTAAAGTTACATACATTATACATACCACACCCCATGTGACTAGAACACAGTTTAACAGTATGGGAGGAATTCTGATTAAATCACAGGAGACTGTAACGAAAAGTAAGAAAATACAGTAATTCAATAAAAACCCCAAACAAGGCTAGACTCTTCCAGTGCACATCTGCCATTATCTGACCAGCAAAACACCAAATATACTTATTTGATTGTTATCCCCACACTGCATTACATAAACAAAATGTACAAGAATTCTCTGAACTATATCATTTGACAGGTTACACAGATTAAACAAAAGAGATCTAGGGAGTTATAAGTAATATTGGAAAAATTTTAAAAAATAATAACAATGGCAAGAGCAAGAAAAGAGTCTTGTAGCCCTGGACCACATGAACTGGAAACTGCAGAGTGACAAGAGTAAAGAGACTGGCCAGTGCAGGCAAACGCTGAACCAGTCCAAAGAGGTGCCACAACAGTCCCGCCTTAAAGGTAACAAGTGATTGTGCACATGTGAATTCTCTCTCTAAATATGTATATATTGTGATGCAGGCACAAGAGGTAACTAAGCAAAGTAACCAAATGCCTCACTAAGCAAACAAAGAACATTTATTACATCCTTTATGTGGAAAAAGTTTTAAGGAAGACAAACCACAGTATAAAACAGCACAGCAAACATGAATCTTTCTGTAAACACAGAAAAGAGCTGATACATCTGTCCAACTTATTTTCAGCTAGAAAAAACCTCTGAAGCCATGCATGGTTTAAGTGATTACACAAAGACTGCCAGAATGCTGTTCAACTGGGACACAGAATGCAGTTTAAAGTAAAAAAATGAGAAGCCATAAACCAGACTACAACCCAGAGCTGACAACTTCAAATGATCAAGACAAATAAGGTTAATACAGAATAGTTACGTAAGAGGCTCTGCAACATGGCCAATAAGCAACAAAGGAGATGTACCCAGAATACTGCCATAAAATCATTCTGTAATTCCTCTTTGAGGGAGGAAGCTCAACCTAAGGATCCAAATTACACTGGGTCTTAGAGAGGAGGAGTATCTTATACTCAGTGTTAACACGTGTATAGAAAACTTCTGAAGCAACCTCAGTTTTCATAAGATGCATTCACATCTCAAATAATAATTAATGAAGTGTTTTGCCCAAATTCAGGCTTTGAACATATATTTTCATGATTATTACCTATTTATTGATCTCAAGCAGATGAGGTGTTACAGAAACAACAAAATAAAAAATACTGCTACAGCCACAGGCATCCTCCAGGCAAAAGGAAACATCTAGGAAAGGAGTGGGGAGGACAGAAGTCAAGATGCAGTAATGCAGTCACTATTCCACCCTTGAGGGGATGGGGACACTATTGAACTGTTTTTAAGCACTGAATGATGTAGAGTAATTCAAGGAGTAACTCAAATCCACGACAAACAGTCAAACAAACTGTAGCAGGGCACTGTGATTTCTGCGGTGTTATCATAAAACCTCTGTCATCTTCTGGGGAAGAGATTTAAGGAAGTTTTAAATTAGAAAAGATTACCAATAAAATCCAACTGAATTTTAAAAATACTGTCAATTTTATATTCATTAAAGCAAATTTTTCTGAAGGGAAAAAGGGATAGTGTTGAGTACTAAGTTAAATCCAAGTTATTTCACCTCCGGCTAGGATTTTAGAATTATTTATGATAACATCAATGGGAAAAATCCTTTCTTTTTCCCCCTAGTGAATTATGACCATCTGGCAACTACAGGTACAGAATTGTCAAGCTGTACATTACTCAGCTATACTCACAATCAGTCATTTTTCTGGGCTACAGAAACCCATACATATAACCCACTGCATTGTTTGCCCAGTGGCAGAAAGCATCTGGGCTTAGTTGGCAAAACAGGAATTGAGAAAAAAAATGAGTTGTCTGCTGCACCACAAATACCACCCTGCCAGTTTTGCTGCGAAGACAGTGCAGCTACACTGCACACAAGAAGCCGACTTCTTAAAGAAAACACATAAGCTGTGCATTCTTACTGTCCACAGCAGGGAATGGGACCTCAGAAAGGCATTCAGGTACTTCCAAAAACACTATACTTGACATCCCAGGTCTGAAGGAGTAAATAACTTTCCATTAAACTTCTAGGAAGCTTATTTTTGTAGTATTGAAAAAAAATTTAAAACAACCAACCCTGCAAAATAAACCATGTAGGAAATACCACAGAGAGGGATGTGAAGAACTGTGAAGTCTGTGTCTCTCATGTAGACAGGTGCCACAGAAACACGTTTGAAGGTAACACCCTTGCACAGGATTCCGAATGCACAGTCACAAGGAGGATCTCTGGCTACCGTGTATCCGTACACAACTCACATCAGGCTTGACAAGATCAGAGGCAAGGTTCTTCACTACAGTTGAATTAAGGTTTTGGATTTTGTTTTCTAAACACACAATTGTTTCTATAAACGGGCTTATACAGCTTCAGAACGAGCAGTACGACTATGGTTTGCAGAGGAATCCCTTGGCTCGTCACTTCTTTGCCCTAAAGGTTATGCCAAAGCCAGTCTGACATTCAGGCAAAAATGATGGAGACACACTAAGGCAAGTGGGCCCAAATCCACGAGCAGAATGATGCAGAATTACAAGCTTAGATCTAAGATGAAAACCCTCACAGACACCATAAAGCCCTTTGACAGGCCCACCAAGTTCAAGCACCAAAGACTGCAGACACGCAGACCAACAAGGTCATGAATCAGACACTACACATAAACCCACTTTTCAAAAGCATTAGACTCCCACTGTGCCAAATTTGAGCTCATGCCAGTATAACAGAGTACCTCCCTGCAAAAACCAGTCAAAAAAAAAAAGATATAAAAAGATTCCAATTCTAAAGCCAAATCTTTTAAGCCAAGAGGTATACACCCCGGATAACAGTCCTATGCCGATTCTCAAACCTTAAGAGATTTAACAGACTCAATCCCCTACCCCAGCCACACACAGTATGTGCTCTACAAAGAGCTTCCTATTCATCCAACTAGAGAGCACTCATGAGCAGAGT
Organism: Hypotaenidia okinawae; assembly: GCA_027925045.1. NCBI lineage: Eukaryota > Metazoa > Chordata > Aves > Gruiformes > Rallidae > Hypotaenidia > Hypotaenidia okinawae. The sequence goes on from BSDF01000001.1 coordinate 148,553,714, forward strand.
GTCTTCCTGCCCTCTGCTGAAACCTATGCAAGGGTTAAATTCATGACTAATTGGAGTGGACACACAGAAGCATGACTTGTAACCAAACAATTAGGGCACTCACCTACAAGAAAGAAGAAATAGAGATTCTGCTTATTCTCTCAAAGACTATTTGTAAAACTCATTTAATGACTGATTAAAGTAATTATGGCTTGCAGTTAGGGAAGAGATCAGAACATCAGGATTGCTTAGAGACACATGAAAGCCTAGTTTAATGACCTGCAGGACAAAGGTGTAGTCCTGTTTTCACTCTCTCTGTTCTGGGATGTTTTTTCCACCCCCTCTGCATCCTTTCTATAAAATTATGAGAACAATCAATTTTGTTGTGGCATTTTTGCAAGGATTAATTGCAAGTACCATGAAGATTAAATATACATCAGAGGCATTAATCACTCCCACAGACACTACACTTTACAGTGACAGTTTCCAGAGAAGAAGAATGACATGCCTTGGATGAAGCAATAAAGAGCTGTACTTTTAGGAGGAAAAAAAAAAAAGATTTATTTCTTAAAGTATTAATCACAGTATTGTTATTAAAGAGGTATTTACATTTTGCCAACTAAACATTAATCACTTGTGGTTTTCAGAACACCCCAATCCTCTTTTTTATTTGGTTTGCTGTTTGATTTCCCCCCTCCAGCCTCAGAAATAAGACTGTGACTATTTGGAAAGCACAGCCTCATAATCAAGTTGTAGTAGCTTTCAATGACTTCTCAAAACTACCTTAAACAAAACCTAAGCAGTCACAGACAATTAAAGAATGTTTTTGGCTCTTTTTCTACTAAACACATATATATCCCTGGAAATTTAAATGTTTGTTGGGTTTTTTTTTCCCCAGAAGAGACCCTTTCTGAAATTATACCCAATGCAGAACAGCATGATGACCAGGCTGCTTTCTGCAAAGGAGCATTCCAAGAGCTATCCTTTGAACGCAAGCCAACCCTGCCTGCATGAAGCAAAAAACCCCCAAACCCCACAAAACCCAAAATAACCCCAACCAACCACAAAACACAAAGAAACACCCAAACACAAAATCTGTTCAGTTACACTCGAAAAAGTACAACAGAAATCCCAAGCAATTTGCTGCTGAGCATCCACTATTAAGCAGACCCTTTCTTATCTATCATGGTTGGATTTTTATCTCTGACCAGCTGCACTTCATAGCAAGTAAGAGTTATTTTTCTTGATCCTCATAATAGAGGAATAAGATGTATGTTTTCACCTGAACACCCTCTGAGTCTGTCATCTGTAATAATACTCACTGTGTATAGGTTTCTATAAAACATATTACTACTCTGAGAACCTTGGATGCCTTATTTTTCTGCTTCCCCAGTTGATTGTGGATGAGATAATTAACACTGTCAAAATCTGAGGGTGGAAAAAACAATCCAGAATCTCAAAGAAAGCCTGTGCCTGTACCCCAGGATGATCCCTCTTCTCAGTCTTTTACAATCACATTCAAAGTTGATGTCATAGACTATTACAAAGCATTGACGGTTTAAATACTCATAATTTGACAGTATTAGTTTCAGCATCACAAACATTTTAAAATAAAGGTTTTAAAAAGCAAGACCCTGTTGCCCATAGATCCAGCCTTACCAAAACTGGATGCAATCTCTTTAAAAAACATTTTATTTCCCAATGGCTTTGTTATTTGTATTTTCAAGCCACTCAGTTACAGAAACTTTTGCATTAATTTTTGTGACAGTAGATTTGACTGAACACAGAGGATTTTTTCCCTGTATTGCCCTTCTTACAACCTCTGCTCAAGTATAAGATTACATCAGTTTCAATCTGATCTCACTATCAACAGACACAGCATGCAGGACCAATTAAAATACAGGTGCAACCTCAATTTCTAGATCAAAATCATAAGCTCTGGATATCCAGAGTGAATTGCTTCAGCCAAACTTTCTGTTTCAGAGAGCAAAAAAGGGTTGTTGTGGGTTTTTTCCTTAAATCTGCCTCCATAGTCACCCAGCATCTTTAGTCTCCTGGTAAAAATAAGCTTTTTGCCTCCAGAGGAAAACTTGACAAAAAGGAAAGTCAGGCAAAGGGAGCTCATATAATGCTTATTATTATTTTACTTTTATTATTAGGGATGCATTAAAGTCTTATGTAGATCTCAATTAGATATGTAATAATGTAACAAAACCTATTATTTCCTTTAGGAAATTATTTCCCACACATCATCTTTGTCACTAAATCGGGGAGATAAGGGCTTGATGGACTGACTACTCAGTGGATAAGGAATTGGCTGGGTTGTCACATCCAAAGAGTTGGAGGCAATGACTCAATGTCCAAAGGCAAATCAGTGGTGTCCCTCAGGAGTTTTTGCTGTGATTGGCTGTGCTTGGTATCTTTATTGATGACATGGACAGTGGGATTGAATCCACCCCCAGCAAATTTGCAGATGATACCCAACTGAGTAGTGCCGCCTAAGGGCATGATGCCATCTTAGAGTGATCCCGACAGGCTTAAGGAGTGGGCAAATATGAACTTCGTGACACTTGACAAGGCCAAGTGCAAGGCCCTACACATGAGTTGGAGCAAGAGTAGCCCTGCAGAGAAGGACTTGGAGATACTGGTGGAGGAAAAAAATGGAGGTAATGGCTTTAGCTGAAGGGTCTTAGATACTGGGGAAAAGTTTTTCACTTTGAGGATGAGACACTGGAACAAGTTTCCATGAGAAGTTATAGTGGCTGCCCCCTCCCTGGAAGTGTTTAGGATCAGGTTGGATGGAGCTTTGGGCAGCCTGATCTTGAGAAAGATGTCCCTGCTCATGGCAAGTGGTTGGAACTAGATGACATTAATGTCCTTTGCAACCCAAACCATTCTACAATTTGTCCAATGCATTTGAAACTGTATTTTTTAGTCTAGGTTCCATAGAAATAAAAACACACCATCTGTAGCCTATCTGTAATTCCAGTAGTTTCTTAATTTGCTTAGAAAATTATTTATATTGAGAGTAAATTTCAATATTAGAGGAGAAAACTTACAATTACTAATCATAACTCTGTACTACGGAACGTCAACTACCTGGGTGAAGTTTACAACTATATGCCCCTGGGGAATGTACAATTTTATTATTTTAACATTCAAATTAGCAAATCTACTCCTCTGGTATGGCTATACAGATTTCTGAACAGCAAGCAGTTATTCCTGTTGCATTTCCTGAAGTAATGTCTTGTTCAACAGTGCAGTTCCTGCCCCAAATCAAAGACAGCAGATAGAACTGGGGCCTCTTCCACATGTGAAACTCCCTAGAGACCAGGATATAGGGTTTTCTGAAGGTGAAGATGCTCTCCAGCTTGGATACCATCACCACTCCATGTTAATCCCTCACATCGTCATCAGCTAGCAAAGCAAAAACAACAGTCACCAGGAGTTTTTTGTACCTTCTCTTACAAAAGATTAACTATACTTTGGCAAACTGATACACTCCTGCAGCTGTGAGATTTAACATTATGCAAATTTTCTTTCTTTACAAGAGTTAATGGAGCTTCATACTAGATGGGAAGCTAACCATGAATACTTATTCTAACATTTCAGTTAGCATCACCACTTTATGACTGAATTCTGCTCCCAGATGGCAAATTCTTTCCAACACTCCTGTTAAGTCTTTTTTCAGTTCTCCATTCAGTGACCCTACTTCTTTCCTATCTTCTATCTTTAGCATAATTCTTTACCACTACTCATCCATTTTTGCCTGTCCTTTGTTTCCTGCTACAAGGGGATGCATCCTAGTAATAAAGTTCCGAACAGGATCTTTAATTTTGATCACCACATATATTCAAGTGTGCCTAGACACCATAAAACTTCCTAGCTTTGACTTCACAGGCTTGAAACAACCAAGTCGTTTGCAAATCCAGTGACTGCCTACAAAAGGTTTGAATTCCCAAGGGAGACAAGAGGACTTTGACCTATACTGCAGTACGTTGTAATAATGACATTCTGAATTGGGTCACAGTTATTTTGGCGATGTGAAAACTAAGCAATCTAAATTGCTAATATCCCTGTGTCCCCTTTTCACTTAATAATAGAACTGAAAAATCTAAGTCAACAGCAGCAAATTATGACCAAAAAAATCAAATTACATCTATCTCCACATAAATCTGATCTACAATTCAAATCCAAAACCTTTGAGAAAAAGTTTCAGTTACAGTGAAACAAACTGCAACTGAAACTTTGTTTCACTCTCAGTGAAACAAACTGCAACTTTGTTTCACTCCCTTTGCTTTAAAGCAACATGGCAGATTAAAGAAACAAACGGAAACCTTCTAAGCCAATCAACCCATACAGGCTGCTCTTAGGGCCACACATATCCCTATTTCAAGTGAAGGCAGGCAGCAGAACTATTACCTCAGCAATAGGAATATATCACATGCAGTTTTACCGAAGTCACGCTTTTCCCAATCTAGACAGCAGCCCTGATTTTTCATATGCCTTAAAAATAGTCATAAAATATAAATTAATTAAAAGGTAATGACTTCTTAAATTTAGCCATTGACACTCCCTTTTTTTTTCTCAAACATAGCCAGCAGAACTGTGGGATATTTTTCAAGAAACCTGAAGAGGCAGGGAATGTTCCACACCCCGAGGCGATGACCTTACACCAGCACGCGTGCAAAAACCCAGATACTGAGCAGCCACCCAAGGTAACGCGACTCAAATTAAGGTGACAGTCAAACGAGGAGTCATGGCTGAAATACACTCTTTTCAGCATTTTGTTTAAAGTTTTATTTAAAAAGACTGCTATGATTGTTTGCAGCAGACACACAGCAATGGTCAGCACTGTAACTGAAACAAAGTCACTTTCCCCAGTTACTTTACAGATCCCTTCAGGTAAATCGGTGCAGTAACCCCCATCTCTCCTTCCCTATGGTCCCTGAATGAGAAGTTGAAAACCACTACTTTTAACTAAGCTCCTCTTGGGCAACCAACCTTACAGAGAAAAGCAATATAAATGATAGGGAAACATTTCCCCTTTGCAAAAACACAAAGAGGAAAGAAGATGAAAGCTCTAAGAGTGTTTGTCCTTGAGCAACATGATGACAGCACCACCTCCTGCATATGCCACAGAGAAGACAAATATTTAAGTGGAATGAAAATATTAAAGACAAATACAAAAGACAAATATTAGATGAAGATAAGCTAAGAACTGTAAGGGTGAATTTCTCCAGGATGCCAAAAAAAATGGTTTAATACATCCTGGCAAGCAAAACAGGGTTGGAGTCCATCTATTCCTGACAAACCCAAGTGAAGCATGAACACATTTTCATGAGCTACACGGCTACGGCTAGTTGGAAGCCTGATGAGCAGGGACCTGGAAGCTACTGAAGACAGTAAGCTTATTTGCATAAACCCACAGATGAAAAGCAGCTCTGCAGGACATTAAGCCTGTCAGAAAACAAACGGGCTTGGTTTGGGTTTTTTTATGTGTGTGTGTTGAATCCATGGCATGGTGAGACATAGCAGGCAAGCCTGATGTCACACTAGACCAATTCTAATTCATCCACGGCCAGTCAATCCTGGTGGTCATCTTGCAGAACATCTGGGGAAGGAAGATTTTTGGTATTCTCCACAACAGTGCTGAATACCTTTCAGACAGCTACCCTGAAGCAATAGGACAAGACCAAATCTACAGCTACTTTTCTACTATGAAAAATGAAAGTAAAAGCTTATCAGAACACAACATCGACTAGCATTTAGCCTTTGTTTTGAACAAATGCAAGACAAGCATCATGCAACATTCAAACCCAAAAGCTTAGTCACACCTTGGTATTCTGAGAAGAACACACTACATTCTGATGGAAACATGACAAAAACAAATGGCTAATATCTTGCAAAACAAAGAATAGCATCCATGAAAACTAACAATGCTGGGAGAAGTTGAGCCAATGCACTGCAAGATCTACTTCCCTCACATTATTTTGACATTTTGGTTTTAAGTTGTTTCAGTAGCTGTGTTGTAAAAGTAATGCGGTCTTAAGCTTGGATCTCATGACAGTACCCTATTATTCCTTTTTTCCCTTCAAAAAAGAGCAAGGCTACTGACATACTTCCTGAGAAGCATTTGATCTACAAATGAGCAAAAAGAACTGTTCTACTTTACCAGAAATAGAGCTCTTTGTTTTCATTAAGAAAATGCAACTCCCTTGTTATACAAAGACATCAGTGCATTATTTACAGTAGCATCAAGATCAAAGCAAGTCATGTAGACTGACAGACTCTGATCTTCAAATCCTGCCTATGAGATTTTACAATGTATCTCCAAGAACTTAAGGTCCAGAATTTACAAAAAACAGCTTCACTGAAGCATCTCAGTATGTCTCTCAGCCTGGATATAAGTTACTAATATTGTGGTGACACTGGATAGGGTTGTGTTTTTTTCCCAACTGTTTCTATTTAATTGGTTGCTGTTTTATGATGGCTACATTTCTCATTATAGACAACAAAAATCAATTAAATCCACTTAACTTGTGTTTATAATTACCTCACGTTCTTAAGCTGTGGTTTCACCACGGCTTCAAGAAAACACAAGTGCAGCCCATGACTGAAAGGATTTGTTTTGGTCCACACACCCCACCCCATGCTCCCCCATCCTCCCCAGCTAGCGCCAACACTCCTGCAGTATCTTGCTGGGGGTGAAATCAGAGAAAAGCTGTAGCAGATGACTTTGCCCCTTTAAAAGGGCAATGAAAGCTTAACCCTTGGCCTAGGATTCCCATTATATGTAGCACAGCATAGCCATGCAGTGTTCACAGGAGGTGGCACGGCAAGTAAGTTGAATCAGCTAATTCTGAAAAATATTAAAATAATTGTGCAGCGTTCTACTAGATCACAGACTGATTTTGACAGCTTGGTAGCTGCACTGTCTCCAGATTTATCATTTGGGCTATGGGGAACAAAACCGCCCCTTTCACAGAGGGCCTACACGTTAAAGTAAACGTAACTGTTCAGTAAACTCTTCAGTTTTGCCAGGAAACAGCTGCTTAAGCTACAACAGCTTTCAAGTGCCTGCATCATAGAAATGCTCCTTTGGGGCTCTATTTTTATATACAGTATGCATAGCATACTGTTTCAAGTGAATAACTGTTGTGGTTTTTTAATTAATAGAAATGAGATTTGTAGAAATGAGATATTAAATGTTGCTTTAAGTCACACCCAGATGTAAAATAAGGATCCTTCTTACTCTAAGTGTCACTAGGGAAACCAGTGAAATCCATAAAAAGAGTTCTAGGGTTCTTTAATGTGAACCTGACTGCACCCCATGTCATTGTGGTACTTAAGCAACATCAACAAGACTCCTCAGGCATGACACTAATTGTACTTGACCGCAACGTTGCCAACAGCACTCCCAGCTGTCTCCTGCACTGCCCCCTCAGTTGGGCCCAAACAGCTGAATACCCACACTGCCGAATGGTCATATCCTGAAAGGGTGATCTTAGTCCAGACCAGTTCCTCTAACCGGTGCACAGCACAGAAACACGGTGGATGCTGGTGGGAAATGGGAGATACCTAAGCCAGCCTAACTATCCAGCACCTCGGGCTGAGAAGCTACCAAGAGAGCCACTTAACTCTTGAGAGGGAGACAGCAGAGAGCATTTCAACTGCTGCTAATAAGCTCTTCCTCTAGTTTGCAAACTTATGAAGAAGTTCTTCAGGCATGTTTTTAACAAATCTGCATTCAACAGCAGAAGCTTTTTATGGAATAAGATGCTTTCGGAGAAGCTAGTCCCTCAACATTCCCTTGGGGTTACACACACAAGCTGACAAAATGGCACTATCAAAGTCCTATCTCCTAGCTCATAAAAATATAATGTACTTGTCAAGTACTTCATTCCCCGCAACATAACATGCTCCAACTCTGATTCCCCAGCATACTAACACTGAATGGAAATTCATGGAAAGGAGGTGCACAGCCTGAAAACACTTAGTCATTTGGAGAGCACTTGAGAGAGAAGGAATGGAAGAAATGCCAGCACATACACCTACACCAGCAGCTCAGTTTTCTCAGATTCTACACTATTTTAGTCTGGCATTATCTGACTGCAACCAGAGCACGGTGATGATTCAGTAATATTGCAAGGAGTGCACTTTCAGAGTTGGGGGATGGGATCATAATCACTTCCCTAGAAAAGAAAGTTAAAAAAGTCTCTCTACAATCTACTAGACCAGCAGCATCTGGTAGCATCTTGGTGTACTGAAGACACCAGAGCCATGACTGATGATTCCACTGCTTTTGACCACTAGTCAGAAGACCGAAAACCACAGCAACATGGTATGTTTCTTTCCAATCTAATGTACTTCCATCGGACACCAACCTATTCCCTTTCCAAGCTACTTTCTGACAGACTGATCTGCAGTCCATTGGTATTTCTTCTGAATTCCAAAGAACAACCAGAAACAAGCATTAAGACATCTATGACTTATGGACCAGACTACAACTATCATGGCAGTTTCTCCATAGATTCTAATCAATTGCCAGGTCCCAATGACCATGTCAACTGACACTCAAATCCAGTATTGTAACAGCAGCCTAGTAACTTTGTTTTCAAAATTTAAGTATCATTTTTAGCAAAACACCAAGCCCTTTCCAAACAAGAACAGACATTAAGCTGTCTCTGCCTCAGTACACATGGAACCTGAAGTCACTTGGACAAACAAACTGTCCTAAGAGTCTGTTGTGGCCCAGCCCCAGTCAGCAACTGAGCACCACTAGCAACTCACTCTTCCCTTCCCAGGAGGGAGAAAGGGGGAAAAAAGCAGCCTACGGTTGGGATAAAGACAGTTTGCTGACACAGCACAGGGAGAGTGGAACAGCAACAGGACTTGTAACAGATTACACAGTGATAACACAAAGCACTTACCTACCTGACAGCCAACAGCCCAGAGGCTTGGCAGCCCACACTCTGACCCTCCCAGAGCCTCAGAGACCCACCCCTCCCGAACCAGCCCCTTTTACCTGAAGCTGAAGTCAAGTGGTATGGAAAACAACCTTGGCCAGCTTGGCTCACCTGTGCTGGCTCCTTGGGAAAGTTAACTCTCTCCTAGCCAAAAGCAGGACAGCGTCAGAGGTGACACATAACTTCAACTATTAACAGCAGAATCTAAATAACGAGATCCTGCGAACACAGTAACATATGGTAGTAAAGGAAATTCCTATATTGTGTTTCTGGGGTAGAAAAAGTTACTCAAGTCACACCTCTCCACCTCTCAAATGCAAAGGGAGGCTCCTAAATCCAGTGCGCCCACCCCATCCCCAAAGCCAGCTCACTTATACTTGTTTTGAAGCATCAAGTGAATCACTTGATCCCAACTGACAAGGGTTTAAAGACGCTTCCTCATGATATGCCAACTACACAAAAATTACCCACGTCCAAAAGCCAAACAGGCTAACACAAAGTCAACTGAACATGAAAAATGCAACAGAAAAATCTGGACAAGAAAAGCAAGAGAGATGACTGGGCAACGTTATAAATCCGAGACTCTATTTGACTCCTGCCTAGTAATTGAAGTCATAAACATCCCTGTCAGTGGTTATTACAAGGTTTCCCCAAATACCTCTGTGCCTGTCTTCAGCCTATTATGGCTACGTGCTGAGCTAATTCACAAACAAAAATTTTGGTGAATCCCTATTTAGCCCCCACAGGACACCAGAAACCAGGCTCGAGGCCTGCCCAGGAAAACTTCCTCGCCGCCTCACCTCACGCAGCTACCAGGTCAAGATCAGCGCGGACAAAGACCGGTCTGAGGAGCGGCTGCGGAAACACTTACTCCTTGAGCCACGTCTCGCTCGCCCCGCTGCCCCCCAGCCTCTCTGCCCGGGCAGCTCGCCCCACCGCCCAGACGGTGCCTCCGCAGCACGCCCGCCCCACCTCACGCCTGGGGCTCGGCCTGAAGGACCGCTGCCTGCTGCACGGAGCCCCTTCCCGCGGACCGCGGAGGGGAAGCGCGCCCGCCTGTCCCCTCAGCGAGACGCCCGCAGCGAGAACAGCCCCAACGGCCGCCGAGTGGGCACGGGGGTGCCTCACCGCGCAGCCCTCACGGGCGGGCAGGGGAAAAACGCCTGACAGGCAACCTTGGCACGGCATGGCACGGCACGGCCCGCCCGGCGGCCCCGCCGGCGTCCTCCGCCACGGCCTAGCCGGCTGCCCACCGGACTTGGGAAAGTTTCAGCTGGGCGGGGAAAGGAGGGAACCCCTCGGCCCTCGGGGGGCCGCGCGAAGTCTCCTTCCCGCTGGGGCTGCAACAGCCACGCTGCGGAGCCTCGCACCGGGCAGAGCAACGGGGCGCGGGAGGAGCCGCCGCCGCTGCCGCCCCCTCATCCCTTCGGAGCGGAGGGCACCGGGGGAGCACCCGGCCAGTGAATGATGAATGGCCGGGCCGTACCCACCCCCACCCCCGCTCACTCACAGGCGATACAGGCGACGAAGGCGAGTCCCAGAAACAGCTTCATCTTCCTCCGGTTGATGGCGGTTACCAGGCGCAGCAGCAGCGGCCCTTTGCTCACCATACCCAGCGGAGCGGCACACAGCGCCTGGTGCCTGCACGGCCGGCCACGCCACCGGGCTCGCACGCCTGCGGCCACCCACTGCTCGGCTGGGCTCGGTTCCCCCCGCCCGGGCAGCCCGGGAACCGCCCGCGCAGGCGCGGCGCCGCCCGCTCGCTCGCTTACTACCCTCCCTTCCCCTGCTGTGGAGACGGCAGGCGGCCAACGGCAGCCGGAATGATGGCGGTGTTGCTCGGCGCATGCGTGGGTCTTTACCGCCCGGTAGCGTGAGCTCCTCTTTGCACTCGGGCCTGTCGCTGAGGCGCGGTGTGGCGGTGCAGCCGCGGGACTTGCCCGTCCTTTTTTCCAAGCGGCGGGTACATGCCTGGAGGTCGTCAGCCTCCCACAGACTCTGCCTGAGGGAAAAGAAGAGCGCCTGCAGCCTCTCTGTGCCCCGGCGCTGGTTCAGCGTCGGTGTCTTGGTCCCCTGTCAGCTCCTGCCGTAGTAATCCTTGGGTGGTGACTGGCAGGATGCACAGATAGACAGGGACACTCACTGACAATATGTGTCCCTCTGCCTCCTTTACTGTCTGCTAGTTTGAAAGCAGCATTTGCCTCAAACCAAGTGTGATCTCCATAGCCACGCGCATCTCTTTGCTGTACTGAATTTGATGATTCTCTCCCACCCCAAGTAATAGTTTATGAATTTGCCTCTGTTTAAGATAAGTTACTTTAAAATGGTTTATATTTCTAAGGCAGCTTTCATTCTTAGTCCTGGTGGCTTGCTACAAAGTGCAGGTTCCTATTTGGCTGGAACGGTAGGCGCCTTCCTTTCATGTCAAAACATGATCTGCCAGTAAGATACACCCGTTTAATCTGAAGAGAAATCTCCCTCCACAACCCAACCTTTCCCCTCACTAGTACAGCCTCCACACTGGTTCTGAGGGATACTCTCTCGCTACTTGTCTCCTGCTGAAGACTACATGAACAAGCATTCTTGAATTAAGTAACAACTTAGAATCTTTTCATTTCAATGCCGAAATGCAGGTGTTCACACTGAAGTAACTGTGACCTCAAAGAAAGTTAACACAGTTAACAAGAGTTATCCCTATCTTCTTATGACAACTACCGTCAGTCAAATGTGTTAGTCATGAAAGGGTGAGTGCAGTAGGATGTGGTTCAGGGTGACTCGGACTATGCCCCTGAATCCCAGAGAGGTGAAGTGACTTTATTCAGGAAACCTCGTGAATTTAGATTTCCTAAATCCTAACCCTCTGCTTTGATAAGACCACTCTTTTCCTCTTGACTTTTGTTTTACTATGATTTGTATTTGGTATACTTGCCAGTTTATTCCGCTGCTTGTAGCTATGTAGAGGAAAGGGAATAAAAAATACCCATTTAAAACACAATCCTGCGCCAAATATGTCTGTGTAGTAATAACTCAAATAGTAACAGTTTTACACCAGGAGGAAGTTTGGCCACAAAAAGCTATAGCTGTACCACTGCACAAAATCTAGAGAATATTACAGGACTATTACTCCCTCCCTGCCCTCAAACTCCCATTATTTTTAGTCAGTATTTTCTGTAGTGTTATCTGCATGCACCACACCAAATTTCATAAGCTTTTAGGGGTAGGCAAGGCATTTTTAACAGTTGCCCTGCCCTAATCAGGGCAGCATGATCCATGACTCGATCAAGCTGCCTGGGTAAGGCACCTCGCTTGGCACCATGCTCAGTTAGTTGTTCAGGCTAATTTCATTGCAGAAACAAGTTAAGGCAGGCTGCAATCCCTGAAGGTGGGAAAAGGAGGGCAAAGGAGCAGGATGGTGCTTCATGGCAGAGGAGACTCAAACCTCATGCGAGGCAGCCTGATCACACAGTCTACAAGGCCAGCTGTTTGTCATGAATGATTTCAGGGCCGGCTGTGTCCATGTCATTCTAAGTGAGCCAGAGCATGTCTAACAATCACAGGACGGTGAAGATAAGTCCAACATATCTCAGCTATAAAGATAGGCATGTACTTTATAAGTAGGTCTCCAGGCACATGATGGCCAAGAGCAGGGACATTTATTTCAGGATACAGCTGGTCATATTCTCAGCCTCATGCCAAGGACTGGCACCGAAAGCAGAGGTTCTGGCATGTGGTGGCTGTTAAATGTGCCAAGCAAAAGACTGAGTTTTGAGTACTGACTTAGGAGTGTGCTATAGATCAGGAAGCAGACATCCAGCTGCCTTTGGGTCATTATCTTAGTCAAGCTGATGGTGGGGCCTTAGCTAATGGAAATCCTTTCTTAACTAGTTTGTAGGTAATATACATCATCTGTCTTCCAGTTTTCAACTTTAGTTCTCAACGTGCTTCATGAAAACTTTTTGCTTTCACTAACTACAGCCTGTGAAGGGATGAGGGTTTAAAAGATTGAAAATTTTAATGACTATTTAAATTATTAAAACTCTTAGTGTGCAGGTGTATGTGGAATGTGCATGAATGAACTTAAGAATGAACCAATATGAACTTAAGAATTCACAGCATCCCTGCAACATACTTTTCCTTGACACCACATCAGAACCGTGCAATTCCTCACCTGTCATTCCACAATCAGGAATAAAACAAACCCAACCACAACTGCTGCAATTTTCACCATTTCCACATGATGCTGCATGAAGGAGACTTCTGTCATGTGGAAACACAGGGAAATCTCTCTCTGTCCCAGTCATGTTTCTGCAAGAGATGACATTCCACCATATGAGCCAGGAGACAGAAGTGGACCCTGGGCACTTGATACCCAGGCAGAGAGAACTGCTGTGTATGAGATAAGGAAATGAGTTGCAAAACACAGAAAAAAACCCCATAAAAATAAACCCAAGCCATTACCACCACACTGTGATCATAGTGAGGAGGGGAACTCAGACAACACTAGCAGTGTTTCTTTGCAGGGAAAGTTAGAAGCTTGAGAGTTTGTGCGGTTTTTGTGAGACAAATGAAAAGAGAACATGCAGTTCTGGGAACAGAGTCAATTCTTTTAACATTAACATCTCAAAAGAAAAAGAAAGCTGCTAAGTGCCTCAGAGAGTTATTATTTATTATCTGGATGGTGATGGCAATAAACAGTTTCAAATGCAACTGGATCACAACTGTCCTAAGTATTACATGAATGCAGAATTGAGACAATCCCAGACCTCAGAAACATACAAAGAAAGAGACAGATCATCCAGTGAACACGAACAAACAAGCAGGCAGATGTCAAAGCACCATATGAAAATGACTACTTAGATAGGGATTTGCAGAAATTAGGTGAATCATTTAATGACTTAGCTATTTGTAAAGTATAAATTCTAAAATAATTGCATTTCAAATTAGGGTGCAGTCCATCTATTTCGTTAGGTATCATCGGGGAGTCGTCCCAAGATTTCATTCTGTAAAAGTTGAGCCTCCTTTTTACATCAAGCGTGTAGGAACCCAACACACAATGTTACTCAGAAAAGTTGGTTCAGGCTCCGGGTTTGAAACTGATATACTGACTAGATGAAAAAAATAAGATTCAAACAAGATTCCTAAACTGACTGGTAGCATTGCCTACATAAAGTACTTGTTCGTCATGATGCATTTTTCCCCTGAGGTAACTGAGCCAGCCTTGTACATTTTCAAAATTGAAAAAAAGATTTTAAGGTGCTGTATCTATTCCCAAAGTGCAGAAGGGCCACATGCAAGAATCTCTGATAATTGGGCCAGAATGAAATAGCAGAGAGAGTGGCTAAATTACTGATTATAAAAACTTGCAAGCAGCTAAACCCACTGTTCCTCAAAGTTCTTTTATGGTCCATCAAAGAAACTAATTTATTAGGCTAGGTCAGCAAGTTATTCACTGATGGCATAGATATCATAATTTCCCCAAACCCTTTGGAGCTTTTTAATTGGTATTGTTCTACCCCACAGCACTTGGGAAACAGTGACTTTGAATGGATCTATTTTGGGTTGGATTCAATCCAGATCATGCTGGAATTAGTACCAAAGAACTCCAGAGCTTTTTTTGTATGATGGTACAAAGAGAGTTATAACTCTCTGCCACTGTTCCCCAGTATATCACTGCCCCAGAGAGTAAACAAGAATAAACCTCTCTTAGGGTGGGCCAAGGATGTATATGCATGTAACATGCCTATAATATAGTGCCTGAGGACTGCTCTGTGTTAAGAAAACCAACTTGGGGCTTATACTGGAAGCCTGTGCTGGTCACTGCAGCACTAGGAACAGGAAAAGCCATTTCTCTTCTGCATTTTTACTTGCAGTAGTGCTAGCTGGATGTGACTTAAGTGGTATGGTGTATTACATGACATAAACTGTAGCCTCAGGCAGATGGTTTACAAGCCACCTCAGTGATAGTGTTTCTGTGTTACACCAACATGAAGGTTATTATCTTAATTGTGAATAAGGGACTGAATCTCTGAGAAACTGGAGGAGCAGGACTGAGAGGTGCTGGAGAGCACATCTGCTCTGCAGTCTAGATATATCTAGACTTGCCAATGGGATCCTGGGGTGCATCAGGAGGAGTGTGGCCAGCAGGTCAAAGGAGGTGATCCTCCCCCTCTACTCTGCCCTGGTCAGGCACCACCTGGAGTATTGTGTCCAGTTCTGGGCTTCCTGGTATAAAAGGGACAGGGATCTTCTGGAGAGAGTCCAAAGAAGGGCTAGGAAGATGATTAAGGGCCTGGAGCATCTCCCCTATGAGGAAAGGCTGAGTGAACTGGGGCTGTTCAGTCTTGAGAAGACTAAGGGGGACCTAATTAATGTTTATAATTATCTTAAGCAGGGGATGCAGGGGGAACTGGATAGCCCCTTTTCAGTGGTCTGTGGGGACAGGACAAGGGGCAATGGCCTCAAGTTGGAGCACAGGAAGTTCTGCACCAACATGAGGAAGAACTTTTTCACAGTGAGGGTGACAGAGCCCTGGGACAGGCTGCCCAGGGGGTGTGGAGTTTCCTTCTCTGGAAATATTCAAGACCCATCTGGACGCCTCCCTGTGTGACCTGTCCTAGGGAACCTGCTTTGGCAGGGGGTTGGACCCAATGGTCCCTTCCAACCCCTATGATTCTATTGGTGTTTTCTCCTCTGAGGCGGAAAAGATTCCTAGTGCTCTTCAACTACTCTTAATGCTGTCAATAAAGCAGAAAGTAAACAAGGTAATTAAAGGTGTTAGAGAGCAAGTACAGTTGAATTTAGAGAAGAACCTGTTGTGTCACAGCCAAATTGAATTTTATTTGGAGTGCACAAATTTCTACTGATGTTTGGTGTTATTCCTCTTCCACAAATCCTATTCGCTGCAGTATCAGAAAGCTTAGGTGAATGACAGTGAGAACATATACACTTACACATTTCAAAAACCGTAACATTGAGGTTTATGAGGTCCATAACTATGATGATACACTGTCTCCCATAACATCCTCATAAACATACTTAGGAAGTGTGGGTTGGATAACTGGGCAGTGAGAACTGGCTGAATGGCAGAGCCCAGCGGGCTGTGATCGGTGGCACAGAGTCTAGTTGGAGGCCTGTGGCCAGTGGTGTGCCCCAGGGGTCAGTGCTTGGTCCAGTCTTATTCAACATCTTCATCAATGACCTGGATGAGGGGACAGAGCGTACCCTCAGCAGGTTTGCTGAGGATACAAAACTGTGAGGAGTGGCTGACACACCAGAAGGCTGCGACGCCATTCAGAGAGACCTGGACAGGCTGGAGAGCTGGGCAGAGAAGAACTAAGTGAGGTTCAACAAAGGCAGGTAGAGGGTGCCATTGTACCTAGGGAGAAGTAACCCCAAGCACCAGTGCAAGTTAGGGGTTGACCTGCTAGGAGGAAACTGAGGAGAAAGACCTGAGTCTTAGTGGACAACAAGCTCTCCATAAGGCAGCAGCATGCCCTCATGGCCTAGGTAGCCAATGGTATTGAGGGTACATCAAGAGAGCATGGCCAGCAGGTCAATGGAGGTTATCCTTGCCCTCTGCTCTGCCCTGGTAAGGCCACATGTGGAATACTGTCCAGTTCTGGGCTCCCCAGTTCAAAACAGACAGAGAACTACTGGAGAGAGAGCAGCAGAGAGCTACAGATATAGTGAAAGGCTGGAGCATCTCTTGTGTGAGGAAAAGCTGAGAGAGCTGGGTCTGTTTAGCCTCAAGAAGACTGAGAGGGGATCTCATCAATGCTTATAAATATCCAAGAGGTGGATGTCTAGAGGAATGGGCCAGACTCTTTTTAGTGGTATCCAGTGATGGGATAAGGGGCAACAGGTATAAACTAGAACACAGGAAGTTCTGTCTTAACATAAGGAAAATCTTCACTCTGATGGTCACTGAGCACTGGGACAGGAGAGCTTGTGGAGTCTCCTTCTCTGGAGGTATTCAAAACCTGCTCGGACATGATCTTGTGCAGCTATGGATAAGATCCATCTAGGTGGATCTTGATTTAGCAAGGGTGTTGGACTAGAAGATCTCCAGAGGTCCCTTCCAACCCCTACCCTTTATTTTACTTGCTTTGTTTTTTTCCTGGATAGAGCTGAATAGATACAAAACCAGGCAAGCACAAGTACCTTTGTATAAATTGGCTTTAGTTATCCCCATAGAAGTATTCACATGAGTAAAGACATTAAGGATCAGCCTCTGTGTAACCTTACTCTTCTGCAATTACAGGCTTTGGAATTGTAGCCTATGGTCAAGGTAATTTACAGTATCAAATTTCTCTTTTGAAGTAAGGAGGGCTAAGAAATTCCAGATATCTTTTCCAGTAGCTAATGAGATTTAACCAAATAAGCTTTCATTGCTGCCTTCCAAAGTTAAATTATGGTCTTACATAAACTGTAGATTCCCCCAGTGAATACCTGTTAATTGAATTTGGAAATTATTTTGCAGCCCAACTACCAACAAATCAAAATTAACAAAAGAACCCTTGAATGTTCTTGTTACACAGAGTATACATCCTCTGCTGGTTGAAAGCAATGTGCTGTAGATTTCCAAATCATATAAAAGCAGTGTCAACTTTTGGCATGAAAGTTATTCACAGAAAAAAGGTGACAGTTCTCATGTGTGCACTTTTACCCTGCGCCTGTCAGTGGCACTGAAGACTTATTGCTGAAGTGCTTACTAGAAGTAGCCACCAAAAGACACTGACGGCCTAATGAATACAGCATTTGCATTATTGGATCAAAAATAATTACCAGAAATTTATCTTTTAATGTTATGCCAATCCTTCCATTTCTAAATGTGCAAGTTCACATTTACCATGGGCCTCAGCAGCAGCTGATGCCGGTACCAGTTGGTTTCCTGGCTCAGCTACAGAGCCTGTCACTGGGGTTTGAGTAGCCACAGTGCCTGGAGGAGCTGCAGTGCTTGTGGGTCTTAAGTGCTTAAGGACATGATCTAGAGGTGGACTAGTCAGAGTTAGAGTGGGGTTGGACTCAATGATCTAAAAGGTCTCTTCCAACCCAGGTGATTCTATGATTCTATAAGATAGGTTGATTAGGCCAGACCTGGCCAATACCGTATGACTTTACTGTGTCATGCAACCTTCTCTTTTTTATCTGTGGAAACAATACTGAGAGGTGAACGGTGCACTGAGGAAGGAATGTTATGAAGACAAAGCTGGAACGCACATCTGAACTGCATTTGAGAAGTATTCCCAGATCCTGAAAGTCCAACACATGGACTGCTTTGAAGCATTCTTCTAAAGGTTCTGAAAAAAAGTAATCCTATTATCAGGAGACTTACATCTGAAGTCTAGGGGAGGCTGTAGGCCAAAAGGGTTTGGAAACCTTTCTTCTATGCACGCATGCTAGGTTGTTTAGGTAGGAACATGATCTCAACCTCTAGTGACTGTCAAAAGGAAAATCATTGTTTTGATTCAAGTAATTGGTAATTTCAACAGATACATGGCTCAGGAGCTTGTCTACTGTATATACAGAAGCATTTTCCCAATCCAGTTGCACTGTATTCACTTCTAGATGGCACAAATGTGCCCATGTAGATTATATTGGAAAAATTAGTCTCTTGTCAGGATCGCTTAAACTAGTACCCTGGAAAGAATCAAACATCAGTAAGATGAGTTGTTCCTAGACATTTTGCCCTCATGTCTGTGCTGGTGATGGCTCTGATTTTCTTAGCCTGGGCACATATCTGTGTAAATGTGTGTAGGCTTTCCTATGTCTCTTTACATCTCTCTCCTTGCTCTCCCATCTCTCCAGTCCCTCGGTAATTTAATGACCAGCTTGTTTCATCTGAAATAGCAGAGATGTTTCATCTGAAATAAGTCTCAGAGATGTTGATTTCCCTATGTGCTTATTGACGGTAGGCAGATGGAAAATATACAGGCTATGCTTAAGTCTTATTAAGCAACAAGGACTCCATTCAGGAAAAAGATGTGTGAACACCGTGACTATGAGATTTTCTAACAGAGCTCACAATTAATTATTAACCCTAACCCAATCCAACCACACAATACAAATTCTTTGGAAACCAGGCTTCATTAGCTCTTCTGTTCCTACAGCTATTAATTGTAGCAAAACTGAAGAGCAAAGTCTGCAGTTTCAGCTTTCTGGGATAGATGAACAAGCCCCCAGGAGCAGAGAAATCTACAGGAGAAGATGATAAGTGGTGTGGAAAGGGGAAAGAAAAGGAAAGCAGTTTACTGGAACTAAGAAGCTGTGCCCAAATATCTTGAAGCAGAAGGTTTAGTTATCCATGTTTTTCTCAAAAAAATTTGAGAATTATGCCAGGTGATACTAGTCTAAAGTTGTTTTCTGACCCCTTTTTCTTCCCACAGCCAGCACTCCATGGCATTTACAAAAGGAACTTGTTTGAGGGGAGAAGAAGGAAACATGTCATCCATGTGAATTGCACTTGGGTAGTGAGCCTTGGCTCAGTCCACCCACTGTCACCCAAAATGAACTTGGCAGTGGAGCCAGCAATTACTCATGCATCTCATGCAGCTTTCATTTGCTAAATCCAGCCAACTGGTGAGCAAGTGCAAGTCAGACCAGTTTTGTACTCCATCTGTCAGGCCATTCATTCATCTACTGTATGGTTTTGTCACATGTCAGCGAACATTTCAAAATACAATGGATTTGGAAGGCATTGTTTTCCATTTTCTTCTTTTTTAAAGAAAATGTCCATTCTGAGAAACTACATCAGCAAGCTTTGTCTAGAGATTAGTGTTGTCTTTTACAGAGATTCCAACAAAAAAATCCCTGACTATCTTTATTATTTATTTCAGTGTTTACAGCCATGCAGATTTATGGTTTATAACACCTAAATTAATCTTCTGAGACTAGAAAATCTGCAATACTCTATCAGGAAGTACCATTTGTATTCATCTGGCTTTAGTAAAGGCCCACATGTTCATGAGCAGTGGTGTTCTTGTGTGACTGATGAATAGAAATAGCTATGGATAAACAAAAACTATTACAGCCCTAGCTACCAAGGTCCTCAGATGCCCTTCAGCATAGTCATGCCCTTTGGGAAACATCATCACAGAACCACAGAATTACAAGTTTGGAAAAGACCTTTAAGATCATCAAGTCCAACCGTTCCTGTCCTATGCTAAACCATATCCCTGAGTACCTCATCTACCTGTCTTTCAAATATATCCAGGGAAGGTGACTCAACCCCCTCCCTGGGCAGCCTGTTCCAGGCCCTGACAACTCTTTCAGTGAAAAATTTTTTCCTAACACCTAATCTGACCCTGCCCTGGCACAGCTTTGTGCCATTTCCCCTTGTCCTTTCTCCTGTCACCTGGCTGAAGAGACCAACACCCACCTCTCTGCAACCTCCTTTCAGGTAATTGTAGGCAGTGATAGTTACACTTTATTACCAGGGACAAAGAAACCTCTATTTTTAGCAGTAGTTGCTATCTGTATTTCATCGTGTAATTAGTTAAGATGCTATCTATAGCACCTTTGTCCTTCACTGGGAGCTGAAGGACACCCTAGTACCAAATTCCTGATGTTTCTCACTGTTTTGGTCTTAGACCACACATAAAAGCACCATTGAATTGCAAAAGCACAAAAATCTTTGTATTTCCCATCTTTCACATGCCAGCTACTACTTCCCACTGCCAATCATACTGACTCATGAGTTTAGATACTCACAACTCTGTTTGGGAGCTGCCAAGTGCAGGTCCTGGGGACACCACAGTCAAGCAGGAGGGAATGGCAATGGTCCAGAGATGTGGACACCTGGCATACATTTTCATCTTCCCCACATATGGCTAAGCTAAGGTGTTGGGGAAAAGTGAGTAAAATCAAGACTCTTTATGTAGGAGAGAGATACAGATCTGGTGTGTTGTTGTGGGTTTAACCTTGGCAGGCAGCTAGCCCCACGCAGCTTCTCACTCACTCCCTACCAGTGGGAAGGAGAAAATCAGAAGCATAAAATTGAGAAAACCTGTGGGTTGAGATAAAGACAGGTCAATAGGTAAAGCAAAATCTGCACACCCAAGCAAAGCAAGACAAGGAATTCATTCCCCACTTCCCATGGGTAGGCAGGTGTTCAGCCATCTCCAGGAAGGCAGGGCTCCATCACACATAAAGGTGACTTGAGAAGAAAAATGTCATCACTCCAAATGTTCCCCCCTTCTTTCTTCTTCCCCCAGCTTTATATACTGAGCATGACATCATACAGTATGGGATATCTCTTCCATCATCGGGGCTCAGCTGTCCTGACTGTGTCCCCTCCCAATTCCTTGTGCACCTCCAGCCCACTTCCTTGTAGAGGAGTGTGAGAAAGAGTCTTGAGGCTGTGCAAACGCTGCTCAGCAGTAACGAAAACCTGACCTGTGTCATCAACACTGTTCTCTGCACAAATCCAAACCGTAGCCCCACACCAGCTACTTTGAAGAAAATTAACTCTATCCCAGCCCAAACCAACACAGACATGCAAGCAGGGCCCTGGAAAGTTTGTGATATTGACTGGGTTTGCAGTTGTCCTGGCTCTGTCCAGGCCAGAGTTAACCTTCCCAAGCAGCCAGCCCAGGTGAGCTGAGTCAGCCCAGGCTGTTTCCACACCACCTGACATCACTCCCCCATGAAAGGGGCTGGTTGGGGAGATTCTGGAGTAGTTTGAGTGTGATTGGAGTGTTAGTTTTTTTCTTTCGTTGGTGTGGTGCTCAGTGTCATCACTGTGTGTGTTTTCTGTCATAGTGCCATGTCAGTAACTGTCCTTGTCCCAGACTGTGGGGCTCTGTCTGTTTGTCCTCCTGTGAGAGGAGTGAGTGGTGTGCTCAGCTGCTGGCTGGAGCTGAACTGTAACCACAGCATAGGCATGTTCCATGCTGTGTGTAGACATGACTAGTCCATGAAGAAAAATGAGCTACAAAAGCATGCTCTGTGGTCCTGAACAGGGCTTTCCAGCCACAGTTTGTACATAGACATGAACTGCAGACTGGCTGCAATGTCTAGCTAGAGGTAGGTGTCTGGTTGTGCTTTCTGTATGCTTATGTGAAGTGGCTCACTGCTCTTGCAAATGCCTCCTTCCCATCTGTAGGTCCACTTGGTTTGGAAGCTCAGAAAGCCATTGATAATTCATTAGTCAAATAGGAAAAATGCAGGCTGAAAGGAGAGGGAGAGCATGCTAGGAAATGTTTTAGTGTGACTGCATTTTATACTGTCTAACCTGTTTCTTCATTGACTTTGTATGTGAAAAATATTTTCAGTACTGAGCCTGTCCCTGGCCATTGCTTCTGCTTTATATTATTTTTTTACTCTTCAGTGTTTCAAGAGTTTACTTTCCCCAAACACACAGACCTTTCCTTCCTCACTGACACTAGCATTTCCTTTTTATACCCCTGGACTCTATGGAAAGGTAGAGCTCTCAACACGGTGAAATAACCAGTATGGAATTTATGCATCCCTGCAGTAAAGCCAGAGCAAGGACTCACTCTACAGCTCAGATCTTTGATTTACTCATTGAAATACTTTGCCCTGAACCTGCTCAGTTTTATTATTTGAAATCAATCACTGGAAGCAAGACAGTTAGGGTAAGCTTTTCATCCTTTTGATGTATATAATACTTCTATCAGCATCATGCAAAAGAAAATCTTCCCAGTTTACCAATCATATGATTCCAAGAAGGTAAGTAAAGCCCTTAGAACAATTAATGCAAGTCACTGAATAAGTGTTCATGCCTGCAATTTTTTTAGACTTCAGTAGTTTAAGTTCTTGAGCCTGATGAGGTGTCGATCTCTGCTAGATTGCAATAGCTGATCCTCCTCTGGCAATAACTTAGAAATGGAAATAGAGTAGTTATCATCTGGCCATCCAGTTTTCAAAAAAAGATGGAGAGGAATTTTATTTAAAATCTCTTCCGTCAGCAGAAGTGATCATAGAATTTATATAATTCTACCTAAATTTGATATCATTAAGAAAAGTCTTATTTATAATCTACCTAATCACTGCTTGGTTTGGGTTGAGAAACTATTTTTTAATTTGTTAGCACTGTCTCCCCCCAGCCCTGCAGGAGGAAGCTAGCTCAGAGAGGAGGAAGGCAGGAACGAAGGGGCTGCTATTCAGTCAGATGCTTCAATATTTCATATACTGCCCCTCTTCCAGAATACAGTTTTTTGACAGTCTTTGTATGCCCTGTGAATTTAAGGGGAGCTGCACATACAAAACATGCCTTTTATGGATGTGAGTTACTGCCAAGTCAGTAAAGAGCCCCGTACAAGAAGTCAGGTGAATTCCTTGAGGTGCAAGTTAAAAACAAGGGAAGTAAGGAAAGTAAATTTCAAAAGAGTGAGTCACTAAGAGTGCTTTGTTATAAACACAGTGTTAAACCACATGTGTAATGATCAGGTGAGCTGGTGTAGGTCCCAAACTAAACACTGGGTTGGGGGTTGAGAACAAAGGGTCCGTGAATGCTAAACTGAGTCTTGTCTGGCTGCATCCCTTCTGTGCAGACTTTTTCCAGTTGTTTATAATAAACATTAAGGCACTAATTCCAGATGCTAATCCCACTAGAAACACAAATCCCAGAAAACCCTGGTCTTCTGAATGTTAGTTGTATCCTATTTGCTAAAAGCTGTGTCCCCAATTCATATGTAAGCACTTCTTAAAATAATATTGTGCTCTTTGTGATCCCACTGCAACTGTGTTGCCAGATCAGATGGCATCTCAGAAATTGAGAAGTGTTGAGTGGATTCTTCACCCATCCTACAGCATTATAGCAAACCAGATTGCATTATATAGGGGGACCCCTTGAAATTCCTGAATCTGTTGGGAACGTGACAGACTTGATGCTGAGACCACAGCGCTTTATAGTTCATTGTTCAGATGGATTTTCCCCTGAGCAAACAAATTTTCCTCATGTTATGTAAAGAACTCAAGGCACAGGGGTATGGTTTCAACTTTGGGGTCAGATGTCCAAGTATTAGACTCTGTGGCATTCAATTTTTAGGTTAAGTCCTTCATCAGCCCTAGCTCAAAATGCCAGGTAGGTTTCCACAAGAAACGGGTCTCTTTTGAATATCCTCCATTCTGGCTAGCACTTCTCTCTCTTGCACTGGTTATCATCATGGGACTAGATCAAAACTATCTTCTCCCTTGTTTCAAGAAAAAGAGGAAAGCAGTGGAGCAACTTAAAATTCCTTCATTTTGCATGTGGGAATGTTTGTGCAACAGCTAGCAAAATCAATATTATATGATTTAAATAACAAAAGTGATCTCTGTAAGCTTGGAGGAATTACTGCTTAGTTGGTTCATGGAGATTTTATGAAGAACTTCATAACAAGTTATGAAGTCTCAGTCTTTCACTGATTTTTGCATCTAAATTAATTTGGTAGTTTAGCTGTTCTTCTCTATTTCAGCAAAACCTGTCCAGCTACCCAACTAACTGTATCTCACATTCTCATTCAGTGTTTTTCATTGACAAGGAGGTTGTTTTCAACACCAAGAATAAAGGCTTATCTGGTTTTGATTGTGTGAATGGATATTCTTTTTCCATCTGTCCTTGGGAAACAGGATGGATGTCATTTAAATTGCAACAATCTCCATCCTTTTTAAAATTCAACCAGATGGGAGTTTATTTTCCTATTTTTCTTGTGTGGAGTACCCTGTGTAGTTTACAAGACTCCTTACAGCCACATGCCTTTTTTTGACCATAGACCAAAGGAAACACCCAAATTCATCACTGTTTTAAAGTATATTGCAGCCTTCCTGAAAATACGTAATTCCACTTCTAAGTACAGCTCTGTTCTCATATCTCCCAAGAGCTCCATCATCATCATCACCTTTAGTGCTGATGTTGGAAGTCCAGCCGTTATTAGCACATCCCCTCTTCCCTTCCTGGGAGCTTGCCTGCCTGGGCTTAAGCACAAGAGTTTAGCTGGCCCTGTTCAAGGTGAGCTCGTTGAGAAGAACTCTTGTGAAGAAAGAGCTAGAAGATGCCTTAGCTAGGGGTCTTCACTCCTTCCCTTCGAAGTTGCGTTTAAACTGAGGGTCTTGCACTTGTGCCCACCTGAACTGTCTTGCAGCCATTCCAATTCCCAGTCATGGGCACTGTAGATCCAGCCCCTGATCCTGTCTCATAGGCTAGACTCCATGACTTGATCTCAGTCCTACCTTGTCTCTATGGTCTTGTTTGGCCATGTGGACCCTCAGCCTAAGCTAAGTACTTTCACTGGGCCTTCTCTGTTCACCTCACTCAGGTGCTGTGGGACTCAGCCCTTGCTGGCATGACACCTCTCTCTGCCAGCTGCTTCATCATGCTTGGCTTCCCACTGCTGTTTCCTTATGGCGCAGCTGGACCTTGCTGCTCCCTGACAGGGAGATTCATGGCAGCAGGCACTGTTGGTTAGCAGTAGCCTTGGGTGTCCTATTGTGCAATGACTGCCTGGAGAAAGAAAAGCTGTTTAAGAGGTGAAGAGGGCCCCCTTGCAGGATAAAGAATAGTCATGCTAGGACCTTGTCTACACCTGAACATTTTTCCAGTATTTTGTAATTGGGACAGATACTAAGTTGCTATCTTTACCCATCACCCACCCACTGAGATATAGCCACAGTGGTGCAGTGATGTCACTATTGGGCTTATTATGAAAAGGCAAGGGATGTATTCTGGACTTTATTAAATACCACAGCACCTATAACTAACTTATTAACTCAGGAGAAAAATCATACACCCTCTCACCACATTTTACTACATAAAGATAATAAATCTTTAAATGTGCATTAAGCTCCAGTTTGTAATTTTTATGCAGTTTTGCTGCTATTTGAGTTACCAAAGTGATGCTATTGTGCTCAGGTCCTGGGAGGTGTGAAAGCTTGTCCTATATACACTATGCAAAGGTGTTTGGAGGTACACACAGGGTCGCTTTTTTTCTCTCACTCTAAGCAGTTTTCAGCCATGCTTGTCTTTGTGCTCCAATAATACAACTGCACTCTATCATGGGCAAGTGATATAACCACAGGGGAGCCAGTGTGTGGGGGACCCCAGAGTGGGTTATGTATCCTGAGGATGCAACTTTACTTCAGCCAGCAAGGCCCTTTTCTCCCTGCTTGCACAACTGCTGTGTGACCTTGACTGCTGCATACTGAGTGACATGTTTTCACTCAGTATGAGTGAAAGGTTTGCAGGCTTTTCCTACAGCTTTTCTCCCCTTTAAATTCTCATTTCCACTACATGGTCTTTAAAACTTGCATTTGGTAAAACCTTGTTAAACAGATGAGAAGGATTCTAACACTTGCTATGTATTGCTCTCTCTTAAAGGTCTAGATTGCCACTTTCAAAAACAATTTAGCTGCCTAGAACTAATTCTGCAATCTGACCTTATCTGTAAAAGACATATAAGCAATCCATCAACAGTTACTGGATTGCACTTACACAAAGATTATTCACAAAGAGAGTTTTACTGATAGCAACTTCCCAGCAGTATCCAGAACTCACACAGACCACATCATCACAATGAGAAATTACTGCAAGCAAATGAGCTCCACGGTAGAAATCTTGCTGTCAGATCTTCACTCTAAATGATGTATGCTTCCAATGTTCTGCATACAGAGCTGGCCTTGACCAAGGGGAAGTAAAAGCAGCAATATGTTTGAGGCAAAAGCAGAACGATAGAACGTGCGGTGTGTGGAAGAAAAGAGACATCTTCCTTTGGCTTATTTGTTCTGGAAACTGTAATTTTTGTAATATTTTACAAGACTATCCAGAAAGCTCACTTATGTGTTACAACCCTTCCCCATCTGTCAAGAGGCTTCTACTTCTGGGCTCATAATACATGAGGACTTTGGTTTGCTCGCTGTGGTTGTTTGTCTGGAGAATCTCTATGTCAGTCTAACCGTGGCTGGAGGCCAGGTGCCCACCAAAGCCACTCTATCACTCACCTCCTCAGCTGGACAAGGGAGAGAAAATATAATGAAAGGCTTGTGAGTTGAGATAAGGACAGGGAGAGATCACTCAGCAATTAGTGCCATGGGCAATGCAGAATAAAATATATTGCCCAATGAAAACAGAGTAGGATAATAAGAAATAAAACTAAATCTTAAAGCACCTCCCTCCATGCCTCCTTTCTTCCAGGGATCAACTTTATTCACGATTTCTCTTCCTCCTCTCCCCAGGGGGCACAAGGGGATGGGGAATGGGGGTTGGGGTCAGTTCATGACATGTTGTCTTTGCCACTTCTTCCTCCTCAGGGGGAGGACTCCTCACATTCTTCCCCTGCTCCAGCATGGGGTCCCACCCATGGGAGACAGTTCTCCATGAACTTCTCCAACCTGAGTTCTTCCCAATGGGGCTTGAGCTCTTCAATAACTGCCCCAGCATGGGTCACTTGCATAGGATTTAGACCTTCAAGAACAGACCGTTCCATCCTGGTCCCCCCATGGGGTCACAAGTTCCCCCAGCAAACCTGCTCCAGTGAGGGCTCCTGTCTCCATGGACTGCAGGTACTGCCAGGACCTTGCTCCAGCACAGACTTCCCACTGGGTCACAGCTTCCTTCAGGTGTCTCCACCTGCTCTGGTGTGGGGTCCTTCATGGGCTGCAGGTGGAATCTTTACTCCCCAGCATCTTCACCGTGGTCCATAGAAATGCTGTCCTAGCCTAAGTGCTTTAAAAATGACTGGTCAGTGAAACTCATTCACAAGGTGCTTTCTTATCCACCCAGAGATGCTGTCCATGGCAGTGACATGGAAACAATACATAAGTAACTTCCAAGCAGTTACTCATTATTAATGTAGACAGTTCTGACAGCACAAGCAAACAGCATTTGTCAGCAAGAACTTAATAACTATGTCATTAAGGAAGTCAGTCTGCCAAACAGCAAGTGCTCTGTAGTGCTGTGAGCTGACTTCCCTGCCTCTTGGCCTCTTTTTTTGGCTGCTAAGCATAAAAATGTTAGTGTAAGTATATTTTTCCTCTTGATGTGTTTTACTGGTAGTATACCACAATTTACCAGAAGATTGATGTCAGCTCCTGGCAATCTGTATTCTCTGTTAGTGTCATAGAGATGGAACAGGAATACATGAGAAATGCAGAACGCAGGACATATTCAGCAAAGTACAAGCCCAGTAATACAGGGGTTGGAGCAGTGTGTCAACGTTTAGTTTCCCCACATGTGCACTGAAGCATGGAGCTGTTAGCTGTGTAGGTGCTTTGCAGAGTTTTAACAAGTGGCAAAGAAGAGATGACAAGCATGATCCTTGATGAAAACTCCTGGTACTTCCTTTGCTCACACTTATCCCTTCCCTTCCCTTCCCTTCCCTTCCCTTCCCTTCCCTTCCCTTCCCTTCAATTAAATGTATTTAAGATTAAGAAAACTAAGTGGTTTGTAAAACTCCATGGCTTTAACTTGATCTGAACACAGGGAAACATTTTTTTATCAAATAGCTGGGAAGAATTGATGTATCAATTACTTTGGAAAGATTAGTCAATAAAATTGGCATGTGGCACTCAGTGTTGGCATGCCAAATACTATCCTGTGTGGCTGTACAGAGAGAAAATAACGTAGTGCTCTGGTCTCGATCCAGATTCAGCTGGCGTTGGATCAGCAAGTCAGCAGGTACCTACTGTTTCACTACCAGGTGATCTGCAAGGGAGTATAATATCTATCAGTTCTGTAAAAAAAAAACAAACCCAAGATAATAAAGTGCAGAACCATAAATGTCTTGTTTGGAGAATGAAGAGCATTTCCCAGACTTTCTTCCTGCTTAATTTTCTAATGTTAGAAGTATCAGGAACAGAAATCTTGTATCTCATGCCTTTGCTGAAAGATTTATTCAGCATTTAGGTATAAGAACAGAGGTGTTGAGTGATTCACACAGATAGTATTTCTTGTGGATAGTGTGATTAATTGGATGTAAGCTAACTCTAATCAGATATCAACAAATTGCATAACAGGTATGTCAAACAATCTGAATAATGATCTCATTTGCTTTACTTGATTGGTCTGAGTTCCTTTGTATGTGTCATATCATAGCCCTGGCATTTCTCTAGCTCTCCATTGAGACTCTAGGGGAAAACAAGCCCTGAAAGTGTTTCTTTTTTACAATTCAAATATTTCAATCTAAAATTTTGTTTGTTTGTTTTGTTTCTCAATGGAAATCTCTCAGACCATCAACCTCACTATAATTTAACCATCCCCTCCATGAATTATGCCAACCTGTGTTCATAGGATCAGCAGCAGCTGCCCCTATTTGAAGTACAGAAAGAAAATTCACAAGAGGGGAAATTTGTAGATTTTTTCACAACCTCCATTTCTGGTCAATACTTGGGCAATCAAGGTAAAGGAGCTGGGACGAGTAAACACGGCAGCACACAGCAACTCGGGAGTCACTCTATCCAGAGCTCAAGTGTCTCTAAGAGTATTCTTGAATGCTGAATAAGTATCCACTCCTGCTATGCTTTGTATTCTCCTGAGACTGAGGGTTTTTTCCTTAGATACAAAAAGAAAAATTGGTGGTACTTTGACCCAAAAAGAATTTGGTGTTTGGTGGCGGCAATGTGTGCGCTTCTGCTTTTTACTAAGTGAAGAATTCAACTCTATTTCAACTCTATTTGCATTCAACTCTATCCTTATACCACAGTATATATGCTTGGGGATGTGAACTGTCCTGGCTAAAGCACAGAAATCTAGGGTTTTTTCCAGACAATCATTATAAAGATCCCTCTCTCGATCAACAATGCACAGGAACCTATATTAATAGTCATCTCTTTCAAGTTGATTGTGGTGTAGCGCATTCCTCTGGCTAACAATATCCAAATACCTACTCAGGTTTGTCCTGCATGCTTCCCTTTATCAAGCCATCAGGCTTGGCTGCATTCATTGTACACTGGTGCCAATGATTTTACAAGCTGCCTCAGATGCTGAATGCTTCACAGACACCAGCAACCTCCAGAAATCCCACAGAATAGGGAACTGCTCCCATTCCAATTCAATGAGAAAAATGACAAAGGTGGGCCATAACCTACTTCTCTTTGCAGGTCACCCAGTACTTTCTTCCATGTCTGTTCTCCCTGACTACTCCCTAGATACTATTCAGCTTAAGTAAGGAAGGCAGAGCATGGCTCTAAGTGGCCAACCTAGCCTCAGAGAGCTGAGTTGTTTCATTTTTGTTGTACACTCTAAGGCAGTGATCTTCCCTTTCATGCAGCTGCAGTGAACCAGACTGGGAACTGATCTGGTGAAAGTATGCTTTTGGGGGGAAGAAGGGAGCAAAATCATGACTGAAGTGAAGTCTGCTAAGAAGGGAGGGGTGAGGGGAGGTGCTTTAAGATCTGGTCCCCCTTCTCATTACCTGACTGGTGTCACTGGGTGTGCAGTGCAGTGTAATGAATTAGAGAGTTTCTTTCCTTTATTCTGTGCTGAGTCTGTTCTGCCCATGATGCTGATTGCAGAATGATCTCTCCCTGTCCTTATCTCAACCCCTAAGCCTCTCAATAGGTATTTTCTCCCCTGTCCAGCTGAAAAGGGGGAGTGATAGAGCAGCTTTGGTGGGCATCTGGCCTCTAGCCAGGATCAAACCACCACTTTGTGTCTCAAAGTCTGTGGATGGGCAGGCAGCTGGGGCGATTCCTTTGCTGGAGGCCATGCCTTATGCAGGTTTCATCAGCAAAGCTATGGCCTCAGATAGCCATGATCACAGCAGTATCAGTTGTGCTGATTCATCTGCTTTCTTTTCTTATTCTGCTGCAGAGCATCTCAGCAAACGGTCTATAAAAGTATCTTGTTTAAAACCTGTGGGTGCGTCAGAATTGTGAACTTCCAGAGTTCCATTATTTTAGTTCCGTATGTGTTTCTACATCTACATATAGACCAATTAGAATTAATAACTTACCAACTAGCCATGACAAACCTAGTCTAGATGGCCAACGTCCAGTTTGTCCAGAGATGATACACATTTTATTTGGGATTAGCCTGCCTGTGATGCTTTAATTGAGTTAATAAGTTTATTCTGCACTTCTTTCAAGAATCCTTAGGAGGAACTGAATTGTAACAAAGCTCATAAGAAGTTTCAGGAGTGATCCGTACCAGTCACTTTGATACTTTGCAAATTTACACATCTTCTCTGACTTCTTTTTCCTATTGCTGCAAAAGTAAGGTACATAATATTAAACTCCCTATTTATTTTGCTTGTTTATTTGTTTGCCTATAGTCCTTCCTTTGCTGAATTTCCCATCTTTGGAATTAGTGTGGTTTGAAGAATTGTCATGAATTCCACTGAAGGGCAGAGTGACTCTGTAGGAAAGCAGTGCTATCTATACTAATAAGCATTAGTGACACTCAGGAAACTGGGTCTTCTGAGGAGCCTCTGAGTGTGGCCAGTTCTCTGTGCTGTTCAGCACTAATGAAAGAGTTGATGACCTCGCTGCAGCTAACAGCTGCTGCAGGAAGGGTTGCAAGGCTATTAAATTAGGAACGCAAATACAGTACATTAAGACTAATTGAGCATGCCAATTCCTGTTGCCACTGTGATGTTCCTGGGTTGATAATGACATTTCTGCTGAGAGCTTCTGAAGCATTCCAGAGTTCTGGCATAGGAGCAGATGAAAATTTTGGAACAGTGGCAATTTCTGGAGTAATGTTAATGGTGGCACCATTAACATGTGGTGACAGTCAAACAGTGAAGAGCAATCTGCTGAAGATTATCAAAATCTTCAGGTCTACTTCTGCTGTGGAGAATACTTGATTGCCATTAAAGTAGAGTGGCAAAGAGGGTTGGAAGGAGCTTTTAGGATTCACCTGCCCACTGCCCCTACCCTGCAGTCCTGGGAATAAAGTGCTGAGCAGCTAATGGAAACTCTTTGAGCCCTTAGACAACCTACTAAAGTGCTGCACTAGTCCTACTCCTTTGATGGAAGGAGGAAGCAGTAGCTATG
The DNA here is from genome assembly GCA_027925045.1 of Hypotaenidia okinawae. Lineage (NCBI taxonomy): Eukaryota > Metazoa > Chordata > Aves > Gruiformes > Rallidae > Hypotaenidia > Hypotaenidia okinawae. The sequence continues at coordinate 148,585,591 of BSDF01000001.1, forward strand.
GTACATTTGTTTCTTCAAAACATTTTTTAGTTCTGGACCAGATTATGCCAGGATAACAATTGCTTCCCTTGAACCAGCTGCTTCCCATCCAGGATTGCTTTTCAGGGAGGAAAGACTCAGAAGCTTCAGAAACAGCAGTGGTTCTGTCAGCACAGAATGAGTGACGCTAGGCCAGTATAGCTAAGCTCACAGTGTCTTGCAGTCTTATGCTTTTGAAAAGAAGCAGCCAAAATAACAAACCCTACAAGTCTGTAGCAGTAAGGATTCCAGAGAGGAGGAACTGTTCTCTTTCAAACCTATTTCAGTTCTGCTCCTTTCTTCGTGCTTTGTTTTACAGGCAAGTTAGAAATACCCGACTTCTAAAAATTACTCAGCTGCTGAGACGCCCAGCAAGGTGGATAGAAATCTCTAGGACTGTGGAAAAAAATGACAGCACACTCCTCTCTGCCCTCCCCTGGGCCCTCTAAGACACCCAGAGTGCAGGCAGCTGTTGCATATATTGCAGCTTGGCAATTATTTCTTGTTTACTGACTTTGTCTCGGCATTATGCAGCTGGCAGCACTTGAGCAAAATTGCTGTACAGGTCTGGCTCCTTGATTCAGATAAAGCCCCAGCCAGTGTTTTGTTGTCTTCCATCTTGATGAATCATTTGAGGTCACACTGGGAATACCCACATGAAAGCCATACTGGAAAATGCAATTATGCTTGGGATTCTGATGCAGGGAAAACAAGGACACCTGAGACAATGAATTTGCATGATGTTTTACATTAAAGCTTCCTAAATAAGATCCTTTTGGTTACTAAAAGAATATATATCTCTTTTGCTTTTCAGGATTTTTTTTTCCAGAAAAAAACCTGAAATTTATTTCTGTTCACAATTTTGACTGAAAACTTTTAATTGAAAACTTTAAAAATTGTTTTATTTCGAGTTTATTTTCACACAGTTAGCAGCAGGAAGTATCCATGATGAGTAGAGCACTGACATTTTAATGTTTCCTTTAATATTGTCTTCCCTGCTTCTATGCTCCTAATGCAAGGGTATGATAGTAAGCAATGCTCTTTGTGTACTCTGTTAGTCAAATGGAAAGGTTACAATACATTGACCAGGAATAAGTTGAAAAATTCATTAACACCTAATTTTTCACATGGTAAGTGATAAGAAAAAAATAATATTGAAGCAAAGACTTGCTGCTTAGTCATTATTTTCCACATTCTACCTCAGCCTTGTTTGATTTGGCATCAGCTGCTCAGGACATTTGGCTGTGCTGAATCAGAGATGAATCAGAAAGCAGTGACTTCCACTTGCTGATGCATCTTTCCTACTTCTGCTTTCCTACTTTTTTTGGTTATTAATATAATCTTAAAAAAACCCCAAACCCAACCAAAAGCTGTATATACAAAGGGCAACAGGACCCCAGAAATCTGGCAATACAATCTGATCCTAAACTCATACAAAAAGGACAAGGAGCTCATAAATTTGGACTTTGAAATGCTGTCTCTAAAAGGAAACTGAAATTCTGCAAGGTCTCCTTAGAATTTGAGATTTTTTTTTATTTTATTCGTTCATTATCTTAGCAATGCACAACAGCTCTCCAGGGCTGAGCAAGCTGTAAAAGCTCCTATTTTTCATTAATTTTTTTTACATTTGTACCAAAATATGAAAAAAGACAAATGTTCACACAAAAAAGTTATATTTTAATTTCCATTTTTTCAATGGCTCCATACTAATTCTCCTGATTTAAAGACAAGCATGCACTACTTGACATTCACTGAAGCATCTTACGGGGGATCTATAGCTGTATCTTGGTTATACTTTTCTTTGAAACAGTATTGAAGCCATGTGGTGAATATGCCTGCTGTTCCCAGCTGTGCACTGATGGATTTGGCTTGTAGAGCAGTTGGATGTCTGCAAACCCTTAATATTAATCTTTTAAATGAATATTAAACCAGAAGCTGTGCTCCTGCTGTGTATCAAGTGCCCCCCAACCCCTAACAGACCTAAGGGTCTGAGTCAATGATGATCCTTTGGACAACTTCAGTCAACAGCCAGGGGGATGGATAAAATCTGATCTGAAGTAAAAGCCTTGTGTAGCTATGTAAGACAAGCATTGATTGCCTCCATGCTGAGACGCTTCTCTGACACCCAAGTACTTGCTAAAGTAGACATCGCCTCTAATTCTCCACTTCCTATGAAGTATTTTAATCTCCTCGCTTTCATCTCTTACATGCCTCTTTGTTTCCCTTTTTCTTATTAATAGATACACTTGCCCTCTGCCATCATAGAACATATTTTTTCTGATTTGTTCTTGGAGACAAATCAGAGGCCCAAGTAAGATGTCCAGTCTCTGTGTGCTGTCTAAACATAATTTACCACTTTCCATTTCTTCCTTTTATACTTCCTGGAAGGTTTTACTGATCACTTTTGTGTCTTTGAAATGCCCATTTCCCTGTTAAATGGAGTGGCACGAAATGAGGAAGCCGCTTGCTTATAAATTACCTTCTTCCCTTGACTTATATTTCTAACACATTTTGCAATAACTGTTGTTCAAAAATTCTTTGGGAACATTATTACAAGGGACTCTCAGCAAATTGCTCACGGAGTTTGGCACATTGCATATTACAGCATAGCAAAAGCATAACAAAGGCATAATTCAGGGAATGTTATTATATGTTAATGTTCTTGAAGTAAAACTGCAGCAAGCCTCCATCTCTGCCCTTGACTGCACTTTGTTTTGTGTGTCACTCATAGATGGCTATAGCTTGTGTAAGAAGTTTGTTCTTAGACCTTTTCTACTAGTTTTGCTTGGGTATCTTTAGAACATTGGACAACGTAGTTAGGTGTTAAAAATTTACATAGTTTCAAGACAGGGCTGGACAAATAGCCGGAAGAAAAACGCAAAATACAGGACGTGAAATTGGGAGAGGTGCTGTACCTGCTCAGGTGGCTCTTACCTGCTTTGAAGAATCCGCTTCTCATCAGCCAGGACCACTTCAGGCAACTTTGCCATCCCAGACAGCAGTGAGCTTTGCCAGAGGTTAGCAGCTGCAGCTCCAGCCCTCTAAGCTTGTGCTTCCTCACAAAGCAAGTCACAAAGTGACTGTTTTACTCCCTTTCTGTCTTTCCGAGTATCTCTAGGGGAACCCTTCTACTCTATTCTGTGCATCTTTAGAAGCAGATAATCAAAATCCCTGTACGGGAAGGAATGTTTCTTGGGCAGGAGGAGATGACCTACATTTAGCAGAGGATGCCAGTTGGGTTTTTTTTTAATTATGCGTCATGTGCCTACTTTTTAACTTCTTCTCACCTTTTCCCCTTCAGAAGCTCTGGTGCTTTTGTATTTTCTACATAAGCAAAAGTTGTTGCAGTTCTGTCTATAGCAGTTATAGAGTGGCACCAGCTATAGCACATTCAGGTGCAGCCCAATGACAGACATGCCGCACCTGGTACCATTAAAGTTGCTTTGCAAGCTTTATGTTGCTCTTGCAGCAAAAGCTGGAAAAAAGGGAGTGTGTTTTCAGACATGCCAGGGCCTCCCTGCTCTAGGAATTTAGAAATGTGCTGAAGTTGGAAGAAAACTCTTCCCTGCTGCAGTGTTTGAGTGCAGAAGCAAACAAGCAAAACCAAACAACCTAAAAAAAAAAAACCCCAGTGGTCTCACTATTTTTAGTGTAGCAGCAAGCTAAAAACACTGGCTATGAAGCCAGGCAGAATTTCTGAAGACCTGGAGTTCTTTTCATTGTTTGGCCCTTGGGGAAATGGGAACCCACAGCCCCGAGCCCAAACATCGGGGTGGCAGCAGTAGCCAGTTAGTTGCTTTGGTAAGTGCTGCTGTGTCCCCGAGTACCTGCGAGGAGCACCAGGAACTCCTGAGAGCCTCTGATGAGTACGCTGGTCTGACACCACGATATGAGTTAGAAGGGTCACATTAGACCCAGTTAGACCCAAAAAGCGGCAATCTTCTCAGCTAATTTTGGCAACCCACAAGTGAAATATCTAGTCTCTTTTCCAAGTTCCCCTTGCAGGCCAGGGAAGGAGATCCTCACTCTGGTTGGGGATGTATTCCACCTTCAAGTGCCTCCTTCTCTCTGCTTGGACAAAGGGGACCCAGAGGACAGCCTTTCATGCTTAAGAAATACCCACCACTCCCAATGATGGGAGAAACACTCACCCTCATTGAACTGGGAGGTGAGATGTTCTAAGTCAGTTATATTCTAGAGGTGCCTAGGACAATCCTGGTATTATTGGGGTGCCAGCTGTGTACCTGCAGTCACATCTCCTCATTTTGGGTGCCCAGTTTAGACACATCAGGTAGTATGGTACCAGTTCAAGAGCCTGAAACTCATCACATCCCTGCTGTCTGGCACTGCCAAACACTCCCTCTCTGTGAAGAGAATCAGCTGCTAATGTCAATATTTAGAAACAGCAGTTTTAGTCACTCAGCAGCATCAGGATTTTTATGGAAAAATAGTTGAGTCAGTGATACAACATCTACATCCAAATTAAACACTGTCAAGAGTTTTGGGGCTCAGCTCTGCAGCAGATTGAATAACTTGTCCCCATGTCACTGAAATGCCTCAGAGACAACTCAGAACCCATGGGATTTCCTAACCTAGCAAGTGCTTTGCTAAATCAGTGCAATGCCTTCATATATGGACAGCTTGCTCAGATATTTAGTATTTCACTTATCTAGAATGACATTACCATAATCTCTGGGACAGAAGGCGATAATTTCATCATAGTGGTTTAAGAACCTACTTTCAACAACAGGCTGTTTTAAAGTGAGTGCAGTAATTTAGGATTTACTTGGTTATCGTTGAACCAGGTCAATGCGACATATTTATTCCCTTTAATCATGTCAGTGTTATGTTGACAATTAACCTTTGATGATTCAAAAGCCTTTTGAAATAACTTGAGGCACTATAAAGCTATATTTAGATCTAATTAAAACTTTTGTTCTGAACATGATTTTTGCTTTAATGCCAACTGCATTACTATATGTGTTACAAATGCAGTTCTATAATTGAATGGATTTGAAGTAGTGGCTTAAAAAGAATAAATGGACAGTCTGAGTGGGAAAACACTTCAGGAAAAAATGAAATGGTAATTAGCTGGCTAGCAAAGCATTGTATTTTTTATGAAAACCAGAATGTTGCTGTATTTTGCATATTTTTATGATGTCAGCTCTGACTTCTCCTATTTGTACAACTTTGTTCCTTGGATAAATCTAAATTAACAATTAAATTTACATTTTACATTTGTTTTTATGTTTTCATTTTTTTACAAAAGGAGATTTTTCAATGCAGATGACTGCTAAACTCCTTGGAGAGCAAGTGACTGGTGGGTTGGAGCCAGTTCTAATTGAAAGCAATCAAATTCTCACTTTGGCATCAGTGTTTTCAAGACAAACATAAGGCTTAGCTACTACTCTGAATTGTTGCCATTGTTAATTGTGTTCTAATCTTATCAATTCTCAGTTTTTCTGAAATGAGACTAATCCAACTCAATGACTAAATTTGACAGTGTAGTTCATTTGTATCTTGTATTTACTTATACACCATGGATAAACCGTGTACATACCTGTATGTGCACCTTCCCCCACAAATGAATGCTTTATCTGGGAACTATAAATTAATAGTGGCTGCAGGATATTTTTTGAATGTATGTTCTTTAACAAAGATTAGCAAAAATAATATCTGAATGTGTGTTCATTGGCAGATGTCAGCTCCTGCATTTCATTTGACAGAGCTAGGATAACAAGGAATTATTGGAGCAGTTGCTTCAGTTTAATTGCTTCCCTCTCTCATGCAGTCAGTAAGCAAGTCCTGTGTTCCTTATAATGCGATACACATCACTAGATGTGTCTTTCCTCCCACCAGCTGCCACCACCGGAGGGGCTGGGCAGGGACAGCACTGCCCAGGCTGAACTCAGGAGGGGGAGGTGGCTTGATTTGAGTGCTTTCCTTTACCAAGGCTAATGGCACCTGAGTCAAAAGGGCAGACAAGTGAGAGAGAAAATGGTGCTGAGTGGTGATGGGCTGAAAGGATGTTTCCTTTCATTGCAACAGGCAAGATCTGGGTCAAAGTTAATGTAAAGGTGAGAGCATCATTTATCACTTTTTTATAGGGAGTATATGACTTCTCCCATGTTGATGCTGTCCTGTTTGCCTTTCTGTGTCTTCTGTACAAATTTGAAACTTGCAGACAGGGAATCACTGCCTGGAGTGGTACCCTGAAAAGGGACTGAGTAGCTCCTGTGGTTTTGAGTGGGGTGTGTGAGAGCTGCTATGCACATGTTCCTGGCATTGGCAGGAAAGCTGTGCAGATGTGTTTGTATGTGCACTATAATGATTTTGTTTCATGTGCAACTGTTTTTCTGAGGGAGTTGTAGTGCTTGCAGAGCAGAGGAATGAGAACTACTTTTGAGTGATCATCTAAAGATACTAGTTGTGTAGGTCTCTTGTGGTCCAGAAACATGCATTTGAAGGCCGCCCTGTTTTTCCTCTGTGTACGATCAGGATGCAATGACCATGCCTGGTGAATGGTGCCATGTGAGGGGACAGATCTAGGCACCCACCTACCAGATGTAGGTAGCATACCAGGTGACAGCAGGAGAGCCTGCAGCACTGCATTGCTCAGCCATATCGGGCAGGTCTCCCTCTGGGGCAGAGGAGGGAGAACCCTGTCTGGCCTTTGCTCAGCAGGAATCTTGACAAGCATGGTGTGCCTGGGAAACCCCTCTTCATGCTGTCTGGAGAGTGTCATGAGAGTATCTTTAGTGTCCTGTTCAGTGCTGACATCTCATGGGGCCCTTTGCTGGGAGTGAATAGGGTGCAGCCATGCAAATAGTTGGTGTTTTTCATTGAAGTATCTCTGTGTCTCTGCACCCACTCACAGAGGAGCAATTGCAAAACCAAGAAATAGAGGTCCCTCTCAGACGGACAACAATGGTGACTCAAGGCAGGGAGAACTGTCATACAAACCAGCAAGAAATAAATCTCTCTGTGCTGCCTCACAGTGAAATAAGCACTTGCTCCTGGAGTGTGGTCTCTCTGCCAGTGGCTGGCAGCAGCAAAGCTGCTGTGAATAAAGTGCTGCTGTGACTAGAGAGCCCTGGCATATCAGTGATAAGCATTATAAAAAGGCATTACTGCCAGGGACTGTGCTAAGTACACTTACACCTGCAAGGAGAGATAAGCCTAGGTTGTGAAGTGGCACAGTTGTCACATAGTATTTTTGAGGAAACCCTAGAGGGCTTGGACCATGAGAGACGATAAAAGGATCAAAGAGTATGCCTTTCTTCAGTGAACTGTACTTTGCCTAGAAGTAGTGACTGACTGAATAAACAAGCTATGTAACAAGTACACAAATGCGACAAATGTGAAGTTTGAATAATTCTCTTATGGGAGGTTCAAGCTTTTGTAGGACATCAAAAACCATTCCAGGCAGATTTTGGGGACATAGTCTTATAGAAATGTAGCCATTTATCTCTCAAATTCCACATATCAGTTTGTTTCTCTGAGATTTCAGGAATCAATTTAGGGTACCAGATAGCCTTGTTTTGACTTCTACAGTGGGGACTCTTGCCTGACCTCAGTTTCTAATTTCTCGAGAACATAGCAGCTTCAGGATAATTTGGAAGTGTAGAAACCCCCAGGGAGAGAAACTTAGGGTTGTGGTCCAAAGGCAGCCTTAGTCATGCAGTTCCCAAAGGGGTACAGGAAAAGGACTTCTCCAGTTATGTGATTCTAATCAGCTCTCCAAAGGCACAAATATTAGAGTCACCGCATTCAGGGTGAAAACTGTGTCTGATAAGATCATCTGTCAATAAAAACATGAGAAGCAAGTAGTTCTATGTGCAGCAGAACTGAAGTAGACAGTTTCCAGTGCTTGTTTCTCCTCATCTCTTCCCTGCCTCCTCCTCCCTACTAGGGGAATTTCTGGGGTCTAATGGAGAATAAAACCATCCCTTAATGGGAGCACCAAATACACAACATAACTCCAAAACCTTTATTTCCTCATACGACTACACTGAAAATAGGCCTTTTCCTAGCATAAAGGGTTGCTTGCATGCTCTTACCAAGGGGAGCGGTGGGGGAGGAAGAATCATAGAATCATAGAATCATAGAATTGTAGGGGTTGGAAGGGACCTCGAGAGATCATCGGGTCCAACCCCCTGCCGAAGCAGGCTCCCTAGGACATTTCACTGAGATAGGCATCCAGACGGGTCTTGAATATCTCCAGAGAAGGAGACTCCACCACCCCCCTGGGCAGCCTATTCCAGTGCTCTGTCACCCTCACTGTGAAAAAGTTTCTCCGCATGTTGGTGCGGAACTTCCTATGCTCCAACTTGCAGCCATTGCCCCTTGTCCTGTCCCCACAGACCACTGAAAAGGGGCTGGCTGATTCCCCCTGCATCCCTTGCTTAAGATAATTGTAAACATTAATTAGGTCCCCCCTTAGTCTTCTCTTCTCAAGGCTGAACAGTCCCAATCTTCTCAGCCTTTCCTCATAGGGGAGATGCTCCAGGCCCTTTATCATCTTCGTAGCCCTTCTCTGGACTCTCTCCAGGAGATCCCTGTCCTTTTTATACCAGGGAGCCCAGAACTGGACACAATACTCCAGGTGGGGCCTGACCAGGGCAGAGTAGAGCGGGAGGATCACCTCCCTTGACCTGCTGGCTACACTCCTCCGGATGCACCCCAGGATCCCATTGGCTCTCTTAGCCACCGAGGCACACTGCTGGCTCATGGCCAACCTGTCATCCACCAGGACCCCCAGGTCCTTCTCCACTGAGCTCTTCTCCAGCAGGTCATCCCCCAGCCTGTACTGATAGAAACGGTTGTTCCTTCCCAGGTGCAAGACTTTACACTTGCTTTTGTTGAACCTCATCTGGTTTCTCCCTGCCCAGCTCTCCAGCCTGTCCAGGTCTCTCTGGATGGCAGCACAGTGTTCCTGCGTGTCAGCCACTCCTCCCAGCTTTGTGTCATCGGCGTACTTGCTGAGGGTCGAGGCTATTCCCTCATCAAGGTCGTCAATGAAGATGTTAAACAGGACTGGACCCAACACCGAGCCCTGGGGAACACCGCTAGTCACAGGCCTCCAGTCAGATTCCACTCCACGAATCACGACCCTCTGGGCTCGGTCCGACAGCCAATTCTCAACCCACCTCACTGTCCACTCATCAATCCCATGCTTTCTCAGCTTTGCTATCAGGATGTCATGGGAGACAGTATCAAAAGCCTTGCTGAAGTCAAGGTAGATGACATCTACTGCTCTCCCTCCATCTACCCAGCCGGTGATGAGATCGTAGAAGGCTATGAGATTGGTCGAGCACGATTTCCCCTTGGTGAATCCATGCTGACTACTCCTCATGACCTTCTTCTCTTCCAATTGCTTGGAGATGGCATCCAGAGCAAGCTGTTCCATTACCTTTCCGGGGACAGAGGTGAGGCTGACTGGCCTATAGTTGCTGGGATCCTCCTTCTTGCCCTTTTTAAAGACTGGAGTGACATTGGCTATTCTCCAGTCCTCAGGCACTTCTCCTGTCCTCCAGGACCTGTTGAAGATGATAGAGAGCGGCTCAGCAATCACCTCCGCCAGCTCCCTTAGCACACGTGGATGTATCCCATCCGGTCCCATGGATTTGTGTGCGTTTATCCCTTTGAGCCGCTCCTGGACCTCCCCTACCTCAACCAGAGGGAAATTCTTCATATCCCAAACACTCCTATTTACATCCAGTGCCTGTGGGTCCCGGGGGGCCTTTGAGGTGAAGACCGAAGCAAAGAAGGCATTCAGTATCTCCACCTTCTCAGTATCCCCCGTTACCAGGACACCCTCCTCATTCATCAAGGGACCTACATTATCCCTGGTCATCCTCTTGCTATTCACGTATCTAAAAAACCCCTTTTTATTATCCTTTATGTCCCTTGCCAGCTTCGTTTCCAAGAGGGCTTTAGCCTTCCTAGTTGCGACCCTACAGGCCCTGACTACATTCCTGTATTCTCCCCATGTGCTCAGACCCTTCTTCCACAATTCATAGATCTTCCTCTTCTCTTTGAGTTTACTCAGCAGCTCCGTGTTCATCCACGCAGGTCTTCTGCCTCTCCTTCCCGATTTCCTGCACAAAGGGATGCATCGTTCCTGTGCTTGGAAGAAGTGCTGTTTGAATGCTAGCCAGCTCTCACAGGCTCCCATTCCTTCAAACAGCGTAGCCCACGGGATAGCCCCTATTAAGTCACGGAGGAGATCAAAGTTAGCTTTTCCAAAATTCAGGGTAGCTATCCTACTTTTTGGCTTGCTTCTTCCACCCAGGATCTTGAACTCAACCATTTCATGGTCACTTAGACCTAAGCTGCCCCCGACCTTCACTTCCCTAACGAGCCCGTCCTTGTTAGTTAAAACAAGGTCCAGCACCCGCCCTCCCCTTGTAGGCTCCTGCACCATCTGTAGCAGGAAATTGTCTTCAACACACTGCAGAAATTGTCTGGACTGCATACGACTGGCCGTGTTGCTTGCCCAGCAAATATCTGGATAGTTGAAGTCCCCCATAAGGATTAGTGCCCGGGATCTTGAGGCTACTTCTAACTGCTTATAGAATGCACTATCAACCTGCTCCTCTTGATCAGGGGGCCTATAGCACACTCCCACAACAATGTCCCCCATACCGGTTTGCCCCTTGATTTTAACCCACAAGCACTCAACAGATGTTTCATCCTTCCCCAGGTGGAGCTCAATACAATCTAGGTGCTCTCTCACATAAAGAGCAACTCCTCCACCTCGCCTCCCTAGCCTGTCTTTCCTAAAAAGCACATAGCCATCCATGACAGTGTGCCAGTTGTCCAGGTTATCCCACCACGTCTCTGTGATTGCTATGAGATCATGGCCCTGCGACCGCACAAAGATTTCTAATTCTTCTTGTTTGTTCCCCATGCTACGTGCATTTGTATAAAGGCATTTAAGTGGGGCAGCAGATGTAGGTATTTTCAACAGCCCACAGCGAGATTTCTGCCAGGGGACTGGCAAAAGTGGCTCCACTGAGGAGTACTCAGGGCAATCCACAGAATTTTCCCTACTCACACCTGGAAAACCATCTCCAAGTCCACCACTGTGCTGTTGGAATTTACCTTTATCCACCATCAACTCTCGTTGTGACTCCCGAAGCACTTGCCTAACCCCAGCAGCCTTCTTAATATCCCCTTCCCCCTTCCTAACTAGTTTAAAGCTCGGTCAATAAGCCCTGCCATCTCCTGGGCAAGGATCCTCTTTCCTTTATGGGACAGGTGAGCCCCATCAGCAGTACTCATGCCAGGAGCAGAGTACACCATCCCATGGTCAAAAAACCCAAAGTTCTTGCGCCGGCACCAGCCTTTCAGCCACACATTCAACTCGTGGGTTCGCCTGTCCTGCTCTGAGCCCCTCCTCCCGTAAGTGGGGATAGACGAGAATATTATTTGGGCTCCCCCGCCCTCAACAAAGCGCCCCAGGTCCCGGAATTCCCTTTTGGTGGCTTGCAGGCTACACTTCGTGATTGCATCCCTGCCTGCTTGAACTATCAGTAATGGATAATAGTCAGTGGGTCTAACCAGCCCTGATAGCCTTCTTGTAATGTCCCTGACCCGGGCTCCAGGGAGGCAGCACACCTCCCTGTGTGTAGGGTCCGGTCTACATATAGGGCCTTCTGTCCCTCTGAGAAGGGAATCCCCTACTACAACAACCTTTCTCTCTTGCCTCACAGAGGCAGTCTCAAGGCGTGCGGATGATCGCCTCACTCTAGGTTTCCGCTTCCTCTGAGGCAGAGGGGCTGCATTCATTTCCTCGCATACCTCCTCCTCAACTGCCAGGGCCCCAAACCTGTTGCTTAGGGAAACCTGGGGGAGTGGGGTAGGTAGGGAGGGGGGGTGCCTACGATGGCGAGTCGGGACTGTCTTCCAGCCCTCCTCGGGGTTTGGGACACTCCCATTTTCCTGTCTAGGGCAGAGAGGGGGGACCGTCTTCAGGTGCGAAGTGTCTTCCCCACTCTCTTCCTTCTGGGTTGCCAGGGAGCTACTCCACCAGTCAATCTCTTGCTCGCAATCCCTGATTGCTCTCAGTCTTTCGAGCTCTTCCTTCAGTTCTACAACTAAACAGAGCAGATCGTCGACCTGCTCACACCTCACACAGGTTAGGGGCTTGCCTCTTTTCCCTGGCAAGAAATACTGCAGAAACTTTATAATCTTTGTGTATATACAACACTGGATGTCTAGCATTGTGCTTGTACCTGAAGGAACCTTCAGATGGGAGTTTACCTGCCTAAAGACCTTCTAGTTTATCTTTTTGTACATTTCATTTTGTTTTTGTCCCTGATCTCACTGGGACTGGGTAATTAGGTACCAAACATGGTCCCCCCAGGGAGCCTAACACAAACACAACTCTGCCCATGTGGCCTTGGTTACAAAATTCTAACTCGCTAATCCAATAAGGCATCTCAGAGCCATGTCACAGTGATGTGTTCTGGTTTTATGTATGCTTACAATACAAAATTTAAACTCTTAAAAGATGCAGTGGCAGAATTTCTTTCTCCCTGTGAAAAGCTTTATGTACAGTGAAACCATAAACATATCTAAATGTGAAGACAAATAGAATTTGCAATTCAACATTTCTCAGCATCAGTCAGGAAATGTATGAACACATCAGTGTGCTGAAATATTTTGTTTTAACCTGTTTTCCATTTGATTTGCTTCACATAGTTTGGTAATGTGAGAATTCTTGAGTTTCATTGGAGCTGTGGTTTTAGCGTGATCTTTGCACAGTATTTAGTATTGCAAGCCCTGCATAGCATGTACTGCTAGACAAGGGTCCAAAGGGAGAAGCGAAGAGATCATTTTCTATAAAACCAGCGACATAATGTTTGCAGTTACACTTTATGAGGTTTATTCTTTCACCCACTTCACATCTCCAGTGTTAGTGCTCTGGAATTTTGCTGTATATTGCTGTACTTCATTAGTGAGGCTTTTGCACTTTGTACTTCTTGCAAATTCTCTGCTGTCATAATTTTGCATGGCAGGGTTCTGGTGGAGAAGGGGGCTGCAGGGGTGGCTCCTGCAAGAAGCAGCCAGAAGCTCTCTGCAGGCCCCACAGAGCAAACACCAGCCGGCTCAAGGCTGGAGTCGTTGCTGACCAAGGCCGAGCCCATCAGTGACGGTCACTGTACCTCTGGGAATCACATTTAGGAGAAAAAAATAACACACCTGCAAGCAGCTGCTTTTTGCCACCAAAGAAGGGAGTGAGATGTAAGAAACTCTGCAGGCACTAAGGTCAGAGAAGGAATGGGGGTGAGGTGGGGGGCAGAGAAGAATGAGACACTCCAGGTACTGGAGAGAGAGATTCCTCTGCAGCCCATGGAGAAGACCATGGTGAAGCAGGGTGTCCCCCTGCAGCCCATGGATAATGAGGGGGAGCAGAGATCCCATCTACAGTTTGGAGACACCAGATGGGTACTGTGACGCTATGGAAAACCCACATTGAAGCAAGCTCCTGGCAGCAAAACCTGCAGCCCATGGAGAAACCAGCCCATGCCAGAGCAGGTTCGCTGTGGGAGACTTGTAACTCTGTGGGAGACCAGGCTGGAACAGTCTGGGCCTGAAGGTCGGTACTCCATAGAAGGCAGCCGTGTGGAGGCGGTTGGTAAGGAGCTGAAGCCCTGACAGAAAGGACTCATAGAGAAGTTTGTGGAGGACTGTCTCATGTGGGTGGGACCCCATGCTGCAGCAGGGAAAGGGTGTGAGGAATGCCCCCTCCCCTCCCCTGCAACTAAGAAGGAGAACATCTCCTTGAGGAACTGACTGAAATCCCCAGTCCCTGGCCCTCCCTGTGCCACAATGGGGGGAAGAAGGGAGCAAAATCGTGACTGAAGTGAAGTCTGGTTTGAAGGGAGGGGTAGGGGGAGGTGCTTTAAGATCTGGTCCCACTTCTCATTACCCGACTCTGGTGTCACTGGGTGTGCAGTGCAGTGTAATGAATTAGAGAGTTGCTTTCCTTTATTCTGTGCTGAGTCTGTTCTGCCCATGATGCTGATTGGGGAATGATAGAATGATCTCTCCCTGTCCTTATCTCGACCCCTAAGCCTCTCAATAGATATTCTCAGCTGTCCAGCTGAAAAGGGGGGTGATAGAGCAGCTTTGGTGGGCATCTGGCCTCCAGACAGGGTCAAACCACTACAACTGCCTTTGCTGTTAATCCTAACAAAATTTGTTTTGAGAACCACAAGAGGAAATCTGTATTATCTTATTCAAAAACATAAATCCAAAAACCATTTTTCAGGGAAGCCTAAGGAATAACATGGTACAGTCTATTTCCTGTCAAGTCCCTTTTGCCAACAAAGAGAATGCACATCAGAGTGGCTGGAAAGGAGGCAGGAATTTTGTGTTAGAATTGGAACAGAATTTACATTATTTGTATAAAAGTGCAGAGTGGATGAAACGCAGCATATTCTTTTAAGCCAGAATGTGCCAGTGAGGATGGGGAATGGAAGCCCTGTACCAGCTATTCCCAAAATCCTGTTCTGCCTTCAGCATCAGACACCAAAACCTGCCTAATACATATAGTAATTCATACTGCACTGAAGTTACTTACATCAGTCTTAAGAAATTCTGTTGTATAAGAAGTGTCAGAGTGGATTCTGGTTAAATATTTTGGTTTTCTTCTAATGATAATTTTGAATTTATTTACTTTTCCAAATGAATCAGCTTGATATCTTGTCATGGTTTTGCCCCAGCCAGCAGCTGATCCCCATGCAGCTGCTAGCCCGTGGGATGGGGGAGAGAATCAGAAAGGTAAAAGTGAGAAAACTTCTGGGTTGAGATAAAGACAGTTTAACAGCTGAAGGAAAAACTATGGAAGCAAAGCAAACTAAACCAGGGACTTCATTCCCCATTGCCCATGGGCAGGCAGGATTTCAGCCATCTCCAGGAAAGCAGGGCTCCATCACGCATAACAGTTATTTGGGAAGACAAACACCATCACTCCAAACATCCCTCCTTCCTTCTTCTTCCCCCAGCTGTATATGCTGAGCATGATGCCATATGGTATAGGATATTCCTTTGGTCACCTGGGGTCAGCTGTTCCAGCTGTGTCCCTCCCAACTCCTTGTGCACCTTCATCCCACTGGCTGGTGAATCAGAGTGAGAAGCAGCAAAGGTTTTTGACTCTGTGTAAGCGCTGCTCAGCAGTAATGAAAACATCCCTGTGTCATCAACACTGTTTGCAGCACAAATCCAAACCATGGCCCCATACCAGCTACTGGGAAGAAAATTAACTCTATCCCAGCCCAAACCAGCAGATATCTGTGGGGTGAAACGTAAATATTGCTGGAGTATTTATAGTTGATTTGAATGTCTGTTATCCTAAGGTATTTGCACAGCATCCTGAAAGCTGTGAGAAGTACTTTATAACTCAGCAACGTATCATCAAAATCTATTTTTGACTGAGCTCTTGAGCGCATTTTCAGAATCCCTACCCGAGTCAATCAGTTGCAATCACCCAGAGTACACGTGAATGATTGACTTTGACATCTGGAATGGCAAGAGTATTATAATACAGAGCAAAGCACCTGTGCCATTTCTACCTTGAATGACTCTTAGGGCAGTACCGTGAAGTAATGAACTGCCTGGTGCGAACGGTTGATGTGAACAGTTAAGCTTTCACAGTCAAAGCAAAACGCTTTGTGAGGAGCAAGATTTATACAAAGCTTGTCAGCAGTGCCTAACATCATCATCCTATATGAAGACCTATGTAATCATGACTCACACATTCAGCTCACAGTACCCAGAACTATATTTTGCATAATTAAGGTAGCATGTGCTGTTATTTAGTGTTGCTCAGCAGACATACATACTGGTTACAGAAAGGCTTGCTGTTCTAAGAGTTCCAATGCTTGACGTTTTTTTTTTAAATAACAAGAAGAATGTGGTCCAAATTTTTGAGCATAAATAGTTCTGGTCGAGTCAGTGGAGCTGCACCCCGTTGGTATCAGCTCAGCCTATAGCCCATCGCATTAATACTCCTGATAAATATCAGTAAAATAGCAATTAGATTTCTCTGAAAAACATGTTGACCTTTTTAGCAAGTGAGTCGAGCATTTTTGGAGTAGTTTCTTCTTTTTTGTTGGCTTAATAGGAAACTCGATACATTTCTTGATGGTTATGTCTCTATCCTGGTTAGGAAAAATTGGTCTTAGCCTTTATAATGGTTGTGCCTGTTTATTTTTTCACAGAATCATAGAAGGGTGGAGATTGGAAGGGACCTCTGGAGATCACTTAGTCCAACCCCCTTGCTAAAGCAGGATCACCTACAGCAGGCTGCACAGGACAGCATCCAGATGGGTTTTGAATGTCTCCAGAGATGGAGACTCCACAACCTCCCTGGGCAGCCTGTGCCAGTGCTCTGCCACCTTCACAGTAAAGATTTTCCTCATGTTCAGATGGAATTGCTAGAGTAAATTTGGAAATACAAAAGCACTCACTCTGTAACAGATTAGTTCCATTTGTTTCCCTTGATGTCTTTGACCTTGGGTGATAGAACACCATCTTGCCAGGCTTATATTTACAATTATATTGCAACTTAATTCTTCACATCCCTGCATGGTCCTTCCATATGTGACAGAAAGGCTGCCTTTCATGATGAAGCTTTTAAACAGCAAAATGTCAGCAACAAGAACAATATTCCATACAGTCTGGTCAAAAGGGTATTTTAAAAACAGCAGCATTCACCTAGGGGAAAGTACTAACATTGTAGCCAAAAACCATTGGGCTGGGCCTGAAGAAGTCTGTATGCTTGGGTCATACAGGAGTTTTTTCTTGCTGTTTCAGCCAGATTTGTCAGTTGCAGGTTCTGTTCTTCAGAATGGCTAAAACATTGGATAGTTTTGGTTAATCCACTTTGCTAGCTATGCCACAGTCTTCAGGCTGTACTCAGACAGTTCAGAGAGAAGAAAATATTAAAGACTCCCACCTCCAAAAATTAAAAAAACCCCACAGCTTCTCATATCTGGTGACAAGAAGGTGGTGAGAACACTTATAATTCTAAACTGTTTTCAGTTATGAAAACAGAGTCTACCAATGCATGCTGCTGGCACTGCACAGCTATCATCACATACAAGGCTTGATGCAGGAAGCTTGTGCCAACCTGGAAATGAATTGTGTTTTTCTGGAAATGAGTACTCCAAGAGAATATTATTTCTTCCAAGTTTCCTTTTTCCTGGACCACACAACTCTGTAATTTTTATATAAGTCAGAGTGGGCGAATCTCAGGGATGTCTGGACATAAATATGGGGAATATTAGCAAAATATTAAGCAAAAAATACAGGGGGTTGGGGTGTGTGTGTGTGTGTTTGCTATTGGGTTTTGATGCTTCAGATTTCTATTATTTTAATTTGAATAATTTTCCATTGAAATTGCTTTTATTGATTCTTCTCCATTCTTAGCACTTCCAGCCAACATGCTGCGCAGTTATGGAAGGGTCACTGGGAGCTGGGCCACTTTCATGGCCACTATCCCAAACCTTGCCTCCAGTTCAGCTGTCCGTGAAAGACAGACCTTCCAAAAAATCAGGTGGGGATTTTTCTGGAGTTCCTAAACAATTTGCATGCTGAATACTCTCAAATATAGTGGAAGTTGGGTGTTTAGCTTCTGCAATGATTGCAGGCCACTTTCCCCATTGTTTAGAAAGTGGTAAAGAGCAGCTATGGTAGGAAGTACATCTGCTCTACCCTCTTTACCAGAAATGGTACTTTAATTGTTGTATACATATAATTAAGTATTTACCCCTGTTCAGAGATGTACAGGAGAGTTACGACCTGCTTTGTGATAGAGTACAAAAGGCTGTTAAACAGTCATTTCATCATTCATCTGAAAGGAAATGGTATGCTGTATTTCAACATGATGGTTTTAAAACAGGATGACTGAATAGAGTTTGTCAGCAAAATGTGATAAAGGGTTGTCCACCCTGTGCTGAGGCTCCTTCGTAAATGTTAGCATGTTTACCTTTTTTTTACTGAAAAGTAATCTGTTAGAGAAGTGACAGGTATATGTTATTAAAGTCATTTTTTACAGGTTTTCCTTTGCCAAAAACATGCTGCAAGCTGAAAGTTGCAGAACTCAGTTGTGCTATTGTATAAAACATGTCATGTTATTAATTTCAGGGCCTTTCTAATAGGCTCTCTTTAAAAGAAAGGCATCAATTTTTAATGAGAATGCATTTTTTTATTACTAGAAACTGTATTTGTTTTATTTCTCATGTCTTAGGTTTGCATTTCACTTTTCAATCACTTACAATTTTGTTTTGGTTCCATTTTATATGTTAACATTTGAAGGATCCCTATTCATAGATACCTTACAATAGCATTCTATTTTAATTTAATTTTATTGAATTCTAAAAACATATAAAAAGTTGTTATGTCTAGTGCTGGGACAAGAAGCTGAAGAAATTCTTGTCTGGTATTGTGTATTTTCTTTGCTTAAAAGCAAATTCTTGTATTTATTTATCTGTGTTCAGATTATCTCTGACACATTACTACAAGTCTTGTGTTTCTCTGCTGTGCAGAACACTTGCACATTTGTATTCCCTTTCTAATATGGTTCAGACATGCCAGAGTTGTCTCTCTGAAAGTCAGTGAAGAAAGAGGGGGAGGAGGTGCTCCAGGGGCTGGAGCAGAGATTCCACTGCAGCCTGTGGAGAAGACCATGTTGAGGCAGGCTGTCACTCTGCAGCCCATTGACGTTAATGGTGAAGCAGATATCCACCTCCAACCCATGGAGGACTCCACACCAGAGTAAGTGGATGCACCAAAGGAGGCTGGGACGCCTTGCAGGTAACCTGCCCATGCCTGAGCAGGTTTGCTGACAGGACTTCCCACCCCATTGAGGGGGACTCATGCTGGAGCAGTCTGGTCCTGAACAGGAGCAATGCTGGAAAAGAACTGCAGCTCATGGGAAGAACCCATGTTGGAGAAGTTTGTGAAGGACTGTCTCCTGCGGGTCGGACCCCAGGTTGGAGCAGGGGAAGAGAGTGAGAATGAAGAAGCAGCAGAGACAAGGTGTGATAAATCGATCCCAGCCTCCATTCCCCATCCCCTGTGCTGCACAGGGGAAGAAGGTAGAGAAAATCAGGAGCAGAGCTGAGCCCAGGAAGAAGGGAAGGGTGGGGGGAAGGTGTTCTAAGATTTATTATTATTTCTTACTATCCTACTCTGAATTGATTGGTAATAAAATAAATTAATTTCCCCACGTTGAGTATGTTTTATCTTGATGGTAATTGCTGAATGATCTCTATGCCCTTATCTTGATCCATGAGAGACTTTCATTATATTTTGTCTCCCCTGTCCAGCTGAGGAGGGGAGTGATAGAGTGGCTTGGTGGGCACCTGGCCTCCAGCCAGGGTTAACCCACCACACCCGTATTCTAACTTGTGTCTGTTGTCTCTCATCGCTGTGCACTGCTGAGAAGTTTGACTCCATCTGCATTCTGACTTCAGTCAAGTATTTGTAGACAGCAATGAAGTTTCCCCTGAGCCATCTTTTCTGTTGACTGAGGAGACTCAGCAGTCTCAGCCTCTTCTTGTATGGCCAGTGCTCCAGTCTCTGACCAGCTTGGTGGTATCCACTGGACTTGCTACAAGACATCCATGTCCTTCTCATCCTGGGCAGCACAAAACTGGGCACCATATTCCAGTGTGATCTCACAAATGACGAATATGGGAAGCATCACTTCCTTGAACCTGCTGGCTACTTGCTGATAAAGTCAGGATTGTGGCTGGTTGTCTTTGCCAGCAGAGCACAGTGCTGGCACAGAGCTGCCTCCCAGGCTGTTGGCCCCCAGCCTGCAATGGTGCATGGGGTTGTTCTACCGCAGATGCAAGACCTTGCCTTTCATCCTGTTGAAGTTAATATGATTCCAGACAGCCCATTTCTTCATCCTGTTCAGGTAGGTGAAGGATGGTTTCCCATCCCAATCTGAAGTCTGTAAGAAGATGGTGAGAGATCTTTGGCTATTCATTAATTAGCTATAGAAAGTTTGAAAGGGATCTTGAAGGCATTAACAAGAGTTAGGATTAGATTTATCACACGTAATTTAGTCTTGGTGTGATGTCTAAGTCTGTTGCTTATATGCATTGTATGGAGTTTCGGGAGCTAGGTGAATATCTTCTCATCCGAAAACATGCATGTTGTCCTCTGGAAACATCGCTTTTGATTTCTTCCTCTCCACTTGCTACAGAGGGAAGCTCAATAACTAGCCCTATCATTATTCACTGTTCCAGTAACCTCATGTCTTATTTATGTAGGTTATGCTGGACTTTTGTAGTCACTAAATGCATATTTAGAATTGCCTCAGGCCAGTATCTTCATATACATGTGCATGTATACCACTGCTTTCTATTTCTACCCAGATTGCTTTTTCCACTGCCAGAACTACATACATAATAAATTGCATATGACTGAAGCCTGACTTTTCCTACCACCATCCTGTCACTATTTAATGGATTAGGAAGGATCCTTGAACAATCTTTCTCATGAAACTACATGTGGTGAGAACGGGGGAGCAGCCATGTTGAGTGAGGTTACTGATGGGTTCTTTCCTCAGAGGCAGTGGTTTCTTAAAACTCATCTTAAACCTCATCTGTTTGGTGTAAGAAAGCTGGGCAGTAAGAATGGATTACTTACACAAATGATATGTAGGTAAGCTCCACATGCCTGGGTTTCTTCCAGCCAAAACATTAGATTTCCTGCTTGACTTCAAGGTCTTTTTCTATATAATAGTGCAACAAAAAGAGCAACCATGTTTTCATCTGCAGTAATCCCATTCAATTTGCTTTGAGCTGCTGGTCACAGGTTGGGGTTTTTTTCTTACCTGTTTAAACTGTGCTGGAGAAAATGCTGATGAGAGGACATCTGGTATATCCAATTAGGTTCAGTTCTGAGAGAAATCACTCAAAAATATTTTACAATGGTGCTTATAGGACTTTTAGAGTTCTATTATTTATAAAGCCATACTAGAATAGGGCTTTGTAAAGCTCTGGCTTGCATTCTGAAAACAAAATTGTACTGCAAACTTCTATAAAGTGTTAAAAAATTCTCACTTCTCACTTCTTCACTGCTGCAAAATCAAGACCAATCCCATAGGAGCTGAAGGAGATTGTAGGCAAAGTTGCCATTTTCCTTTGCTATTTGTTCTAAACTCCTGCTTGCAACTGTACCCTCTTTCAAGCTTAAAGCCAATTATACAAAGTTTGTTAAATTGTTCCTTCACAGAATAATTCAACAGTAAATGCAAAGGGAAGTCAAGCTATCAGAGGGACCCAGGCCTCCTTAGGAGTGGTGAGAGCATGGTGCCCACATCAAGAGAAGAGCAGACCTTTCTAGATTCAGCTTTTGTCCTGTTTAATAGGTACTTGAGTTTCATTCTGATAGGCTAATTATATTTTTTTCGGAAAGATAATGGTTTTTGTGTTGCTTGTAATACATGGAATGATATATAGCAGGGATAGCATAATAATTGGGCTAGTGCTACACTCATGTAATTCAGCATATACATTTTTATTTCCTTTTAAAAAAGCACAGATCACTGATACTCCTGCTTTTTGAAACAAGTTGAGAAATGGCAAATCAGCAATTAACTTGTTTCATCTTATCCACAATGACTCTGTGCCCTAGGTTCTCATTCCTCATCCTGCTGTTCTCTTTTCACTGATGAAAACTATTAATGATTGGCTTCCCTACAGAGCTGTAATGCCAGGTTCAGTGAGAAGTGGAAGGGCTGAATGTGGTGAAGATCATAGTTGTTGAGGTGTTTCTTAGCTGGGCAGGTAGCCCCTTAATTTTATTCACGATATTCCTTTTGTAAGTGTAGGGGGACTTAATTTATCAGAGAATGGGTTCCTGTACTCATAAGTGCATTCAACTTGACCCCTGTGGGTTCACTCTCTGTAGTTCATCTGGATTTTAAAACATGTTTGGGCACCCCCTGGGACCGCCAGGGTGTTTATTTGGGCTGTGTAAGACACTGATGTGTTTTTGTGTAAATTTCTGTGCCTCAGAGGCATGGAATATGAAATAAAAGAAGTGATCCAGTGTAACTCCCCTCGTACCCTAGCTCCAGAAAAGCTGAGATAAAACCAATACCTGCCTACCTGAGGGTTCCCAAAGCTGCCAGCAGAGGTGGAGTTTAAAGAGCAGTAACATCAAACCCCAACTTTTGGCCCATTTCTCCCCAGGGTGAGCAAGGTCACTGCAAGAACTCATCAAAAACAAACATAAAAGCTAAGACTGGGCTTTTCTGTCTGACACTTCGGTACCAGGAAGGTCACACAGGCTGAGCACTGCTGCAGCACAGGGAACATAATTAAAATGTAAAATGACAGCAGATGGTATTACTGTCAGTAGAAGGTTCGTTTGACTGCTGCCTGCAAGTTGCTCTGAATCACTTCAGAAACGGTGACATCAATGTGAATGCTCCCAGCAGCCAGAGCCACCGTGGAAAATGTTTATATCTTTGTTTAATTTCTGACAGTTAATGAGACCTACAGGGAATATTCACAGAGCAAAAAGCACCTTGTTTTGGCTTGTTTGCTTTCTAATGCAGAATATTTATTGGTCTCCAGTTGCTCCCTGATGACACTTCCCTCTTTCAATCCTGGTCCTTGCCATTCTGGTTATAAATAAATAAGAAGAGAGGGGCTTTGCAAACTGCTTTTAAAAACTGACTTTAAGAACCACTTCTTTACATTTCCCCTGTGGGGCCTGTTTGCTCCTGTTTGTTAAGTATTTGGAGCTGTTCGCCCTCCCAGTCTTTGGCACAGGAAAGCTGGGAGTTTGGGACCTAAGCCAGCTTCTCCCACTTACACTCAGGATAGGTCCATGGGCTTGCTGGTGCACCCTGGCACTGACATGGACGGTTGTACCAAGGCCTGGCGCAGGATGTCAGGGTGATGACTCTGCTTCATAAGTTTCAACGAATGGTGATATGGAGACTCATCCAGATTTTGTTCTGTAGATAAATTTGCCCTCTTTGGATGTCTTCTTGGGACAGACAACCTTCTTGGGCTGCCTTGGCTATGGGATGTATGCGTGGACACCATCTGTGCATAAACACTGACACACACACACGCGACTGCCAAATGAACGGGGGGGTCTCCCGGAGTGGAAGGCACACCCCCCATGCTCAGAAATAAGGTTGATACCTCTGAGAAGGCATAAAAAGCTGAATCTCTCCTTGCCTAGCAAGGAGTAGACATGATAGACGCCATTTTGCTTTGACATCGCATGGTTTCCCTTGGTCAGAGGCCTGACACTGACATGCCAGGAGGTAAATGCAACTTGTCTGATGCTGCCTGTCCACTGATAAACCTGTCAAAATGCTAAGTGGTATATATGATATTCTTTTGTCTTCCTGTAATGCTGCAGCTGGTGAGCACTGTGCTCAGTGCCACTTCCATTGCTTCAGACTATGAGGAGAGGAACCACTCTGTTGTAATGAGGATCATAAAAGCTAATGTAGGTTATTGGCTTAAACAGTAGAAATACATACAGAGTTCAATGTGGCTTTACCTGTCTGCTTCTAACTGCAATTTCACATATGATTGTGAAGGTTTGAGAATGCAAAAAAAATGGTATAGTGTTATTTGGCTTTTATAATAGGTGTAGTTAAGCTGCTGAAAAAGGACCATGTGGATACAGTCTCTTTTTTCTGAGAAAAAGGTGGTTGCTTTGATTAGTAACAATTGTGGAGGAGTGATTGGGAATTGAAGCAAATAGGAATTGCAAGGCATGGGTTCTTGTCTGCTGGGAAAAAGAGTATAAGGGGAGAATGAAGAGAGCTGTGGTGCTGGAGGTTAGCATAGAAGGTCGGTGCTATGTGTGTGTGTGTGAATGCACAGTAAAGGGAAAAAAAGATTGGGTGCATGAAAGGCAAGTCTTGCCTGACTAACCTTGTCTCCTATGACCAGGTGACCTACCTGGTGGATGAGGGAAAGGCTGTTGCCACAGTCTATCTTGACTTCAGCAAAGCTTTTGACACAGTCTCCCACAGCATTCTCCTGGAGAAGACACTCTTTGTTGGACTAAAAACTCCCTGGATGGCCAGGCCCAGAGAGTGGTGGTGAATGGAGTTAAATCCAACTGGTGACTGGTAACAAGTGATGCTCGCCAGGGGTTGGTACTGGGGCCCATCCTCTTGAATATTTTTGTTGATGATTTGGATGAGGGAATTGAGTGCACCTTCAGTAAGTTTGCAGATGACAGCAAGTTGAAAGGAAGTGTCAATCTGCCAAAAGGTAGGAAGGTTCTCCAGAGGGACCTGGATAGGTTGGATCAATGGTCAGAGATTGACGGGATGAAGCTCAACATGGCTAAGTGCTGGGTGCTGCACTTAGATCATAACAAGCCCAGGCAGGGTAAAGGGTGGGGCAGGGTGGTTGGGAAGCTGTACAGAGGAAAAGGATCTGGGGGTGTTGGTTGACACTCACCTGAACATGAGCCAGCAGTGTGCCCAGCTGGCCAAGAAGGCCAATGGCATCCTGGCTTGCATCAGGAATAGTGTAGCCAGCAGGACCAGGGGGGTGATCATCTCCTTGTACTCAGCTCTGGTGAGGCTGCACCTCGAACACTGTGTTCAGTTTTGGGCCCCTCACTACAAGAAAGACATTGAGGCTCTGGAGCATGTCCAGAGAAGGGCAACAAGGCTGGTGAAGGGTCTGGAACACAAGTCATACGAGGAGTGGCTGAGAGAACTTGGACTTTTCAATCTGGAGAAGAAGAGGGACAGGGAAAACCTTACAGCTCTCTACAGCTACCTGAAAGGAGGTTGTGGTGAGCTGGGGATCAGCCTCTTCTCACAGATAACTAGTGATTGTCCAAGAGGGAATGGCTGCAAGTTGTGCCAGGGGAAGTTCAGGTTAGAAATTAGGAGAAATTTCTTCTCAGAAAGATTGGTTAGGCCTTGGAATGGGTTGCCCAGAGGAGTGGTGGAGTCGCTGTCCTTTGGGGTATTTAAGGAAAGGTTGGGTGAAGTAACTAGGGACATGGTTTAGTAAGTAATATAGGTGACAGAAGGATGGTTGGACTAGATGATCTTGGAGGTCTTTTCCAACCTTAATGATTCTATGGCTCTATGATTCTATGAAGATTGTTCGATTTTCCTGCAGTTTTGACTGGCCAGATTTTCCTGAATACTTTTTCTTCCTTATCTAAACTATTTAAATTATAAAACTTATTTCTTAATGGAGAAGTTATGGGGTAAGTTATTAGCAAGTTTTGCTTTTGGCAGATTTAGTCAAAAAGCTGATTAAAGCAGCGATGGTATTTCCATACCAAACTGAAGTCCTGGACTTTTTGTTCCAAGGTTACTCTGTACTAAACTTGTTTTTGTGTTTGTAAAGCTCTGCAAAACACTTGGGAGGAAAGACTGAGGTGAAATTTGAAGTGAAGTGGATGCTGTTTGGATTTGGATTGCATTATAAAAGCTTTTCTTAGCCTGTAACACCTTCTTCTCCGTAGAGAATAACTTCCTATTCCTCTCAATTGTTAAAAGCTTTTCATTTGTGTTTGCCTCATAAAATCTTTAGTATAATGTGAAATTCTTTGTGAAATTATTATCTAAAAAGCAAGCATATTCAAGGAAGCAGATGTGTTTCAAGCTAAAGAGCTAAAACTCTTTCTGGAACTATTCCATATCTAACTTACTTTGGGGAGGCAGGGAAATTTCAAATCCTTTGAGTAAAAAAAAAAGAAAAAAGAGATAAAAGGAAAGGGGAATGGGACGTGCAGAGGACACTAAGAATGTATAGGGTAAGGCTCTGATATATTTTCCCATCTCCCATTTTGGCAGCTGCAAGGATTGAAAATGTCCTCAGGTGGTCATACAAGAACTTATTCATCTTTTGTTGACACACTCGAGGAAAAGAAGAAATTATTTATATATAAATAGCATCAGTGAATTTTCTGAGTGCATTTCCACTTTCAAATGAGACTATTTCTTGCTCCTTTCGTTGCAACAGTTACAGATAAAGTAAGAAACGTACAACAAAGTTGCAGAAAGGACTTTTTGTTGATATGGGAATGTGTAGCCTTTGAGGTCTCCAAACACTGTAAATATCTTAAGAGAAGAAATATAATAATCTGAACCACCAAATCATGGAATTATTCAGGTTGCAAGAAATCCTGGGGGGTTGTCAGTCCAGCCATTTGCTCAAAACACAGTCAGCTATCTGATATAGCCACATTTGTCAGGACTTAGTTTAGTCAACTCTTGAAAAGCTGTAAGGACAGAGATTTTGACAGTCTCTGTCACTCTTTAGAGTATTTCCCCATTGCAAATTGCAGTAGTGATACCCAAGAAAGCACACAGAAAGCATTGCTGTATATCGCAGGAAGTGATTATTCCTTTCACTTAGCGCATGCTGCACCGTATCCACATCCAGTTTGGGGCCCCCAATCAGATTAACAGTTTTATTATTTTATTTCAACAGATTAAATTTATTTGTTTTATCTAGCTCAAACAACTTCAGAAATACAGAGGAAACAGTTGCATAATCTTAGGTACTAGGAATAGCTTAGGCTATTATGTTTGATTTTTATGAGATGCTGTTGTCTGAAGATAACCAGGTCTTGTGTGTTTTCCCAGTTTCCCTTAGACAAAGGATTTTTGTTGAGGAGCCTGGATTTTTCTTTAAGCCACACATTCTTGAGCAGAGGTCTTCTTTTATTTGGACTCTGTTACATAACTCTTGTGTATATAAACAGTTGGGTTTCCTGTATAAAAAGTCAAGTACAGGTGAAGGCACTGACTTTTTTATGAACAGTTTCTGTAGGATATACTGCAAGTATTAGAAAATTGCACAATAGTTCTGTAATCCTGGGACACACAGGGAAGGGCATTGACAGAAGTTTTAGGGAGGTGATTCTCCCCCTCTACTCAACACTGGTGAAACACATCTAGAGTGTGAGCCCAGTTCTGGGCTCCTGCCAAAAGAAAGCCATGGACTTAGTGTAATGAGTCCAGTGAAGAGACACTGAGATGGTTAAGGTACTGGAGTATCTCCTGTCTGATAGGAGGCTGAGGTTGCTGGGATTTTTCTGCATGGAACACTCAAGGAGGTCTTACTCAAGTGTATAAATATCTGGGGTGGGGAATAAAGCAGTCAGTACTAGAGTCTCCTTAGCAAGGCCTAGTGATAGGATGAGTCAATGGTCAAACTTGAAAGAGTAAATTCCATTTAAACACATGAAAAACTTTTTTCTGTGAAGATTAACACTGGCAGAAGTTGCTCTGGGAGGTTCTGGTGTCTTCATCCTTCGATATATTCAAATCCTTCCTGACCAGGATTCAGACCAACTTGCTTTAGTTGACCCTGTTTTGAGCTTTGTATTAGACAGTCTCTGGCAGTGTCTTCCCACCTCAACAATTCTGTGATTTTGCCTTCGGATTCTTTAATCTCTTTAATCTTTAAATTATTTACTACATTTCATATTTACTATTAAAAAGGCATCTCCAGTGATCAGAATATACTTTTAATCATTGCTCTATGAATGTCTAGCAAATCTGTGGATATGGATCTGTGGATGTGATAAACCAGATAAAGTAGTGGGCCCATGAAACTACCATGAAACTACTTCTGTTCAGTAGAACACTTCAGAACAAGTCCATCTTCAAGTGTTGTCCAACAAGTTGTATTGAACTGGTCTCAAAGAAGATAATTTAGAGTGTGGAACTTCCATAGGCACTAAGGGTGAAAGATCAAACCCTCTGTTATCAGATTGCTAATTTTCAGTTTATGTTATTCTGTCTTGGTTTCAGTCCAACAACAGATTGCTTTACTAAAGCATGACTTTTTTTTTTTTTAATTAAGAGGGGAGTGGAAAAAAGTCATTTCCCCTTCTAGCATAACAATATTGGTTTTGCAGTCTTCTGGCAGCTGTAAATGAAAGGCAGCCAAATTCTGAAGATGAAACTTGGCATGTTACTTCCCTCTTGACCTGAGTAAACATCTTTGAATTGTGGGAGACATGATTGTGACATAAATCCACATACGTGTCCTTGAGCTTGTCCAAGAGAACAGTTCTATCTATCTCATTTTATGTGCCAGGGGAACTTCCACTTTATATCTTTTGTGGTGGGACAAAGCACTTTCTTAATGAAGTCTACAAAACAAGTTCGAGTTTCTTTAATAGCCATAGAAACCCAGTCATGGATAGATCAGTTATCATGAAAACTACCACAGCCACAAAATCATGAATGTCTTATTCTGACTTTTGCATCAGGTCTTGATTTTCTCTTGGCTGATTGCTTCTTGATACAATTTTAAGTTTCTGTTCAATTTTAATAGAGCAGCTTTTGGGATTTGTGGATGGAAACATATGATTGGGAGGTATCTGGACCATTGTGTGTACAAATCTGAATATGATTCATTTATAACCTTTCACTTTCCAGCCATGAGCTCTGGGCTCTGATGAAGTTGAAGTAATTCCTTGCCGCTCCTTGCACTGAGACTCATGCTTGTGTGTGGGGAAAATGAATGAAACAAGGTCCTTTTTTGTAGGATTAAAAACTACAAGTGCTGGAATTGCAGCTGAACTTTCATCCTGAGAGTGCTACAGATCTTCTCCAGCCTCAGCTTTGCTCAGAACAGCTGGCAGTCAGGCATCTAGGGCACTTTGGCAAGTGACGTGCTGAAGTACAGTGTTAGAAGTGGTCTCTCGGGGTGGTCTTCCAGGAACTACCAGGACAGAAAAGAAGGTCCTGGCTTTTTATGAAAGGGTGAGCAATGCCTTCTTGCAAACAGATACACAGACCAGGTATCCTGTTTTTACGCACGTGCCTGCCTGCAGTCTGGACTCAGGTGTGTGCTTAAGCGTGCAAAACCTAGGAGATTTTGGACAGGGTCTCCTGTTTTCTATCTGTGGTAGCTCCTGGCTCTGTATCTGATGGATGTGACAGCTTATGAGATCCAGGACTGGCTTAGAGCCCACTAAAGTCAAGTGGTCAGGACTTTGCTATTTATCAATTCAGCACAGCAGTAATGATGGCATAAGAAATCACAAGTCCTTATCTTGAAGATCTTTATTTTTATTTTGGGTTTCTTTGGCTTCTTCCTTTCTTTTCATAGAGATTCTGCCTGTAGCTGTAACTATACCTTGAGTCTGGGTTGATGCTGTAAGCAGTTAGTAGATCAGGTCACTAAGCTCTTCATTTAAGAAAGCAGGGAGCCCTTTACATCTTAAACCATGAGAGACCTGTCCATCTCCTTATTTCTTCATATGCTAGTATGTTTATATGTATGCATAGACCTACATATATACAACACGTGTGTGTCTATAATTTCTTTGTATATTCTAATAAAATTCCAGGTGGTGTGTGTTACTGATATACAGGTAGAAATTGCTGACCCCAAAGTTTCCAGGGTTGGTTCTTCTATTAACAATGAGACACTCTTCAGTCTTAGAATATAGTATATAAATATTATTAGTGTATAAATAGTTTATAAATAATATTAATCTTTTATTTTCCTGATTTATGCAATAATTTAAATACACCCTCAAGTCTGCTACCTTAAATGAGACTTGCAATGTTGGTTTGAATAAAAAGGCTTCCTTAACTTGGTACTGCAGCAATTTAAATTATAACTACATTTATATTTTAAATCCTTCTTTTCTGATTCTTTTTTTCCCCTGGGCTTTGTAGCAGCAAGCAAACAAACAAACAAAAAAGCCTTATACCTTGCAAGTCTGTTCTTATCTCAAAGCATCTATCAACAGAGATGGAAACATGCTTCACATTTAAATAAATCTATAAATGTTAAGGGTAAGACCTCCTCTTCTGGGAAATTAAGATTTTTAGTATATCCATGCAATTTTTGCGAGCTGGAAGCCCTCCTTCTTCAGCCTATTTAATGAGGCCTGGCCCACATCCTTTAGGCTGGGGCTGAATCCTCAGGGAGAGCGGGTGCAGCTTGGTGGGAACTTGGTGTTCCAGACCTGGTATGAACGCAGCATGGACAGCTGAGGTACCATGACCTAAGGCTGAAATAGGGATCAAGTCAGACTGACGGTGTATATGCACCCTCTGATGGTTGTTTCTGTGCAACTTCCAGTTTGTATTTTTTAGAGAGAAAGGATAATGAGAGCTGCCATAGCGTGTACTTACTCTCTCTTTATTATATCCTTGAAAACTGAACTAAAGTGTTTTGCAAACATAGTTTATGTGAAAATTAATTTAAATTAACATTTTTCCTTTCAAGTGTGAATTCAATGTACTGCTGCTATTGCTGATCAGCTGTACAGGGGGTGGGGGGCACCCTTTCCCAAAGCAATATACCTAATGGTGTTCATCTTAACTCATTCTGGAAGGGTCAGAAAAGGAGAGAACCCGGTGTAGAGTGG
Source organism: Hypotaenidia okinawae (assembly GCA_027925045.1). Taxonomy (NCBI): domain Eukaryota; kingdom Metazoa; phylum Chordata; class Aves; order Gruiformes; family Rallidae; genus Hypotaenidia; species Hypotaenidia okinawae. The sequence continues at coordinate 148,615,996 of BSDF01000001.1, forward strand.
AATTGATTTGGAATGGCAACGTGAAATGTTGTGATAGGAAAAGTGCTAAAACCAGCGGAAACAGCTAAAAGGGTTGAGGTGTTGGCAAAAGCATAATGTGCGAGGTGTGAAAAGAGACAAAAGAAACCATGGTTGGCTGATTCCTGTCACTGTGCTTTTATGGTCACCCGTGTCTGCGTTGTACGCTGGTTGTGACCCCACCACAGCATCAAGTGGGAGAACTTGGAGCGCTCCTTGTTTTGTGGTAGGGATTTGTCCAGATGACCTCAGCTGTTTGTTTCTTTCTGCCCACCAATGCCCATGTCATTTTCACATGTGTTTTTATTCTTCTGGAATAGTCCAGTTTGAGAATAATAATTTCTTTAGTAAAAAAAATCGTTAAAATGAGGAAATTAATGTTTTCTTTCTAAAGTCACTCTACAAAATTACTCTACTCTTACCTGATATGCACGGCCAAACCACACCTGTCCTAAATTCAACTTCCCTATTAGTTTTGATAAAAGTTAAACATGTTCTGCTTGTCTGTGTTTTGTTTACTAAAATATAGAAGAACTGCAGTGCCAAAAGTTACACTGGAGATAGTCATTAATAATCGTAGCCTGCAAGCCCACAATCCTACAGAATGTTTGTCCTTTCTTTAATACAAAGAAGTATTTAGTCTGTGAGTAGTGCATCAGAAGAGCATTCAGTGGTTATCAACAATCAATCAGATAGCAATGATACATTGCTTCCCAAACCCTTAGCTTGCTGTTGATGACCAGCGTTTTCCATACATACATTTGTGTTTGTTATAAAAGTTATTCTCCACTGCCATCTTTCTGAAGAGTCCACTGTTTGCTAATAGAAAGCATGTGTTCAGTGTCTATAGCTTTAAAGTGCAGATGTAGAAGCTGAGAAACCCATGAGAAGTAAATCTGAACAGCCTCTCCAGCTCACTGAGCGGAGGGATAGCTCTATTTTGAATGCAATTACTGCATCCAACTTGCTACTCCAGCTGTTGGGACTCACAGAAGGAGCAATGTCTTTGATGAGATCCTTCGACAGTCTTATTTGCAGACCGTTGAAATAAAGTATAATATAGTATACTATTGACTGCGGCATGATCGGTCTGGGAATTAGGGGTCAGTTCTGGACCCTGCTCAGCTCTTTGTCTCCGAAGCCTGGGTTTGCAGTGGCCAATAGCAGTGACATAACCATTAGGGAACTCCGGTAGGTTGTCTCAGCCTGGCACTTACACATTACCTTCATGTGGTGCGTCAGACACACCAGTGCAGCAGCTTGGATGCTAGCTTGCATTAGCCCTGGTCACTGGGGATGGAAGATGAACTCTCTGGGCATGGAAGATGAGCTCTCTGGGCACGGGGCTTAGCTGCACAAGGAGGCAGGTTGTCAGCACGTCATACGTTGTAGGAGGATTTAGCTCTTGGGGATGTATATGAGGCGACATGCATCAGGGCAAGTCTAATGCAGAAGTCCTCTCTGACAAAATGCAGTTGTTGGTTAATGAACGTTTTTCATTAACAATTTCTACTCATTTGTGTCTTCTGTTCCACATTTATTTATTCCTTCCACTGCCACTGTTGTTATTTAATTTATGTATGCAGTTTACTGATTCAGTCACAGTGTGTCGATCACCGCAAACAGAAAACCGCCTTTCCTCTCTCACATTTTATTATAATTTATTTCCTCCCAGCAGGGGTCACACGACGACCACAGCTTCCCATCTCCGCTGCTGTCTTACTCTGATGCCAGCACCTTGCTTCTGGGTAAGAGGCACTTGCAGATGCCTCTCAGAGTTATTGAGAGGAGAGCTGGGGATGGCCATCTTACTACATAATTATTTCCTGGGAAAGATCCTGTCATATCTGGTAGCATTATTTTTTTGGAAGCTTGAATAATATTTTTTAATGTCCATTTATTAAGTGTTGTAAAAGTATATTTTGTACTTCTCTGTCTTTGTAGGCTGTTGCTGCTCTCCCAGTGTTAAACTTGCCTGACTCTCTGATACAAATGAGTATAAAACTTCCTCTAGTAAACGAAAAAAGGAGCAGTTGACTGTTGGGACCCTACTGGAAAAGGAAATTGACATTCAGGAATTTAAATAAAAATCTTAGTATTTTGTACTTTCATATCTGATAGGCCTGTTAGAATTGCCTCAGTGGATTTTTTTGCCCAGGAGATGGCAGGGCTCATCGACCGAGCTTTAAACTAGTTAGGAAGGGGGAAGGGGATATTAAGAAGGCTGCTGGGGTTAGGCAAGTGCTTCGGGAGTCACAACGAGAGTTGATGGTGGAAAAAGGTAAATTCCAACAGCACAGTGGTGGACTTGGAGACGTTTTTCCATGTGTGAGTAGGGAAAATTCTGTGGATTGCCCTGAGTACTCCTCAGTGGAGCCACTTTTGCCAGTCCCCTGGCAGAAATCTCGCTGTGGGCTGTTGAGAATACCTACATCTGCTGCCCCACTTAAATGCCTTTATACAAATGCACGTAGCATGGGGAACAAACAAGAAGAATTAGAGATCTTTGTGCGGTCGCAGGGCCACGATCTCATAGCAATCACAGAGACGTGGTGGGACAACCTGGACGACTGGCACACTGTCATGGATGGCTATGTGCTTTTTAGGAAAGACAGGCTAGGGAGGCGAGGTGGAGGAGTTGCTCTTTATGTGAGAGAGCACCTAGATTGTATTGAGCTCCACCTGGGGAAGGATGAAACATCTGTTGAGTGCTTGTGGGTTAAAATCAAGGGGCAAACTGGTATGGGGGACATTGTTGTGGGAGTGTGCTATAGGCCCCCTGATCAAGAGGAGCAGGTTGATAGTGCATTCTATAAGCAGTTAGAAGTAGCCTCAAGATCCCGGGCACTGATCCTTATGGGGGACTTCAACTATCCAGATATTTGCTGGGCAAGCAACACGGCCAGTCGTATGCAGTCCAGACAATTTCTGCAGTGTGTTGAAGACAATTTCCTGCTACAGATGGTGCAGGAGCCTACAAGGGGAGGGCGGGTGCTGGACCTTGTTTTAACTAACAAGGACGGGCTCGTTAGGGAAGTGAAGGTCGGGGGCAGCTTAGGTCTAAGTGACCATGAAATGGTTGAGTTCAAGATCCTGGGTGGAAGAAGCAAGCCAAAAAGTAGGATAGCTACCCTGAATTTTGGAAAAGCTAACTTTGATCTCCTCCGTGACTTTAATAGGGGCTATCCCGTGGGCTACGCTGTTTGAAGGAATGGGAGCCTGTGAGTGCTGGCTAGCATTCAAACAGCACTTCTTCCAAGCACAGGAACGATGCATCCCTTTGTGCAGGAAATCGGGAAGGAGAGGCAGAAGACCTGCGTGGATGAACACGGAGCTGCTGAGTAAACTCAAAGAGAAGAGGAAGATCTATGAATTGTGGAAGAAGGGTCTGAGCACATGGGGAGAATACAGGAATGTAGTCAGGGCCTGTAGGGTCGCAACTAGGAAGGCTAAAGCCCTCTTGGAAACGGAGCTGGCAAGGGACATAAAGGATAATAAAAAGGGTTTTTTTAGATACGTGAATAGCAAAAGGATGACCAGGGATAATATAGGTCCCTTGATGAATGAGGAGGGTGTCCTGGTAACGGGGGATACTGAGAAGGTGGAGATACTGAATGCCTTCTTTGCTTCGGTCTTCACCTCAAAGGCCCCCCGGGACCCACAGGCACTGGATGTAAATAGGAGTGTTTGGGATATGAAGAATTTCCATCTGGTTGAGGTAGGGGAGATCCAGGAGCGGCTCAAAGGGATAAACGCACACAAATCCATGGGACCGGATGGGATACATCCACGTGTGCTGAGGGAGCTGGCGGAGGTGATTGCTGAGCCGCTCTCTATCATCTTCAACAGGTCCTGGAGGACAGGAGAAGTGCCTGAGGACTGGAGGATAGCCAATGTCACTCCAGTCTTTAAAAAGGGCAAGAAGGAGGATCCCAGCAACTATAGGCCAGTCAGCCTCACCTCTGTCCCCGGAAAGGTAATGGAACAGCTTGCTCTGGATGCCATCTCCAAGCAATTGGAAGAGAAGAAGGTCATGAGGAGTAGTCAGCATGGATTCACCAAGGGGAAATCGTGCTCGACCAATCTCATAGCCTTCTACGATCTCATCACCGGCTGGGTAGATGGAGGGAGAGCAGTGGATGTCATCTACCTTGACTTCAGCAAGGCTTTTGATACTGTCTCCCATGACATCCTGATAGCAAAGCTGAGAAAGCATGGGATTGATGAGTGGACAGTGAGGTGGGTTGAGAATTGGCTGTCGGACCGAGCCCAGAGGGTCGTGATTCGTGGAGTGGAATCTGACTGGAGGCCTGTGACTAGCGGTGTTCCCCAGGGCTCGGTGTTGGGTCCAGTCCTGTTTAACATCTTCATTGACGACCTTGATGAGGGAATAGCATCCACCCTCAGCAAGTACGCCGATGACACAAAGCTGGGAGGAGTGGCTGACACGCAGGAACACTGCGCTGCCATCCAGCGAGACCTGGACAGGCTGGAGAGCTGGGCAGGGAGAAACCAGATGAGGTTCAACAAAAGCAAGTGTAGAGTCTTGCACCTGGGAAGGAACAACCGTTTCTATCAGTACAGGCTGGGGGATGACCTGCTGGAGAAGAGCTCAGTGGAGAAGGACCTGGGGGTCCTGGTGGATGACAGGTTGGCCATGAGCCAGCAGTGTGCCTCGGTGGCTGAGAGAGCCAATGGGATCCTGGGGTGCATCCGGAGGAGTGTAGCCAGCAGGTCAAGGGAGGTGATCCTCCCGCTCTACTCTGCCCTGGTCAGGCCCCACCTGGAGTATTGTGTCCAGTTCTGGGCTCCCTGGTATAAAAAGGACAGGGATCTCCTGGAGAGAGTCCAAAGAAGGGCTACGAAGATGATAAAGGGCCTGGAGCATCTCCCCTATGAGGAAAGGCTGAGAAGATTGGGACTGTTCAGCCTTGAGAAGAGAAGACTAAGGGGGGACCTAATTAATGTTTACAATTATCTTAAGCAAGGGATGCAGGGGGAATCAGCCAGCCCCTTTTCAGTGGTTTGTGGAGACAGGACAAGGGGCAATGGCTGCAAGTTGGAGCATAGGAAGTTCCGCACCAACATGCGGAGAAACTTTTTCCCAGTGAGGGTGACAGAGCACTGGGACAGGCTGCCCAGGGAGGTGGTGGAGTCTCCTTCTCTGGAGATATTCAAGACCCGTCTGGATGCCTATCTCAGTGAAATGTCCTAGGGAGCCTGCTTTGGCAGGGAGGTTGGACCCGATGATCTCTCGAGGTCCCTTCCAACCCCTACAATTCTATGATTCTATGATGATTTTTCTTCAAGGAAAAAGAGTTGTCAGTGAAGACAGAGCAGCTGAAGAATGAAAAGCTGTTACGAGCATTTGAAAAATAAAATGCTAGTGGGATGTAGTGTGAAACCTCGAGCTCACCTGACATGGTATTGGTACTTCAACTGCAAAACAAATAGGGATTCCAGTGAGGGGTCAGGGCTCCCTTGCACAAGGCACCGTGCACACAAATACTAGAGGGATAGCTTTTGTCCAAGACAGCCAGATTCTAAGATCTGGATAAATCACGAGGGGAGGAGAACCATGTGTCTATGGAAACGTGAGCACCTTTTCCGCAATTATCTCTAGGCATGGTGATGATAAAGAAACCTCTAGTGATCATCTACTCCAGCCCCCAAGCACTGTCACTGGATCAGCTCAGCTGTGGTTTTGTCTATCCAGGTCTAGAAGACATCCAAGGATGGAGGTGTCTCAGCCCTGATGGGCAGTGCATTTCAGGGCTGCATCACCCTTTCAGTGAAGATTTTTCTCATGTCTGATTCAACTCCCCCAAGCTTTAAATAGGCCTTTCTGTACCACTGCCAAGAAGAGTTTGATTCCAGCTGCACCAATATGTATCATCTCTTGAGGGTGAAACAACTATTGGCATAGGCCTGAGCATAGATAAACCTGTGGGAGTGTTGTCCCGTCCCTTCCAAATGAAGGACCCCAGGGGCTAGCAGCACTGTCCTTCCACAAAGTTCAGATGGATAGATACAATGACTCAAAATATTTCCCCTGTCATTGTTAGGTGTTTAGGAGATTCACAGCTGCCTGTCTTACAAAGATACCTGAAATTTGATCCAGCTGGATGTTACCTGCAGGCTGACTAGCAGTGCACTGACTCGGCTCATGCCTTCCCATATACATTGCATGATGAAATCTATGAGAATGGCACATTTGGGAACTGTGCTGAAATTTGGGTTAAAATTTGAGGGGAGAAATGGTTCAAGATGTGGCTGTGGTGATACTGTAGACAAGAGGAGGGCTTGCAGGGGGGATTATCCAGTCCTGCCGGGGAAGGTCCATGGCTCCATTCTCCAGCTTCATTTGGGGTATCTGAACTCACATTGAGGCCTGAGCCACAGGTGGCTTGGTGGTGCTGGGAATGGCCTGTGTTATTGTCAGCACCATTTCTGCAGGCTGCAGGTTGTGTCTGAAGCCAATTTCCAGCCATTAGCTGCATGAGAACTTACCCAGTTAAGATTTAGTTTCAACTAATCAGTAGGGAAATATCTTCCAAAGGAAAAGGGAAGGGGAGAACAAAGATTCCAGTTTATAACTGAACTGTACTTGCTACCATTTGATTGCCCATTAATGCTTGTCCATCTTATTTTTTGTAGTGAACTGATTAGCATTTTAAAAAATGCCAGGATACAAAAATCAAATGCCAAATGGTCAAAGACTTTTAGTCAACTTTGTAAAGAGACAAGAAATGAGAGAATGAGACTGCAGACCTGAAAAGAAAGAGCGGGGAGGGAGGGGTCAGTAGCACCGTGAGATGGACATTCCTAGTAATTACTATAATGGCAGTAGTAAGTAGAGATGCAGTAACCCATCCACATCAGAGAGAATGGGCTCACTAGATGAAGTTAAAGCTAAAACCTGCCTTACTTTATCTGCATATAGCCCTGCTTCTTCAAAAGAATGATGAACGCGCAAATCACCACCGCATTAAACCAAGACTTTTAAATCGGATATTAAAATTCTAGTAGTCATAGTTTAAAATTATGTTAAAATTCATTGTAGTCATAGTTTGTTCGTGTCTGTGGAAGTTTTCATAACCTTCATTTATTCTCATGCAAATGGCCTGAGAGCTATTAAAACAGATACAGAGATACACTTATCATCTCTCATTTTAAGACTCTGAAGTTCCATCTTTTACAAACACTGAGACACTGAAGTGAGGCCAGCTGGTGAGCTTTAAATATTAGACTAGGAATTGTAAGATGAATGTAACTAAAGACCTGGTATCTAGAGAGCTCATTATCTAACAAGCTAGTGTCTTATTGATGTTATTAATTTCCTTCTGTCAAATAGACAAAGATAATGTGAGACTCTGAATGACCAGGTCATTCCAAGAAGAAATAATTAAACATTTCCAGCTGCAAATGCTTCTTCTTTATGTGACAAATAATGACCTTTTCATGGTAAATAATTGCACTACAAATCGCGATGTTAATATGTGAGATGTGTTCTAATTCTCTCCTAAGATGCAGAGTACCTGTGATGGAAAAATTATCCATTCAGCCAGAAGGATTATGCAGTGCATAGCCTGAAATTAAATCAGGCAAACACCCTCCCAAGGGAGGTGTGCATTAGTGTTGTGAATCATTTTCTAGCTGATGAGAAGTGTCAAGCAGGACTTCTGTTAAGATGAGGTTGTGAGATAAACCTCATAAACACCATAAGTGTAGTTTATACTTCGAATGCCTCAGAAGACTTTAGGAAGAAGTGATGGAAGGGATGCAAAGAAGACATTGGGTGGCAAGTCCTAAGGAAAGATTACCAGTTGTGCCCTTACTCAAATTCAGGTGGACATAAAACAGGTGGACATTTCTCCCTTGGGAAGCCTCAGAAATGCTGAGCAACACAAAGTGAACAAGGAGGACAAATGGTGGTGTCTCTTCACCAGTGTTAATAAGGCAGGACTCTTAAAACTAAAAGGACTTTTGCAAAAAAATTGTAAGTAGGAATCAGAGTGGATTGATTCTTTGAGTGCTCTGGAAGAAGCTATGTCACCATTTCTGGAGATGAGTTCAAACTGGTGACATAGCACTACACAGCACTGTGTAGCAGCATGAATATTCTAACATCAACCTTTATCAACCGGTTCATCAATCAGCTTCTCAGATTCTGGTTCTCAAGCTGTCTTTTGGGCCCTCTGCATCTACTGCATTACTCCATGAAGGTCTGCCCCACTCTTCTGTGGTCTTTTGACCTTCTAATAAGACCTCTAGAGAAGCTGATAGGAAGTTAGGTATGTGACAGACATCTCCAGGTGTCTGCTGCCTATGAGTCTCTGAGACCACGGAGCCCCCCAAAAGATTGTAGCTGCTCTGTCCCTATGAACTTTCCAAATCTCTTGCTTCTTGTGAAAACAGAGACTAAAAAAACACTCTGTCATAAAAATTTTCAGTGAGTTTTCCTCTTTCCTTGCTTTGGACACAGTGAATCTTGAGTGGAATATCTCAATGTCTCAAAAAAGTCTTGTAGAGGCTAAGTGGGTGGTGGTATCCATCTGTAAGGGTTTTGTCAGTGAATCTTTTCAGCAGATTGTTAGTGTTTAACTACCACTTGGGGGAATGCTTTGTGCCTGTAAACATCATTCTATCTCAAAGCTGTTGAGAAGATCTCCTACTTCCGGGCAAATTCTTTGATAATGTGGGTGACATAGCCTGGGGAATTGTGTTTTAGCACAATGATGTTAATCATACTGGGCACAATACTGTCTTTGTTGCTCATGTATCATTTTGCAAAAGCAGGTCTTCAGACTTCTGCTTCCCTCCTCCTCATTCCCCACCCCCCCCGGCCCTTTTCCTGTTCTGTGAAGGAAAATAACCTCAACCCTTGTGTTGAATAAAGCTTCTTAAGTGGCATAAATGCTGACCTTGTCCCAGAATTTTCATTACAAAGTTCAAAAATCGATTATTTTTTCTTTTGCTGTTGTAAAAGTAGTCATATTTGCAACCCAGACTTTTAAACATCTGACAGGCAAATGCTCTGCAAGCCTTCCACAACAGCAACATCTTTTGGGAAGACTTATTAGCTGCCAATAGGAAAAGGATTGAGCCTGTGGTAGACTACTGAAATACCCTGTGCATCTGTAAGGTTATAGCCTGAAGAAGGTAATGGAAATATATGCTACTAGGCTTTCCATAATGTATGTCCACAATCAGGCATTTTTACTAGTTTATGGTATTCAGCAGAGTAATAAATCCTTTATCACCATGACCATAATTCAGTGAAATGCAAGCCTTTTTCCTTTATAATTCTTGTAAATGTTTACAAAAAAACCCAGGGCTGTAAAGACAGTGCAGAGATGTAAGATTTCAGAATACAGAGTCCACCTTCTGGTGCTACTCACTGTACTGGGTGTTTTACAAGCTGCCAGGATAAACCAGAACATTGCAGGGGGTACAGCTTGGCCTTTTGTGCTTGGTTGTAGGCACTATCACCATATTTTTAAGAAACCTAATATCATCAATTTGGGGTTTTTTTCTGAGATGAATATTTCATAATTACAAAGAAAGATTTCTCTTAATTTCTGCAAAGTTTGTTAAATTCCAAAAAAAACCCCATCCCAAACACCTAATATCAAATCACCCTCCTTCTCCAGTTTGAAACATCAGCTTTCACAGATGTACATGCTCTGGCAGAAGGAAAACATTAAGTGCAGCTGATGAAGAAAAAAACATCAGGTGGGAATGATATACGACACCACAGATAAATTAGATGAGTGACAGTTCACAGAATAGTAGTACAGGAAGAATACACTATGGTTGAAAAAAAATCCTTATAAGTATCTAAAATGGCACTGCTGCAAATATTTCACAGAATCACAGAATTATCAAGGTTGGAAAAGACCTAAAAGATCATCCAGTCCAACCATTCACCTATTACTACTAGCTCCCACTAAACCATATCCCTCAATACAACATCCAGTCTTTCCTTGAACACCCCCAGGGTTGGTGACTCCACCACCTCCCTGGGCAGTGCATTCCAGTGCCTGACCACCCTTTCCGAGAAGTAGTACTTCCTAATGTCCAGCCTGAATCTCCCCTGGCGCAGCTTGATACCATTCCCTCTAGTTCTGTCACTGCCTACACGGGAGAAGAGGCCAACCCCCAGCTCACTACAACCTCCCTTCAGGAAGTTATAGAGAGCTATAAGGTCTCCCCTGAGCCTCCTCTTCTCCAGGCTGAACAATCCCAGCTCCCTCAGCCGCTCCTCGTAAGGCCTGTGTTCCAGACCCCTCACCAGCTTAGTAGCCCTCCTCTGAACGCGTTCCAGGGCCTCAATGTCTTTCCTGTAGTGAGGGGCCCAAAACTGAACACAGTACTTGAGATGCGGCCTCACAAGTGCTGAGTACAGGGGGACAATTACCTCCCTGCTCCTACTAGTAACACTATTTTTGATGCAAGCCAGGATGCCGTTGGCCTTCTTGGCCACCCGCGCACACTGTCGGCTCATGTTCAGCCGTGCATCATATTTATTTGTCTGCATAAACAAAGTTAACACCACTGTTTCAGGACAGTGACTATATAAGTACTTACCATGCATCACTTGCACTGGTGTGGCCACATCTGGAATGCTGTGTACAGTACTGGGCTCCCCGGTTTAAGGAGGACACAGAACTACTAGAGAGTGTACAAAAAAGGGCTACGAAGGGGGTTATAGGACTAGAACATCTCTCTTACAAAGACAGGCTGAGGGACTTGGGACTTTTTAGCCTAGAGCAGAGAAGACTAAGGGGTGATCTTATCAATGCTTATAAACACCTGAGGGATGGATGTCAGGAGGATGGGGTCAGTCTTTTTTCAGTGGTGCCCAGTGACAGGACAAGGGACAATGGGCATAAACTTGAATTTAGGAAGTTGTACCTAAACGTGAGGAGGAACTTCTTTACCATGAGGGTGGCAGAGCCCTGGCACAGGCTGCCCAGGGAGGTTGTGGAGTTTTCTTCTCTGGAGATGTTCAAAACCCACCTGGATGCTGTCCTGTGCAGCCTGCTTTAGGTGATCCTGCTCTGGCAGGGGGCTGGACTAGATGATCTTGAGAGGTCCCTTCCAATTCATACCCTTCTGTGATTCTGTGAACCCACTTTATGGAAAAAAAAAACCACCTAGCACTTGGCATGTTGTTGTAGACCCATAAACTCATACACAAGCAGTGTCCAACCCTGCAGCTTGCAATGTCATGAAGTTTGTTGCACTGAGAATAAACAGAGGAGGCAAAGGATACTACATTGGGTTAGGCAACACAATCTTTTGCTCCCTCCCACCCCCTTCCCTCTTTAAGTATAGTCTTAGGTTTTATCTCACAGCTTATGAAAAAACCCGGCAGCGAAGCTTTGAGAATGACTCAGGACATAGCAGTAATTGTACGGTGGTTTTGGTATGAGTACCACCATCGTGATGCTTACTTCTTACCACCTATGGACAGCTTCTTCTCTACACAAAGGATGAGAGGATGGTTTCTTATGGTAAGAATAAACAGCGGCAGTACATTGGTGGGAGTCCTTACTGCCTTCAAAAAACTGTTCCTGATTAATGTGATACTGAAAAACAGTTCTGCAACATTTCTTTTTGGAAGTGGCACAAACAAGTGGGGTTTTCTTGGAACAGTATTTTCTGTTTGTAGGGGTGTCCATTATTTGGAAATATTTTTCTTTTTCTGAACAGAAGAAAGTAATTCCTTAATGTCCTGTGTGAGAGGGAACTTCTTTTAAGTCATTCAAACACATCATATTCTTTCAACTCTTTTCAGCTTTTTAAAGTTTCATTCACTATTGAAAGTTAAAGTATCTTGAGGGGGTGACTGAACCTAGTCAGTGTAGACACTGAACTTACTGTGAGATGAACAGCTCTTTTAAGTATTATATCTGTTCCTATTCACTATAGATAGGTAGTTCAGTTGACTTGTGTGATTTCAAAGTGTTAAAGACATCAGGGAGTAAACTTAGCCATTGGTATCATTTGATAAGAATTATGGGATGCCATGAATTTGAATCATTGGAAGTCTTTTGAAGCAAGCATCCATCTGTAGTTGTCTCATGACCTCATGTAGTTGTCTCATGACCTCATGTAGTTGTCTTGTGTTCCATGTGAGTGGTTCTGAAGAGTTCCTTCTTGCTGCCTTCTTTCACTCCGATTTTCTGTTGGAAAACACCCGCTGGTAACTCAGAAATTTAGACTTTCCAAAGCCAAGTACATAACAAGCCAAACACAACTATTTCATTAGTTTGGCAAGAGTTAATGTATCAAGAAGGAGAAAATATTTTAGGTTAAAGAGTTGGAGAGAAAGGCGAGAGAACATTATCATTTTGCTGTTTGTGGTGACAACAAAGCAGAAGAAATACGCATAAAAAAGCACTTTTCAAGCAAAAGAGAGCATGTTACATCAATCTATTAGCCAATGCAGAAGAAAAGGGCTTCATATAATGCATGTTTTGGTATGAGAAGTATAGATAAACTATTAAAACCCACTGCATAGTGGATTTTAGATCAGAAATATGGAAGCTAAACAGCCATATTCAAATGTGTATATTCTAAATTACTGTACCTAATTAAAGTGAAGCAATGATTGCTGAGGAGAATAAGAAAATCATCTTGCAAGCTAAAAAGAGAAAATGAGTAACACTATAGAGAACAGAAAAGAATGGGTTGAAGTAGAAACCCTGGTATGTGTGAACACAGCTGGAAGATGGTACCTTTAAGAAACAAAAATAAATTTGGAGATAGAGATGTAATAAATATGCCAAGAGAGACCTTGTTCTTCGAGACAACAAGTAACACCAGAACAGAGTGAGCATAAGTGGGAAAGCCAGCCAGAAGACCTTATAGGCATGCACAAATACTGAGGTCATCCAGTGGACATGGTGAGGAAGACTATTGATGACCAACACAGGACCCCTCAAGACCACCACTCAACATAAATGCACATGTGGAAAAGGACATATATGCATATTCATGAGTTCCAGAAAAAAACCCCCACCAATGAATATGCAAATTACTTATCAGAAAATAATGAATATGTGCCACTTTGCACTTCTCACTCTTTTGAGCCGCTTACCTTTGTGAAGGTATTCATGTGTGCTCCCAGCGCTGGAATAAAGGAATGCCTTGCTAATTCCTAAAAATTAGAGAGTTATTGTTCTTATATTTTGGTCACAATCCCAGTTTCCTTGTTATATGCTTTTCCTTTCTTCTCAATGTATTATGAATTTCAAAAAGTAAGAGATCAAGAGAAGATTATTGACTTCCTGAGATTTGAGAGTAAAATTATATGCATGAAGAAGCTAGACAAAAAACCACCCACAAACCAAAACCCAAAACGAGAAAGACAAACATATCCTAAGAATACAGAGTTATCTGGAAGACATTTGCTCAACTAAGGCAAAAAGAGAGAGAAGAAAGAAAGATCCTGAAATGTCATGAAAAGGCTCTCCACAGCAGTAGGGCAGGTAGACTTGTTTTCAGTGACAGAAAGAACTACAAGTCATAAATTCTTCAGGGTAAATCCATCTAAAAAGTTCATGCTCCAGCCTCTTTATGAAGGTGAGATTATTTTTCCACTTTAAAAATCAGGCACTTCACATAAGAGAGCCAGGGGAACACAGAGGTAGAAGGGCAGAAGTTAAAGTTCAGCAGTAGCAACTCTTTGAAAGCGTGTTGCATATGAGGTTAGACTATAGCCTAAGTGAATGCCTCTTTCTTTTTCCCCAGAAAGCTAACTTTTGTGCAAAGAGCTGAAGGACAGTTACATTGATTCGTGTTCTCTGATCCCTTAAATATCAGTGCACGTAAGTGTCTCATGGGCTTACTTAAGGCTGTTGAGAGTGTGGTGGCAGAAGTAAACTTTCAGGAGGCAAATGCCTTGCTTATCCCCAAGTTTCTGGCCAACTGTCAGCTCATCCATGGTGAGGAAATTTCCTTTGTATTCTGCATTGTTACTGATTATCTTATATCTGCTCAGAGAATGAGCCTGTTAGTGGTCATACGGCATTATGGAAGGAAGCTTAAGACTGATTCGATGATGCAATCTCTGAGTATGTTGTGCTTATAGCAGAAGGAAATCAGCTATTCTGAGAAGGGAACTGCTTGGGAGAAGAAAAGATGAATGGAAAAAGAAGAAGAGGAAATCTATCTTATATCTGCTCAGAGAATGAGCCTGTTAGTGGTCATACGGCATTATGGAAGGAAGCTTAAGACTGATTCGATGATGCAATCTCTGAGTATGTTGTGCTTATAGCAGAAGGAAATCAGCTATTCTGAGAAGGGAACTGCTTGGGAGAAGAAAAGATGAATGGAAAAAGAAGAAGAGGAAATCTGGAGCACATGAGAAAAATCATGGGATTTGGGAAGGTTGTGGAGAAATAATCATAGGTCTTTTAGTCCTAGAGATTTCCTTGATGTTAAATTATTGCAGTGCCCTTAAATCAAGTAAGAGAACCTTCAGGATGACCTGCTTTGGAATATGGCAGCCTGGCTGCAGAGTAAAGTGTCTCAGCAGGAGCATGAGAGACTCACATTGTCTGCCAGATGGGAGCTCAAATTCAGAATATCACCTTTTCACATCTGAAGAAAATCTTTGGAGTTTTGAAGAGTACTCTTGCCATTTTGTAAAGCCGCTGCCAGCTGAAGCATTCACCTGAAGTGCTCAACCTCAGTCGAAGTAGAAGGGGCAGGAGGATGGATGTTTTCCTGCAGCAGGGCTGTGGAACATGTTCTACATCATGGTTCTGGATCTTCACCTTTCATTTATTGTCCTACACCACATTTTGAACCATAGAAACTCCATCACCCTTGGATTTGTCATGTCTCCACTTGTTGTACACTCAGCAGCTATATTTACCCCCATTGCATAGACATGTGTAAAAAGGCCCCTATCCCTGTAGTTTGTATCCATTATACACTCCTATGTAAAATTGTTTCCTCCTGTTGACAACTCACAACTCATTTTCTAATCTTCCCTTAAGGTAACCCTCTTTTTCATTCACCCAGCAGTAAGAGGCACACAGTTGCTGGAAGACTAAGCCATAGTGATAAATACCGATAAAGATGATTTTATGAAGCTCTGAATTAAAGAAGATTGAATTTTGTGCATTTTTTGTGCTTCCCACTGTGGATATATGATTATCCCTACATTTCCTTATAATACCTAGAGTTGCATTCAGTTGAAATATGACTGTGTTCAGAAAACTATAATGAAGGCATTGGAAATGCGTGGCAAGTAATCAAGATTTTCTTGGAAATAGAAAAAATGTTCTGCCTTGAAAAAGCTGTAAACTCTTCACATGGCTCCTGCTACTCAGGAAGAGAGAAATCCTTCTCTGGATTCCTCTTCCAATGTTGGATCTAACTCCTTTCCCTTTTCTCTTCCTGCTGGTGGAATGGGGAAAACAGTTTGCACAATGTACCCACACTTTGTGAGACAGAATTATGAAGTTTTCCTCCAGAAATACAGCTCCTTTCCTCAGTTCTTGCCCCTAATACCAGTTGTAGGGGGAACTGTGTTTCAGCTAGTGCTGGTGTTTTCAAACAGACCATTGGGTCAGCTGTGATGGGAAATGGTCAGGGAAGGGATGGGGAGCTGGGTGCTGAGCCTGGTGAGGTGATAGGCAGCCTAGGGGCTTGCCACTGAGGAGGCTATCATCACATGTGCTGGCACAGTGCATCCTTTACAGCTGAGAGCCAGGTGATCCCAAAAGCTGGGTGCTGGACATGCTGCCAGGGTGTGTGTGTGTGTGTCTGGGGATTCGTGGTTTGAGTATAGCTGAGTGAGAAAGGGGAGTCCTGTAGCTGCTTGTCCCAGGAAAGGACTGAGGGGTACTGGAGTGCTGTGGGGAAGTGGCAGTCTTGGCTCCTGTTGATTATTTTGCATCTGTCTGTGCTTGCCCTGGTCTCTTCTGCTGGGATTCCTTTGTGCAAACTTGTGGCTTACTAACACAGAGGAACTGCTCAAATGCCCCAATCCACATTCTTAGCTATCAACCTCTCCTTTGCCAGCCCATCCCCATCATTGCCCCTGGGCTGTGCTGGCACCAATATTTGTGGTGTTGGACAACTAGGTCAATGAACTCATCTGTTGGTGGGGGAAATAATGCCTACTTTCTACAGAGCTTTTCTTCAAGTCAGCCTTCAACTTCTATTGTTGGACTTGATGATTCTAAGGGTCTTTTCCAGCCTAAATATTTGTAGGGTCCTATGATTCCTCCTCTAGTTCGTCACTCAGCACAGGGCAGGATGTGTTACATGGCTGGGGAGAAGGGTAGTGGTGAATATGTTTGTGGCGTCACAGCTGTGATTCTTTTTTTTTTTAGGAACAATTAGAAGTGGATCTTACTCTTTTGGCTACCAGCTGGCATCTAACAGAGTAACTGCACGCACAAGGTCTCTGCAGGACACTGTGGATTGAGCACCAAGGGTCCCGTTTCCCATGGGCCACCCAGTGCTGCAGCTGGAAGTGTGACTGCTGCCCAGAAATGTGCACTCAGACCATTTCTAATGCAGTGAGCATGGGCCTGATGTACTGCTGACTGACTTAGCCGAAGCTGAAGTCTGTGCAGATATGATTTCATTCCTAGGGGATCTAAGATTTTGTCTTGATTCAAAAACGGTCATATGTGTTTTCAGATCTTCCTGTGGAGTCATGCCCCTTTTTCCCTTTTGCAGGAAAGATGATAAGCAGCATTTTTGTGCTTCTAGGCCTACATGCTAACTATAATGAAGAAGAAAGCAATTGAATTGATAATATTAGAATTAAGTGTAATGAAGATCTAAGGTAAGGAGGGACTGCAAGTGGCATCCTACTGGGAACAAGAAACCTTGCTGCTTTTGATGAGAACTTGTTCAATAAGTGAGTCATAGGTAGCAAAAGCAGGGTGCAGATGCAATCCATTCTGTAGCTGGGTGTAAAGTGACCGATCCACCTCCTTGTCTGTAATGTGCAGGTAAGGTAAGAAGGAGTCCAGAGCGAAGCCAGAGGAGCAGCTTGGGGTATTTGTCTGTTATTAGAACAGTCACCAAAGATAAGTGTTTCTGTGGTTAAGAGGACAGAGCAATTTTAATTTTGGCAGCTTGGTTTTACATGCTCATAAACCTTTTAGGCTTTAAGTCACTGAACTCACATACCTCCTGTATGAAATCACTACCATTTTTAAAACTTCCAAGAAGTTCTACTGCACTACTTCTGGGCGTTTGGGAAATTTTCCCCACCCCAACAGACTAAATTTAGAGAACCAACTGTATTACCATATCAGTGTGAGCAATGGTCACATCTGGCTCACTTCCCTTTCCCCCCAGTTTTGCTTTCATAAATTATGCCCTTAATCTTATGTACTGATAGTCTCTTGCTTGTTCTTGAGGGAGAGGAAACAGCTAGTATCCATATTCAGTGGTTGTGTTGAGCACCCTATAGTATTGATAAACTATATAGTGAATGATTAGCCAACTGTGTGGCACACGTGCAGCCTTTGTGCCACTTTCAGTGGAATTTGTTGTTACTGTCCTCTTCTGTGAGGAGAAAAATAAAATCCAAGAACCTCCAGCTTTCTCAAAATATTTTAGATTGCCATTGCATATGTGGATGCAAAATACGTTTACAAATTTATATTGGGAAATGAAATGTTATTTAGGAATTAATTTATTTTTGTGTTTATGTTACTATGTGTGTGAATTACCGTACTGTAACAAAATCACTAGAAAAATATGTAGTCCTAATTATGAATAATATAGCAGCATCTGGGAAGCTTGGGTAGATGCCAACATGAGAGCCGATGTCATTTTGGTTTAAAAGCTGGAACAGTGGTTTCTGAATAACGAGCATCTCTCTTGCATGTTTCATAGCTCTGGGAACTAGCTATGTCAAACTAATTCAAAGCTTATGACTTGCATAAATGTTCATAGCATGAATTGGAAGGTAAGATTTTTAAGAACATGTTTCAAATTAATTGGTTTAGGTTAGACATATCTGTACAGTACATTTAGCAATAAAAAGATAGAGATGTTTTGGTGGCAGAATTATCATAATCACAAACACCATATTGCTGTTGGAGTGGTTGATCAGTTATGCAAGGCAATTCTAAACAATCTAAACAAGTTGGAAGGGACCCATAACAATCCTATTGACAGCTCAGCCTTTGCCAGGCAAAAATGCAAATTTTGACCATAGTAAAACCAAACAGAGCAATCTAATCCTATTCTAATTGCACAAAAGGCTACATCTATTCATGGAAATCTTTGAATGTCTTTTTCTGGCAACCTAGCCTGAGAGAAATAGTAAAGAAGAATTTTCCAGGAGGTAAATACAGCTTAATACTGTTTTTGCTAAAATAGCGACCCACTAGCCTCATGATACACTAATGATTTCATAAAACTTACATAGTTGTCTTAGTTGTATGAATTTTCAAGTATAAGCACAGAAATCCTAACTCTCTAATAATTAAAAAATGTGCCAAAATTTAGAGATTAGAGGTCCCAACATTCTGCATGTCTCTGCAGTTTGGAAATGGTAAGAGAAAACCAAAATTAGTGTAGAATATGTAACTTGGTTACAGATCATGACAGGAACACCCAAACCCAAGTTGAACTATTTTTCAAGCTTCCTTTAAACAAGAGATGCTCCTTCCCTTCTGTGCCCTTAATGGAAAACAGGGCCTTGTTAATCATAGAATCATAGAATTGTAGGGGTTGGAAGGGACCTCCAGAGATCATTGGGTCCAACCCCCTGCCAAAGCAGCTCCCTAGGACATTTCACTCAGATAGGCATCCAGACGGGTCTTGAATATCTCCAGAGAAGGAGACTCCACCACCTCCCTGGGCAGCCTGTCCCAGGGCTCTGTCACCCTCACTGTGAAAAAGTTTCTCCGCATGTTGGTGCGGAACTTCCTATGCTCCAACTTGCAGCCATTGCCCCTTGTCCTGTCTCCACAAACCACTGAAAAGGGGCTGGCTGATTCCCCCTGCATCCCTTGCTTAAGATAATTGTAAACATTAATTAGGTCCCCCCTTAGTCTTCTCTTCTCAAGGCTGAACAGTCCCAATCTTCTCAGCCTTTCCTCATAGGGGAGATGCTCCAGGCCCTTTATCATCTTCGTAGCCCTTCTCTGGACTCTCTCCAGGAGATCCCTGTCCTTTTTATACCAGGGAGCCCAGAACTGGACACAATGCTCCAGGTGGGGCCTGACCAGGGCAGAGTAGAGCGGGAGGATCACCTCCCTTGACCTGCTGGCTACACTCCTCCGGATGCACCCCAGGATCCCATTGGCTCTCTTAGCCACCGAGGCACACTGCTGGCTCATGGCCAACCTGTCATCCACCAGGACCCCCAGGTCCTTCTCCACTGAGCTCTTCTCCAGCAGGTCATCCCCCAGCCTGTACTGATAGAAACGGTTGTTCCTTCCCAGGTGCAAGACTCTACACTTGCTTTTGTTGAACCTCATCTGGTTTCTCCCTGCCCAGCTCTCCAGCCTGTCCAGGTCTCGCTGGATGGCAGCGCAGTGTTCCTGCGTGTCAGCCACTCCTCCCAGCTTTGTGTCATCGGCGTACTTGCTGAGGGTGGATGCTATTCCCTCATCAAGGTCGTCAATGAAGATGTTAAACAGGACTGGACCCAACACCGAGCCCTGGGGAACACCGCTAGTCACAGGCCTCCAGTCAGATTCCACTCCACGAATCACGACCCTCTGGGCTCGGTCCGACAGCCAATTCTCAACCCACCTCACTGTCCACTCATCAATCCCATGCTTTCTCAGCTTTGCTATCAGGATGTCATGGGAGACAGTATCAAAAGCCTTGCTGAAGTCAAGGTAGATGACATCCACTGCTCTCCCTCCATCTACCCAGCCGGTGATGAGATCGTAGAAGGCTATGAGATTGGTCGAGCACGATTTCCCCTTGGTGAATCCATGCTGACTACTCCTCATGACCTTCTTCTCTTCCAATTGCTTGGAGATGGCATCCAGAGCAAGCTGTTCCATTACCTTTCCGGGGACAGAGGTGAGGCTGACTGGCCTATAGTTGCTGGGATCCTCCTTCTTGCCCTTTTTAAAGACTGGAGTGACATTGGCTATCCTCCAGTCCTCAGGCACTTCTCCTGTCCTCCAGGACCTGTTGAAGATGATAGAGAGCGGCTCAGCAATCACCTCCGCCAGCTCCCTCAGCACACGTGGATGTATCCCATCCGGTCCCATGGATTTGTGTGCGTTTATCCCTTTGAGCCGCTCCTGGATCTCCCCTACCTCAACCAGATGGAAATTCTTCATATCCCAAACACTCCTATTTACATCCAGTGCCTGTGGGTCCCGGGGGGCCTTTGAGGTGAAGACCGAAGCAAAGAAGGCATTCAGTATCTCCACCTTCTCAGTATCCCCCGTTACCAGGACACCCTCCTCATTCATCAAGGGACCTACATTATCCCTGGTCATCCTTTTGCTATTCACGTATCTAAAAAAACCCTTTTTATTATCCTTTATGTCCCTTGCCAGCTCCGTTTCCAAGAGGGCTTTAGCCTTCCTAGTTGCGACCCTACAGGCCCTGACTACATTCCTGTATTCTCCCCATGTGCTCAGACCCTTCTTCCACAATTCATAGATCTTCCTCTTCTCTTTGAGTTTACTCAGCAGCTCCGTGTTCATCCACGCAGGTCTTCTGCCTCTCCTTCCCGATTTCCTGCACAAAGGGATGCATCGTTCCTGTGCTTGGAAGAAGTGCTGTTTGAATGCTAGCCAGCACTCACAGGCTCCCATTCCTTCAAACAGCGTAGCCCACGGGATAGCCCCTATTAAAGTCACGGAGGAGATCAAAGTTAGCTTTTCCAAAATTCAGGGTAGCTATCCTACTTTTTGGCTTGCTTCTTCCACCCAGGATCTTGAACTCAACCATTTCATGGTCACTTAGACCTAAGCTGCCCCCGACCTTCACTTCCCTAACGAGCCCGTCCTTGTTAGTTAAAACAAGGTCCAGCACCCGCCCTCCCCTTGTAGGCTCCTGCACCATCTGTAGCAGGAAATTGTCTTCAACACACTGCAGAAATTGTCTGGACTGCATACGACTGACCTTGTTGCTTGCCCAGCAAATATCTGGATAGTTGAAGTCCCCCATAAGGATCAGTGCCCGGGATCTTGAGGCTACTTCTAACTGCTTATAGAATGCACTATCAACCTGCTCCTCTTGATCAGGGGGCCTATAGCACACTCCCACAACAATGTCCCCCATACCAGTTTGCCCCTTGATTTTAACCCACAAGCACTCAACAGATGTTTCATCCTTCCCCAGGTGGAGCTCAATACAATCTAGGTGCTCTCTCACATAAAGAGCAACTCCTCCACCTCGCCTCCCTAGCCTGTCTTTCCTAAAAAGCACATAGCCATCCATGACAGTGTGCCAGTCGTCCAGGTTGTCCCACCACGTCTCTGTGATTGCTATGAGATCGTGGCCCTGCGACCGCACAAAGATCTCTAATTCTTCTTGTTTGTTCCCCATGCTACGTGCATTTGTATAAAGGCATTTAAGTGGGGCAGCAGATGTAGGTATTCTCAACAGCCCACAGCGAGATTTCTGCCAGGGGACTGGCAAAAGTGGCTCCACTGAGGAGTACTCAGGGCAATGATAATTACTTGGGGAAAAGTCCCACCACTGTATGTCGTAGAATCATAGAAAGATAGAATTTCCTGAGTTGGAAGGGACCCATAAAGATCATCAAGTCCAACTCCCGGCTCCACACAGGGCCAGCCAAGTGACTGAGCGCATCGTCCAGACACTTCTTGACCTCAGTCAAGCTCGGTGCTGTGACCACTTCCGTGGGAATTCTATTCCAGTGCCCGACCACACTCTCAGTAAAGAACCTCTTCCTAATATCCAGCCTAAACCTCCCCTGTTGCAGCTTCATATTATTCCCTTGGGTTCTATCACTGGTCACCAAAGAGAGGAGATTGGCACCTGCTCCTTCGTTCCCCCTTGTCAAGAAGCCATAGACTACAATGAGGTCTCCCCTCAGCCTCCTATTGTCAAGGATGAACAAGCCAAGGGACTTCAGCCTCTCCTCGTAAGACTTCCCTTCCAGACCCTTCACCATCCTTGTTACCCTCCTCTGGACACTCTCCAATAGTTTCATGTCCCTCTTGTACTGTGGCACCCAAAACTGCACCCAGTACTTGATGTGAGGCTGCACCAACATAGTGTAGAGTGGGACAGTCACCTTCTTGGGCCAGCTGGCCATGCCATGCTTGATGCACCCCAGGATATGGTTGACCCTCCTGGCTGCCTGGGCACACTGCTGGCTCATGTTTAACTTGCTGTCGACAAAGACCCCCAAATCCCTCTCAGCATGGCTGGCCTCCAAGCATCTGACCCCCCCTTTGTATGTGTGACCAGAGCTGCCCCTTCCCAGGAGCAGAATCCAGCACTTGCCCTCATTAAACTTCATGCTGTTGGTGATTGCCCAGCTCTCCACTCTGCTCAGGTCTCTCTGTAAGGCTTCTCTGCCCTCATAGGAGTCAACAGCTTCTCCCAATTGGCTGTCATCTGCAGATTTACTTAAGACACCCTCTAGGCCTGAATCCAGGTCGTTCATGAAAACATTAAAAGGAACTGGACCTAAAATGGTGCCATGGGGAACCCCACTAGTGACTGGCCACCAGTCTGATGTTACCCCATTCACTATCACCCTCTGGGCCCAACCCTTCAGCCAATTGTCCACCTTACACACTATAGCTCTGTCTAGCTGTATGCTGGACATTTTGTCCCGTCAGATGCACAGTATCAAAAACCTTACTGAAATAAAAAATAAAAAATAAAAAATCAACTGTTTTCCCCTGGTCAACCATCTAGGTAACCTTGTTGTAAAAGGAAATCAGATTGGATAGACAGGACCTTCCTCTTCTGAACCTGTGTTGGCTGTGACCAATGACTGCATTGTCCTTTCCGTATTTTTCAGTAACTCCCAGTATGATTTTCTCCATAATTTTACCAGGCATAGAGGTGAGACTGACCTTTCTCAGCCCTTGTCTCTCAGATCCACAACCTCAATCCATGGATGAAAATATTCAAAGAATGCATGCTGTTCTTATCTGGCACTTTCTCCAAAGACGAAAAGATATTTCTTTTCCAGCCAGGGCATGATGGCAATGGCAGAGGAAGGCACACAGCTCCTGTTCTTGCCTGAGCACACAGCCATGTGGTTGTGGTGGGGTTCATGATGACCAAGGGGCACAGAGGGGCTGATGCTGCTCAGGGAGTTGTGCAGGAGCTCAAAGCCCAAAGCCCTTTGTCCTTCCAAGCTGGAACCTGTGTAGTAATACCAGAAGATTTGGACTATAGCTATAGCTATGGTATTTGTCTGTGCCTCAACAGGGCTGACTCTTTTCACTATAGTGGAGATCTACTTTTATCAACAGTGCTAGATGGTACAATGTGTAAAGTTTTGCCTTGCACTTTTCTGGCTAGAATCTTAGTTTTATCCAACTTCCATTATGATCCGTTAACAAAACTAAGCTAATTTCTCTCTATACCTCCACACCACTAGTCATTCTTTTTGGATCTACCCAAAATATTTTGACCTTGTTTATCACATTCCATCTTCACACAGAGTAAATGCAGCAGTTTACAAACTTGAACTATGATCTTTTTATTAACCAAGAAAAACAGGAAATGTTGCTCAGAAAAAAAAAAATCAAAACTAAAGGATAATTATCATAACTAATTAAATAAGGTACAAGTAGTACTTAGCTCTGCCTTACTGTAGCAGGCATCACAGGCTAAAACACATTCCTGCAGAGAATCTCATTCTAATAAAATTAGGTCTAAGTTCCTTTCCTTCCAACTCAATTACAGCGAGTCCTTCTGAATTCTGGCCATGTTGTCCCTGAAGAGGAGCACAGGGCTGCTGCTCGCAGGAAAAGGGATTTCAGAGACACAGTTAAGATAAACCTAGTTTTGCAAAAATTTGAGAATTGCATATTGTTGATTGCAAAATTTTATTAATTTGTATCTACCAGTAAGTGTAACACAGGGAAATGAAGTGCAAAATTTATTTGATTAGGTACAGTACAGATGAAGTATATAACACCACTGGCCCAATATATTTTTAATATTAATAAAAATATGAAATTTACTCTACCCCTCACCATGTTCCATCTTCCTTTTCTTACTGCCAGAAATGCAATGTGTGGATACCTAGTAAAACTGCACACCTTATTATAAGAACAATTATCTGGATAGGATTTCAAGTCTTATGGAAGTCTGCATAGAAAGGGAAATAAAGAATCTTATTGAAGAGTATTAATAAGATTCCAAAATACAATACATTCTGTTTCTACAACCAAAATAATCTTCTAAATAATTATATAGTTATTTTACCTATTGAAGAAAATATTGAATAAATAGTCCAAATGACAGTGGAACATCTTGGATACCGTATTGCACCCTTCACCGTAATACACAGGCCATTCACAAGAAAGCTTCCTTGTTCTGTATTATTTGACATCTACTGTATATTTCATTATGAAACAACAAAAAAAGGCAGCCATTTTTGAAAACCAAGTCTAGTTTTGTCATGATTTTCTGAAGTTGGTGAGGGAATTCTGCCCTCACCAAAATTAAAATGTTTGTGCTACTTTTAGTTTGCATGTGTATATGTACGTATGTAACAGCAATAGTACTCTCACTGAGTCTATGCATAGGTTTTCCTCTTTACTTCAGGGACAACTGAATTACCATCATTCCTACTGTGTTTACGTCGAAGAGATTAAAAGTTTATGTGGATCAAGGATACAGAGCTATAGACAAGCAGGAGAATTGAAATCGCTGCACAGAGAGCGAAGTTACTTTAGTTCCTAGAGGCCTTACATGTCTTTTCAAATAGAACATAATTTCTCTGTAGAAGCATGACATTTCATGACTAATTAAAATGCATTCTGTGGGCCCCTAGAGATTTTATCTGTCAGTTTACTTACCTATCTTCAAATTAAAAGAGCCTTCAACATGACCTCCTAATGGATTTTAAAAGCCAAGGGTATTTCAAGACTTGTGTTTTTCAGGTGTGTATACCTGACACCTTCAAAAGTCCCTGACATCTCTTGCGAAGTTGGAGACTGTATAATATGCAGTCAGGGTTGGCTTGTAGCATTCTTATAGCCTGGGTAAAGCATAGAATCATTGTAGAATCTTTAAGGTTGGAAAAGACTGTGAAGGTCATCAAGTCCAACTGTCTGTTCAATACCACCATGTCAACTAAACCATGTTCTACATGTTTATCGAATACCTCCAAGGATAGCGATTCCACCATCTCCTTTGGCAGCCTGTTCCAATGCCTGACTGCTCTTTCAGTGCAAACATTTTTCTTAATATCCAATCTAAACCTCCCCTGGCACAATTTGAGGCCATTTCCTCTTGTTCTATTGCTAGTTACTTGGCAGAAGAGCCTAACCCCCACCCGACTACAACCTCCTTTCAGATAGAGTGATAAGGTCTCCCCGGGAGCCTCCTCTCTTTCAGGCTAAATGATCCCAGTTCCCTCAACTGCTCCTCACAACACTTTGTGCTCCAAACTCTCTGACCTTTTACAACCGAAGCCTCATACCTGTTGCACAGGAGCACCTGGAAAAGTGACGTGTGCAGGGAGGGGATTCACCTGTGACACTTAGTGTAGACTTGTTTCCATTCACTCCTTTCCTTTAAGCTACTGCCTTCAGCCTGGTAAGGGGAAGATACAGGGTCCCCTTGATCTCATGTATTTTTCTGGTGTTGGCCCCTGTTCCTGTCTCCGGGAGAGCAGAGCATGGTACCACAAGTCTATCTCTTCCTCATCCTCCTTGATTCTCCTTAACCTTTCTACTTCCTCTCATAGCTCTGCAGCCAGGCTGAGCAGGGCATCCACCTGCTCACATCCCACACTGCCGTTCTCACTAGTGCCACCTGTTACCAGTGACAGGCCCAGGCACTCCTAGTAGCCTGAGACCTGGAAAATTCTTCTGAAATGCTGGAAAAAGGTTTTTGAAAGGAACCTTTTGATATTTCATGCCTCTTCCCATCTACAAAGTTATTAATTAGTGCAGTGGGTGCCTCTGACTCTCTTGGGCAGCTTCTTAAAGAAGAAACTATCCCCTTTTTCTCTACATCACCTTTGGTGGGGTTGGGGTCAATCGTCTGTTGTCCCAGAGGTCCCTCCCTGCTGCCTACCTGCCCTGTCTTTGGTTTCTTCCTCCTGGCCTATGAAAGTTTTGACAACCCATGGTGCACGGACAGCTGGATCTCTCTCTACCAGGATTTCCCTACAGAACGGCCAGACATTGTTTCCTTGTGCCTCTCGGCATGAGACCTCCTCATCCCCTCCCAGCCCTTTAGGGGCTCTAAGGGAGTGCGGTGTTGGTTTTGGCATCACTTCCAGGAATCAGGCAAACTTTAATGATATTTACCTGTGACGGGGAGTTGAGCACAGAGAATGCAGGCTCTGAAGAAACATCCCAACTTTGATCATGCATCCAGCTCTGCTACTGATGTTAGTTGATGCTCAGGCAAGGAAGATGGAGCTGTTTGAGGATACTCTGGACTGCTTCTGAAAGAGCCCATAGAGCAGAAAATAAAGCATTACTTAGGATGGAAACAATAAGAAGTTTGTTTAATCAGGCAGGAGTTTCATTACACCTCAGGTATTGATAATAACTTGAACAAAATGTCCTTGTTTCTATTTGATGGACTGTGATAATATTGGTTATATTTTCTCACTGACATGTAAAGAAAACCCTTATTAGTATTGAAATGGTTATATGATTTCTCTTATGAAATAAAATATATGATCATGTTTATTTTCCTCTTTTTTTAACATACCGAAAACATTTCTAGGAACTCCTATACCAATAAAGAAGCTGTCACTGCATGCTTGAATGAGGAACAGACAGAAAATAAGCTGAATCCTTGGGAAGAATTTCATGGCAGAGACCATATTTCTTCTAGTTAGGATTATTAATTGCTTGGACGGGTAAATTAACCTGGGAGGTCATTGAGGAGGTTTGTATTTGGTTCTGGAAGGTGATTGGGAGCAAATGAAAGAATCAAAGTGAGGAACACAGTAGGAACTATTTAAGAACGACCATTCATACAGCAAAGCCTAAAGAATCACTGAGCCAGAGGTATCCACGGTTAGATAATACTTATATCCCACACCTTGAAAATAATGGTTTCTAAATCAAAATACGATCTGCACTGTTTGAATACTGCTACAGACAAAGACCAGAGTTCTTCCTTCAGGAGCAAGAAATTTGCTGAATTTTGGATTAAGACTTAGTTGTGTTTCCATAGCACCAAGGCAATCCAAGGAAGACAGATGCTTCATCATTTGGTCTTGTGCATTCACAGACCAAGAATAAGAATGAAAATTTATCACAGAATCACAGAATTGTAGGGGTTGGATGGGACCTCAAGAGATCATCAGGTCTAACCCCCCTGCCAAAGCAGGACCTATTGCACATATATGTGTCCAGGGCATCCAAGGTGTTGGCACATGGAAGTTCTCTCACCAAATTTGGTAATTTCGATGGCTATCTCACACTTTTTTACTCCTTGCATGGGATGCTGTATTCAGTATTGATCTTAAAAGATTTGTTGCTGTCCTGTTGCATCCTACTAGCTATTCCCACTACTATAGAGATAAGTTCTCCCTTCATGGACCTCTGACAAGGCCCAACAGAGAGAAACTGCTGTGTGTGTACACAGGGCAGGGCTGACGGTGAGTGTGTGAAGGATCCCCCATTCCCAGGGGCTGGATTTGCTATCTAGGAGATTTTACAGGCACTTATATAGGAGCTGAACCCAGGGCATTTTGCTCTCTTGAGATGGTGCAGAGTAGTGAGCCATTGAATAGAAACATTACCTACCAGACTTGCATTGTTTCTTGGTAAACTCCCCCAAACTGCTTGCTAACTATACTCCCCCAAACTATAATCCCCAACAGCCTAAAATGATGATAGCAACTGTTCCCATGAAAAACCACATCTAATGATGTGATAGTTTTGTGAAAAGTAAAATACAAGAACGTTGCATTTGGATACTGATGCCAAAACCCTCTTCTCATAGAGACACCAATGCTTTTCTAGAGTAGCCTCCACTTGCAATTAGAATGAGCGGTCAGAAACACAAAGGACACTCCTAAACTCAGCACTCCTAAACTCAGCATGCTTCTAGCATGACTGAAATATGTACTGTATCTATGCCATCTTGTGGTTCACACATTTTTATAGGATCTGGATCAAAAAAAGAGTTACAGAAATAAAGCTTTACAGTATCAGCATCACATGACTGGACAAATGCATTGTGGTCTTATCAACGTAGGTCTCCAAAGGAGGGGGATTATAGGCAATGTTTTTATGACTGCTATTAAGCCAGAGAGGAAATAAATCCTGTGACTATTTAAGTGCACAACACTTTTTGATTGCTGCACATTAAAGATTTTTTTTTCTCAGTTTTACAGACTTGACGTTTGCGATTCAAATACGCTTGGCAGCACTTGTACTCACAGTTCAAAAGACACCATCAATGAAGTTGTTCATGTTTCTAATATGTTTCATGGAGGACTTTGTGGTTCTGATTGCATGAAAATACTGTACAGGAAAGGAAATTCATTGTCATAGGCTGACCTTCTATTAATTTAGTTCATTATTCACCTTTTATAAAAATTCACTTGTAAAATTTTCATAAAAGGATATAATATCAAGTGTTGAAGGTAGGCAGTTTGTCATCCTGAAACACCTGAAAGCCACTCTAAGGTTAGGCTGTGCCAATGGCACTAAGTGCCATTATATTTAAAATCATACTGTTGCTCGCATCATATACAACAGCATCCATGTTCCATTTTTGCACTAGGCACCATACACAGGTTATCTCGTTTCCTGTCTAATACTAATTTATGCACAGCAAGTGAAAAGGAACCTACATGAGAATGCATATGCTAAAAATTTATTCCAGACTCTACAATCGCATATTTCATCCAAACCCCAGCTATATGCACAGCTTATGCATTACGAGTACTGGCAGAGCTAGCAAAACCAAGTAAATTACCTGTGTGCGCCTCACAGCTGAATTGTTTTTTGTAAGGTATAAGGGTATAAAGCCTAAAGCTCTGATACAAGTTGAAAACAGCTGTTAAGTGACATAAGTTCTGTGCTAGCTTCACTTCTAAAGGACTGAATCACATCTGTGTTGTACCACTGCTGGGACAGCCATGGAGGCACAGCACACCACAGGATGTGTGGTGACATGTACAGCTATGGGACTGTGCTACCCCAGCTCAAAGCGTACCTATAGGTAACACGGTCTTACAGAGACACTTTTTATGGGAATTGGCTTGAGATTAACACATTTGTCTGTACTAACCTCTGTGCAGGGCACCTGCAAGTACACTGTTTTGGATCTGTCCTAACAGGCAGTGGAGATCTAGTGAATCCAGAGAGTGATGCCTGGAGCACAACTTCACCCTGAAGTAAACACCTCACGATTACTTATCTGATGTCTTCTCCATTGACTGTAGTGATTAAGGTCTTTCTTTGGCAACGTGTAGGAACTGTCTAAAATGACCTAGGATGTGACATGGGGTATACAGGAAAACTGTGCTCTTCTAGACTGGCAGCTATGGCATGAAATAGCCATGGAAGCCACCAAAAGCAACTGAATCAATCTTCCAGTGTGCTGTAGACACCACTCATACAGTCCTGGGTTAGCTCTTAACCTTGATTGATTCTTCCCCTTCAAAAAAAAAGACTGTATTGAAGCTATGAACATATTTGTGGTGGGAAACTGCCTGTCCAGGACTTTCTCTTGGTCTTTAGCTCATGAACCCCAGCTTCCCATCTGTCTCCACAAACTGCAGACAGCAGATAGTAATGAGTGAGAGATTACAAGTTGGGGCACAGCTAACACAGCCACAGGCTGCAGGACTGGCTGGTGGAGAGCCAGACTGTGAAGAAGAATTGGTCACAAGCCTTCCAGTAGGAGTGGCTGACAAAATGTATGATTAAAGTGAAACAGTTTTCATGGATGGAGTCATCCATGTCAGAACTGGGGGTTCAGAATCTCAGTGTTCCAAGCCACATATGAGAAACTGCTGTGGGCTGTACTGTGACTACTCCACTTCCACTCACAGGGGACACAAAGGCTGTATGCTGCAGATTTTGCCTGAGGAAAGTTCACATTCACAGGCTGACTTCTCCTTGTGTCTTTTTTTCCCTTCTTGTGTTCCATTTGGGTGAGTCCCAATGTTGGCTTCCACAGAACAGTCACCACTGTGAGAGTTTGTTTCCTAGGCTTGGTGTGGGGTGGGGAGAAAGAAAAAGAGAGATGCTAGGCAGAACTCAAAGCTACCCAAGTGTTTTAATACATCTAAAGAGAGGACTTAAGTCCTGAGTGCCAGCAGCCAATATCTGGAAAAAGTTTTCCCTAAATGAAGCAGCTGTAGCAGCTGTCCACAAGCCTGGAACAATTTCCTGGTAGTAAACCACACAGGAATGCGGTACACACTCCTCTGCCCACACATGTCTTCCAGAAACATCATGCATAAAAACTCTGAAGACAGAAATCCCATGCACTAAGCAAAATCAAGACCCTTGTTTCCATTTTGAGGCCAGTGACAGTACAATGATAATAATTTATGTTTTGTCAGTCCCCCGCAGGGCAAGACTTCTCCAGGTAAAAATACTGTATGCTATTTAAAACATGCATTTAGATGGTATTTTTTTAGTCTGAGAGTTCTCCCAGTCTTATATTGCAGACTTGAGGATTAAAAAAACAGTCTGTCCACCACTTCCAATGAAGTAGAGTCATTGCACTGTATTATTGCTTGGTTTGGAGACTATAGTGAAACCATCTACATTCTCTGTTGTGCTCATCTGTGCATTTTTATCTACTTGGCACCAACTGCAGAATTGTGGTCTCACTGAAATGCCGTTGCAAAAGTCTCAGTTTGGTTGCTAGCAAAAATATGGGACTTCTCATCTGAACTTAACTAATGTCATGCTGATAAATACATATCTTTAAGGAACGGTATTTCAAAATGAGATTAAATGACATTTACATCAGTTTAAAACAGGTCAGACTCCATGGATTTCAATAGGCTTGTTCTTACACTGTGTTATTAACTTCAGATGAGTGTTCCTACATTTGAGCAGTGATATTTAAAGTTGATTTGAATCACTTAGATAATAAAACCGGGGGACATATGTATGGAAGACAGAGCTGAAAACCCTGAAAACAGACCCAAAAGTTTTTCAAGCTTTCTTCTCTCAGGAAAAATTGCATGCCAACAGTCTGTGGCCCTATACTACTTCTGCTTTCCCTGCTTGATAACGAGAGCAATGTGCTTAAAACTTTAAAGAAGCATTTTTTCTTGAGTGCTGATGGTTCCTACAAATGCTTAAAATGGAGCAGCTTAGCTAGAGGAAGGCAGAGAGATGGGGCTGTGCAATCTGGGTGTCATATATGCCCCATAAAGGTGAGCGACATAGTAGGCACTGTGGGTGGATTCAGAGGCTGACCTGGGGCTGGCCATGATGTCAGTATGTGAGGGAACAGAAGCACTGCTCTCCCATATCTGACAGTCCATATTCAACCTAGAAACTGATGTGCTCAGTTTTATTTGTTGAGTCCAGCTTGCTGTCTCCTCTTTGGTTGCCCTGAAAAAAAAACAAACAACAAACTCCTAAAAAGCTTTAAAGATAATTTAAAGAGAATAAAATCTTAAAATATCATTTGTTCCATCTGAGTAACCAGTTAAAATGCATATTTAGTTTTAAGACTGAAAGCCAGTGGTAGCTTCAGCAGAAGAAAGATATGCATATCAAAATGTATGGCATTAAGGATTATTTTCCTTGATGAATAACCTCTGAAACAAATGAACTTTAAGATAATGCCATGCTATGGGTATTTGCATCAAAACAATTAGCAGTTAAGTAAATAAATCTCTTTCGCTATACAGATGTCCTCTACCTGATAGGCTTTCAAGCATATAAAACCAGACAACCATTTATTATAAATTGTGGTGTAATAAAAATAATCTTGACAGTGTTTTCTGCAGTTGCAGTCATTGTAGGTGACACGTGTTACAGCAACATCGTTCTGAGAGAGTAATGCATTGCCCATTTAATGATGGGCAGGAAATTGCGCAGGTAATTATTGTCTAGCTATTTAATTCAGGCTTTGAGAAAAAAAAAAAAAAAAAAGAAAGAAAAAGGAAAAAAACCACCACAAACAGTGAAAAACAAAGAGCAAAATACAGTGCTATTGTGACAGGGAAAATTGTATTACATTCTTGGATATTGAGTTTTCCTCCATCACTCCCTCGTGGCTCATTATAATGTACCCATACTTTCAGCTGCTGCATACCAATGAAATAAACATTTGCCATTTCTGAGTGCTTGTCTGACACAACCCTGCACTATCAGGAAACATGGGGCAATGTATAGATAGCCACAGCACATATGTTTCCTGGACTTCCCAGTGCCTTTCCCTGACAAGAACCTCCTGGATACGCTTTTGGTTTTAAATCACTTCAAAGTGCCTGAGAGTTGAAATTTTCTAATTCCATTAAGTTAAAAGGAATGCTACAAGCAACCAAGGATGAGCAATGGAAAATGCAGGCTTCTTTTGAAAGAGTTGCTGAGGAATATATTTTATGCAATATCCGTCAAACGCAGAGGGCTTTTGGTAAGCAGTTTACAGCAGAATCCCCTCCAAATGGGCCATAAGAGCACGTGAGTGGTAACAGCAGATTCATTTTTCTGTGCCTTAGTGAACATGTATGCATGTAGCTTAGCTCTTACAAGCAGGCAGCTGCCAGAGGAGGGGAGTAACCAACACAACAGTTCTGCCCCAAGATCTTGCTGCAGAAGGTGCTGAGCAGGTACCTTTCTTCTCACCTGCCATAATCCCAATGATGACAAGAGTCAGCTCTGGGCTGTGCTCTGTTCCCACCAGTGGCCTTTGCAGGCAAGGACTTCTAGTCCCTTCAGTGCCACCTTCTTCTGCTTGGTCAGCTCCATGAAAAGAATTCAAATATTTGTGTTTGCCATTATCTTCTCTAAATGCACATGTCACCGAGACCTGAAAAGCAGATCTGACCTGCTGCATAACCCAGATATTTCCTTCCTTTTAGAAATAGAGGAGGAGGGGAGCAAACCAACCCAACCATATTTGAATGTCTCAGATAGGGCAGTACAAGGGAGGATGGAGAAATCTGCCTTTGGAGGAAAGAAATCTCAGTGCCTTTAAAAGAAATAAGAAAGGCTGCACTGTGGCATTTTGGTTAGGATTACTATTGAGGGAAGTGTGGATGCGTTTAACTGCAATAATCAGAAGAACAATGAAGATGGGTGCTCTGCAGAGCCCGGGGCTAGCAGGTTCATTATACCATGCTTGCCTTTGGGAATTTGCTTTTTATTCCAGTCTGTCCATGGCCAAGTCTGGGGGCAGAATAGGACAAGTCCCAGTGTCAGCGTCTGGGGGCAGAATAGAGCTCTGGCACATGCTTCCTGCCATCCACAGAGAATGTTTCTTATGATCTGCATAGCTTCACGATTACTATTTTGACATGAGGATGATGAAGATTTGGCAATAAGACCATGCAAGGAAGATTTTTCTCAAGTACCAGCTCATCTTCAGTTGTTTGGACCTAATCAAACTTTTCTGTGATGGGAGCACTAAAACGTTCAGTTTCCTACAGGAGGTGGGAGACCCAGTTAATACCTCTATTTCCAGTGCTGGGGGGAAGTTCTGTTTGCTCCAGGCTGCTGCATTTCTCTCTTGAGGAAATGAGTGTGTTTTTAAGGATGATTTATTGTCCCACTTTATTGATGTTCTACCAAGAGCTGGTTAAAGCAAGAACAGGCTTTCAAGAAATGAAAACTGTAATTCCGTGACATTTCAGCAGCCCACAGAAGCACTAAATTCTGTAGTGTTTGGCAGCGCAGAGGTGACCAAAGTGGCAGTATCAGTTCCTGGTTGTATATTTCTCAGATACTTATATCTCCATCTGTGGTGCATGTCATTTGCCAACATTTTAGGGTCTTGTCTCCTGATGCAGTTGCTAGATTATCAAAGGTCTTCACCCTCTTCTTTTGTCTCCAATTCATTTCACATATTTTAAGGCAGAACATGTGTTATAATAAGTATTCCCCTTGCAGCATATTTCTAAACTGAACAAGTAGATGCACACAAAAACCCCTTGCAGATATTTATCTCTAGTCATTGATGGGATGCCTTGCCATTGACATGCTGTGTTTTTTCAGGCATTGTGCACATTGTCAAGTTCCATTACATTATGTCTGCTTACAGCAAAATAAAGCCTAGATAATGTGTGACAGGAGTTTAAAATACATTAATTGTCTTATTTTAAAGTGAAGGAAATCTGGAGTTGGTGAGATTTGGTCTCGACTTCTCATAATTTTCTTCAATTGCTTGCCATGTTACATCTATGACAGTCAATTCTCTATCCAGTCCATTAGTCCTTTATGTCTGTGGTTTATCCTGTTTGTCTCATTAATTCTCTTGAAATAATGGCACTTCCATGGTTCAGTTCAACTCAGGACCTTTGCTTTTTTTCTAGCAGAGAAAAAAACCCGTTTTGCCATTGCATCAGTTCCTGTATATTTAAAATGAATTAGCATTCTGAGACAAAATAGCTCTTTAGGAGAAGTCTGATGTAATCTCTACCTTTATATTAATTCATCAGAAATTAAATGCTCAGATTACGCCCTAAGAACTGGATAGAATATAAAAAAGCAGCTCAACTCCTGCCTTAAGTATCTGTTGCATACATATAAAAAAATCTTTCTGTCTTCCAGCTACGGTAGATCATAAATCATCTAGCAGAACAAACTGAGTTACCAGTATCTTTTATAGGATACAAATTAACTTGTTTATAGTTTTTCTTGGGCAGTTTGATCTCAGATATGACTTTCATCTCCCCAGTGACCGGATCCAGAGACTGAGTTGTTTTCACAGCCACAAGACATGCACCCTCACAATAAGATGCAAAGATTTTTGGACCTAGTGTGGAAGTATGCTATTTTATGGCATAATACATCCCGATAATCTTCCCAGAATGTCTTGGAAAATCAAAACTTGCCTGTGTTGAAATGTTGTCAGATGGATAGTGCTTAGAAAAGAATCTGAATCCCCTGTGACTGGCTACAGAAATGAAAATGGCCATGTGCAAATGCCAAGACACAATAAGTTTCTTTGTTCAGTTTGCCTCATTTGTCACAAGGGCTGTATCTGGCAGCTTGGTTGGTACTACTGACTGACTATGAGCCAGCTGTGTGCCCAGGTGGCCAAGAAGGCCAATGGCATTCTGGCTTGTATCAGAAATAGTGTGGCCAGTAGGTCTGGGGAGGTGATTGTGCCCCTGTACTCTGCATTGGTGAGGCCGCACCTCGAGTGCTGTGTCCAGTTCTGGGCCCCTCACCATAAGAAGGACATTGAGGTCCTGGAGCGAGTCCAGAGAAGGGCAACCAGGCTGGTGAAGGGGCTGGAGGGAAAATCCTATGAGGAGTGGCTGAGGGAGCTGGGGATGTTTAGCCTGGAGAAGAGGAGGCTGAGGGGAAACTTTATCACTGCCTACAACTACCTGACAGGAGGTTGTAGAGAGGTGGGCCATGGTCTCTTCAGCCAGGTGACAGGAGGCAGGACAAGGGGAAATGGCACAAAGCTGTGTCAGGGCAGGGTCAGATTAGATGTTAGGAAGAAAATTTTCAGTGTAGGAGTTGTCAGGGCCTGGAACAGGCTGCCCAGGGAGGGGGTTGAATCACCATCCCTGGATGTGTTTAAAAGATGGATAGATGAGGTACTCAGGGATATGGTTTAGCTTAGGATGGGAATGGTTGGACTTGATGATCTTAAAGGTCTTTTCCAACCTTGTGATTCTGTGATTCTGTGATAATTCCTGGTAGTAATATACTTTTAGGAAAGATTTTTCCTCTCATTTTATCTTATATCTCTCATATCAACTTGTAGCTAGCTCATTATTACACTTTGTGTCTTAATATCTTGGGATTCCACGTAGTGTATGTAACCTGCACTGAAATATCATCCCAAATGCAGCTACAGAGCTCCTACATTTCTTTACATTAACAATGTTCATTGCTGGCTACAGAACCAACAATCTCAGCACAGATGACTGTTTCTTATTATGTTATTTAGTTCAGCAGTAAAACACTGAAAAATACTTGACAACAACCTTCATGTCTCATCGCAAGTTTAGAGACTATAGGTGTAGAATCAAATATCAGTGCTTGTTAATACTGTGTTTTTATCAGTACATAAAATAAGAATATGGCTTGTATTCCTTTTACTGAACTGCTTCCTCTGTACTGTCCACTGGGAACAGATGGTGGTCCATGGTCTCTCCAGGACCAGCTAACTTATTATTAATACCTTGTACTTTAAATGCAGGCTGGTATCCCACAGTATACTTGAAGGATGTTATTTTTCATTAGCACAGGATTCACATTGCCTCTACAGGAACCACAACTCTACATTTATGACAAAATCAGAATCGGACTGAATCAGCATGTTAAAAATATTGACCTCAAAATTCCCTGATGCCTTCTGAGACTGCTTGGTGATAGGATAACTTCATTCCACACACACCTTCCAACAAAAACAAGTATTGCTAAATCATGTTTTTATTGCTGAGTAATAACTGTAGCCATAAAATCAAGTGTCTTATTCTATGTCCAGGAATCTTTATCTTATTCTAATTTCTCTCAAAGGAAAGCTGTTATTGCTTATACTCTCTAGAACTGAAATACTTCCCTATACCCACACAATTTGCTATACATACTGTCCAGTGTACATTGCCAGAACTGCAATGTACAGAGCCACTGGTTAGGCAGATTACTCAGCTACTAACCTGAATCTACTTCAGTGATTAACAGCACTTAAAAAATTAATAAATGCAGTGGGGATCTTTTCCGTTTCACACTTTGTCCCAAATCCTGTTCTCAAATGGTAACTGTGTTGATTCTCCCTTTGGGTACAATCCTTGTGCTCCACAGAAGCAGGTAGACACCCTTAGATGCCTAAGAGTGTTCTTCTATGGCAGAAAAATAACTTTTTCTGACATATTATGCCCTTACTACCACTTCCTAGCATACTGATACATCTGTTTTCAGTGCTGGGAAAACAAGGTCTTGAAGAAACTTCAACTTGTAACCTGTAAGGCCTTGTCTTCAGCTTGAAATCACATACTGGATAGTTCAATAGCCTGTTGCTTTCAACCGCACATTTTGACTCGCGTTCTTTTTTCTTTCTGCTGCCTTCTCCTTTCACTCACAAGAAAGCTGCAATTGCTTATATTCTTCTGAATTTAAATACTTTCTAATTTTCACACAAATCATGGTGGATATATTTCCATGAGAGAGCTCCCAATGCCCTTGTTTTAGATAAGCTTATGTATTATTATTTAATAATAAATAATATAAAGCACTGGTTTAAGCTTATTACTACATAAAACATACTTGATGGTGAAATGGCCCAGGGTAAAAACAAATTCCAGCTGAGGCAGGTATCACGTTCTTAAGTTCTTTCCCAAGTGCCATGTAATTCTGCAGTAGTATTAGGAAGTATTTAATCCCTACCTTAGGTACAGTATAAATACATCATACAAGCTGCCTACCTCTGTAAAAAAGGGACATCTTTATCCTTACAATAGATAATAAATAGTAGAGCAAGTGAAAGAAATATGTCAAGAGCAGAAATGAGTCTATGCAAGTGTGTGATGGACATAAGCTTGTACATAGGGAACACCTTTTCTCGCACATTTCTGGCCAATCAATGAGTAAATCACTATTCTACAGACAAGGCCTAGCCCAAGGCTCCTGCTAATGTATAAGAATGTTTATGATCTTCCCTCGTTTTTTTGCAGGAGCACTGACAATGAATCAGGCAGAAATGCAGTTCTGCCTTTTACTGGGAGGTTCATGTGTTGTTCTCAATGGAGGGAACTCTGATCTATATTAAAATGGCTATCGATTTTCTTTCAGAATAAACAATTTATACCAACAGAACACACACCCACATCCCTGATGCTTTTACAGAATAAAGATAACAGTCATTTTGGGGAAGGAACTCTTAAGAGCACATCCTGAATAGCCAATATTAACTATATTGCAACTGTCTGTTAAAAGCCTCAGTACAAGGGGCCTGAAAAGTCACAGTGACCACATGTGACAAGCCCATACACCATTATAAAGAAACACATTTAAAGTATGTTATTTCCATTTCCAGGGGCACACGCGGCACGGAAATATGTGTTCATCCCTCAGATTGCTTATGCAGCAGAGGTAAATGTTTCATAAGTCTTGAAAGACATGTTCCACTGAAAGGATAAAGGTTTGGGTTATATTTCAAGCAAGAAGAAGACTGGACTCCCTTTGTCAACCATGCTCCAGAATAACTGTGTGGAAGATGATGGACATGTTTGCGTCCAACAGTTGTGTCACTCGTGCCAGCAGAGCCATGCAATGTCTTTCTGTGTTAGCACAGGCAGTATGTGATGGGAGCTGTCTCTGCTTAATTCTGCAACTGAATTCACTGTCAGAAAGTGGTTCAAAGCCTGCCCAGATGAATTCTGTTAAAAATAATAATTTCTGCCTCACTTAGCCTGAGCTGATTGATCTAGTGCTGAGAAAAGAGATGGTCAGACACAGGAAAAGAGTGGCTGCTAATGCATGGCTGCTGAGAATATTCCTCCAGGTTCTCCACTGAATTCATAGCTTTTAGCTGAATGGTGAGCTAAGTGTATTTCTGGAAAGCCCTTCAGGATCAACTTTTAACTTTCCTTGGGAAACCACTGTGCCAGAGTTCAAAGTTTGCATTTTCTTTCGGGGACCACTGTTACTGAGCTCATTTCTTCTCTTCTCCACAGCCTTTATCACACTGGGATGAACTTTAGATACTCTCATAAACAGTGGCTATAGCCTACTTATGCCTCAGTCAGCATCTAAGGCACCACTTAATGTCTAATTTGTGACAGCAGGTGCCGACTTCTTGTTTAAACCAAAATCAATGTTAAAAAATTGCCCTTCTGAGAAGGGACTAAACTAAACAGATGCGCTCGGGTGGCTTTGTGTGCTAAGTGGTCATGAGTTCCTCTGAGGAGCACTTAGGAGTGATACTCTGATCCAAGCGTCTCGAATGTGCTCCTTTTACAGTTTCTTATCACACTAATTTTCAAATTAGTCACTGAACCTACTGATCCTTTTAAACTGTGTTCTACTTCCAGTTTTAAACAAGGTAGCTATACAGGCACAGACACCAGCAGCTTAAGAATGCAATTTGGATGGTGTGAACACACTCCGTTGTGCTTTGAAGCTGATGCACTGAGGTAGCTGAATCCCATGTTTAAAAACAATCTGAATTTAAAGTATATTTTTCGTTCTGAGTTTCTAAAAATACGTAGCTTTCATGCCAGCCCTTCCTTAAATTTGGTTGAACTGAGCACTGTGAAACTTCATCACTAGAAACGTGCTGTTTTGCATGATTATGAAATGAACATCAATTTCAGTGCACAGCACATGTATAAGTCCTGTGTTTTGACTGTTCATTGTGTTCAATTCCTTAGAAAGATAATGTGAGGTGAAATCTGAATTCTGCAGCCAGTTAAATACGGATCTGACAGAAACCAAACTCCTTCCTAAGGCATCCTGCTATGTCCCCAGAAAACTGAATGAGGCGAGCCGTCTGCAACTGTGATAGCATGCAAAGATGCAGTTAAGGTTTTCTTCACAAGGGACTCAAAATGAATTTGTGTGGGTGACATTCGTTGTGACATAATGTAACCCAAAGATATTTGATTTTGTCACGACAATAATGTTCTTGGAAAACAATGGCAAATTTTACTTTCTGTGTTTTTCTACTCGTGCATTCATGCCAACAGCACAGGTTTGAGCCTTCAGATGGACAACACAGACTTTGACCATTTGAACTTACAGAGGCTGCATTCAAACTGTGGGTCTCCAAATGCTTCCAAATGTTTGGATCCAAGTGCTCACCCAGCCAAGCTGCAACTTCCTGTTGGACATGGCTTTTCCCTGATTTCTCTAACACTTCTTGGCTGCCAATGAAGAGAACCTACATGCACTCACCAGACAGGAGACAGGTGTCCTGGTTTCAGTCAGGATAGAGTTAGCTTCATTTGTAGCAGCTGATGGAATGCTGTGTTTGGGAGTTAAAATGAAAGCAGTGCTGAGAACACCCTGATGTTCTTAGTTGCAGTCAGACAGTCAAGGACTTTATCAGCTTCTTCGTATTTCTCTATTCTTGAGAAAGGAGGGGCGAAGCCAGGACAGGTGACCCAGATGGGCCAAAGAGAGTATTCCATGCCAATTACGTCCTGCCCAGGATAACGGGGGGCTGAGGGGAAGAAGAAGAGGGGCGGTCTCGGGACGCGTGCTCCTTGGGGGGATGGTCGGGTTCCGGGACAGCTCTGGGTGGCACGGCCTGAGCTGTGTGGTTCGGGGAGAAACTGCATTGGGTATCAATAGTTTCATATTCTTTTGCTC
Organism: Hypotaenidia okinawae; assembly: GCA_027925045.1. NCBI lineage: Eukaryota > Metazoa > Chordata > Aves > Gruiformes > Rallidae > Hypotaenidia > Hypotaenidia okinawae. The sequence continues at coordinate 148,656,594 of BSDF01000001.1, forward strand.
TAAAGTCCTGTTAGCATTGTTGTATTTTATTTTTCTGTTATCTTAGTAAACTATCCTTATCCCAACCCACGGGCCTCTTAGTTTCTTGGTTTTGGAGTTATTTGCCCCTTCCTTTTCCCTTCCCTTGTTTCCCCCTTTTTCCCTCTTCCCCTGCTCTTTTGCTTTAAGGAGCAGGCAGCTTCGTGGATCTCAGCCCACAGCTGGGGTGAAACCACGACAACAGGACATGTTCTAGCCACAGTCCAGGTCTTGATTTTGTCAGATGGTGCTCTGCTGTCCAGCTATTCCTCTGCTGATTCTTTTCCATCCTTCTGACCTGGTATTTTCTTCTGTTAGTCTGTAGTCTTTTCCTCACCCCTCTCTCCCCACTGTCACACTGCTCTCTTCATCCATCCCATCTTATCTCTTCTAGCTTCCCTACTCTTCTCTCAGCAGTTTCTTTTCAGGTGTCTTATCATCACCTCTCAGACTCTTTTTTGCTCCCTCTACTTGTCCCAGGCCCATTTATTTATTTCATTCTGTCTTATTTTCCCCCACAACTTCAGAAGCTGTTTCACCCTCTTTCCTTTTCTCTCCTTGTCTAGATTGTCATCTCAGTCAGGCCCATTTCTTTCTGATGGCTGCTTTTCACCCCCTCATTGCTCTTACTTTTCACCTCTTCTCCCCACTTTGCAGTCCCAGCTTTTCCCTCTCTCTGTTTAACTCTGTACATTCCCATTTCTCTCCCTGGGACTGGTATGACCTCCCAGTTCTTTCCTCCTTGTCTAACTATTCCATCTTCCCACTCCACATCCATTCCATAATTACATGATAAATTTTTTTGCTTCCATAGACAGCGATGGACCTTCTGCAAGAGATGTCTTCTCCTCCTTTAATGAGCAAAGTGTAGCTCCTTTCTCAATCTTGCCCATGAGCTATCAGGAATCTGGTGAAGACCCCATTCTCTGGTTTTTGCCTGGTCTCTGGCTTCCCTCCAGCAGTGAGAGCTATCAGTCCTGCCTCTAAGATTGGAATACACTAACAGTTCTTCAGCTTTGCTTCATGCTTGAGTAGTCTCCCCATGAAATAATGATTGCCGCTCTTGGCAAGTCATGTAAAGGTTTCATTTCCCTAACAAAGGCATGGGTAACATTCTTTTTAATGTTGAAGAAAATTCTCTGTAATATTGTCCCTTTTTCCTTTATGTTTACTGGCATAATTCCCATAGCCTTTTCCCTAATAAATACTATGCAGAAAAATAACATGGCAGGTTTCTAGCTACTGCTTGACTTCTAGCCAACTAGGTCCAAGTCATGCCCCGCAGACTTCAGAAATTTGTACAAATTGCTAAATTGGTTGTTTTACTCATCTGGTTTCCAAGCTAAAATCTTACACTGGAAGTTGCCCATGGCAGGCAGAGGTCAGTATCCCTTATTGCCTCGAGTTATTCACTGAAGTCAGCAGACATAAGAGGTAGAAAGATATAATTCACCCCAGAAAAAAAAAAAAAGAAAGTAAATCTGCTAATACTGTTCCATGATGCTGAGAAACATCATGTAAAGAAGAAAAAAGTGCAATCAGTGTTCACGTGTTAAAGAGTATATCCCATTCAGTGAAAGCATTAAGGGCAGGGTAGACACTGATCCTATTGACCTTTAAACTGTCCTTAAAGTTTTTAAATGTCCAAGTCATCTTCTACGTAGTTATTTTAAGTATATTTCATTCTAGGTCATAGGGAACCAACACAGTTTTGGGGAGCATTCCTGTGGTATTGTCTCCATCAAGTCCTGTGTTAGCAGTTTTAAGAATACCAAGGAAGAGGGCTGCAGAGTGCTGCCTTCTGGATATTAAAAGGAGTTTTTCTTCACTATTATTTCCTAGTAAGGGCTCTCTGTTTCAAGAGTACTAGATCTCCAAGGACCACGCCAAATTAAATACTGTGAAATTCTCTCTGAATTAGGCACAGAGGTGTGAAGTATAAATTAAATAGTTTGAACCAAGACACTAATTCAATAAAAACCACATTGAGATTACCAGTTTGCAACTTTTTGCAGCTTGTTGTTGTCAATAGCACAGGATGAAAGAGAAGTATGAATTAAAGATTGCACCAGTGTTTTGCAAATACACAGGAATGAAATTAAGATGAGCTCAGCACAAATGGCTGATCAAATGTCAGACTGTACAACTCCAAAGATAAGTTTTAAAGACTTATTTAAAGGTCATAACTTCTTTAAACCTTGCAAAAAGCATTTCATGTGACAGGAAATTTTCTTGTGATGTACAGCAGAATTATACAAACATGTATTACAACTTCATTTGCCTGGCGTTTTGAGATAGCATGTCATGTTTGCAGCTTAGTTGAAACTGAGGGGGGAGTTGGGAGGCACGTCCTATTCCTGAGGGTAAAATGTAATTTTCTAATAAATAAGGAGTGAGGATGGAGGAAAATGTAAATCCCTCAGACATTCTGAATTCCATCATGACTTTGATGTGTGATTGTTTAATTATTTCCTGAGGGGAAAAAATGTCACCTTGTATTTAGGGAATAGTAGTTTGGAAGATTTGGTGAAGGCGTCCTAGAAAATGTTTGTAGGGATGCAGTGACTCTTTGGGAGATACAGCTGCTGTTTGTAAGATAGCCTGCCCCTCAGGTCCCCTCATTCATTACAGGAATAACACAGCCTTCTCAATTCAACACGAATAATACACTGTAGGTTTCTCAGTAGCTAAATTTCTGTAGCGCTAGGGAAAAATACTTGGGAACGGGAATCTGCTGGAATGCATCTGAGCAGTGCGAGGCAGCTGCTGTTGCAGCCCAGCTGTAATGGAAACACTGACCCAGATTCTCCTCTAAGAGGCATCGTTGTTCCTTTGTGCCTCCATGCAAGTCAGTGCAAAGTTATTCCACGTGCTTAGTGACAGAAATGGATGATGTGGAGGAGGATTCACAATACTTGCTTTTCTTTTTCTAGTCTGATTTTTCTTTTCTTTTCCAAAACTATGAATTTAAGAAGGCATCACTTTCAGAAAGTGTTACAAAACCAAGTGGGCTGTTTATTTGTTCCGCAACATCGGTGTGAGATGACCAGGTTTATTTGCTAGGGTTGTGACCTCAGGTGTCCTCTATGTGAGTCAGTAATACTCTGGATATCTTGCACTGGAAGTAGCACACAATTGTAAAGTGAATATCTGATGACTTCTTCACACTTTGTTGTGTCAGGAAGTCAACCATCGGTGCATCAGCAACGGTGTTCCAGTCTGGATGAGCAGAACGCTCTTGAAGCAAACCCCATAACTGCTAGGCAGCTTGCTATGGCTTGATTCCCTTCATGGACTGACCTCAGTGTGTTGCCAAGCTAAGATGCAAGACATCCTTCAGGAGACAGCCCAAAATAAACTGTAGCTGTGGGTGGACATTCAGCTCCCCGACATTGATTGAGCACGAGTTGAAAGTAACCCTCCCCTGCAAGCACGTACCATGCTGATGCTGCATGGTCTGTACCAGGTATTTTGATCTACAGACTCATTCCCGTTGTGCAGGTCTACTTGCCAGCAGAGGAGTAGCAGGACACTCAGCAGGTTACCAAATGGAGGTGTGTTTCAAAGTGATAACATGCCAGAGCTTGGGCAGTTATCTGTTCTTCCACCTCTCACTAAGTCACCCCTGGCCTCAGGATTTCACTATACAATCTGACTTTGTTCCTCAAAGGGCAGGCAAGTAAAAAGGAATACTAGTAAAAAGACTATCTGGAAATAAAGACTACAAGTACTTTTAAGTTAAATATGCAGTGCTCTTTCTACCAGAAACTACAAGGGAAGCGCCAAGCTTTCACATATGTAATTTTCCTCAATCTAAGGCTAACCAACTTTTGTATGCAAATACAGGAAAGGAAAAGAATGGGAAACAGATGTACCCAGAAGGAACTGGAGTTCCATGGGAGACTGGAAAAGAGTTTTTTTAGAAGAAAAAAACATAACAGAACCATTCAAATGAAAGCTAATAAGTATTATTAATGTAAGAGCTATTTCCTTTGAAATGAATTGGTAGGAAACACTAAGTTGCAGAGATTACAGTAGGGCTAGTGTTTTCCGCCTGGAATGTCTCAGGATTCCATCAGGAAAGGTGAAATATAATACTGTGTTTTGCATAAGCAAACTTCATGTCGAGGTATTTGAGTTTACTGACTGGAACAGAAACCACAGGATGGTATTATGCTGGTACAGCACCTCTGAGAAATTGTGCTTAGAAGACTGGCTTCTGGACTTCGTGTCACACTTTCTTCTCTCTGGTGGTGAAGGATGGGAAGGGTAGGTACTTTAGGCAATCTGCTCTGCAGGAACACAAAAATTAATTCCATGTCAAAGCTTTGCTTTCATGATGCTCACCACATTGTCTTTCATGAGACTGCCACACCATTGTTGGAACGAGAAAAATTTTAACTGTTTAAGTTTAAAATATTGGCTAATATTTGGAATGTATTTCATTCCATTTCATGGTCAGAATTACCAAATTTTAAGTTCTAAATTTCAGTCAAGACCAATCATGAACATGTGGCGAAGCACCCTGTGAAAACATTTTGTACTGTCAAAACGAGACTCTGGCAGACTCAGATTACATGTGTCCATAGCAGAGCTGGCACGGGCAGTGGCAACGAGGCATACCATGCTTGCTCTTCTTTGCTGTCATCCTGGAGGGTGACAGCCATGAAAGACAGCCTGAGCTGATTTCTTAGCCTTTCACACATGTTGCCATTAAGACATCAGCTTCTGAGGAGGGGAGGTGGTGCCAGCCTCCCCGTGCAAAGCAGTGTTAAGGAAACTCTTACATGTTTCAAACTTGCCAGTGAAAAGAATTATGGAAGTGGCAACTTCTAATGGCTTAGGTGCAAGCTGTTGACATTAGTTAGTACAAGCTAATGAATTCGTCTGGTCCCACAAAGCATAATTAAAGTTTCCTGGGAACTGTAGCACAGAAGCTAGGACACCTCAGCAGTACCAGAGAGACGTGAAAGGGTGGGTTGTGCTCTGTCATAAAATATTATGGAAAACCATCCCCTTGAAGTCAGGCTTTTGAAGTTGAAGGATCCTTGCCAGCTTTGGCCACTCTCTCCACTTGAAACTCCTTTCCCCCATTTCAAATAATGGGGAAAAATATCACTGAAACATGATTAAGACTTATGACACACTCAGTTACTATGGTGGGAACATCACGGTTTCATCAAGTACAATATTTTGTGTTCAGTTTGGGTGAAATGTGCTAAACTACGCCCCTCTGAATGACAGGAAGAGAAACACTGAATATCCAGCTATGGCCCAAGACAGGTTCAGTGAAAAACAGTGTGTGAGCATGTTAATTGAAATTTATAGTTGTTCATGTGTAGAAGGGGCCATAAGGACACTTCAGAGATTTTTCAAAGTGTGCAGCTTTGCAACTTGCACATTTTTAATACAGCTCTTATTTTTTTCAAGTCATCTTGAATTTCAGCACAGTAGCAGAGAACGAAAATGAGCAAATGCTGCTCCTGACAAGATTCTCCATCTGGCATAGTTTTTCCATGTAATAGTGTTAGAAAATGTCAGCTGTCACTTGCAAGTGAATATGTGAAGGTTCAGCTGCCTAAATTTATCATGGAAGGTGACAGACCTAGAGAAATTTGTCCAAGACTTCGTTTCCAACAGCTGCCGCATCTTAGGATGAAGCATGTCTCCTCTCTGCCACTCAGTTATCTTCCAAAACGTAGTTGGGCAGCTGCTAAATTTTAGCCAGCCCCACTGCTGTGATACAGCTCTCCAGTCAGCTGGGCAATTCTCCCTTGTACTCATGGGGGCACTTCTAGGTGGGAAGGCTTCAAGCTGAAAGAGAGTAGGTTTAGATTAGATGTTAGGAAGAAATTCTTCCCTCTGAGGGTGGTGAGGCCCTGGCACAGGCTGCCCAGAGAAACTGTGGCTGCCCCTTCCCTGGCAGTGTTCAAGGTCAGGTTGGATGGGGTGTTGGGCAACTGGGGCTAAGATGATCTTTGAGGTCCCTTCCAACCCAAAGCATTCCATAATTACTATGATTTCTAAGGCTTGTACCCCAGCATAAACTGATGTGTTCTGGCCTGTCCTGTGCAGAGAGGCAGCCTCACAACAGCCATCCATTTACAGCACACATCCAGTACCATGCCCACGTTTCTGTTTCTGTGCAGGTAACTCAAGGTTGGGGTGGTGGGAAAAACCCTCTGACCTCCTGGGACAGGGTATGAGAGGGCTGGTTCGGGCAGTCACACAATGCTGCCTCCTCCCTCCCATCTCCATTTTTAACAGATATAAGGGTGCAGCAACATCTTCAGCCACACCTAGACAGTCCCATTCCTCATGGCTGTGGAGCAGCCACTGATGTGAGCATGGGCTCCTCTCTGCAGACAAGGCTGCTTGCTGGGACCAGCCCATGTGCCCCGCACAGGACAGGGCTGGGCTAGGGGAGAGCTGCCCAGCCTGGGCCAAATCTAGGCAGCATCTGCACCACAGGAATAGGGGCTTGCCCGGCTGCCCCAGTTCATATCACGGCACTGCTTAGTGTACCAGTACAACTGGTGACACTACTGCTGGCAGGCAGGCTGAACTGTCACTCTGGGAGGAAAGGGGGCAGAGATGCTCTGACTCAGAAGCCAGCTGTCCTGCTAATTCACAGGTTGAAGATGCAGCACTTGCTGACCTAGAGCCAAGTGCTGGAATTTTTAGGAAGTTGTTAAATAGGAGAAACATTGACCAAACCCGGCCAGCTCACAGGGGTCTCCAAATCTATATAAAGACAATGTATGAATGCACAGTCTTAAGTTTGGTGTAAAACCTTAATTACAAGAAGCCTGAGACCAAGGTCTGAAGAAATTAAGCCCATAAGCCTGTAGAAAAGGAACAAAAGAAAAGGGATAGCCACACCAGAATATGTTTTATTACTACTTCAAATTAAAACCTGCAACCCTTTGGCGGTACTGATATCTGTCCTTATTCTGAGAAATGGCTTCCTTATAGAGTCTGCAGATAAATCTAGTAGCAAATTCAGGAGTGGGATATTTCCTATGTTCCACAGCCTCAGTGAGAATTTATAGCAGCATTTGACAGAATTTCTACCTGAGGGTCATTGCATCTTCATTGCAGGCCTTTGTTGAAGACATCCAATTTTGCCCAATGGCTCACACAAAGCAGGATGAATTACAGCATTTCTGAGGTGGGGGCTGTGGGGGTTTAAGGCGTGGTACAAACAAAGCAAAAAGGAAACCCCAGGCTTCTTCCTGACACTTGGCACCACTTTATTCCTGCAACCAGCAGGAAGAGCTATCGCTTCTAAACGTCACCTAAACACCTGTATGTATCATATCACAGAAGCACGTGAGCAAGAAGACCTTAAGGGTATTCCCACAAGATGGCTTCTCGCTGCACAGGTACACTGGGAGGCACCAGCATATTTTTGGAACTGGGCTTTTAATTGCAGATAACCTGTTTCACCCAGGGTTAAAATTTAAGGAACAATTTGAAGCTCCTGGGAAATTCAAAGCGCAAATGGCGTAAGCTGATGTTTGGCTATTTCAACCAGAGCAGTCTAAAAAGCTGAGCTGCCCAGGACAACGTGGGACTGCAGCATAGGAACTCTGTAAGCCAGTTATTTCCTTAGCTGAAACTGATTTTTCTTCAAAAAGACAAGACATATCTGGCTACTCAAGTGCAGTACCTGGGAGCACTAGAAGCCTGTAACTTAGAGGAATTTCCAGTTTTGGATGTATCCAATAGTGGTATAATAACTATTAGACAAGAACTCTCAAGGATATCTTGGAATGTTAAATAAATAGCTACTGAATTAAAAAAAAGAAAACTGAAGAGGCAAGCATTGCAAACTTGGGTAACAGCTGACTGTGCTGTTTCATTTACAGCTGCTTTGGAGTCCATCAGAACAATTTGCTGGGAGAAAAGTAAAATTTATTTGGGGGATTTTCTTTTCTGTCTTTTTTAAAACCAACATAAACAAAATTAATTTTCCAACTGGAAAGAAACTTCTCCCTCTTAGTAACCATGCAGCTTTGCTCCTTTATTTAACTAAAAGTTTCTATAAAAAATAGCGAAATGTTTCCAGTCATGCAGCTCAAATGTATACGGTTCAGGCCTGAGTTGTGTTTTTTCAATATGGAGATTATCTGTGGGATGAAGTTCCATTTTTCCAGAGGACCTAGGAAAAACAAAGTGTTGTGGACACTGCAGAGTAGCAAAGCAATTCTTAATCAGCTCTAAACCTGCAGACTTCATGGATGCTACCAGCTCTCAGCTGCTTCTCATACTTCTGTGAACACGTTGCAGGATGCAGAGAATGATCTTGCCATTTAACTGAGAAAGCCAAGGATTTCAAAGCTTTTTTGAAATCTGAACGGGGCCTACAGCAACTTTGAAAAGTGTATCTTTCTTTTTCAAAAAGATTTTTAATGACACAAAAGCAGTTAAATTCACCTATATGAGCCTTCTTTCAGGGAAAAATGTGCATTGATTCAAAAATGGTTGCTTACTCAGCTGCCTCAAATATTTAGAAACCAAGAGGTTGACTTTGGGTTTAATTGCATTTGATTAATTAGCTTACATTCACCCTGACATAGGTTAAAGGTATATTCACAAGCATCAGATGGAAGCCAGTATAGATCACCAGCAAGCGGTGGCTGAAGCTGCCATAGAATTCACATCGCTTTGACAAATCAAAGGATCAAATGTGGGATCAAATCTGAAATGGGGACAAGATGGTTCCCAAAGAAAATCAGCAGAATGATTGGTTATCTAGACAAAAGAGTAAGGACTGAAAATACTAGGTTGGAGAGGATTTGGTGGGCATGGGGAATCAGACTCATGTTAGCTCATGCTAGGCATCTGCTGTGTTGATGTCATCACCTGAGCATAATCCCAATGATAAAAGTAGAGAAACAGACATTTCTGAAACACAGTTTTTCTATTGTAAATAAATCTCAGGCTGAAATGAATAGTTACCTGCAAGCACATCTGTTACTACTGCTGTTATTACTGTAGATGTCTAAAGTGAGATGAAATTTACCCTGCCCTAGGTGTTCATATTAAAGGTAGCTTACAAAGGCTTTTTGTTCAAACTCTACAGAGAATACCAGGCTATTTATCAGCATAGGAGTTCCTTGAGATAGTTTGCTGAGCTTGGCAGGATTACTTGTGAGACATTTCCTTAGACTTCCCCATAAAAGTCTTCCTCAGATGAGGTGTGCCACCGTCTCAGGGCATTCTTGTGTAGATCAACATGTCAAGAAACCCTAATCTTTCTAATTACAGCAACAGGGTTTAGGTTCCACAAGTAAGGTAGCCGGGGTAGGGGACAACACAAGGGAATCTGAGTACAAACAGCCAACATACCTACACTCAGTCTAACCCTGATGTGGTCCCAGCTACACTATGAAGCGACCCAGAAAAATATACTCGAAGGAGAAGCAAAGGATACCAATAGCCCTTAGGAATATGTGCTCTTTGTGCCGGTGTTTATATGTACATTAGCCACTGCTTTCCTCTATTTCAGCTGAAAATAAATCCCTCAGGGTAAGAGCATCCAGATGAATTACAAAGTATGACTCTTCTGAGTACTTAAGGGTGCTTTATAGGCTCTTACGTTCTAATTTGCACTTCTGAAATGGTTTGTATTTTTTTTTATTTTGTTCTCTTTCTTCTATGTGCTCCTCAATTTAGTATCAGAAAGGATAACTTTGCAGAAAGTAATGCCAATGAATGAATGATCCCACCTTTCATGAGATTTCATACACAGCTTTTGCTCTGACAGATAACAAAATCTGAATATCCACTAGTTTTTGGCTGCCCTGAGGAACCTTCACCATCCTGTGAAGATAGAATGGAAGAAGAAAGAAAAGTAATATAACAAAACAAAACAGAAAGAAGATAGAAAGGGAAGACAAGATATTATTAAAGAGAGTAATACTTTTTTAAATTATTCCTGAATTTATTCTGACTATTTTTTGTCTCAAATTTTTTCTTTCCCTTTTTCCTTTGCTACTTTGCATTTTTTGTGTCTTCCTGGCTGTTTGTCCAAAGTTCTGCTAAAGGTCTCATGGGTTGGATCTCCAGCCAGCCTTCAAATTGTTTCTATAATAAAGCTACCCAAAGTTCCAACCTTACACAGCTCCCTCTTTACTGGGTTTGTATCGCAAACATAAGATACTGAATAATGACAGATACATGTTTGTGCCAAACTCTGCAGTTTGCCTCAGATGGGTTCATGGCTTTGTTTATCGCTGCTCAAAACCAGATCAATATGCATCTTACGGCTGTTAAATACCAAGATATGCGCTATGGCATCCTCTCCCTTTCCTGACTTCAGGCTTTTAGAAACCTCATTAAAATGACTTTCAAGTAACCCCTTCTCCAGTCACCACTTGCTATATTCTCAAGTGTATGTGGTCCTGTTAAAGGGTATGAGCTACAGTTTCATGAGTCCCATGTGCCTTTTTACTAAGGAAACACAGTTGTCTCTTTTTCTCTGTTCTTTCCTTCCCCAGGGAGACAAAAACCTGGGGATGCAGTCTCTCATGCAAGCTCATATCTACCGACTCTCTTCTACAATGCTTCGTCAGACTGACCTCAGTCCCAGGGAAGATCATGGAGAGAGTCATCTTGGGAGCTATCATGCAGCAGATGTGTGATGGCCAGGAGATCAGGCCTAGCCAAAGTGGGTTTAGAAAAAAAAGGTAGATCCTGTCAAACTAACCTGATCACCTTCTATGACCAGGTGACCCACTTAATGGATGAGGGGAAGGCTGTGGATGTGATCTACCTGGACTTCACTAAAGCCTTTGACACCGTTTCTCACAGGGTTCTGATTGAGAAACTGGCTGCCACTGGCCTGGACAGGTGGACCCTCAGCTGGGTTAAAAACTGGCTGGATGGACGGGCCCAAAGGGTGGTGGGAAATGGAACAAAATCCAGCTGGAGGCCGGTCACGAGTGGCGTCCCCCAGGGCTCAGTCCTGGGTTCAGTTCTGTTCAACATCTTTATCAATGCCCTCGATGAAGGGATTGAAAGTTTGCAGGTGACACTAAGCTGGGAGGAAGAGTTGATCTGCCTGAGGGTAGGGAGGCTCTTCAGAGAGATCTAAACAGACTGGGCTGATGGGCTGAGATCAATGGCTTGAGGTGTAACAATGCCGAGTGCTGCACATGGGACATAACAACCCCATGCAGCGCTACAGGCTTGGGGGAGGCTGGCTGGGGAGCTGTCAGGCAGAGAAGGACCTGGGGGTGTTGTTTGACTGCAGGCTGAATGTGAGCCAGCAGTGTGTCCAGGTGGCCAGGAAAGCTAATGGCATCCTGGCTTGTATCAGAAATAGCGTAGCCAGTAGGTCTAGGGAGGTGATTGTGCCCCTGTACTCTGCATTGGTGAGGCTGCACCTCGAGTACTGTGTCCAGTTCTGGGCCCCTCACCATAAGAAGGACATTGAGGTCATTGAGTGAGTCCAGAGAAGGGCAACCAGGCTGGTGAAGGGGCTGGAGGGCAAATCCTATGAGGAGCGGCTGAGGGAGCTGGGGATGTTTAGCCTGGAGAAGAGGAGGCTGAGGGGAGACCTTATCACTGCCTACAGCTACCTGAAGGGAGGTTGTAGGGAGGTGGGTGATGGTCTCTTCAGCCAGGTGACAGGAGGCAGGACAAAGAGAGATGGCACAAAGCTGTGCCAGGGCAAGGTCAGATTACATGCTAGGAAGAAAATTTTCAGTGTAGGAGTTGTCAGGGCCTGGAACAGGCTGCCCAGGGTCGGGGGTTGAGTCACCATCCCTGGATGTGCTTAAAAGACAGGTAGATGAGGTACTCAGGGATATGGTTTAGCACAGGACAGGAACGGTTGGACTTGATGATCTTAAAGGTCTTTTCCAACCTTGTGATTCTGTGATTCTGTGTGATTCTGTCATTGGAAAGATAAAAATGGCAAAACTGGACTACAAATGATGCAAGTACAAAGAAGTTCTGACTGGTTTTCTGTAATACTGGTTTTCTCGCTTTTCTACAATGAAAATATTATTCCCTTTGGTATGTTTATTGGAGTTGCAACTTCTCTTACTTAAACTGTCTTGAAGGAAGCTACCTAATACTCTAAAGAGAGACATCTAACTGGAAAAAATTACACACATTTTCATGTGTATGTATTCATATGAGAGAAAGAGGGAAGACACAGAACCACAGACTGGTTTGGGTTGGAAGGGACCCCAAAGCTCATCTAGTTCTGCCCCCTGCCATGGGCAGGGACACCCTCCACTAGCCCAGGTTGCCCAAAGCCCCATCCAACCTGTCCTTGAACACTGTCAGGGAGGGGGCAGCCACAGCTTCTCTGGGCAGCCTGTGCCAGGGCCTCACCACCCTCTGAGGGAAGAATTTCTTCCTAATAACTAATCTTAATCTATCTTCCTTCTTTTAGTTTAAAGCCATTACCCCTTATCCTATCACTACACTCCCTGATAAAGAGTCCCTTTCAGCACATTGTACAGAAAGATGCTTTCTGTGTGAAAACAGCTGCTGGCAATCTGAAGAAGTGTTCCTGTGAATTTCACGCATCAAGTCCCTGTTGTTTGGATCTGCATGGACAGACCCTGCCCTCTAAAGAGTGGCTGTCCATATCAATGCAAAGCAATGGACTTTGTAATAACGCTGAGAGCCCAAGTTTGTTCTCCAAGATGGCATTTTTCCAACTTATATCAGTAACAAGGCAAATTTTAACCAGACAGATTTATTTATATGGGTTAGTAAAGACTTCTTACGTGTGATAACTTTCCCACAGGAACAGCTTTTGAGATAGCTGCCAAATGAAAATTGAATGCCGTGATGCCATGTTTATTTATGCATCTGTTATCACTGCTCTTATTTACATGATCCTGGTAAAATTGTATGTGTTTTACAGTGCTGACACATTTTTTATTGCACGTTTGAAGCATTAAGTTCATATTGATGGAGCTAAGTGGTAAAAAGCCTTCTGTTCGGCCTTTTTGAACAGAATATGTGAGTTCACACATTTCCATTGGGAGATGAGAGTTCACACAACTTCAGAAGCTCCAGGTGCTCTCTAGTGTCATTTCAGAGATCATTTTCATGAACGCCCATCCTGAGACCCACCCATATCTGCAGCCATATTACACCTCCAGATGGTGCTAGGAAGGTGAATGGGGGGTGGGGGTGAGATATCAAAGCTATTGTGTCAATACTGCAAATTACTTATGGGGGAAACTTTAACAGTCTTTGAAAGATGTTAGGTTTCTGCACTCCCACCTTTGCCCTAACCAGTTTCTGCATTTACTTACTGCACTTGGCACTAAAAGTCATCCGTGATAAGCTCCACTGAAGGGACAGATACTCCTTGAATATTCATAGTTTATATAGTCTAGCAAAGCACAGGCTGAAGAAGGATACGATTGCTCTGTTAAACACTTCTGTGGAGTAAATACCATGGGAAGATGAAATATTTATGTAAAAGAGGAAAGCTGGCTTAGGACCAAATGCACAGGCACCTAGTCCTGAAGTGGGTTTGTATTTGGCCTTTTGAAAGGGGCAAAACGATCAGTTGGCAGATAGTTATACCAGATAATGAGAGAGGCTAAAATAATAGGTTTCTGAGGAAAGCAGGAAACAGACTCAATAGCCTAATAGGTTCCTTCCAGACCATGTTTTTAGATGCTTCTGGTGCTTGTAATTTTCTCTGTCTCTCTAGCATCATTTGTCATCCTGTGTTGTAAATAGTTTCCCAGTTTAGTGGAGAAATATAATGGCTCCATTAAGGGAGGCTTATTTCAGACAAATGAAATTAACAGCAGTCTTGTGTTGCTTAGGGATAATATTCTTTTGCCTACTACATAGATATTTTTTCATTCTTCTACCAGATTTTCAAGCGCTCACATTCTTTCTCTTGTGTTTTGGAATCAAATCAATGATCTGTGTGCAGATCATTTCAGCAAGTAGCTGTGAGATTGGATATTTAGATTAAATAACTCTAAAAGTAAAGACCAAACAGTGTTCCCAAACAGATGTTTGCCTTTTCTGTACAAACACAGAAAATCCCACGACTTAGCTAGTGGATAAACCCGTCTGCTGAAGTGCTGTGTGCATCAGTTGCCTGCTTCCTACACAGACTGTAACCCATGCAGATCTCCTTTCTGACTTGGAAGTTTTCCAGAATTCTTCAGGATGAATGAGTCTGTAACACTCAGTTTTAGTGTGTGTTTTTTTAAGGGCTGTAATTGTCCTCATTCAGGACTAGCTCCAACAGAATCCAGGTGTGAAACTCCCTTCCCAGTGCCTGTCTTACACACAGAGAGGGTGGGAGCTGGCTGGCAGGAGAGGCTGAGCCTAGGGGGTGGATGAAGACTCTAGTCCCTTCCATGATTCAAGTGCCCAGGTCAGGGCTGGGAGAGGGCATGTTATCAAGGACAATGTGTGGCACAATGAGTGGAGTCCTGCAGAATGAAACAGCTGGAGTTGAGTATCCTATATTAATTTCATTCGCATTTGGGGCGAGCTAGTGTGCACAAGGTAAGCTGGGTGTGCTCTGGCAGTGTGTCTTTTGGCTTTGTGTCTACTGAAAGAGTTTGCTTTGAGAGATCCCTCTGCAATGTAAACCAAAGTGTAGTTAAGTAGTGACAACTGAGACATTTACTCAAAAAAGGCACTCCTGATGTGAAACAAAGCACAAACATAGGCCACCCTCTCCCTGCTTTGGCTTCAGAGTCAGATTTCTCTCAGGTTGGCACCTACTGCTGTCATTTGAAGGAATTGAGGAATATCTATTGGAATCCCAGGGAAGAAGGCGTGAAAAGCTCCAGTTTAACACTTGCAACACTTGGAGTTGAGCTCTCCGCCACCAAGGAGAGTGGCACCTCCACCTTCAAACTCAAGTTCTGTTTCTGTACCGAGGGAATACAAGGAGCATGGCACATAAAAAGAGGGCACTTGAAGGACACACATTTCGTGGAGGAGAAGTCTGAGATTCTGCTTTTCTTTTAAACAAGGCTTGATTCAATGTGAAAGACAAAGATGCCCTCAAGCATGAATCCAAGGATGCAGCAGCATGAAGATTCCCCCAGTTAGGTGTGTTGAGATGGGAAGCACCGTCTCATACTGAGACAAATGGGATTTAGCTTCTGTGTGATGGCCTGCGGTGCAGTGAGGAGTTAAAGGGGCTAATTTGCTCACTGGTGCTACAATGGCTGTAGTAGCACTGTTGATATGAGAAATACCTGCAGGATCTCTGCCCTGCTCTTCACTGCACTGTGTAAAGTGACTGCTGGCTTCCCAGACACCAGCTGGGGTAGGCCACTCACTGTTAGGCACTGTTCCTGGTGGATGCAGAAACAGGGTCACAGACGGCTTGGGAAACCTCCCATGAAAGGACAGATGTCTAAGATCCTGATTGGAAACCTGGTTTTTGGTGTGTGGAGATCTCTGATTCATGCACTTGGATGTTGCAACCAGAGTCCAGTCAAGCCTTTCTTTGAATGGAAACTTTTTTAAAAGCTTACTCAACATCCCCCACCCAGTTCAACAGAAGTAGTGGCACCAATGGCAGCAGCAGTCTGAAGCAGCAAAATGCTACTGGAGGAGAGCATCAATTGTTACAGGTGACATGAACTCACCCTGCTCTGCTGGCCGTCACACAAAACCAACAAGAGTATGTCTGACTAACTTACAGAAAATTCATTTTAATAGAAATGTGTGACCAAAGCATGTAATTTGGTTTAGCACCTATTTGAGCTGTACTGCTAATGAAAGTACTGGGAAGAAAGCTATATGTAGAGAGACAGCAAAAGAAAACATAATCTCCTGCTAATCCAACGGGATTTAGCAATGTATGGTAGGTGTCTTCCAGCTTTTATTTCTCAGACCCTTAACTGGAGCTCTTTCACTCTTTATTAGGAATGCAGACATCTTGAGAAGGCTGAAAGAAAGTACAAATTGTGATCATGAAAATCTTATCCTTGATGGATAATCAAGTCTGCTAAAGAAGTAAGTAGAACTTTCAGGTAGATTTTTAACATTTTTCTTGATAGCCCAATATAATTAGCGTTGAAGTAATGGAGAAATGGGCACAAATAGTGAAGTTTAACACATACAACACCTGTACCCTGATTGTTCACGCAAATAAAAGATGGCTCTTGCCTTCTGTTCTAGTGGGGAAAACAGACTGGGTGCAACAGGCTGTAAATGTGAGATTAGATGTATGAGCACTGAAAATCTCAGATTAAACCTACTGAACTTCATGAACTTTCAAAACTCTCTGTTCTTTTTCTTGAGTAGCTCTGAGACTGTATATCTAGATATATACATAAAACAGAAACACTTGTGACGAAATGACTGGCTAGAATATTTGCTACAAAGCTATGGGAATGAGAAAAACTGCATCAACCTAATGTATTTTTTGAAATGGAAGAAAATCAGGGTCTTACATCAACACCTGAGTGACACAAAAACTAGGAAAGGAGAAGTTAATTTGTTTTTCTGCCTAGGTACTTTGACATCATACTTGGTATTTTTAGATCCCAAGTTTTTTTGATAAATTACATTTTTTAGTACTTTGGGTCCCAGTCAAAGTAATACAACTCAGTAGAAATATACAGGCACAAAACTGTGCCATAGAAAAATGTTTCAGAACAGTTTTATTTTCCACTTTTTACATTCTCAGATTGCTTCCTGGACAGGGAAATGTTCCCAAAAGATATGGGTGTAGAAACACAGTGGTAAATTGCATCCAGTGTGTATGTCTTCTCCATCAGCTCTGGTGAAATCTATATTCAGGAGAGTATGTAATTATGTTATAAATAGAAGAAAAAAACACATCAGAGAAGAATGGTTCTGCAGTCTCCAGAAAGAATAATGTGTCTTCAAGCCAGCTTTGCAGGAAGAGGTGGATCCACTGCTTTGTTTTCATTCCAAACATTTGTGGTTGGACATTCAAGGATCCTAATCCACAGCTTCATTTCCATTCCCAGTAGAGGTTGTGGCTGGCAAAATGGATATGCTCTACATGCTCACTGGCCTTAAACTATCTCTAGACAATATTTTCTGTGTCAAGAATTATTTTCAAATGGATTAACTCCTTCTATGTGCCAAGACCTTTTTTCAAGAGATTGTGATTTCAACATAACTAACAGACATGGCTACTCTCAGATACACTTTAACAGTTAAAAATAGCCAAATTAAAACCAATGGATGCCTTAGAAAACTGCCTAACATCTGTGTGTTTGGGATTGATTTATTAACTGATTTGGAACTCACAACCTTGATTATTTTCCTTGGCATCCCTCGGCAACCCAAGGTTTGACTACTTAACCTTGTCTGGCCAAAGCTCTGTATGCCTGTCATGATATTCTCTGTTCCCTCAAAGGTAAGAGAGGATGCAGTCAGGCTCCTGAAGAGTGAAGAGCAGACAATTTTCTCATTTTAGCTAGGTCACAGGTTAAGGGTCATTTCTGCCTCTGAGGACAGTGACTGCTTATACCATCAGTTCCACCTGCCTCAATGATACCTCTTTTCTTTTTCCCTTTAGCAAAGATGTAGAGATCATGCAAACTTGACAAAGTTTTACTAGATTGTAGGGGTTGAGCAGCCTCTTACACAAAATACTAATTTTTAATGAAGTTCAGCCATAAATAAAGTATGAAAGAACCCTTTTGATGGGTGAGCTGTCTTTATAGCTTCTTGTGAAATGATTTCCTGAAAAGCTTGAAAGCTATTGCTAGTTAGTGTCAGCAACTGTAGCTGGTCTCTTGGCTCAGGCTGATTAACTGACCATCTTTAAACTTCCATGCAAAACCTCCTCTTGTTTGTTTAAAGCTGAAAATGCTGTTTCCAGCTACGGTGTTAAAATATGATGAAAACAAGCAAACAAGAAGACTTGCCTCAGGGTGATGGTGACAGCCTTTTACCCATGGCCCCCATGGGGACTCTGTAGTGATAATGATGGGTACCCTATGGCTTCCAAACTCCTTGAACATTTTTCAGCTGGGTGTCATTGCTGCAAGCGTGTGGGCACGCGTGCCAAGAGCAGGCACTGGTGCAGTGATCCAACAGCAGCAAGTGTAGACATCTACCAGGCATCAGAGATGAAGTATTCAGCACACATCAACCAGGCTGCATTTACAAATTTCAGCCCTTCATAATGTCAGCCAGTACCCAGGAGGCTTTTTGAGCCTGAAGACAAACAGACAGACAACAGATTTAAGAATGTTTTCTGTTCCTTCGTCTGAATTAGCAGAGTGACTCAGAAAGGTTTTAAGGCAACGTTACTGGTACTGCACACTAATACCCTTAAACCCAGGCACACTTAACCAGGTGTATGTATTCCAGACCACTAATTTTACCCATGTGAGGTTGCAAGATATATGACTGGAAATTAACTACAAACACTTTATCAAATACGTTGGTGTTCATAAACTCTGTGTGTGTGTGTGCATGCAATTGGTAAAAACAAAGATGTAAATAACCTCATAATTTTAATAGTATCTGCTAAGCTACCTATTTTTAAAGCTATGAGAGCTCCCTTTATAACAGGATCCAAAGCAAAGGCAATTATGTGCATAAACATTGAGTACAGCATCATGAGTCACTTCAGATGTTTTTTTTTTTAATGTGTTTCACACCTGCAGATGCGGAGGTGCTTTGTACCTCGTGAAAGAGTGTCAGCAGATACCAAAGGAGAAGGTTATCCACAAAAGAACCTCTGAAGAAGCCTTGTAACTATTTGCTTCACCTTCCACACACCTGAGATTGAAATAATGATGACCTGCATCTCACAAGAATGGGGAGTTCTCTGAAAGTGATAAGTATTAAACAAAAAAACTTTATAGATTTCACTGGAGAGCAAACTCTTACAGAGTTGTCAAAATTTCCCACATCTCTTCTTTCATAGATCCAAAAGTAATGAGACTGAATTTCATGTCTGACTACAGCTGTGAGTTAGTGGAAAACACAAAGATAAGAAGAAAATAAATCTGACCACACAAAACCCCCCATATTTTTTTCCCAATCTCCCCAAACAGTGATTAAACAGTTTTAAGTAAAATTATTGAAGAAAGATGTTTCCAGGGTACTAATTGTTCTTAATTGTGGCACAAACGCATTCTGGAATGGTTTATACCTAGCAGAGATGATAATGAAATCCTTCACTAGTCAATTCGAAGCTGTTTTTTTTGCTTCATCTCTGCGAGGGTGCAGAGTTGCAGCCTGCACACAGTTGGGAGACCCGCACACCGATGCCGAGTAAAATGCTGCCATCTCTTGGTTGTACTCAACGGAGACAGGTGGAGAAGACCCACAAGGTTTTTGCCATCACAAAGACCAGCATCAGTTGCTAACCCCCCTCAGTAACTGCTCCTAAGGCTGTAGTCATCGGCTATAACCTTGTTCTCCTTGTTCGCAGCACAGAATGTCACTCCGGAGGTGGTGTATAAACGCTGAACAAAAAGTGGCCATGTTCCCAAATAACAACAAAAAAAAGCACCCCAACCCCCCCAAAACCCCCAACCTGAAAACCCTGTTAAATAAGTGCTAGAAGGTTCCATAACTCATTTTGATAGGAATCAGCTTGAGGAAAGCCTATCTTGAAATTCTAAATATCACCACAGTTAAGCTTAATCCTCTGCTTCTCCCCAGCTTCCACTGGTTGCCCCTACAGGAAAAGCAGGACTAGAAAACAGACTGACCTTATCTTTGAAATGAACTTCCCTGAAAAGGGATTATTTTTTCTCCCCTGCTGAAGCCATCAGGAAGGTCGAGCCATGGGGATGTTGAAGGGAGCTCCCTGCCCAGGCTCTCCCTGGGGCTGGCCCCACAGACGAAGTCACTGGTGTGTTTGCTCACATAGAATAAGTCGTTTACAGTTCAACACCTTTCCTGGTTTGGGGAGATTGCTACTTTAATTTAAATTATGTGGTAGCACCTTTCACAGGAGGAGCCATGCAACGGCAGAGATCCCTAGGATAGGAGCGAACACACAAGGTGGAATTCAAAATCTTCATTTTTTATGCAAAGTACAGCCCCAGGCCCTTCCCTTCCTGCTGTACACAGATGACACCTCTCACACACTGGAGATCCCCAGCACGCCACAGCAGGAATGCCTGCTTTCAAAACACAATCATACATAAACCCCACCGGTGATTAAGCACAGCCATTCAAATATTTGTTATCCTTTTGCAGGGTAATGAATAGAAAAGAAAAACAATTAATTGCCCATCCTTTTGTTAAAATGCAATTGCCAGTTGTACGCCCAGCAGCAGTTAGCATCTGCCTGGCACATAAATATTTCTCAACTCTCCTTTTACATTCTAATGCTGCCTAGGGACCCACTTGGTTGGAAAAAGTTACTGCCCGTGCTTTGCCAGGATCACTGCTTATTAGGTTGAGGATCATTCCCGCATGCATACACTTGTATTTGAGGCTTTTGCAGAATTTAGCTTGATAGCAGTTAGATTGTACTCATTAGGTGCTGGAAAATTACTGCTGATTGGCATCCTGCAAGCATTCAGGGCTCCTGTAAATCCTGCTGTTATTGAGACAGACTCAAAACAATGTACTCATGTCAAATGTACATAGCTCAGATTAAATATATGAATTGTTAGCACAAGTACTATTCCACAGGTGTATATTTTTCTTGTCCATATTTTTACCAAATTCAGCCTACTTACAAATTCTAAAGCTTATTTTTCCTACTACAGAATCTCTAAGTCAAAGACAGGTGTGGTCTCTCAGCCTACCAGAGCAGCTACACCCAAGGATGGACCTTTTCCAGGCTTCAAACTGAAAGAGGGTAGATTTAGGTTACACATTTAGGAAGAAATTTTTTACTATGAGGGTGGTGAGGCACTGGCACAGGTTGTCCAGAGAGGTTGTGGCAGCCACATCCCTGGAAGCGTTTAAGGCCAGGTTAGATGGGGCTTTGGGCAACCTGGTCTAGTGAGGGTGTCCCTGCCCATGGCAGGGGGCTTGGAACTAGATGGGCTTTGAGGTCCCTTCCATCCCAAAGCATTTTATGATTCTATGATTCCCGGGGGAAATAGCTACTGTGCTATGCCACTTGGTTCCTGGGGAAACCTGGCTGAGAAAAGATATTCTTCCTTTGAGCACAGCTCTTTCTAAGGTCACAACAAAGAGGAGATCACCTCGGTTCTGGGAGAATGATTCTAAATTAAAGCCCAAAGAAGCCTCTTCTCTGACTCTCAAAACCCAAGGACACCAACATTTTAATGCTCCTCTGTACTGAAGTCATGACAATGAAACAAAGCACTGAAGCTCTAGTGGTTTGCACAGTAGTAATACCTCCCCCTTGCACAGCCCTGTTATCTCAACCTCTGTAGCCCGTGGTCTGACAAGAGTTGACACAGGAGTTTCCATCACAAGTGGAACACAAGAGACCAATATAAGCAGAGCTGACTTTCAGAAAAATGAGAGCCCCAAGCCCAGTGCTTGAGTATTCATTAATGCTTGAAATCTGGATCATGACTCTGGATTAGGAGAGGAACTCATGCTTGAGGATGCATCCCAAAGCAATTCTACCATCACATCTTCTGACAGATCCTAGTGCAAGCAAAACACGCCCCAGCCTCCCACTGATTCACTGAGGAGGCAAGGAAAGAAAGACTGGGGATCTGCAATGTTCACACGAAGTCCCCTAAATGGAACTTCTGCATAGCACAAGTAGATACCTCAGTGGCCTTCACTCTATTGCTTACTCAGTCATTGAGTTTGACACAGAACCCTTCACCTGGTGTTCACTATGTGAGTATTCACCACACAGGTATTCACATGGTTGGTTTCCTATCAGCCAGCCAATTCCACTAGGGATTTGCTAGTTGCTGTTAAAATTGTGACATGTGCCCTGCAGCCAGTTGACTGAGTTGTCTGTTCTTGTTTTCCAAAGGTGGTAATGCTAACCATAGAAGGTAAGTACTCAACAAATTGATTTTTGCAGAATGTGAACATCAGTCTCCTCATGCAATTACATTTTTGGCCAGGATTGCCATAAAGCCTTCTAAGTGTTCTCTTAGGGATTTATAATCACTAATGCCAAGAAAAAAACAGCTGTCATCTTGCTAAAATATCTACTGAATTTTGTAAGAAACCTTGCTCTTGTATAACATGGCTGCTCTTGGCAGTGTGTATTGCATCTGCTGCAAAATCTTGCTTTATAACTAGATCTAAAATAGAAAATAGAAAGCAAATATATATTTAATAAATGATTCCTGATTAAAACATGTTTCTGAATTTGTAAAAATCTGAAATGCCTGTAATACCTGAAACATTAAAAGTTTTGTTTTCTATGGTTTAAGCACAAATCTTGCCTTGGGTACATCTGAGGGGCAGATGTGGACTCTATGGGCAAATGTTGATGGGCAATTCATGTCAAAAGATGAACTTGATGCATGGATATATTGTTCACGAGGAATGCTAGTGAAAGCCGGTGTTAGCTTTTGTAGGTATTTAATGAAATAGTAGGGGGCTGTAGATTCCTACTTCCAGAATCAAAGGAGTGATAGCTCTCTAAATTTCTCATAGAAGAAAATCCATGCTTAGAATTGACGTTTAATTTCATTAAAATAAAGAGACATGAGTTTCATCGCTCGGCATGTCTCCACTGACCAGAGTCATCATCTACTTCAAGTTCACAATAATTCAGAAGTACACCAAGCATTGCTTTTCCTGAGTAGTGAAAAATGTCTCAGAATTGATCTTTCTGTGGGATACATTTTTCTGCAAGAAGTATTCTGGGAAAGAAAACATTTTCCTTCTCCATTTGCCCCAACTGTAATGTTCAATTATTAAACTTACAGAGAAAAAACTTCCAAAGATTTGTGTTTTATTAAGCTTAAATGAAAGCTTACCCTAAACATCAAAAGTTTAATTTTAGCTCCAGTACATCATGACAGCCTTAGAAGACTGGAGATTTTACCTGGAGGAGGGTTATAGAGGAAGCCTAAGCACATGAAAGTTTGGGAGAGACTGTATGGAAAAAATGTGGAACTAAAGCAACAGAAAGACATATGAGAGATGCATTATCCATATTCCACCTATATTTCTGACAAAAATGGAATTTGTCTCCAATTAGGGCACAACATATTTTCTAGAAGACAAGCATCTTCCTGGAGGTACTTGTAAGCTAGGGAGAAAGAAGGTCTTCTTTTTTCATAATGACTGGTTAAGTGTGTGGATTGGAAGTTATCAGAATAATTAGACTTGTGGAGTTGAAAATATAGATATATATTTAATTCTATGAGATGTCTTAAGAAATTCAGTTTATGTTGCACAGGAAATCTTGTTATTAGGCTTTGACAGATTGTGCTTTGCTTTAAAATGGATGGAAATAATTTTCATCCTCCAGAAAATATGATGTTGATGGAAAAACTACCCCTCCAGGACCAGTTGCTAAGAAAGGTAGAAGGATGGGACAGCACTTTAGAAATATAAATTCTGCTCCCAACTTATATAGACACAAAAATTCACTAGCTAGAAATTTTGAGTCTCTAGTGAGACTTTTTGAATATTAATGAAATTCTCAGAATGACATAAAATGTTTCTTTTTTATGAGCATATAAATCAAATGAGTAAATCCATTGTTGGGCTTATTGCATATTATTTCATTTTTAAACCTCTAGCAACTTCATTTAATTTCCAAGTCCCTCAGATTTTCTTGCATTATTTGACATCTTTTAGTTACCTCTTAGAAAAAACCCCCACAGTATATAAACCCAGTAACTCTGAAGTTCTATTTCTGTACTTTATGTGGGTAATTTTTGATCTGCATCATATTTGAAACATCTTTAAATAAATGAAAGCTTTTATAAATGAAAGTTTTGATTCTCACAGAGCTAAATTAATCTAGATACTAGAGATTCAAGTAAGAAAAAAGAAAAGACCACCAACAAGGCTCTTCTCTTAAGAAATTGTGATTAAAAATATGGTAGTTATCATCAAGAACATAAGGAATATAAGGGAAAAAGTTGTACCTCTGCTCCAATTCAAATTCTGATCATGGATGGTTACTTGGCGGTTATATCTGTCAAGTAAAGGGTATGAGTCTGATATGTGGCTGAGAGAGGCCCTCCTGTTGAGTCATGAGGTTCAGAAAGGACCCCCTTGTGTGGATAGGTCCAGTCTTAGTCCTACTTAGTCAGTGGTTTATGTCTAAAGGATTATATATATAACCACATATCAGAGCCAACCTTTGCCTGTCAGAGCCCCCAAAGGTCTTTCACTGAGGCAGTTTCGCAAAGTTGACACTGAAATAAAACTTATTAAAGCGACAGATAGAAAAAGTTCAGGGTTGCTCTTGATAGATGTGCTTACTGCAACAGTGCTAATATATGGCTATGTTATCATTATAATGCTAGCAAAATACTATCCTGGGTATTCTCACCAAAAAGCAAGTGTCCACAGGTTACAACTATATTTCCCGCCTCAGTATAGACATAGCTTTCTAGCTACTAGATAATCTCCATGCTGAAAAACAAATTTAAGACTCATGCTAATCTTTTTAAGTCTTATAATATCACCCTCCTCTGATCTTTTTCTTCACCCTGGTCCATTCTTCCATACATCTAATTCTGCTCTTGGTGGGCTCCACAGCTGAAAACATTGTTGGTTGAAAGAAGCATGTCTCACATCCTGTATGAAATGTAAATGCTGCAAAAAAAAATCATCTTTGAATCAAAGGAGCTGCTAAGTGGTTCTTAAGAAAAGTAAGATGTAGCACCTCGGTAAGAGCATGCTGAGAAATACCAAACAGCTCGGTGCACCACCTTCTCCCTGTAGCAGATCTGAGCATGTTGCCAGTGTTTTCCATTAATATTTCTGCTGCCAGGTCTTACAATAAGTAAGGAGATACCAGATTTCAGCTGGAGGCAACGTCAGAAAGCAAACTACCCCCAGCCACCTACCAAATTATAGACAGGCTCTGGCTGCTACCCAGTTGTGCCGGTGACTGGCAGGAGGCAGGGTGGCCAGACATGGCGAAGATGGAGAAAAATAGCTTTTCCCCTTCCTCATCTCAAGGGATGGTCAGTCAATAGGAATCAGGAAACTCACTAGTTTTGTTTCCTTTCTGTTGCCCAGGAGAACAATCTTTCCTCAAAGAAACATCAGATCAGAAAATGATGCAGGGGTGAAGAGGTCTGTCTCTGTGTCTTGGCCTCCTGCAGCTCAAGGACTTTGGTAACATAGATGCAAAACTGGAAGTGCTAGAGGGGCAGACATGCAAATTTGGGAAGCACATGCAGTTGGGGAGAACTGTTGGGTTGTAGCATCACTTTGAAGAAACAGTTGTAGTAGAGGCTGTTAAGGAGACTGTTTAGGGATAGCATTAATTCCTGGGTACACAATGAACAGATGTGCTTGCAGGAGTTAAATATGGAGCAGTGAGCATCACAGGTACTCCTTTCTCTCTGCCTCTTGCATGCATACACAAGCTCACACCTATCTCCAGACAGGGAACACAAGCTGAGGGCTCAAATAACCAAACCTTTGCTTAAAAAGCTGGTTTTGTCTGAGGGAGTCTGATGTTATTATTGAGCCTTTATAATTTGGCATACTGCAAAATAACAGTCCAAAACCCTGATTTTCTTTGAGCCAATTTCCTTGCTCTGAGGAAAATAGAAGGTACCTCTGGGTGATGCTGTGATTTCCAGTGACCCATCTGATTTCCAGCAGGAGCATTCGGAGTGAAAGAAGCAACCAAGTTTGGGAGGATAGAAAAATGCATGTAATCTGTTTTTTCTAGGGTATTCCCTGTCAATGAGGTGATACGGAGAACATCTCTGAGGGACTTCTGCTGAGGAAAGGCTCTGCCAGCCAAATACAAATATGTAGGAGCCTGACCTGTCTTCTGTTGTCCTTTATCTTTGTTTCCTCTGCTGCCTTTTATCTTCCATCTGCAGCTGCACTGAACAGCTGTGTCCCCAGGACCAGTGTCAGCAATGCATGCAGTGCTGTCCCTCAGCTACCCAAGAGAAAGAGTGACAGAGATGCCACTAGTGGTTTGGACAGTGAAACTTGTGCCAAACACCTGGAACCAGGACCGGCCATGCATTTTTTCCACTCCAGTTTGGCTCTGGTCAGCCCTGTTCTTTTTGAGTGACAGCAAGTCCCCCACAGGGGGAACAGGAAAATAAGCTCGCTGCCATCTTGCATAAATGCAAGGGAATTTGGGTAAAATCCAAATAGCAATCTGAGCTTCCTCCATAGTGACTACTCTGTCTTTCTGAACATAAAGTCCCTTCTGCTGCCTTGGTCTTTCCTTTACTTCAGCAAAGAAAGATGTTCCTTACATATCCCCCATTGCAGCAGAGGTGAGACACAGCTGTTGGTGTTACCTGAAGTCTCGTGCCTTCTGAAGGCACCTGTGGCTTTGTGCCTGGATTTCTGAAAGGTCCTGTGCCCTTCTCTTACCTGCTGAAGACAGAAGACTCTGGGCATTAGTTAAGATTAAAAAAGAAACAGGGTCTTCATTGGCAATTTCAGTATGAGGTAAGCATTGATTAAAGTGTAAAGCTACAGAAAGAATGGTTTAAGTATGCTATAACTTCCAGAAAGCAAGTTATACAGGGAGGAATTTTAGTCCTGTTAGTCTGCCAAGGTATGTTGCATGGTGCCTATAAAATTGGAGTGTTCCTCAGCCACCCTGATGGAGGTTCACTGGGACGAGCTAGAGAAAGAAGAGGGAATGTGACCACAATTGGTGTTCATGCACTGAGGAGTCAGGGAGCAGCTGGGATCTGCTACCTGCCTCCAGACCCTGGGAACCGTGTCTCTGTCTCACAGTTTAGATCCATATTTACAATCTGCAGATAAATTAAGCACTAGCTGTTTGAGATTAAGAAATTCAAATGAAGTATAAGAGTGATAAAGAAGTTTGCGTAGGCATTTCAGAGCCTTGCAGAAGCCTAAGCAACACCACCCCCAGAAACAAGTTACCAACTGAAAGAACTGACTCACTGAATGGTCATGCTGCTCATGCTGTGATAGACAAAGGAGACAAGATGAACAAGGTTTGTAGACAGAGGTAGCAACTTTCTTAGGCCAGGTAGTATGCTTGGGGAATGAGATAAGCCCTAAGCACATAAGCTTTTGTCTCAGCTATCAATGATAATCTATCAATAAACTATCAATAATAAAATGGTTTTTATTAAGTCGTTTTGTAGAATGTAATCTTACTTGCATCACTGTAACTCCTAGTAATTGACAAAGTATTCATTTCATTACAGATAGTAAGAACTGCCCAGGTTTTTCGTGACCATCAGTTCTGTTGGAGATGCAAAGACTGACTGCAGGTGTCTAGTGTGATCTGAGATGCAATGGGGTATTTGAAGCACTTTTTGGAGACCTACACCCCTCTGGGTTAGGAGAAAAGCATAGGATGGGATTCTCAAGGGCGTCTCAAAACACAATAGATACATCTGTGTGGGTAACTGAAACTAAAGATTATTTTAGGCAATGAAAATTTGATTTGACCCCCAAATTCTTTCCTATTTTGCAAGAAATAACCTTCCCACACACATTTTGAAAGACATTTCAAAATGTTCTGATGATGGTTTTATTATGATACGATATACTGTTTCCTCTTATTCAAAAACGGGAATAACTAAATTGTTGTACCTAACCCTAAATTTAGTGGCTGCTTTCATCATATATTTTCTGCAGAATAAGGAGATTATGAGCAATTTCAGTCTTGGACTCATATCAACTCCTCTCTCCAGACTCACAAACTGTGAAATCAGTGCCATCTTAAACATCTAAATATGGAATCGAGGCCAATGCATTTTTTATCTGCTGCCATTTTTCATAAAGAATTGACTAGTCAGGTTTCATGAAGTGCAGTAGGAGATACTGGGATAAGTCTGAGGATACTTTGATTTTGCTTCCAGTATCTACTGGTAAATCTTTGTAGTAAGGATTTTAAGAATTATAAATGTTTGCAGCTGTGGAAAGCAATAAGGGATGAGTTTCCTTCCCTTTCCCTTTCAGTTTCTCCTTATTTCATCACAGTCATGCAAAATGAAATGGTTCCACTGTTAGTGAAACAACTACTTGGCAAAACCATGTAATGTGCCGCCATGCTTCAGTATGTCAGGGTATACACAGTATGGCACTGAGCTAGGCAACCGCTCGGCATCGGATGTTAGGCCAATGAAATTATGGCAACTGACTCAAATTTTAAGTCTTTTAAGTAAAACCAGGGAAAGAGGTGAGAACACCCCCCACCCCACCCATTTTTTTTTTTCCTTTTGTGAACATCAGAACAGATGTTACCCCTAGTGCTAAGTTAGACTAGCTGAGTCTTTCTCAAAGAAAGGAAAGATAGACATAATATAAACGAGGGCAGTAAAAGCAGCTCCCATAAGAAGAGAAGAAAGCAATTTAAAGCTGTCTTACATTCTCATAAATTTAGGGGCGGCTTCTGAAATCAGGATATAACCATCAGAGTGACACAATTTCAACTTCACACAGGAATTCTCACCCCTCTGTCCACCCGGCTTACATGTTTGGTGCACAGCCAATTCTCCACCTTACCGTACATCTCCAGCTGCCACAGCTGGGGAGCCAGGGTGGTGAGCTCTTGGGCAATGCTTTGAAAGGACAATATGGATACATCTATTGACTGCTGCACTGGGGAACAACAGCTCCCTGCTTGCTCCCTGTTTGCTCCCTGCTTGATTCATTTACTGCCCCTTTTTCTGTGTGGTATTAGAGGCTTTACTAAAACTCACATTGTTTGTTTGTAAACAGGAGGTAAGCAGGAAATTCACGCTGGATTTCCCTAGCAAATTTTGGTTTTTGTTAAATGAAAGGTGGAGTTGAAATCACAGATTCCCTGTTTAATTTCTAAAGCATCACCAGAAGCTCAGAATTGCTACCCCAAATGGACACCATCCAGAGCGTGGCAGCCTGCCTTCCACTGACACACACCAGCAATTAGTAACACTGCCAAACTGCTCTGAATCATAATCTGTGAAATAAAAGGACATGGGCAACAATGAATCAGGTATGCAAACTGCTCCAAAATTTATTTGTTTTGACAAACATTTTGCTGGTACAACCCACATTTTGAACATTGCCATGTCTGTAACAGGTAAATGAATTCCAAATCATTTTTTTTAACCCAGTTATGCCTGGTAAAATATTTAATCTGAATTTGCATAAGATAATAAAGAATAATTTAACTCCTAAAGAAGTACATTTTCATGCTGCTTAAAATTTATTAGAAGTATGTGCATATGGTGGCTGTGTTCTCTTAACCAGATGCCATAATAGAGAACTTTGGAGGTACACATTTAATAAGTGACTTTGAAAAATTGTCCTTTTTATTTTTTGTTAGGCCTGCCAACTGTGTCCTGGGCTGCATCAAAACCAGCATTAAAACAGGTCAAGGGAGGTGATTCTGCCCCTCTACTCTGCTTTGGTAGGACCCCACATGAAGTACTGCATCCAGATCTGGGGTCTGCAGTACAGGAAAGACATGGAGCTGTTAAGAGCAAGGACAGAGGAGGGCCATGAAGATTATCAGAGGGCTGGAGAACCTCTTTACAAAGACAGGCTGAGAGACTTGGGCTTCTTCAGCCTCGGGAGACCTTACTGCAGCCTGCCAGTACGTGAAGGGGCTACAGGAAAGCTGAAGAGGGGCTCCTTGTAGTGGCATGGAGTGACAGGACTAGGGCCAATGACTTTAAACTAAAAGAGGGCAGATTTAGATTAGATATAAGAAAGAAATTCTTCCCTGTGAGGGTGGTGAGACCCTGGCACAGGCTGCCCAGAGAAGCTGTAGCTGCCCCTGGATCCCTGGCAGTGTTCAAGGCCAAGTTGGATGGGGCTTTGGGCTAGTAGAGGGTGTCCCTGCCCATGGCAGGGGGTTGAAACTAGGCAGGTTTTGAGATCCCTTCCAACCCAAACGAGTTTGTGGTTCTGTTATTCCATGATCTCTAAAGCAGGTGCATTACTGCTCTCTTTCTGAATGTGACATGAACTGGTTTTGGTTTTGTATTCTGGGAGAAGCAGTTCATATTTTTCACTGGAGATTTAACTAGCAAAACTGTGG
The DNA here is from genome assembly GCA_027925045.1 of Hypotaenidia okinawae. Classification (NCBI taxonomy): domain Eukaryota; kingdom Metazoa; phylum Chordata; class Aves; order Gruiformes; family Rallidae; genus Hypotaenidia; species Hypotaenidia okinawae. The sequence continues at coordinate 148,686,667 of BSDF01000001.1, forward strand.
TATTGTGTATTTTCTGAAAGTGATGTTATTAGGTGTATTCCTGATTTATTTGTTAAAAAAATCTTACTTTATTTCATGAAATATTTTTACTTAAGATGAATTTTGGAACAAAACATTTCTATAATTGCAGCAAATAATACCTTTATAATAAAGAGGTCTACCTTTAGGCTTCCACTGGGTAAGAGATTTTATGAAAAGACCCCACAGCATCATTTTTGCTGGTCTGTTTTCCTGTAATTATATGTGCCATAGGTTTCTCTGTCTTTAAGCCAGAGAAGGTGAAAAAGCTGACAAATCTCATCAGATAAAAGGTGAAATCTAGCTGAAGTGGAGTAATGTGACTATGATGATCACTTTTAAGGCTTTAACTGCGATCTACAAATACAAAAAGATTTTAAATCAGCAAGAACCAGAGCTAAGAGATGTTCAGCAGAGAAAAGCATTCTCTGAATATTTTCCCTCTGGTGTTTTTTATCCCATGATTCCCTCCCCACATTTATTGTTGGTTTTTTTTTCTCCTGTAGGAAGACCAGAACAGTAGAAGTGTAAAAGAGCACTAGTGGGTATCAGTAGTAGGAACAAAAGAGAGAGCACTACAGCTTTCAAGCCATATGCTTTTTCTGTAATACACATATTTCTGAAAATTCACAGGTTTCAGCATGCAGTAACTACGCTCTCTAACTGCTTCAAATGTCAAGACACACGTAGAAAATAGAGACAGAGTGGATAAAGAGCACTACAAGACATCTACAGTACGTTTTGATATTGCATCCCTGCTCAGCTGCTGGGCAGGTGTTTGTACCTGCTTGCTTAGAAGAAAGATAAGTGTCTTTCATAGCAATCAGAGCGGGAAGAACGTGCAGTACAGCCCCCTGTGTGCAGAGATGCCCCACGGGCAGAGATGCCCAGGAACCCTGGGTGGGGGGAGCGCAGGTTAGGGAGCACCCCTGCAGGAGGGAGGGGACGGCTCGGGCCGTGGGGGTAGGGTGGGTGGGCTGCCAAAATGCACTGCCCCGAGTGTCCCCCCTGTCCCGGGCGGGGGCGGCCCGGGCTGCAGCACCGCCCCGGCGCGGGCGGAGCGCGGCGGCTGCGGGGGCTGCGGGGGCTGCGCGGGCAGCCCGCAGGCGGGAGCGGTGCGAGCCTCGGTTCTTAATTTATTTAAAAGAACCAAAACAAAACAAGCCCGACATCCCGGAGTTTGATGTCTTCTCAGCCCGCTTGGGAAGGGAGAAGGAGAGGGGAGCGCAGCGCAGGTAGAGCCCACCGCATCCATCCCGCGGAAAGTAAGCGCCCTGCCGGGGACCCGCGGAGGGGAGGGCGCGGGAGACCCGCGGGAGGGACGAGGCGGGTCGGTGGGCGTTTTCCCTCCGGGCGGAGCCCGCTCCTCGCTGCCGCTGGACATCGTCCTCGGCGGCGGCAGAGCCCAGCAGCGCCTTGCAGGGAGGCAGCCCGGTGGGTACCGAAGCCGGGACCCTTGAACGTCGCCGCTCAGGTTTTTGGTTCGGGTTTTTTGGGTTTTTCCCCCGCTTTGCGTTGCTGTGGATGATGCAGGTGGGTTGTTTTTTTTTTCCTCCAGATTTCTGTGCCACCCCTTGAAGTAAGTATGAAAAAGTTTGTGAAGGGCAGGAGGAATGGGGAGCTGAGATCCACCCGCCCGGGAATGGAGGTCTGGCTGGGGAGGCCTTGGCTCGAGGCAGCGTTTAAAAGCTGGGGCAGGGCCGGGGCGCCGAGCGGGTGACCCCCGCTCCCTCGGCTGGGTGAGATGCTGCTCAGCGCTCCAGCGCAGCCCACGGGCGGGGCCGTGTCTCCGTTACTCTTCGCACAGACACGGCCCGTAGGAGGGGGTCGCCTTAACTTTTAAAATACTAAATAAAAACTCGCTCGCATTCCAAAAGCCACGGCTCGGGGTTTTTCATTCTGTTTTGTCACTTTTAAATCCTTCGGGTCAGCAGCATAGCTTTCAAACCTGGTGGGCTTCATCGCCTGTATCCTGCACTTACGTTGTTCTTGTTTTCATCTTTGTCCTTTTCATGAGTGTGATTTCCTAAAAGTAACTCTGTGAGTCTGCATGTAAGAGGTTTGACCACAGATAGCACGTTTTGAGGGTTGGGAGATAACCTAGACCTTTGGACCACAGGTCCTCCTCTGTGTCTTCTAGATTACTTCTGAAGACTTACTGAGTTTCTTGACTCAGGGCATGGAAAAAGTAGCCCGAAACAGATGGGAATTCTGTTTTGGTGGGGTGAAATCCCATGCAGTCCCTTTTCTTTCATCTGTGTTTGAGAAATTTCAGGTGATACCTCTGGATGTGAGTGCTTCCTGCTCAAAATAATTCTGTTTCTCATCTGGAAGACAGTTTAGAGTATAAAAAATTTAAGATATAGCATTCCTAACATGATTCTGACATCAGGTAAAAAAATCTGATTCCTCCTTAATAAAATCTCATCCGGGATTATCTTTGAAATATTATGATTTTATCCTTTTTAAAGCATTCCTTAGGAAGCTAAGTTTATAAATGAAGGAAAATAACTTAAAACACTTGTTCTAAAGTGAACTGAACAACAGGTTGACTAGGCCTGTTTGGATATGTAAATATAAGTGGGTTTTATAGCTCCTTTATATCACAAGAGAATAATGTGAGAGTAATGTAAATTTTTTAGCAATATGATTTTGAATTTTTATTAATTCTATTCAATTTCATCAGCTCGTAAATATTTAAGATGAATTAAGCATCATCTTTGGCATGTTGCACGACTTTGCAGGGGAAGGTGGTAAAGATTCTGCCAATTAGAAATAAGCGATGAGCTCACGTGAGGGAAGCACCCCAAAACAATCCCAAATCATTAAAGCTAATAAGTTCAAGAAGTTAGCATTTATTTTGAGCCAAAGGAAAACCAGCTTCACTGCTGTAGGATACTGCTCAAACTAATGCATGGTGACAAGTGCAGTAAGAAGCCTCACACTGTCACTATTAACAACCGTGTTCCCAGAAGCTGGTATAAAATCTTTTGAAACCTTTTTGGTTTTGGTTGGGTTTTTTTTTTGATAACAGGCTGCTTCAGAGAAAAGTGCAAGCAGTGATGGGGATCTGTGTTGCTGTATCTTTAGCTTACTGCTGTCAAAACCAGTTAACAGATGAAGCATTTAGTAACTGGTGATGTTAAATGAGCTTTTGGCCTGGTTCACCTGGCCATATGTTTTGTATCACTTTGGGTATGTTTTCCTTTGCAGATCAACTGAAACAAATTCAGGGAGACAAAAATGGGTGCTCTTTTACTTGTTTTGAATGTAATTGTAGATTTCTTTGGTTTTTTTTCCTTACCATATTTTTGAGAAGTAGAATTGGCAGAATTCAATAGAGTTTGGTCCTACAAGCTCCTGAGATTGCTAGAAATTAGGAGGATTTGGGGTGTTCTGCTAGATCATTGAGACATGTCACCTGTAAGACAGAGCTGTCAGGGTTACAAAGTAACCTCTATTACATCAAGCTATGTGGCTGGAGAAAGAAAATAATCAAGTGAACATTTGAGCACACAAGCCCAGTTTGGGATGTTTTTCAGCAGTAGTGTTGGTTATTGAGTTAAATGCTAACATTAAGTAAGAATTAGAACCATTCTTTCACAGGATTTGTATGGGAATTCAGAAGATTTATTGAAATCTGAATTTGGCTTGTGCTTCATCTAAAAGTGTAAGAATGAAAAAAAAAAGACTTTACACAGGAATTGCTAACAAACAACTTAGTCCAGCATATCCCAGACCTCAAATGTTTTCCTCTGCAGATCTGTGTCTCTCAAGTTCACCCCAAAACTTTTTGAAGAACTTTTTAGTGAGTCCTCTTGGTCATTTTTCAGTTTTAAGTGGACACATGGCTTGACCTTCACAGTGTACCTATTAATTTTTAAAAACTGCATGTTACAGGAGCCTGTTCCCCTTGCCTGGGTGCTAAGGCATCCTCCCCCCGGCGCGCCAGGGCAGAAGTCATCCCGCTGCAGTCAGCAGGGAAATGTCCTGGGCGTTGGGCTGTGCCTGGACACCTGGAGTCAGGCTGCTACGTTTTAGTCAGCTGAATCCCACCCAGGGAGTAAATGTCCTTTTACAACCACTCTTAACCTGTCTTTAAGACTGCAGGATGTATGTGACTATGTATAAAGGATCTGCATTTTATTATTTATATTTTGTGCTTGATAGAGATACTTACATAAAGTTAGTCATATTTCCCAAGGGGGTTCTGACCTTTGGCTTTGTCTAACACCAAGGCTGTGATGCTTTAATGATTATTATTCAGTTTTTTGCCTGCGATTATTCTGGTGAAGTTAATTCCCACATAGGAATATTTATGATAGCATACTATAATCTTTGCTACAGATTATCTAGGTGTAACCAGTTTAGCTTAGAGAAAAAAAAAATTTGAATCTGAAACTGAAATTAATCTGTACATAAATAAGACATAAATCGCTTCAGATTTTGAAGCCCAGTTCTGCAACATGCTTTGCAGAAGGGAGGAGCAGATAGGCCTGACCTTAGCTGCATTCCTCAATAAACAAACATATGCAAACAGATTAGACAAAACTATGTCTTCAAAGTGATGGGAAAAGAAGAGATTACCTTGGAAGAGGTTAGGGTATAAGCATAGGGTGTAAGAATTATTATAAAAAAGATCTACCAGTGATTAAACATCAAGCTTTTTTGGCTGCACATTCTCACTTTGCTGTGAATTCTCCCTTTCCAAGCTCCCCTTCTGTGCAATGCCTCCATGCTTTTTTTCTACTGAAAAAAGTGCAGCTGTTTACCTTTTCAGTCATACAATCAGTGATGGAGAAACACTCAGCATCATGTTTTTTAATCAGTTGTTCTTTCATTTCTGTTTTGTTCCACTAGGCTTTAGCTCTGTTCCTTTGAACACAATTAGGAGTAAATTTAAAGTATATTGATGGCTAATCCCAGTTAGTTTCCCTCTGTATCCTGCTACCAGCATTGGCCTGGCAACAATCTTTTTCAAGACGGTAGAAAGAAGATTTCAAATGTTCTTTCTCTTGGATATGCTACCTGAGACCCTTACCAATCTAAATTACCATCTACCTCCTAAATGGGGGAAAAAGCAGAAAGCTTCAGCATTTCAGATTGTCAATGAGCAAACAGCAGAAGGTCTGGGAAGTGTGCCTAAGAAAAGTTTTCATACTTTTTTTAGTTCAGCAAAGGTACAGGTGCCATACATTTTGCTCTAAGGAGTGGAGTTTCTGTATTTATATATCTGTATGTCTGTCTCTGGCTTTATAGAAAGGTCTGTGTGGGATGCAGAAGGCGGGTTAAACCAGTTATGCATCTGCATTAAGCACTCTGCTGCTGCTTCACACACACATGCACACACACACACACACACGCACATGTTGTAGTCAGTGTGTGTGGGTATACAAATTCATGTCTGTGGTGGGAGAGAGATGTGAGGCTTTGGGTGTTTGGCTGATTTATAAATATTGAAGGAGAACATCTGTCCGCTGGTAAATGTGGGAGAAATGAAATTGATATCACAGCTCTGCCAACCTTTGTAAGCACATGAGAGCTTCAGGGACTGTGCTTGAAATTATTCTTCCTGGGTAAAGAAATACTTTCTCCTTCTCTTAAAATTTTCATCATTTTAATTAAAGTCTAGCCAAGACTGAAGTTTTGATTGGTGTAGATGGACTTAATGAGGAGGAAGATGCAGTTTTTCCTCTGGGAAGCTGTTGCAAAAGGTAGATCTTACCATGTGTTTTCTCACCTGGAGACCTTTGCTAGGAAGGTGCAAATAACCTTCTCCTTGCTAAACTACGAGCTAGGGACAAACTGTTTACAACAGCCAAGGAAATGTCAACAAACTGATTTTTCTGCTGAAAATCCAAGAAAACTGAGGACTGAGAAATATTTCTTATTATTCAAAAAGGGAGGAACTGTTATAAAATTATGCACCTATTTTGGTCTTGCTATGGAAAGAGTTGGTTTGTTTTTATCATTTGTTTTCTTCTCTGTTTTCAGAGGAATCCCCATTGTTGAAGGAAACAAAGTTAGCTGCCCATTGATAGACCAGCTGCCCATTTGCTCTGGAGGAAAGGACCATGCTGAAGCACCTTTTTACGACATCTTCCAACCTGATCCTCAAAACCAACCATCTAACATGATCCTGGGTTTAAATAACAAAGATGAATTTGAGGTGATTGCTTGGTTTTGCTGCCCTGGAGTTGGCTGCAGAGCTGACCACTGGCAAGGCACAGGGCAGGAAAACACTCCTGGGCTGCTGTACCACGCAGTATTTCACACCTGAGGAACTGCCCAAGAGGTGTCTTGACTGAGTGAAGAACACAAGAACCCTGAGATGATTTGACCTGTAATGGAGGGATGCTTCTGGGAAGCTGCTGGAGGACTTCAGCAGAGGGCACCTGGTGTCTCTGCCCTCACCTTGCTGTGTGAAACTCCAAAATGAATCACACTTGGACATACAACCTGAGCTTTGGTGCACCTGCAGGTCCTGTTGAGACAAGGGCTGGACTCTCACGAAATGGGCACACAATAGTGGCTGTTTTTCTTGGATTTATCTTGCTTTTTGGGTTCTTGAATAACTTGATTGTCCTCATACTGTTCTGCAAGTTTAAAACCCTCCGTAATCCAGTCAACATGCTCCTCCTGAACATCAGTATCAGCGACATGTTAGTGTGCATCTCAGGCACTACCCTCAGTTTTGCATCTAACATTCACGGCAGATGGATTGGAGGGGAGCATGGTTGTAGGTGGTATGGCTTTGTGAATTCCTGCTTTGGTAAGAGTTCAATGATAATTCTCTTATCTTGATCTTTTTGGCACCGGTGTGTGAAGCAGCTCGATGAGTTAGGTGACAGTTGCTCTGCAGTAAACAGAAGAATGCTTTGATTGCCTTGCTATGGTCAAACACAAGTGAAATGCATGGTTTAAGGCATTTTAACAAAAGCCTTTATGAAAGAGTAGCATAGATCTGATAAGTATTTCCTAATACATCCCATGTTTTGGAATTGTTTTTAAGAGCTAAAAATGGTATCTAGAAAGAGGCAAGGCAGTGAAAGGAGTCTGACTAAGCACACAGATACATAAATATATATATTTCTTTTTGAGGGAATTCTATGCCAGCACTGAACTACAGACCCCTCAGTGCTGCTTCTGTCATGAACAAAGCTGCCTGAAAGTACTCCATTTACCATTCGTAATTATCTATCAATCTATAATATGAATTCCCTCATGTCCAAGATAATGACAGTTTTTCATCATTAGATGCTTTCCGTTCTCCCCCAAAGCAAAATCTTTATTTTAAAATTGCATGCTTGCAGATTCAATAGCAAATGAAGCTGTGGGAATAGATTTGTTGGGAACAGTCAAAGTGTACATCAAAGCCATGGTAACACATGTTCAGTGCTCTTCTCCTGCCCAGACAAAACTTTTCCTGCAACCAGCTTTTGTCCTGCTATTGGGGGTTGGACCCGATGATCTCTTGAGGTCCTTTCCAACCCCTACAATTCTGCGATTCTGTGCTAGATTCAAGTCTTTTAACTGAAAATTATTTTAATTATTAAAAATGATACTGGAAAAAGCCCAGTCAGAGGGCAGCCTGCATCCCCACCATTGCTTCAAGAATTACACCACTAAGCAGTGAGCCTTTCTGCATTTATTCCTATATTCAGACAAGGTCCACTAAAGCATAAACTGGCCCGTGGGTGCACTTGTAAATGCCACCCTTCACTCAGAGTGGGGGGACCTCGGAGTGGCGTAGCTCCCTCCAGCTGTACGTCCTTGCCTAGGTGCCAGCAGTACAGGGCTGAGCGCATCCCTGTCTCTTCTCCCATCCTGGAGTTGTGGCACATCTCATATTGTGCAGGCACTTTGGCATGAGAAATGCTCTTACAGACCTTGATGTATAGAGTCAGGTTGTGGATCCAAACCCATGTTTTCTACCTGGATTATAAGCTCTTGCTGTTTCCAGTGGTATACCCTTCCTCAGATGTGAGTTCCAGTAAAGACAGCTGTCTCAGCCTGGCAAGTTTCCCCTGGGAAACTGCTGCGTTGCCCAAAGTGCGCTCTCAGGAGTTAGCAGTGTCATGTAGTATAAAAGTACCAGCTTCATCCATCCAAAAATAGACCCTGTTACCAACAATGCCTTGTTTTGGCAGGGTGCTTTTGTTTTGGTCTGTGCAGAGCAGAACAACATGTCTTCTTCCCTATTTCATTTCTATTTTTGTGGATTTTATTAATTCCAGTATCGCAGTAACTAGTCTTCTCCAGGAAGAAAACATTAGGACTCATTTTTTTCCATCCTTTAATTAAGTCTCTGTTTTTATTATTTAGGGGCTGGATGGGAAAGTAACATTTGAAGGGGTGGGGGAAAGGTATGTGTGTAAGGGATAAGGGAAAAAGTATGTTGAAAATACTCTTCAAGCCTGCTGGCTTCTGTCAGGACACCTGCACGTTACCGCCCCAGTAACCATGGAATTAAACCAGCAAATGGATAAGTTTGTCCAGGGGTGACTTGTTCCTGGAATAACTCTTCAAAGTCAGATCTCTACAAATCAGCTGTAGGGCAGGAGAGCGGATTTCTGTGCTGCAGCGATAACTCATGTGTTCATGCGGGAGTTTCTGGCCTGATTCATAAATCGATTGGATCTTCAAGAAGCAAGGGAGCGAACAAAGCCCACAGAATGCCCCCAGAATGCCAAAGGTGACCTCAGCTCCTCTGAGGGGTGTTGGTGCTGTCAGCATGATGTCCTGGGTAGCCGAGGCAGCTTGAAGGTGGATAGTTTCTGAGCTGGGCATGTGGAATTTTTTGGGGGATAGTGTTAAAAAAAACCAACACCTTTTGTGATTCTATTCTTGAACTCTTGCAGTGCTCACATAGTTTGTTCTTTCACTAGTGGGTACAAAGGGCATGCTGAAGAAGTTTGTGTGTAGAGTTATAGCTAAACTACATTCACTGGAAAATAACAACAGTAAAAGCAAATAATAGTGGCAGGTGGCTTAACATTTATATAGAATTTATTGTAGAATGGCTTGGGTTGGAAGGGACTTGAAAGATCATCTATTTGTTTGAATTTCGCTCTCCTGTACCAAATGAAGATATGCACCTTACTTTTAAACTGCAGTATTTTCCTAAATCATGAAGAGATTTGAAGTGGGCAACTTCATGACTCGGTGACTATTTGATTATGTGTAAAACACACGTAAGGTAACTTCAAACTTTAAAGTATTTTTGAATGAATGCCATTTCAAAAAGGGTTCTGAGAAGGACTGCATTTCAGTGGTTATTTTTTTTTCCCCTGCTACTTTGTTTTGTGATGCTATGAAAGCCTCGTTATTCCTGTTTAAATGGAAGAACTGAGACTGAAGTTATTATCCCCCAGGCCTGGATGAAACCTGAGCCAGTAAAGGCAAAAAGCTGAGATTTGCTGCAAACGTATGTGCATGGCAATAGATCACTGTTTTTATTTGAAATGTCTTACCTTTTTAAATATCCCATAACTGCAATTTTTAAATCACCCTGGGAGGTGATCTGGAAAGCAGATCTGATTCTCACCCCATCAGAATCGACACTGCAGTGCACATTGATGTCCCTTGCCATGGAATCGAGCCTAGCTCTTTACCAGGCAATCCATTGCCTACCCCAGGCACTTCAAAATCATGACCCAAGAGCCAGCAGTGGGGGCTGAGGGGTTGCTGTGGGCACAGTGGAAAAAAAAATACGGACAAATTGTAAACGTTTGGTTTATTTATGTGCTGCTTTCCACTTGTATGCTTTGTGATTTCAAACCATTCACGGAAAACAGAAGGTTTAGAAGCTAATGGGAAGTGCAGATGCTGATCAATAAGCATGTAATGGGGATTTTAAGGAGAACATTAAATATCATGAAACCTGCTATGGAAGCATAAGAGCTATTGGGTCCCGGTGTGGGGGAGCATTAGGGATGAAGCTCAAGGAGGAACAGCATGGGCTGTTCTCATTGTGAATGGTTTTGCCCTGGTGCTTGTGCATGTTTGCAGCTCTGTCAACTAGGTCACTGCAGTGGAAACTTCACATGTCACTGAGCTGGGGAAGTGGATGGATTTGCTAAATTTGCTCCCATTACCCACCACTTAGCCACGGTTTGACAGGCTCATGGTTATACATTTAAGCAAATATGGAAAGGGACACAGGGACAGGACACATTTTCCCAGTTGAACTCTGAGTAAACTTTGCAAGCAGGCGGTAATAACAACTGTTAAATACATCATTAAATGATTAAGCAAGATTTTAATTTAAGAAAAATACATTATTTAGTTACACCCTCCCATAGAGGCCGTATACACACACAGTGATATGCCACCCTAAGATGAAGTTTGTCATGCGGCTTTGACCATCTCACATGTAATCTCTTCAGTATACCCCATTAAACACTTCAGATCTCTGGACAGGTGAAAACGTTTCAGAAATGTTTCATCTTTTCCCAAGCTACTTGCACTAATGTAGACTTCCCAGACACAAAGGGTAGGCATAATTTAGGCTCACATGACTTCTGCAGTTAATTTTCAGAATCACTGCTTTATGCCATGACATATGATGATGAAATATTAAATAGACTAATACATAAGGGAAAGATGAAGATTTCCCTGGCTCAGGAAATCTAACACTAGGTTATAATGTTGGAAAAGTTTCAAGGGATATGACTAACACGGATATTTTTGTAACTGTTGAACTCTTAGCTCATGTTTTCAGGTGTCTGCCAGTTGTCTTCTCTTCCTCTTCTTCTCTTCTTGTCTTCTCTTCATGGTAGTTAAAATACCTGGCAGTTTACCTGAGAAGTTGATTCTGGTATTTCACTTTCCAAGATGGATTGAGATCAGTGTTATGTAAATGAACATCACTGTGGAAGAGGACACAGAGATGTCTGTGCCATGTGAAAACTGTGTGGTTTGAGGCCATCTCTTCCCATACAGCATCCTGTCTGTCTTGAACACAAGGGATGGCTATGTTCTTAAACTGTTCTGACTGAAGTGAGGCATGTGCCTTTATGTCCATTTATAAACCAAGGTCCTATCTAAATGAGGACTTAACAAATCTTTTTAGAAGCCCCATAGTACTTTTCTGTAAATGTAGATAATCTTTCAGTCACATTACATAATTTATTGATAATTTTTTTCCCTTGTAAACTGCCATAGAACATACTGAATGAGAAACAGAGCTGTTTGTGATTTTGTTTTAAAGTTCAGCTGCCTTCTGACCTTAAACAAGTAACCTTCTCCTTAATTTTTCACCTTGATTTTATATGCTTCAGCTTGGACTCATAGCACTAAACTAAGGTACTTAAATTTAGAGTACAGGCTTCTACAATACTAGAAATGTTCTGCTTATGAGAGGTATTTGAGACCTGAAGCAAAATGAGTGGCTCTTCTGTGAAAAGATACATTTATTTTTAGCAAAGCCTTTGACAAAGTCTCCCATAGCATTCTCCTGGAGAAGCTGACAGTCCATGGCTTAGACAGGTGCACTCTTTGCTGGGCTAAAAACTCCCTGGATGGCCAGGCCCAGAGAGTGGTGGTGAATGGAGTTAAATCCAACTGGTGACCAATCAGTCACAAGTGGTGTTCCCCAGGGGTTGGTACTGGGGCCCATCCTCTTGAATATTTTTGCTGATGATTTGGATGAGGGAATTAAGCACACACCCTCAGTAAATTTGCAGATGACACCAAGTTGGGGGGACGTGTTGGTCTGTCGGAGAGTAGGAAGGTTCTCCAGAGGGACCTGGATAGGTTGGATCAATGGTCAGAGATTGACGGGATGAAGCTCAACATGGCTAAGTGCTGGGTGCTGCACTTAGATCATAACAAGCCCAGGCAATGCTACAGGCTTGGGGCAGGGTGGCTGGAAAGCTGTACAGAGGAAAAGGATTTGGAGGTGTTGGTTGACACTCACCTGAACATGAGCCAGCAGTGTGTCCAGCTGGCCAAGAAGGCCAATGGCATCCTGGCTTGCATCTGGAATATCGTAGCCAGCAGGACCAGGGAAGTGATCATCTCCTTGTACTCAGCTCTGGTGAGGCTGCACCTCGAACACTGTGTTCAGTTTTGGGCCCCTCACTATAAGAAAGACATCAAGACCCTGGAGCATATCCAGAGAACACTGGGGATGTTTAGTCTGGAGAAGAGGAGGGTTGGGGGAGATCTTATTGTTCTCTACAACTACTGGAAAAGAGGTTGTTGTGAGCTGGGGGTCAGCCTCTTCTTGCAGATAAGTAGTGATAGGCCAAGAGGGAATGGCTGCAAGTTGTGCCAGGGGAGGTTCAGGTTAGAAATTAGGAGAAATTTATCATAAAGAGTTGTTAGGCCTTGGAATGGATTGCCCAGGGAGGTGGTAGAGTCACTGTCCCTCGGGTTGTTCAAGGAAAGGTTGGATGAGGTACTTAGGGACATGGCTTAGTAAGTAATATAGGTGGTAGGGAAACAGTTGAACTAGATGATCTTGGAGGTCTTTTCCAAACTTAATGATTCTGTGATTTCTAGGAGTAAAGACACAATTTCTCTTGGTCTGGTTGAAAGACCTCAAGCCTGATCTCTGATACAGCACATACTTACTTCCCAGTGCTAACCCACTCTTAGCAGCTCCTTGCCTGCCCACTGAACATGGCTAGCTCCTTTGCCAATGGGCTTGGGATAAAAACCAGATATTAATAGTAATTTAAAAGTCATATTTCTATAAATAAAACTGATAACAAGCACAACTAATCAGTAACATTTAAGAAAACATAGTTCTGCATCAGAACCCAAAAATGTCCTCAGTTTGAAGCGCATAGACTCTGTTACGCCTGCAGTCAACACAACCCATGTAAGATTTCTGAGGTAGTTGTTTGGTATCAGAAATGCTCTGCTGGTTCAAAGAAAGGAGGGGGAGGGAAAATGGGTTCCCATTAACTAGAATAGTCAAAGGTGCTTACAGTTCCTCTATTTAAAAAAAGGAGAAATTTTGTCATTACCTGGAAGACTTAACTCATTTTACTAACCTGATCACCTTCTATGACCAGGTGACCCACTTAATGGATGAGGGGAAGGCTGTGGATGTGATCTACCTGGACTTCACTAAAGCCTTTGACACCGTTTCTCACAGGGTTCTGATTAAGAAACTGGCTGCCACTGGCCTGGACAGGTGGACCCTCAGCTGGGTTAAAAACTGGCTGGATGGACGGGCCCAAAGGGTGGTGGGAAATGGAACAAAATCCAGCTGGAGGCCGGTCACGAGTGGCGTCCCCCAGGGCTCAGTCCTGGGTTCAGTTCTGTTCAACATCTTTACCAATGACCTCGATGAAGGGATTGAAAGTTTGCAGGTGACACTAAGCTGGGAGGAAGAGTTGATCTGCCTGAGGGTAGGGAGGCTCTTCAGAGAGATCTAAACAGACTGGGCTGATGGGCTGAGATCAGTGGGTTGAGGTGTAACAATGCCGAGTGCTGCACATGGGACATAACAACCCCACGCAGCGCTACAGGCTTGGGGGAGGCTGGCTGGGGAGCTGTCAGGCAGAGAAGGACCTGAGGGTGTTGTCTGACTGCAGGCTGAATGTGAGCCAGCAGTGTGTCCAGGTGGCCAGGAAAGCTAATGGCATCCTGTCTTGTATCAGAAATAGTGTGGCCAGTAGGTCTGGGGAGGTGATTGTGCCCCTGTACTTGGCACTGGTGAGGCCGCACCTCGAGTGCTGTGTCCAGTTCTGGGCCCCTCACCATAAGAAGGACATTGAGGTCATTGAGTGAGTCCAGAGAAGGGCAACCAGGCTGGTGAAGGGGCTGGAGGGCAAATCCTATGAGGAGCGGCTGAGGGAGCTGGGGATGTTTAGCCTGGAGAAGAGGAGGCTGAGGGGAGACCTTATCACTGCCTACAACTACCTGAGGGGAGGTTGTAGAGAGGTGGGCGATGGTCTCTTCAGCCAGGTGACAGGAGACAGGACAAGGGGAAATGGCACAAAGCTGTGCCAGGGCAGGGTCAGATTAGATGTTAGGAAAAAAATTTTCAGTGTAGGAGTTGTCAGGGCCTGGAACAGGCTGCCCAGGGTGGGGGTTGAATCACCATCCCTGGATGTGTTTAAAAGACAGATAGATGAGGTACTTAGGGATACGGTTTAGCATAGGATGGTCACAGTTGGACTTGATCTCAAAGGTCTTTTTCAACCTTGTAATTCTGTGATTCTGTGATTTTAATACAGTGTTACAACTGCTGTATCGTCCTGAATTTTTCTGCTTAATTTCAAGCGCCTGATGTGCATTAGATTGTACAGTAAATGGAAACACAGAAGTACTTATCCAGGAGATATGTAATCTGAATTCTTCTTTAGCGTCCACTCTCTAGGGAAAATGAAGTTAGTTTGCAATTCTTTTTATTTAAATAATTAATCAATGAGGTAGTAGCATATTATTAAAGGCACTTCTGAGGGCCATATTTACATGGAAAATGAAATGCTGAACCTTTTCAAGACAAGTGGGAATAATATGACTAAACCCAGACATTTTTCAATCCCCCAGGCTTTTGTAATCAATAGAAAAACAAATTTGTACTGCCAGCATACAAATTGTCTGAAGTATTTGAGATGCTCACTGCAGGGTGATATAAGCTGTGTCTTACAAGTACTCCTTTATTTCTATCAGCAGTGAAAGGGGCCCAAGCTCAGGAGTAGATGTTTGTTCTCTACCTCTCTGAAGTCATGAGATGACTTCACAAAGAGGGTGCTTGCTGCTCCTTTTGAATTTCTGTCATTTTCTTACTTTTGCTTACAATTCCCTCCCCACTTCAGTGCTATCTGCCTGGAAGTTAGGTTTATATTTTAGTTTCTTTCTAGTTCCTGAAGGCATTAAACACTGTACAATGTTGAATTCACTTGGAATAGCTCTCCAAGGGTGAGTATTTGGAAGACATCTGTTGAGTTTACATGAAGAGGTGCGCAAGTTCTCTTTCAGAGCTTGAGATCCCAGATCCATCATGTAAGGAATATGCTCTCTGCTCCTCCTACAGATAATTTGTAGAGGATGGGTATTGGGCTTCTGTGCTCAATCTAAATGCTTTGAAGCTGGGAGTCAGCTTGGGCAAGAGTTTTGGAGGACCTGATAAAGAAGGAATCATGCCTGGCAGGGAAAATGTAAGTTGAAGACCTAATGTTGTACTTTGAACATTATTCCTGAAATCAGAGACTTCATGCTGGTAGGTGCTTTTAACAGCAGTTTAGGACAAGAGAAGGTTTTGCCTTTGTTATGGCAAAGTATCGCCTAAGATCTTATTCAGTCTGCACGTGGTTTCAGGTCATTGCAGACCATGGATGTCGATGCTAACAGTGTTAGGTCAGATCGTGTGCTGTGTGGTCCATGTTTGTATTAGCAGGCATGGTTGCTTCTCCCTCCCTCTGGTCTGACAGGATCAGGGACAGCACCAGCTGAGCCCCATCTCCACACAATACTTCAGCGGGCCTGTGGGGTACACCAGAACCCTCCCCTTGATTCTCTCCTCACTGCTCCCAGCTTTCAGCACAGTAGAAATTCCAGCATGTGTCTCAAACAGAACCTGGAGTGAGCTCTGAACAGGTCACTGATGCCCAGGTGCCCTCAACATGCGCCAGCAGCCATGTGTAGGTTGAGTCATTATGTTTTCCCTTGGCTGCCATCCTTAGTTTTTTTGATGTGTTGCTATATGATAATCTAGAGTCTGTATTCCTGATGCCTGACCAAAAGAAAACAGAAAAAAAACATGCAAAGATATCAACAGTGAAGGGTAGACAGCAGCTTGTGCATGTCTCCTTAGAAAATGGGATGGAAGAATTCCATAAGGCAGTTGATAACTTCTTTGGCATTTTTTGTCTGCCTAGCTACCTGTCCATATATTGGCAGTTTATGTTATGTAAAAAATGTTCTGCTCATGCCCAAAGTCTGGTTTTGTGCACGTGCAAGGGACTACAAGACGATAGTTGATGCCTTCTCATTGAGCAGCCATGCTTGCAGTTCAGTTGCACATTTTCGGTTCTTCTGGGACTTGGCTCTGTGTTACAGCAGCATGTTACAGAAGGCAAGGAAGTATGCAAATATCATCACTTTACATAGAGACCTGGAATAGGAGCTTAAAGGCAAAAACAGCAGCGGATTTCCTGCAAAATCATCCTGACAGTGAATTGGGTCTGAAAGGTCACGGCTCTAAGCTGCATTTGAGTTGATAGAACAGCATTTCTGTCAGAGTTAAGTTTAATCATTTGCATTTGCAGGCCCTTTTCCCTAATCCTGGGTCGCAGCATTAACCCCGGCAACACTATGCCTCATGTTGGTTTTTCTATTACTTCAGTAAAAAGCAGAAGCCAGCTGTGGCGGTAGTCAGGGCACATCCATGTGGAGAAATATGTTATTAAAATGTAGCTGTCCTTCTGGTTCCTTGGTGAATAAAACAAAATGAGCTAGAGCCTGGCATGTAAGCAATATTCAGCCCAAGAAAGTGTATCAGAGCAATGGACTTTGCTTGTGAAAGTCTATTAAATCATATTCTATTTAACTATAGGTTTAATAATCTCTAGTAACTCTCAAGGCCATCTGTGTGATGACACACCTCAACAGCATTAGATTTTAAAAAAAAACCCAACCCCCCCAACTTTTCTTGGGTGCAGAATACCAGCAAGAGTATGTTATCCTTGGATACTTAAAATTATATACCTAGGGGCTTTTCCTTAACTGATAACATTAATTTTCTACTTCCATTTCTTTTTAGGAAGCATTTAAGCAGAAAGCTACATCTTCCAGTCTAGTAAGCAAATGAGTAACTAAAGGCTTTTCAGTGATAAAAGGGATTGACGCAGTTCCAAATAATGATACGATAATAGGTAATAAGTAACAATTTAATTTTCCTCCCTTTTTCTCAGCCACTGCCAATACTTCATACTTAAAGTAATCATTAGGTTGGGCTTTGGGGTTTTTTGTGGTTGGTTGTGGGTTTTTTTCCTCTTAGCGTGTCTGCCACTTTTCTAATTAGAAATGTCTATTAAGATGAGAAAACAATTTACAGTAGTTTGTTTAGAAGAGTGTGCTGGCATGCAAAAATAAGTTTCTTTGAAAGCTGGAGCTCTTCTATTCACATTTATATTTTTCTAGGCATCAACACTAGCTGAGAAACTGTTTCTGAAACTGGAAATTGAGTGAATGTCAAATGCATTAATAAACTACAGCCTCTATTGATTCTCAGACCACTTACTCTTCCGCTGATTTCACAGCTAACATCATTCAATACTTAAGTAATACAAACGCCTCCTGTTACTGGAAGGTTTGTGGGTTTGGTTTTGTTGTTTGGTGGATTGTCAGTTTAGTTTTTTTTAATACTAAGTCAAAATGACCCCTGGCTGCTGTAAATTTTTTGCTGTAAATGATAGAGGCAGGATGAACATTTGGTATCTGCAAACAGCAAATGCAAAGGATCTCTACTCCAGGCAGCTGCTTCCTTCCCCTGGCATCCCACCGTTACTTTTCTGTGATGTGTCCCTTCAAGTGTGTTGACTCCCAAGTGATTTGGGACTAGTGGTCTCTCTCTCTCTCCTGGTGCCATGCTGGCCTGGTGCAGATCAGAAGAGGCAGACAAGCAAGCATTCACCCTGTAATAGGGTAAAACTTCAGGTTCCCTGGGGATGCCCAACTCCAGACGGTTATGCCTCGCATCCAGGTCACCTGGGCACCGTCTCTAAAACTGCTCTCTTGTAACAGTGCCAGATTTAATGTCCTTTGGCTGAAGATTTCTCATGTTGGCTATCAGCACCAAGCTCAATTGCTGTGGGCAACCTGAGCCAACAACTCTTCTCAAAATGTGTTAAAATTAGGTTACTACTTCTGTTTGTGGTTTCTTAAACCCATTTCACAGATGGATGCTAATATATTGGAATATATCACATCCTATGGCCAGATACAAACTTCTACTGTTCCTTATGAAAATATAGCATCCATGGTGCAGGAAGCTAGTGAGTCACTGGAGTAAGCTGTAAATCTTTGCATATAATTTGCAGTGTTTTATTAGAAGCAGATGTTCACTATGCACTAAATTCTTAGTATTGTTTTTCAGTTGGTTTTTTTCTACTGTTTTATCATTTCTGTTGTTTTCACTAATGCACTCCAGAGCAGACGTAGTAGATAAATATGGGAAGAAAGGATCAAACTGATTAGGCTTCAGATGAGTCAGTAGATGGAAACTGGTTTATGCTGAATTATTTTTGTAGAGATTATAGCAACAGAAATTTGTTCTGGACCAAATAACTACCAGGAAAGGGAGAAGAAAGCAGACTTGATAATGAAAATTCTTCATAAGGTCTAGTTTGATCTTCTTGAAAAGTCAACAGAAATTTAAAACTTAGATTAAGACTCTGACAATTTCTGAGATTCAAAATCATTAGTTAATTCACATATGTGGCATTTTATTCCTAGATAACTAAGTGTTGTTCAATTCTAGTGCAAACCTCTGAGATGGTACTGAAATAGCACACTAACATCTGGCAAGATTTGCTCTGAGCTAAGAAATGGTACGAATTTTATAAAAACATAGATAATCCCCTTTAACGTGTCCTTATGAAAATTTTAGAGCACACAGTGGTTGAAAAGGCTTGGGTCTGCATTAGACTTAATTCTTAACGTGTGTACGTGCACCGAAGCGTTATTGTTTTCCAAATTTACAGTTTGTGGGTAATTTCTGTTCTGTGTTCAGGCTGTTTATGAAGTTACCGGGGAGCCTTTTTACACTGACATGTTTAATCACCCTAATGAAATTAGGCTCAGCAGGCAGTGCAAGGCAAAATATCCCAGGGAAGGGATCTTGCGTAGCAGTCGGGAGTGCTTGCCTGCCCCTTCCCCTCCACCACCGGCGGCCTGAGTGAACACCACACAGGAGGCTAATCGAGCTGTCTGCCTCTGTGTGAGCTCGGCAGGAGTTAATTAGAAATGGTTCTAAGGCAGGATGTAATATCATAGGGATGAGGAGTAACGAATTCTGCTTCTTAAGGAAAGGGTGCGATATCTACACAGTGTGTGGGTGTGTATTATGTATATATTCCGTACACTGACTACCGTGCACAAAGCAGCTCTTCTCCATGTAAGACACTGTAATAAATCCCAGCACTTTGCCTTGATTTACCCAAACTACCAAATTAGGCTCCGTTTTTGGCCTGCTCATTTTTCAGATAAAGAGCACGTGGAAGCACAAGAGGGCTGAGGTCCAGCAATGGCTGTGTGAGGACGTCTAGGAGTGCTTTTCTGTGCGCAGTTCATAAAAACTGGAAGTGTGTTCCTATTTGACATCCTTGTGAGAGGCAAAGACTGCATCAGAAGAGAAGGAGGAAAGGCTCCCAGATAAATATGCCAGTTGGGATTTAAATTGGCTTTTTCTATTTTGTAGAAAGCAGGTTACGAGGCAAGACAAAGCCATAGCTTAATATTCTTTGTGATAAGAGCAGTAGACATACCACCATCTGGTTTGCTCCATGTAACAGTTTTTCTCTATTGGTCAGTACATCAAAGGGTGTTTAACAAGGAATTTGAGGGTGAGAATGAGGAGGAGTTTTGCAAGTGTTAATGCCTTCTCTGGGGTTAGGGCACTTCGACCTTTGGGAAAGAAATATTAATAGTAGGTAGTGGCAGGTAATGGCCTCTTATTGTGCTGTAATTGTTTCTTCTTATCATTTCAGTGGTAGTTGTGCCTTGCAAAGGAACATATATATAGATAAATGTTGTTGCCATTCAAAAACATGTTGCCAGGCTAAGCTTCTAAAATGCTAAACCAAATATGAGGATGACTTTCAACATTCAATGGTATTTTTCTAGTATGTAGTCCCAGCAGCCCTTGGTTTGTGATGTAGAGACTTCACGCCCAAAGTAGTACTGTTAAGTCTAATAGGTCTTCCTTGATACATCTCCCAAGCTGCTTGCTCTTGGGAACTCTGCAAAATTTTGATATGCCAAAGAGATCCACTTATTAACTGCACACTGTGCGAAGTACCTTCCCCTGTACATTAATTCCTAGTCTGCAACCTGTTGGTTTCATTTGAAAACCCAGTTCTTGTGTTATGAGAAGCAATAAGTAATCTTTCCCCCATCCACCTTTTCATGTTTTCTCTATTTTCCTTTTCTAATAACCACTGATGTTTGCTTTTCCAAATGCTGCTGAGCACGGCTGCTTAGTGGAAGTGGCTTGCATAAAGCTATCTATCACAACCCTCTTCGACAAGCAGCAAGTCAGTCAGAAGCAATCGCTGTGTATTTAGAGCTAGAACTGTTTTTCTCCACATATGGCAGTCTGCATCAGTAGGGCATTTCATCTGCTCGGTGACTCAGTTTCATGTGGTTGTTCTGCAGTACCTCGCCGTCAGCTTTTGTTGATTTTGAGTTATTCATTGTAGTATAATCGGCAAACTTCACTCATTACCATCTTTTCCAGATCATTTATTGAAGTGCTGGATAACCCAGGGCCTAGCACAGATCCACAAGGGACTTTGCTGGCCACAGTTCTTGTGGAGAAAGCTAATTATTTTCTCCTGTTCTTTATTTCCTGCCTCTAATCAATTATTTATCCATGTGAAGATCTGTTATTTCAAGGCAGCTTCTTGTCCTTAAGAGCCTTTGGGCTATTCAAAGCTGTTTGGAAATCCAAGTTGGCTTTATGGAATATATCACCCTTGTCTGCCCAGCACTGCTGAGGACCATTAATGAATTAGTGAGGCATAGCTTTCCCCCATGGCAGCCACACTTGCTTGTGTCAGTATGTCACACATGCTTTTACATCCACTACTGTAATCTCTAGTGTAGTTTCCACCAGTCTATCCAGTGTTGCAGATTAGATACATGGGTTGGATTAAATCTGCTGTAAGGGATTTCTGTTTGCATCAGTAACCATTTCTTAATGGATGTAGCTAGAAATGTCATCTTCTGAGGGCCTTCTGAGGGGATAAGGAGTGGAGAATACCACATCACAGATCACAGAAGGGTAGGGGTTGGAAGGGACCTCTGGAGATCATCTAGCCCAACATAGCTGCTAAAGCAGGATCACTTAGAGCGGGTTGCACAGGATACCATCCAGGTGGGTTTTGGATATCTCCAGAGAAGGAGACTCCACAACCTCTCTGGGCAGCCTGTACCAGTGCACTGTCATCTTCACAGTAAGGAAGTTTTTCCTCATGTTCAGAAGGAATTTCCTGCGTTCAGTTTGTGCCCATTGCCCCTTGTCCTGTCGCTGGGCACCACTGAGAAGAGTCTGGACCCATCCTCCTGACATCCACCCTTTAGATATTTATAAGTGTTTATCAGATCCCTTCTTGGTCTTCTCCAGACTAAACAGACCCAGCTCTCTCAGCCTTTCTTCATATGAGAGATCCTTCAGTCTCCTCATCATCTTCCTAGACCTCCACTGGACTCTCTCCAGTAGTTTCCTGTCTTTTCTGAACTGGAGAGCCCAGAACTCTATACAATATTCCAGATGTGGCCTTAGCAGGCATAGTAGAGGGGGAGGAAACCTCCCTTAACCTGCTGGGCACTCTCTTCCTAATGCACCCCAGGATACCATTGACCTTCTTGACCATAGGGCACACTGTCTTTTTTTCACCACAACTCCCATGTCCTTCTCCACAAAGCTGCTTCCCAGCTGGTCAACCCCTACTAACCTGTCCTGGTGCTTGGGATTATCCTTCCTCAGGTGCAAGATCCTACACTTGCCCTTGTTGAACATTGTTAGATTCCTTTCCACCCAAGTCTACAGCCTCTCCAAGTCTTGATGGATGGCCTTGCAGCCTTCTGGGGTGTCAGCCACTCTTCACAGTTTCGTGTCATCAGCAAACCTGCTGAGGGTACGCTCTGTCCCTTTATCTAGGTTCTTGATGATATCACTTCTCACTACACATCCTTTAGCCAGCAAAGTCCTATCGTATAGCCATAGGAACAGCTTTGGCCTCTGGTCTGATATCCGACCTCCATAGCATGAGAGATTGTTGGGTTGTAAAGCCACACAAAAAACTCCTGGCCCAAGGGAGTAAAGATGTGTAGACTAGCCTTTACATGACAACATATTCACATTATTAGATATGACTAGTTATTGACTAGTTAATAGGGAGTTATTCAAAAACCTGTTTGAATGCTAGATCTTATGACAGAAACTTGAGTCAGAAAAGTAAGCATTTGTAGTGTGTTCCGTCTCTAGGAATGGTAACTGCTGAAAAAAGCAGGTTATAGAATAATTTAAAAATCTCTATAAATATGCCTTTATTATGAAAAATAAGCAGTTGCATTCAGTGAAAAAGCAGAGGCTCATAGGGGGAAGTTAGCTGGTGTGCTCTGGTGGAAGCTTGTCTCAGGCTGTCAGATCCCAATATGCTGTAATTTCACCTCTTCGATCACTTGGTGCTACACCCCATATGTAGACAAAACCCTGAAACTATTTGTTTTGTGTTAGCTCAGCATGAAGGAGGATCCTGGGGATCTCACCCCATTTGGAAAGCAAAGGAGCAGTCCTGGCAGGAGATGGGGGTCCTGCAGGACAGTGTGCGTATGGATATGGGGATGCCGCCATGAATCTGGTCTCCCTGAGAGCATCCTCCTGCTGTGCCAGCACTGTGCATCCATCCCTGCTTTCCACATGCACGCAAGCCTGAAAGACCTCTGAGATGTTGCTGTACAGGAGCTCCATCTAGTGCTGACTTCTTATTCTGACTCCCTGCATCAGATGGATAAATAACCTGGTAATGAAGGCAGCCAATTTAGGAGGCCAAATTTGCAAGTGCTAGCCTGCTTTCCAGAATGTAAAGGGATTGTGCATAGCATATAGAAAACAAGAATGAAATAAACATTCATTTGGGTTTTGTTTGTTTGGGGTTTTTTTGGGTTTTGGGTTGGGTTTTTTTGTACTGTGCTGTTGCCATTGAGATGCAAAAAGGAATTCCTTGCTCTATTTATGCTGCTAGGAAGTAGTTGTTGGTTGATTGATGGATAAGCATATTAATAACAGCAGAAAAGCATAGTACTACTCACATTCAAATCACAAGACAGAGCTAAAAAATAAGATCACCCTTAAAGGACATGTACACAATTAAAAATTCAGCAAGGTGGGGGAGGAAAGAAAAAAAAACCCAATCGTTCTTCACTATTAAAAATAATACATGCTGTCTGTATTGAAGACACCTCCAAACATGAAAAGAAGGGTATGTTGTACAAAGGAGAGAATGGAGAAATAACTGTTGAGAGAAGAGCAGGAAAGATTTACTAAATAGGACAGGTAATGTTTGCTGTTGGAATTGTCCCAGCAGGCTTGGACACAACAGTGATTTCACAGTGGTTTGTTTCAAGTGCAGAGTTACACTGTGACTCCTATTAGAGTTAAGCAGGAAGAGAACTCTTCAGGGAAAGGAATGATTGCCTGCTCTAATGGACTCACAATTACAAGTCATCTAAGCAAAAGAAAACAAATAATTCCAGGCATTAGATAAAGAGCGACTGATGTATTTGTTTCTATTCAAAGTGAATTGTTTATATTTTAAGTAGCTTGCATTTTGAAAGCCTGGACTGCCAGCATTTAAAAGCTGGCATAGCTGCTAATGTGTATCAAACAATTGTGGGAAATATTTTCTCCATTTCAAATCAGTAGAAGTGCTTTTAATGCCTTAGAAATCAAAAGGAAACTCTGATTGGATCACTAACATCTAGGAGCATTCAACCAAAAAAAGAGTCACCAAATAGAAGGATGTGTGATTACTTTGATAATTTATTATATAAATATTTAATAAGCGTATCCAGATGCAACCAACAGTGTTTTGGAAGCATATCCCATTTTCAGCTGCTTCTGTCAGTTATTGAGGCACCCACGCACTCCTCTGCAGTTTGCATCATTTGGGGTAGCTCTGAACTTAGCAGGAGTTGATATATCCACATTGTGATTTTGCTATGTCATAAAATGATTTATTGTGATTTGTTTATTCACTGAAGCAAATCTCTCTCAGATTTGCTCATTTGCTGCTACTTTCCCACTAGCACCAGTGGCTGTGGAAGTTGTTAACTACCTTAACTAATTTAACTGTGTTCTGTCAGTTCAGATAGGTTTCTTTCATTCTGGGCTGCCCATCACAGATTTTGCAGGTTAATTACTATTGTCCACTTGTGACAATTCTGGTATCATGCATGAAGAGATGATGTAACCTGTAGAACCTGACTGGAGACTGCATATGAGAGAAGTTTTTCCCTATCTTGACCATAGGAGAGAAGTGTGTGTTACAAGACTCAGAGCTAGAAAGCAAACCAGAATACATTTGTGTTGGGTGGGGTTTTTTTTAAATGAGCAGGTTTTGTTCTTTCTTCCCCTGTGACGCTGTGCCTCAATAGGTTTTGGTTTTTTGCAAAACTGCATATGCTGTGAGGAGGTCAGTGGTCAGGTCAACAAATCATAGAAATGCTCCCCACCTCCTGCCCCGTGAGTCAGCTTTTGAAAGTTTCTGGTTTTATCATTCTAACATTCTACCTCCTTTCCTGCAACGAAGTCCCCGATGGCAGCAACTGCTGTGGTGGAAATTATCGTATTTTTGTAGAAGAAATGCTTTGACTTCAAGCTAAGTAGACCCCAGTAGTTTTCCTTATTAGTATTAACTAGTACATAAAAGACGGAAACAAAGCTGATGATAGAAACCTTCTCAATCAATGCAATACTCATCATCAGTACAGGCTGGGAGATGAAGTCATAGAGAGCAGCCCTGCAGAGGATTTGAGGGTGATGGTGGATGAGAAGCTCAACATGAGCTGACAATGTGCGCTCACAGCCCAGAAGGCCAACCATATCCTGGGCTGCATCAAAAGGAGCTTGGCCAGCAGGTCAAGGGAGGGGATTCTGCCCCTCTATTCTGCTCTCATGAGACCCCAGCTGGAGTACTGAGTCAAGTTCTGGAGTCCTCAACATAAAAGGACATGGAACTGCTGGAACAGATCCAGAGGAGGGCCATGGAGGTGATTGGAGTGCTGGAGCACGTCTTCTGTGAAGACAGGCTGAGAGAGCTGGGCTTGTTCATTCTGGAGAAGAGAAGGCTCTGGGGAGATCTTATAGCAGACTTCCAGTACCTGAAGGGGCCTACAAGGAAGCTGGGAAGGGACTCTTTAGAAGGGCATGGAGTGATAGGATGAGGGGGAATGGTTTTAAATTGGAAGGGAGTAGATTTAGATTGGATATTATGAAGAAATTCTTCACTGTGAAGGCTTTGAGGCACTGGAACAGGTTTCCCAGGGAGGTGGTGAGTGCCTCTTCCCTGGAGGTATTCAAGGCCAGGTTGGATGGGGCCTTGAGCAGCTTGGTCTAGTGAGGGTGTCCCTGCCTGTGGCAGGGGAGTGGAACTTGGTGAGCTTTAAGATCCCTTCCAACCCTAACCATTCTATGATAGAATGGATTGCTCCACGTGTGCTCTCATAAGGTCTCTGATGCTGTGGCAGGTGTGAGGTAAGGTACTTTGGCCCAGAGCTGACAAAATTTTGCCTGAGGATTAAGTTACCATTAGAAAGAGAGCTTGTTGCTTTTTTCCTCTTGCTGCTTCTAAATATCTCTTGTGAAAATTAGACCTACAAATTGTATTTCATGCACAGTCCCTGAAGGATGTTATGAGGATATGTTTTCAGAAAGGCTTCTAAGGAGATAAAGAAGTGCAAACATGTTGGAAAGGTCACGTCTATTAAGTTTCTTAAATTGTTTATGTTTCATTTTTTCATTTTCATATGTGGAATGTTTTATTTCTGTAGAGAACTAATCAAAATACTCTTACTTAAATTCAGGAAAGTTATGTCCCTTGAAAACAGCACTGAGTCACAGTTCAAACTAGTTTTGTATAACTCAGTAACATTTATGTAATACCATTCAGTAGCAAAACTTGGAATTAAACTGGAAACCTTTAAAATGAGGTAATAAGAACCCTCATTTGAAGAGGGCTGTTTCTTACAGCTGTTGTTCTGTGTTTACCTCTAAATCCTTAGCTAAACACAGTGAAATATGTCAGCCAGAACATACAGCAGAAGAATATCAGGATTCCTCAATATTCCCCACTTGGGTTGTGGTTAGCCACAAAAATCCTTTTCTTCCTTTTCTATCTTATCTCCATCTCATAGTGCCACAGAGCGGTGTGCACAGTGTGTATTCTGCAGCTAATGGAGCAGCATGTTTAGCAGCTGAAACCTGAGGGACTAGAGGGAAGTTAACAGAACATAAGATTGTTGAGAAACCTACCTACTGCTGGTGTTAGCTATTTGCCAACAAGGCATTTTTAAGCGGAGACCAGAGCACACTTCTTCCACCCCTGCAAATATCCTTACAGCACCGTGCTCTTTCTTGCTTGCTATCTCGCTGAGGTCACTGTTCATCACTGCATGGTGGCCTGCCTTCAGCAGGAGGGGTGCAGGGCCTGGCTTTTGGCCAGTCCCAGTCTATCAGCTGCTGGCTCATGCTCCTCTTCCACTTCCAGGCGTGTCATCTCCTTAATCAGGATATTATTTTAAAGCTGCCTCATAGTAATAGGCATTATATACACATATATGTATGGAGTATCATAAATATATGGAGCATCACCATCTCTTCCTTCTGCAACGCATTTGAGCAGCAGAGGCCAGAGCTGCTGTTGGTTAGCCTCTGCTGCTGGCAGGCTGCTCTGGAGTTATCAGAGAATCTTTAAATGGTACGTGGGAACCCAAGCAGTTACTATCCCCTTGATCTACCCCCTGCATTATGTATGTGGCTCTCAGAAGGTCTGAGGTTCACCCAGGACTGCTCAGCTGGCTCCATCATGCCTTGGGTCTGAGCAGCAGCAGGGGCAGGCGGACTCTGCCTTGCACCAGCTTCCCTGCCTTGCACCAGCTTCACAGCTGGGTTTGGACTGGTTGTGGGCTGAAGTGTAGAGAAGTACATGGACCTGTCATGGAGTTACTGAGGTTGCCATGGCCAATATGTAAAGGGAAGTAGGTATAAATGTCAGATAACACTGCATAAGTTTTAGAAGAATGACTATGCAGGTAATGAAGAATTCCCACCTGGTAAGAGCAGAGCACAAGAACTCATTGGCAGAGGATGCTACACCCAACTGAGAGGAACATTTCAACTGGTATCAAGGGTCCAGCATGTCACACCGGCCATTTTTTTCCCTGGTAGCTCACCATGAATGAGACAGTGCTCATGCAAGGGTGCACAATCTGGGCAAATGTACTTTCCACACGAGAAAATGCACAGAGCAGCAGCCTCACCAGAGACCTAAGAAGGTTGATGTTGGCAGGATTTGTAAGCAACAGATCAGTCATAGTGACTCCTAAAGTGTATGAAAGCTCTATCCAAAACCCAATTTGTTGCCAGGGATGGACCCATAAGGAAGAGGTTTGATGAAATGATAGCTGGAGTCCCTTGTTCTCCCTGCTGCACAAAAATGGTCCTGGACAGACCTCTTGAACATAGACCTTTGTGCTTGCTGGCGTGAGAACGTGAGTGAATGAAAGCTATGAGGGTATGACTGTGAGTGGATGGAGCCTGCATGGAGATGGGTGCAGTAAAATAGCTTTTGCCTTTTTTGAGAGCTTGCCTTTAGTCCATTAATGCCTGATCAAAGAAGGCGCTATGCCATTCTTCCAAGCTCAATCTGCGCAAGCTTTCCTGTAGCTTATTTTCATTGCCTGTAGTCCTTGATAACTGGAACATGGTGCAAGATATACATTATATCAGGCAACTGTGTTGCTCCAGGGCTCTAACCCTGATGCAGGATAATGGCCTTCAGAAGGGCATGTATACATCTGTTAGTACACAAAATATTTACTCAATTTTGGCTGAATCTCTGGAATTCTCAGGTTTTTTTAATTACCTCATCACGATGAGCAGCATAAACCAGTAGAAAGCTAATAGAAAAATGTAATGCTCTTACGTAGGACACACAGGAACAAAACCGTGATTTGCTGTGTCCTTCACCTAGAGCCATACTCTGTGCTGTGCTGCCAGGAAGAAATGAACAGATCTTTTAAAAAAAGTAAATAATAGTTAATGTCTTGGTAATCCTATAAATGGATGCCTGTCCTAGTTTATGACTTGAAATTTAATTTCTTGCACTCTACTCACTGCAACTAATTGCTGTGTAGAAAAGGCTCATGCCTCCGACCCGGCTTGTCTCAAAGTCACTTACTTCCATGGTTAATTTTTTAATAATTATTTGTTCCTGTAACGCAATCTGCAGTGGATTTTTATGTCGTCTTTCAGAACTGTTCAGTGAGAACCTCAGCTTTATTCCTGTATATGCATGAATGATGGGGGAACAAATTGCGTTTATCACTGAGACTGACTCCTGTGGAGTTATTTGGCTAGGTACCAGCTTGAGGCCATATATATTTGTTGGAGGTAAATTCTATTTATATTTGCAATTTCTGAAGTTAATTTTGTTGCAATTTTAAAAAACATTACTCATCTGGAATTAATATATGTATTCTACCCAGTCATAAATATTATTGCAGAATGATAATGAAATGTTGGCATAAAGCATTGTGATTAGCTTTAAAATTATAATTATTTTCTTCTTTTTATAGCTTATATTAATTTAAAAAAAACGTTTTCTGGTTATTAAGAGTATGGAGATTACATTCAAGTCTTTTCCTCAGCTATAATTCTAAAGTATTTTATTGCTTTTTGTTTTAATGCTGAGATTTTCACTAATTCCTATGACTGAAATAGATAAGGCATGAAATAGAATACTAGATAGCTGCAGGATTTCTGGCAAAGGCCATGCAGTTAAATGCATATGGCATCAACAATACTGACATGCAAAAATAGGAGGCATAACAAAAAGTAAGAAGCTTTATTCCACTTTATCTAAACTGGATTACAAGAAAGGCAATGATGGACCTGATAGTCTAACCTCTGTACCTGGGAAAACAATGAAGGTCAAACTGGGTGCTATTGAAAAGCATGCGAAGGACCAGGCAATCATCAGGTTTTTGCTGTCAGCTTGTTCACTCAGTCCAACTGATTAGACCTGTATATCTGCTATAATTGATTGAATGAAAGCAGGATTCAGCTATTGAACGGATAAAGGAGAGAGATTAAAAAGAACCTGAACTACTTTTTTAAAATAAAAAGCTGAGGATATTCCTAGCAAACAGAGCGATTGAAGCTGAGATAATCTACCACAGTGTGGGTTATTTCTGGATGTGCATCTTGTTTTGGTGTTGTCCAGTCTTCGCTTCTGTTTTAAGGTAAAAGGACCTTCTTCATCAGCAAGGTTGATGGA
The DNA here is from genome assembly GCA_027925045.1 of Hypotaenidia okinawae. Taxonomy (NCBI): domain Eukaryota; kingdom Metazoa; phylum Chordata; class Aves; order Gruiformes; family Rallidae; genus Hypotaenidia; species Hypotaenidia okinawae. The sequence continues at coordinate 148,715,931 of BSDF01000001.1, forward strand.
GCTGAGGTGTTGTGGCATAAAGGGTCAGGGCACACCTTGTGACTTGGTGTACTCTGTGCAAGGTCACACAAGGTAGACAGAGAGAGGGTTGCCATGGCCTCTTTTGTTTCTGTTTCTTCCTCACCTGGATAATAGGTGTTTCATTACTTGCAGTCAATTCAATCAAATGTACCTTTCTGTTGGAAAAAGCTGCTCATTTAATTTTTATTTTGGTTTTGGCTCTTAATCCCATCTTTTTTTTTTTTTTTTTTTTTTTTGCATTTCAAGAACTGGTTTTATTCTTTCAAAGTATTTGTAATTTTTCTGAAAAGTTAGCTGGGCTTAGTAAATTTTAACCACATAAAGTATGTTAAATTAATTTACTATCTCTTACGAACTACCCCTTCAGTGCTTTTCTCTTTTTCCCTTGTTGTCTTGAAAGCACTAGAAGTCAAAGCACAGTGATGTTAATTTCAGTGCTATTAAAAAGCTTAGATAAAGTGCAGACCTTGAAGTCTTACTGTGACAAAAAGAAAAATACTGGGGCTTTTTTTTTTCTGAAATTTTGCTGTCTGGGATTCCATATATCACAGTTCTTGTCCTCCAGAGAAAAATATAGTTTGAGTCATGTCAGTGGAACTCAATAATAAAAGGTGAGTAAAGACGAAATGGCTCCTGCCAAGAAGTGTAATTAAGAGTATCCAATTTTCTTCTGTATAGGAAAGAAAAATGATTTGCTGTAATTTAAAGGCAGCTTTTGTGGTTTTGTCTGATTGCTAATATTTGATTTATTGACTGACATCACCATGGTCCTAATTTAATAACTGAGCATTAATTCTATGCCAGTTAAAGATGAGACTTTCCTTCATCTCAAAGCAGGCAATCCTGCATTCATGGCCAGTTATCTTCAGATCTATTCCATAAAGCCATCCATCATCAATACCAGCATGAGAAAAGCTGAGCGTCTTTCTTGTATTAGACAATAGGCAAAAATAGGAGGAAGTATAAACAAAGGCTGTAAATCGTGACAGTATGCACCATAAGAAGCTGCCAGGACACGGGGCACAGGCGCAGGGATGGGCAGGTGGAGCTGACAGCCAGACTTACCTGGGAGACAAGTCTCTAAAACAGCAAAGGACCCCAAGCTAGAGAAGTCAGAACATCTAATCTGGGTTTTCTAGGCAACACCACACTCACAGGACTGCAGGGTATTCTCAAGAAAAGTACATCTCACCTGCGGTCCCTTCAACACAGGGGCATCGTGCCCTCCGTTGCCATCAGAGGTGGAATAGGAGTAATATAACCTTGCTGTAGAGCACTCAGCTGGGAGGAGAGAAGTTCCCTGTTCCCAAGACTGTTTTCTCTTAGTCCATGGTGGTCTCTTCTAAAATACAGAAATCGATCTGTGTTGCTTTAGTGAGGCCTAAGTTTCAAATCTAAAATCTGGATTTTTGCCATAGGTAACCACATGAGATTAACGTTTTTGATAGCTAAACGCTCTTTATCCAAGCAGAGAAGAGCATGGTGACAATGCTAAGGAAGTGAAGATAAGTAAACATGGGCTGTTATCGAGAAGAAAGCGGTAGATCCTCTGTTCTCATGCCTGTAATTCACAACCCACCTTTTTTAACATTGAGATATGTATTTGATGCAGAAACTATGGCCAAGGGCTTTCAAGAGCTGTGTTGTGTAGGAAATCAGATTACATGAGGGATGGTCAGGAAGTCTCCACTGCCTCTAAAGAAGTCTGGACTTAAAATAGTTTTAAAGTTAGACTCCTAAACTCTATAATGTCTTTGAATTTAGTGGAGCTGTGTTATTTTATAGCTGTAGGCATACCCACTTTTCAGGTATAGCTTCCCAGTAATAGACAGAAAATATTTAAGGATGCTCTTGTAATAAGAAAGATGTTTTCTTCATCAAAAGTTGCCTTTTCCTCACACCCTTTTGCCTTCTCTTCCCCTGAGAAATAAGATCCTACTGCAGCAAGCAGTACTTGCTTTCCCCTGGGGTCCTTTGCCATGGCGAGCTCTGCGCAAAGTGACTGCAAATTGTTGTCAGGCTGGCAGGAACAGCGAACTGGGAATTGAGCTCTTGAATTGTAGGGGAAAGGGAAGCAAAATGCTGTGTCTGGGGAGAATATCCTACTGTGCCCTGTGTGGGTATTTATGTGCGGTGTTTTGCCCAGGTAGAGGATAGACTACTGCTATCCCCAGGGGAGTCTTTGACTCACCTCTGTTTCACATCTGAGAAGGAGCTACAGGAGAATCTGACAGATAAATGGGGAAAAAATGGATTACAGCTCTGGGTTCCTCTGAAGATCACCTTTTCTGTTAGCAGATTTGCTGGAAGTAAGTACAACTCAAAACCAGAGGATTTTGGCAGGTGATATCTCAGTGCTACTGTATAGCTGGATGCTACTAAAGGTAAGGATCAAGCAAAAAAAATCCTGTAAAGAGCTGGACTGACAGATCTGCTCAGGTTTTTTGTGTCATGGGACAAGAAGGTGCCCAGAAACTATGGGAAAAGAGGGTGTTAAATTTCTTCCAACAAGTTCCTTCTGTCATAAATCCTGGGATTCACTGTTGCTTCCAGTAATGTAATAACCAGAAAAGCATATAGCTTCTTGGGTTTTAAAATGGATGCCCCACAAAATAATGAAAGTAAGCATTTGAAATTTCTTGGTTCGTTGCAGGCATTGTATCCCTGATCTCCCTGGCTGTCCTGTCCTATGAACGCTACAGCACTCTCACCCTGTGCAACAAGCGCAGCGCTGACTACCGGAAGGCATTGCTGGCAGTCGGTGGTTCATGGATTTATTCCCTGCTCTGGACTGTGCCACCTCTGGTCGGTTGGAGCAGTTACGGGGTAGAAGGTGCAGGTACAAGCTGCTCGGTACGCTGGTCCTCTGAGTCAGCAGAGTCCACATCCTATATCATCTGTCTCTTCATATTCTGCTTGGTCATCCCTGTGATGGTGATGATGTACTGCTACGGTCGCCTCCTTTACGCTGTTAAACAGGTAAGCTGCTGTGTGCTGTCGGTAGTGCAAACTGCCCTGTGTCATACGTTGCATTTCTCTTGTATCAAGTTTAGAAACGCTGATGACAGAGGGCCAAACAACAAAGCAGAATGAAACAAAGATGACCACAGAGAGCTTCAAGGAAGGGGCAGGAGGTCTTCACCAAGCATTTTCACACTCCTGAAGCACCAGTCTGAACAATCAGATAACATCCATATAGGTACTTTGTGGTTTAGAAATGCTGTGTTCTAGGAAGAACAGCATTATCTGGGTGAAGGTTGGGTTTGTAATGAAGCCAACACTTACCTGTCTATAAATAAGACATGTTTACCTGTCTATAAGTAAGACATCCATGCAAACGTTTCTTCCCGGTTTGGGATCATGACATTTTCATAATTTCTGCTTCTTAATCTGTGGACATATAACTACAGTAATGCAGTTCTGACACCATATGCAGAATTGTCCCAGGTATATTAGCTTCTCCTTGTAATTCTACACCACATTCGAAAGTTTCCTTAAATACTATTACCACTACTACTGGTACAACTGCTAACAATGCCAACACTCCTCTGATTGGTCCAAGGAATACTGTAGATATTCCAAAATGGATATGCCAAATAGATCCTGGCAGGGAATGTGGCATTGTGAAGTTTGAATACTTTTGGAACAGTAATGAAATGGTTTGATGATGAATAATGAGAAAGGAATTAGTGTATAAGCATCCTCTAAAAAAACAATTCTATAAGGTGTCCAGATGAATTAACTAAAGGTGCTAAATTGGGGATAAAGGAAGAAAGCAGCAACTCTCTCAATAGAGGCTCTTGTATAGAATTAAAGTGAATGTAGTTTACTTCTTATTAGTCATGAGGAATTAAGGTCCCACCCTTTACATGATTTATCGAAAGTTTCAGAACACTTGAAGCCCAGATAGGAAATCTTTTTCTGGTTGAGTGCTGAGAGAGCTAGTAAAATCCCTTTGGTGAATGACACATTAATAGTCCTGGAAATGCTTTGTAGTAGTACTAGGGAAAAAATTTCTCCAGATTGTAAACCATAAAAGTGAAGTTTCAGACTGTATCTGGTCCCTGGGCAGCAGTATCCTTTACCATCACCTTAAAGAAAGGAGCAGGATCTTGGAATATATGCTGCTACTAATATGCAGAAAATACTACTTTCTTCAACTTTTGCCTCTTTTTCCTTCAGCCCTCACTGCAATTCCAGATAACATACATCACCCACAACATACAAATACTTCTGTAACACGTGCTTTAGCTTCTAGTTCTAAATGTAGACTTGTGTTATCTTATTCACCTTTTTGGTTTTAAATTCAGTTATAAGTAGAGTAGATCTTACTGATCTGCCTGATGGGGCTCAAGAAGTTAGGGCAAACATTTTGCATTTAGGCTGATTGATTAATTGACAGTTCAAAGAAGAAAAATTGGAGCGGGAATAGCATTTTCCACAGTGCCCTCACCTCCATCCCCCGTGTACTTTTGAGAGTGATTAGGAAGCCTCTGGGATGCTGAGGTTAGAGAGCAATGAGAAATTTTCTAACTGTTAGAAGAATCAAACCCGATCTTGCATAGCATGTTGGTGGGCAAGTCTCAGGGAACTAATGCTTATTAAATGCAAAGGAACTGCAGTGAAGATTAAATCGTATCTTCTCTCTGATGTTGTTATGATTCAGGGTCATAAGAACTGCCCAAGCATTTGAGAAGTCTTGAGTAGCGAAATCCTAAAGTTTTACACAAAACATCTATTCCTTGCCTCTGTAAGATTTCCTTGGTAAATTACATTTCAGCAAGAAGAATATCAATCAGAAAACTCATCAGTCTTCAGGTTTCTGTGATATATATACTTTCAGTACTGTAATCCTGAAATCTTGCGCTTTATAAATTTCCTGTGACATATTTATAAATTTCTGAAGACCATATCGTGACAGTCACTGAAATACAGACTTTTTACCCTTCTTCTAGCTAATCTGAAATAGATAAGGTAGATTATGAAATGCTAAAGTGTGTCATGTTTCAAACTGGAGGAAGAGATGAGCAATATGCAAATAAAAGTATAGTAGTTCTTACCTAAAATTAGGAAGAGTAGGTAGAGTAATTAAAAAATAAGTTAAGAGACGTTACTACAGCCACCGTAATGCTGTTCTGGTGTGGTCAAAAAATTAATTATCTTGAAATATATTGGCCTCATAGATTAAAGCCCTGCTATGACCTTCTGTGTAATACATTAGAAAAAAATGTTGGGAGCACTACAAATGTAGTAAGTGCGTTATTCCAGATTCATCTGCTTCCTAAATTTTCTAAAATATGCATTTTATATTTTTGCAAGATACACAGATTTTTTTATGTTAGAGTATTGTAGCGTTTATGGTATTGCACCCTGAGATCCAGAGTGCAGAAGTTATGCTGTTATTAATACTGCAATGTAAATTAATTGAGATGGAAGAAATATCTTAATAGATTTGGCATAGTTAATGCAAGAATTGGCACAGTGCCTGCATTTTCTCTTTGCAGGGGCAGTAATTATAGGGTCTGCTTTTCTATTTTTCTTCTCTAAATTTAGTCAGGTGCTGCAGCATTCTGTCACTCGAAGCATTAATAGATCCCATGGAGTCATCTGCAATCTGTGTAATGGTAAAAGGCACAAGGATTTCAGTAATAGAGGTTTTATAAAAGATCGTCTTTTCAAGGAATTGCGAGCCAATAGCACCTCTGTATGAATAATGTTAACAGCAAATGTCATTAAACAACATTACAACACGACTACTATTATCTCAGAGCTCTTGCCATTTATCAAGCTCGAGAATGCTTAGGAATTGCTCAAGTAATTTTCTTTAAAGGTATGGAATTAATTTATTTTTTTTCCCAGAATAACTTTATCTGGGCGGTTGAGTTTGGTTCTGCAGATGGCCTTTGCTGCCATCCTTGTGCGACTCGCTTGGAGAAGCTGAGTTCACCCCGGCCTGAGATGTGGGGCAGGTTGAACAAGTCCCAGGGAAATGTTAGGTCTGAAGAGTGGGAGCATTTCAGAGGTGCCTGGCAAAATAATGCTCTAAATGAAGAGCCGAAGAAAAACCTGTGGTTTCAGAAGCTGTTAAGGAGCTTGGCAGTGCATCAGGTTTGAAGACATAGAAAACCACAAATATTTTATTAGACGTCCCTCTGAGTCCATATCTTCACTCATGCTGATCTTGTTTCCTGTTTTTATGAAAGCTGTTCTTCCATTCCCACAGATGCTGAAATTCAGTTCCTTTTATAAGCTTTCCTTTAGAGATCATGCATCTGATGCCTATAAGTAGAAAGGGGCAAAGTTTTCTCCCTCAAAAAACATTACTCACATATGTTTTATTCATGCACACTCTACAGAACCAGGGAAGGAAACTGAGAATATGATTTTTTTCCATAGTACAATAAGATTATTTTCTCAGTTTTTGGCTTATGGTGCTTCTCTATGACTCTCTTATTGTGTTCCCTCTGGAAAAATGTTCTTTATGAAGTCAGTGTTGGTTGTTTACACTTTGAAAAGTGGGCTCCCAAATGTGGAATTACAGAGATTAGCATTGCAGTCACTGTAGCACAGAAGGCACAATATGATTAAAATCCTCCGCTGAGGGACCCAGAGAACTCATATGAACCGGCCTAATGAAAATTAGCAAAACTTTTAAAAAAAGACCTCTATGGTTTGCATTATCTCCCACTTGCACATAAAAATACTGCCCAAGGACAAGAAGAATCCCAGAACATTGTTTCAAGATAAGTTTTCTGATTGGTTTTGTGGAGGCTCTCCTCTTGGCTCATCTCATTGCCAGTCTGCTTTCATCAAAAGCTGTGCCTGAATAAATTCCACTCAGCAGTGCTTTATGGAATGTAGCTGGGACATGGAAAGCAATAAAAAAGATTGTAAGCAGGTCACAAAGACTTAAGCATATAGTTTAATACACATCTGACCGTGCAGTTCTTGCTCAGTACATCAGATTGTGTGTTAAAGTGGACAAAAGGTCATTGCTGACACTGTCTCATTGGGTTCTGGAGTAGAGGAACTTGTGACCTGACCCGATAGTACTACTGCAGTTTTTTGATTTGTTTTTTTCACTTGAAAACAGTGAGGAAAAAGTAGAGATGGAAAATATTTATCATATTCTTTCATGTCAAAAACCCAAGAAAAAGAATACAGTTAAAATGTTAGGACTAGATCTCCGACGTGGAAGTTGGCCTTCCTAATGTGCCTAATGTGCCTTGTCCTCCACCCTATGGTGCACCTATTAATTCCTCATAAACTGCTAGCTTAACTAGTCACCAAAATGTGGGTTCAGGTAGTGGGAATTACCTGACTATTTCCCTTTACAGCAGCCTTCTTTGTTTCTTTTGAAAAGTGCCACATGATTTCCGACATCCACATGTCACAAGAGAAGCAGATCACCTCTTTTTATCCCATCCTCTGAACCTTTCTGAGTCTTGTCACCTTGCAACGGAAGTGGGACAGTTACGGTTATGCTGCAGAGAGCCGTCTGGTGCCTTCTATTTTACCTTTTTCCAGGCTTCAAATTACCAAATTTAGTGAAGGAAATATGCTTCTATCTCTTATTTAAGAAGTAATGCCCCAGAGCGAACTTGTGAATCGATTGTAAGCTTGAAGAAACTGTTTTTGAATTCTGTATGGTAAGATTTCGACTCTAGTTAAAGCATTGGATATGGGCGACGGTGATGGTTTTTGAAATCTCCTGTGCCTGCAAAGGAAGTCTGAGAGAAAAGGAAAGAGGAGGTGTATGACTTCTGACTCCTTAATCCTGCTTTATGTCTGTACTATTTGGAACAGTTAAAAATAACTGTAGAAGCAATTATTGCATCATTGTTCATTAAAGTAGTCAGGAAAGGATTATAAAGCAGAAGGACCCCTCCTGTGACTGTTTCCAGTTCTCCAGCTCATTTGGAAATGATTGTTTGTAGGAAGACAACACATTAGGACGGAATGCACAATGATATAAATTGAAAAGAAATTATCTTCACATAATACAAAGAGTAGGATGGAAAAGTAATAATTGTTCCATCATTCCTTCATATTTTCCATATGCCTATTTATAGAGAAACTCAATTTTCTCAAACTTTATCTTTGATGGCACTGAAGTTATGACTGATGACTGTGAAAACTGATAAAGCAATTACGTACCATTAAGTCTATCTCATAAAAGCCCTAAATAAAACCAGGTTTGTAGTCATAGACCTTCTTTTGGAAGCAAAGCTCAATATCTTCCTAGTTATTTGATGAAATAAAGAAGTTCTAAGAAATGTAATTCAGGTGAAGATGATGTACAACTGGTCATTTGGTTCCTGTAGCTCATCCTTTTCAAATGTGATTAAGTAAGTTTAGGATTTGACTTAATTTCAAATACATTTGCCCTAACTGCACCTATGCTCAGACAGTCAGCTGTACTCATTAGACAATTGTGTCTTGCGATTGTTTTACTCTATGTTCATAAATTCTATTTCTTCCCTTTGTTACTTCATGTATGTTTTCTGTCCTACCTTCTGGTGGTATAGAGGAAGAATGATAAATAACTTTGCCTTTCCTTTTCAAACCTTGCCATAAAGATATAATAATTACATAAAATTCACAAGCAAAACGATATTCAATTTGCATATGAATGGACAGATGATTTCTGTCACTTCATCATGAGCATATGGTAACTTGATCGAAATATGTCTCACATCAGGCTGAGATAATTGGAAAAAGTCTTAGCAAAATGTAATGAAAGGGTTCTGGACCAAATGTTGCAAAATAACGTAATCATACAGTTTATAACCAGCATCATCAAGAAAATAATCAAAATCAATATTTCCACGTTTTCTGTACAGCCTTCAACTGGCACACAGCATTCAATATCCAACACAGAATCATAGAATCTTACAATGGTTTCATTTGGAAAAGACCTTCAAGATCATTGAGTCCAACCATCTATCCAGTCCTACTAGGTCCAACACTAGACCACGTCACCAAGTACAACATCTACTCTTCTTTTAAACTCCTCCACGGATGGTGACGCAACCACCTCCAGGCAACCACCAGCTCCCTGGGCAGCCTGTTCCAATATATGACAACCCTTTCAGTAAATAATTTTTTCCTAATATCCAACCTAAATTTCCGCTGATGCCATTAAAGACGATTTCTCCTTGTCCTGTCACTAGCTACCAGGGAGAAGAGACCAATCACCACCACACTACAACCACCTGTTAGGTAGTTGTAGAGAGTGATAAGGTCTCCCCTCAGTCTCCTTTGCTCTAAACTAAACAATCTCAGCTCCCTCAGCCACTCCTCATAAGATTTGCCTTCCAAACCCTTCACCAGCCTTGTAGCCCTTCTCTGGACACACTCAAGCATCTCAAGTGAGGGGCCCAAACCTGAACACAGTACTCCAGGTGAGACTTCACCAGCACTGAGTACAGGGGAAGGATCACTTCCTTCCTTACTCCTGCTGGTCCCTTTGTTCCTGATACAAGCCAGGATGCCATTGGCATTCTTGGCCACCTGGGCACACTGCTGGCTCATATTCAGCCCCTGTTGATCAACACACCTAGGTCTCTCTCCTCCAGACAGTTTTCATGCCACTCCTCTCCAAGCCTGTATCTTTGCATGGCCTTGTTGTGATCCAAGTACAGGACCCAGTGCTTGGCCTTGTTGATCCTCATGTGATTGGCCTTGGCCTATTGATCCAGCCCATCAAGGTCCCTCTGTAGACCTTGCCTAGCCTCTGGCAGATCAACGCTCCCACCAATCTTGTCATCATTGGCAAACTTACTGAGGACACACTTGACTCCCTCATCCATGTCACTGATAAAGACATTAAACAGAACTGGCCCCAGGACTGAGCCCTGGGGGACACCACTGGTGACTGGCCTCCAGCTGGATTTAACTCCATTCACCACAACTCTTTGTGCCCAGACATCCAGCCAGTGTTTCACCCAGTGAAGTGTACGCCCATCCAAGCCATGAGCTGCCAACTTCTCTAGGAGAATGCTGTGTGAAACAGTGTCAAAGGCCTTACTGAGGTCCAAGTAGACCATGTCCACAACCTTTCCTTCATACACTAGGTGAGTCACCTGATCATAGAAGGGGATCAGGTTAGTTAGTCAGGACCTGCCTTTCCTGAATCCATGCTGACTAGGCCTGATCACCTGTTTGTCCTGCTTACATCTCCTTACTGAGCAGTTGTTTGACCCTTGCCAAATTCTGCGTGTGTGAGCCACTGCACAACTAAAACACAGAGATGGTAACAGGCCTTTTTTTTTGTTTTTGTTTATTCTGTGATAGCAGGAATATTCTGTGATAAAACCACTCAGGACATGCAGTTTTATTGTTTGATTTTGGATTTTTGGTAGAAGAACGGGCTATAAATTATGAGAGCAATTGACATTCCTATGTAAGAGTATGTTTTCTCTAAATATCTAGATAATTTCTTAAGTAGGGAAACAAAGCAGCTGACTTTTCTCTGTTGTTTCAAGGAAGAGGAGTACTGAAATCCATTTGGCTCTATATAGTATGTATCAATGATCGGTTCTTTGAAGATCTGGTTATTCTCAAGTTTTCTTGGCTTCTGCCATGAAGAAGTGTCTAAGGATCCTGTAGGGAAGGTGATATCTAGGACAGCTATTTTGAAAATTATTAATAAAAATGTTTACAGAATACTTGGGAAAAAAGACAAAAAAAATCATTGCTCTCACCATTTTGTGAGAAGTTAATTATTTCTGTTAAATATGTAATTTGTTTAGAATCAAGCCACAATCTGTAAATGGTTTTCCATAAATATAAACTTCTTATTTTCTCAATTTTTTCCCTGTTTAAATTTTTTCTGATAGTTTCTGTAACCACTCTTGTCTTTCACAGACCATGAGTCCAATTGTTTCCTTTTTCTTCTTTACCTCAACGTCTCCCCCTTTCTTCTTTCAGTGAAGAGACTTCCATAAATTCTTTTCCTTTGACAGTTTGAAAATGCTGTGAATATACACACAGATTTTCCAGTGCTTTTAAAGAAAGTTCCATCCAAGGAGGTTTTTCCCCAACTAGACAACTTTTGTCAGCTGCAGACATGTGAACCCACCAAAAGAACTAAATTGTTGTATTACAACAGACAAGGAAACAGTTACATGTTGAAAAGAGGTTTTAATACGTGTTTTCAATTATTTAAAAAAAAATCAGTATGATAGTTAAATAGTTATGGCGTGCCATTATTATTCAATCCCCGATCATTATACAGAATACAAGCATAAAAAAACTGCTGAAACAAAATCTGTAGCATTTTGACACTGAATTTTGGTATTCACTTCATGAGTACTTTAAAAATACTTGTTTTCACTTTCATAAGGAGTTTTTGGGTGTCAGCATTTCACATGTCAAACACTTACATCTCTCTTAAAGTATACAATAACAAAGCAAGCACTGTTTTTTCCTGTTAGCTGATTATTATTTTTTAAATGGGAAGCCTGATGGAATAAAAAGCTGATTTGATTAGCTCAGGGGAAGATTTACAAGCATGCTTAATTTCTAAGGAACTAACTTATTCTTGTACTTTTTGGTAACTATTAGAGTTTATCCAGGAGGTGAGATGATTGTTACGTAGCATTCATGAAGACACTATAAATATAGCATTGATTTTTTGGGTTCACTGCTTTCAACTGTAAAAAGATTTCAGTTTTGTGCACTAAATTAATACCAGTTTTTATTGAAGGAGTCTGTCCCAAGGGCACAAAATCCAGTGTTTTCTGTAATAGCAGAGAAAAATGTGAAACCCTGAGAAACAAAGGAGATAGCTAACATTTTTTCTTTGTGTATAGCTTCAAGGCTTGTCATTTCAGCGTCTCAGCTTTTAGGAGAGTAATGGTACGGCAAGTCAATCCAATGTAAAATACCTTTCAAAGTACATAGAGACTTCAGGCTGCTGTCAGGTCTTGCAGAGGCACATGTCTGGCTCTAGACATGTATACTCACTCAGGGTTGTTCTCTGTATTTCTAATTAAAAAGTGCCAACTGACTGTTGAAGCACATGTGACCAGATTATTCCTCATTTTCTGAGATCTGAACATGCTTCAAGAGAAACAGGCATGAGAAAAGATTATGATCTTCTTTCTCCTGTGCTTGCAGAAGCGTAAATCATTACTTAATTGTTTGTATTTTGCAGAGAAGCAGTGATACAATGTTGGCATAAATCAGGCACTGTACAAATTCATTGTAAATCAAATTAATGGCTGGTCAGAAGATGGGATTTCATTGAGTTTGCCATTTTTCATTCTTTAGATAAACTAGGGAGGAAATAAGCCTGTCGCAGTCTTTAATAACAAGCTAATAGGAATTTAAGATCTGATGCTTTAATCTCTGGATGCATTATGTCTATAAAGAATAGGCTGCAGTCTCACAAGTCTTTCAGTTTACAGCAAATGGTGTTCATCACTACCGAGCACTCACGATGTCTCATTTTGGGGGGTGGGTGGTTTAGTAAAGATTTTTCCCGACGGGTAAAAGCATGAGATTCATTGTTTGCTTTCAAGTTATAAAACTGGGAAGGTTAAATGTACAGAAGGGTGTTTTGCAGAGTAAAGAATGTGTTTCTGTGTACTTATATTTCAGCACTGAGAACCAAGCTACACTTACTCTCCTGTAGTTTAATTCCACTTAAGAGACCAACTTGTGACCACAGGCAGATTCTTTGCCAGAAGACTTGGAGAAAAATAAATTCTACATGTAGCAATGTGGCATTGTCCCCCAGAGAAACACTTCTGAGGGTGTATCTGCAATACGCTGCCATGCAGTGATAAAAGAACAAATATGAGATGCCCATGGACTTCCATCTCTGGTGCCCACCACACTCTTGATATCACATTAACCATGTCGTTGCATGAGGGTTGTTATGCCAGTCCCCAGCCAGTGCTGTCCAGGTGAGAAGTCAAAGCAGAGGGCCTTGGTTCCCTGGATGGAAACCATAATTCATATAGCAAAGCCTCCAGTCACAGTCCAAAATGTAGTTCTCCTTTTTTCCTGGTGGACTAAAGAGAGTCAACAAGGATATGGATATTTGCTTTGACTTTTTCCACCCTTATTCCACCTCCCCGTTAGTCCCATTTTATTTGCAACTACAGGATTTGTCCGTGGATATTTGTATTATCTGTTAACCTTTCATTAGTTCCTTGTTTTAGACCCCTTCCACTGCTGAAATATCCTGGGAGCTCAAGATAACGGTACCTGAAGCCATATATGTTGGCAGGAATAGAGGGCAAGAACTTTACTTGAGTACTTAATCATGTAGCGAAGAGTGATGACATGCCACTATGACATGACGCATCCACATCCTACAGAGATATAAAATGGATACTGTCATAGTTTAACCTGACAAGCAACTAAAAAAATGACAGAGCTGTTTTCTCGCTTCCCTTTCCAGTGGGATGAGAGAGAGAATTGAAAAGATAAAGATAAAACTTGCAGGTTGAGAGAAAGGCAGTTTAATAGGACAGAAAAGGAAGATGATGATGATGATGATGATGATGATGATGATGATGATAACAACCCCACAAAGTGATGAACAGCACTATTCCTCATGACATGAAGTTGATGCCCAGCTAGTTCCTGAGTTGCCCTGCCTCCCAGCCCATCCCCCAGTTATATAGTGAGCATGATGTCATATGGTATGGAATATCCATTTGGCTAGTTTGGGTCAGTTGACGTGGTTGTGTCACCTCCCAGCTTATTGGATGGCACCCCCTGCCTTCTTGTTGGCAGGGCAGTATGTTATCAGCATTATTCTCATCCTACATTGAAAACACAGCACTATACCAGCCACTAGGAACATAATTAACTCTAACCCAGCCAATACCAGGACAGATTCAAATGATGATTATGTGCTTAGAAAATAAAAATCAAAAACAGGTAAAAGAAGAAAGGTAAATGTATAAAACTAGAACAAACTGTTTCAAAGTTTCTAATCTGTTGTTTCATTAGTCTGTAAACCTGTTGACTAGCTAGGATTTTTCGGCTAGCTCGTTTGAGTAACTTGACAATCCCTGCATAAACATAGATTCAATGTTTATGGCCAGTGGAATGCAATTAAGCTGTCAGGCTTTTATTATCTTAATAACATGAATGTATTACATGAAATAAATTTATGAGATTGTTCATAATTCTTACCACAATTAAAATAAGTTCAAATTTACATTTCCTAGCTACTTGGCACTAAAGTTGTTTCTTCCACAAACAAAAGGCAAAGAAACCCAGTTCATCTCTGTCTTACGTCTCTAACATTTTCTGATCCTGTAACTGTATCTTAACTTGACTAAAGCTACGGTGGCCTAACCTACCTGTAAGAGATAATAATTTTGCTAGACTACCACTCATATTCTAGTATTTTTATCACCTACTACATTCTGTATTTTTTAATGGTGAAAAAGGTTCACCATGCTAAAAGGTTAGACTTAAATGATACGTGTATGCTTCCTCTATGAAACCTACATTTATTTTCAGAGGAGGCAAAGCTAGTTGTAATATGAATATAACAACTTAAATCATAGAATCATTTAGGTTGGAAAAGACCTTTAAGATCCTTACTCCAACCATTAACCTAACACTGCCAAGTTCCATTTAAAATCCTGTTAAATTATGTCCCCACCTCCAGGGATGGTGGCTCAACCGCTCCTCTGTTCCAGTGCTTGGCAACAGCTTCAGTGAAGAATTTTTTCCTAATATTCAATCTAAACCTCCCCTGGTGCAATTTGAGGCCATTTCCTCTTGTCCTATGGCTTGTTACTTGGGAGAAGAGACCAGCACCCACCTGGCTACAACCTTCTTTCATGAAGCTGTATAGAGCGATAGGGTGTCTACTCAGTCTCCTCTTCTCCAGGCTAAATAACCCCAGTTCCTTCAGCCACTCTTAATGAGACTTGTGCTCTAGACTCATCACCAATTTCATTGCTCTTGTTTGGACTCAAACACAGGAGTTCATCTTTTCTTTATTTCCCAAATGAAACTGTCTGAAATTACGCAAGGGCTGCCTTCCGTCTCGTTAGAGTTATGAGCTCTTACAGTGTGAACCTGAGAGTTGATATACTGTGCCCAATCTATGTAGCAGAGGTGTTGATGAGTGCAAGCCTCTGCCACAAGTCAGAAGACTATGTAGAAAAGATGAAGCCAAACCTGTTACAGCCTTGTTCACACTACCTATCGGAAAATGTCACCGATGCTTTCTGTCTTTCACATAGTGGCTGAGGGCATTGTCTTATAAACTGCTGCGGTAACTGTTGCTGGGGAGCTGAGCACACTGGCAGGTATGGGGGATAGATGGTCGAGGATGTTGAGGATGTTGTTAAACCCAGCCAACAGCTAAGCACCATGTAGCCACTCGCTCACTCCACCTCCCTCAGTGGGGAGAATGAAAAAAAAAGTGAAACTTGTAGGTTGAGATGGAGACAGTTTGATAGGACAGCAAAAAGAGAAAACAGTAATGATAATAATAACAAAGGAATATACAAAAAGAGTGATGCACAATGCAATTATTCACCATGTGTTGGCTGACGCCCATCCCATCCCTGAGCGGTCATCACGGCCAAACCAGCTTCCCACAAGTTATACATATCTATACTGAGCATGATGTCATATGGCACAGAATACCTCTTTGGCCACTTTGGGTCAGCTGTCCCGGCCGTGTCCCCTCCCAGACTCTTGGGCACCCCCAACCTTCTCCCTGGTAGGGAATTATGAAAAGATGAAAAGTCCTTCACTAGGTGTAAACATTGGCTAGTAACAAACAAAACATCAATGTATTACTAGCATTATTCTCATGCTAAATCTACAGCACAGCACTACACCAGCTGCCAGGAAGAAAATTAGGTTTAGCCCATCTGAAACTAGGATGGGGACAAGAACTTTGTCTCACTTCATGGAGTAGTTTTTGTTCCTAGTATAGACATAAACTATTCATACTTTTAAAAATATGTACATACTTGTTGCAGTTGTGCATAGTTGGGTGTTGAGAGAGAGGGACCAGGGCCTGCAGAAAATGGCTGCTGGAATGCTCCGCTGGCCTCAAAATTATAAACACCAGGCAATTCAAGGCCAGAGTCGCTCTGATAGCGCCTCTGAGAATCACATATAGGAGAAAAAGACCTGGAAGTAGCTGCATTTTGCCACCAGAGAATGGAATGCCAAAATGTAAGCAGCTGCAGACACCAAAAGCCGGGAAGGGTGGGGGAGGAGCCGCCCCAGATGCCTGAGAGAAAGATGCCCCTGTAGCCCATGGAGAAAACCCATGGAAAAGGCCGAGACCCCACCTGCAGCCCTTGGAGAGGCCCGTGCTGGATGGAGCAGGTGGAGACATAGAGAAGATGCTGTGACTTACATTGGGAGGAGCCCCTGCCAGCACTTGCAACCTACAGAGATGAGCGAGAGAGTTTTGAGCCGGAAACAGGTTTGCTGGAGAAGGCCTATAGCTCCATGGAGGACTGGGACTGAGAGACACTGTGATTTATTGCTGCCTGCCAGAGCAGAGATGAAGCCCGGTGGGAAAAGATTTACGTTGGAGAAAGTTCGTGGAGGACTGGCTGTTATGGGTGGGACCCTACGGTGCCGCAAGGGGAGGCTGTGTGGGATGGATGCCCCCATCCCGGCCGAGAAGGAAACCAACTTGCAAGGGACTGACCGAAACCCCCATCTCCTAGTCCCTGCCCCCCGTGCTGTGAGCAGAAGGGGAAGAAGGGAATGAAATCATGACTAGAGTGAAGTCTGCTAAGAAGGGAGTGAGGGGGGAGGTAGAGGTGTTTTAAGATCTGGAAAAGGAAAACAGCTCATGAAGAAGTAAGGAAGAACCCCATTTTTTTCCCAGTCCCTGACCCCCTCCCCCATACTGTGAGCAGGGGGGAAAGAAGGGAGCAAAATCATGGCTAAAGGGAAGTCTGCTTTAGAATGGAGGGGTGAGGGGAAGGTGTTACTGAGACCCCCATTTTCCCCAGTCCCTGCCCCTCCTGGGCTGCAAACAGGAGGGAAGAAGGGAGCAAATTTTCTGACTAAAGTCTGCTAAGGAGGGAGTGGTGGGGGAAAAGTGTTTTAAGACCTGGTTGCGTTTGTTTTAAGATATTTGGTTGCACTCCTGACTCTGGTTTTTCACTGTTTCTCTTTAGCATAGTGTAATAAATTAGATAGCTTTCTCTTCTGCACTCTGTGTTGAGTCTGTTTTGCCTGCATCATTAATGACTGGATGATTTCTCTGTCCTTATTTTGACTCTTGATCCTCTTAATACATATTTTCTCCCCTGTCCAACTAAGAAGGGGAGTAATAGACTGATTTTGGTGGGTGTCTGGCTTCCAGCCAGGGCTAAACCACCACACTACTCCATGTCTTTCTTAACCAGTAAGGTTTAATTTTAATTCATGTGTTAAGAAAACTTGAGTTTTATTTTCTTCCTTTAAGGCAGCTTGTATGAAGTCATGTATGCATGTGACAGGTTTCTTGCTTTCTTTTTTGACTTCAGATAATTATGGATACTATTTATAAATAGGGATGCTTGAGAAATAGACTTTCTGATCTTTTCTCAGTCTGAGATTTTTGATGGAGATATTTCTGGGCTTGGAGGAGGGGGAAAATCTTAACCTCACTATTTTTTACAGATCTGGAAATCAGCAGTGTTTTATTTTGACATAATCCTCCTTTGGGATATTTAGATATTAAAAATAAATTAATCTCCTCTTGACCCTGAAACCACTCAGGGTTCTTTTGCCCTTGTACATCAGTTGCATATCCAAAATGATGTGGAACAAAACAGCCTAGAAATCTGCGGAGCCCATGAGCTAAAATGCCTGTGAGATCCAGCATCCTGAATAAAATAGTTTTGTGAGGTAACTAGGCACTAAAAGCCCAGGCATTTTAGATCTCTGTCAAGCATATTGTCAAGGAACAAGAGAGAAGCCCAGGGAAACTTGAGTACCACCAGAAATGTCTCAAATTTGCATGTTCCCACAGGATGTTTTCATTTTTGTGAACCAGTTTCCCAGTGCAGAAATGTCACACTAGGAATAATTTTGACCTTAGCCGATCTGTGATTTGCCTCTTTACAAATGGAACACCTCCGTTGCGGCAACGCCGCCACCTTATAAAATGCCAAGAGGGTTTCTGTGGTTCTACCTAAACCTTTTCCCACCTTCTCTGTCTTCACCACCTGTTCAGTATGCATGTCGTGATGCGGTAATAAATGTGCAGCTCTCACATTCACATAATAGTTCGTTGCCCTTGGGGTTTAACAAGGGTAAAGGTGCAAATACTGGTAGTCAGCGTACTGAGTCTCATCAGTAGGGCGAAGAAGTGTTGAAAAGTCACACCAGCTTTCCTGTCCCAATTATGGGCTCTGTCACGTTCACACAGTCAATCCAAATCAGTAATATTGCAGGGGTGGTTGTTATTTTTTTGGACTGTACTTGGTTTTTCCTTTGTTATTAAAATAAACAGCTGGCATACTTTATGGAATTAGTCTCCTTTACTAAATTTTTTGCTGCTTTGCACAGTACTTGGCTCTGTCTCATGGTGAGTCAGTGGAAATTAGCTTCTGTGTTCTGTAGTAGATTAAAATTGGGGTCATACTTCAATTTACAAGTATCTTACTATGCAGCTGGCTCTACTTATTTCAGTGTGGATGATGGTAAAGTGAGGGCCACTGTCATGAGTGAAAAATGATGGCAGAAATAGGGCCAATAATATTTTAAACACAGAGATTTATATCTTAGGCAGCATTTTATTAATCTGAGTTAATGAAAATGGATTGGCAATACCCTGAGTGCCTTTAATTACTAGCCTTGATAGAATAAAACCCTGCAGTACTCCATACCCAGCATAATTTGGTTGGATTTAACACCAGGGCAATCAACTGTCCGAAAATTAATCTTGTTTTTGTGTGCATAGCAGGGGGGTAAGGTGGGAAGGCAAAGCTGGAGTGGCACGAGGGCAGTAGTGCCACTGTCTTGACAGCAGCATAGGCGCAGAGCAGCTTGTGCGGACTAGACAGCTGCTGGCTGCATTGCATCCCAACAGAGAGCAGCTTCCAGCAGTGAGATCAGTCCTCATGAAGTATTTAGAGTGGAGGCTTCTGAGGTGCTTTACTTAAAATAAAATTTAAAAAAAATATTAATTAAGTGCTAACATATGGCTCTTCATAACATCTGGCCCTGCTGGAAGAAAAGATACTGTTCAGGCACTTCCCAGTTTGCACCTGACACTTCAACTTTGCAGGGAGCCTCCTTTGCTGAGGGAGTGCTTGTCCCAAACTTCCCAGGAGAAATGATACCCGTCTATCACACCGTGTAGAGGGTTCTACATGTCTTCTTACCAGGTGCGTGTTTCAGTTGAATTTAACTTTGTTAGTACCGCAGTTCTCAGATGAACTCCTCAACTGCTAATTACAGAGATCTTCAACTTAAAAATCTCAAGAAACCTTGCACAGTAAATCAGGTAGATGACAGGAAGGAAAAAGATACAATAATAAATAACCAATGTTTCCTTCAGAGAAATATACATAAGGTCTATTGCTGTATTTCTCAAGTTATTCTTAAGATGTTGATTAATCCATTGACACTCCAACTTTACTATTTCATGCAGCTTTCATTGTAACTTAGCCAGTCTCCTGCGTGGCCTTAATTAATTATTCCTTTGCTATTAGGAGACATAAAAGTAGAAAGAATTAACATGTACTCTTAATTTTTAAGATGTAGGGTTCTGAGGCTTCACTTTCCTGTTCATTAAGTGTCATCATTTTTTACCTTCATGTCTGTTCTTTTAAAGCATCTACACTGTATTCATCTTAAAACAATGAGCAACTGACTCTGGCATGAGGTAGTCATCTGAGCTTACAATGAATGGGTTATTGTTTGACTTCCAGTACTACAACAGACATCTGCTAAACAGCTAGATTAATCATGACTGAGTCTGCTGCCTTTAGGGTATATTCCTTCTGCTGTACTTAAGAGGGGTAATCTAAATTCAGGTGGGAGATCTGTCAATTAAACAGCTTCTTAGACAATGAAAGGCATGTAAGGTGTTTCCTAAGGAGATTTCAGTAGTATTGGAGTGGTTTGTTTCTAGTCACCTCTAAGTCAGAAGAGGCAGTACATTGCAGTGCTTCAGAAGACCAACATCTATGTTTATCTGGTGACATAGCACTTCACCTGAAACTGCACCAAATGTGGAAAGAGAAAATACTTTTTACCTGAGATCTTGTAACTTACATCTGGCCTGTTAAAGATTAAATATGAAAGTGTGAATAAATCCAACCTGTACAGAAGTTGTAAGGAAAAAAATCATAAATATTCTGAGCCTAAATTAAAAAAATAATAATAGTGATTGAGCAAACACTCCTGTGATGAATGGAGCTTTGCCTATGTGGCAAGCACTGGAGTATATGAATTTTTGTATTCTTATTAGCAACTGAGTATGTGTAATGGCTGGTTGTAAGTCTGTAGAATGCTGCATATGTGCCCTTGCCTTGCACAGAAAATAGAATGATTATTGCTCATAGTTTCTGATCATAGCTATCCTTAGTTAAACACCTATAGCGCTCTTCGGTGGGAACTGGGACTTTAAAAACACCTATCTCTGGAAAAGTTCACTCAACTAATTCATGTGGATATTGCTTTCTAGTCTCTCTACTGGCATGACTTGCAAAGGCTCACTATAAACCTTTAAAGGCCTTACCTGATACTTTTTTCACTCTCGCTTGCTGAGCAGGTTCAGGATATTAGTTCAGTCTAAATGTCAAGTTGAAAGAACTGACTTTCACATCATTTCAACCTGCCCTTTCTGCATCAATCTTTAAAGTCTGTATGAAGAAAAATTGTAACTGTGGTTGGCAATCTAACTTTAGCATTTTATTAATTGCACGCTACTCCTGGGACTCTTTTCTTTTTGCATGTTTTCTTTCCCTATTCAGTAGCAAAAAAGCTCTTCTGCCCTGCTCATGCTTCTGTGTTCCAGGATGGTCAAGGCTCAGTAGGTGTTTAGTCGTGTCAGCCTGGCACATTTTGGATTTTCTCAATATAGAACTAAATGGATTTGCTTTGAGCTCCATTGCTTGCTGAGTAAGTTCAGGATGTTAATTCAGTCTAAATGTCAAGTTAAAAGAAATACAATTCCAGCCTGCTGAATCATCTTGTTAACTCAGTATTCTTTTTACTCTGACCTTTCCTTAGGGGAGGTACAGGTATTGCTCGATTGGTTTCGGTCTTTCCAGAAGAATGGTGGAATTTTATAAGACTACATCATCCTTTCCACTCTGAAGTGATAAAATTCACACTGGACAGGCTTCATACTGGCTCTGACTGCATCCATCCCTATTTACTCATTGCACTCTGTAGGATTCTGCTGTCACAAAACTCAGAAATGAGGGTGTTGCTCAAAAGTGAGCTGAGTTTATAATACTCATATTTAGCAAATACTGTCTTGAAGGGGGTCTGTGCTTAGTAGGGGCCTCTGCTGGAGTAGTTTGTACCTTGGTACTAACCTTCCCAGACATATGTTGGACTCCGTGAAATTGGAATTAGAAGGAAATCTAGAAAATTATTTTAAATACCTGTCTTGCCTTTCCTAGATGTAATTGTTAAAACGCATATGTAGAGCAAAGTTAGGCTGTAAAAAAATGTTATTTTAGCACCAAACTCTTCTGTGGAAGGACATGTTTTGCCATTGGGAGTAGTATTAATTTGCAGGTTAAGCGAGTGACCCCTCGCTGCGTGCAGGGATGCAGAAACTCCATGCTCAGCATGTGACATCTCCAGTAGTTCTGTCACAGCCCCGTTAGCAAACGTGACACCAGTTATTATAGCAAATATCCACGGACATCGTCAGCTGGGAAATGTGTGCATTTGATTAGGGAAGCAAGGGATGATGGTCAACAATGTTTGTCTGAAACAGGAAACCTGGGAACAAGGGGAAAGAGTAGTTTTGTCAGTGGTGTCACAGATCAAAGGTGAGGTGGGCAACACTGGCAGTGGTACTGTGGAGGAGAACAGATTAGGAGGGCTACGAGGGCAGTAGTTGATAACAGCACCTGAGGTACAGATATTTGTACAAAACACTGTACTGCCAAAGTGTTTCTTTGAGTTCTTCCACATTCAAACTAATACGTGTTTGACAAAGCACATATCTAGCATCCAGAAATGCATCTGTGCTTGCTTGAAGGAGATTAAGAAAGTTTCTGCTACTGTCTTGAAAAGCCTGCTTTGATATCAGTCCACTTATTAAAAAGGACAACATTTGGTTTTTTTGTGGGTTTTTTTTTTCCTCAATTCAGCTTCATGGCACTGGATACCAAGATCTGAATGAAATCCTTTAGTTGTGGCATTTTCTATGGTCACCTGGAAAATTGCAACAATGTTAAGTAACAATGTGATTCCAGATTAAATATAATGGAAAAAAGTATTTATTTACTCAAACTTACTATTGTTATATAATTGGTTCTTTGTGACCAAGCCTGTTTAGTAAAATATTTTGGAGAAAAGATTTTTCTGAAGGTTTTAATGCACTGACCCTTTCATCTCAGCAAAGATAATTAATTTCAAAATGAATTTAAACATTAAGAAAATGGTAGAAATGAGACTTGGCATTTCCTTTATCTTTAAAGCAAAACCTGTGATTAATTTTTCAGACTTTTTAAATTAAAAAAAAAATCAAGAAGGATACAGACTTACACTGCTACATTGTTTCTTTTTCAGTATTCTCTTTGTAGAGGAAAAGATAACTGGTGTAATTGCTGCTGAGCAGCTGATCCCTGAGCTGGCCTGTCATTTAATCACTGAGAATAAGTAGTTGGGACCAAGAAGAAATTGTTTTTTTGAAGAGAAGCCTAGGAAGTGACACTCAACTTTTCCAAGCTGAAATCCCAGATTCTAAGATTATTATATGGAAAGCAGCATGGGCCATACACAGTCCAACTGAATTCCCTGCCTCAGCTCTCAATTTCCATGAATACATCCATAAGCAAGCAAGAGGTGACTGTGTCACACCAAGCCCTTCCTTCCCCTTGCCCTTCCCTTTTCCTTTTCCTTTCCCTTTAGTATCAGTCAACAGAAAGCTTGCTGATAACAATCTAAATTAATGCAGATGTTAAGGTATAGCTATGTGGTCATGTTTGCTGGCTGAGTAATTCCAGTGACACTGTATCTTTAACCCCTATATTAGGTTACTCGTAGATTTCTCCTGAGCAAAATGTGCAGCTGTGAGAACCTATACCTTCTTAGATGTAGTCAGTGGTCTAACTGGCAGAAGACCAGTTTGCTATCTGCAAAACTGCTGCTTCACTCTCACAGGATTTAAACCACTGCATAGAAATGTTACAATATGCTAAAGAACAGCCATCATCTAGTTTTAATTCATGAAAGTTTGTTCCCTCAGAGCATGTGAGAACACATGGCAAATAGCTCAAAGGAACCATTACAGCATGGTAGCACTTTTTCTGCTAGGGTACAAGATTTGGAATCTCTATTGATTGTTTTCAGTTGCCATCAGTAGTGTGTTACTCTTCTCATTCCCCTATAACCCACAAATCTCTGCTACCTGCAGAAACCATTGATAAAAATGCTACCTTTTGTACAGAGAAACAACATTATATTGATGTACCTGCTCTACTCCTCCCCCTCCACAGACTAAAAACAAATTTGTGGAAAAAAACCCACTATTATTTAGAACTAAAGTTCCAATAGCAGCTATCTAATGTCCCAGTCATCTTCTAACACGTTACTTTAGTCTTTTCTTACTGAAATTGTTTCTTTGCCGTAATAATGCTAATTTAGAAGCTCCGAGCACTTGGAGCTGACAGGTTTCAAAAGAATGAGTAGTATCAAAGTTAATATAACATGATGGGTTATTGGTGTTTTTCACTCTTTTCTTCTGAAGTGAGTAAGCCTATCAGAAACCAGTTGTCTCCTGCGTTTTGCTTTATATATGATTACAGTTCCCAGGTGAGACTGAAATGGAGTTTGCCAACTAACCAATTTTTGCAAAGTTGCACATTTTACTTTTAACGTGTACTACATTTCTTTTCCCTGTCAAGACTGTAATTCAGCTTCAGTGTGCTTTACAATTGTGCTTCAGCACTATCTGTACTATGCTCTTCCTGCACAGGAATGGCAAGTATTTATCTAAGTGTAGTGAAGTTAATACAGCTCATCATTTTAACAAATGCTTGGCTCTCTCCTAGAAATGCCAGTAGGTCTCCAGCTGGGCTATTAGTACTATAAAACTGCCACTTTTTCCCTAAGTGATGCTGCTGTCTCTAGAGAAATCACTGACCTGCCTTAAAGCAAGCTTGGTGAACTTTGTTTCAGTGAAGGCCAGTGGTAGCCTGTTGCAAAGTCAGCTGCAAATATTCTGTAGGTTCTCAATTCTTGGATGAACACTCTGTGCTATGGGCAATTTTAACAATTGCTTGTCATTCACAGTCTTAGTAGCTGCCTAACCTCATGTTCAAAGTAGTTACACAATACCTTTGAGAGGAAAAAATAATCTTTCAGCAATCAGGTTTAGTCTGTCCTTTTCATTATCTGTGTACAAGATGAAATAATTGTGCCATCAGAGAAGGATTAAACTACTTCCTTGATATCATTCTAGGAAAAAATAAGTATATATATATATGGTGAAATAAAATATGAAGTTAGGAGTGCCTCTTCAGCATAAAGTGACACGTATAACGTCTGGAATGTAAGTAGATCATGGAAGGGGCTTCATCTTAAAGATCCAGGAGAAACTCAGACACAGATAGCTGAATTGTTAGCTTAACTATTCCATACAGATATAGTAAGGCAAACTCTGCAACAGGACCATTGTTCTCTCTGTTGAATTCTGTATGCAGTTTGCCTGAGGGTTCCCCTGGAACAAAGGGGAACCCCGCCAGTGGTCTATCACCCTGGTGTTCTGCTGCTGACAGTTACTATAGCAGATACTGTCTCAGGATTGTGTGCAAACCTGGCCACTCTTTGCAGCCCATTCCCCCAGCATTCCTCAACATCCACTGACATATATATTTTGTCTAAACCTTCCTGCATCTTTACCTCAGTATGATGCAGAATTCATGGTATCATCCCAACATCCTTAACAGTCCTGTTTTTAACATGGATAGAGTTAATTTTCTTCCTAGAAGCTGGCACAGTGCTGTGTTTTGGATTTAAAATGAGAATAATGTTGATAACATGCTGTTATTTTTGTTGTTGACAAGCAGTCAAGGACTTTTCAGCTTCTCATATTGTCCTGCCAATGAGAAGGCTTATGGGGGGCACCCAAGAAGCTGGGAGGGGACACAGCTTGGATAGGTGACCCAAACTGACTAAAGAGATATTCCATATGGTGTCATGTTGTGTATACGGATGGGCTGGGAGGCAGGTCAGCTCGGGGTCTTGGGGAGTATCAACTTGAGGAGCAGTGAGAAATTGTGCTGTTCATCACTTATTTTGTGTATTCTATTATCATTGTCATCTTCTCTTTTTTTTATTGTCTTTGTCTCAACTCATGAGGTCTTTTTGTCTTTTTTCCTTTTCCACTTTCAATTCTATCACCCATCCTGCTGGGAAATGGAGGAGTGAGCAAAGTTCTATCAGGTTGTTTTAGCTCACTGCTGGGTTAAACCATGATGGCAGTAAAATCTGACACAAGGAATTCATTACACTTCTGTCCTAGACCTGTTTTAGTCCTGAGTACATCTTTTATATCTTGGTCATCACATGGTCTCACCAATTTGCTACTCTCTTTCATGTTTTTCAGCATATTCAAAAAACTTCCTAGTGCTTTGGCTGTTAACATCATTTGTAAAAGGAGAGCTGGAGAATGATATCAAATCATTTAAAAAAAGACTAATCATGTCAGTTACAGAAAACAAGGGTTTATCAGAGAAGTCAGTCTTCAGTATCCAGCAGTTTATGTACTGCAGAAGTGTCAATCAAAGAGTTTTATTTCACAAAGATTCATTATCTGGACATTTTCAACTACCTTCTTTCTATAAATACCCCATTAAGTCATGGTTAGCTCACAGACTTTGTTAAAGACTTTATTTTTCTACTTTAACTTTTTTCTTGCTCTCACTACTCTAAAAAAAGGCTTCAGTCCCTTTACAGTTGAATGTTCTGTGTCAGAACTGTCAACATGAGTTGGTCAAAAGTTGGACCAAATGAACTCTACCCATTTTCATTTTGACAAGTACCCTGATTTATTGGATAAAAGGAAAACTGTAGTTGAGTTATTGGTCAAGTTCTCGATAACACAAATACAAATGTCATATATAAGCATATATGATATGCTTATAGCAACTGGGGAAATACTGTCTTAAAAGAGTCTCCATAGATTGCCAATTTCATGAAGATCTTCCAGGTGCTTTGAGCATTTTCATCACCAGTTTGGATGATGGAGTACATATCTGTGTCTAAAACTGTCGGGATTCGTCAAGAGCAGTTTTTTGCTTAGATGGGAGAAATCATACAGGATGGATAAACACAGGTTGGGAACCAGTAGAGACTAAAGGATCTAATTTGAAGAGTGAGTCACAAATAATGTGTGGGTTTGGGAGCAAAATACCTTCTTAAACAGAGTAGATCTTACAGTGGGACAGGCGAGCAGAGCTGTGGAATACCTGACCTTGGGTGTGCGCTGTTCTGTCTGCTGGCTTTCTTAAACTATGATGGGTAAGTATTGAGAACAAACATGTGAACAGTTCTCCAATGTAAAAGCACTACTACTAAAAAAACACAGTTGTGACTAGTTGGGCTTACACACCTTACACTAATGAAGAGACAAAAGGAAACTTAATTTCTAGAAATAAAGGTTTAGACCAGATGCTACTGAAAGGTTTGTAAGGATGTAAGTATTGAAATGAAGGAGCATGGTGTCCATGGATATGAAATGTCTTTCTATTAAACAGTAACTCTCTGGCTGGTGGAGGAATACTTGCCCTGCATTAAGAATGCATACTGGGGAGAGAGAGGATGATGGAGATCATTGAATCTCCTAAGAATTCTTCCAGCTCTCTGTCTGTATGACTTTAAATGCACTGAAATTAATGACATTCCCAACATTTCTTTTCAAATGTTGTAAAATAAATTCATCAAGGTAACAGGAAATTTCCAGAACTAGAGGAGTTTATGGCAATATGAAAATGAAATGGTAGAAAAGCAGATAAATTCAATCTTTTTGCCTCCACCAGCTGTTATTTATTTTAATGTGCATCTGAAAAAATAAAATAAACTTTCATAAAACCAGATTTTTTAATATGTAACAAGAGCTATAATCCAAAATTTTTGCAGAAAGAACTGACCCTGCCATACTTGGTATTGGTTTCAGTTAGAGAATACTTTATTATATCTTTATTGGACTTTGTGATACATAGTTCGGAGTTCCATCAGAAAACATGTGATTTCTTTTATTTCAAGTATTGTATCCAACTTTAGAAGACAAAGGACAAAATTTGCCTTAATCTGGAGTTGATAAATCATGCTGGCTGGAAAAAATATAGTTCAGAGACATTCCACTTAACAAAAACTTAAAAACATATGTTTTGTCATAGTCCTTTGCTCTATTTTGTAATGATGTTTCTGACTACAGGGAAAATGTCTAGATGGCTCCACTTTAAGTTTTACAGATTTTGTGTAAAACTGATTGATAAAACATGATTTTGTGTAAAACTGAAACAAAGCAAATAAGGCAGTGTATCTCCATCTCACCCTTACTATCAGTAACTTTTAAGTCTGCATGCATCACTGCTTCCACAGATTCCAACGGAGAGGAAACATAGGGTAGAAATTGAAAATTGGTCAGAGAGCCCACCCTTTTAAGTTTCAAGAATTTGGAAAGTTGAAATGTGAGAAAGGCATCTAATTTTTGTTGGTCTTGTTCATAATTTTAGCAAGGAATATTATTTAAAATCCAACTTTCCATCTTTTCTGTAGGAGCTGTAGCTGTAGCTGTAGCTGTTCTTACCCACATTTATCATGTATCACAACCAATGGTTACAAACATATAAATGCTGGATCACATATGACTCTAAGTCAACTGGATGTGGGTAGAGTGTGGTCACTGCCTTTTAGATTCTGCACTCCAGGACTTGTTTTTCTGATCCCTATATTTCCATGTCATATTGCTGCCCTCCAGATGCCTTATGCTATATTTGAAAAATTCAAAATATTTCCCATAATTTGCACCTCTTTTTTCTGGTGGCCTCTTGTCCCTTTTGGGGATAGCATGTCTAAATCCTGTTAAACCTGTTGAAATTTATGCATCTCTGCAAATAATGCAGCTTGCCTTTCTGAAGGCATGAAGATCATGACTGTTGCAGGCTTGGAAAAGTCATTCTCACCTACCATCTCCTACATCTTGTTTTCATGTGGAGTGATGGCTGGTTGCCCACAGTGAACAGGGTTCTCCACACTTGGAGAAGGTTTCTGGTAGTGGGCGCTTATTCATTGCTTTCTCTTTTTGAGGGGTCCTAATGTGAAGAAGAATACTGTTTCATGGCAGTGATCCTCAACGTAACGTTAAAAGTGTAGTCAGAGGAGGTGTTCCAAAACTGAAGCCATCATGCTTCTCCTACAAGGATGCAAATGACATTATGAAAGTCAAGATTACAAAGGCAGTATCTGCATATCAGAGTAGGAAAATTTACTTTTTATGCTCTAGAGAATGGATGTTACTTCCTCCATGTCTAACCCTATATTTCTTTATGTAATCCTTGATCTGTTCCTCACAGTCTTTTGTGTAATCTACCCTTTTTAGCATTAAATCTTTGGTCTAATATTATGAATATCCCAGTTCCAGTATAAGATTTTAATTTTGTGGGGACAGAAATTAAATTTTTTAGTAGGAAAAGAATTTATTTTTTTGTACATTTTTTTAAAATAACTTAAGTTATTCTAGGTAAAACGGAAAATCACTCAACATGCTCCATACATTTTGGCTATTTAGAATTGCCACTGAAGATACAGCTTCTGAACTCGCAAGGCAGGAATGATTAGTAGTTTATTATCCATAAAGCAGATTTTTTTTTCACTTGTATAGTAACCTTTTCATGAATAATAAATCTATTCCATAGTTGTCATACCTATACCATCTTTATTAATAATAAATAGGTTTGGGGCCATCTCTACACATGCAATTCTGCCGTAGATACAGGTATACATATACATGTACCCAATATAGCATCAGCTTGTGGAAATTGACCAGATACATAGTAATATTTGTAATGTACTGCATGGTCCTAACTCTCTTAGAAACCAAGTGACTCCTCACTCTTGTGTCCAGGTGCTGGCAGCTTAGGTGTGCCTGGCAGGCAGTGGGACCATTTCATATTCGCATGCACATCAAGTTCTGGAGACAACTTTACCCCTCCTCACCCATCTAATGGGTAGGGGTGGAGGGCAAGATTACATAGTATTTACTGAGGGCTTCAGACTTGTTTGTTCCTCTGTTATTTTGTGTTTAATAGCAAGCACAAATGGCTGGGCAGCCAAAGACTGCCTTAAGGGATAATGTATCGAACTCATAAAATTGTAACAGTTTCATTCTGCTTATCTTGCCTTTTTAGTAATCTAAAACAAATATGAAACTTTACCACAGTTTAAGTGCAAGTTTCCTAACTGGAAGTCTTAAAATGATACATAATTTATAGAGGACTGTCTGTAATACACAAGATACAGAAGGGGAATTTATCTTCATTTTCTGTGAGCCAAGATAAATGTTTATGACCCAGGCTGTGTACAACTCACCATGCCAATTTCCCCTTGCTGACCCTCAATGGCATATCTGAATGGGAGCTGGAAAGACCAGACTGTGTCAGGTGCAACAAAATACTGGGTACACAGCCTCCCAAGGGAAGAATGATGTGTATACCCGAGTTTCAGTCTTATTCTTTACATGTAATTCATCTAACTTAGCAGTTCACATGAATTTCTCCCTCCTACTTGTCATTCTGTGCCAAAAAAAGGATGATGTGCTGTAGAGTGAGATTAAAATTCAAGGGGGTTCCAAGGCTCCCGCTGAGAGGAGAGGGATTGAAGATTTCCAGACTTTGTAGGGTTGGGCTTGTTTTGGTTTGTTTTTTTTTTTTTACTGAATACATCTGTGCCATGAGAAGTGTGTAATAATTTGAGGGAAAGGGTCTGCCATTTTTAGCATAATTGCTGCATTTTAAAGATGCCACTGAGCGCTTTGAACCCCTTTTGGATTTATGTTCTGTGTAGACTCTACAGAATTTGACAGGCAGATAGGAGCACATATATTAGGCTTGTTTAACTATAAATAGCTATCTGTCAAAGGTATACCCACATGTCCTTTATGACACCATGCTTTATCTTATATGTCAGTAGAAATTTTCAGGGGGTGGGAGGGGATCCTTCAGTAAAATATGGGAAAACTTGACCTCTTCCCAGGAAGAGGGATAATAGTGTTTAAATGATGAAAGACTGATGGAGCCCGAGACATTTTAGCATCTAATTTCAATGCAAAGAGAGCAGCTACCAATCCAAAGGAAAGCAGAGCTCAAGGTGTCACCCATGTGTGCTAGCCTGGTGAAAAGTACAATTCAATGCAAGTGAGAGCTTTATACAGGCATGCAAAAATGGATCTAGGATATACCCAAACTTCATTTTTGAGGGAAAACATTATCTTGACCGTTTTTTGTTGTTGTTTTTGTTTTTTTTTTTTTTAAATTCACACCCAGATTCAGAGGAAGCATTGGTATTTGGTGTAGAAAAGGTGGTTGTTAATCTAATTCAAGAGGTGAAGAAGGCAGTGAGTCATACTTGTGTCGTAGCTTTCTTCTCCAACCTTGGATGACTCCTATGTTAGACTTTTCACACAATTATGGACATATGTGTGTGTGTGTGTGTGTGTTTGTATCATATAATGTATAGTGTATGCATATACAGTGTATATAGACATACGTATAGCATCTCCAGTGCTCCAGTGTGTGGTGTTTATACATTTTTAACGTATATACAAATGCATACATGCATTCATTCACAAACAGCCTCTTTCAGTGACAAGGGAGAGGTCATAAACCAAACTGCAAACACATCTGAAGGGCAGGGAGAAGGTTTTTTTGTGTGTTTTGATTCCAGCTGACTAAGTTTCCGATCTCAGCTGACATTTACTCTGACTCTAATATTTATTGTCCTTGCCAATTACAACACCCGGGCTGCTATTTCCCGCTTTAGCTATATCAGTGTTCCAGTCTTTTGAAGCATTAATTTTTTGTCACCTATAATAGAAAACGCTTTTCCTTTTGATGCGGGCCAATGTGCATTCCATTTCCTATGTAGATGGTAGCGTTTTATTGCTTAGCATCAAGCAGTGACTTTCAAACCTGGAAAGAAATATTACACCTGTCAGTTCATCTCTTTCTGAAGAGTTCAGCCATATTAGTGATTTTTGCAGATAAACATTCTGTGTGGTGCTAACACTGGAAGTAGGCACGTGGTAATGCCTGCTATTTTCTCCTTCTGCTCTAGAAATTCTTCAATGCAAAATACACTGAAGTCAGCTTTAAAAAACAGAAGCATGTTTTGTTTTCCCTTTCCTTTAACTTCAGCTGGGCTGTTAGGTTGGTCAAAGCAATTGTAAAAGTTATTAAAAAAACCCAAACCCCAAAACAACCCACCCAGAACTACAAATTGGTTATTGGAAAAGTAAATCTGTTAGAGCTATAGTTTGTTGGCAAGCTTTTCAAAAAGAAGAGTCTTAAACTAAATTACTGGCTCGATTTTCTGAAAGTGATCTCAGCACCTTCCACCTTTATAAAAGCAAGTCATGTTGCTAAGCAGCAACACATGTAGTAATATTCTTACATGCTCTCTTTACAAAACTAGCTGCATTTCTACTCTGTTATTGCAGAGTATCCTTCATACCTTTGGTTTTTCCTCCCAAAGGGAGAATTCTTCGGTTTTGCCCTCACAGATGAACCCGGTATATTATACACCATGGGTATAAGGTCATTCTCAGTCCTGGCTTGCTTCAGCAGCTACTGAATCTCGTTCAGGAGTTTGTGTTGTATTTGCTGACAAAACACCCCTTTTATTACCTAACCTGGGTTTAATTCAACCATGCAACAAAACCTAATGTTTTTTAAAATGTGTACTCCATGCAGTTACAGCAAGAGCCACCTATATTCTTCTTAATAGACCTTACTATTAAAGTCCTCTAACCACTGGATAGGTAAATCTGGACACCAACAATCTTAGTTAGTTCCCCAGAGCCTTTCCAGTGTCACTCTTGCCAAGTATCTAATTTTCCTCCTGTCTCCCTGAAAAAAAACCCCATAATTTTTCTCTTTTTGAATACTTGTTTTGGCAATGTTATCACTTTCTAGACATACACTAGTTTAAGATCCCAGATTTACTGGGTGTCATGCAATGGGAATAGGAGTAGCTTCCTTTCTATCCCCTTCCTGTTCTTTTCTAAGTGAGGTTCAGTTTGCATAACCTTACCCACCAAAAGATTAGGACAAATTAATCTTCAAGGCTTCTTCTACAGTCAAAAGCAGGAGAGTGAATCTGCTCAGGCCTTGAAGTTCTTGATGCCAGGTGCCTGGCAGTGGCAGTCTGGATGCTCCACACCACGTCAGGAAAGATTCTGGCTTTTGGCCATCAGAAAATGTACCAAAAGTTCCTTCTTTCCTGAAATAGGTACTGATAGACCTACATCCAGGTAACTGTGACACTACCTATGGCCTAGGACTGATGTTCAGCTACTTTGAATTAGATGACCAGAAAAAACAGCTGGTATTTTCTTGGCAGCATTCAATTATTACAGGGCTCTAAACTTTTAGTGCTAACCCCTACACTGGGACCATTGCACCTTTCACAACCCCCAGAAACAAAGCCAGCTTTTTTCTTGATGTGTTTTCAGACCAAAACATGTATCTTCTTTGATCAAGGAGCACTCGTCCCCTTTGTAGCACATGCTGGAAGCAGAGTAGTGAACCCTGCCTTTAAAGCTTTGTAGTTTCTTTATCATCCATCAGATATAATCTGGTTTTAGGGTAATTCAGGCCAACATGTTCTTGCTGAGCCTGTTGATATGGATGTCAGTTGGTGTGAGCCAAGGCCAGCTATAACATGCTCACTAGACCTGGACTTAGACAAGCAATCAAACACAAGCAAGTAATACAGCCTGTGATTGCTATCAGTTTGGGAAAATTAGACCTGATGGCTTAAAGGAAATGGTTTCCTATATATTACAGTCTCTCAAACTATCTAGGGAATTCATGTAAGTAGGGTAAGTCATGTTAGACACACAAAACTTCCATAGCCTTAATATTGTAGATCAGTATCTTTTTGATCATCTTTCAGATAGAAAATTAATTAGAGTTTAAATAACTTTGGACATAACATCTCATGCTTCTTTCATCCACAGGTTTTTCTCAACTAACTGTATCTTCCAGATAGCAAACACACTTCTCTGCCCTTTCAGTTTCCATTTTCCACATTTCTTATTTTCCACACTTCTTATTTTCTACACATCTTTGATTTGTTTCCAGGCAGGTAAGTGCCATATGAGTGTCGGTGCAGATATCAGGGACAGCAGCTCTGTGCAGTCCCACAGTTATTGAGGGACGTATATAGAAAGAGCATTTTTGAGAAGTGCATATCATCTTATACAATATATCTGCGTAAATGAGCTGCCAGGCCTGGAGGCTCTTCAGCATTACAGTGATTCTATTTTACCTCAGGACTATTTTTCCTTTATTTGACACGGGCTTTAACATTTCCAAATTGCTTTACCTGTTGCTGTCAGACCTTTTGACCAGTCTGTAGGCATGTTTTTCGGGGTGGGTTCCTTACGGCTTGCCAGAGGCAGTCTACTTCTACTGGTCCTGTACTTTCCATGCAAGAGACTGTGGCCCCAGCTACTGGGGACAGCTGCTTGGGTCTGTCTGTCCTGGCTGCTGCATGGTTAGGCACAGTTGGCTTGTACACCAGGCTGGTGGGATGTGAGGCAGCTGTGGACCTCCCACATCTGTGTTAGCACAGGGCTGAGTCCAGGGCACAGGCTCACCCCTGGGCAGGTGGAACTTGTTTCTCATGGCTGAGTGTGTGCTTAGCTCTTGCACTGGAATTAGCTTGAGTCCTGCCAACTCAGTGCCTGGGACAGCCATGTGCATGTTTTTTGTAGGAATTGTCCT
The DNA here is from genome assembly GCA_027925045.1 of Hypotaenidia okinawae. NCBI lineage: Eukaryota > Metazoa > Chordata > Aves > Gruiformes > Rallidae > Hypotaenidia > Hypotaenidia okinawae. The sequence goes on from BSDF01000001.1 coordinate 148,750,103, forward strand.
TGCTGTCTGTAGCTATAGAGACAAGAGAGAGCTCCTCACTTAGGGCAGATCACAGAATCACAGAATCACTAGGTTGGAAAAAACCTTTGAGATCATCAAGTCTAACCATACCTGTCCTCCACTAAACCATATCCCTGAGCACCTCATCTACCCATCTTTTAAATACATCAAGGGTCGGTGACTCAACCAGCTCCTTAGGCAGCCTGTTCCAATGCCCAATAACCTTTTGCTGAAGAATTTTTTCCTAACATCTGATCTGAACATGCTGAACAAGCCCAACTCTCTCAGCCTGTCTTCATAGGAAGGTGCTCCAGACCTTTTGATCATCTTTGTGGCCCTCCTCTGGACACACTCCAGCAGGTCCATGTCCTTCTTGTGTTGAGGGCTCCAAAGCTGGACACAGGACTCCAGGTGAGGTCTCACCAGAGCAGAGCAGAGGGGCAGAATCACCTCTCTCCATCTGCTGGCCACACTGCTTTTGATGCAGCCCAGGATGCAGTTGGCTTTCTGGGCTGCAGATGCACATTTGTGGCTCACAGCCAGCTTCTCATCTACAAGTACTCCCTAGTCCTTTTCCTCAGGGCTGCTTTAAAGCACATTGTTTCCTAACCTGCATGGATAACAACCTGCATGGATAACGGGGATTGTCACAAACCAGGTGCATTTACAACATGAGGTGTAAATGATGGAAGTGACAGCATGAGCTGCTGCCTTAGTGCACAGGAATGTGTTCACCCTCTAAGTTAAAACGTTGCTAGAAGCCCTTTAGCTAGAGCAGTGAAAGAATTTCTGCAACTAAGAGGATTATAGCGTTCCTTAAGTCCATAGCAGAACTTCGCTGGTATTAGCAGCAATAGCAGTTATGCTCTAAGGGCAGTGTACAAAGCCATAAGTTTTGTATTTAAAGCATAGCTTCCCTTCACCTTTAGGCATTAAGATGACTATTGCTGTTTCAATAACAAAAATTCCTAATAAAGCCAGACTTCAGCTGATAAAATACCCTTCCTACGCACTTCAATTCCTAAACTTAATTGTGACATTAAAATAATTAACTATAAAGCCCCTTGTGTGATTTTATGTCTTTCTTCTTCTCTACTTGTTGCTATTAACTCATTATGTGGCCCCAACTGAGCAAAGTGCTCATGTGCATGCTTAAATCTCAGGACAGACAGTGAACATGTGAGTATGAATGCTTTGTAGAGTCAGGACCCATTGGATTCGAAGATGACTCAAAACAGATGTTGTTGTTTGGTCCCTGTTTCTACAGAGACTATCCATCTCTTCAGTATTCACTCTTGTTTTGAATTTAGCCTCCTAAATGCTGATAAAGAAGGCAACTATTTTTAAGCCAGTGAGCTGTCTTCTCCCATGATTGCCCGTCTTAAACAACAAACAAAATATTTCAACAAACAAAATATTTAATCTATCTTAGTATTAATCCATAAAGTATCAGTGTTGGGGTAGCCCACACTGAAAAAGCAGATTATTTGGAACTTACAGCTTTTTAGGGTTTTTTTGTGCTTTGGAGTGTGGTTAGTTGGGTTGTTTGGGTTTTTTTGACTTCTTTTTACTTGAGGACAGACTCCACAGAGAGTCATAGAGAGTCATAGAGAGGCAGAGGAGAAAGTTTGTTGTAACTGACCTTTGAGTCACTGCTTAGTTTGAGGCACTCCTAGATTTGATAGATGGTTATTCATACCAATAAATGGAGAGCATTTCTAATTTTCTTTTGTTAGAAACAAAACAGAGAAGACTGCCTTACTTGACTGGTTCATAAAGGAAGAGGAATGACCTTTTTCCAGCTTTTTCCTTTACTGCAGCTTTTGGATTAAAAGTCCAGCTCCCTTCTGTTCATTTCAAGAAGCTGTAGTAGACAAAGATTTCAAAGACTGGCAAACTTCCCTCAGTTGATTATGAATATTTCATTTGTCTCTGGTGTTGGTAGTACTGTTCAATATTTGATCATGTCAAAACAAGCACTTAGAACTGACACTTAAAGAGGTTGGCAACAAACACTGCTGCTCATAAATAACCTTCTTTTCACTGTGTAGTTCTGAAGTAGTGAAGAAAACATGGTTATTTGAGTGTAAAATGTACAAAGACAGATCCAGGAAAAATGCATCAGCCATGAGAAAGAAAGCACTTTGCACCATGTTTCCCTGTTTCTTGTTTAGAGTGTGCTAGGTAAAGGACAGTTATGGCATCCACTCTTCAGATACACAGGGTACAATAAATGCTATTATTTTCCATCTTAATAATTATTCAGAAGGACCAACTACATAAACAGATCTCCTGCTTTTCAAGATGCTATGATGTGCTTCCTCCCTACTTGAAGTGGTTTCGGATGCTGGATTCTCACTGTATAGTCTCTCCATCTAGTGGTTAGATGGATGGGATGCTGTATGTTCTTCATAACCTTTCAAGATGTTCACAACTGAAAATGACTGGTAACTGTTAAAATATCAAGGAAATGCTTTATGAGAGGAAGCACATAGCTACATTAAGTAGCTATGTATAGCAAAAGCTATTAGGGATGTAGTGCAAAAAAGAAAACACAGGGGAATTTGTTAAAAACAGGTCAGATCTTCATCACAGATTTCCCATCTTAACAGCTAACTTTAGCCCAACTTCCTTGCCTTATAGAGATAGATAGATAGATAGATAGATAGATAGATAGATAGATAAAAACCCACAGCACAGCTTGCCCATGGATGATGCGATTATGCACTGTTGTACATGTTGCCTCACAGGGGTGACCTGAATATATGCACTGTGGGTTTCTCAGTTACTTGCAGGATGTAACAACACTGCTTCTGTGCACACCCATCCCTCAGGTCTTTCCCATCACCTGTGCCTTCTGAGCAGGTGAAGTGCCACCAGTACTCCCTCATGACCAGCTGAATGACCAGCTAAATCCAGAGGGAGCTGAGCAGGGACTGCAGTATGTCAAACTTGGAGCACAGAAGGGGACAATGCTGTCCTCTTGGGCAGGGTACTGCCTTGTATTCTTCTCCCATGTGGACTCACCTGGTGGCTAAGAAAAATATATAAAACCAGCAAATCCCTTACTGGAGTCAGGGAGCTGCTGTCCTGTTAGGTGTGGGCTGGTAAGTGCTGGTATTTAGCCTGGAGATAGACCACAGACTCAGCAGCCCATTCCTTGCTGGGTGTTGTATCTGCTACATCGTGTCATCTGGGAGGGAATGCAACTTTTGAGGTGAACCAAGCAATGTGTCACCCTTTTTGAGGACATTTCTGCCACTGCCACCCTCTTCACTAGGTACCCTGGTGGCTTTTCCCACTCTGTGGCCTACCGCATCTCATGTATCTGCATGGCACTGCCATAGCCCTCTGACTGGTGGTGTCTGCCTTGAATGACAGATTGAGTGGAGAAGGAGGGTGAAAGGGAATATTAGGTATGTACACAAAATGCAGCTCGGCTACAGGGCAAACACAGATGAGAGCGAATTGTGCCAGTCTTGTGCTCTGTGCCTGAGATTAGACAAGTTTGCCTGTTGCTGCCTCCAGCTGAGATCTGAAAAACCCAAACGCTTCTGCTACTTTTCAGGGTGAAAGCAGGGGAGACACGCTGTTTTCTCATTAAAAAAAAAAATAAATCTTCAAAGGCCCTTCCTGCCTCATCCCCTTTTCTTTGAATATAGAACAGGACTCCCAAATTTGTAAGGAGACGATCTTTGTCCGGGTGAAAATAGTTGCATCTACAGCAAAGAGGGTGTTTTCCAGCCATCCTAAATAAATACCCAATCCCAATGGGCCAGTATTTCTTGTGCCACTTTAAATATGTGGTTTATATCTTCTATGTGTATCAAATTAATATTATATATACCCCGTATCTCCACATTTAGATTGCGCTTTACAAGCTCAGCTATTCTAGAACGTTATTTGAATTTACTTTTTCTCACCACTGTCTAATGCTCTTCTGTCAGCTGGCTGTCCAGACACTAGGCATTTCTGGGAGGCACTTCTATTAGACTGCTGTAAATGCAGTGTAGCAATTGCATTAGTCTGTCTGGTATTTTTAAAATAAGAAATAGAATAATTTTAATGCCTACTCCCTACTGTAATATTTCTGTAGATTACATCAGCTTGAGATATATTTTGCTGGAGGCCTTCCAGCACCTGTAAACAGAGCAATTTTAAAGATAACACCTTCTAAAAGTAGGCTACAAAGCTGCAAAAGCAATGAAGCCAAGAGTGTGTAGATAAATGGAGGGCAGGGGGTGTGTGTGTTGAAAAACAAAACTCTGGGGTCATTTCCTAAAGAGCAGTGTAATACTTCTTGAGATGCTCTGGCATTTCTTGCATTGTTAACGTATCCCAGAATGTACCAGGATGATACCACAACCACCCTGAGACTCCGCTGCTTGGCTTCACCTCTATCAAAGTACCCGTGTTTGGGCTGAGGTGGCTTGGGGAGGCAGAAGGCGCATATCAAAAAGGATCCTACAGTTCAGGTCTGTTTCCCCAAGATGTGGCACAAGGCAAGGGGAAGGACAGTCACACAGTAGCCTGGCAGCATGCTCAGAGGTACCAAGAAACGCAGCAGTTCTACCACCCTTTCTGTTGTGCAAGCACACCTCCAGCACCTCTCATGTCCCGTGCATCAAGCCAAGCAAGCCATCAGCATACTGTCTTCATCCTGGGGCATATCTAATTAAAACAATAACTGTGATGCGTCATTTCTCTAGTGGCCAGAACATCAGGAAATGTGAGATTACTGATGAAGAAGCAGATGAATTACCTAAGCATAAAATACACCTAACAACTACAGTCTCTCTAAACCAAGAGAAGCATCAACTACATTTGAGCTTCATTGCAAAGGCTGCCTAGAGGCCATTTGTCCTTTGCACTCATCGTACCATCCTTGTCCCCTCTGGAAAGCTGGGTCATCCAGGTGACCTGGGACTTAGAGCCATTAAAGGACATACTTTATGATCTTTCCTCACTGCTGGTCCATTGTTTGCATTTATTGCTGCAATTCCATACTATTAATCTTTTCTCTGCAACACTGAGAATAAACATGTAATTTTGAAAAAAAAAAAAACAAACCAGTAGTTTTGAAAAAAAGCCCTGAAGTTCTAATTTGCTTGTTCCCAGGATCTGCACTGTAAGTAAATCATATTATAGAATTATAATATGAGGCACATAAAATTCAAAACACTTGGCTGCGTTGGTGTAAAGATGGAAGTGAAAGACTCTGTGAGCATGACAGCTAACTAAGTTTGCTTTCCAATAGGCTTGTCTCACGACAAATGAGTTTTTAAACTCAATTATAGAAGACTGCAGCGGAAGGTCACCCTTAATAGATACTGGGGACACATTATGAATGTCCTATTTCAGGAACAGCTGTAATCAGAGCTTTCTCCTTTTTAATTATCAGAAGAGCTAAAAACCAAAAAAAATCTCAACAGAACCTAAACTACAGTGAATCCTCTGGTGTCTAACTGGAGTACATTTCACATTGCGTTTTCCTTCTTGATGGGAACATTAATAAGGATCCTTCTGCTCTAGTGACATGTGAAGAATTCAATGTCAAAGACCTCTGTCCACCTAATAAGTTTTAAAACCTCAATCAAATTTACAGGGAAGCTATTGGGATCAGCGGACAGATAGAGTTATTAACATATTGACACAGTCACAGTGATAATGCAAGCTTCCCTCCCTAAGGAAACTAGCTACAGATGTGAAAATAGAAGGATGCATACCAAAATTCCACCCACAGACACTTCATTTATACGTATCTTTTGTTCCCTTCTTTCTGTTTTGTATTTTTTCTGTGCAGAGGCTAAACTCTTGCAAACTCTTCAGGAAGGAGATATTATCTAAACATGGAGGGAAAATGTGCTGACTGATGCCTCTGCCTTTATTGAATCTGTGGATGCTGTGGTTAACTGAGGCTTTGCATTCCTCAATTAATATTAAACTTGTAACATAGCTGCAGCTAACGTGGGACCCTGGGTTCTTCATGAAAGAAAATTCCCATTAGTCATTAAAAATGTAGTTCAAATAATCAATACGGAATTTGACCATTATCTATTATTAGTCCTTTCTTCAAGCAAAAGTAATTATGAGATTAAAAAGTTCTGTTCTTGGAGGAAAAAAGAAAAAGAAATAGCCCCCAGTGTTTTCAGAAAGCATGGATTTTATTTTGTAATTGCCTTTTTGCAGAAAATCGTTGGAAGACTACAGAGAAAAAAAACCTTGCTATTTTTCAGCAGACTAAGTTAATGTGTGTTTTATTTATTTTCAACATGAACATTTCTACTGGAATTCCAGATAGAATGAACCACTCTAGAAGGCTAAAATCATAATTAACTTAAAACAAACAGTGTCAGCATATTATGTTGCTTTCTATTTGTCCTCACCCAATTACTATATATATGCTTTTTACTTGCAGTCCGATACATAAACACATATATTATGCAGCAGCACCCACACCACAGAGTTAGGTAAATCTCTGGCTATTTCCACTCCATTACAATGTGCAAGTTGTATGCCAGGCAACAGGAGGTGACATTTGGCTTGGCTGATGAGTGGCTTCCACCTTTTACTGTGTTCCATTCATTCAGAGAGTCGTGCACATCAGTGTTCTGCGTTGGCTGAAACTCGTTCGTTTCAAACATATTTTCTTTTGTTAGGTAAAGTTTGGCTGCATTGTTTTCCAGGGAGCTGCCTTTTTGCTTACTTATGTTTGTAGCTCTACCAGGGTTTAGTTCCCATGGGTGCAGTTGACTCTCAAGAACCGCATTCAGGAGCCAAAAAGATTTCAAAGTGGACATAAATTACGTTTGGCTGAGCACAAGACTCAATCAATATACTTTAAATATTTGAATCCTTCCTGAAACCCTGCTGGCACATCTGGGTTTGCTAAAGAGACGCTGGAAGGGAAGTTGAGGAACTAACCACAACCCCAGGAGATCAGTGTGCTGAGGCTCCATCTAGAGTCAGTGGGGAGAGACTGGCTCCAAAATTAGCTGCTTCACAGAGTTTACTCTCTTGGCTACAAAGGTGCTTAGGGAGGTCAGCCTTTCTATTCTGGAGCTAACATTTCTCAATGTTTCCTAAGCAAAATAAAAATTGGCTGCTATTTTAAAGTTTAACCTCCATCTTGGAGCTCCAGACTCCAAAAGGGCATGATGAATTAGTCCAGAACAGATCAAAGGAGAGTACATTTTGAAGCATGGACTATGCTTTAAATCCTTTCACAGCAGAGCTGGGTTTGCACACAGACTGTTAATTACCGGCAATAGCAAGATGAGCTGTTGGACCATCACACCGAAACTGGTTGTTTAAATCTCTGCTTCCCATTTAGCCAGTTCCCCCCTATTTCCTCCCAAAACCCCAAACAATAGCCAAGCTATGCCAATGTCTGACATGCTTTTTTAAGATCACAGTTATATATTTTTTTTAATGATAGGAGACTGTCCCTTTTATCAGAATGGCAAACTATCTGGAAGAAATAGTCTAGAAAGGATGAATCCTACCTTGTAAAACTTCATAACAGTGCTGTGTGCAGGGCTTCTCTAGCTTCCCATTCTGAGTTCAGCCTTTGCCAACAATACACCAGGCCAGCTGAGGCTTTGTCTATCCAAGCCTCAAAAACGTCCAAGGACAGAGGTACTACGTACAGTCCTAGCTTTACTCCTCTGCTTACACAGCTCAAAAAGAAAACAATTCTGTTGGTTCACTTGTGCTTTGTAATGCTTTGCCATCTCAAGCAAATCCTGTGTACTGGAACAACCTGAGTGAAAATGCTGTACATTTATATAAATTACCATACCTGGAACTAGAGATGACCCACTGGTTATTAAGGACTAGCTTTATCACCTTTCTGCCTTTGCTCTAACCTCTGCTGGGACTCTGATTTATTCTGGCATGCAGCATCGATGTCTGCAGGGCTTCCCCTGGTCCTTGGTGGAAACAATGAAAGTCTTCCATCTGCGTTCTCTCACTTTTGGGTTTGGGTTTGTTTTGCTTCCGGAACTACACCAATGATTATCATTGCTGATCCAAGACCAGTAGTCCCAGCTTGTTAAAACAACCAATCCAACAGCTCAGCATCTTAAATCCTATCTCTTTTCACCTTTTTCTAGGTTGGGAAAATTCACAAGAATGCTGCGCGCAAAAGGGAATACCACGTACTGTTCATGGTGATCACTACAGTTATCTGTTACCTCGTGTGTTGGATTCCTTATGGAGTTATAGCTTTACTTGTTACGTTTGGTAAGCCAGGTGTGGTGACTCCAGTTGCAAGCATCATACCTTCCATCTTGGCAAAAAGCAGCACTGTTTGCAATCCAATTATCTACATACTTATGAATAAGCAGGTAAGACATATACTATTTTTAAATTGCATTTTCTTCAGGGTCTGTTAGACATTCTTGACCACTGTGACTACCAGTCCTGTAGATGTGACCTCAGGAGATGGGCAGTTGAAGCTTGTCTAAACAATACCACTTGAGTCTTGGTGTGGAAGTGGTTGCAACAACATGTTTCTAGATAGGAAGAACACATTTGCTTACTGAAATTGCTTATGTTCTTCTGAGGACGTGCTGGGTGTTAATTTGTATGCTGCAGAGTTGCCAAAGGACTTGGCATCTATTTACAAGAAGAATACTCAAACATTCTGGGGGAGGGGGAAGAAAAGAGTGACAAAAAGATAAAGGTTTTTCATGACCTTGAAAACAACAGAAAGGAGGAGAACTTTTGCAAATACCATTTTCATGACGGATCCCCTTGAAAACAAATGGTCATTGCAATTACAGCTTTTGTGTACCTCATACATCCTTCCTGTAAAATTCCCAGTTCAACTACATGCCAAAATGGATAATTAATATTATCTCATGGTGACCAAGGCCAGTTCAAACACTTCTAAAATGCCTAGATCCAGCTCAGATCCCTTGTTCCTGTGAATAGCTTTTTCTGTACACAAAAGTAAACTTCCTAACATTTCTGTGTTTACAACACTGACTCTGAAGTTTGATAATGGCAGATCTGGAAGTTTAAAAAGTATTTTACAGTAAGAAAAATTTGGAAAATATGCATAGTTTATGAAAATGCCCTATCTTTTTTATTACATTACATGTTAGACCAATTTCCTGTCTTCATTATGTCCATTACTCTGTTATGAAGCAAATAAACTGCCTTTATCCTTTCTTCCTGGGTGTATGCTGGAGCCTACCCTAGTATTTATCAACAGCAGCATTATATTTTTATGAAGCCTAGACAAGGGAAAAGTGGAAAGTAATGACCAAATGTATTTCAATTTTGTTACAGCCTGAGATAATTATTGGTCTTATTCATCTAACCTAAATTTCTTAAAAAGAAATGGATCTACTCCTGGAGTTTGAGGGCAAGGCATGAAAAAATATTATTGCCTTCCCAAGACCAGGACTTCATTTCCAAAATCTAGTTTGAGCTGCCATTGAAAAAGAGAGCTGAAGCAAAATAATAATGTTTTCTCTTTCCCTATACCTTTTACAATTCTTATGGAAATGCCTCAACAGCAGCATCTGCCTTGTTTCTTCACTCTCTGTGCGCTTTGTCTGAGGTCCTTGACTTGTATGAGATCATCAGACGGTGCTGTGATTACTGGAGAAGGCTGAAATAGAGAAAGCAAATATGTTTTGGCACAGTGTTCACACACGGAGCACATCCCAAATGGCAAGAGTATGGAAGCCTGGGGAAAGATATGGATTGTAAAACACATTAACTCAGCACTGAGCCTTGGGTGCCTCCATATGTCTCAAGAACAGAATCACATGCACAGTTACCTGTGGTGACAACCTGGCATCAACAGATATACACACAATTAAGGTTGCTTTTATATTCTCAAAGTGCTCCAAGCAGTTACTGAGAACTGTGAATTCTGTAGCATCAAAGGCTTATTAGACAGTCACGCTGCTGTGGGTGCACTGAGGCAAAAAGCAAAGGCTCACTGTTGAGAAAAAGTTGATTAACAAGAATAAAACCAGCATGTTTGCACATCAGAAGAATGTAGCAAGCTGTCTAAAATCACTCTTTCTTTGCAGTAGCTGCCTCTTTCAGCTATACAGGAAATACTTCTGAGTGCTTAACTTGTTTCTCAGTATGTGGTTTACTTTTGATCCAGTTTATCATCTGTTGTAAGGAAAGATCAGTGTGGTATGATCTGTCTACAAGGGGAAGATCTGTTAGGACACTTTTGAGGCAAGGCATGCAGCTTCTTAGCAGCAGGCACTGAAAAGGCAGTGCAAAAATTCAGGAGCTTCATGACAGGGAACGGGAAACAGTTTTTTAAATGTGTTTCCTTCCTCTCCAGTAACATGTGACAGCAGTGTATTATATTTCTTTCTTTGAACACTGAGATTGTTTCATGTGTTTTCCACTGCCTACTGTTCCACAGCTGCCACCATTTAACAAAAAAAATGGAAGGGAGCAAATTCGGATCAGTCTGGGAGAGTGGATCATTAGTTGCCAGTTGGTAGTTGCTGTATCAGTCAGGTATTTTTCCTAGTTGACTTGCTTATTGTTGCAGAGTAATACAATAGTTTGGATTGGAAGAGACCTTTAAAGGTCATCTAGTCCAAGCCCCTGCAATGATCATGCACCTCAGAGACCTGCCTGAGTTGACCTTGAATGTTTCCAGGCATTTAGGACCTCTCTAGGAAACCTGCTCAGTGTTTCACCACCCCTCACTGTAAAAAGTTTGTTCATTATATCTAGTCTAAATCTACCCTCTTTTAGTTTAAAACCATTGCTCCTCATCCTTTCACTGCAGGCTTGACTAAAAGGTTTGTCACCATCTTTCTTATAAGCTTCCTTTTAAGTATTGAAAAGCTGTGGTAAGGTCTCCCCAGAGCTTTCTTTTCTCCAGGCTGAACAACCCCAACTCTCAGTCTGTCTTCATAGAACAGGTGGCCCAGCCCTTGGGTCATATTCATGGCCCTCCTCTGTACTAGCTCTAACAGGTTGTCCTGGTTTCAGTCAGGATAGAGTTAACTTCATTTGTAGCAGCTGATGGAATGCTGTGTTTGGGAGTTAAAATGAAAGCAGTGCTGAGAACACCCTGATGTTCTTAGTTGCAGTCAGACAGTCAAGGACTTTCTCAGCTTCTTCGTATTTCTCTATTCATGAGAAAGGAGGGGCGAAGCCAGGACAGGTGACCCAGATGGGCCAAAGAGAGTATTCCATGCCAATTACGTCCTGCCCAGGATAACGGGGGGCTGAGGCGAGGAAGAAGAGGGGCGGTGGCGGGATGCGTGCTTCTTGGGGGGACGGTCGAGTTCCGGGACAGCTCTGGGTGGCACGGCCTGAGTTGTGTGGTTCGGGGAGAAACTGCATTGGGGATCAATAGTTTCATATTCTTTTGCTCTAAAGTCCTGTTAGCATTGGTATATTTTATCTTTCTGTTATCTTAGTAAACTCTCCTTATCCCAACCCACGGGCCTCTTAGTTTCTTGGTTTTGGAGTTATTTGCCTTTCCTTTTCCCTTCCCTTGTTTCCCCCCTTTTTCCCTTTTTTCCCTCTTCCCCTGCTCTTTTACTTTAAGAAGCAGGCAGCTGCGTGGATCTCGGCCCACAGCCGGGGTAAAACCACGACACAGGTCCAGGTTGCTCTTACACTGGTGACCCCAGAGCTGGATGCAGTACTCAGGTGGGGTCTCAAAAAACGGAGTAGAGGGGCAGAATCACTTCCCTTGACCTGCTGATCACACTTCTTTTGATGAAGCTCAGCCACATTGCTGGCTTGTGTCCAGTTTTTCATCCACCAGTATCCTTCTCCGCAGGATTGTTCTCAGTTTCTTTGTACTCTGGCCTCTATGGATACTGGGGCTTGCCTTGACCTATGTGCAGAACCTTGTACTTGACCTTGCTGAACATCATGAAGTTCACATGATCCCATTTTTCAAGCTTTTCCAGAGTCCCCTAGAATCAAGACAAAAATCACTCCTGAAGAGTAGCTAGGTCAGATTCGGAGTAAATTCTTCTCACTGTAATAAAACAAAAAATAACAGCTACTACGTAACACTAATCCTCATCTCTCCTCTGCTTTGCCACAGTGCATTAGCAGTAACCAATTATTTTTACCTGAGACTGATGAATAAACTTCAGTTGAAGGAGGTGAAATGCATCCCTCGTGCATTCACCTTCCTTTCAGAACAGGAACAATGGTGACACCCTCGTCTGGTGTCACCATCATTCATGGCACTTCAGCTGCTTAGTAGTTGTTCTCAGTCATTTTTGTAAATTTAACGCCTCAGGAAAAGCTGTCTTCTTCCCAGCATTTGGCTTTTCTGGGCTTCCTGCTTAGCTGAGAATTGTCACTGGAGGCTAATGCCCCCCAACACAGAAATGATCTCGCCTCTCCTTTCTAATGCAAGATGCCACAGTGGGCTATTTACTCCTGCATCATATAAATACACTGAGAACATATGGCTTAATTTTTATTTCGTTGTGCATAAGCTAACTTTTTTGCTTCAGGACATGCCTTGAAGATTGCAAAACAGCATTGGTTGACTGCAGCTGTGGTGTTAGCTTCCAGCTATCATAAATCAGTGTGGAATATCGTTGAACCATCAGCCTCTGAGTCAGCCTTAAAACTCATCCTGCAGAGCGCACCTTTAAATTAGCTCTCAAGCAGGCCCCAAGTCACTTTCATGGTCCAGGAACCCCAGAGAAAAAGTTTTGTATTTGCCATTGCCTTCTCTACTGCCCTGAGGTGATAAAATACTGAGGAAAGTGGTGAATTTCTTTCCAGTTGGAGAGACTCCCTCAGGTGGGACGGCATGGGGCACTCTGCTCTCCTCCCTCTGCTCTCCTCCAGGAGGAGGGAGATGCATCATTAAGCTGGACTGTTACTGGGCTGATAGCCTCATGCCTGGCAGACATTCAGCTTCGTGGACAAAGTGTAAAGCACTAAACTACCTGAGACCGTGTGATGTCAGGGGGGAAGCTGGAGGACACAGTAGGGAAGAAGACTCCGTTTTCTCTTGCTATGGATGTGTCTTTTGTCCCTCTGCAACATGGACATGTGTGCCTGGAGCCGTCCTCCCTGTAGGGCCGGCTCCTAAAAATGCAGCACATAGCCAAATACTCCCCTAGTTGCCAGAGCAAGCTGGACAGGGTCAGCATGCACAGGCTTTCAGTACATCACTCCTCTATACAGTTAATGTAGTTATGCAGATTTTACTCCCATCACAGCTCCCTGTCAAGTTTGCATTGTCTCTCTTCAAACTTCCACCCATGCAGCCACCCCAAACAGATTTTTAATGACAGCTTTAACTGCCTCCCTTTCACAGTGGTGGCGCTGATAGAAACCTGCTCGTTCACAGGTTCCACACAAGCAGGTATTAAGCATGCACCCAAGAGATGTGGAGCTCCCCTGTAGCCACCGGCTTGCTATTTGAGGACATGATTTCCAGGGCTGTCCTACTTTCTTGTATTCCACAGAATGGCACAGGACCCCCACCACAGAAGAGCTTTCTGGTTGGTGTAACTGTACGTGAGGACATACTGCACCGAGACACAGGGGTCATTAGCTGGATAAAATAATTGTATGGCAGCTTTTGAGGTTAACCTTATCATATGTATCAGAAGTTCATTTTTTATTGATATAGAATCAATATATGAATAATGAGTGCCTGAGAGGATACGGTTATGGATGAGACCACAGTGAGATTGAGTGAATCTGCACTAGCTATTTCCATAATTTCAAGTTATCACTCAGAGAAAATGGGAATTTGTTGCATCGCTACTGACAGCAAATTTAAATCAAGTTCAACCTGTAGCACTCAAAGATCTACAGTATCAATCACTCTGAAGCCGCTCATCAGTTTATAAAACACAACCTTTGCTGTGCCTTGCTCCACTGCGTCTCATGAGCTTCCGACTAATTACTTCCACACATTTAGTCGCTCGGGTAGCGACCTAAGGCTCCCTGGACTAGTGAAAGTCAGGCTAGCACATCTAATACTGTTTTGCATATTACAATTGGGAAAAGAGTTCACCCAAAGCCTGTGATCACCAATGTGCTATTTCTGGTGTCAGGAAGTGCCTCTGAGCAAAAGTGAGGAGCGTGAGGGGGAGGTAAGGGATGTATTCGATGTGAGTACAAGTCCCTGATCAGCGATTTGATTTCTACTCTCTGTCTTCTTGTATTAAAATCATTGCACTTTTAAAAATAGAAGCTGGCCCTGTCATTTTCCCCAATGACTCGGAGAAGCGATGTTGTAAAGGATATAATTAATAAAAATAATTAAGAAAATAATTAATACTCTGACCTATCCAAAGTTATCATGTATTGGTGGAGGGAGCAGGCTGGATGAGGCAGAAATTACATAGAAAAAATTAACAGACTAGGCAAAATACAAAGTTTGTTGGGTTTTTTTCTGGTGCACAATGAGATTCAAGTAATAATAATGTACTTAAAGAGTGTTCTTCAGTGAGAAGAACCTGGGCTGAATGTGTGCAACTGTACTTCTCACAAGTGAGCACTTACGCAGGCATGCAGCCCTGTCCAGGGCTGCTCACACGTTGAATTATCTTTAGATTCATCCTCATTGTTCATGCACACAAGGTAAAATAGTCGCCTGGGCCCAAGCTGAGAGCCTCAGTGGAGAAGCTGTGAAGAAGCAGGGGAGCAGGGCTGGAGCGTGATGTGTGATAAACAGGAATTAACCCAGCAGGGATGTGGCATTTTCACAGCAGGTTAGAACTGTGGGCGAAAGGAAAGGCGTTTTCATATTCTTCTGCTATATTAAGGCGCATGATAGCACACCATCCAGAGAACTGCTACTGACTCAGGTCACAGGTCAGACACCTTCCAGGCACCCTGTGACTGCGGCAGTCCCCAGGAGGCTGTACCACCACATGGTGGGTCACCAGCCCCCTCTTCCAGGACCTTCATGGAACTTCCTCGTGGCCAGATGAGGAACAAGGAGTCCTTCTTTCTTTAATGACAACCTGTCTGTTCCTTGTATATCCAGTTTTCTAGCAACCCTTTTCAGTCCTTCTTGATCTTACCTTGTGCACTGAGCAGGGAGAAACGCATCCGCACTTTGGGAGGCAGAGCTGCACATGATAGCTGTGAAAAAAATAATAATAGCCTTAATATTTCCCAACTGTCTGTATAACAGCTGTATTTTCACAGCCAATTTTCATGTGCAGTTTTCAGTATTTCAGTATGTCCAACAAAAGGTAATGCTTCATTTTTAAAGCTGCAAGAATATGTGGGTAAGTTAAGGCTTTTTGTTTTGACTTGGTTTTGGGTTTTCCTTTGTGTTAAAGCTGTTCATTTTCCCACTTGGAAAACTAGGATATTTTAGCTGCATGAAGACATGAAACTACAGGTCTGGAAAGACATTATACAATGCAGGGACAATTGTGTCAAGCCTCATTTTATGCACCAATTGCAGCACACCTATTAAGTCCTGAAGAGAGACCCCGTTTGTTTAGTTCATGCCCTTCTAGAGGTTGGTGGGCTTACCTTAAGATTTACTATCATGAGCTGTTATAATTCTTTGTTAAAATTCATGTGCATGTTAACATTCATGATGTTTTTCATCTCTTCACTGGTAGCTGGGCTGACTTTGAGTAAATAATAGTCAACATAAAGAAGTGATGCTGCATTACCTTCTCAGTCATCTGGAACCGGCAAGAATTTTTGTCCAAATAGAATTGCACACTGAGCTTTTAAGTTGGCAACGGGCAAAGACAAAACGATCTCTTAGTGCAGAATACTCTAAGTACAATACTGCAGTACAGTTCAGAAGTGTTGTGACTTTATTTCTCTCCCAATATGCAGTGTTATGACTATTTAAAGTTATGGGGTAAAGAGAAGAAGGGTCTCAAGGGCACCTTTGCTGTTGTCATAACTGAATTTCACACAGAGAGTTCAGAATGACTTAAGGAATTTCTCTTGCAGCTCATGACAAAAAGATCACTTCTGGTAAGTAACCTGGGCATTTAACTAGCATCCCAAGCACCCCCAGGCAGCCTTCATGCTGCCCCACACTACATTTTTGGTACAGTCTGGCGAAGTATGATGACGTGAGCTCAGTTTTGTCCTGCCTATTGTGTGGATGCTCTCTGGGGACTGGACTGGCTTCAGCATCACAGAAGCGTTTAGACACAGGGCAAAAGTAGGAAGCAGGTAGCCAGGCCACCTCTCATGCAAGCAAAATATTAAATAATGTTGGAAAGTAATACACATGGGTGAACACAAACACAGGATAAGCACATGTTTTAGACTATATAATGACTTGCAACTTATGGCTGGGGAATGCAGTAACAGAAGCAACAGAAAATAAAGGGCAGTGATTTCTCCTCATTTTATATGTGATTTCAAAAAGTATTTAATAAGTTGATGTCTCTTAATATATCGCTTTTGCAAAGCAATGGAGAAACAGGGGGCTTCACGTAATGGGAAGAGACCTCCAGATTAGACAAGGGAAATGAAAGGGTCAGAATACCTAGGAGAAAATTTAATGAGTAGGGCTTGTAGCAAAGACAATGGGATCCTTTTGTAGTCCATATCCACCCTGCAAAAGAAAACAAATGTTTCTGAATGAAGGAGAAAACAGGAGACTGCAAGGAGAGTGAAGATGATGTCAAATTTGAAGTGGCACATATTGCAGAAGAGAGATGGAGGATCCCTCAAGGGCCCTTACTGGGGCCAGTGCTATTTGATATCTCCATCAAAGGCATAGGGGGATTGAGTGCACCCTCAGGTGACACCTAACTGAGTGGTGCAATTGGCTTGCTTGAGGAAAGAGATGCCATCCAGAGGAACATTGAAAGGCATGAGGAGTGAGCCTGTGTGAATGTTACGAAGTTTGACAAGGCTAAGTGCAAGGTTCTGCACTTTGGTTGAGGAAACCCCAGTATCAACACAGACTGGGGAAAGAAGGGATTGAGAGCAGTCGTGTGGAGAAGGACTTGGGAAGTTCATGAGAAGCTCAGCATGAGCTGGCAACATGCATTTGTAGCCCAGAAAGCCAACTGTATCCTGGACTGCATTACAAGAAATGTGGCCAGCAGGTCGAGTGAGGTGTTCCTCCTCCTCTACTCTGCTCTGGTGAGCCCTGACCTGGAGTGCTGCATCCAACTCTGGGGCCCCCAGAGACAATCTTATCATATAACACATTTATTAGGTCATTTCATTTTTCAGCATACTTTGTAAACCTGGATTGCTTACGGATTTCTTCAGAGGTTTAAGTGATTCATATAATTTAGAATAAGCCCCTAGGCACGGTGCATGTAAACATTTTGATGTATTTGGACAAGTCAACTTTCAAAACAAAAATATAGTTGAATCCCAGGTTAAGAGGCCACATCCACCCTAGCGCATTTTCATTGAGATTGGTGTAGGAAAGAGGGACCATTGCCTCAGCTGCTTCCTAACAATCTTGCAGGAGATGCTGGTCAATAGAAAGAGTCATAGTCACACTTGCCTTAGCAGAAATGGAGAAACCACAGGTAACTACAGTGATTGAATGAGGGGAGATTAACATTGCTGCTTGTTTGAAGGCTAGCAGTGAAATAACTGTAGGAAAATATTTGACCTCTAAAATCCTTGCCACTATCCAAAAGGCAATAAGCCAACAAACTGTTTAAGTCTTCAAAGAATTTGTATGTAAGGTTATGCATCTCAACTTTTCTCCAGTAAAGAGAAAATGGTTTCAGTCAAATTGTTTGCATCTGCCTATTTTGACCAGTCTATATAGCTGTGCTGGGAGCTTTGGGACAGTTGTTTACAATCGGCTCTTTTTCCCACACTTCCACTGTTAACATTAAACATACAGGATAGATTGAGAGAGAAATGGAAGTTGCCAGTATCCAGAACTTTCTACAAAAGAAAGGAACGTGGTATGTTCACAGCTAGGAAAAGGTGTTATGGTTCCTATAAGCAAGGCCCCTTGCTATCCTGTTTGCTCTCACAAGTATACACCAACAGAAACTCAAAGTAGTTTGGTTTTGGGTTTGGGTTTGTTTTGGTTTGGTATGTGGGGTTTTGTTTTCATTTTTATTTTTGGTTGGTTTGGGTTGAGTTTTTTTGCTGTCTTCAAATGTACATCTGTTCTCAAGAGAGAGTCTGGATCATCAAGAACTCAGTGCTAAGAGAAAGGCAGGAAAAAAGGATAATGACTGTGCTGTTTTTCAATTGTCAGTGTGACCTAGAAGTTTGGTGAAAGCACTTGGCATTTTTATACCTCTCTCTGATCTGATTCCCAAGTTTGGTGTGGACAGTTAAGGTCCTGCAAAGGCATGCAGATTCTAGAGGTAGACTGGACATATGCTGCTTTTCAAAATAGTGCTGCCAAGCCACACTGAACAGATGTTATGGGATCTAATGTTGCAGTGATCTCGGCTGCAATGACAGGTCAGGAGTTCCCTTGAATTTTAACCCACGTATGGTGGTTTTGGCCCTAGCCAGAGGCCAAATGCCCACCAAGCCGCTCGCTCACTCCCCCCTTTAGCCGAAAAGGGGAGAAAATATGTTTTTGGAGTCTTAGGCCCTGAGATAAGGACAGAGGGATCACTCTCCAATTATTGCAATGGGCAAAACAGACTCGGCACAGAATAAAGGAAAGAAAAGTGATTTATTGCAACTACGACTAATACACCCAGTGAACCAGAATGAGATAAGAGTAAGAAGTGGCCAGGTCTTAAAGCGCCTTCCCCCACCCCTCCCCTTCTTAGCAAACTCAAACTTCATCATGGTCTTACTCCCTTCTTCCCCCCGCAACATGGCGTGGGGAGGGGCAGGGAATGGGGAGTGAGGTTCCGGCTGTACCAGTTGCTTTCCTCCTCCAGATCTTAACACTTCCACTTCCCCCCACCCCTCGCCTCTTAGCACCCTTAGCTTTAATCATCAATTCTCTCCCTTCTTCCCTCCCGTCGCAGTACCAGGAGGGGCAGGGAATGGGGAGTGGGGGGGTTCAGTCCCTTCTGCCCGAGCTGTCTTCTGTCTCAGCTGGGGGGGGGTGGCATTCCACACACACACACACACACACACACACACACACACACACTCTTCCCTTACAGCGCCATAGGGTCCTACCCACGCAAGAGTCATATCCATGTCCTCTCCATCGGGGAGTCATCTCCTCACCACAGGCCTCTCAGCAGGACTCCCTTCCATGGGTGCTGATGTTCGGGCCCAGACTCCCCGGCCTGGCTCCCCGCAAAGTCACAAGTCTCCTGGCAAACCTGCTGAGACGTGGATCAATCTCTTCACAGGGTGTAGATGTCTCTGCTCCCCATCCTCATCCATGGGCTGCAAGGGGACATCCCACTTCACCATGGTCTTCTCCATGAGTTGCAGGGGAAACTTTCTTTCAACATTCCTTTCCCCCACCCTCTCCTTCTGGGTCGGGCCTTGGCTATTACTGCAGCTGGTCACATCTTCCCACTCTGCGTTCCGGTGGCGAAGTGCACCAGCCAGGAGTTTTTTCTCAAATATGTGATTCACAGAGGCGCTATGAATCCATCTCTGATTGGCCAAAAGCAACTTTGGCCTTGAATTAGCTCTTGTTTACTGTTGGGAACTCACAACAAACTGTAACTGCTGCTTTGCAAAAGACATCTCAGCAGCACAGCTACAGCAAACTGCAACACCCATGTCTTGGTCTGGCTGAGGTCAAACATAGATGCAGCCTCAGAATTCCCCATTTTAATTCCAATGTTTCTACATTTCTGTAGTATGTCCACACTTTACACGTGGAACTCCAGCTACTTGTTTGCTCCAATTTACCATTTCAAAGCTGAGATGTAGGCATGGGTCAACATGGAGAAAATAGAATCTCTAATGCAATGCAACAGATTATATAAACAAAGAATTTAGTTGCTTTGTGAGGACAATCAAATTCAACAGATGGAAAAGATATGAAAAATTAAGTGTAGCCCTGAGGGTAATGGTGCCTCTCATTTTCCTCTCCTGCTCAATCAGTGAATAATTTTTAGTGATGTGACAACAGCATAATACAAAAATTTTATCCAGAGCAGGACATATTTGTGCATTTTGTGTCAGCTGACATTACGTCTCAGAATTTTACTGTGTCTACCAGGTGTATCTTTGCAGTCATGTATCCAGCTAACAATTCGAGCAACAATCATTTCAAATTAGGTGGGTGAAGAGAAAAACAATATGCGATTTCCTAGTCAGATAATATTTTCCAACATTTATGTAGTGTCCTCTAAACAAATATTGTTAATTGATTTAATCCTCAGTATCCTTGTAAAGCAGATAATTAACATCATCCTACTTTTACAGCAGGTGGAATTTGAGGATCAAAGGTTAGATTACCACTTAAAACCTCATGAACTTGCATGGCAAGTCTAATTCAAACCTGCAGAACTTTATGATTCAATCATAATGTCCTCTTTCTTCAAGACAAAATAAGGTGCTGTACTCAATGGTTGCCACAGTATGGAAAATGCAAAATAAAATGATACTGGGCCTGTGATTCATTAAAATAAATCCCTTTTCATTATTAACTGCTTCATTTAATGCAATTCAGAAATCTGACAGTGTCCAAATGAAAACAAATGTGAGGTTGCTTGTCTTTTGAAGTAGAAGCTGTGGCACAGCTTTGCTCCTCTGATATTTAGTATAGCAACTGCTTTCAAACTAACTTTAGTTGTTGCAGGTTTATATACCTTTATTCCTGGCTTACTCAAAGAGCCCTTCTTTGCTAGTTGTTTTCTCTTCATACTGGGACACTGCATCACCTTCTGTGTCCATATTGCTAGGCTGTACTAATTTAGTTATTTTCATTTCCTCCAGTGACCAAGGCTCTGCATCTTTACCAATCTCTTCTCCCTGGTATTCAATGACAGGGTATGAGCCATTCAAAGCTGTGCAAGGGGAGTATCAGACCAGACATTATGAAACATCTCATCACTGAGAGGGTGGTCAAAGACTGGAGCAGGCTTCCTGGAGGGGAGGTTGATGCCCCAAGCCTGATGCAGTTTTAAAAGTGTTTGGACAATGCCCTTAATAACATGTGTTGACTTCTGGTCAGCCCTGAAAGTGATCAGGCAATTGGACTAGGTAATTGTTTTAATTTCCTTCCAACTGGAACTATCCTATCCTATCTTATCCAGTCCTACTGCTGTTAAATTTTAACACAACTAGAAACATCTTTGGTACTTCTGTTTGCTTTACATAATCTTGTTCTTAAAAGTAGTCAGTGCTCTTGATACTCTGCAAATGCCTGTGACCAAGAATATGTCCAGTTGCCATCAGTAATGTTTAGTCATAGCAGAAGCAGTCCTGCTAAGGCCCCGTCTGTCAATGATTGCAGTTCCTTGCTT
The DNA here is from genome assembly GCA_027925045.1 of Hypotaenidia okinawae. Taxonomy (NCBI): domain Eukaryota; kingdom Metazoa; phylum Chordata; class Aves; order Gruiformes; family Rallidae; genus Hypotaenidia; species Hypotaenidia okinawae. The sequence goes on from BSDF01000001.1 coordinate 148,771,420, forward strand.
GTAGACAATGGGCCACTCTTGTGCCATGAGTATGCAGTAGCTAAAGCAACTTTCCAGTTGGCTTCATAGTTCTTTCCTGTTGTGTTTTTCCCTTGTAATGATTCTTTTAGCTTTCTGAAATGATGAAAAATTAACATACCCCCACGATTATTCCAGTTATAACCCTTTTGGTAAGCATGCTTGGGACAGTGTATTTCATCTGGGAAACAACTTCTTGGTTCACTGGGTGCTAGTAGAGGACCAACACTTCAATGCATTAGGAGTTATTTCTTGTTTTTGTCTTATTTGCAGTGCTTAACTCCCTTGGCTATTGTTATCTTCAGAATCTGAACTGAAAACAAAAATATATGTTCTACAATGACTTCTTAAATCCCTTTATCTAACTAGGACCAGATATACAGAAATGAGTGTATAGAAATATGCAGAGGTCCATTATATAGGGTATAACTGTTGTATACTGAGTACTTCATAGATGACCCTGCTTCAGATACAATGTTTTATACCTGTTGGGGAAATACATACTCAAGCCCTTACAACTCACACAGAGCTGTGCATGCTGGATTTAGGACAATAGGAACACACTGCAAGCAGAACTCCAAGGTTATTAAAAAATGTAAATAACTTGTCTTCCTTTTCACTTTCACTGCATTCTCTCTCAGTGATGGCCAACATCAAAATCAAGGGATTTCTACATGAGTTTTAAAACAAACAAAAAAAACCCCATGCAATCTTGTAGCTTGTTGGGAAATCTCCTATTAAAGCATTTTCTTGGTAGTCTTCTTGATGAAAAACGTGGCTTCTGCAAAATTACAGGCTATTAATATTGTCAATTTTATTTTCAACATCAAAAAAAATAAACAAGGCCCCGTTTCAGGCCAGCTCTCCTTGACCAAACCTTTACACCTAGATTCCTGTAAAATGTATCTTCAATGAGAAACATTGTCTTTCACTGACGCAGATGAAGCTCCAGACTGCATCCCCCATGCACCAGTGCAGGAACAGTGATGGCTCAACTAGGGGACAACATGCAGCGGTGCGTAGCCCAGCGCAGTGATCTAGTTTACAGGGGAACAGGCAGAATGAAGCTGAACTATAATTCCCTGGAGGCATCTTCCTGTAATTGCATATTTGAACAGTCCAAGGTTTGCTCTGGAATTTTTTGATAATTTGTTTCGGTTTTGTCTGAGATAAGAAAGAAATTGTAGAAGAAATTCTGATTTCTCAACTCAACCTTTGCATTACTTACTTACACATAAAACCAAGCAGCTGCTACCAAAACACAGTCACAAATAAAACCACCCTTGGCAATTTCAAATTCTGTCATGGATAAAATCAATACCTAATTGGATGCAAACTGAGATAAAGATAGAAAAAATGGATGTTTCCCACCCCTCACCACACTGTAGCTCTCTGACTGAAAAAAAAAATGTGAGCTGTGTAACAAAAGCCCTCATCCAACATCAGGATGTGCATCTGGTAATTAAAAGGTTCTTCTAGCATTCCCATATCAGAGCACCTGCAATATGTCACTCAACTGATGGAAAGATCATTTTAGAAAACACAAGCTGAAGCAATAGGGCAGGTGGTGTGGCAACCCAGGGGAAGGGAGGGCTTGTGAGAACTTCTGGTTTTGCCAGAGACAAAATTAGAAAATCACAGAATCATAGAATCACAGAATCACAGAAGGGTAGGGGTTGGAAGGGACCTCTGGAGATCATATAGTCCAATTCCCCCGCTAAAAGAGTATCACCTAAAACAGGTTGCACAGGATTGCATCCAAGCAAGTCTTCAACATCTCCAGAGAAGGAAGCTCCACAACCTCTCTGGGCAGCCTGTCTCAGTGACAGTAAAGAAATTCCTCCTCATTTTCAGACAACTTCTTGTGTTCTAGTTTGCACTCATTGTGCCTTGTCTTGTCACTGGGCATCATGGAGAAGAGTCTGGTCCCATCCTCCTGACACCCACCTTTTAGATATTTATAAGTGTTTGTCAGATCCCCTCTCAGTCTTCTCCAGACTAAACAGACCCAGCTCTCTCAGCCTTTCCTCATTCAAGAGATGCTCCAGTCCCCTCATCATCTTTGTAGCCCTTCACTCAACTCTTTCCACTAGTTCCCTGTCTTTATTGATCTGAAGAGCCCAGAACTGGACACAATACTTCAGATGTTGTCTCACCAGGCATAGTAGAGGGGGAGGATAACCTACCTCAACCTGCTGTCCACGTTCTTCTTAATGTGCCCAAGGATACCACTGGCCACCTTGGCTACAATGGTTCACTGCTGTCTCATGGAGAGCTTGTGGGCCTCCAGTACTCCCAGGCCCTCCTCTGCAGAGCTGCTTCTCATCAGGTCAACCCCTAACCTCTACTGGTGCCTGGAATTATTCCTCCCTAGGTGAGGATGCTACACTTAACCATGTTGAACTTCATTTGGTTCCTCTCCACCCAGCTCTCCAGTCTGTCCAGGTCTCACTGAATGGCAGTGCAGCCTTCTGGTGTGTCAGCCACTCCTCACAGTTTTGTATCCTCAGCAAACCTGCTGAGGGTATGCTCTGTCCCCTTGTCCAGGTCATTGATGAAGATGTTGAATGAGACCGAGCCCAATACTGGCTGCTGGAGCATACCACCTGCTACAGGCCTTCAACTAGACTCTGATCTGCACCGCTAACCACAACCTGCTGAGCTCTGCCATTCAGCCAGTTCTCAATCCACCTCACTGTCCACTCATCTAACCCACGCTTCATAAGCTTGCCTAGGGGACTGTTCTGGGAGACATGCCAAAAGCCTTACTTAAACTGAAGTAGCCCATCATACTCCCATAGAAGGCAATCAGATCAATCAGACATGACTTCCCCATGGTGAATCCATGTTGACCACTGTTGATAACATTCTTTTTCCTCCATATGCTTAGAGATGACATCTGGAATGAGCTGTTCCATCACCTTGCCAGGGTTTGAGGTGAGGACGACTGGCTTGTAGTTTCCTGGGTCCTCCTTCTTGCCCATTTTTGAAGACTGGAGTGACGTTGGCTTTCCTCAAGGCCTCAGCACTAATGAAAGTTATTGCTGAGGAAGACTCAGTAGATAAAAAGCCCAAGAGGTGCTAAAGTTTTTGAGTGTGTATGTGTGGCAGCAGAGTGTAAGACAACGGCCAAAAAGACCCTGATTTATTCACAACAGAAACAGCCAATGGTATTTTTCTATAGATAGAACCTCATGCTAATAAGTCTTGGGATTTCTTTGAACAGTGTTCTTGGTCTTAGTCTAAGTGAAACTCTGTAAAGAACATCTGGAAGAACTGTGATCCCTAAACTTGCATTACATCCATAGCCAAGGACAGGGAGCTCATAACCCACAGCAAAAACCAACCAAACAAAAAAACAACCCACCCCACAATAAGATCACATTTCTACAAGTATTTTTTTAATGTACTTTAGTCATAGCAAAATTGGGGCAGGAATATGGCAGCATAAAGTCATCACAGTCAGCTGGAGTCTTTCTTTTAATCTTTGTGGGCTGATCCGGAGTACATGGATGAAGAACTGAAAATGGAGGAAGAAACTGAGTAGGCAGAAAAGCATATTGACTGTGACTAAATAAACACATTTTTCAAGTGTCAAAATACTTCTTGTTGTTATATTTTGAACTTTCAGCAAAATGGGAGTTATTTCAAAATGATCTGGAATCATTCATCCCATATTACAGTAGTAATAGACCCTTCATTTTTCCTCACGAAGTAAAATGTTACTGTAGGGACTGGTAAATTTGCTGCTGCCTCTGTCAGTCAGGATTCATCAATCACACTGCAAAGCCCTAAACATTTCTGACTTAATGAAACGGGAACAGGAAATAGAGGCAGGATCTATTTTGTTTCTATTCACTGAAGTTCTTTACCTGTTTTTCTTCCTCACCTTGCTTTAGGAAACTCTTCTTAAGTTTCTCTTAGGAAGGAGTAATTAATTTCATGTATGCTACCCCTTTTGTGTACTTTTGATTTAAGGCCAGGGAAGAGCATGTGCCAAATAAATATGACAATTAGTTGCTGGGGTGGTTGTTTTTTCCCTTGCAGTGATAAACCCCATTGAAAGCAACAATGCTATCTTGAACCAATGTGAATTACAGACATCATAGAGTTGTTAATACCGTGCTTTCATATGTACAACCAGCCCCTTTGAAATTCAGCAGCCATGCTGGTTACATTGAAGTATGGGTAAATAAGTTTCTCTCTCTATTTCCTCTAACAAAATAACTATTCCTAGTTTATGATACCACCAGCTTTGATCTCTCACTTTGTTTACTTTATATGAGAACATATTTCATAAGGAGCTAAGATGAGTATCACAGAATGACAGAATGTTAGGAGTTGGAAGGGACCTCCAACCCTCCTGCCAGAGCAGGATCACCTAGACTAAATCACACAGGAGTACTTTTAAATGATCCTTTATCCAGGAAAATAAGGTAGTATTTCTCAGGCATTGGCATATGCTCTTTTTCTCCTGCCTTCCCTGCTCTTCTACCATGGAACTACTTTGTTAGTATTATTTTGGTAACAGCTTATTCATTTGCTTTATTGTCATCTCTCCTGTTCTTGGGATGCTCCAGCTGCTCATTAAAATGCCTAATGGCCTGATAGCTACATTCAGCCCCATGCATTTGTAAAGTTTAAATTAGGTGCATTATATAGCTTATAATTTAATTTGTAGAAGAAAACAAGCACGGTAAAGTAACTGAAAAAGAACCCAATGCCTCCAGAGAGGAATATTGCTGGGTAAGAAAAATGATTTTGCTTGATCCAGTAGGAAGCTTCAGCAAATCCTTCTGTCTCTTTCAGAAAAAAAAAAAACAGGCTCAGAAACAGTCACAGAACCAAATTTTCCTCACCTTTCCTTCCTGGTCATCCTCCCATACATATGTCCTCCTTGTGCTGGTGATGTAGTGCCTTAGATGAGCCTCCTGGCTCACATGCCTCATAGGCAGCAAGGCTGGGACTAGGGATAGACTTTAGGTACTTTTAGCTAGCACAAGAGACACATCTCATGTTTCTTCCCTTAACTCACTAGAAATTCTCCCTACCATCCCTGGCTTAATCCAAGCTGTAGATACTTTGTACCAGCAAGTCTACAAAACATTGGACAACTCAACAGTCATGAGCTCTAGCTTCTTGAGGCATGTTTTATGTTACCTTGAATTGCTGTAAGAATGACTAAACACTGCTTCACAAAGTTTTTTAACTTTACAGAAAAGAATTTGGAAGGCCCCCAACATTTTCCATCCCCTCCCTCCCCAAGGACCTCACCTGCACAGGAGACACACCTGCACACATCAGCAGGAGTGAAACATGCAACCAGTACACTGCATACATAAGGACTGAGGGTGGAAAAGCCCCACTGGTTAGAAAGTGAGCAGCAAAATATTTTAATTGAGAAGCTCAGTTGCAGACAGGTAAGTGTCTCAGAAAGAGGCAATTAACAGCAATGGACACAGCCTGGAGTTCCCTTCCAGCTGCTTCCATAATATCAAGGCAGTTGGGATGTTCATTGCCCGCCCTCCTGAACCCCTCTGGGTTTCTGGAGTCCTCTCATGAGCATATAAGGAGTCCTTGTTACAGTAGCTATCCCTTATCTGCCAGCACTCTGTAACCAAGAGGGTATTTGACTCGTGCTTGCCTATGCACAGAAACAGGTCACAAGAGGAAATGGGTTTTCTTATTTCATTTATCATACAGATGACAAAGATCACATAGAGGAGGTTGCTCACAGTGTAGCAATGTAAGCCCACAATTCTGCTGACATCAGTCTTTTCTCTGTTTAATTTGTGGGATTCATGTGTTCACAAAGAAGCTGAGCCTCAGCAGAAGTCTATTACTGTTCATAACTCTACCTTAGTTCTTCATTTGAAGATCATATCCCACCACATTAACCTGACAGCATCAAGTTGAGCACCAACAGATGAGTTGGGTTCCTCTCCAAATGTGCAGGCAAAAAAAAAGAACATGAAGAGCCAAAACTAATTAAGTGACTGTTTGGAAAAAGCAGCAGTTCTGCCTTTGCATCTGGTATGGTATATCTCCTCCCTTGCTGTGCTTTATCATTCCTTGTCTCTCCCCCTTCCTTCCCATGAAGCCCTGTCTTTCCTTTCATCATTTTTAAGAATCCAGCAATCCCACCAGCTATGGCTCCCCCTGTGATCTGTCACAGCCGACTTGTGCTGCTGGTTCTCTGGTGGCTACTCTGCCCCTAGGAAAAACCCCCACTACAGCCCTGCATTACTGTTGGTTCCCTGTCACTTTAATATATTTAGTTAGAATTTCTGTCAAACTTAATAAGCATTTACTTGAACATTAGCATATTTTTAGGAAGAAGAAATAACAAGGCATGCACTTTCTTCAAACTTGCCTTGGGAATCAAGGCATGAAGCCTAGGGGTCAGGCTGTGCTTCCAGAAAAGTGCGGTAATTTCTTTGAAATCCTCTCTCTGGAGTAAATTACTCCTGTAAGTAGATTATAAATATTAAGAAAGATACATGTATGGAGTGGGCACTGGTAGTTTTTGAGTGCCATAAAATCTGTGCTATTCTAACGAAACAATCAAATTGTCCACTGATGATGGAAAGTTCAAGATACTAGGAGAGCTAGAATATGGGACAACCAAACCACAAGTGTTAGTGGACTGTTTGTACTGATGGATGAAGCAGTCCCACAGTAAGCCACTGCTTAATCATTGCTGCAGGTGTAGTTGCCTACAGAAGAAGGTGGCTGGTGTGACTACAGCAAAAGACTGGCTCATTTCTCGCTTGTCAAGTTGTCCTTTAACAGCTTCATGCTGCAGTCAAGAAAGCAAGTTGGAGCCATCATCCTGAGACATGTCTTTCAGCCAGATCGCAACAGGCAATCTACTACTGCAGATAAAGGGACCAAATTGCCTGTAGGAAGTTCAGCCTGTCAGAGAACTATGCCCCTCAGAGCTGCTCAAGTAAAACAGCTGACTTCTATGAACAAAAAGATAAAAGGTGCCTCCTTCAAAGGAACATTACTGAGAAAGAGACAGTCTGATTTTGGGAATGAATCCTGAAAATAGGTTGCCTCCAAGGCTCCCTGAGAAAGGTAATGTCACACCTCTTATCGCTGTCACTACTAAAGCATAGGGGGTTCAGCAAGGTATTCTCTGTACCCAAGGCAATGTAGTTAATGGGTTTCAATCTCCTACTGGGATACTGGTTTGTATGCAGCATGTTGTGGACACTGAAGTTTACTAAGAATTTTTCCTGATGAAATACAATGATCATACTTTGTTTGTTTTTTTAAATGAAAAACAAGAGTAAAAGCAAAGTTGATGGATTTGAAAAGCATCAATTGGTTGCTTCATTCATGCATCCCAGCATTCAGCTCATCCCCCTGTGTAGCTGCTTGTTCTGAGTTTTCTGCAAGGTGTTACTCACATATCATGACATATAGCAGTCACCCCCTCAACACTGCCTGCCAGGAGGTGATGTAATACTCAGGATGTGCAGTGTGATTACTGGCTGCCAGGAGGTTATATGATAGCAATCCCACTCTTAGCTTTCCATTAATGTGTAACTAGCTTTATTGTCTGCATGGAGTCTCGGTGACTCCTGGGGATGAAAACTGTGACTGTCACCTCCACTGGCCCAACCCCAGTCACTGCGTAGTTCAAAGACTACCAAAAAGGAGCAGAATGCCTCACATTTAATGGCTGTAAGCAGACGTGTAGTGGTTTAATGAGAGGGTATTTCATCATGGGCTGGATGGTAACCAATGTTTTCCCTTTGGTAAGTCATTTCTCATTTTAGTTAATAATTAATAAAAAAATCTCTTCTTATTCTCTAAGACCTGGTGCTAAATTCCTTGAATGGGTGGCACAGCCACTAGCTGAAGTTTACCAGCATTTAAACTAGAACATCGAGTCACCTGAGTATCATCCCCTTAGAAAGCTTGACTCTCCCCAGAGACTTACTGCCAAAGCTAGAGCAGTATGGTATATTCTCCCTGGGAGAAACCTAGAGCACCTAGCTGGCTAAACACACTCATTTTAGCATAAAACTGGCTTTACAATATTAGCCTCTTTTCCATACTTTCCTGTGAAAGCTGCTTGTCAGCCTATCTGACTGCTTCCATTCGAGATGTTGTTGCGAACGGGCAAGCACCTTCCCTGTTGCATGCCACCTGTGCCTCAGTGTTAGTCACTCAAGGTGCTATGAAAAGACCAGGACTCCTAAACAAATGAAAACAAATGTTTTATTTACAGGAAAAAATCTGTACACTGTGCATACATAAAAATATACAAAATCATAATAGAAAATATAAAAAGTGTTAAAATGTATACAAACACTGCTTAAAAATGTGACTCCTGTAAAATCTTAAGCTTTGTTATTAGAGTACACATTCATTTAAAAAAATCATCATACAAAATAATTCTCAAAGCTATTAAAAAAGTACACAGTCTATATTTGAATAGTTCCAATGACTACATATTATAAGAGTGATGAGATGATATGGATAAATGTAAGGCTTTTACACACAACTCTTATTTCAAAACCAAAACTGAATCTGATCACTACGCCAGAGAGAAAAAACTTGCAGTGTCAAAATTCATTCAGTGATGCAGGTATGCCCAGACATGGGCTACTTTATATTTCAAACAGTTAAATCAGGTATCCTCCTCGTGTGTGAGAGGATAGCTCCAGGGAAAAGATTCACATGCTTCCTAATGACAGTCTTCTGAATTACCTACTTCAAAAAGCAATTTAGTTTATTCAATATTCATCAACTTTAGAGAGCATGAAGGGGAAAATAGTAGCCACTTATTTTTGCAGTCAATGCATTTAATATTCCTTTCACGGTACATCTGTGTCACTGTCCAAATGGCATTTTCCAGACTTAAAAATGCTGAAGAAAAAAGAAATGAGAAAGAAATACCCCAGTGTGGATTGGTCTACATGTGTTTCGAACTCCTGTTTGATTCAATCCATCTCTGAAATGACTGTGTTCAGTCTGCGCAACCATTGAATGTAGACACTTGTCTTCATTTAAGGAAAAATCCTGCCTTGGTTTGGCTGACTCTGGCAAGAAATCTACAGCAACAAGTTCAGAATTTGGATGTTTTCACCACAGAAAGTGTCCTGACCAAAGATGTGCGATGATTTAGCTGGATTTGTACAGAGAGAGTGTAGATTTACAGGGTGTAAATCACTCCCCTCCCTCTCCAAAGGCATATGCTTCTTGTATCATTGTAATTTCACTGGCTTTACCAGAGTTTAAACAGCATAAAACTCCACAGCAAGGTAGAAAAAGAAGATGTAGTAGTTTAATCCAAGGACTGACTGAGCTGTGAGTTTATGCTCAGGTAAGCTTTAGAACTATAGAGGAATGGAATGATTAATTTTTGAGAAAATGAGAAAAGCCTCATTCTTGAACCAAAATCTTCCTTTTTTCTTTTTTTCTTCCTTGAATAAACAAAGAATACCTTGATTTAACCATCCAAAAACTGAATGCATAAAATGACAGAGCACCCGAAGTCAGAAAAGCTACAGAATTCACAGTGGAAAAAAGAGCATGAAGTAATTCAGCATAAACTCAGCACATTTCCTTAAACTGCTGCTGTGTTTCGGCTTTGTTCCAGATAAGTGGAACTTCTGTCCACAGCACCAGGGCACTGAAATGAGGCTCGACTGCTTTGGAAGGCAACTTGTTCTTACTTGTTAGCAAAACTTCATAAATTTGAAACCTTCATCACTGCAACAAATGTGAAGGGAGCTCAGGGCTCCACTAGCAGAGGCATTTGCTTGGCTGATGATGCACCTTAGGAGATGGATTTGGGCAAACCTCTCATCCGTGGTGCCACTGCACTCTGTTAGGCTGCGACAGCCACAGGGGAGAGCTAAGAAACCGTGCCTGTATCTTTTTTTTCCAACCTGGATAGGAAAATGCATTTCCTTTCAGACAGTCTGATATATGTATCTAAACTCAGCACTCTCACACGTTGCTACTACTACTAAAAGACACATGGTTCCGTGTTACTACATGCTCACTTGTTACAAATTTACTGAATGTGATCCTTTGTAAAGACCTCTTTGCCCTTGCAAGGGATGGGGAAATGCCTGTAAATACAAAAACGGTTGGTGGTCTCTTAGAGAAGCCACCAACGCCAGTGCCACCAAGTATGAGCAGTGGTGAGGGGAGCACCTCTGCAGGTCCTTCATGTTCCCTGATTGTTTCTGCCCCTTCCCCTCTCATAGCAAGTGGAGGTGAGCCCTCAGATCATGCACACCTGTGCTTGAGCCAAAAAAAGGAGGACAAGACAAGGTAAGGGGAGCAAAATCACTTTAAGCAGCCACGAGGTGTTTGAACAGGCAGGCCAGTGAAACGTCACAGTGGAAATCAGTGTCAGGAAGCCCTGCCAGGGATCCTGATTTTTTTTCAAGGTGACAGGCATCACAAGTCAGTCTTCCTCTGTGAGAAAGCAAGTCTCCATAGCACAGCTCTGCGTCATCTTCTGAGGTGATGGTGCTACAGAACCCACATCTACCCTTGTGGAAGGAGCACTAACTGCTGTACAAATCAAGATACAGCAAAGGAAAAAATTCTTCTGGGAAGGCTTGAATGTGCACAGTCCAGTAAATTAAAAATATACAGTCCTTTTTATAACATCTCAGACCTGGTTCTGTGTTGTTATTTAGACAATATATTAAGTAGGTATGCTCAGTACTTGTTACGTGGAACTTCAGCATTTGCCTTGTTCAGTACAACAGCTATGTTGATTATTTTGAGAAATTAGGGGAATAATACCACATAATCCTGCTGTGGGTGGTTGAGTAATGCAGTTAGTGTTCTTCTTTGTGAAAATCAAACTTAAAGGTTAGTGGTTGCAGACCAGTGAAAGTTATTTGCTCTTTTTTTTTTTTTTTTTTTCTCTTCTCTTCTCTTCTCTTCTCAGAACTTGAGAATTTCCAGCTTATGGAAAAGTAGCATATTCGCTAGTTGTAGGAAGCTAATCAACTCTCTTCCTTTACAAACACGTGGTAACTAACTCCAAGTACAGGAAAGAGAAACAAGCTTGACTGCACTGTTCAAACTTCATATGCTTTGCCAACAGGGTACCAAACATAGATTAGTTCTCTGTAGGTTATCTGTTCTCCACAAGATTAAACAACAGTGTTATAACTTTTAAGAATACAACTGCCACCGTACATAACATTGAAAAGAAATCAGTATACGATATATCCAGAGTCTAAGGCTAATATCATTTTGACACGTACCAAAATGATTTATGGACATAGCTGTGCACACAAAACAGAAGTACAGTTTTTAGAGGTCATCTGGACGTACTTTCTGTGAACAAAAGGAATCTTAAGAGGATCATAAAGACCAAATTAAGAGACCACATAGGAAAAGAAGGCGAAGTCCTATGTGAGACACATATTCTTCACTTCTGAGGAAGTAATATCATCAGACCCAAAGAGCAGAGTGAAAGAAAAATGATTCTGTGCTTATACTTGCATTACTATTGAAAAGGAAATAGTCACTAACATTGTGAGCACTCCTCAGTTGCCTTTCTGTTGCTTAAGACAGAACACAAAAAAATACTTCCTGCCACAGTCACTCAGCTATTCTTTTCAATGCTTCTTTGGGCTGGCTGCCTTCTTACTGAATGTGAGTAGGATATAGCTGTGTTTTTGTGTACATGAGTTTCTCCTGAACTTACCTTAAGAGAAAGGGAACAGTTGTGTGGAGAACAAAACCCCAAAACGTTAACATCCTGCCACTTGGTAAATCTGAAACTCAAGTCTTGTCATGAAAAATAATGCTTTAAATACGTTAGCAAACAGGCAGATTTTTAGAAATGCCACAGAGAATATTCTCACTGTGTGTAATGAAGGAAAGTCTCAAATTATCTCCGGATGCAATCTATAGTCAGGTTTGTTGCAGGTATTACAGCTTCTCTGGGGTACAGTCTTTCAAATGTTAAATAAAAAATGCTGATACCTTCTTCTGTCAGAGAACTCCCTGTACTTCCTTAACAGCAGTAACTTCTGAATAATTGAGTCTGATTTGATCCCAGTGAAACACCCAACTAATGATGCCTGTAATCCTGTATGCTATCTTTGCTGCAGGAAGGTGATCTCCCTCTCCACTTGCATCCAGCATGATGTGTGAGTGCTGCACAGCCTCCCTTGGCTTTCTTTGCACCTTCTTTATCTGTGCAGACCAGAGAGAGGCACCATCTCCATCTCTCGCCCTCTTGATAAGCCTCCCAGGGAGAGTTTGGGTTGGGTTTTTTTTTAACCCAAATGGGTTACAAAGGTGTTTGTTGCGCTCTAAAGAAATGAGACACTTCTCTTTCCTTCCTCCCTATGCAGTCAGGGTGAGATGGGGGTCTGGCATCAAAAGCACCTCCAGTAGTTTAGCTGGTTAGCTGTGAGTACATCCACCTCCACCTGTGCTGACTTCATAGTCACTTCTAAGGCCCCCTGTAACTGAGCCTGCATAGCGACGGGGACTAAAGCCTGCTCTAGCCAGTGACTGCACAGGTTGGACTAGCGATTACTTCACTCCTGGAGAGCGTGAAAATCCCACGGAGCCATGAGAAACACTGCATTGTTCTACTGGCCGCTCTGCACACGAACAATAGAGGATGGTTCACAATGCCAGGTTTGACAGTTTGACAGTTAAATAAGTTCATCAAAAGAAAAGTTACAGTCTAGCATATGTGGCATCAGAGACCACTGACAAATTCTGACAGTCACACTCACAACAACACATTATATTTCTGCCTAAGTATGTCCTTTGCACCTTTCATAAGCAAAGCCTTTGTTTTTTTTTTCTCCTTTAACTATTTGCAAAGCAGTAATAAATACTCAGGCTCAGAAAAGAAGTATTTCTCATGCCTGCTACTTAATTACAATTTATAGACTCAAGACTAGATTGGTCTAAGATACGTTTTTCAAGTATTTTCTTCTTGTTTATAGTACGACAGTAGTACCTTATTGCACATTGCTTCTGAAGGAGTCTCCCCTACAAGTGTGGGAAATTGTTTCGTTTGGGGCACTTGACAGCTTTGAACCCTGGCAAAATGACTTTCCCCTTCCGATACAGATCATCCTGCAAACCTTTGTTCATCCTCTGCACCAAGAGCTTCTCGTAGAGCAGTGGGTGGTAGGCCCCTAAGGTACATGCTGCATCGTAGTAGAGTTCATGGTAGTGACACAGGTCGGTCTGTCGAACTGAAGGGATGTATTCATACACGTGCACTTCGTTACACATGGACATCATGATGAGGATACCTGGAGCAGGAAATGGAAACAAAAGTGAACCCCAGATTTCCCCTTTCTCACAGAAACTTCCCTGTAGTCATCCTGTCTGATTTTCTTTCGTGCTTTCCTCTGTTGTATTACTTCAGTGAAATCCCTACGTGAATCATAGAATCATCAAGGTTGGAAAAGACCATCAGGATCATCAAGTCCAACCACCAGCCCTACACCACTGTAACCACTAAACCATCTCCTGACTCCTGAAGTGCTTTGTCTCCCTGTTTTTCAAGCATCCCCAGGGACTGCAACTGCACCATGTCTCTGTACAGCCTGTTCCGATGCTTCACCACTCTTTTGGTGAAGAAATTTTTCCATATATCCAAGTAAAGTAATATCCAAGTGAAGTAATAGTTCCTGTTATTAGAACAGCTTTCACTTGTCCCTGAAAGATTGCAATCCCTGTAAAGTTGACATGGTAGGACAACAATCATGAGCAGGGAGTAGAAAGCCTATAAAGAGCTTGCATACCACCATTAAACTCCTTGAGTGAGAAGACTGCTCTCTCCCACCTCTTCCCATTCACCCTGCCCTGACCACAAAACACCCCACATAAGAATTTAGCCACGCGCTACTTTTTTTTTTTTGAGTCAGCTAATCACTCTTGGTTTTCTTGCCTATTATCAATTCTTTAAGCTATTTGGGAAGACAGACCAGGTCTTTACATGCATTTGCAGAATACAAAACACACATATAAACACAGAACAGTTGTCTAGTTTTTAAGGAGCTCTTCTTGATACTTCCACCACTTCTACAGCTAAACTCTGACCTGCCATGTACAGGAGATATAAAAAAAATAACCCAGGTATACCTATTCTGTCTTCCTCTGTGCTTTTGGAGATCTGTGTTTTGCAAATATATACATACAAACTCAAGGCTATGAAGAATCTCACTGATTTCCCTTTTCTTTTTTGTATGCCATGGCAGGGGGAAACAAGAGTAGAAAGATGGGCCACTATCACCCATGTTTCTTCCCCTGACAGCTTTTGGATGGTTCATTTAGATTGCTGGCAATATTAGGGTATCAACGAAACATCTCCACCCTATTACAGTTTGTTGGCCTTTCTTGGTCTGGAATCAAGCTGATTCTACTTTTTCCACCCACTTGCTTCTCTCTGGACAGGAAGACATGACCAAGAAAGCAGCCTAAATACATGCAGAAGGACATGTAAAGAAACATCAGCCATTTAGTGGTGTCACAAAAGTCCATAGCTTGTGATGATTTTGTGAAGTCTCAGGGATGGAGGACAAGGAAGTTGGAATTTCTTCTTAGAGCAGTACTATCACGAGGAAAATCCTCCGATCACCTCCTGCACAGCAAGGAGGAATCCACAAAATGTCAACCCATTTTCTCCTGCTGCATGTCAATAGCAGACTATCATCAGCATTGTCAGTAGTGTCTACGTAAGGCCATCTGGAAATTAAAATTAATTTCCTGTTTAAAGCAGGGCAAAGGTTTACTTTGACCTTGGGTGCAGCCCAATGATGCTGTGACTCTCCTTACGCCATGTTATATCCCATGTTCAAGATCAAAACTAGACCAGGACAGATTCAGGGGGAAGACAGTTAGGCTTACACAAACTTTGTTTTCCTACAGCACAATTGTAAATCTGTACTAACAGAAGGTCTTTCCAGCTTGGAAATGAGAGAAACCTTACTGTTGTGGTGGCATATTTTTGTAAGGAACTAATATCAAACATCGATCAACTGCACTATATAACCTGCAATGCTTTCACATCAATCACAGCTTCTAGGAGCCTTTTCTGTTCCACATAGCCATGGGAAAGGAAAGTTCTAAAGCAAGCCTTGCGGGTTGGACCCGATGATCTCTCGAGGTCTCTTCCAACCCCTACAATTCTATGATTCAGTTCTATGATATAAGTTGTTTTTTTCAGTGTTTTCTTAAAGATTTCACTACAAAAAAATGAAAACATGCAGAAAATGTATTGAAGGACTTGTTGCATTACTGGTATCCCTATCCACTGAATGTCACTGTCAGCTCTCAGAGGAGGCAGCTGTATAATTCTGCTCACTTTGCACTTACAAATGAGAACTGATGTAATTGTTGGGATTTTTTCTGTTTGACAGCTTTGGAATCATAAAGCATCAAAGGTGTTTTGGGTAGATCTCACCAGTGAAATGAATTAGCATAAAAATTATTCTGGTTCGTTAATTAAGCAAAGCCATTTTCTGAAGTTTAGTTTGCAGTTTGGGAACACAGAGATTTCAACGGCTTGCTAATGAAAAGAACCTTATGTTCTCCCTGCTGTGTATCATTAGATTATCAAAATGATTTTTTCCCTGCCTGATGTGTGAAGTAACTGAAAACCAATTACTTCTGTGATTAAATCTTCTTTTATCATAAATGAAAGGTTCTGAAAATGTTTTAGATTGTTCTACAGCTTTACAGTCTGTAGAGCCTTAGAAAAGCGAAGCATATCAATTTCAAAGGGAAAGTCCACAAATTTAAGTGAACTCAAAGCAGCAGGAAACACAGAAAAAAATATTTAATCCCTGCTTGAGCAAAAAGTATGAGCTTAATGAACCGTATTTCCTTGCCTCCAAGCTGTTATAGAGATGCTCTGAGTTGTAGCCTGCCTAACAACTATGTCTAGAATTGTTTGTTGTTTCAGTTTTACAAATGCTTTCGTCAGCTTTTCCACTGCCAGTCTCCTTCTTCCACTGATGGAGAGCCCACCTGCCACTCCAAGGTAACCGTTATCCAGCTGAATCAGAGGATGGATGGTGGAAATGTGTGCAATAGCCAACCACGTCCAGAAACAGACAGTAAAGTGACTTCTCTCCTGCACCCAGAGCCAAACCAGGAGCCGGTTTCCAAAGCTGTACCACCAATCTCTTAGGAGAACTGGCTCTGGTGGAAAGTACAAGCCTTAACCAGAGTGTGTTTCATCCCACTGCCACGTTACCCAGATAACCTTAAAATTAATAGAGGCAGTTGCTATTCATCAGAAAGAAAAACTGTCAAGAACAAAAATTGGGACTCTCTTATCATTTCTGTAATAACGGTAAAGACGGCACATCACAGCAGGTATAGTTCAATGGCTAAATGTTAAGCAGTATCATTGACTTCCCTGCAAATTAGTTAATGGAGAACTTAGCAGTGGTAGAGCTTTAGTTTTTAGTGATCTGTGGATCAATGCCCTCCAGAATCAATCTAAAAGGCACTTTGGGCTATCTAGTTTAGCTCCTTGCCTTTCCTGCCTTGTTCCATCCAGTCCATGTCTTGGGATTTCAGATTAGGTTGCTCATAAATAACCACAATTTCTGAGGGTCTGTTTAAATTTTTGTTCACTCTGGACAATGATGCTTGGAGGGAGAAAAGACTGTGACCTGACAGGTTAGGTTCTAAGTGGTAACAGCTAATTTTCAGCACATCTTTGTGTTGAAGTCTAAGGTCAGCAAAATGAAAGATGAGCTAAGACAATGAGCAGAGTTTACCACATAGAGAGGCATCCCTGGGCTACAGAGGCTTACCTGTTCTGGTGGAAATGGGAACACACCTGAGACTTACAGACTTAGTACACATTACAAATGCCCAGATCCTACTCTGGGGAAAAACTTTCTCCTTTAGCACCTTTAACACTACAGACCCCCAGCCAAAGAGCCCCAATGATGTGATAAAACCAGCATTCCCATCCCAGCCATCTATGGGCTAGGTCCCACGGCATGCAGTATTACACAATCTGCGTGAAGGTGAGGAGGCAGGTCCTTCTACTCAGCTGTCACAGCCCCCAAATTCTCTCTTGGAATGATCTGCCCCTGTTGTTTCATTCAAAAACAGAAGGTGGAATAGTGTTGTATCAGAAGGGAAGGCAGGCAAAAAGCCCAAATCAAAGCCACCCCCTCACTTTCCAAAAAGCAGCCGTTTTCTTTGCATGAAGAATCTTCATTAAAATAGGTAATAGGTAATAAATGCGTTCAGCTCCGTCCCATGCCTTAGATGATGTGAGCCCCCCTCTGCAGCCCTGGTGCTTTAGAGCCATTACTGAAATCTAAGTTCACAAAACCCATGAATCAGCTGTCTCAAAAAGAATGCCAGCAGTTTAAACCACAAGTATATTTACACCAGTCTGTGTAGTGGGATGTATTATGGTTCTTTCCTCTTTAATTTCTAATGCCATGCCTGGCTTGTTTCCCTCCAGCCCCTACAACTGGGCTGCTACTAGAGTTCCACCAGGCTGCGAGTTTCATGTTCCAGTCCATATTTTTTATGTACCACTCTAACTCAGTTTCTCTTTGCTTGGTGTTAACACCACCACAGTGATTGACATCTGTATCCAGCAGGTGTGAGCATGCCACGCTGTCTATATTTTCATCTACCTCACAATTCATTTGCGCCATCTTCCCTTTTCTCCCCTGGTTTCCTTCAGTGATCATATAGCCTTAACTGAAATTCCTAATAGCTTTTTGGCACTTACATGATCCCAAAAGTATTTTCACGTTATGTTCAAACGTCTATGCTTTGGATGCAGTCACAAAGCTAAAGAAGAGGTACCACATCTGATTGCTCGGTGACCTGACCTTCCTTCTATTAACCTGTTTTGCTTGCCAGTCTGCTCTGCTTTCCATTTGCTACTCCATTTGCAACCTTTACTCCATTTTCTACCTTTCTGTATTACTGCTTCCTAGCTTTCTCTTCTGTGGCTGAATCTCTTCTCATATTAAACTGTAGTTTCCAAGCTCACTTCCTTTTCCTATAGCTCACTTCCTTTCCCTACTCCCTACAGAGTACCTGCCTGTCTACCTATTTCTTTCGCCTGCATGATGATGGCTTTTCACATCACTACTCAATTCAGTACCATCTGCAGGTTTGTTTCATATCTCAGCACACCTCTATGACCATCAGCAACAGTACAAATGAAAACGACATTGATCCCTTGGCCTGTCAGGCTAAGACTTTCCATAGGCTACACTTCAATGTAAGAAGTTATGTTTTCAGTCAATACACAACTACATATAAACCAGCATAGACTGACTTACACATAACCTAAGGAAACATTTGTGAGCAGTACGAGAGTCATTGTCCCAACACCTCCTAGTCTGGACAGAATTAATCTCACTGAGATGATCATGCCCATCCCTGACCCCGCTGCTCTAAAGCACACTCTATAGACACTGCAGGAGACAAGGCACAATTTATCTGACTTATTTTAGATGTCTATTTTAGAATGGGATGAATTGTTTCCTATAAATGTTGTTCCTCTCTAGTGACTAGACAGAAACTGAAAGTAAGAGGCTGGCTCTTGCTATCAAGCACCTTCTCGTCCATTCTCCTAAGTCAGAAGTTTTGGAGCTTTGTGGAAAACACAATACAATTGGCTTTTCCAGGGGCACTGTCAGAAGAAATGAAAACAAGGTGTGATTTGCCTGACCAAGTGTGGCCACTGGTGCAGTTACCCGCACCTGAGACAGGTATCACAGGTTCCTTTGCCATCAGTAGAACAAAGCGGGCACTTTTAGGCAGCAGCACATGTCTGCTCATCCCAGAGTAGACATTTAAAATACAGATCATACAAGTTATGCCCCCGAAGCTCCTCTTTCCTTCTGCTGACTGTAGGGGAAGCCCGAGTGGCAGCATCTGTGCTGCACCAGTTCCACCTGCACTCCCAGTATGGGATGAAAATTTCACACATAGAGGGGGACACAGGTCACTCAGCTGTATTTAAGAGGTGCCTATCTTTTGCTCTAATAGGTCCAAGGCTCGCAAACACCAATACAGACCTGCACCAGAGGCATCTAAAGCTAGGTGGCATAAGTCCTGCTCTCTGACGTAGCCATGGACCATAAAGAGGAGTCAATTTTATTCTTCAGATTAAGCTGAGAGGAGATGGCTTTTTTTTGCACGTATAAGGATCGAGGTAGTAGGGAGCAGGAATGAGAACAGAATTACATTGTATTTAGGGAAGGCCAGAGGACCTGCACAACTTGAGAAAAAGTAAAACATGAAAGACAAGGCCTATAGGCTATCTACAGCATGCAAGCATCAAAAAAGGGTGAAGTACTCTTTAGAATGAATGCTGAGAGGTTAACTGGATTTATTAATTGGATTAATCTAGTAGTAGCAATATTGCTGTGGTGCCTAGAGGATTTGGTCAAGAACCTGTTAAGCTCTAGTATAAACCAGCAGAAATATTGCTGTCATTGAGTGATGATGTTGCCATGAGATCCATAGAGGGGTCTGGAGGGAACTGCAAGGGCAGTTCAGAGTCCCCTCAGAGCAGTGACAACTCTGAAGTGACATCAGGCTGCTTGGCGTCCTGTCCAGCCCAGTTCTGACTTACCGCCAAGGATGGAAATGGAGCTGTTGAACCTTCTCAGAAGTTGACTGAAGTGTGCAAAAATAATATTGCAGGTGTGACTCTGAGACCAGCAAGCAGATGTGAGAATGACCACCAGACCTGATCTCTTCCAGATCAGATGCTTAGGCTTTAAAACTTCTAGATCTTAAATATCTAAACTATATTTCATAGTAATGAAAAAGTCCAGGTATCTGGCATGATTTGAGCTTTAGCAAACATGATCGGTGCAATCATACATTCAGAATCACAACTAAAGATATTTCTGTATTAGCCACTGTCATTCTAATACCCTTGCTGGATTTTCAAAAGTCCCATTTGGATTACAACTGTGAAAATGGAAAAATGTGAATAATTCTGCCTGCATGGAGAAAAGCTGTTTTATAGTAGATCACTCAAAGATGTGCTTTATAAATGTTTCACAGTTGAACAGCAATGTTACTGAATACTGCATTGGACAAAAAAAAAATAAAATTGTGAGCATAGAATATTATTTTTAAAATATTTTAAAATATATTGTTCCAAGGAAATGACATGGCCGTCAGAGAAACAGTCAACCTACATGTTTGTTGTAATGGTAGATGACTAGATGCTAATAAAGCATTATGTATTTTGAAAGATTATATATTAGTATTTTAAAATCCTTAGAAAGAGGTGTTACTTTTTTCCCTCCCATTTGGCAGACATCTGTGCTGTCAGGAAGTACTGGGTATAGTCTAAACTCAGTCCAATCGGCACAAATAAACTGCTGAGTTTTTACAGCCTGTGCTGAAGACATTTAAACCGGAATTAAATTAAGATTAAATTCCTTGCATGGGTGGTTCATACAAATGAACATATACTACAGATTCTAATCAAAAGGAGAAAAGGCTTTTCAATTTGTTCTTGGCAATTTTAATGACTCAAGAGGTTTTGAATTTCCAATATGCATCTTTTGTACAGTACAATAAGGCTTTGAGGTTAGTACACTGATTTTAAAAGAATGATTTCTAGTTTACAAGTAAATAAAATACAGTTTGATATACCTGAATACACCAGATGCTGTATGAAAGCATCTAGAGTTGTAAGTGTAATTTAAACATTCAGCAACAGCTCAGCACCACTTTAACATCAAATGTAAGAGATGCTGAAAACATTTAAATACACATAATCTAACTATTATACTCATAATGTGTCTCATTCACATCCACCACAAATTTAGTTACAGAAAAAATTTAGCTAGACAGACCAGTAAATTTATGTTTGATAATCTGTGCACTTTGAAAGCATTACAAATGAACATAAAGCATTTAGAACACACAGCTTTTTATATGTTAGTCTACTTCTGTAGCCTCTTGATTGGATTTTAGGGACCATAGTAAGATCTGCCACTCTTTGAAGCTGGGCCAGACGTGCCTCAGTTTTTCTTTGGAACGTACAGTAAATGTAGCTCTGGTGTTTTAAAATAAAGAAATGTTCTTTTACCTCTGTTTAGCTCATGAACTATGACAAATACTAACCACAAGAAAGCCAAATATTTATTAAGGAATTTGTCACCAAATGGCCTGTGCCTAAGCTTAATAATCTGTACGATACTTGCCATCTTTGATGTATAGATACTTGCATTATATAGTAGACCTAGAAAATGAAATAGTTATCACTTAATATTGAATGCCAGAAGCCATACATTAATCACAATAATATATGCGGTAATATAGGCTTAGACTGGAAAATGCTGACCAGTAATATAATTCTAAATGTATTACTCAAATTGGGGTGACACACTAGAATAGTAAAGATTTTTATATATGATTTGAGGTGCTGTAAGAGGAGAGTTTGCTCTTTTATCTCTAAGGAAGTAGGGTAAGCTCACACTTCAGAGTGCTTTGTATCAGAATGAGAAGAATTTAAAGCTTATGTATTTGAAGGTATTATTTGTACGGGAATACTTGAACAAAACTGAGCTGAAAAGAGTAAGCACTGTTCTGTTCCTTCAGCAACTGCTGGCAAAGAGCTGAGTAAGTAACAGTAATAAAGGTAACTCTTAATATGTCAAGTAGTTTCTTTCAGTTCATGCAAGCATGTTTTTTTCTGAGCAGTGCTGGAGATCAGCTGTGTTTGTCTATTCAACATGTTCTCCAAAGCCATTTTAAATTTAAGTTCTTAGTCACACAATGATCTGCTAATGTTGCAGTGTAATGATAGTCCTGCTTGTCCTATTGTCTCCACGCATGCAAATGAATATTAAAATAACATTATCAGCTATTACCGATGCATAACTGTTAAATCTGTAATGTCAACTGTAAAGCTTCAAACAGGCCTTTCTTTCTCCCAACAATAAAGCAATCTGGGCATAGTTACCATTTTGCCTTCAGTGGTTCATGTGTTGCACGTAGCAAAGGCCACCACCTAAGATGTGAAAAGCTACACAAGACCATGTTCTGATTTGGGAGTGAAAAAAAAAGCTCCAATAAAAGAGAATACCACAGTCAGAGCTTTCAACTAGCTTCTTAAAAAGACATCAACTCCTGGATACACAAGGATATATACAAAGGCAAGTTAGCAAAGTGTACCATGGACTACAGTAAGTAGAAACGCATGGCAAACTCAGTTAGTAGAAAAGGGACGAGAGCAAAACCTTCATAGAGAAGCCTGTAAACCTTCATAGAGAAGCCTGTAAACCTTCATAGAGAAGCCTATAAATAATCTAGACATTACTAAAAAGCCCCCAAACTTTCCGAATGCCAGTGTACCATCCCATCCAACACACAGAGAATTATGCTCTTGAGAAACTCAAGGAAGCACCTGTTGTCTTACAAAAATGTCAAGTTAGAACTGGGTTGTTTGCATAGGCACCCAACGAGGGTATAGGAACCGGTTTCTTACAGCAGAGTAGCAAAAATAGAGACTGCCTACTTATAGACCATCAGCCTCAATTAAAAACTGAACTTTGCTACGCTCAGAAAGAGGGGAGGAAGACTGAGCTCTTACTTCACAGTGAAAAAAATTTATTAATAGGAAGTGAACAGGTAAGACTTATTTCTGCTGCCGAAGGAGAGGGCAAATCCTTTCTTAATAATGTCTTCTCAGCTGTCAATTTAGGATTTGCCATGGGAATCTAAGTCTGAATTTGGTGGTTGGATGCTTAACATTTCTTCTGAGACAAATGCAGTAGATCAAAGTCCAAGATGAGATGTAAACACCAATACTTGTTTAACAAACCCAATTTTCAGCCAAATGTGAACCAGCAAATTTAACTGCCCCCATGGCAATTGCCTAATGCTAAGTGAAAGATGATGAGAATACTGCGCAGAGTTTTGTGTGAAAGCAGGAAGGTGGCAGCTGCAAAAATGATGCAAAAATATGCAAGAATAGGTTCTCAAAGCTCATCAAAGGATTAGATTAGGGAGACAAAGAGTAAATAATTTGTAATGAGAAGTGACATTAGCTGAAATATGACATGCCACATAGGGCAAAGTTCCAAGTCAGGCGAAGTCCATCAGTGTCTTGGAAAACAAGCCTAAAAAGACTCATGGATTAAAATAAAAGGTTTAGTTTACCCTGCTGAACCTTTCTCCATTAAAAAAAAAAAACCAAACCTGAAACAGCCCAACAATCCCTGTGTTTTCTTGCCCATTTTCACAGTCTTGAAGATGGATCCACTAATAAATACCACACTAAAGGTTGTCTGAACTGTGCCAAGCCAATTCTTCCTATATACAGTATATCACCAGAAGTAACACTTAACAAGCAGCAATGAGTTCAGCCTACCTTCAACAACGTTCTGAACTTACACCTATCACTAAGTTGGATAGAAAGTAACGTTCAAGTAATAAAAAAACCTATCAGAAAAGACTGCAGTCAGTTGTGGGTCTGCATGTAGCTTTGTTAACGTGCAGTCTGACACCGGTGACAGATGGGCTGCTGAGAGCTGACACTCCGTTTAGAAGAAAACCAAAGACAGAAATATCTACAGAAGTTCCTCTTCTTGGACGAAGCTGACCCGTGTTGGGTAATATTCCTGTCGCCTGGTTTTAGACCTCTGTAGCATGTATGTGTTGTATGTTGCCATTTCAGAAGCTTCTGGAAGCAGTCAGACAGTGAGTATGCACAAAATGTGGTGTTACTAAACCATTCCAAATGTCTGCCTAATTTTGTATGTAACCTGTAGAGCACAACCACTCCTGCTCTGTGCCACACTTCTCTCACCAGCCTCTCCTCCCTGCTCCTCTGCAGCTGGGATGTGTTATACTTCCCTTACTCCCACCAACAGCTAATGCAGTGCTAATGCCTCTCCTCGCCAACATGCTGGCGCAGAGCTAATGCACATAGGGTTTGGGGGAACCAGGGGCTTCAGGCGGTAGTTACACCAAGACACGGTGTCCCTTAACCCCCAAAAAATGTTCACCTCCCTAGCTCCCATGCTTTGGAGAAACCCGGGAAAAAAGATGCTACCTCTTCTCACTCGTTCCCCTAAAGTCTCAGCATGCAAGAGGCTACCTCTTCTCCACAAATGATCCATTGGCCCCTTTTACAAGGGACTTAATAATATTGTGACTTAAGTACTTTAATACAGCTATTAACAATGTTAGAAGATTCCCCTGACATCTATCACGGCTGAAGGATGGTGACTCACTGCTGGAGAAGAGCACATTCCACCAAGCATCCTCCCTTTGGGAAGAGTTGGTTTCTTTCAAATAGCACCAAATGGCAGAAATAGATGCGACTGTCAGGCGAAAATAAGTAATTTCTGAAGCAATGGCCTAGGACCACCCTAAAGAATTCCTGACATTCTGAGAGGAATGTGACATAAAGAGCTTACATTCAGGGATACAGGTCACTCTGTCTGTGAAAATTGATAACCTCTCTCTAACAACAACCCCTCTTCCTTCCCATAGCTGTTCTGAGCACAGTGCTATTAGCAGTGTGGCCATTGAATAAACCATTTTCCCGCACCTTACTGAAATTAAGACACTTGTATTTTATAATAGTCATCTTTCACTCATTCTTTCTATTAATTTTATAGGAAATGTGTTAATAGACTTTCTAACAACCAGTTCGATGTTGAAGATATGCCTTTTGTACAGGTGCACTCAGCAGAGTCTGCCAGCTTCACTTCCAACTGGGTATTTGCATCATGAGCTGTTGAGAGATACCTGATCTGAAGACCAACATTACTTTTCAGATACCTGCTGAGCTATCTTCCCCTTTATGTCCACCTTTGACAATACACTGATGCTCTTTCTGTGCTGTGCCCCCCTTCATTGTATGTTACACATGCACTGCCCAGACATCCATTCAGTAAGGTTACTAAAACAGGAAGCGTCTCCCTATTAAAATATTTTTAAATCATCTGTAAGAGCAGTAATTACAGTCATACCCCTGACTGCTAATAATGCCATTACAAACAAAGCCTAAGCATCGCCTTTAGAAAAGAACAATCTAAATAAAATTCCCAGTAGAGGTGAAAGAACCAAATTTGCATCTGTACACACAGACTATATTTATCTGTAGAGCTTTTGTTGTTAGTGTTTTTGCTTGTTTAATGATTTGTATTTTCAAAGCATTCACTGCTTGAAGGATATTTTTTGCCAGGAACATTTAGATTTGGGGTTGAAGATTACTGATCTATTCCTACAGTGAAATTAACTCCCCTTCTTCAAAGTAAGCTTTTGAAGTGTTTCTTACATATGGTGGAAGCACAGAGTGACAGCACAATGATCCTCTTCACTATTCTTCTGATCAGCAGCTGTTAAACTATTTTTATCAACAACTTCATTACTCCAATAAATGCTTTTACAAAATGTGAATGCTGCTGGTGAGATCATTCCACATGAGCAGACTTCTCCTTATGAATTTTTACAAGCAGGTTCCAAAAATCTCACTTCAAGAAGTAAGCAACTGCCAAGCCATCCTCCTCCAACAATCACCTCCTCTTCTTTCCACTCATGCTTCAGGTAATCACAACCCACTCAGGTCACAGATGGGTAACCTCCAGACACCTTTATGTCAGCCTTCTAGGAGCCTCAGCACCCACCCTAAGGCCTTTGGTGGGCTTCACAATATCATGGGATGCCACTACTATACACAGAGCCCAGGCTAAGTGCTCAGAACTGCCTTCCCCATGTTGGATGCAATCGCAGTCTCCGGTATCTTCACTTTCGGATTCAGATGGAAAGAACAGTGAGAGCATTTGCTGTGTGCACCAAATACACAGACCAATACCACAACGTCAAGGAGGAGAGGGTGGAGTTTCTGAAATGGAAGATGGTATCTGGAGCTCTATCGCTCTCTGTGTCTCTAGAAGCATGAGCAAGGAAGACCCTGACAGAGACTTGCTACTCTGACTGCTTGCATGATTCAGACACTTATGATCAGGACCTGCTATGCATCGGATTAGTCATTATGTTGTATGATCTGTGGGCAGTGCCAAATTATCCCCCACACACCAAAAAATACTAAGGACCAAAGAGTAGCGAAACTCTATTTCTTCAAGGGTAAGAAGGAGGATACCTTGGGTACTTTCAGTCAGACCATGGGAAGCCATGATAGGACATGGAAAATGGCATTTCTTGACCTACGTAGGGAATACAGCTTGGCCTGTCAGACTGCATCAGCAATTTCATCGTCTCTGTATGAGCTACCATCTGCTTTCACTTGTCTGATGCATCCCTGCAAAGAACTTCAGAGTTCCCACAAAGAACTTCAGAGAGAATAGATTAATTAACAGATTCACAGAAGGGTTGGAATGGACCTCTGGAGATCATCTAGTCCACCCCACCCTGCTAAAGCAGGATCACCTAGAGCAGATTGCACAGGATTGCACAACATCCAGGAAGGTCTTTAGTATCTCCAGAGGAGACTCCACAAATTCTCTGAGCAGCCTGTGGCATGGCTCTGTCATACTCCAAGTGAAGAAGATTTCCTCAAGTTTAGATGAGTTTCCTATGTTCCAGTCTGTGACCACTGCTCCTTTTACTATCATTGGGTACCACTGAGAAGAGTCTGGTGCCATCTTCTTGACTACCACCCCTTAGGTATTTCTAAGTGTTTATCAGATCCCGTCTCAGTCTTCTCCAGGCTAAACAGACCCAACTCTCTCACCCTTTCCTCATACGAGAGATCCTTCGGTAGACCTCCACTGGACTCTGTCCAGTAGATCCTTGTCTTTCTGGAACTGGACACAATACTCCAGATGTGGCCTTACCAGGGCAGAGTAGAAGGGGAGGATAACCTCCCTCAACATTCTGTCCATGCTCATCTTAATGAACCCCAGAATACCATTTGCCATGAGGGCCCATGGCATGAGGACATTGCTCATGGAGAATTTGTTTGCTGGGACTCCCAGGTCCTTTTCCACAGAGCTGCGTCCTAGCCTGTACTGGTGCTTGGTGTTATTCCTCCCTAGATGAAGGACTCTACATTTCCCATTGCTGAACTTCATTTGGTTCCTCTGGTTTGTCCAGGTCTCTCTGAATGGCAGCACAGCCTTCTGGTGTGTCAGCCACTCCTCACAGTTTTGTATCCTCAGCAAACCTGCTGAGGGTACGCTCTGTCCCCTTGTCCAGGTCACTGATGAAGATGTTGAACAAGACCAGACCAAGCACTCACCCCTGGGGCACACCATGGGCAACCAGACTCTGTGCCACTGACCACAACTCTCTGAGTTCTGCCATTCAGCCAGTTCTCAACCCATCTCACTGCCCACTCATCCAACCCACAATTCCTAAGCTTGCCTATGAGGATGCTATGAAACAGTGCCAAAAGCCTTGCTGAAGTCAAGGCACACCCTAGCCCTCCCTCATCCATCCAGGCAGTTGTGCCATCAAAGAAGGCCACCAGATTGGTCAGGCATGATTTGTCCTTGGTGAATCCATGCTGACCACTTCTGATAACTTTCTTCTTCACAGGCTTATTAATAACGCCCTGAAGAGCTGTTCCATCACCTTTCCAGGAATGGAGGTGATGCTGACCGGCCTGCAGCTTCCTGTCATTTCCTTCTTGCTCTTTTTTGAAGGCTGGAGTGACATTTGCTTTCCTCCAGTCCTCAGGCACCCCTCCTGTTTTCCAAGACCTCTCAAAGATTATTGAGAGCAGACTAGCAATAACATCTGCCAACTCATGGATGCATCCCATCAGGGCCCATGGATTTGTGGATGCTGAGTTTGCTTAGAAGTTCTCTAAGCCTATGGAATAATACACATTTCTCACAGATGTATGTTTTATAAATCTGGTATGCATTCTATGGATATGAAAGGCAAGAAAGCAGGATATTAAATTCACCCAACTATTTCATAGTTCTCATACTCTCTGTTTTAGCTCATTGTTTCTATATAGAGCAACAAGAACAAACAGTACATGTATATGGACTTGATCCTCATGCATTGTACACATTTACAATTTTCTTTTAAAAATCTAACATGTCTACTGGGCCTCTCTTTGATATACCTACCAATAAAACCTGAAGAAGGAGGGTTGGGCTGTATCTTCTCTTTAGTGTTCTCCTGAATGATGTCCCAGAGCTGCCATATAAACTTTGGATGGAGAATGTAAAACGGCTGCTTTGGGTTCTTCCTGCGATGCTGTACATAGGGAGTGAACAGATTGTAGTCTGGCTTCTTGTACCACTGGGAGGGAAAAAGAAAGAATTTTTATAACCTTATGGTATCCTGTGTGCTTTGGACACTACATGCCAAAAGTGATGTGAACCAGTTTTATCTGGGTTCCTCGGAACAAAATCAAAGGTAGTAAGGCAGCCTGCATGGGTGGACGCTTCTCCTTAGAAAGCCAGGCCTCACTCCAGGCTACTCCTCCTCATACAGAGACTCCCAATTAAAGATTCACTGCAGTGGGAAGAGCCAAATTCACCTGCCAATCACAGGTCTGTGTTACACAAGGGGTTCAAAGAGCCTTGACATGAGACCTGGGTGAACCTTCCTCTAAAGATGCCCCTGTCCCTGCTGGCGGAGGCAGCAGCAGCAGGTGAGGCAGGCTGACGGCAGCCCGCGTAGGAGACAGGCAGCCTCTGGCATCTGTTGCTAAGGGAGTTCAGTAGACGAAGGTTTACTTTCTACTTTGCAGCCTGCTCAGCTTTGAGCTCCCCTTGCCAAGAACCATCAGATCAACTGGGCCACTGGAGCTGCAGCACCAGCCAAAGCAGAGACTCCCCCAGTGACAACCAGATGGATGTCTGCTGCTCTCAGCGAGGGGGCGGATGGTGGGGCACAGATGGCTCTGGGGGAGTGGACACAAAGGGAAGACTGGTGGGGAAGAGGCCTGAGAAATGGGGAAGGCGCCAAGACAGATTTAATTTCATTTGTTGCATTTTGTCTGGGACAGAAGAGGGGAAGGCGTGGAAAAAAGGGATGCAAGTCTTCATCTTTCCTGATAAAACCCCCTTCTGAAATCTAGCAATGTTCTCTCCTTTGGCAAACACACAGAAAACTCACTGTTATGTGAAAATAGCTGTATTTTATCAAAAAAATCCTCCATCATCCCTCTACCCTAAATTCTCAGAGCAGTCCATTCCAGTACAAGTGCTGGCTACTAAAAGGCTTTTGACCAATAAAGTAATTTTGACCAATTCACACAGAAATAGTAAACTTTGGGGTTTGCCATGACAAGTGAGAACCAAGAGGCTGCAGTACTGAATATATTCATGTTCTACAGTGCTTTCCAACTGGTTGGGAAGAAAGGTCCAAGCAGGCATCTTACCACGTTCAGATTTGCAGAGTAGGGGGCAGGATCCCAGGCTACTAAGATAACATCTTTGTACAAGGAGCTGTCAACAAAGTGATGGTTTGGGTTGGTGAGGATCTGTAAACACAGATGTCAAGAATTGAACAGTGTTAGAAACAAGTGGGATCCAGAAAAATGGCAAAATCCTTCTGTAAAATGAACAGTCCTCCCCACACTGCTGTTTGCTCTGCTTTAATTCTGGTTGATTTTAAGCATCTTGTTTTGTTAAAAAATATATATAAAAAGGAGCTTAGCCATAAACAGCACTCATGACAGTTTGAAGTAGCAGTATGCTGAATTATTCTCCATCTGTGAGGGATATGATGGGACCACTTGAGATGTTGCATAATTGTATATCAACACTACCGTGTATTCTGGAACTTGAAAATGAAAGCTGCGGTATTTCAGATTGGCCACAGGATCCTCTTTTTGCCACAGAGCTGCCTTTTTTGAAGAGCTACAGCCCCAAGGATAACTTAGTGTTTTTCTTTTTTCTGGGTTTTTTTTTTTTCCCTGCTCCCCCCCATTCGTTGCTTTCTCATTTTAACAGCAAGACAATTTCTTTTCAACTAACTCCAAAAAGGTAAATTAGACCATGACTGTACAACCCAGTATACCTAGAAAAAATCAGTCATCAACAGGCATGTGATAGGGCTATTTTTGAAGTATTTGTCATATTGTTCTGATCTACTGCTCTCATGTAACTCCCTCCCATATTTCCAGGTACTCTGCCTGATCTCCTGCCCCACTGGAAGTTTCCTTTCCACTCCTGCTGGCTTGTCCCTTCCAGGGCCCTCCATGCCTAACCAGATCTCTCTGATCCCTGGTGCATCCAGTCTCAGGCAGGATTCAGCTGAATGAGTTCAGCATTGGTTGAAACAGCATGAATTTGGCTCCAGCTGTTAAACTAATCAACATTCCAGACAAATAAATTCATACTAATATTCATTTCCCTTTAGGATCCAATGAGCCATATTTGATTATGCATATTTTTCTTGAGAAAAATAATATTGTTACCATAGCAATATTCTTCCTACCATAAACTTTGAGCTTAATGACTTTCCATCAGCCTTCTACAACAAGAACAGAATTGGTCATGCTGCCATCAGCATCCCCAATTCCATTTCTCAGACCAGTTTTTGCCTGAGAATGTAAATTCCCCTTTTTTTTTTTTGAGAGTACAAAGTAAACAGAGCAAAAGGTCAAGCTTTTAAAAGCTCAGCTCCACAGTTATCACACAAAGGAGCTCTTACTTGCCTTTCAGTAAGCAAGAGTCCTTTGGAGGTGCTGTCCACACAAATTTGCTCTTAGAAAGCCTGCATACATATGTATGAGCTGAGCTTCTTCTGGAATAACAATAGATGTTGTGGCCGCACAGGCTTCCTTCACGTCCTGTGGGCGTTTGCAGCAGAGAACCGTGAGGGAAGAAGAGGGCAACGGCAGCTTATTAATCAACTGAACGCAGGAACTTCCAACGGTGTGGAGGGAGGGAGCATCAGTAAACCTGTGTGGATAACCCATCTTCAGTACTGGTAGGGAAAGCAAATTTTATCAAGCGGGCTGTGCAAACTTCTCTCCCAGGGAGGAGAAGGTAACTTTCTCAGAAGGTGGCCAGAGCATCACAGGTGGCTTCTGACCTCACTGAAGGACCAGAAAGATGGTGAGAAGAGGAATGTTTGTGAGGAAGCTAGGTGAGCTGACCTGGCCTGAATTTTAGCCACATCCTGTCTTTTCTTGAGAGGCCCTGTGGAGAGCAAGAAACATACAACACAGCAGAGAAGGCCATGGGACCCTCCATTACCACTCTGGCAGAAGTGGTAATGGAGCCGCAGCTCTGGGAGCCAGGACTATCCCAGCCTGCTGCGGAGAGCGACTAATTTACCTGTTTAGCCTGTCTGAATTTGCTGGGGAGCTAACAAAGCTCAGATCGCTCCCTGGAGGCATTTTTCTCTTTTCCTATAGGGAGCCTACTGAGACTAGTCACCTAATTGAAGTCTCTGAACCTTTCTCCTTGGCCAGCACTGGAGTTGAGGCATGGTCAGCAACCAGGACATTTGGGATAACAAATAACAGTGAGAAAAAAACAAACAACCAAAAAAAAATGCAGCAAAATAAGTGACACTAAGACCGATGTTTTCCTATACCTTGATTTCAGCACTAAACCCAGAGTAAGATATTTCTGCTTTCTTCTCCTGAGCAAAAGACGGGGCACATTTGACCCAGAACACTTCAAAGATCCAGTCTGACCTACAGCCCCACTAGCAACTACAAAGTGAATATGGGGGTGAATGACAGAGAACAGTCTTCTCTGCGGTGGCAAAGAAGGAAAACTTAAACACACAGAAAACACACAGAATCCCAAGTTTGGAAAAGACCTTTAAGATCAAGTCCAACTATTCCCATCCTATGCTAAACCATATCCCTAAGTACCTCATCTACCCTTTTTTAAACACATCCAGGGATGGTGACTCAACCCTCTCCCTGGGCAGCCTGTTCCAGGCCCCGACAACTCTTTCAGTGAAAAATTTTTTTTAATATCTAATCTAAACCTGCGAAGAAAAAATGAATCTGTAATAATTTAGCTCTGTTTCAGCCAAAAATCAGTATGTACAGAGCATGCTGCAGGGCCAACCCCACTGCTGGCGTTGAGTAATTAAAATCTCCATTTCAACATGCCATAAAATTTCACAGTAATTCTGTCACTGCATTTTGGCTGCATTTCATAGAAAGGTGAAGAGGCTGGGTTTGCTCGAGATCGGAGTTCAGGTTTTGTTCAAAATTGAAAAACTACTCTTAACCATAAGGTGTCACTACAGCTCAGCACACAATTATTTGTTGACAACCATAGGCAGAAAATCCCATTTTCTGTTTCCATTCGGATGAACAAACTCACCTTACCCGTAATATCCAACGTACATTAAAGTTTTTTACTAGTTCACTCCAAATTTTTCAAGAACGAAGACTTGCCTGAAGTTATGCATTAAGCCAACTCAGTTCCCACTTCTTTTGCCTTCCAGCGAGGAAATAATTGGGGAACCGGGGAACATGAGAAAAGAGCTTTGGGATCCCACAGCCTGGGCTTTGTGAAGATCCCGGAGGCAGCGTGGTGAATGTCTTCTGTACTGACGGCTCTGGCATCCTGCAGAGCCTTTACAGATGGAGGGCAGACACAGGAGAAACTTCACCAACCGTTTCTTTGAAATGAGTGTATCAGGTTAACAACTGCAATTGCTCTACGTGGCCAGCAGTGTGAACTTCCCTGTGAGGGAGAACTTTTACCTGCTCTACATCATGACTGTAAAATCACTAGCTGCTTCACAAATTACCCAACACTTTCCTCACAAGTTACTAATTGAATGTCATACAGTACAGAAGCATTAAATTCACAAAAGGAGACCTCACCTGTGAGTTAATGATCCGCATGGTTGTTTTATTTCCAACATCTTTTTCATAGCCACGTGTTGGAGCAGAATTAAATCTTAAGACAGCGTCATGTGAATCTAGGAGCATAAATGAGGGGATAATTTGGGGGTTTTTTTTAGTAACATAGAACGGTAAAGTAAAACAAGTGATCTAAACTAACATAAAACTTATACATCTCTCCTAATCTTGATATTCTAAGGATGATAAACATTCTGCTATGTGCTAACAAAAATCCTCTTACACCTGCCATATATTATTAACATTAGTAAAATCCACCGGAAAAAAGTACAGAATCACCTATTAATTTAGCTTGTGATAATTAAATATTTCTCTTAATTGGATAAACTTAGTGTGGGAAGGTTATTAGTACACCCAGTACACACCATTGCTTGCTATTTCTAATGCAAAACAGATACAGAATTACTCCATGCAAAACTATGTTAATTGCAAGGATATCTAATTGCATATCTGAATGTACAACAACACTTAACTATAAGCTTATGCTTTATAGTATTTTATAATACCTGAAAATCTCAGACTACCCCAAAACTATTAATCATACTGTGTACTTATTCTCAAGGTCAGTACGAGTCTTAAAGGGTCTCTGTAGCAAAGTCAGCCCACAAGCCTGCTCACACACAGAAACCTGAGGATCCCTTGGTAGCAGAGAGCTAACAGAGCTCAACTGTCAAAGTTTCCCCACACGCTATTGACCTCGGAGTCAGGCAGAATAGAAAGCAGCTATAGGTCAAGTATGGGTCAAGGGTAGATACCATGTGCAAGCCTCTGCTGGATAAAAGATAATCACTCTCCCAGTCTTTCTTAGGGACCTCAAAGCCCAACAGGCCTGAGGGAGAGTAAGGCATTTTATCCACCGCCCAGAAACACATCGTCCCTCTCAGTAGCCCCCTCTTTGGTCTACACTTGTCCCTTCTATCAGTGGAAGCAGAGAATAGGATTTAGCCCAAAATGGGCATGTAATGCCTTAAATGTAGTTTATACAGCTGTTTAGTCACTTAAAATGTGGTTGTCTGTAGCTAAAAAATAGAAGAGGTGGAAGTTTCCAAATATAACCAAGATGCTTTGATGGGAGTTCAGGCCTGATCCTATCACACTGGGATCTTCCATTCTTTGACACTTCTACTACACACTTCCTATACTCCAGACAAGAAAATATTGTCTGATATGAAGCCAGCAGTCCAATCTCAGCCATACTTTCTTGCTCTAACATGTTGTGTCTAAAAAGAGAGATTTTTGCCAAATGTTACCCGAGCCCAACTCCTCAGGAACTAAGAAGATGGGGAGGCTTTTTCTACGTCCCTATTCAGAGACAACCCTAGCCTCAACACCTAGCCTTTGCTTCTCTGAACATAGGCATCTTGATTGCGTAGGACCTAGAGGACATGAAGTCAATAGAAGCTGCAGGTAGTCCATATTTTTGGAGACAGAAAAGAAAGCCAGAGGTCCTTTATACTTGAAATCTGCTGATTAACTTCAGATCATATGTTTGGACTTGCATTTGATAACTTTTCAAGAACCTGTTGACTCAGAACTGGGCTGGGAAATGGGAATTGTATGGTTCGTAACTTGAGAGACGGTGTGCTGCATTTCCAACATTACTCATGCTGTTTCTTCATGTCAAGAGTAAACACCTTTCCTTCACCATAAAATGTATGATCAGGACACTGCCTAACACTGATAACAGCTGGGTTTAAGTCAACTGATTTTGCTCTTATTATGTATTTGGAGACAACCATTTTAAAGATATAAAAATGTGGGGGTTTGATCACAGATCCCTTCATGACGATACCGAAATAATTTGGACTCCTATTAAGTCGCATGATCACAATGGGAGTGGATGCTATTCTTGCACTGTATTTCCATTCCTAGTTTCATTCAAAAAAAAAAAGAAAAGAAAAAAGAAAAAAAAAGAAAAAACAACCCAAAAAAAACCTGCAACAGAGATCGGAGGGAGAAAGTCCAAAGGCAAGACCCAAATTAACGTTTCTGTCTGCGCTTCTAACAGGATTGCAGAAGAGGGAGCTAAAGGCCTATGAAAAGTCCTCTGCTGCTGCTCTGTTTTTTTTTTCTTTTGGGCGGATAAATAGTAAAAGCCTTTTGCCTGCAGCAACTTCATCAACCAAGACTGTACAGCCCATGGCTCAAAACCCAGAACTCATGCATGGGGTGTTTTCCCCCTCTCCCTAATGATCCTGACTTTGCAGGAGCGGTCTTACAGAGGACCATAATGTGGGTGCCAGGTTGACTCCACAGAGCAAGATCACCAGCTGCCCAAGGTACCTCCAAACTAGCAGGTTGGCTTGCATTTTCAACCAGGAGTGTTGGTAGCCCTGGTGCCAGCTCTGGGAGTGGACACTCTTCTACAGCTGTGGGTGCATGGGGAGAAAGAGCATCCTGAACATCTTTTTCTTCCTGGTCATCTTCTCACTTTTCCAAGGACTAGAAGGGAGGTGGAAGGGCACAGTCAGGAGCTCAGATGTAACACACATTATCCGGACTCTGCAGGGGAAGCAGAACTTCTTCCCCATACAAATAACAAAACAAACAGATGCTGGAGCTTTCATTTTCCGTTTTAAGTGAGAAAAACTGGCACAATGTCTCTAGCATCTTGGCATTTCCCAAGAGCCATGCTGACAGCTGAGACTCATGGGTTTGCACCAGCCCCTTCTGGGATGGCTTTTAGCAGTCAGTTGACCCCCATAATTCTGGGCCGAACTGTCTGCTCAGTACTTGTGACTGAGCAGACAAGTCCTCCCATGGCTTGGAGGACACTTGGAAAAAACCTTCTGTGACTCCTGCTGCCCCACACACTTCCCTGTACTACAGGTAGGAAGAGATCTGAAGCTTCATTGTGGACCTCACCAAACAGCATTCCTTCAGGTGGCATCAGATTACAATTTCCCAATTAAATCAAAAGCTCTTCCTCAGAGAATGGCATATACTTTCTGTGTCCAGAGTGTTCCCCAGAAAATGGGTACACTCAGGAGCATACAACCCCCAGGTACCATGTCAAGCTTCTCAGCTGCTCCTGCATGTGCAAGTTTTTCATGATGCATGTTGTAGTATGTAGATATGTAAGTATGTCATGAAGTGCTACAGATTTTCCAGTACAGCACTACTCCATACTGGTGTAAACTGGGCATATTGGGGAACACTGACAGAAGATTCTGTTTCAGTCAAGGATACCACATTGGAGAAAGGAGGAACCATTAAGCATTTTTACACCAAAGATTTCTACATCAGCATGACTTCCTGAGAAATTGGGGAACCCTGAGAACCCTGGTGTGGTTTTAGCTTCAAGATGGCCAGGCACCTGTGCTGTGCTGGAAGCCTATTAGAGTAGTCTGATAACGATAGCAGCTCGAATATAGCCCAGAGATTTAAAGGAAACCCATCTGTGTCAAAGCGATGATGCAGTGTGATGAAGCAGGTATTGGGATGTGAAGTCCTGGATGATGGGAGGATTAGTGAGTGCACATCAAAAGGTTTTTATAGAGAGGTGAAGGAGATAACTCTTCTTGCTACAGAAGTAAATTTGAGACATACGTTTCATTCTTCTTTCAGCATTTTTAGCATACTGCACGTGTACTATTGAGCAGCAGCACTCATTTTTGAAAAGAAAAAAAAATGATCTAGATTAGTTTTATGGCTCCACAATGCCCTTCTGAACAGATACCACAAAGCTCTCACCTTGAAGTGGGGGATTATGCATGACACTGACATCTCAGCACCTGCAACCTCACTGACTCGGTGCAGCAATGGAGAAACAATGGGAGGAGATACTTCAACTCATTTAAATTCAGTCTTGGAAAAGAGGTCAGGGGACTTGACCTCAGCGCATGAGGCTGCTCAAAGGTCTGAATTCTGTATGCTTGTGAACTCTAAACATGCAAGAGATGAAGGGGATGTTATGCTGCTTCTGCCTATGGAGAAAAAGCTCAGTCTGGGATAGCAACACCGCAAGCAGCTTCTCTATGAGCCACTGCAAAATATAGATGGGTGCAACACAGCTTTGCAGAATAGAATCTGAACATGGCTCTCATCTGCTGAAGAAATAAACACTTGCTGCAGCAAAATGTCAAATATGAAATGTCAAATATAGCAGACCTGACAAAACTCATTCCTCCTTTATACTGCAAGCCATAATAAGATAAGAAGGTGTCATTGTTTTCTTTAAATCAAATTATGGCTTCAGGCCTGATTTCCCTTTCTGTTGTATTGTCCTGAAAGGGAACAGCTTTGCTGAAACCTATAAGCTCACACTCATGTAACACTGGTGAGAGAGAAGGACTAGGCTTTACAGACCTATGCTTGAGGAGAACGAACCTTTTTAAAGACAAACATGAATACAAATGTGTACAAACATATATGCACATGAATAGATGCATTTCACCCACCTATTTCATCCCCTAGAGAGGAGTTCAGTATTGCACCAGCAGACATAACTACGGCACAGCTCCCAAAGCCATGTGTATACAATTTGCCCAGTGGAATTTGGGGAACGTGCTTTTCCCATCCAAGAGTGGAGAAGGGAGCCTCCTTGCCATCTATTGTTTTCACATTCACCCTTTCTTTTAGCTCGCAGAATAGCTGGTCTCCTGTCAGCTTGGAGTTTCGTTTTCCCTTGAACCGCACCCCATGCTTATTGGTGCTCAAATAGTCTTTCATTGCCTTCTGCAGGCGAGGGTTTAGCATCTTGGAAGAGACATCCCCTTTCCAAAGCTTGTAAAGAAAGGATTTCGACATTGTGGAATACAGCCCATCCCAGTCATCAGATTCATCGAGCATCTGGCTTCTCCTGTGCTTTGTGCTCCTTCTCCTCATTCTTCTCTGATGGCTCCAGTTGTTCTGTAAAATATTTACTTTTGGATTGTCCTCATCGGCGGAGATGAATTTTGCTATCTCTTGAAGGTGGTTGTGTGGTCGAGGCTGACCAGCAGCAAATAAATAATCGTCATTCACTTGGTAAAAAGCACTTTTTGATTTTCTTCCTATCTGGGGTGGAAAAAACTCATCTTCATTTCTAAAGGCATCTTCCAAATCAGTCCACTTCTTAATATTTCCAGTCGCCGATTTAAACGTATCTAAGAGATCTTCACTAAGAAGTACCTCATTCCCATCGATGGTTTCAGAGAATGATGGATCGTGTATGGCTCCCATGATGACTCTCTGCTTGCCCTGAAGGGGCAGAAGCCTCTTAGTTTCAATGTAAGAAAAGGAACTGGGAACTGGTTCAGCAGTGTTGCTATCCGTAAAATAGATGAATATCACCAGAAAAAGCAGACCCCATGCAAAGATCCCAAACAGCATGAGTTGTTTCCATTGCTTCAAGTTAGGTTTCATGGCAGTGCCTTTACCAGCTCCTCTGTGCCTTGAAGTGTTGGTGAAGGAAAATGAAACCTGGAAAGAACATCAAATATTAATCAAGCATGGTTCTAAAATTAGATGCAATTCAGGAATATTTTAACATGCTTTGATAGAAGGTGCTGAATTAATCTCCAGGTTGTAGTGTGGAGGATCCAGAAGCAGAAACAAACTCCAGAGCCTGCAGACACCACAGGAGTGACACACTTTGGCTGTAACCACAGAGTGACAGCTGCTAGTTACAAAAGAAGCTGGTGGCCAGTTTCTACAGTAATACTGGATCCTGCCTTTGGGGAGATCATGTGCCTGCCTGCTTCTGCTGTACCGAGTATAGCATTAAGACAGCAAAAGCAAAACCCACGCCTGGCTGTATGCACAGCGGGGACAGTATCAGCTGTCTTGTCTTTTGCCACTGAAAGTCCTCATGCAGTGGGACTTGTGAGCAAGCCTGTCCCCAAAGGGACCAGGCAGGGAGCACACACTCCTAGCTGACAGCCCTCCTCTGCCCACAGCCCTGAAAGGACAATGGTCTGCGGGTACCATCCAGAGGAGGGCATCACACCTAGGGGGGTGGGGGTCGGAGGGCAGCCTTTTCTTTTCCTCAGCTGGTACGAACTGGCACAGCACCAGTAGGCCACGTGGTTTGCCAGGGAGCGCCGTCACACTAAGAGAGCGACTGTTGTGCCTCTGCTATGGATGCTGCGTGCACACTGAGGCAGCGTGAAGGAGATCTCCACGTCAAGGTGTGAGGGGTTTGTATTTCCCAAACTGGGGGGACAGCTGGCACAACTAACTAGATGCAAGCCTTTAGGTTAAGATGGAGATTACACAAAGGGGAAGTAGGGGGACATGTCAGACCTAGACTTGGAAATTTGTGCTCTGCTAATGCCCAAGGACTTTGGACAGCTTATGCATTACCAGAGGGATGCATAGCCCAAATTAAATAAAATCTGACTGGAGGCTGTGTTCCAAGCAAAACACACTAACGCATTTCTGGACCATAGTGCACACTACGCCCTTACACAAAGTCACTCGTGCAATCAAGTGGTGTGGGCATCAGTGGCAAATCTGGCTGAAAAAAATCCAACCTGCCTTCACTGTAAGCCTTACCATTCGCCTCCCTGCATCACAGCTGCTATACTGCAGTGTAACTCAAGAGTACTACTTAGTAACAGATGACTTAACCTGATCTGGATTAAAAATAAGCCCCTTCTTCTGGAGTTTTGTTTCCAACACCACTTGTTTCACTGACCACTTAATGGTGGGACTCAACAAGCCCTTGTACTTGCCAGCTGCGACCAAAGAAGGGGAATGGGAGTAGCAGCAGTCCCGGATTTCATTAGCAGCTAGTGCCCAAGGAGCCACCCTCTCATCACACCGCATCTGAACTGCACGCACAGCTCCACACGCCTCTGAGAGCACACTGTCTGCTTAGACCTCACCATCAGGAGGGACGAAAACCACAGTCACCAGGCACTATCGCCTTTCTGCAAGCTGCTAAAAGTACATCAAAGCTGAGTGCAAACTTTAGACCAAAGCTGCAACTAAGCCTGTGTTTTCACCTCGCAAAGGAACTGGCAATAACACCAGTGTAAGGTGTTTGCCACGCTGTCCCTCACTCCTGCACCGTGCCTCCATTACCGCCATCACCCCTGTGTACAGAGCTGGCACGTTACAAACTGCAACAGTAAACTCATACAGTGCGTGGGGGGGGTAGGGGGAGGCGGGGAGCAGGGAGGGGGTAAGGTGGAAAAATATATGTCAGAGGGTTGGGGTTTTTTGGTTCTTTTTAAACTGGGTCAGCCCTTTTATCCACTTGAGTGCGGCCACACATCCAGTTGTTTCAGCAGGGGCGAGGAGATTGCCTACCACAATGCAGAGGCGAGAACAAACCGCAGGTGGTATTAGCAGGGAGACTTCAGGCTTGCATTTCTGCTGACCTCCGGGGAATGTGAGGCCACAGCTTTACACTGCCAAACACAGACTATTTTAATGATCTAGACAAAGCCTAGAACATTAAAAAAAACCAACCAAAAAAAGCTGACTTTGGGACTCAGGGCACTCCCCAACCAGAGAGAGAATTCATGTCACACTTGGATGCCCAAATTTCATTGCAAACACATTCATTTCTAATACACAGAAATAAAATTTTCCTGAGTGAGATAACCTTGTGCTCCACACACGTTTGGCTTGGCTCACACATACCACATGCAATAAAAGCTATTACTCCAGCTGACCCATTTCCTACTTGTGCTCCGCTGGTGCTGCAAGCTTGTCCTCTGCAGCACCTCGATGCTTCCCCCTCCCGCAACCCCTTCCAATTTTAGAACCCTACAGGCGATGTCCTGTGGGAGTCGACTTACAGTGTATGACTGTTGTGCAACTTAGGTCTGCCCTGAAGTTATTGCAACCTGCCCACTCATCAGTGTTCAGATGGTTTGCATTTTTAAATCCTCACCCGTCTGTACCGCTTTCATCCCTTTTTATCATTTTCCCTGCTGTGTTTCCCCAGCACTTTTCAACACGTGGCTTCCAAACCACTGTGTAACTTAGACTTTGCTCAGTCAGATGTTTCTCCCGCTGAATGTACATTTCTTACAGGATCTGCAAAGGAAGCATCTCCCAGAATCTTTTAGCAGACAAGCTTGCAGGAAGTCGAAGCTATAAAGGAAGAGGTCACTAATATTTTCCACTGAGTCACGTAACAAGTCGA
Source organism: Hypotaenidia okinawae (assembly GCA_027925045.1). Taxonomy (NCBI): domain Eukaryota; kingdom Metazoa; phylum Chordata; class Aves; order Gruiformes; family Rallidae; genus Hypotaenidia; species Hypotaenidia okinawae. The sequence goes on from BSDF01000001.1 coordinate 148,812,294, forward strand.
AACACAATTTAAACATAATGCATAACAAAACCTCATGTTTTTCTCAATTTGTTCCACATTTTGCTGTATCTTATAATCAGAAGTTGATAAGGAATAGAAAGGGTTTAGTCTTAACTCAGGTGTGAGATTATGAACATTTCTAATTGTCTGTGATAACATGTGATGGTTGGTGAAGCAGACTGCCTCAGCATGAAGTGTTACTCTGGATTTCTAAATCTGATATTCAGGTTGCAACATGAAAAAGGAATGAGCTGCATTATTAATTATTTTTAAATCAATTTTTTTTCTCCCCTGACACTTACAAGGTCACAAAAGCACACTCATCTTGGTCAGTGTGCACCTTTGAGCACGCACGTGATCACCTTTTTCATGCAGTGACAAAATAGCTGCATGAAACAAACAAATCAGCATACAGTGGTATATTTGTCAACACTGCAAAAAGAAGAAGCACCAGTGAGAATAAATCCGAAAACTTTACCCATTAACTACTGCAGAAGCTTATCTACAATCCCCTGTTGCAAGTGGGGCCTCAAAAAGGATACTCAAATCTCTTGAAGACGGGAGCTATGCAGGCAAATCTCTGTGCTGCTTTAATGTTTGTTTGCTCACAAGAAAAGCCTTGTCCTCCGGCAGTACAGCTGAGCTGGAAGCAAATTCAAGGTCATTACTGTATTAGTTGCAAGAGGACCCCTACAACCTCACAGGATCTTGAAGATTGTGCGCAGAGCACAGCAGGAAGTCCAGAGCAATATATCCTTACCTTATCTGCCTCTGCACTAAACACCCGGTCCTCTCCCCCTCAGCCCCTGTGGTTTCTCTCACACCTCCCAGTCCCAGGCTTTGGGAATGTCTGGGAGAAGAGGGCAGCCCTTCCAAGAGCTCTCCACCCCCTCGCTGGCGGCAGACCCCTCAGTTGCTCACCAGGGAATCTCCCACGGTACCACCTGGGGATACGTCTGGGGCTCATGCCCGGTGTTCCAGAAGGAAGAGCAACAAAAACATTTGTGTAGGAGGCCAGAAACGATAACACAGTGAATTACACTAGCTAAATAAAGAAAAACAGGTGGTTTTGTAGATGTAATTATTGAAGTCCACTGGATGCTTCAGGAAGAAACTTCCATCTCTCTCAGCCGTGTTCATCACACAGCTTCTGAGCTGCCAAAGCAATTCTATGCAAATTTTAAAATGTTCATTAAACCTGCTTACTGTCTGCAACCTCCCCAGCCCTGCTGTAGCAATCCTTCTACTTACAAATGATGAGATGTCTGGAGTCAAAGCTCTGGCTACGGAGGACCAGAGGAGTACGTCTGCACCAAGGGAAAACAGCCAAGATTTAACCCAACCCAGGTTCCTGTTCGGCAGAAGTAATAAAAGATGTTTGTCCCTGTAGCTATTGTCTCCTTTTGCTACGTATCTCCTGCCTGATGGGCTTTTTTAATCATTAACTGATTTAGGCCCCAAGTACCATATGGAGAGGGGCTGCCCTCTTAACCAGTCGGGTTACTTGCATGGAAGCCATGGAAAGCATGACACAAGGTACACACCGGTGAAGCAGGCAGAAAGGGAACACTTATTTATGTGCTTAATAGAAGTAGTAGCAGCGGCCATGGAAAAGAAAGGCAAGCCCTGAGGGTATCTCTGAAGCATCCCAGGAAATAAAGCCAATTCCCCTTGAAACTGAAGGACGATTCTCCAAAAGTGGCACCCATTTACAGGAAATTTCATTTCGCCATGCTAAGATGCAAGAAACCAATGTGCTCCCCCTCCACTTATATAGCCCATTGTTTTGCAACAAGGAGCACTTCTAATTTTTCTGAAGTAGGCCTCCTGACTATTTCTTAAATGAGAAAAGATGGATGAGGGACTTTTTTTTTTTTTTTTTTTAAATCCTTTGAAACATTCCTCCCTTTCAACACTGTCTATTGTTACATTAATTTGTACAGACCCCAGCAGCTCAGAGGTCAGGATGGTTCAAGTTGATGTTCTAAGCTGTGCACTGTTATGTTAAACAAGGTTTTTCTTGGCTGCAGCTTTGCAGTGAGAAGGTCACCTCAGGGTTATTTGGGGTAGCAAATGTTAGCTGTGGGCAACTGTTCCCAAAGGGCTGAGAATCAGACCAAGGTTTATTTGATGGAAAGCTTAGGCGGCCTCAGCAGATAGCAAATGCTCCTTTAGTTTGCTTCATCTCTTAGTCAGCTAATTCCAGGGTATTAAGAAACCTCTGGCATAGGGTGAGACAGCTGGAGGCTGCATTTCCAGGATGGGGGTAACACACTCATCCTCTCATGTGGGAAGTGCCAAATTGGTTTTAGCATTATCACATCATTTCTCCGGTGGAAGCCATACAGTAGGCAGCAACAGACAGGCAAGCCTGTGGGGAGTGGTGACTGCCAAAAGATGTATATTAGTCTGCTGATGGCCTGGGCACTTGTCTTATTGGCTGTGATTAGGCCTCCTAATTAACGAATCTCTTTTGGACAACTTCCTTGTTAGTCCCAATAAATCTGGCTCCTTCCTTCAAGCTGCGTTCAGTATTTATTATTTGTGGCAACATAACAGAGTATCTTCTAAAACAAATGAAGAAACATTCAAACAAATCAGAAGGAGGATTTTTAATATACTTTTTTATATATATATATATATTGCTCAGTGCCTCTTTAACCTATATTTAGTTATCTTCTTGGGGAATATTCTTTGGGAGATAGGGAAATGATGATATTGCTAACCCAATTCAGCTGCTAAATACAAGCCAAGAATCCCAAGCCAAGGCATTTCCAAAGGAGAGTCTCAGATTCTGGTTTGCTTCTGGGGATGCAGACAGGCAGCATGCCTGTTCTCAGGTTATCTGATAGAACCCAAGTAATTCAAGATAAAGGGGATGGAGGTGGAGTGGAGTGTTGGTTTTTTTTTAATTTTATTTTTTATTATTTTTACTAATGACCCATTTCCAGGAGCTCCAGCTGGCAGAAAATTACCAAATATAGTGAGACTTGCAGTAAAAACCTCACTCGAGCTGGCAGCCCGGCAGCTGGAGAAATGCTCAGTGGGGCTTCTGCCAAGTAACGTGTCCTAGATTATTCTGCAGGAGCATAGGGGCTTAGATTCATAAATCTCCAGACTTCAGTGGGAGGTCAAAGGTAGCTTCTATGCATCAGATACCCACCATCCATGCTCCATCATCAGGTTCAAGCTGCTTAGCACTGACGCCAGCTATCACTTTCCTACAGCCCACAGTGCTGCCTGCACAGCCCACAGCCCACATACAGGTTATGCGAGTGTGGGTTGACAGGAAGGAAGTAAAAATAACCATAATGGCTCTTAGCCTTTATGTACAGACTTTCCTGCTGCCAATGGAAATGTTCATCACAGCATCGAGGGCCAGGGAGAACCCAGCTTCGCAGTGACTGACTGGACCTCTCGGGTCAACCTCCATCTATCCAACTTGCAGCATCTCTTCTCAGGAGACAGGACAGCAGCTCTCGCTCTGACACACGCTGAGATTCAACGCTCCAGCCAGAATTTCCTCCTGCATTTTAGGCCAGGGAAAGCAACACAGCCTCTTTGTCTTCTACGGACTGGTCGTGAGTAACCACAGTCTTGTCACCGTAACGGAGGATTTCTATAGAAGTGTACTACATATCATTGCATGTGAAATTCAGAACGGTTTCAGCATAAATCCCTTCCAGGTTCAAAACTATGAAGGGGCAGAAGTGTCAAATAATTGTGTTGAAAATAAATGATTTTCATTATGTAACTCAGTCCCTACAGTCTCTCAAGGAGCCCCTCAAATAGCCGTGGTTCCACCATGCAACATGGATGCATAAGCCACCGCTTAGGCCACAGTCCTTGGCATGACTTCACACAGAAACAGTAAAGAAGCAGCAAAGGTATCTTTTCTGCCCTTGCAGAACTACTGTGTCTCACCATTCTGGACAGTTTTTGGCCCTGCAGCAAAGGACTTGCTGTGATGGTGGACGAGAAGCTTGACATGAAATGACAACATGCACTTGCAGCTGTATCCTGGGCTGCATCAAAAGGAGTGTGGTCAGCAGGTCAAGGGAGGTGATTCTCCTCCTCTACTCTGTTCTCATGAAATCCCACCTGGAATACTGTGTCCAGTTCTGGAGTCCCCAACATAAGGACATGGAACTATTGGAATGGGTCCAGAGGAGGGCCATGATCAGAGGGCTGAAGCACTTCTCCTATGAAGACAGGCTGAGAGAGTTGGGGTTGTTCAGCCTGGAGAAGAGAAGGGTCCGGGGAGATCTTAGAGCAGACTCTTCCAGTACCTGAAGGGGCCTACAAGGAAGCTGGGAAGGGACTTTTTAGAAGGGAATGGAGTGATAGGATGTAGGGAGGTGGTTTTAAATTGGAAGGGGGTAGATTTAGATTGGATATTAGGAAGAAATTCTGCAAGGATGGTGAAGCACTGAAACATATTGGCCAGGAAAGTTGTGGATGTCCCCTCCCTGGCAATGTTCAAAGCCAGGTTGGATGGGGCCTTGAGCAGCCTCGCTTGTGAGAGGTGTCCCTGCCCATGGCAGGGGGATTGGAACTTGATGTTCTTTAAGGTCCCATCCAGCCCTAACCACTCCATGATTCTATGAATCTATACTTCAGAAGACACAGCACTGCCTCTTGATCCAAGCACAAAAAAAAAAAAAAAAAAAACAACCCACAACAAAAACCTCTTATCAGTATAAAACTTTTGAAAATATCCAAAGACAGCACAAGTCACTTTTCCAAAGTGAAATTCAATATGCCACTGGATATTCAGAGCGATTCAGCTTTGTACAAACACCATCCCACCTAGTTACACCCTTAAACCTCAGTATTTCCTCTATGTGGGTCAAGCCTTGCAAATCAAGTGACAGAGCTGCACACGTGTTTTCCATGCTGCGTTCATGTATCTCTGCTCCCTCTCACAAACTGCTGGTTGTAGAGGAACTGCAATTGTTCTCAGGGGACCTGATCAGCATTAAGGCCCTGGGAAGGGAAACACTGCATGTCTGCATGAGGCTTGCAGGCTGAAACCACAAGCTGGCTGGAGATAAAAGCCAGGTGTGGAAAGAAGGTGTTCAGCCTGATGGCCATCACTTACTTGTGCATCCTCCATTCATACATAACCACCTTATTAATGTATTTACTTTTATTGATGAGGTGAGGTCAATGAGGAGGAAGTGAGCACACCAACACCAAGCAGGAGTGCTAGTGAAAGAGCAAAACAACATCTACCAGAAGCAGGGACACCTCAGCACAGAGGGCAGGGAGAACTGGAAGCAAAAACTTCCTCCCACCAGAATGGTGATATCCTTCCTTCTGTGGAAGCACCTGGTGAGCCCTGCAGAAGCTGAAGGCAGGCTTGATCCCAGAGCCTCCCACCCTACTTCTGCACCAGGCAGGAGATGTGGGTGAGCAGCAGAACCTGAACTGCCTTTCCACTTTATTCTGGGAAGCCCTTTCCAGGCCAATATGCTGCTTCCCACCATCCTCATACATGAGAAAGGGGACCCTGAGGCACAAACCATGCTCCTTACAGGTCCTTATGCTGTCCTCTCCCCTCCCACCCTGTGCACCAGGGCATTCTTAGGCTGGGCTTTGCAATGGATTTGCACCCAAAATATAGCTGCACACACTTTTCACTCCTTCTACCCTGTGAATGTCACTTCATACTCCAAGTGGAGATGCTCCAAACTACAAGCACGGCTGGTGCCTGAGGATGCACAACAGGAGCAGGAGCTCATCCTCAGCACAGCCTGGCTTTCTGTGGGACTGATCCTTCCTTGCCTACAGTATAAGGTTTTAATCCCTTTCCCCCTGCAAAAGCACACTTCAGGAACAGCCCATGCTGATGCTGTGATGTCATGTGTAACTGAACATGATGGCAGAAATCTCTTAATGCCCTGAAACAAGACAGAGAGGTGCAGATGCAGAGAAATCCATAGTCTGTTCAGTGTCGAATAAAACATAAAGGAAAAAAATTCCAGCCAACATACATAACTGTATTTGGTTCCCCTCCCTCTTTTTAAGGGACAGCTTTTGATATCGTAGTTGCAAAAACCCGTAATTCCAAAAAGGAAGGAAGTGCTCTGAGGGTTTGTTGTCTTTTTTTTTCCTTATTATTTAAAACTTGACAGGATAAACGAATCACAGTCTCATTAAACCGCACAAATCTCAGGCTGCACACAAGACCAAACCACGAGAAACAGGACATTGCAAATCCTCATGCAGTTCTACACTTCCAGCACAACAGCTCGTTTTATTTCTGCTCTTGGCAAGGCTAGAATAAAAGCCTTCTTTTCTTTGCTCCATAAATGTTTTTAGATGCTATATTACTTGAACGTAACACAGCAGTAATTGCACTGAAAAAGGGCAATCTGAATTGCTTCCTGAAAGAAGGAAACATTTATACTAACAGGCGCACGAACAGAGAGCGCGGCGACAAAAGGTCTGTTCCAATCCTATCACAAAAAAAAAACTTGACCAAACTCATAAACTCTTCCAGGCAGAAACAGTTGCAGAATTTTGATTTTCTACTCTAAAGCAAAGATGTTTCTGAGATATATTGATTATCTGTATCTCAATATAGGAGTAAATGTTACATCCTCAGAGTATCTTTCTACTGTATGTTCCAATAAAGCAAGTCCTATAGGCACTGTGTTTTGCTTTGCATTTTATTACTAACTTTTTTTATTAGACTCTATTTTGTCTTTTTACATTTGTTCCAGAAAGCAAGAAAGCCTTTTTTTTTTTTAAAGCTCTGAAAAAGAACAATGGTAAATAAATTGTTCCCTATTTCTCAGCTCTATCTTGGTGCCAATTCCTACTTGTTTATGTTAGCAACATAACTGTAAGAGAGCATTTAGAAAATTGGCACTGTTGATGCCTCAGTTCTATACGTTCATGTACATACATCCAACCAACATGCTTTCTATAGGCTTCTTTGCTCTAGGCTAAAAGCTTGAATGAAAAGTTTCACCCTGGAAGAAGAAGGCTTGCCAAACTGAAGGATGAAGTCAGTTCAGCCCTTGTTACATTACAAGTACAATCCAACATCGAAGTTTCCTGGAGTGGAACAAATTTTTCCCCCTTTTTTGTGTATTTTAATACTTAACATGACTATGCTGATGGTAAGCCAACCTACACTAGCTGGGATGTTTTATTTGGCTTCATAAAGCAAAACAAAGTCACATGAGGTTTGTTTTTTTTTCCCCTTTTTTTCTTTCTCCTCTCCATTCTGGCACTGTTTTGCACATGGCTTAAGGCAGTATTAGTCTAAACTATGACTAGATCAACAGAAGTATCTTCTGTGGGGGGATACGGCTGTTTGCAATTTGACACGAACCTGAATCCTACCTGTCTGGAAATTTTGCAGAGAAACAGGATATCTAAGAACTTCCACCATGAAAACAGTAAGAGGGAAAGTCACAATTAACTTGAGGTTGTTGGTTGGATTTTTCATAGCATTCCCTTTTGTGCAGTCATTAGTGGCCATGTGCAGTGCACTCTAAGTCTTCCCTCCCAGCACCTGCCATTCACTCCCTACATGTACAGATGACTTTACAAGGTAGGAAGGTAGCAGGAAAAAAAAATAAAAATTAGGGTCTCTGAAAACTCTGACACGATGTTGTGGCTTAACTCCAGTCAGCTGAGAGCTGAGCACCACGCAGCCACTTGCTCATTCTCTGCCCCAGCTGGACAGGGAACAGAATTGGAAGAGTAAAAGTGAGAAAACTCGTGGATTGAGATAAGGACAGTTTAACAGGTAAGCAAAACCTATGCACAAGCAAAGCAAGACAAGGAATTGATTCCCCACTGCCCATGGTCAGGCAGGTGTACAGCCATCTCCAGGAAAGCAGGGCTCCATCACACCTAATGGTGACTTGGGAAGACAAATGCTATTATTCCAAATGTACCCTCCTTCCTTCATCCCCCAGCTTTATAAGCTGAGCATGACATCATATGGTACGGAATATCCCTTTGGTCAGTTGGGGTCAGCTGTCCGGGCTGTGTCCCCTCCCAACTCCTTGTGCACCTCCAGCCCACTCACTGGTCGGGTTGGGTGAGAAGCAGAAGAGGCCTTGGCTCAGGTCCTGCGTTGCTCAACAGTAACGAAATCATCCCTGTGTCATCAACACTGTTTTCAGCACAAATCCAAACCATAGCCACTTATCAGCTACCGTGAAGAAAATTAACTCTACCCCAGCCCTAACCAGTACACATCATTAAAAGAGAGAGAAACTAAAGTGAGAGGCAAAACAGCCGGGTAGTTTGTAAGACTATTGCATTAGTTGTTTTTGTAACAGAAGTTGAAATGATGGGGTAAGGTTTGAGCCCATCCTCACTGGCTGCAACTATGGAATTACCATTTGATTCTAATTTTCACCATCATAAGAGACAACAGAATTTAAAACCTTGTACTTTTGAGATCTACAAGCTGCAACAGATGGATCTGTGAAAGAGTAAATTCTTTTCTCACCAAGATACATGATAGAGGTTGTTGACATGCCTTTACGTCTGGAGGAAAGTCTCCACTTAAAACACTGGCTTTGAAGTCTGAAGCTAATCAGTATACATGTAATATATTCCCTTCCTCCAATTCTTCAACAGGTGGCCTTCTCAAAACTTGCATTAAAATATTTATCAGTAATTCAAATGCTGGCTGAGTCTTTTTGTTTGCTTTCAGCCAACAGGCAGGCCTTTGAAATAACAGTAAAAAGCCTTCCTTCTAAGAAGCTCAAGTAGCTGAGCCACGCAAACACCCCACCTGGGTTTTGCACGCCCTGCTTAGAAATTGTGGAGGAAGAAGAACATCCTTTTGCCCAGCACAGGGAGTAACCATTCCCTCAGTAAGATGTCAGACACGCCTGAAACTCTGTTTCTCCCTCTCCTTGCTGCATGCTGGTGACTCAGCACTCATGGGAACAGTCTCCATCCCGTCTGTGGTAAGGAGTAGCTGGGATCTGCCCATGCTCCTGTGGTGTACTCGCCTGCTTGCTTTCCCAGGGAGCCTCTTCTGATCCAGTGCTTGAACCTCTTCAGGTTCATGGCCTTCCTGCAAAACATGAGTTTTCCCTCCCCATGGCACCATCTGCCACTTAGGGAGGCCATCGGCAGCACTCAAGCCAGCCATAAGGAGCATCAAGCCAAAAAAGGAGATGGAGACAAACTTTTATGTGGTTTTACCCCTTGCCTAGCATAGCACAGCCCCAATCCATGTCTGGTGCTTTTAAGTGCTAAAGGCACACAGCAAGTAATAAAGTGAAGCCAATTCACTGCCCTAAATCAATCAGAAGAAGGTTTTCTCTGCCAACATAAAAAGGGACTGTTCTGAAAAAGAAATCTTTGTTTTAACATAGACTGATTCCTTAGCAACACCCAATCATAGAATATCCTGTGTTGGAAGGGACCCATAAAGATCAAACCTATTCTGTTGATGGGGTTTTAGTCCTGCTTCAGCCCTGTTCAGACACTAAGTGAGAGAAGAAAAAAAATAAGTCTGATCTAAAAGCTAATGATTAACATTTCTAACATTTCCATTATTCTAGCTTTTATTTCCTGATTTGCATCTATATTCTAATCAGCATATGTTCAGTAGAGCTGTTTTACTAACAGTCAAAACTGCTACAGAAGGTATAGGGTATACTATACAGGGTGACTGCAAGCAAAGCAAAATTTCCCTGCTTTCAGCATGTTGTTTCTTTTTTTTTTTAGACTGTTGGAGAAAAACGCATTGAAGCTCATGCTAAATCTAAATATGCAGAAAGACATACTGGCAGCAATAATAAATGATGCCAAGCTGTGATAAGACTCTTGTTCTGGTGTTCAGCTGTTTTCAATCCACTCCAAACTTCTCATATTTTTCAGTATCTGTGCAAAACCTTCTGTTATCCCTACTCTACTGAGGCGAAAGAGTGAAATTCTTGTGGACCTCTATTTGGACATGGGGTAGGACAGCAAAGTGCTGGTAATCCACACTCATTTGAAGGAAATCTGCCACTAGTAGGGAACTTACTCATTGCTAAGCCCAGTTTGGTGAATTGATTGAACAAAATTTACTGATCCAATAAAGTAGAAGGAGCTCTACATAGGAATAGCATGTTTCCTTATTTTGTTGTAACTTGTACTTTGTTTTGATGCACTGTACAGCTTCATAGTACTTTTAGGAACTCTAGTGAAAGAAATGTACAATACGGCCCCCCAAACAGGAAATCTGATGTTATCCATTACAGAGCCTGGAGGACAGTGAGAGGACCCAGGTTACTCCCAGAGAGGAAGGGCACAGAATGGCATGTTCCAGCCACCTCACCCCTGCATCGGTACAAAGCTACAGCTGAATCCTGTAGCATCTCACAGCACTTGGTTAGAGGAACTCCGAGATTTTAAGATGGATTTAAGAGCAGCGGGAGGCTGGTCTACTGACAGGCTGCATTTATTCAAACATACCTTGTAGCTCATACTCTACTTTTCCAAATGAAGACCCCAATCCTGTCCCTCAGCAGCAGTCACACAAGCCGGTTTCTGACCTCGGTGTAAGAAAACGAGCTCAAGTAAGCTTTTCTTAAGAGAGAGACAATATGTTGTGCCCCAAGAGAAGACAAATAACCACTGTTTAAAGTTAGTTGTGGAGGGGGAGTACCCACACCCAGAGAGCTGAGGTCCAGGTCTGGGAGCTGCACCCTGCTGACTATATCTGCAGGCAAGCACTAGCTCCCAGCGCACTGCCCAAGTTCATACTGTGAATCAGGTAGATGGAAACCCCCATGTTTTAACCCAAAGATGCTGTACTTTTTGCAGATTTTTCTCCTTCTTCCAGTTCAACCACTTTTTGAGATTGCCAAATCTCTTCAGATCACTCCAAAAGCAGCAGAAATTATTAACAGGGAACTAATTTATGATGAAATGGACTTATTATACTAACTACTGATAATTTTTTTAAGCTTTAATTGTTCAAATTTGATACAGCTCTTTAAGAGTCCTATCCAATGTGCTTTCACAATTCTCAGCGGATAGTATTTATCTGACTTATTTACTAATTACTTCCAAATTACAAGTGTCCCTCAGGTCTGAATCATTTTTGATGAAAGAATGAGCAGACTTACATGGTTTGATACCATAAGGCAAGAGAAATTAAAGGAAAAGAATTTGTATGGCTCAGTTCAAGTGAATGGAAAACCTGGTTTCTTTGAAGTGTTTTCAAACTTTATCACCACAACTTTTTTCTGTTAAACCTTCCACACTGTCATCATGTCAAGATACCTGCTTAGTTTTGGGTTGGTGGGGTGGTTTTTTTCAGTAAGTGGAGGTAACCATTAAAACCTGTGGCAGAAGCAGTACTCCAGACTGCATATATCGTAAATGTCACTGTCTCCATACAGAAACCAAGTATGGACGAGCATGTAAAGAAAAATTTAAATAGAACATGCCCAAGGGCATACAGTAGAGGAGCCCATGTTTCCATCAGCGGGTAATGTATACAGTTTCCTTTCCTGGAGTCAGAGAATCTGAGTTTATGTGAATTCTAATATATCACTTTTCTGCCAAGCATGCTGTTGTAAGAAACAGGCTCGTCGGTGCCTTTAGTTTAAAATCAATTTCACTTGGCCTGGGCATCAGCAGATTGGGGAAAAAATAGACTTTTAGTACACAGCATTTGCTGTCTGAAAGCACTGTCTTTCTTGGAAAATATAACATTGTTAATATAATACATACTTTATGTACTTTATGCATTATCTCTACAGTTACTATTTCTCCAGATTTTTGGCCACCACTGGTTACTCCAGACTACAGTCATGTGTTTCCTCCAGCATCACCACATCATCATAACCACCTCCTGATTTCTAAAACCTCAGGAGAAGCAGCATCCCTATTCTGAACCATCTCCAAGACCTATGAACCAGTCACCACTGCTGCAAGTCTTGACCCAATCTGTCTTTATCTTTTTGACACTTTTATTTAGCATGGTTACTCCCAAGTCACTTGACATTTTCCTCAGTATTTCTTGTAGACAGGACTTGAAATTTTCTTCTTTTGTAACCTCACTTCAGCTGGACAGAAAACGAGGGGAATCTTTTGTTTAAAAAGGTATTGCATTTCAAAGAACAGAAAAATGTAACTGTTTGGTTAGGCAGATCTGAATGAAAAATTCAATTTCAGTTTATATCCCAAAACCACAGTAGAACTGATGTGGTATCAAATATTACCTTCTGAGAAAATTGGGCAGTGGAGAAATGTGCAAGTCTCCTGTTGCTCCGCTGTTACTGACCACACTTCTGCCTTATAGCTGGTTCCAAGCAACTGGGACATGGGGGTATGCTGGAATTATGTACAAAGAAGCTGACTTAACTCCAGCAGTAAGGTAAGGAAGACTTCATAGTCTATTCACAGATACTTACTGGGTTCATTGTGCACCTATAATACACTTTAGAGTCATGAAACTCCAGCAAGTGTCTGTCCATCCAACAGCTTTATTCCCCTTGATTAACTGTATTGTCATCTGGCTGGTGAGGTTCCTGCCTTGTTTACCTAAAATGTTAAAAGTCAGCAAATAATATCAAGGATTTAATGAGGGGTATTTTAATTTTTTTGAGTGTCATACCTTTTAACTGTTTTTTTAGATAACAAGGGAGCAAATCCAGAAAGCTAAAATGGCACTGTCAAAAAGCAAACTACTATAGAAAGAGGACTTCACTTTCCCTAGCTTCTTTCTTAAGCTGGATCAGATAGCAATCTTGGCCATGCTGAATTTCTCAGCAGTCAAGGCTGTGAATTACTACTGGCTGCTTGACTGATTAGACATGGTGCTGGTATGCCCGAGACTTTCCAAACACAGCAGGGTTACTGCAGCAGTAGACATTACTGTAACGTTGCAGTATTACGGGCTATGCTGTTTTCTCTCTCTTCTCTCAGCCTGTGCAATGGGTTTATGAGACTCCTTGAAAACTTTAGTCTGCAAGCATGGGATGGAGTAGCACCAGTAGTAACTCAAAGATTTGCAGTCTGAAGAGCAGAGACATGCTATTTCTAGAAATGCCAAAAAGATAAAAATTCATTGAGGTGATCTCCTCCAGTGGAGCCCTGCTTACCAAAGAAATCATTCAGGCAGTCTCTATGCAGAGCACTTACACTGCCATGCAGCGATGCTTGAGCTACCCTGGGAACCAAGAGATGCACCCTCATATCTATATGTTTTGCTTTGCATTTCCTGTTTGACAGCTGTGGCTTTGGTGCTGTCATCACCTGAAGAATCCTCAGGACACTTTCAACTGCAGCTAGTCATTCTAGGGAGAGGTGTTCCTGCCCATGGCAGAGGGGTTGGAACTTGATGATCTTTAGGGTCCCATCCATCCCTAACCATCCTATGACTCTATGATTGCTTTAAAAAACCAGCAAGACTCTGTGTCACACCCAAGACAAAAGCAAAGTTCCATGTATGCAGTGTGCTCTAGCTGTGCCCTTATTTATCTCATGACGACCTTGCAAGAGCAACATATATTTCAGTGACTGCAAGGCTTAATTATTTTAATTCCGTGGTCCAGGAGTTTTCAGCGGGGTTTCTCCAGTGCTTGCAGCTTTTGCAGACTGTAGCAGTATATCTGATCACTGGTTTAAGTAGCTGTGATCACATTACACCCACCCTGCACGCTTCTCATTGGCTGTCTGTGTAGTGGCAGATTGATTTTTAGCTGGCTCCTAATAATAAAACGCCCAAGCAAATAGAAAACCTTCTGATAGGTATTTTATGAAGACACCGTTTTTCAGGGAATTAACCCATGATAATCCACCTCATCTTGACAGTCAGTTGTATGTTTAGCATGGGATGTGTTAGGTGAGAAGCAGTAACAACCTCCCTCTGCTATAGATGCTAGCACCAGTACAGATGGCAAAGAGGACAAAGCCCATGCCTCTCACAGACATGGACCACCCCATGGTCTCATGAGCTGCAGAGCTCAGCAGGCACTGGGGGATCCTTTCTGAGACCCTGAGACAGAGTCCTACCAAACCATGATCACCAGCACCTTGTTTTTTCCAGGAGCAGCACTACCCAACTTCTGCCGGTTCTCTCCGGGCACTTTTAAACTCGAGTCCCCGAAGGAGAAATGCAGTCAAGCACTGACTTCAAATGCTCAGTCCGTGCCTCGGAGCAAGGGCTCATTGCAGCTTGACATCTGTTCCAGCCCTGCTGGCTCTGTCTATAAAGTGCCTCAGTGAAATTAATTCAGTGTCTTTAAATACAGCGTATTTAGGGACCTTTGCTCGTTTGGCTCCATCTAACAATAGCGAGTATCTGCAGTGGCATGCATCGGTCTTTGCATCCTTCAGAAAACAGCATTCAGAGTAGAGGAAAGGGCTGGTGGTCTCGCTCCTATGAAGGATTAAGCCACAGCTAAGGTGTCCCTAACTTGAAAAAATAAAAGCCACTTCCAGGACCACAAACATTTTATTTGTATTTTCCAATACCTATGTGGAATTTCACAATTTTAGCAGCTCAATGTTTCAGGCCACAGATGTTCAGACACAGTGAAGAGTAGCTCAAGAGCACCCATGGAGAACATTGATCCCAGTCTTAGACTGCTGCCAACTTTATGGCTTCCCACGGCAGGAGCTGCCACTTAGGGAAACCCCAAATGACAAGACGGCCATCAACCAGACACATTTTTCACCTGGGGGTGACAGTAATAAGCAGACCAAGAGACACCCTTTTTTACCAAGCAGAGTGAGAAAAGACCTACTCAACAGTAAGGTCTAAACCCAGACACTCAAAAAAGCTCTCCAGTGATACTCAAGTGGGAGCAGGACTCTATGGTTCCTTCTCCAGCAGATGTACGACTAATGCTTCTGCCTTACCATTTATGCCTGTACGCATCCATGCACAAGCTGGCTCCAAGCTATATTGCTCTGAATTTAACCTTAAAAAAACCCCACAACTATAATAAATAGCAAAAATATGATCAGCCTGAAGAAACAGCAAGTTAACAATTAAGATGGTATGAGTACCAACTATGCAGGAATATTTCTAAAGGAGAGATTAGCTTTCTGTAACAAGCTCTGGTTTTAACCTTCGTAACTTCAGCAAAGTAAAACCCAGTCACGTGAAATTTCACAGTCATGGTCTCGTGCCAAGGAAAGCTTCTCTGGAAAGTTTGAGGTAGATCAGCCAAGGCATCTTGGAGATATGAGAGTTCCAGAAAAGTGAGGTGTTCTTCACTTCTTGGACCGTTTCCTAATTTTTTTTGGCTCATCATAACTTAAGAATGGTTGGCTTAGACATTCCGAATTTGCTTGGCTATTACTGGTGCCTTTGACTAGTTGCAGGCTATTTTATTACTAAATGTGGGTTTGCTGCAGTTCTGAGCGCTGCAGTTGTTAACACCACATGTGGGTTTGTATATACGGTAGGCAAGCCATCCTGGCCCACTGCAGGCTCCTCCATCGCCTCATTGGCTGGGCTCAGGAGGCAGTGTCAAAGTCCAGGACCCTTCCCTCAGATACAGCTGGGTATAAGAACGTGGCAGAACTTTACAGACTCTGTGGGAGAGCTACGTTTCATCAGGCTGAACTGAAGTGAAATGGTCCCAGGGTATTTCCAGTACCAAAGTGTCTCTCTTGGACAGGTAAGCACTCACCAGGCACAAATGGTTTCCTATCCAGACATTGTCATCCTTCAATTACTCCTTTGATACATACTCAGTCTTACTTACTAATGCGGCAAAAACATTTTGCAAGGGAACATCCAAATAATTCCCAAGTACCCCCTCCCCCAAGGATTACTGATCCAACCTATTGTCCGTTTCCAAAGTGACTGAAAACTCTGTGCTGGGGTCTGGGTGCTTCTGCTGCAGCTTATTCCCTCTCCCTGCTCCACACCCTTGGTCTCCAGGGCCCTCTTGTAGGCCATGAGCCTCGTACACACAAACATGACATACCCCTGTAGGTTTCTGGGCAGGAAAACCCAGGGGGAAGATCTCAGCCCTCAAGAAGTAAATTTCCCCTGAGCAAACTAAAAGCTTTGATGAACCCTGGAAAGACTGTGGGTAAGGAATTCACTCCTGGTGGGGACTGCTCTGTTCACAATCTTGATTTTGATAACGGATACTATGGCAAACTCATGCATCTCTTGACACTGCCTTCAGCATGGTCAACAACTTTAAACAACTCTCCTTAATCTTTGATATTTCCTTTGACAATGGCTATCACCTGCCGAGTTGCCAGGAAAACACCCAGTGCACTGCTGATCAGCGGTGGAAAACATTAGGACATTAAAGACACTTCTCAGTGAAGTATGTTTCTACACAGAAAATGCCTCAGTTACAAAAGGACCTATTCTTTTTGAGATGCACACATGCATGACTCCCATTCACAGGATCTGTGTGAGTGCATCCAAAGCAGAATAGGCTTGAAAGCGTCTACATTTACCGAACATTGATCCTGCACAGAAGTGCTTTTTGAGAATGACACATTATTTGACCTACTGCATCTTACTTCTGCTTTTCAGAAACAAAAGATTTTGCCACAACCATGTCACCTACATTTAAAAAAACCCACAAAAATGGTGACACAAGCTCAAAAAAAAAAAAAAGAAAAGAAAAAATCCATGAAATATAAATGATCTACCCAGTAGACAGTAAGAGCTGAAGCTTTTTTCCACATTTTCCATCCAATTGCATAGTCATCAGAGCCCTTTGATTCGCACTGGCTTCATACATCTGGCCTATCACCTTTTCAGTGCAGATCATCTAACCTCAGAGGCTTGCTCTTCTGAGGGAAGAGACCATGCAAAGCTCAGCCAAGTTTTACAAAATACACAGCCCTGTGCTGTGTCAGCCAGCCAAGGAAAGCTACAGGAGGAGGACGGCTGATGGTCTCCCATGGAGCTTGAACAGCCTCTGCTGCCCTTTGGGAAGGGGTGCTACCCTGGCTCCACCTCATACAGCCTGCCTCCGTGTGAGCTAATGAAAAGAGCATGAGGAGGATCTGCATGCACTTTCCTCCCCCTCTCAATCCACAGAGGGCCAGTCACAGCCTGACCCTAACTTAACACTCAGGCTGTAAACTTACTTAACACTTGTAGAAGAATTTTTTTTTTTTTTTTTCAAACTTACTGATGGCAGCATATGGCCCATCGACAGGTTTATTATTATAAGACACTTTTTCCACCAGGTTATAGTCTGTTTTATAAACATATGTTTCAGCACATAATAAAATCCCTAAGAACTGTTTCTGAAATATAATCACTATGCAGGCACAGAAACTACTTTTCAAGGTTTGTCAAGATAATGAAAGAAACAATCTTTTAAGGGACTTCCAGTTTTCTAAATGTCTTTTAAATCTAAGGGTACTGAGAGTTATGCATGTTAAACAAAACAAAACAAAAAGTGAGTTGTCTTTGTTAATGCCATATTACTCTCCATTTTGTCAAAGCGATCATTTTTATACTTTGTAAAACTTCTCCTTTAGCTAAGCAGACCCTTTAACTATGCTTTAAATCAGAACATGAGTTTTATGGGTGAATGATACGCTTCTGAAAAAGGAAAAAAAAACCCTGGTGTATTATAAAGAAAATGTCAACATGACACAGCTACAGCCATGCAAACGCATTGGTGTCAAACCACCCTTGATATTCTGTACCCTTCAGCGGTGCTAATAAAAGGTCATGGTGTGGAGTCAAGATGGTTAGATCACTGCCTTGCATCCACCTGCAAGGCTACATCCCAAGTGAAGTGTCCAAAACCATGTCACTGCTTGACTTTCCTATAAACCACATTTGTGTTCTTGAGTATCAACACTTCTTGTCTACGCAGCTACAATGCAATTTCTATGCTAGTGCCGCAATCTTTAGGGGAAAAGATATACATAATCATACAGTGTACACTGCTTTCTTCAAATAACTCCTCTGCTCCCCTTATTCTTCATGCTTCCTTCCCCTATAATGCCTCATGATATACTTAGCCCAAGCAGGCTTTGTTTTAAAACTGGCTCCTTTGATACATCAAAATGACCCAACTCACGTATGTTTGCTAAGAGCTTTGTTTCCTACCACCCAAGTTTATTGTCTCCTGTTGAAAGGAGCCTGCAGCTGGAGTACAAACTAGGACTCACGGGGGTCTAGATCCAAAGCCTGCTTAAAAGCAGTGCAAGACCTTTCATGGATTTTACGGGACTGTAGTTCACCAAAGACACTAGAGGCCTTCCAGACTGTATGATATACTACATTAAATACTCCTGAACCACTAGGAAAAGAAAAATCGCAGCCACTTTGAACATTTCTTTACTATTTAGGGTATTCTGGGGGAGAAAGAACACTTCTGTGGTTCTCCCTTCCCCGTGACACTTCCCCACAAAACACAGACGTTTTAAGGCGCTGAAAAAAAAATCATCAGTCACCAGCAGATTTGAAACTCAAAGGAAAAAAAAAATCCCTAATTTTATCATAGGCATGCTGTTATAATTGGCATGCATGAGCTTGCATTCAAAGAAAACTGATTTGTTAAAATTAATCACTGACTTTTTCAGACAATTGGTCAGTTACTACAATCAAGCCTGGCGATGATTAGCTTCACTGGGAGACACAGTGTGCCCTCGTACAACACTTCTTCCACAGGATGAAATCCTAAACCCAGTGAAGCCTTTGAATATTTTGCAAGCATCTTATTCAGATGGAGCCAGGACCTCATCGATGTTGCTGTGTGCTTTTTTAGCTTTTACTGATTAGGCCTTTCTAAGAGAGACAGGCCAACATCTCTGACAGCAAAACATGCTCTTTCTCCACCAGTAGACTGAGTACCATCGGCAATTGCATGTCCCGACGCTGTGTTTGGAAATGCTTAACTGTCAGGGTTGGTTTGAGGCTAAGCTGAGGTGTGATGTGCTTGTTAGCCACTCTTAACGAGTCTTCTGAGAAGGGGGTTGGCTCTGCTCATCTAATTGCTGTGGCTGCTCCTATGATGTGGAAACCTGTCTATTAGAAACCACATTTCACAGGTGACTAAACAGTCATCGGATGGTAACAGCTTTCATTTGTTACTGACCTCCATTCACTGCCACAGTGTGAATATCCCTGATATCCCACTGCCAGTCCAGAGCCAAACACCCCCTGCTCTGCACAGTGCGTTATAAAATACCTACAAGGTTTTTTCAGATTTGCAATGCGTTGTGTTGAAAGAGCACTTTGAACTACCATCTTCTTACCTGGGAATCAGCCTCACAAAAGAATGTCAAATTCTGCACTATTCGGTTTTGGACCACGATTGTAGAGCACACTACAATGTTTTTATGCCCAGAAAGTATGTACTTAGGCTCCCTTCCCTCAAACATCATGGAAAGATGAGACTTGGTATTTCATCACATGAGGATCACATGAGGATCAGAGCCTTTGCTGAAGGACAGACAGGACAGCTACCAGACCAACAGCAGTCCTTCCAGTGATGGACTGACGGGCAACTCCACTACCAAAATTAAATACAGAACTTAACGTAGCAGAGATACTTCAAACTAAGGGTCCTAGAAAGATCCCTCATCAAGTTTTATATCCTCCAAACCATTGGCTCCGTCAACAACATAATGAATTCACAAAGTTGCAAAACAAATTACCCCATCTTGCCAAGGCCTCTACAGGTGATGAACCACGTATCTTCTACCCAGACAGTCAGGCATCACAAGAGAAGAAGAAAGTTTCCTTTCCACATTTAATAGCCCTTTGGTTCATAAGATTTTGCATTCAGTCCCCAGAGAGCACTTGCAGTCCCTCCACAGCCCTAGCTATAAAACACCCTAATCTCAGGTAGTATTTGTACAATTTAATACAATAAACAGTGGATTGTACAAAGCCTGTGGTGAATACTACTCCGATGACAATCGCAGAGCTATGCAATGAATAACATTTACTTTTCATTTACATTTAGATTTCTGAAGCGCAACCTTCCTCAAAGCACAACGCAGTAACGTGCTCAGCCAGCCGCACTGTCGCGTCACTGATGAAACCTAACAGCAACCCAGGCCATCAGAGCCCAGAGTAGTTCACTGAAGCTCCACTCCACTTCCCCAGCTCCCACCGAACCTCGATCTGTCTTCAGCAGCGTGGAAGATCTGGTGTCCCCAAAATGACTGGCATCAAAGGGGGCTCTGAAGGCCTGTAGGTAGGTCAACAGGCTCTGTCAGAGCATCCATCAGGAGCGAGTTCCCAAGGTCAAGGACCCTCATCTAAGAACACTGGCAACAGCTCCCTGACATTCAACTCTTCAAGCATTTACCCTCCTGGAAGTAGCCAGTCTCAGAAAAATGCGTACAAGCACCACAGTGGTTTTGGCATGCTTTGCCCTCAAGGCCAACCATCGAAGCACTGTTTCTAGTTTATGTAAAATTTTCAGAACAAATAAAAATAAATGTGAACTTCTTTTCAAAATTGCTTTTGTCCACGTGTTACTGATGAAGAAAATCAGTTTGCTGGAATTGCACCATAGAAAAGACTGGCTCTAAAATACAAAATGCTCCTGAGACCCATAACAAGTATCAGGGTTCTTTACATTATTCTCAGATATAACATGGTAGCTGTAGCCAGCTTTTCATATGATCTTCTATCCTAAATATGACACCATGCGTTTCAATAAATTACATTTATCATGGAATTAATACATACAATTAAGCACATGATGAAAGGGTCACTGTATCTGAACCCTTTCTGAATTCTTTGTGGCAGAGATTTCATCCCATGCTGCTGCTTTGTACATTCTTAAAATAATTTTCAGAGACATGCAGTGTCACTGGAAGAAATAACTTTTAACTTTAGTAACCATTCTAAAATTTTGGAAAACCAGTTATAAATAATTGCAACATTCCCATTTGTGTCGAGGTTTGGTGGATACCTGAATAAGAATGAGAGAGTTTTAAGGAAAATCCAGACACATAACCATATGATGGCATGCAGAACAATTGCCCTGAATTACTACCAGCAAAATCCCAACACAACTGTTTTCAGTTATTCAAACTGGAAACGTAGTGGCACGGCTGCAAATGAGAAGCCTAAAAAGTGCAAAGTTCAGGAAAGAGCCATGCATGCAACTGCTCCAAAAATAACCACGGTCAGATAAAAGTCTGAAAGCAATTATTTGGGCAGAATATTGTACACAGACCACTGCACTAAGCTTCTATAATTAAACAAGACAAAAGTTCAGATGGTGCCTAATAAACCATTTACTACATTAATTATATTCAAGTGTGGCTGTCTAATGCTTGGTAATAACCAACAACAAGGGAAATAATTTAAAGAAAAGTATCTGATGTGGTAAATTTCTTTCTCTTTCATTCATCAGTACCAATGTCACTAGCCAGCCTTTCTAACACACTTCAAATGCATGAAAGGGATCCTGCTCATTGTCAGGAAGAGCTATTTAAGGGCTGTAAACCTCTACTCTAAGGAAGCCAAGAGTCTTACTTGACAAAAATTATTTCTGCACTATGAAAGCAGCATCAAAGCCAGACTTTCCATTCCTTGAGTTGAGTCCCTACGCCTTTGTTCCAAAGTTACGGTGTCACAGGGGAGCCCGCTTTATTTTTTTTATGGTAGCAACATCTCAGCAGGCCTTCTCAGATCAACATATTTCCCGCTGACCCTGCTCCCTGGGTTTGCCTTCCCACCAACCACAGAGCATTTCTATACATCTGCAATTCTAACAGTATTTGCAGCAATTTCTTATCAAGATAATTAATATTAGGGAGGCATTTAATATATTTTGGCTTCTTTTAATGCCATTAGTAGCTAAATACATGGAAAACGAGCCAACACCATATGCCCAAGTACTTCTCTGTAGACTGCCAGCCAATTGCTTAGTGAATACAGAGAAGTTCCCAAAACACAATCTGAAAATTGCTGCAGAGAGATTTGCATACAATTTCTGATGGACCAGTAGCATTCCAACAACTTATGTAAAATTCACCATGCGCCACCAATACACGCAATAACTACCATACACAGAGTCAATTCACAATGCAGCCATGAAGATGCTGCTGACCAGATGCTGTTCTATCTCATTTCACTAGTCTGAAATAGAAAAAAAAAAATCAAATTCTGTAGGATTACAAATATTTTCTGGTTTGCTTTCTCAGCTGTAAACCGTAAAATGGTATCTCCTGACTTTATGCACAGTGATAATGCTTAAATCTCAGGGGGTATATAACAATCATTTATACAGTTTTCAAAGAAGGACAGAGATAAGGTGAACATGCAACTTTATCCATAATGTCCTTCCACCAGGACACTGACAGATGCAATCCCAACATCCTTTTAAGCTCCTTTTATAAAGTTTTTATAACACTTCCTCTATTGTTTGGCCTTTCTTTTCCTTTCCTCGCGACAAAACACATCACAAAACATAGACATAGAGGTCTGCAACTTTGTGACAAACCTCTAACATTTTCTATACATCCTCCAACTCTGAATGCCTGGTGTGGACAATGCTGGGAAATCCTGTCCTCTGCCCAGATCAACTGCAGAAAGAAAAAAAGAGTTCTCCGACCACAACATCAGGAGGTGTGGAGGTCCTAAACTCCATCACAGAAGATATCTTGCCTGCAAAGAGTTCAAAGACCTTGCTTAAAAGATCTCAAACCCAGCACTTTCGCAGCAAATGGCAAGCAGAGGCCGGTCTGCTTCAGCAGAGGTGTCTGCCAGGACGCCCCTTTGTTGTCAGCGGCAAAATTCAGTGCCGAATATCCTTGGGTTTGAATACATAGGCAGGAGGATCTCACCTCTAGACCCTTTATCACAGCTTCTCACGCAGCAACAAACAGCACATCTTTTCCCAAGACTGCCGCTTTTGGATGTACACAAAACTAGTAGGTTAACAACCGCAGCATTTCCAGCCAGACAGTGGTTCAATTGGAGAGCACGTGTGAAGGAAAAATACCTCTAAACTACACTTCACATTTAAAGTAATGATAAAAATCCCTGTTAAAAAAAACCTCAAAAAAACCACAATCCAACACTAAAACTGCAAAAGCTTCATCTCTAAGTGGAAAAAATGTAGTCATTCTTTCCCCGCATCCTAAAGTCGTCTGTCGTCCCCCCGTCCCCCCTCCCCAAAACCAGCTCAATTATTTTTGCATGAGTTTTCCAAACAAAAAGAGATACACGCACATATATGTAATAAAATTACCTGGATGCAGACATCACGCCTGGAAAGTTTCATAGCAAAGGGTTAAAGTTGAGAAAGTTTGCAAGACTGGAAAAGGAAAATCAGATTGAAAACCGAGCAAAAGCCTTAACCTTGAGGTTTGCTACTGCCTCCTGCCTATCCCTTAACATTTCTCTCCACATGAAGAAGCGAGACGACTAGATCTCACTCCAACAGTTACCAACTACATTACTCGAACGAGTAACCTCATCAGATTTGTTTTTTTCCCCTAACGCCAACTGAAACACATTATTACCATGACAGAGTGAACTACAGACGGTAGCCGAGCATTAGAGATGATAATGCCCCAGATAAAATACACAAGTAGACCACAAAGGCGATCCACGGTGCTTGTTAGAGGTAAATTCGCCGAGACCTTTTCTTTCCCCTTTGAAGGTATCGATTTTTATACGCTAATACGACTATTTATAAGCGCGATCAGCGAAGGCAAATACAGAACTAATAGCACAGCCTTGAAAAGCAACCACAAAAAAAAAAAAAAAGGAAAAAAAGGAAAAAAAAAAAAGAAAGGAAAAAGGTCTCATTTAAATTCCTGGAAAGCACTGCTTCTCTAAACATATCTATTCAGGCTCTCTTGAGAGGGAGAACCCTACTAAAAACACACCCTGCAACACTCCCCGCCCGAAAACTGTTACGCCAAGAAGCCCCTAAGCCATGCCACCGGGAACCCGTACGGCTTCACGCGTTGGGCTTCCCTTCCAGCTAACGCTGCACAGTACAAACCCTCCCCCCTCCCCCTGAGCCCCCATCCCCCCCATCTACCACCCTCCCCCCCAAAAAAAGTGCTTTCCACCCGGGTGTGCCCCTACATACCGCCGAGGGGCTCAGGGCTCTGCGGGGTGCCTGCCCCCCGAGGTGCGGCAGCCGGGGCGACGCGGGCGCTCCGCCTCGCCGCTTCCCACGAGGTGCCTCTCCCCCCGCATGGTGGTGGCCGCCGCACGCACAAAGCGCAGGGCGCGGGCAGCCGCCGGGGGCGGGCGGCACCCCGGCTCCCGCCGGATCGCAGCGGCACCAGCGCCGGGAGGTGACAAGGGAAGCGGGCGGCTCGCAGCGGCGCGGCGCGGCACAGTACGGTACGGTACGGTACGGTACGGTACCGCCTCCCCCCGGGCGCTGCCCACCCCCCGGGAGCCGCCCACCGCCGCTACCCCCACAGGAGCCACCGCCCCGCCCGGGCCGCCCTCGCCGGAGCGTCCCCCGCGCCGCCCGGCCCCTCCCGGGATGGGGGGTACCCCCGTTACCTCGCGGGCGGAGCTGGGGGCTACGGCGGCGGGGCGTGAGGCTGCGCCGGTTGCCGGGCGGAGGGGACTGCCTGCCAGGGGCCGGGGCCGGGGCCGGGGCCGACATGCCGGGGCTGCCCCGGGGCCGTGCCGTGCTGTCCCGGCTCATTGTTCGGGAAAGGCAGCAGCGGGCGGGGCGGCTCCGGCGGGAGGGGCGGGCGCTGCGGCGGGAGGGGGCCACCCTGGTGCTGGGGACAGATCCGCACCTTTCCAGTTGTGGGCGGGGGTCCGGGGGCAGCGCCGCATCTTCCCTGCGCGGGGGAGAGCGCGTGGGGCCCGAGGCGGCTGGGCACCTTTATCCGCGCTGGCCGGGAACGGAGGGGGGATGCCCGGGCATGAGAGAGCGCGGTGTACGCGCTGCGCCTTCCCCCGCGTTGGCGTGGCGGGGGCTGGGGAGGCCGCGCTGCACCTTCAGGGAGCAGCGCCGGAGAAGTTCAAAGCGGGAGGGAAGGATGGGAGGAGAGCGGGCGGGGGGGCGCAGGCCTTCTCGCCTTGCCTCCCCCGGCCTGCCGAGCACGGAAAACGCCTCGGCGCTCCGGCTTCGCGGCGGCGACCACCGAACTCTGGCACCCGGACCCCAACGGGGCCGTTCAGGGTGAGGGAGGTCTCCCTGTGACCGGTCGGTAAAGTTGAAGGCATGGTCCTTCCCTCAGCCCTCCCCCGGCAGCCGGGGCGGTGGGACTCCCGCACCCACGCCGGCGTGGGAGCGTGGCAGCCAGCTTTGGCTCTTGGAAGATTAGGCTCCGTTAATTAAGGAAATATTTTAAGCTTAAAGGTCTTCTGAGAAGAAACACATTAAGTCGCTCATAAAGCGGGTGGAAAAACAAGGCGGTACAGGGCTGTTAAGACCAGCGAGCACAAAGGAGACGGGCGAGGAAATAGAGATGCTGAAGGAACTACGGCGAGTGCTCCCCCACGCCGCTGGCCCCGGGCGGCACCGGTGGCCCCTTGCCCTGCCGCGGGGTCTGCCCAGCAGTGCGGAGGAGGAGAAGTGTTGTCACTACCCTTTCCCGGCTTGCCGGGCCGCTCAGAACAGCTTAGACCGCGTTTTAGCCGTCTTTGTTGGGACTGAATGGTAGTTTGCTTTGCAAATAAGTCTTAAGTAAGTCTTGGCTTACAATTAATCGGTGCGACGATCGATAACTTTTATTCGTGCTTGGGTCGGTGCTCTGCGTTCAGCATCCGTGTAAATGCAGCCCAGGCTAGCTTCTCTGTGCCCGGGTTTGGGAGGCGTGGGGTGATGGGAAGGAGCAGCGTGCCTGCAAAAGGCATGCCTATGGAGCCATGAAACAAGTGTTGAAATCAAAACAGTTAGTGCTGAAGTGAAAAAAGATGCCACCTCCCAAATGAAGAGGTAGCACCTTGGAAATAGAAGAAAAGTCACAGGGATGTGGAAGACAAAACACAGTCAAGAACTGGTTAATGTCTTAAAAAACATGATCATTGGAATAAC
The DNA here is from genome assembly GCA_027925045.1 of Hypotaenidia okinawae. Taxonomy (NCBI): domain Eukaryota; kingdom Metazoa; phylum Chordata; class Aves; order Gruiformes; family Rallidae; genus Hypotaenidia; species Hypotaenidia okinawae. The sequence goes on from BSDF01000001.1 coordinate 148,838,216, forward strand.
GCTCTGCACTAATAGCGAATTCCAATCCTAAATCCCAAAGTTCATCCACTTTCTTCATTTAACCAAAAAGTTTCATGAATTGCAAAGGAATTAATAAAATAACATTTTCTCTCTTCATCCTAACAACATTGTGAAAACAAATTTCAGACCTAGAGGCAGTTTCTTAAAAAAATATAAAATTCCTCATTTATCAGTGTCATATGGTGAGATGCAAATGGATTGTCTTACACACAGGTGATAAAGGCAACAAAAAGGCAATTGAAAGGGACTGCGATGTAGATATATCCACAAATTGGTTCTGTGGCCACATTGCTGCTGAGGGATAGTCCTGTACAGCATTCATTCAAAAAATCCAAATTTATAAACATAATTAGCAATTAAGGGATGGATATTTTCCCAGCAGTTGTGTTGTTGGGTTTTTTTTTTTTGCCCAGGCGTGCTGCATCTGTCTATAAAATGACGTGCTGGCTCGTACAACGAACCTTAAGCATGTGTTTTAAGAAACAAAGTGAAAGGTATATACTGCTTACTCGATGTTCAAGTATACTTAATTAATTTTAAATTCTAAATTTGTAGAACTCTACAGACTTCTCCATCTGTTACTATTTTAAAATGTGCTGGGTTTTAGTAGGCTCATTTTTAATATACCAGTGAAATAGAGTTTCAATTTGGAATAGAATGTAAATGAATAGCATAAATTAAATGAATATTACAGGGGAGCTGGTAGCACTAAGATATTCTACATGGGAATCTGAGATGGATTAAACAAGGTATCGGGAGAACTTGTCGCCCGAAGACTTCCCTCTCCTTCAGCAAAAGGCTTCCAGAATGGGCAGTTGGATTGGTGACAAATAACGCTGCTTGAGCACAATTTTTATTGACTGCAGTGGGAGTCATCCCTACACATCTAAATGTAAAATTTATCTGCAGAAGGCAGGTGGAGTTATTCTGCAATCCAGTAAGGTTTGCTTCTGCCTTTGACATTTTGCTTTTGGCTTAGACTCCGAGCTCCAAAATGGAAGAGTTCTGCATCCTGTATTTCTGACCATTGACCTGATTCTGTCTTCAATTACGGCAACGTAATAAAGAACAGCATCCCTGGAAACCAGCAAAGTGAACTGGGATAAGGTCTGTGAGATCAGCATCAGGAGCCTGTGAGCAGGAGCAGGCCTGAGGAAGGGTTTGAGATCAGAGGACAAAGTAATTGCTGGCAAGTCCAGAGTGGTAAAAAAATTTACTTTCACATGTTCGCAGCTTGAAGAATTTGTCTTTTATATAAATTGATAACAATGGGGTAAAGTTACTCACAGTTGCTGTTGCTTTGTTATTGAGTTTGACTACTGGTATAGGTGTATCTATCACTTTGTTTTGTTACAATGTTAGAGCACCGCATATAAATAAAGGGGATAAATAACCTAATTTACTATGAGTGTGAGTCACAGTATATTAAAAACTGTGACACCGAGAAAGCTTTCGCCTCTCCTGGAAAAAGTTTTATAACAGATCTTTGTAGTCATCATTTAAACTGGCAGGGTACAGTACACAGAGATCCTTAAAGCCCAAGCACAAACTCATTCAACCTTTTCAAAATATATCCTTGACTCGTGTGGTTCCACTGATGTAAAAGAGAATTTTTCCCTTGACTTTCCTGAAGCTGAGTGTCACCCAAGTAATTGCAGTTTTCTTTCAGAACTATCCTGGTTTTGAACAAAACAGCTGCTCTTACGGTTGCGTCGGTGAGTAAGCCCCAGGTACCCGCAGATCGCTCGTCTCCTGCTTCTCACGATTCCCCAAGGTACTTTTCTGCCATTAATCTTGGAGGGGAGACGTGTTAGGTGGGTTACTGTTCCCTTTCAGCAAACCCTAAGACATGCATGAGGGTGCATGACATCCTGCTTTGGGGCCAGGAAGGAAGGCTCATGCTGCAGCCTGTTCCCTGCGGTGCCTTGGGAAGCGGTGAACCTCCTCACTCCTCAGCATCACTGCCCCCAGGTAGTGGCTCCTCTGGCTAGGCATTCCTGTGCTGCAACACCCGGAAGGACCTGCAGTGGTCACATGCCCTGCTTCTCCTTAGCGATGTCCTGCCTTTTTTTTGAATCATCAAGCAGATTTTTAATAAGCTGGAGTTCCTGTTACTGGCTTCTGTGCACCTCTGATGCATTTCGGTGTTGTGGTTGTTCAGGTGCAGATGCTGATTTAGGATCGGAGCCTACGGAGCTCAATTAACAATTCTCCCTTAGGAGAGAGCGTGGCCTGGTTTCTTTCTTTCATATCATCTTGTGGCAGGTGATGGGTAGAATTGCCTCCTCTCCAAAGCAAGCTGCTTCTTTGCCCTTCAGAAACATCCTGATGAAATCCTCCCTGACTCAGAGGTGAGGTGATGCGTACGTACATTTGGCTGGGCTCACAGGGCTTGTCGCACCCTGGCTGACGGGTACTGGTGTCTGTGCAAGGTGTTTCTAAGAAACTCCCTTTGTTTACATAGAACAGATGGGGGAAAAAAATATAAGGCGTGAGGGTGCCTGCCACCATGGAATAGATAGGAAATAGATATATCCTCTTGCACGTGAATCTGATGAACCTGTCCAGGTGCAGGCCAGCATTTGTTGAGTGTCGGCAAGGTGTAGTAGGAGATGCAGTGGGGGTGAATTGGGAGCCTGCTGCCAAGACTGTGAGCTGCATCACCTCTGAAGCAGCCCTGGGACTCAAAAGATACGAGGGATGCAGTTTCTTTCTTCTTTTCTCTGATCATGAGGGAAAATGCTAACTAACTGCTGACCTGACCTGTGTTAATAAATAGTTCTTATTCTTCAGCGTAGGCTCAGATGCAAAACCCAGTAAGCAGAGTCACAGCTTACTCTTTGCTTTCTTCTCCCTCATATTTGCCTTAGGAAGGAAGCATGGACCTCCATGTCCACAGCATGGACTGGGGTCACCTGGCTATTTACTCCCTTGCACACTCAAGTCCCCTCTGTGACCTCCTCATCAAGGAGCCAGGTTCGTAAGAAGCAGTAAAGAGCTATAATGAAAAGACAAGGGTGCACAACCTATCTTCACCTTAGATTTTTGTGCTAATTGTCACATTACTGCGTAAGTCATCCCCAAGCTTCAAAAACAGTGAACTGGAGCTGCATTTGTAAAAGGAATGGGTAACCGGCTGGGGGCTTTAACTTGAGCAGGGGCAGGGAGCTCCCTCCTGTTTTCTCTGGTGCTCTGTCCCACTGATCTCAGTTGATGTCCTCCAGCCAGTGTTTCTGTGGCACTGCATGACTGTTACAGGCAAAGTCAAGCATTGTAAATCTCCATCCTTCCCATTTACAAGATTGCAAAACCTTCACAAGCAGAAGACTGTAACATCCTAAGGACCTGAGCAGTAAAATGTTCCTGAAGACTAGTTGCTTTGATGAACTTGAACAATGACCTTACCTACTTACTTGCTGAAGGTCTGGAAGTTTCTGTCCATTTCCTTCCTTGTTATCTATTACTGTTAGCAACACTCACTGAGTGCTATGTGTACCTTGATTCCTTGTCAACTTCCTTTCAATGGAAGTTGAGGATGCTGAAGTCATTTGCAGCCTTTAGGCAATTTTTACTAAGAACCAGTCCGTATAAAACTTCACTGGAATTCAAAACCTGGATATTCTGTATATGTAAACAAATGTCTAGAGATAGATTAGTTTTGGAGTGAATTTTATACACAGAATTACTTAGTATTAATCTCTGCCTGCAGTCTGCACGACTGTGATTTATGGAGGCATTATTGATGAGCTGTAGTGGGCTGGCTCTTTGGTGGAAAAGGTTAACTGAAATAAACATGTTTTTATGTAGCAGGTTTTCAAAGGGAAAAAAAAAGTGCCACATCTGCTGAATCATCAAGATGGGAGAATGGAAGAAAAAAATTGGTTTTGGAATGACAGCTTTCTCAGTGTACTGTGGGCTCCTTCCTTCCTATTTGAAGAAATGCCTATTTGCTGGGATGGTGTTATCAGCAGGGAGGCAAATCCATATTAACTCCCTGGAACCCTAGCAGGCAGACAGCCCTTTCTGCCCAGCCTGCCCATGGCAGCACATGTCCACGCCAGGGCAGCCTGACCTGGGCAGAGAGAGGCCGGGGCAGGGTGTGAGGATGATCCCTTTGGGATTAATCCCTTCAGACCGGCCAGCATGCCGTGCCTTGGTAAGTCGTGTTGCTGTGTGGATGAAGAGAGGCCTCTCCTATTTTGTTGTCACTTCCCCTTCTCTGACCTCCTGCTGACTGCTGGAGAGGGCAGATTGAGGTGCGCCATACCTGAAGGGATCTAGAAGATCCTTCAGACTGTCCTTATCGCCACCGCCAGCCTCCACCTTCATACATGAAGGGTTTATTGGATGTAACTATCCTGTTTGATTGAAAAGCTCTCAAAAATTCATGTGGGGGGTGCCTACCCCACTCCAAGTATCCCTCCTCCTGTCATCTGACCACTGCATATGGGCACTCAGCATGCAAGGGTGAGGTGCAACTTTCCCTCGGGCAGAGAAGCATCTCCAAATTGGGTAAAACTGAGGGCCGCATTCATAGCCTGAAGTGGAAGTCACATGCGCTAGTATCACCTGCTAAAGAGCCACCCAAGAAAGTTCGTTTTCTGATAGGAATTGCTTTATTCTTTGAAAATGGGTCATTGTTTTCTTGTTGATTTAAAATGCAAGGGAGCTTTCCCAGGAGTAGCTCGCTTGCTGGTTATTCATTGCTCCAGAGCTACTTACTGCTGGTACACTGTTTCATCTAACTTTGTAGCTGGACTGGGAAATGCTGCCTTGCTTTCTGCTGTACACAGCCTAGAAAAAAACAGCCTACATCTCAATCTCCACTGCAGGGGAGTGCAGATAGATCAGCGTGGCAAAACCATTCTCATCACGTGTACTTCCCAAATGCTCTAAGACAAATAAAGACATATGAACAGTGTCGTGGTTTAATGGCTATTTGCAAACATACAGGCTATGTGTCATACTTGGAATATGCAAATACTGTTTGTTTGGGGGTTTTTTAAGACAGTTAAAAACACAATTAACGTACACAGGGTTTAGCCAATTACGGTCTCAAAGCAAGTCAGCAATTTTTACCCTCCGTTGTTAATAGGCAGAGTTGGCAAAACCTGTTCCTATCTTGCTTTGGTGTTTTCAGATCAGAACTTTACAGTGCAAACATTGCCTAGTTTGTTTAAATAATAAAGGCAGGACTTAGGACATTAATCTGGGAAAACAACTTTTAGGCCCTTTTGTTTTGTGTTCCCTGCTTTTTGTTTGGATACATGGAAGATACCACACAACTTCATTCCACTTTGCAAGGCACTTGAGAGTGTTGCAGTTACATCTGCAAAGATGTTAAATATGTTGCTGAAATTGGTTAAATAGAAGCTATTATATGAAAAATGGGAAAGTAAATAGAGGCATACCAGAAAAGATGTGTTTTGAATTGGTGTCACTTTTCTGTAAGGAATAGGCATTGAAAAGACAACTTTAATTAAAGTCTTTATTTTCCAGCACATTTCACAGTTTAAAGTGAGTAAACAGTAAGCAGCGTTTCCCACTCGGCGATAAAATTTACTCTTTCCCTGGGAGGAATAAAAAAAATAAAAATTAAAAATTAAGACCATTTTGTGTAGGGAACATTCTGCCCCTCTCCATAGTGCTGGGTGTAAACCAGCACATCAGGATCTGTCCTGCTGCCAGGAGGCAGGTGGCATTTGGGCACCTGTCCCCATGGCTATGAGCACACGCGCCTTTGCCCAGTTCTCAGCTGAGGTTGTCCTGGTGCCCGTCTCACCCAGGTCTTCCTGCACAGAAACAAACTTCACCATTTCTCGGGTTTTTTTCTATGCTCTCACTGAAGGAAGTGGACGCCATTCATTCTCTCTCCCTTTCACCTGCCCCCTGAACCTGCCCCTTTTGTCTTCCAGACTTTTCTGCAGCTTTCTTGCGGTTCTGGTACCCTTTTCCAAATCAAGGTTTGCTCCCAGGCAAAAATCTGTTTATGGCCATGGGTGGAAAATAAAGTTTTAAAATCTTACTGGAACAGTCAGGCGACAATGCTTGAGGAGCATTGTTTTATTTTCTCTGTTGTTTATAAGGAAGCGGCCGAGGTGGAGGCAGATGTGGTTCCAGTATATAGGGCAGCTTCCATCTCACAAATGTTTATTTTAGCCACACAGGAAAGGTGACAGAGAGATGGTAAAAGAGAATTAATGTTAGCCTTGGCTGGAAAATAGAGTTCTGTTTTGAAAAATAAAAAAAAAAGATAAGAGAAGGAAAAGAAAATGTCAGGATTTTGTTTTGTATTGAGGCAAACCAGAAACCTTTAGAAAAAGTTAGAGGGAAAACACGCTTACAGAAGAGCCACTCATCAGCGTACTTCTCTGGGATGTAGAACATTTCAGTGTATGTTCGTAGTCTTCCTCTCCAGGAGCAGAGGCTTGAAGCCCATACCCTAGTTGGAACACCCCATGACTTCTGACTTGCCTCGAGTAAATGCTTCTCGTTCCCTCTGGATTTTGAGGAAGAGTTTTGAACTGACATGGAAGCCTTGTTGAAACTAATGTGTTTCTATTTTCATTAAATTGTAATTTTCTGGCAAAAAATGATGGTTTGAAAACACTGTTGGCAAGATCGACCAAGCATATATAGCTCTCAGAATAGAGGGGATGCTAAAGAAAAATATTTGGGTGCAAACTCTTGTTTTCAGCTTCAGTGGCAAAATACGGGCACGGCTGAGGGCAGCGTGCCGTTCGATTTGCCAGGGGAGGAAAGCATTCCTCCCAACAACTTGAATTGAACATTGTGTCCCTTTTAGCGCCGTGGCAATTACACAACGCTGTTTATTCTCCTTTTTCTTTTTCATCTCATCCATCATTCACAGCTCAGATTTCTACAGTGATTCCACTGAGTCAGTTTACTGTACGATGCAAAATGAAAGTCAAGTTAATTTCGCGCTCTACCCACCTCAGTCTGATTAACGCAAATTAAATTTTGTGCTAATAAGACTGAGTGTGTGGCCATAATTGGAAAACCTCGAGTTCCTCTGACTGCAGGGAAACTGTTGTTTTTCCCTGCATCACAAAAACATTTGAATCATAACATCTGGGAAATTTGCAAGGAACAATGTTGTCAATTTGGGGCCTCCACATAAAGTTTATTCTGTTTCTCGTCAGGGACCATGAATACAGATCTGTATCAGATTGCTGCCCTTGGAACGTTTGGCCCATCTACCCACCAGAGGAAGGCTGAAGGAGCAGTGACACACACCTAATAAGAGGGAACTGCTGAACATCTGTGTTTCTCCATTACATGGAAATCCCCTTGGGCTAACAACTGGCTGCTACACCTTAACTTCAGCCCTGAGGTGGTCAGGCAATTGGACTAGATGATCATTGTAGGTCCTTTCTAGCTGAAATCTATTCTGTTCTGTTCTGTTCTGTCCTATCCTATCCTGTCATATGCTGTTCTATCCCATCCCATCCTAGTGGGACATTTATTTGAGTCTGTTAGCAGAGGCTGAACAGGTGAAGTCAGCAGGAAGTGTTGCTAAGGTCAAGATTTTTCACCAGCCATTTGAAGAAAGAACTAAAAACCCCTGGAAGTGAAAGACTGGCTGGAAGGAAAGGCAAGGCAAGACTTTGATCTAAAGATAAAACTTCAGAATGGTGAGGAAAGAGTATGGCAAATGTAAGTTTGAGTTTATAGTCCTATTTCATTTAGAGTTTTATATTTCCTGTATTTGCTAAAGCAAAGATTGCTTTCCTCAACTCTAGCAACTCCCACTTGCTCAAGCTATCACCTGGTCCCAGAAAAATAAACTTGTAAACCCAAAATAAAACCATAGCAGGTAGAGTTTGGGGAAAGGATGACTCAAAGTTCTGGGACTATGGTAGATCCTGGTATCAGTGAAGTCATATAACCTGTGTAAGACCGAGGTACATTTGTAAGTCCAAGGAAATGTGCTGGAGTACCAGGCACCAGAGATGATGCAGGAGCACACAGAGATTTGAATAATGTAGAAGCGCATAAATCCTGTATGCTGGAATACAAACAGAGAAGCCTAGTGAGTGTCAAACAAGATAGGAGTAGTTGTAAATATAATGTACCTGCATTATAATGGAGCATCTACACTTCCTGATGGGAATTCATGGGGATGTATATCATCCATGGGCTACCTCCCTTAGCAGTGGGAACACCATGATTGCACAGTGAGTTTATTGAATATGAAACAAACCAGCCAACTTTAAAAGCAAAGTCTCTTACAGCGTACCATCCTAATGACGGGGTTGAGAGTCAGGAATGTCACCACTCTGGTACCAGAGAGCTACTCAGCTGATGTTTTGAAGTCAAGCCCTGCTCTCTAACCCTGTGATCAATGGGAATTTGCTGTTATTTTCTATGGAGGCTGGATCTAACTCCTAACTGGAAGAACTGCAGCACCACTTTTGTGTGTCTCTATCAGGTCTGAATTTAGTTTTAGCAATATACAATGGGCTTCTCCTATTTGTCCTCTGTCTGTCTGACAAACAGCCTTGTAAAGTAAACATTCACGAAGCAGGAAGAACAGATTGTACATGGCTGTAACAACAACATGGTTTTGGCCTGACTGCCCCATAATATATGAAAATAAGAGCACAAAATAACTGTAAATAAGACAAAGGTCTGAGCACAAGCTAACCTACTTGTACATCATTTCTATTGCAAAATGAAGCAATGGGACCTGGGCTTGTAGAGCAAATAGCCCTAAATTTCTTCCCTTCCTGCTGCTGTGGGAGTATAATTTAGCAAGGGACTATAGTCTCTATGTGGCATCATCTTGAAACAACAGATTAAAAATGGAGACAGGTAATATTCCCCATTAATAATATTCCACATCTGTAAAGCATATATATTACACTGTGGCTAAATAGAGCCGCCTCTGTCAGTGGGCTTCCTGAAGATCTGTAGCCAGGTCTCTCACAGTTTTCTCATAATTTTGTACATTGGGAGCCGGCTGGTTTCTAGCAGTGGATGGGGAAAGTTAGGATTTTAATGCGGTGTGATTGCAAAACAAATGAAGGGGACTTGACCTCCTGGTATCGTGCACTGCCAACCCACCTTTGTGGACGTCTGCTGTAAAATCTGGTGTTTGAATTCATAACATATACCCAACGTGCCAACACTAACAGCGCCATCTTTTCTTTTCATTCTAGTTATGGGTAGTATTTTTATTTTTGCAAATAAAACACGTGTGTCTAGGCACCAAGGCTGAAGTTGCAATAGCAGTAGTTGTGGATCAACATACATTTGACTATTTCTGATTTGATTTTGGTGTCTGCCAAGCCCTTGCTTTAGGACCGACGTTTGGCTGCAGTAAGACAAAGGCCCAGGGAAGTCTGCTCAAGAGCTAAAGATCTCACTGAAACCATGGAATACCCTTGAAACACACAGAAGTGGCTTTTTTTCTGGCACACAGGATAGAATAGGACCCCGTGCAGTGCCCTCCTACTGTTATTCAGCAAGCAGCAACAAGCCAGCGGTGCTGTCTCAGATCTTGCCAACCTGTGCCAAGTGTGTGGTCCCTCCCGCAGCCACACTGGCTGGAGAGGAGGCGCTGAGTCACAGGGTGCTGCTCTTTCCCAAGTGCTCCCACCCCAACCTCACAGTCTCCGTGCTAAAGCCAGAGGATGAGGCAAGGATTGACATCAACCCACTTAGGCGGCGGTATTCTTTGGAGTGGTTTGTTTGGTCTCAATAGATAAGTCACAAATTTTCTTGTCATTGTGTTGGGCTCTTGCTGTACTGTCAGCTTGAACGTTACTGAGGGGTTTTTGAACTGGGGATGTAACGGGGCTGTTAGCAGTCTGTGCCATAAGGGAATGTGCATTAAGCCATTGAGAATATTTCAACACAAAGAAGCTTTTGAAAGAACACATCATATACACCTGCCGAGAAGCATCTCAAATAATTGAGTTGATGATAGTGGAACAAGTAAAGTGTTTGTGAGAGAGTGACACTGCATCCAGCACACAGAGGACTAGCATTATAATTAATTAATGCTCATAGACATTTCCTTAGAACAGATGCTATGCTTTTCTCTTCTCCATCCTTTGACAGGGGAATGCAGGGGAGGTGAAAATAAACAGTCAAATCCTCTGTCATTTTTGTCATATCTTCCCTCTTTTTAATGCCTCACACAATTGGTGGTTTCAAGGTCACTTTATTTACTGATTCTTCTCTGTCACCAGTAATACCAATTTTATACTGAAATGAATCAAAATACATTTATTGTTAGCATTCCCTCTGGACCCCTTGCTTCCTTTCCTTTACTAACAATAGTAAAATAATAATAATAATAATGATAATAATAATAATTATTATTATTATTGTTTGCTTAGAGTATATATTTTAGAGCTCTGGTGTTTAATGAAAAGCCACATTATTCAAATAGGAATAAAAAATATTTATAGATTAGGTTTTTCAGATGGTTTTGCAACCCAGCCAGGATGGGTAATGTATGATGAGATTCCACAATCGCTTTTCTCCCCCGCACATATTGATGGAAACCCTCACAGCCAAACACAACTGCATACATCTCTTTTTCAATCTGTACGTAGGTTATTACTGTAGAGGTGGAAGAGCTGCATATATAAACCACTCACTACCCTACCTGCAGTAACAATGCCACAAGTCGTTGCTTAGATGCATCCATCTGAATTTTTATTAGTTACTTCATTTCGATGAAGGTGGATTCCTGCCAGCATCCCACTGAAACCAAATCTTCAACAGATCTTAAGTGTTACCAAGATTTCTGAAAGGTAAGGTAAAAACTTGGCAAGATAAATTGCCATCCCTAATATCTTTTTAAGTTGAACAAGCAACAACAGTAGCACATCTTGCTGCCAATTTCGTAGAGTTATCCTGAACTAAAAGAACAGGATGAAAGTGTTTTACTCTGATGATGTACTTGTTCATTTCTTTAGCTGTCTGGAGCATGATGCAGGTTTGCATCATGTTGTATCCTGGTAGCCTGAAGTTCTCAGGTTTTTAGTACGGGAATAGCAGTTTTATAAAACCTGAATATGTGTTTGTGCATGCAGTGTGCTTATGGACAGACTTAACAAATGTGGCAGATACTGGCAGGACAAGGTGTAATGGCTTTATGTTGAAGAAGGGTGGGTTTAGGTCAGGCATTAGGAAGAAGTTCTTCACTATGAGGATGGTGAGACACTGGAACAGGTTGCTCTGGGACATGGTGGAGGCCCCATCTCTGGAGACATTCAAGGTCAGGCTTGATGAAGCTCTGAGCAGTCTGATCAAGTTAAAGGTGTCCCTGCTCACTGCAGGGGAGTTGGACTAGATGGCCTTTATAGGTCCCTTCCAACCTAATGCATTCTGTGGTTCTAAAACATGACATTTGTGCATGCAGTGTGCTTATGGACACACTTAACACGATGATTAACACTTCTGCCCTTTATCAAAAAATCTCTGGTTGACGTCTCTGCAAGGTTTGAGAGCTGTGACTGCTTTTGCAAGCCTTATTTTGACTGCTGCAGTGAAATTCTACCTGGGCTTAGCAGTGGCATTTCATTTTAGGAATAATCTCTACCAGTAACACCTGGTTCCTTATTGACAAGGTGACATTAGTTCTGGTGCAGTCTTTCCTTTCTTTAACTTCCTTCTTCAGTAGGGCAGCATCTCTAGTTTCTTTGCTACATCTGCATTCCTTTGCATTACTCTCATTTTGTGGAGTGATTTTTCTTTTCCTCTGCCATCATACCTTCTTGTGAGAGCCACGCACTGGGTCTGTGGGCTCTCATCCATTTGACACAGACTGTCCTTTAATTTTAAGGTGTATAACCCGTATAACATACAATGCAAACACTGCCAGCTATTTGATTAGAAATTAACTTCAGCAACGCTTGCATCATCCCAATAGTTTTATCAGGGCTTTTAGCTAAATTTCAGTCAACCTGGATTAATTCTGGTTGAATTTGTCTCAGAGATTGCCAGGCATTGGACTATTTTCACCCCTATCAATAGACACAGAATCCTTCATTAACAAACCTGTCATAAGCCATTTTGTGGGGTCACTTTGGATCTTGTACCGAGTCATTAAATTCATGGCTTGCCAACACTGGATTAGCTTGTTGGAGAGACCAATTTAGATATTCAGTGAATATCTAGCCACACACTGTCTATGCTGCTCCCTCTCCTTCCAACTCAGGTTAAGAAACAAATTTGAGTTTTCTTCTTGATTGTGACCTCCAGTGAAATGGAAGCCCAGTTTTGTCTATTGCCTCAAGACCTGTTGCCAGAAGAGCAAAGGCCTTTCTGCCCTTCACCTACAGTAGGCATGGACTCCAGAATATTCTGTCCTCTCAAGGAGTGTCCTGTCCTCTGGCTCAGGTTAAACCCTATCACAGGTGGCACTGGATTGAGATATGGGAATTATAGCTCTGCAAAATGGGCATTAGGGCAGTGTGAAGTGCTCTGAAATGTGTTGTTGGAAAGTGCATGTATGAGACCAGTGGTAGAACTGTTTTGCTATTTGCATTAATATATGTAGGTATAGTAAAAAAGGGCAGTGAAGTCAAAACAGAGCAGTGACAATTACCGTCTAACAAGAGATGATAATTCAAAGTTCTTTCCCAATTGTACAGCTCATTCTTCTGACAAAGTACTGCCTCAGCATCATTAATGAATTTTGCTTCTGGGTATATCCTGTAGGCAGCAGCTGTGCCTTTAAAAAAAAGATCCAGTGAGAAGAACAGCACCATTTTCCTGCCAATCTGCTCAGCTTCCAAGCATAACAATTGAAAATAAGCATATTAGGAAGAACTGAGCAGACCTCGTGAAGTGATTTACAATAATGTCATGGGGTGACTCCCAATAATTGAGCATATGGTAATTGTTCATCTCTTACTGTAAGCTTTCAGATGTAAACTAAAAAAGAAACAAAAAAAAGCAGGTTTGTTCTGGCCAATAATTATAAGTTCAGCAGCCTTCTAGAACATTAGCATATTAATTACATGGTAATCAACATAACAACAACACAAGTCATATTGCGTTGCTAATTACTAACTTTGGATAATATTTTGAAAGGGGCCTTCATGTATTAGAAACCAAAGCCAAGGTAATGTGGGCACCTACATCTTACTGAAAGGTGCTTAAGAAATGTCAAGAATGCCATTCCACACTTCCCTTGCCTTAAAAGAACCCTTGATCCTGATGTTACCTTTTATTTATTATTACTAACACTGTAGTTTTGTCTGAGATGATTACCTGGTTTCTCCTGAGCTTTTGAATGTGTATGGGTGTCTATCACAGACTGCAAAGCACTACGGAAGTTCCCACTTCCAGCTCCACATTGTCCATCCAGCTCCATATCCCCTGGAAAGCTCAGGTTGATGCCTGACATGTCTAAGCCATTGGGTACAGTTTCACCACTAGATGGGAGCATCGGTTATTTAGCCTTTGCTTTGAAGTGGTGTTCTTCCAGCCTTGGAAAATCATATTCCCTCTTGACTCTTGTTACAAACTTGCAGGAGGCCTGAACCTCCCCCATCACTGCGTAGTACACTCAAGAAACACTGGCTAACACTGGTCCCTAGAGGACATCCCTCTCGGCTGATGCCCTGCATGACCAGCATTCAAAGTGGTACCTGCTGTTTAGGATGGAAGCACTCAGTTACTCCCAGAGTCTTGAGGCATGTGCTGGGAATTGTAAGAACGTTCCAGCAAGCTTGTTTTATGGCTTATTGTTTCATTGGGAAATGGAGCATCTGTAGTTTGCTGGTTGTCCTAAAAGCACTCCGATCATCCGAGAAAAATGAAGGTAAAAGGAGAGACGGACTTGGCTTTTGTGGTCCAAAGACCAACGGTGGAGTTGTGTTTCCAGACAGATGCACAGAAAGAAAAAGAAAACCTATAGGCTAGCCCAGCTCCAGGCCTCCGTCTCTGACCCCTGCAGCTGCCAGGGTGCTTCGAAAACTCTTTTAAAGTTCTTTATAGATCAAATGTTTAAACAAGGGTGTGATTCAGTGCATGTCCCCCATTAAAAGGATCTCAAGCTAGGGGTACATCTCTCCTCGTGTGCCTCTGGCCCCAGGGGATCTGTTCAGTTCAGATATCCCCTTCCTCCCCCAGGGCATGTTTGCAATGTTTGAACTTGATAAAGATACGCTTTAGGGCCTTTTGCATAGAGCCATCGCCTGCCCTCACCTTGACACTGCTTGAATAGGAAGACAGCAGATAATAAACTAGACTAAAGGGACTGTCCTTGTGTTCAGTTTAATTATAAACTCCACTGTGAGGTAAATGCTTCCTACAGAAGAGGGACAGAGTACAGACCTCAATATAGAACCTATTTTTTCGGTTGAAAACCAGTGTCTTCAAATGTATGTAATTGACAGCCACACTCCACAGAATCTTACCCATCTTACACACATGTGCCATTACTGACTTGGGGCTGAGACCTGGTATAAGTGCAGTCACAGAGCTGCTGGGTGGGAGTGCCTCCTGCTCTGAGCTGGGAGGGTTATGTAGAAGCAGGATCTGTGGCAGTCAGTTCATCAGCTCCTACCCAAGTGGCCATTCATGTCTGAGAAGAAAATCTGGGAAAGGACATGTAGCCAAGATATTGTTGGGAACAGCACAGATTAAATTCAACACACATGTAAGAGACAGCCCAGAGATTTCAGCAAATGGAAGGAGACCCCAAAGCACGGAGATACAAGGGTTAAGGAGCAGGCTTCTTCTGGTCTAATGGGGATGAGCAGTGGAGGACATGCAGCAGCTGGAGGGCTGGGGTGTGGAGGTGGACAGCTGGACTTTGCAGATCTGAAGGGAGAGTGGGTTGCTGCAGGTGTAAGGACACAGGGATAGTGAAAAGTCTCAGAGCAGCCACTGACTGTCAATGTTGAGCTTTGGCAGGAGAGATGTGCCATCCAGGAAATATCTGGTGGCATTGGACTGCTGGGGCAATATAAGCATGAGGCATGGGCCATGCTCAGGAGGCATGACATATGACTGCATTATGGGAGTTTCACTTTTCTCCAAGCATCACTCACTTCCTCTTTCATAAAAAGAAGAGAACTTTAGCTTCCACATCCAGGAAGAACCTCTTGAAAGGATGAAGGCTGCTATGCCTTCAAGACCCTCAAAACAGAAGGCAAAAGGGAAACACAAAACTTGGAAAAAAAATTACTTTTAACACAATTGTGTTTTTCTCTGGGCATGACACTTTTCATGTCTAAAGTTGATGTTACCACAGGTACCCTTCTACTGGGCTGTGCCAGAGGCCTCAGCTAGAAACATCTCATTATCTTTGACTATAATGATTTGAGTCTCCTAGCTGTGTCCTGACACCCTGCTTTTCTGAGACGTGATGCAGAGCTATGTTCCTCATCAGCAGCCAGCAGCAGAGATGAACACACCCTCTAAAGTCTAGGATGTGCAAGGAATTGTATTTCCTCCTCATTAGCACTCACTGGGACTCAGGGTGCCTCCCAGGTCCACCGACATACTAGTCATGCAGGAGCCCCTCTTTCTGTTTGGGAATTTGGGGGGTTCACACTACGAAACAGTAAAACACCACCACTGTTTATTGCTGGATGAAGCCTACCCAATTACAGCCTGACAAACAGCTGAGCCCAAAAGCAGACAGATTTGCAGTAATACACAGATAGTATGTTCAAACCAGCTAGTTTTTCTCAAAATCATTCAACTTGTCTGCAGTCTCAGACAAGATTACAGCTTATTGACCAAGTGAGTAGTAAAGTGGCCGGGTATCACATTCCGTCAGATTTGTGTAGGTTCAGCTAGGAGTAAAATCTGTCTTCAGGTCACTGAGGTCAGATTTCATTGGCAAATCAAGTAGAAGGCATAGTAAGGTGCAAAGAACTAGTTTAAAATCACAGCTGAAATAATAATGCAAGTGAAAAAATTACTGACAAAGTTAATTGCCATTTTTTTCATAATAAAATAGTTCCAGTTTTGTTCCAGTGTAAAAGTCACTTGTAAAGTCTCTAGGGCATTAAAATTAAGCTTTCTTCTTTTGATTTAGTGGAGGAATTAGCTGCAACTCAGGTGGGGGCACCAGCTAGAAGAAAATCAGAATAGTCAAAGATATGGGATCTGGCAAAGCTCTCAAAGGCAGCACACTGGCAATTAAGTTTCTCACTAATCCCCACAATACATGTGTGCTTATAAGCCTATGGAAATTGGGTTTGATTCATTGTGTTTCTAAATTAGGAGTTTATTTCTCCAGATTTTCCTTGCCTTGCTTTTCTCTTTCCTCTTTCCCTTCCCACAAGGTGAACAGCTTAGGCAGCTACGTTTAGGACTCTGAAAATGTTTGGCCATGCGGAATTTGGAACTGTAAACCTTTTGTACCAGGACTTGCTTTCAGCATCTGGAAAGAACTTTATGGACCGGTTGTTTTAGCACATGGGCCACCTTCCACCTTATTTATACATATGCAAGTCCACCTAAATAAGATTGCACAGTTAATACAGCAGTCTGGATCCTGTTATTCAAGAACTCCCTAAAACACGTTGGTTTGTTTCAAAGCATTCCAATCTCTACCTTCTTAAAAGGCAAGTCATGGGATTGATAAATCTGCTTGGCTCAGGTGGAAAAATATTACATATACAAAGGTGCATATTAGCATTAAGCAAGGAAATCAAAAGCCCATAGAACCGTTGACTTGACAGAGAAAGATGGAGCATCCACCCTTTTCCTCTCAGGCTAGGTAACTTCATTAGTGTTCTACTCCGCTTGCGCCGATTGCCTCCTTCACCACTCACACTTTTAATCTTTGAAAGGGCACAGTCTTCCTTTATAAGCAAAGACTCAGACATGGGATGCAGTACTCCTGGCCAGCAAGGGCTCTGAGGGAGCATTTAGAGAAACAACTGCTGTACCTTTCTAACATAAACTGAACTTCTGCTGATTGATCTGCCAAGTCAGTATCTGTAGTTCAGCGCCTTGAAAATACTCGGGGAAGTATCTTGGTCCAGCACTGGAAAATGGTATTGTCTGAAGCTTACAAAGTTCACAGGAGAGGGTCAGCTTTGCCAAATCTCCCAATTCACACTGAAACACCACAACAAAGAGCACTTTCCACTTTACATTTCTGTGTCTTTCTGCACCAACTGTCTTTCTAGTGTAGTCCTTCTGCTGATCAGAGTTACTTTAGTACCACATGAGGTGAAAAAAAAGAAAGGGTCCAAGTGGCTGCTGGACAGGATGGGATTCACCCTCTTCCATAGTTCCCGTCTGAAATAGGAATTGTTGGGACGGGCGTTAATAGAAGCAGCAGAAATCTGGTGGGGTAAACAAGTTTGTTTGTCTATGACAAACAAGTCTGAAACTTTTTGTCTCATGGCCACTTGCACCTGGATCAACCAGAGGATAGTGGGCCCCTGATACTCTGAAGAGGGAGGAAATATGACACATCAGGGCAGATGCTGGAGCCTCAGGGAGAAAAGAGTGAGGAAGGAAGCACATTGTCTGAGTCAAACTGCTCAGTTCCTGGTGCAGTGTGCCGAGAGAGCCTGAGAAGGTCCTTGCAAGTCTCCATTGCCCCAGAGCACCCTCTTCCTAGTGGTATGTTCCTACCTTTTAAAAAAGATACATTTTTTCTACATGACTTTGTTAATTTTGTTCGTTCCCAATTGGTACTGGAGACATGGTCCAGTCCTTTTTTAAGTGGTCAAAGCAAAAGGACTTCCACCAGTTCCTAGAATTCAGTGATCCATCTCTTGGTTACTATCCATGTTACAAAAAACTTTCAAGAGTTTTGTCTACATTTCCTTCGATCAATGCAATTCTTTTGTTACTAGCTGTTCCTTAAATCATTTCAAACAAGGTTTCTTAGTTTCTTTGCACCTGTAGATGCTTATATGGAGTTACCTGTAGATAACTTATATGGAGTTATCCAATTTCCCTTTAGTCAGTTAGTGGTATGGAGCTAAACATATTTATTTCTTTTAATCTTCTCTAGAAATGAATCCCTCAAGTTCTTTAATAAAATTTTTGTTGCCCTTTTATGAATTGCCTGCAGTTTATTGGAGCCTTTCTGGCAGAGATGTGCTTAGACTGGAGAGCAGTAGTCTACCTACAGCTTGCCTGTTCGCTCCTCTGTGCACCTTGTCTCTGGTTGTCACCGCTCCAGGTGGTCAATGAGTGGTGAGGCCCTCAGTAGCCTTTGGAGAATGGGGCAGCAGCCTGAAGTCAGCTCCATCGACTCTAATGATAGTTTTGGAACTGAGTCCTCTCTATGTTGTTTGGCTGAGGCAGGAGAATACAGATGCTGACAGTCCCGATAAAGACACTGCGCTCCTGAATCCATGACTGACATGAGTCCCCAGAGCTTTGCATCTTTACCTAAGACATATATCGGAGTGCTTTGTGACTGCATGCATGTGGAGCAGGCTGATGGAGGAAGTGATTGCATGCTAAAATGTGGCTTTGTGCAGATAAAGAATTAAAGAAAATGGTATAGCATAGTGCCTGTTCTCAGCCAAAGTGGAATCCTGCTTAATATGGGACCACAGACTGGGAGTTAGGGGACATAAAGACTACTTTGTAGCTTTCACTTCCTGAGGAAGATTATAGAGAAATTCAAATCCCAGCATGAATTTTAACACATAGCTTCCAACAGCTGTTGGGTATCACATAAGGAATTGGCAAGTCAGTGGCAGCAGCTGCATCTTGCCCCGTCCCTGGCAGCACCACAGGGCTGTAAGAGATGGTGGTGAGGCAGGTACTTTTATGAGGCATTTTCCACTTGGGTTGTAGTAAAATGGAGCAGCTGTGGTGACATAAAACATTCAAGACCCCACCATGTTACCTTTAAATAGAGTTAAGAGAAGATCATAACTGGTTTTGGATTCGGGTTTTTTTTCAGTCTATAAAACACAGTTACTGAACTACTGTACAATATATACTAAATCAAAATACAGGATTTTGATCAACAGAAGAGAAAATATGTTTTGAAGTCAGAGACATCCTATTTCATGCATGGTCACATGATTTCAAAGAGCTATGAATTACACTTGCATTCTTGCTTTCTATTCCACTGACATAATTTCAGGTGCTTTATTTGTATTTGTTCCCAGAACAACAGGATGAAGACCTTAATCTGAAGAAACTGATGCCCATTCTGGCATCTCACAAAAACTCATGTTGCTTGCATTCCTGTTGGGGGGAAAGTACAAAGCCACAATGCAGCAATCCTCTAGGTGACCCTTTACTCAAAGTTGAATCAAAGAACAAAGATTATTTGTAGCTGTTCCATGACATTCATTAGGGCATTTGAGCATTACTATTGCTTTGTAGTAGGCAAGCAGCACACAGTAGCCACCCCTCAGATGAGAACAGTCACATCTAGCCAAGAAATCACAGTGTCCTAGCATAAGGGAATCCAGTCCCTGGCAAACATCTTACCCTACCCTTTAGAAGAGTTGGTGGGGTTTTTGCTTTTTTTCTCTACCCAAAAGAATAAAAAAGAGACAGTTTTTTGTAGATGTTTTATTTTTCACAGTAGCAGCTAGCATTGCTTTTCAAATAGTGAAATGTCTGAAGGGGTCAAGCCTGGATGTGGACTCTGTACAACTTTCAGTGGCTGGGGATCAGGGCAAAGAAGGGAATCAAAGAACTTTATGTGTAAGATTCAATATCAGGTAGTAAGTATTTCTATGGACCTAGTCTGTACTTGCAGTAAATTCAGTGGCACTATACACATTCCATAGGGAACACATCCAGTGGAGTGGAATCTGACTGGAGGCCTGTGACTAGCGGTGTTCCCCAGGGCTCGGTGTTGGGTCCAGTCCTGTTTAACATCTTCATTGACGACCTTGATGAGAGAATAGCCTCGACCCTCAGCAAGTACGCCGATGACACAAAGCTGGGAGGAGTGGCTGACACGCAGGAACACTGCGCTGCCATCCAGCGAGACCTGGACAGGCTGGAGAGCTGGGCAGGGAGAAACCAGATGAGGTTTAACAAAAGCAAGTGTAAAGTCTTGCACCTGGGAAGGAACAACCGTTTCTATCAGTACAGGCTGGGGGATGACCTGCTGGAGAAGAGCTCAGTGGAGAAGGACCTGGGGGTCCTGGTGGATGACAGGTTGGCCATGAGCCAGCAGTGTGCCTCGGTGGCTAAGAGAGCCAATGGGATCCTGGGGTGCATCCGGAGGAGTGTAGCCAGCAGGTCAAGGGAGGTGATCCTCCCGCTCTACTCTGCCCTGGTCAGGCCCCACCTGGAGTATTGTGTCCAGTTCTGGGCTCCCTGGTATAAAAAGGACAGGGATCTCCTGGAGAGAGTCCAGAGAAGGGCTACGAAGATGATAAAGGGCCTGGAGCATCTCCACTATGAGGCAAGGCTGAGAAGATTGGGACTGTTCAGCCTTGAGAAGAGAAGACTAAGGGGGGACCTAATTAATGTTTATAATTATCTTAAGCAGGGGATGCAGGGGGAATCAGCCAGCCCCTTTCCAGTGGTCTGTGGGGACAGGACAAGGGGCAATGGCTGCAAGTTGGAGTACAGGAAGTTCCGTACCAACATGCGGAGGAACTTTTTCCCAGTGAGGGTGACAGAGCCCTGGCACAGGCTGCCCAGGGAGGTGGTGGAGTCTCCTACTCTGGAGATATTCAAGACCCGTCTGGATGCCTATCTCAGTGAAATGCCCTAGGGAGCTGCTTTGGCAGGGGGTTGGACCCGATGATCTCTCGAGGTCCCTTCCAACCCCTACAATTCTATGATTCTATGATTCTATGATCCATATTCCATAGGGAATAGGATTTCAGGGAGCATGGAGGGTGGTCTGTTGGGAGAGGGTTCTCTCTACTCACTTCATCTATTGTTTCTGATTATTTTCAGAGTCCTCAGAGATGCCTCTGTATAATAATGTCTCTAGGAACAATTCTTAATGCATTCTAAAGAGCTGGACTGAGAAATGAATATGTATTTACCAATGTATTTTCATACAGAAGATGAATATGCATTTTAATGAAACAAAACTTGCAATAAAAAATGACATTATACAAATTAAAACAGAATACCACTTTTCACTCTAGGAAGTCTATCCCCAGATTTCCAGGATGTCATCCAGAGTACTACTTGATCTCCAAATACTCCACGCCCTTCTCCCCCTCCCAAAATTCTGAAAACTTTGCTATTCATTTAAACACTGCAGCACTTGCAAATCAGTTGATTATTTCAAGGAACAAGTCTCTGAAACTTTTGATAAAAATCTGTGAGAGTATATTTGAAAAGCTTGAGAAAAAAAACAATGCTTGCATCATTGTAACTAAGCTTCTCAGCTTGCTTTCTTCTCTTGGATGTCTTAAAGCTGTGCCCACAAGAAACAGCTTGAGCTGCCCCAGAGAAATGTTGGTTTGTTAGTTCTTGCAGTAATTTTGCACCTCTCTGGCATCCATAAGACAATGGTAATCCTAGCAAATTAATGCTGTCTCTGCTGGGAGTCAAGAAAAATGTCTCCGTAGCTACTATATTCAGTTTGATTTGACCATGCTTTTTCCTCCTTCTCTAACTCTATGTACTCAACGGAGTCTGGTAGGTCATTCATCTGACCAGCTAATAGGTGTTTATTTCTGGATCTCTCCCCATGATTTGTCACTGTATTGACTAGCTCTCCACTGAGTAGGGAGGGAGTTTATGGATCTAACTTACACCTATGTGTAGATATCAGAATTTAGGTGTCCGCAGCCTGGAGCTAGAGCTCCCCATAATCATACCTCCACAGGCAGAAAGTTTTGGAAGAGGGTAGTTTTCAGATGCTGCTTTGAAGAGATGGGCTGAGAAAAAAGTAGTTGTACACAGATTTAAATGTGGACAGGGTGATGAGAATGTGAGAGTTCTGGCAAAGCCAAGAGCCCAGGTCCCCTATAAGAGGTCACTCTGAAAGGAAGGGAGGTGCTGCAGTGGTTCAGTCATACACATTTGGCCTGAAGGATTGACCTCAACATGAACACAGGATGTCTCTCTCAGGGATGTTCCTCTTTAAACATGTCCACAAGAAGCCTGGGGCAAGCACCCAGAACCTAAACCCTTGAACTCAAGCTCTGAGAAAAAGAAGGGGATGTCAGACCACGGCTTAGGCTGGCAAGTAGATGTAGCACTGACCTGTCCCAAGCCAAGCCCTCAGGCACCACACACATATTTAAAAGGAAAGCAAAAATAAATCAAGCAAAAAGAATCCCAAGAGCAGAAAAAGCCACAAGAAAGACATCATTTTCCCTGAGAAAAGTCCTCCTCCTTGTGTAATTAAGTTTGCTCAATTTAAAGTAAATCCTCCCTTGTCTGTTCTCTTTATGTTGAGGCGCTGTGCACTTGGTAAGGCTCTAGCTGAAACAATGTCCTTAGGAGCGTGGACGATTTTCCAATGGTAATAAGGCAGCAGGAGAGTGTGTGCAGTGGTCTTGTGGAGTGTGGTGGGAGCTATGTGCTGGGGGATGGCTGGCAAGCTCAGGTCATGTTTGCAGAACAAGCTTATTTCCAGGCAGAACGTGATTGCCTTATTCACAAATGCAATTTCAGCAGTGTTTGTCATCATAATCAAGTTGTTTAAAGATAAAGCATGGTTATATGGGCTGCTCACTCTGTTAGCTTGATACTCAGAAAGCAAGCAAGTGTATTTCTGAAGTTCAGGAAGTCCTCGCGTGTGGACATGCGCAGTTTATGACCACTTGATTTTCAGTCTCATCAATGGGGGTTGGATTCAATGATCTCTTGAGGTCCCTTCCAACCCCTGCAATTCTATGATTCAGTGATCTCTCTCACCACACTCCAGATTTTAATGAGAGATCTGGGAAATCTGGGATTGTTTTGGATAGAAACATCTAGAGTGGGGAAAATGCATCTAAACACTTACAAAACTAGTAAGTTTTGCAGCTTTAACAGCCCCAGTAAAGAAGCCATTCTTACTTCCCTGGATCCCAGTGCAATTACGCATTAGATGTACTTCTTCTGGTAGAGCTTATTCTGCTTCAGGCTACAAAATTAGTTCCTCTAGTCCAAATGATACTTTTGGACTGGTATAACTAGACCTAAAGTGCAGCTTCCAGAAATAGATGTAAAACAAACATCCACACAAAACCTCCATGTATCACTGTGTGCTAGTGAAAGTAGCTTTAGCAGCATAAAGCCTGAATGGAAGTATGCCCTGGTTTTGGCTGAGATAGAGTTAATTTTCTTTCTAGCACCTGGTATAGTGCTGTGTTTTGGATTCAGGATGAGAATAATGTTGATAACACACTAGTTGCTGCTAGGTTGTTGCAGGATCTAAACTGAGTCATGGACTTTTCAGCTTCCCACACCGGGCCAGGTGCACAGGATGCTGGGAGAGCACATCTAGGACAGCTGGCCTAGGCTGGCCAGAGGGATATTCCCTACCACATAACATCATGGTCTGGATATAACTGGGGAAACTATATAACTGCCAGGAGGCGGTATCTCTGCTTGGAAACAGACTGCGCATTGGGTTGTGTTTTTCCCTTCTGCATGTGGTGAGCAAATGCACCTATCACTTATTTTATATTTACTTTTCATTTTCATTTTATTCTTTTATTATTCTTTTCCTTTATTATTCTATTAAACTGTCTTTATATCCCCATGAGTTGTTGAGGTTTTTTCCATTGTCCTCCCCATCCCCTTGGTGTATAGTGGTTAGCATGTGGCAGCGTGGTTAAACCATGGCAAAATGACACAGTAGAGGCTCTGTAAACTGCAAACTTTAGTCAGTTAATACATCAAGTGATACAGAAGTATCTCTGCCCCACATTCCTTCTGTATTTAGCAGTGTAAAATCTCTTTCCTTATCATGTGCATCGGTAGGAGAAATAAATGACTGTGTAATTTATGCTGAAACTCATTCACTGCATTCATTTAGACAGCTTCGTTAAACCTTTCCAAAGGTTTTTCATAACACATAGTGCAGTGCTGTCTGTTGATTCCCCTGGATTCTTCTTTCTGCATGCCTCAATACTACTTCCAAGCATCCAAGCCTGTGAGTCCTGTGTAGCACAAGGTATGCACTTCTGTCCTCCATCCCACATAAGTAAAAAATGCCCTAAAGTGGTAATCAAATAGTTATGGTTGTTCTGATGGGTCCAAGCATTCCCTTGCATGGGACTTCACCAAACTCTTCAGGGGATGCTGCTCACATAACCTTTTCACCGAGGAAGAACTAATCCTGTGAACCAGACTTCAGAGCTGGCAGAGTTGTCCCCGCACAGGACAGTCTTCCACATGCCTTCCTCCTCCCTAAGCCACAGTAAAGATGAGCCTGTAATAACATGCTACCCCAGTGTGTGAGGCAAGCAAAGATAAATGCAGATAAAGTAATTTTCTCCGCTTCTACTATGGACAATGTATGCTGCACCTATACCATCTTACCATAGCCCTCTGTAGCCAAAATACTAGGGAGTGTGGCCTACACACATTTTAAAATACACAAAGCTACCTGTACTAAAGACTTTTTCCTCCACTTCCCAAAACAAGATTAGAAAATACGTACTGGGCAGAGGGAGTCATAGCTTGACCTAGTGACAGGGTAGAATATTAGGAAGGCCCAGGGGCAGAGTTGCCTGAGGGTAAAACAGTTGCCCTACATATATCTCTTCACCACAGTAGGTCAAGTGTGTAAGCATGAGAGTTAAATTGATCTGCATGTGGAGCCTGTGCAATTACAGACATTGTTGTATCTACTCTTGATCAAAAGCCTTGGTCATGGCTGCCCAGAAGTTCTTCTTTACAGCAGTTACCCTTTCAGCACATCCTACAGAGAGGTTTCATGTCAACCGGGGAGGTTCTTCTAAATACATGTCCTTCAACAGCTCTATGGGTGAAATCTGCATTTAAGGCAGTTCAAAGTTCCACCCTGTGTCATGCAAGCTGGCATCTGATTTTAAAAGCACAAATATACTAATTAAAAAAACAACCAAGTGAAAGCAACAGATAAAACAATTTAAATAGGAATGGCATTCAGTCCCCTTTTCCTGTATCATTTGTAAAAATAGATGCTGCACACACTCTCTGTAATTAAAAACATATATGCATATTTATAGTAACTTCCAATCAGGATGACATGGCGAGTGTTTGAAACTTGGGAAATGCTAGAACTAAGATCACTCAAGCAACCTGAAAGTGAGTCTGTTGGAATGATCACATGGCACTTCTTTTTCCTCACAGAATATCTGCTTCTTTCAGGGCACTGAACAGCCCTGGGTGGTGATGAATCAGTGCTGTTCAGTGGGGGAATCAGTTGGCTGTAGGACATCTGTCTCATGTATCAAAATTCACCCCCAGCATGAAAGAAAATAGCTCAGATGGTTGTAATTTTTGCTATCTAATGACCAGATGATTCTAAGTCTTACAATGGAGAGTATTAAGAATTCTTTTTGTAAGCTGTCAAGCCGCTGGTGTTTCTTATAAAAAATAAAGCCCATTCTTTCAGGATTTGTGGTTCTTACAATTATTCCCCCCACTGAGTAGAGCTGAAAGGAGGCAAACTTTGTTGGTCATCTCATCTCCAACATATCAAAATTTTCCACACAACCACCCTACAACCAGAACAAATGCTCACAGACTCAAGCTACAACAAGAAGCATTTAAGGATTTCAGCATCTATTAGAAAAAGGGGAAAGAAAGTAAATTTGAGAACCATTCAAGATGCTTTACCATTCTTCCTTAGAGCTCCTGTCCTCCCACATCTGTTGCTTAATTTTTCCCACAAGAAATAAACCGGAGCACAACCAGTAAATTTCAAAGAAAAACATTTATAGCCCTCTCATATCTCCACTAGTCATTTTGAAGTCTGACATAAGAAGACCAGCTGCAAAGGATATGTTTACAAATGTGAATTTTTTGAACGATTGATGACCACATGCCAAACTATAGATGCTGAGTAATTAATTATCCAGAGTGCCCTGTGAATCATAAAGGCAATTAATCTTTTTATTTAGCTGAGCCCTATTGCAGGACTTCACCAAAGATCTCTAAGCCAAGTAAGCAAGAAAGAAACTATATTCCAATGCAATTTTAGGTAGTAAGATAATTAAAAAAACCCTCCAAACAAACCCACAAAAACAAAGCAAATACATGTAGATCTATCTAGTCAAACTATAAGTTGTTCTTTCATTTATGAATTCATTCCTAAATTATATATCTGTTCTAATTCCTAGGCATGCATGTGATTTTCTGTTTCCAATACCCTTCTGCACACATAATTCGTCTTGCAATCAGTGAGACTTTAACATAAAGGAAAAATTTTCTGCTTTACTCTCTGGAAATGCTTGGTAGCAGAAGGGCTGTGCTCATAAACCCTGAAATGAAGAGAATTGGGCTTTCAGCTCCACCCAAGACTTTTCATTAAACATTTGTGCAAAGGTCTCCAAGTTACCAGCTGCCTTTACATCAAAGCTGCCATTAAAACCTTCCTATGTCCCACTTCTCTTGTGAGGATGAAGTCACTAGTAATAACTAGGTTACAGATCTAAGGGTGGTGAGGGTAATCTAAGTACAGACTACATTTCATACACACAAACAGGTCAAAACCTCTGTCTTGGATTTACAGATACATTTCAGTGGGGATGAAATTGCCTTTACAGAAATCAGGTGAAGTTCACTGGAAGATTTCACCAATATAATTGGCAGTAGCTTCCCAGGGAGAGGAACTGCCAGAGGGATTGGGTACTGGGGGGCAAAAGGACATTAAACACACTCTATCAGCTGTAGACTGCAGACGGTGCAGCAGCACTCCCACTGAGAGGTAATGGATGATGAAGAGACACAGCCAAAATGTCTCTGCAATGCTCACGAGCCCCAGCTGTGTTCAGGAAGAGATTTCTTCCTGGAAATCCAAAATCTTGGACCGTCCTGCCCTGGAGCAAAGCGAGAAGGAAGAGCAGAGGAGAAAAGTGCTTTGAATGAAAACCACGTGCACAGTGTGTGCAAGGGGGACACGGCCAAGGCAGGCACGTTTTATACTTTATAGAAGTGGTCCCTGGGAAACTTCTCTTTGGATGCTTTATGAATATAATATTTGTTCCTCCGGTGTGCTCAGCCATTTAGTCTCCACGTTCTCTGTGCTGAAAAACATAGCTACAAACAGAGCGGAGGGCTCTCGCAAAGCTTCACTGACTCAATGGGAACCTCACCGGTGCACAGGCTGCATGCAACCTAAAAAAGAAATAATCCAAAGGAGCCAGCATCTTGTGCACACAAGACTTCACACACCCGCCGTATCCGATCTGCCCGTAGGTGGTGTTAAGCTTCGAGTGTGGTCTGTCATTCAGCAGCATGCCAGTGCACTAAAAAGAGATTGGCAGGAAGACATTGCCTAGAAATATAAATGCCGTGTGTTAAGTGTGTGTGTGTGTGTGTGGGGGGGGTGTTATTTGAAAGCTAGGTGAAAAAAAAAAAAAAAAGATTTTGTTATTGCACCGGCTTTTGTTTGCTTGTGGCATCATTTGGTGTTATTGCACTCCAACAAGTTTGGAGCTATTTGGTAGGAATCCTGGAAGCCCTCTTATCACAGTCGACCACTGCACATTCAGAAAATCTGTCTATCATTTTGGTGTTGCCATAGCAACAACCTAGTTCCAGCTGGAAAAAACTGGTTCACTTCTGCCTGCACACTCCGCACTACAAGCTTGCTTTCTCCCATTGAGCAGCAGCAAAATGTCTTTCAGTGTTTGAGGCATAAAATAACACCTGGGAAAGGGAACTCCATGGAAAGGACACCGCCCTACCCTCCTGGCATGCACTAGTAAGCAAGTAACTTACTTCCAGATGAATAAAATATTGCATTTCTAAAACACATTCCTGGTAATTATTTCCAATTTTGTGGCTGAACTCGTCTATATTAAGAAAAGCAATTTTTGCAGCTTTTTAACCAATTAAGCACTTTCTTAGTTTTTCTATAAATAAAGACACTGTTTTCATGGTAGTTATCATCAGTTCTCTTCCAGCTATTGGAAAGGGTGTGCGCTAACCCGTGAACTATAGTGATTACAAACGATCTCCAGATGGTACCATGGCAGGCCAAAATGATGGTATATTTAGGTCCAAATGCTTATCTTCCCAGTCACAAGCGAGGAATTCTTTCAAAATGTGCATGAGGTTTCCCAGAGGGAAGGGGAGCTGTCCCTTTGTGTCCCATTTGGACACAGGTAGGACCTCTCCTGCACTGGTCACAAAGTCAGGTCACTGGCAGCATCAGTGACACAGAGCGTGAGTGCTTTAGCAACATGAGCTGTTTCTTTAGGACAATATGGTTTATGTGCCCCAGCTGTCAGCACTGTCCAGGCATGAGGACAGCGTGCTGGTAATGTGCCAGCTTCCCACTGCAAAGTGAGAGAGAGTGATTTAGCTACCCCATCATTTTTACTGGCGGCAAAATTTCTTCAGGTTAAGTGGTGCCCTCATGTGCACCCCCAGTGCTTTCAGGCTCTGCCACTACAGGCCCCAGGGTGAGCCCCCTATATCCTTATCAGAGTTGTTCAGGTGCAAAAGAATAATGCTGAGACTTTTGGTCACCTTTTCCTTTCCCCATGTTTTGGTAAAACAATCACTAGTTCCTCTCCTTCAGACTGAGCCCACAGAAAGCAGCAGGGGTTTGTGTCTGCCTTGCTGAGGAGAAGGGAGAAGAGGAGTGCTGTAAAGGCAGCGGGTTGCTACAAACACAGATGATCAGGCTGTTATTGTGTGGTCTGGGCTTTAATATAAAACTCTCTCCATGCAAAAAGCCTCCTGGAGGAAAAAATAATAAATTCTTATAAGTTGATCAAGTCAGATGCTGAAATGTTTGCAGGGCTTGGTGTTTCTCAGCCTTTTCCTATCTGCCTTTCTTAAAGGATGGTCATGGGCTAGTCCACACAACACTGTTACAACTCTGGTCATTTACAGGCTAATTTCACTGTCATTCACTCTGAATATTCTTCTGTTGCTGCTGGCTTCCTTCCTGCAATTCTCTGGCATATTTACCTGCATGACTGGGAAGAATTTAGGGGAAAGGAGGTTGTAGCCTGGTGAATGTGGGTCTCTTCTCCCAAGTAACAAGCAATAGGACAAGAGAAAATGGCATCAAGTTCTACCAGATTGCATATTAGGAAAAGTGTCTTCACCAAAAGGATTGTCAAGTGTGGACCAGGCTGCCCAGGGAAGTGGTTGAATCATAGATGTGGTGCTCAGGGACATGGTTTAGTGATAGACTTAGCAGTACTATGTTAATGGTTGGACTTAACGATATTAAAGTTCTATTACAACCAAAATTATTCTATAATTCTGTGAAGATTCAATTTTCGAAATTTAGGTAGTTAGAATCATTCTGAAGATCATCTCTGAATATCTGATAGATTGTTGGTATTCTGTAGACCAAAGCAGAGAAACGCTGCTTTAAATGACCTCAACTCTCCTTACATCACATAGATTCTTTTAATGTTGGACCCTGAACCCAACAGACGGTCTGCATTTCTCTCATGTCTGTGTTTTGGCCAGCTGCTTTAAAGTTTCAGCATTTTTATCTGAACAGAGAATAACATAATTGCAATTTTAGTAATGGAAGTTTCTCTTCTGCCTTCTTCAGTTCAGGCTGGTGGGGTGTTGAGGTTCATAGAATCATAGAATTGTAGGGGGTTGGAAGGGACCTCCAGAGATCATCGGGTCCAACCCCCTGACAAAGCAGCTCCCTAGGACATTTCACTGAGATAGGCGTCCAGACGGGTCTTGAATATCTCCAGAGAAGGAGACTCCACACCCCCTGGGCAGCCTGTCCCAGGGCTCTGTCACCCTCACTGTGAAAAAGTTCTTCCCCATGTTGGTGCGGAACTTCCTGTGCTCCAACTTGAGGCCATTGCCCCTTGTCCTGTCCCCACAGACCACTGAAAAGGGGCTGGCTGATTCCCCCTGCATCCCCTGCTTGAGATAATTATAAACATTAATTAGGTCCCCCCTTAGTCTTCTCTTCTCAAGGCTGAACAGTCCCAATTTTCTCAGCCTTTCCTCATAGGGGAGATGCTCCAGGCCCTTAATCATCTTTGTAGCCCTTCTTTGGACTCTTTCCAGGAGATCCCTGTGTCCTTTTTATAACAGGGAGCCCAGAACTGGACACAATACTCCAGGTGGGGCCTGACCAGGGCAGAGTAGAGGGGGAGGATCACCTCCTTTGACCTGCTGGCCACACTCCTCCTGATGCACCCCAGGATCCCATTGGCTCTCCTAGCCACCGAGGCACACTACTGGCTCATGGCCAACCTGTCATCAAATGATTGAGTGCAATTCGTTCTGCAGCCACCATTCAGCTGGAACAGGCTTCACTCCTCTTTCCTTTGTGCATTGGTTTCATTCTCTCACCTGACATCCCTCTCCTGCAAACAGCCATGTGCATCTGGATGGGGAGCTGTGGGGGGCAGGCAAATCAACAGGCTACAATGGGAGATGCCCAGAGAGGCTGAATCTGGTCAAAACATCTGGAGCAGCAACTGTGTGTGGGATCCTGTTGTCTTCACTTATGGCTCCTAGTATTTAGGACGCAAAAAAAATGAAGTGTTGATGGTCTTCTCAGGACATAATTCTGCTTTCAGCTCAAGTGGACATCTATTTCATGCTTGGAATCATTAAATTGTTATGCACTCTAACATCTTTTATCTCTACTATATCCCTCAGGCACTTCACCCATAGCAAAATCATTAGGGACATTTATGAAGTTAATACAATGCACAATAGGCTTAGCTACTTAGTCATTTTTCTCTTTCTTGTGTCATTTATCCACCTACGCAGATAGTCTTTGGAGATGGGTAGGCTTCCTGGGAAGGGAAGGCCAGGAAATACACCTTCTACTAATGGCATATGGTATTATTTATTTGGTTTTTAATGTGATTTGTGATGCAGCGTCACCAGTAATGTATCTTTCTGGTTGACAGAAACAGCCAGTCTTTCACACATTGTTTGGATCCTTTCTAAATTCGTATAAGCAGATACATGTTTAAGAACATCTCTTATTGAAGGCAGCCTTGTTCCACCATGGGTTTGGGGTTTTTTCTTCCAATGCACTGTTTTGCTGTCCACTCATCCCTTTCTGAGCCTGTCTGGCCTGAGAATCCAACCTGTCTCTTGGATGTTGTATTGTGAAGCTCTAACTATAGCCCAAGGGATCAGTGTTGAACAACATGATTTTTTAATGAGCACGCTCAGTGTGGGTTGCTCTTGTTTAACATAAAAGAAAAGCATAATCCCTGCTCCAAGCCATTTGCAGTGTAAGGGCTGGATTTTGCCGCATCCAGCAGTGGGGGGAAGGTGCAGAGGGGGCTGCTGCTAAAGGCATTTTTACCAAGGCTGTGAGAGCTCAAAGGGCAGCAACTGATGCTGTTCTCATGTAGAAACATGTATAACATGACTGACACAAATTGGTGGCCCAGCTTGCACTCAGAGGGGGCTCATGAAGCTTCCCTCTACGATTGAGTGCCAGCAATGATGCTTTCACCTACGCAGGATTACATCAGAAGGACGCACAGGCTTGTTATAGGAGGCTGCAGCAGTGCAGCTATCATCATCTTCCACAGCTTTTTACCACAAATATTGATAAGGCAACCAAAGCAACTGTCTTCCTGGGAAAACAGGTCATGGTTTTTCAGATAAGAAGGGCAGCTAGATGTTCGTATTCAGCCAAATAATTGAGGGAAGGCCAAGAAAAGCTAGGGTCAAGAAAGGTACTTTCCAGCCATGGCATCTTACGCAGATTGATCAGAGGTGGCATCACAAACCATGCATTCAGTCAGTGTGTGACTCAGAGCTTGCTTCCTCTTCATCACCTGCTTTTGAAGCTAGTAACTCACAAAGAACTTTGATCTGAAGTTTTTATAGAGGTGGGCTTATGGAGTCAGTACTGCTCCGTTCCTTCAGAGGAAAAAGAACTTGCTCAACCAAGCCCTTATTACTATATAGGAAGAACATCTGTTCCTAAACAACCAGCTGTCTCTTAACAACCCTTTTCTAAAGAATACAACATTGAAACCAGAAACAAAATATTTTCTAGTCCCCAGGCTGGTAAACAAATCCTTCCAGGTAAGAGCTGATACTATAGACTCAGAGATTTTATTCTCTTCTTGACATCAGAGAGGCACTTAGCCAAGAACAAGACAGTCAAGTGGTATGGAAGTAGTTGGGGAAGACATTGCAAAATGGTAGAAGTAGATTCTGATAAGGCATTTGGGAATCTGCCAAGTGGCAAGGGAATCACTATCTAGGGAATGAGAAGAAGAAGAATAAAGAAAGAGAGAATGGAAAGAAGTCAGGAAGACCCAGGACACTCCCTGCTCTTCCACATTCATATACAGTGAAGAAAAAAATAGTGGAAAGAAGATTCATGGAGACATTTTCAACTGAAGGAAGAAACTAGTGTCCAATGCATGTCAAGTAATGTCAAGTTAGCAAACTTGACCTTTTGGAACCATGTATGAATTTAAAGACTCCTATTACAGTGATAGAAATGTTTCTTTGTCCTTCAAAAATGCAACACACATCAGAGTGCTAGGCACAATAACTGGACTGTTGCAACTCAGAAGTCTGATAAAGATGTCAGAAACGCATTGTTTTGATAAGTCTGATATAGTCAAAGAGATATCTCAGCATGGACAAAATTCCCAATACCATTGCCTTTACTTGGAAGTTATACAAGATTCTTAGGAAATCTTTAACAAACATAATTGTGCATCTAGTAAGAATAATACCAGTATAATACTGGTATTATTGCTATCCTAGGGAAAAAAAAAAAAAAAAAAGAAGATGCTCAAGCCAGTGCAAAGCCTGTGTACAGATCATGTTAGATTGGGATTTAGAGACAGCTCAGGCAGCCCTAATTTTCCAGTGCGTGCATGCTTTGGGAAGAGAATCAGAGTACTAGCAATGGCACCTAAAATAAGACCACAGATTGCAGGTTTGGTGTGTGCTTAGTGCACATGGGCAACATTGAGCCCAGGCTCATGGCAATGCCCTCTTTTCTGTTACAGTAGTTAAAGCTTGTGTAAGGAAGTTGCTTCAGTCACCTCATCAAGCCCAAAAATATGCAGACTCACATGTCTGCGCCTGTAAGTGCCACACATAAAACAGACTGAAGATGAGGATGAACAGGTCACTGTCCCACTCTGATGCTGAAATGGAGGGACAGTGAGGCCAGGGAAGTACAGGTCATGGGTAAGTAGAATAGGGCAAGGGGTGCCTGCTCCCCTTGGTCTAGGGCCGAATTGCCTTTCCCCATGGAAAGGCTTCCTGAAGCCTGTATGGACAGCACAAGAATGTAACCTTTTGAATAGAAGCATACGCACCACAGATAACCTTATCAGACCTGAACACAGGCACACACAGGTTGAAAAACATTTGGCATGACAACATAGATTCTTCTTGCAGCCTTGCCAAGCATATCTGTGCCAATTCAATCAAACACAATAATGTATTGTTAAGTAATGAGTTTCCTAAAAAGGGCCAAGCTCTGTGTTATGCCTCATAGGAACCACTGTGTGAGTGGTCCTTTTGTGCACAAGGCTCTACGAGTTAATAAGATTTGAAACCAACATCACTTTCATTTGGCTGTAGTTTCTAAGGGAAAAGTAGCTATGGTTTTGCAAGAGTAAATGGGGAAGTGTGCAGACTTTTAGGCTTGATTATTTTTAATTATTGGTGCAGACATACAGGCACATGAGGTATCTGATGAGAGATGGAGAACCACACTTCCAAAAAATTGGCTCCAACTCTCTGCTATCACAGATAGTCACATCTCACTCAACACAGTTCTGCCCACCTTTAAGAATTATGGTAGCATTACTATGTATTTAAAACAAATAAACAACCAATGAACCAAAAAAGTAAAGTTTTGACCCACTTTGATATGCTTCAGGCAGGAAGTTCAGTCCAACCTTCATCCTGCTGGAGTACTGAGGTTTCCCTTGCAGGTCTGGTGACTCTGCACACCTGGCCATATGCAGATGGCATTTCGGGGACATTCTGCTGTTGCATTTCATGCATTGTCATGCCCCAATTGCAAGAGGATTTTCTGTCTCTAAAGAAAGTCATGGAAGGATTCACGTAGCACCACAATGGGAAAATTAATAAGCTTAGTAGAGTCCAAGTGTGCTACAGGGAGGACACAAATTCACGAGGCTGAGATGATTCTTTCAGATAAATGTTTATTTGCAGTAAAACACTAAATAAAACCTATGGACTACTCTTCACAGAAATCTCTCATCTTAAGTCATGGGTTGGTTAAAAATCAACTACCATGGTGTTCTAGGGGAATGTATGAAGTCCACATTTACAATTAAATTCAAGAGGTCAGTGAATGCCTTCGATCGGCTATAATCCAGAGCTACCACATCCTGGCTATCAATTCCATCTATAGAGACAAGTAATTATGGTTTGTCCAGGGGTTATATGACTCACATAACAAGAACACTTCTCCCTGTTAATTCTTTGAAGATTTGATGTCTGATAGCCCTGGGAAGAAGGGCATGGGAATCCCTCCCTTTTATTTCTTGTTCTTAAACAGCACTGTGTTCCAAATTTCAATGGCAAAATTTGAAATTGGTTTTATTCAGACCAGATAACTTCTCAGCCAGCAAGAAAATAATGTTATGAACATTACTCTTTTTGTTATAGGCATGCAACAACTGCCCTTCACAGGAAATAATTCTTTTACATTTACGTTTGAAAAGCGTTACTGTAAATAGTGAGCTCGAATACCTCAGGGAGGGAGGATATAAAATCATAGCTTTCAAAATTAAGTAATTTTTAAAGCTAACCATGGTCACAACCTCTTTCAGTAGGTATGAGGCTCTCCGGAAAAAGAACCCAAACAAACATTTTTTCACCTCTCTAGTTCTGAAGTGTGATTGATTGTATTAAAAAGATTCCGAAGAACTTTTTTCTGTGCTGTGGATAGGAATGGAAAGTTTCATCCCTGAAAGCTGTAAAATGACAGAGACATTAATCTTGCAAAAGAAGTGTTTAGAATAAGCACAATAATTCAGACCTAATTATTTGGTCATAAATAGAATTCTTTAATATATAACGGGGTCCAAAGTTTCATAACTCTCATAATAAATCTTGTTTTAGTCTGGAGAAAACGTCAGGGTTCATGCTCAGATGTGCTCATTTAGATTTATAATTTCTTTTAAACTGGTTCATAAGACCCTCGCCTCAATATCATTAGTGTGTTTTGCAGGCAATATAAATCTTGGTTGGAGTTTTTGCAGAAGGCTAATTATTTCTCCTAAAAACTCATGGCTATATTGAATCACTTTCTGATGTCATTAAATTAATTTTGTTTTCTCTCAAAGTCTATAAAATCCTTTCTTGCAACTTTCTAGGCATTTCAGCCCTGCAAGGAAAATAGCCATACAGAGGGAATCACATTAAGTGGCAGTAGCATTAATGCCAAAACAAGAAAAACAAACCAAAACAGACCCGAAGCTCCAGTCCCTGTGCCATTAGTAAAAATCAGATGTACTGATCATTGAAGCAATTTGCAGGCAGGACTTTGGGAGTGACAAACCCTGGGATTTCCTGCCAGCTGCATCACAGAGTTGCTGTGAGATGCTGGCCTCATCACTCAACTCTTGCGATGCTGCCAAGTCCCAGTATGCAAATTAATTCACCAGCTCTTCTCTCCACCTACCTCTGAGATTTTTAAAAAAATCATGGTAGGTCCCTCTCATTTCTTTGCTTCCTAGGCTCCTGCGAGTCGTGTTTTTCAGTTTTCCACCACCACCTCCAGGACCACATACATGCACCATTTTATTCCTGAATGGAATTTATGTTCTCACGCAATCTCTTGGCTCCAGGAGCTGGAGCGTGCACAAGAAATG
Source organism: Hypotaenidia okinawae (assembly GCA_027925045.1). NCBI lineage: Eukaryota > Metazoa > Chordata > Aves > Gruiformes > Rallidae > Hypotaenidia > Hypotaenidia okinawae. The sequence goes on from BSDF01000001.1 coordinate 148,874,092, forward strand.
AATCATGAGGTCTGCAGTGGAACCAAGAATTGGTAACTGCTGTCCTTGGTTGGTCCTGATTGCAATGGCAGTGGTCTTCCACTGGTTGCATCTGCTTCACATGGATTTACAAAGATTTAGCTCATGTTTGCAGGTCTCTGAACTGCTCAGGAGGAAGGTGCAATATCCAGGCTGTGCACAAAATGCTGTAATGTCTGGCTTTGAAGTCTGATCAACTGTTGGCCAGGCAGCTGATGAGACTTAGCCAATTTCTAGAGCCCTTCATCTGCTCTGTGAAATGAAAAATAGCTGTATTTATGTAAATAGTAGATAAAGTGCCAGTAGGTGGCACTTGAAAATATTTACTATGTTTTCTGGTTTTTATTAGGCCAATGAAAACATGTTTCTGGGCACTGCAAATGGTTTCTTCTACTCACCTCTTCACATCAGCTTGTAACAAGAGATGGAGACAGTTCCTCTGCTCTGTTACACAGGTCCAGCGTAATTCCACCTCACTTGTTGAAATGCTGATGGTGCAAAAGAAGAGTGACGTTCAGCACTGCCTGTCTGTCCTTGGCAGGTGTCTGGCTCCAGGCTCCCACACAGGTCCTGTGACCTTCACAGGGACCAGGCTCCAGGCTTTGTGAGTACTGGTTTGCAGTGGAGACATATTTTCTGACTTTCTGGAACTGCATTTTTTTAAGATTTAACTGCATAAAAAGCAGCTGTAATCTTTTGCATAGACCTCCATGCTTATTTTATTTTACTGCACTTTGAAGTAATTGTAAACAATAGTATAGAAATATAGGAGGAAATCTCTCTAGAGAAAGATGGGGAAATTACTGCAGTTGTAGAACCATAGAAAACAGAGCTATGAGGGACTACAAGTGGTTGTACACTGAAAGCTTTTGATTTAGCATGGATTTTGGAAGATTACTGCAGTACAATAATGTCAAATCAGTTTAAAATCAGTCTTTGCAGCAGCATTGTGTTAAAAAGGAAGGAGATTTGTTTCTGAATGCCTGACCAAATAACGCTGAACATTTTCTCTTCCAAAACAGGTTTCCACACATGGATTCTGCTTTTCTTCCCACTCCGCACATTCCATGACAGTAACTTCTAGGAGTTATTGCACCTGTAGTTAGCAATTTCTTTTCAGAAATGCAAGAGAGCAGAATCAGACATGGCATACCACAAAATTTTATGTGGTGGTTTTGTAATGAGAGAAACAATATTGCTTGAAGTAGAAGGGGGAAATGGTCCTCTGATGTGCTTTTCTACAGCAGCCAGGGAAAACTAGCAACAACACTGGAAAGTAATTTTATGTTTTGACCTCTCAAATTCTTTTTAAAGCACTTTCATGTGCTGTGAGAACTGAGCTGTAACCCCTGTACCAACTATTTGAATTGTCTAATCTCTTTCCATTACTCTGCCAAATCTGACTTTCTTAATCCCTTCTCTTATTGGAGGGGAAAATCTGTCCTGCACCCATTGAGATTGAAGTGATATTAAAAAGCTGAAGAGAGAACCACTGCACTCGTTTGCCTTTCAGCAAGTAATAAATCATAAGAGTGAGAAACAGCCTCTGAGCGTGAAGAAAAGGAAGAAGACATGGGGGATGAGTGTGATTTCACACACCCTGATGTAGACCAGAAGTACTTCTGCTGAAGTGGCAGTGGGACAGGGGCCAGTGCCACTGAGAGCAGAGTCAGGCCCTTTCATGATGGAATCTATCACAATGGACACACGTGAGGACAATCTGCTTGTTATTGCCATTGTGGATATGCTACTCTTCCTATACTGCTTAAGAATCAACCAGTAAAGATCTTACAAGGCAACAGAAAAACAAGAGAAGCAAGCAACAACGTAGCCACTAAAGCATATATCCCACCTGTAAGATGCCACAGAGTTTTTATCCCTTTTCTTGCTTCTCTGAAATGCTCTTCATGCACTCAGGATCTGCCATGACAGATTACACACAGCACCCAGGGCCTCTCATACTTCTGGGAACACAGGGAAGCTTTCTGCCTTGTTGAACAAACAAACAAAAAATCTGGCCTTTCATCTGGAAGAAAATACCAGAGCAAACCAAATCTTGTAACCAGTAGCTACAAGGCCTTTGGTCAGCAGGCCTTCTGATTCACTGGCGAGGTTAAGAGGGGCTTCCTTACAATTTGTCTAGGAAAAGTCAGGTGAGGATGAAATAAGTTCTCTGAACCAGTAGAGGCTGTCAGGTTCTGAAAACAGGAGAGCTAATCCTTGCAGATGTAATTGTAAACTGCAGAGGAGTTTCAGAGCATAGCTCCCACCCATCCCATCCTTGGCCTCAGTGAGGGACATTCCTTCTGTTTTACAGTGAACAAGCACAAGATATTAATCATCAAAATGACAACAGGCAAATCAAATGAAAGCAAGCCAAATCTCCGTAGTAGACATGAGCCTCTCAGGAAAAAAAAAAAAAGGACAATCTCTTCTAGCAAGGCTTCTAGATCTCAGTGCATCAGCACTTCTGGCCCACACCTGGACAGAGACAGAACTCCATTAGTTCTGCTTTGACATGAGCTTCTGCTCTGTGGAGCATCAACGCTCACTGTTGATGACTCCTGACTAAAGCAGAGTTGAGTCTGAGCTCTGTGTGCACCCATGGACAGGCTCCGCCAGTATGTCTTCCACTCTGAAGATGAAAATGGAGGTGCTAGCTCCAGAATTGAAAATACAGAAGCTAGCTCTCTTCCTCTCCTTCCCTCACTTCTACTGTATTATCCTGCTTTGCCTTAATGTCATCACCAAGAGAGCCTGGATCTCAAGTGGATCTTGAGATCTGGGCTAACACACACCGGTTAGCCCACAGGTACAGGGAGACACTGTGAAGTACTCTGGAGCTTTTGGAGAAGACAGGTTGTATGCTTTAATATGCACAAAACAGAAATCAGCATTGCACTGATGCTTGCATTGAAGTCCTAAGTTATGTGATTCCTAATTTTTGTCCTATTAAATTTACAATTTCAGTGCCTCAGTCATTTTATAAAGTAACAAACACACTCATCTCAGCTGCAAAAAAAAGGACCATTTTGTTGCACAGGGAGCAGAGAATTCAACCCCACAGCTTTCACTGTCTGACACGCCAAATCGACATTCATACAGGCAAAATCCCTTTCAAGGTTACTCATGGGTGAATGGCTGTGGGATCAGGCCCAGAGAAAACCCTTGTTGGTTTAACTTGCTGTTGCATCGCCTTTAGTCTGTCCCGGTGTCTGTACTGAAACTGCAGCTGAGCATTGTGTTAAACTAAAGTCTGTGTACTTTTGTCTCCACAGCTGTGACAGGACAAGCCACAAGAGCATTTTGCTGCCAATAAAGTGGAGTCTTTACAGTGAGTAGTCTGCCAGTGGCAATACACAGAAATATTGAAACTGAGACTGCAGCAGATACGTAGATTTTGCACAAAAATTAAATTATGGTAGGCAGTTCTATCTCCTTGCCCCTTCAATTACTTCTGTTAATGATATATTCAAATCAATAAAACTATGTTTGGTAAAACAGAAAGAGAAATTGCATCAACTGTGTTTGGAACCAATTCTTGTATCTTCCGAATTGCTTTCCTTAAACAAAGAAATACGTTTTTTCTCTTCTCTCTTGAGAGTGAAATTTTCCTCTTTCAGGTGAAGAAGTAACTTGTAGTTAAGAAAAAAAGATCAATTTAATAATCTGATAGGGTGCTCCTTCTTTCAGGGACCTTTTACTCCACCTATATGCATATAAATACAGTTGTGACAGCCACATTCCTGTTTCAACCACATTTTCCTCAGCAGCGATCCTCCCTTTCCCTCCGTATCTATCAATCACTGGTGACCTGCCTTTACCCTCGAAACCCTTCATTGCCTGGCAATACCTGGCCTGTGATAACCACCAATTTTCGTATTCTTAATAACTGCACCACTGTTGTCCTCCGCTGCCTTTCTGTGTTCAGGTTGTTCAAATTGTGTTTCTGAGCTTATCATAAAACAAAACGTTGCTCAGTCCAGGGCCATCTGTCTGAGAAGTGCCTGAGCACCACCTAGAAGAAGACAAACTTATATTGGGAGAATGTCTAAGAGACATCCCACTGTACTAGAAATGCCACTGCAATGCAAACAATATTCATCCCAACTGTAATTCGAATTTCACTCAAATTTACTGCACAGATTGCTCCTGCAGGAGTAGAGCTCATGGTCCCTACGGGTCTTGTTGCCTAAACAATGAGAGCATCTGGTTCATGTAGGAGTGAGTCTCTTACCAATCCCCTCTGTGCAGGGTTGGGAGCTGTGTGTACAATAGGGGTGGGTTTCAGAAGGTGTGGGGTTAACAAGACTTTAATTACCTCATGTTCAGAGTTTTATTAACGAACAGGTGTTTCATATCTGTAGGATCTTTTCCCGATGGCTGGGCATGTGTATTATTTTCCTGGTAATCTTCAAGCAGGTGTGAATTTACTGATGTGGATTTACCAGTGGCAGAGGGTGAGATGGGACAAAGGGAGGTGAATGGCTAGGGGGGTTGTTGCTCCCCCATTAGCACCATTTTTTTCAAGGCAGGTAATGTGGCCATGGGGTCACAAGGCAGTGCCATCCTTCCCTTTAGGCTCAGGCTGGAGCCTGGCAGGAAGGACACACATCACTGTGGTCCAGACTGAGCTTTGGAGGTGGCTTCTTCAGGAAGTGTTACAGTCCTGGAGAGCACGTTGATTGTGAAAGTCTTCGCAGACTTTTATCACAGTGCTTTTGTCCTGTAGCCAACATCCCTCTTCGTGCTGTGTTTTAACACTGATCTGCATTCAGTGGCAGAAATATTGCAAATCTGTCCATAAAGCTCCAGATAGAATTCAAAAGAAGATAATATTCATTAGCACATTAGTTCAGTAAAATAGTGTCTGCATTCCTTCTGGGACATGAAAATTGGCTGGATATTTCTCTTCAGATGTTTAGCAGACCAAAACCCGGTGCTTTCAGACCCAGGATGTTCTCAAGCTACCATATTTTATAATATCAACACCAATTTTCTTGAGTCTTCTGAGCACTTATATGGAGTGACCTGACCTGTTTTTCCTTTCCAAAGCAAACTGATATTTTTGCAAATCTAAAATCTTGGTTTCCAATTCTCTCTTACCAAATATAAAACTAGATGTTAATTTATAAAATTAACTCCATTAGGATTCAGTGCTGAAGTCTTGCAATGAGTAGCTGGCCCTGTCCAGGCATTGCAACAGATCTGTCCGTGGCTCTTGTAAGGAGGGAGTGGACTGTCTTCTCATCTGATTTACTTTTCTGTTATGGTTACCAAAACTGCAGGGAGGAAAGAAGTGGGGGATGGAGGGGCAAGGCAGAGCTCTGCCTGTCCTAGTTCTGCTTTGCTGCTCCGGAGGGGGCTTCTCTGAGGAAGTCTGAGAAGATCAAAAAGAAGTCGAGCCCTCAGTATTTCAAAGCTGTAAGAATAGCCTATTTTTTGTGACAGTATCAGAATGATGCAGTTCACTTCCCTTAGTGCCACTGCATGAGTTTTGTCCACTTAGTTATGGTAACTTATTTATCTATAAACACCTGGTGAAAAAGTCCTCAGATATAAGTGCTCCAGTTAGCTGCGTTGTCATTGCAGAGATGTAGGAGTCTAGTCTAGGTCTCTAGAGAAAGACCCTACTCCAACACATTCATTTAGTTGGAACTGATTCTATCAGGTCAATTCTCTCTTCTGAGACATAGAAAAAAAGCAGCCTCAGATGGAAGTTTTTAACCTTTTTTTTCAATGAAAAGTTAGAGCATCTTCCTCACTTGCAACTCTTTGCTTCCTTCTTTTTCATAAATATGTCTAGCTTTCTAAATCACCCCTAGTTTGTAACAATCCACTTAATTTCTTAGTCTCTCCTGTGTTCATTCTGTCTCCTTCTCCTACTTTTCTTATTCACCTCACGCTTTCTGCAATCCCTTTCCCTTCAAAATGTGTTTTCGTTCCTCCATTGTCACAGGACCCACCTGTGACTAGCTGCCAGCTACTTTCACAGGTCTTGCAACTCCAACAACTCATTGAAACATTGCTGTCTTTTGCAGCCTGAATACCTCTCCACCAGCCCATGTAAGGCCCATCTCAAGCCTCAGTGCCACCCTTTTCCTGTTGTGCAGATGACTTCAGAATCAATGCCTCTAGGTGTACCCTCAGTAACACCAGTCATGCCCTAAAAATGTTGCTTCTCGAAGCCTGAGACTCCTATTTCTTCCTCAGTTCCCTTTTTGACCTGGCTTGTCCTGCCAAACTAATACCAGACAGAACTTGTAGGCACAGCAAGTCATCACAGTGGGTGACAGTTCTTGTCACAGGGATTAGAGTTTGCCAAGACATGAAGAGTTGGATCCATTGAATGGGAATGAGCAGCCTGAACATGGACCGTTTTCCTTCTCCTGTCCTTAGTGGAGCTGTAGTTACGCAGATGGCAGGAAGGGCGTTCATCTCTTGTGCCAGTGCAGAGAGTGGTGGTGTCACCCAAATCTATTCCTGGTTGGACCCTGAAGAGCAGCTGTGCTCAGAGCCCTGCGTGCAGTGTCCTAGCAGCCTGAGCCACACCGAGCTGCTGCTTTGGAATGGGTGTATTTGTCTCCTTGTTTTGAGTAGTATCTTCTTGGGTCAGGTCAATCACAGCATTTCATGACAATGCAAAGCATGAAGTGCAGGAATGTGACAACATTCATGGATTATTTCTTTTTTTTTTTTTTCTATTGGGCTCCAGGGAGAAGACGATTGTTTTAAAAACTAAAACTAAAACTGAGTCTTTCATGTCCTCTGAGCAGACCCATTTGAAAGTCTGGTTGCTGCCTATTAGAGATGAAATAACTCAGTCTGCAGCTTTCAAACAGGATGAAGTTAACTGAGCAGGTCTTTTATCTGTCTTTACAGTACTCAAGCCCATTTCAGATCCCCAATTTAAGCCACATTCTGTCCTGACAGAGACAAATGCCTACACTGAGTTCAGCACAGGATTATGTTTCTGTCACTGACATCAGCATGTATGAATTTTAGGGTAGAACTTGTCCAAAGGCTACAAGTGAGGACAGCTATTCCATATTTAGGTATTATGAATATCTCCTGACATTAAATACCTTTGCATATCAATTGTTTTTCATGAACAGGGCCAAAGTTTGGGGGTCACAATCGATAGTTAAACAATACTACAATCACCAGCCCATAATAAACTCGCAAAAAAGTTTCTAACATACATGTGACAACTACTTTATAGATTACTTTATACAACCTAAATAATTTGTTTTCAAAGCCTCTGAACACTGGCTAGAAAGAGGTCTCAACAGCCTTAAAATGTTAATTCCTCATCTTTTACATAACACACAATTGCAGTTATTTGGAAATGATGGTTTTGGATACACTAGTTAGTGATAACTTCTTATTTCAAAAATAATTACAGAGTTTCTGAATTATATGCATTGGCACCTGTTTAGCAGGGTTTATTTGACAAAAAACATTCCTCCTCTTGAATTCAAAAATGTTTAATGAACAGTGGGTGTTGCCTGAAGAAAATTGAAAATTATTGTAAAAGAATGATTTAACAGTAGCACTGGAAAAAACAGAGTAACAATGAGAAAACTTGTCTGGCAAACTAGCTTTACTGTCACTGCAAACTGGAGTACTCCTTTGGGCTTTATAGAATTGTGATGAATTACTTCAAATGACAAGCTGGGCACATGAAGTTTCCTCTCTCCCTCCCTTCCTCTCCCCCACTTCTTATGTAAGATAAGAAAAAGAAGAAATAAATAAAAGACAGAAAAAAAAACCCATTAAAAATCATTGTCTTAAGAAGTGATAATTACCAAAACTCTGAGATTCTGTTTAGTCCAAACATAGATTTTTGACCTCTTCCCCTAGAAGTCAAGGAATTGGACAACAGAAAATCAGAGTACCACATTTATCTGGCTGTGCAGCCAACATTTTATCATGTGAAAACATTAACATGTTTCAACATTAACATGTGAAAACAGTGTTAAAACTTGTCCCTGGAGGGCAAAACCAAGTTAAACTTAATTTTTAGGTGAAAGAAAACATAGCAGCCAACAACATGTAGGTACAGTAGATTTATCTGTCTAACCCAGCACAGGTACAGTAACCATAGCTGCTGGGATTGAAATGTTACCATCCTAAAGTCATTTCAGAGAAAAAAAAATCCCAAACAAGCTGGTAATTCTCTTCTATGCTATCCAGGTTTGGCAAATGTTAAACACAACACTTTTTTCATCTATTGCTTTTGGTGCAAAAGCAGGACAGTAGGCAGCATCACTTCTAGTGAAGGTTAAATATTCTTGTAGAAGGTTAAATATACAACCACATGCAGTAGAAGCACAAATGGCAGTTCCATCCCATTGTCTTATGGCCCTGGTGCTGACAAATGGTGCTGATTTACTCAGAAAAAAAGAGACAAAGGATGAAACTCTGGCCTAGTTTCATTTTGACTCAGGCCACAGGGCAAGCTCAATGGATCCTTTCAATTTGAGCATAGAACAGTCTCAGTTTGGAGTAATTTTTTTGGTTAGAAGTCAGGTGGGCCTAGAGGAAAAAGTCAAACCCTATCAGTAACGTGAAAAAATGCAAGCAGAAAATATGGCATATTTGTTCACATGTGTTTGTGTACAACAGGATGCCTAATGTTTTTGACAGAACCCAAAGGATTCCAGGCTGATAGTGATCCCACCTGAAACCAGAGGATCATCCACTGTCTGACTTTGCAACAAAACTGTCTGGGGGTGCTCATGCTCACCAGAACAATTCCCACACCTGTGGGAATAGTAACAAAGAGCTAAAGGCAGTTACTGCTCCAGCTAGATCTACATGAGAATTTCTGTCCCTGAGATAAAAATACGCATCTGTGAATATTCCAGGTTTAAGATGTTGTTACAGTATCCTTTCCTGAAGAAGGGTAATAGGAAATCAGAAAAAGGTAAAGAACAAGGAAGTTTTCTTTTGACTGCAGAATGCAATTCCTCATACAGATCCCTTGGGACATGTGATCAATCTGGGAAGGGGACGGGGGTTAAACAAGAGGCAAAAGATTCGGATTCATGGATCTGTTAGATTAAGACACATACAGAAGACCCATTCTAGGTGGAGGACATATACTTAGCATGGCTCTGCAAAACCTTGTATGCCAAAATAGCCATGGCTAGTCTGGTGCTAGGTCTGTAACTCAGCCAGATGTCAGGCTCTGTTTGATTTCACTGGAAGCTCCTCTTCTATACCCCTTACTTAACTTTAAGTTATGTGGAGCTCTTCCAAAGGCATTCTGCAGGTAGGGTAGTCCTGAGTTTACAGCCATTTTGGTGCACTTTCCAGACAACAGCCCTACTAGAACCTCAATTTTGGCGGTGTCATTGACAGATTTGCACTTGCAGTGTGCAGCATCATCATGAACAGTCCTCAGGAGGTGAGCAGGATAGCACAGGTGCAGGAAGGGTATTTTTACCCTTGGCATCAAATTCAGTAGCCTTTTTCTAAATTGTTTCTCTCTTCTTAACAGCAGATGAGAATAGAAGGAATGCATGGGGTTAAACAATGAAATAATTAGTTTATACCACCTAAAAGAAGTGGGGTTTTTTCTTTGCTTAAAATTTATCATTTTGTTTTGAACAGCGTCTGCTTGATATCTATGGTTTCAAGAAGGCTGTTCAACTTTGGAGAATTTGTTTGCCTAGCCGTACTATGTATCTTCATAAAGCCAGCAATGTAGCTGCAATTCAAGGCTCATTTTTCTTCCTCTCTTTGAAATATCTAGTTAGAAAGGAAATCACTCAGGAAGGAGTGCAACAAAAAGATTAATTATAGCAGAGCACTTACAATGCAATGGTAAGAATTGTGCTGGCCCTGTTGGATATTGATATGACTGGGAAGAAGAATGATCAGGAGGCCCACAGCGTTTCTTTGAGATCAGAGGCAGTACTCATCAAAGAAAGACCTCATCTGTACAAAGATCCCCCATGTGCTTCATTGCTTTTTTTTCTATGAAGACCCTGAACCTCACTGAATGACATGATCTCATTATATTGGAGATTGCTAATACTTGTAAGTGGGATTAACACAAAGGTTTAGCTAGACTGTACCAAACCACACAGATTGGACCCATGAGAATGATACAAAGGTATTGTAAAAACATTCTATATTCCAGACTACCTTACTCTGTAAATGGCATCAGAGAATGACATCAATTCCTATCTGTTAATTATCTGTGCCAGTGGTGGGAGAGGAATGTGGGACAGTGAGGAGCATGTGGTATATTAATTGATCAAGGACTTAAGTAGATTTGAGCTCTGATTAAGTCTGGTTAAGTCTGGTTCAATACCAGATTGATAGAGTATTCTGTAAAGAAAAAAGAAATCAAAATTTTTGAGAGCTACCTGAAAGCTGAGCACCAAAGCTAAAAAAGTAGCAGAATATACTCTCACCAGAGTGAAATGCATTCATGGGATACAAAAAGAAATTTTAATAGATGATTTTTACTGTGTTTCCTCTGTATGTATATATCTGTTTATATTCTAAAGTGCCAATCTTCTCAAAGCCAAACTTCATTTAAAAATGGGATAACATGCTTTTCACAGGCCTGGGCATTTGGGATTGCAGAGTAAAAAGAGTATGACTGAAATGCCAGCAAAAATTGTATGAAGAGTTGCACACTGTGCAAGGAGATTAGGCAGCCTTTATCCACACCAGTGAAATATCAAAACATCTCTTTCAGGTCTACAGTGCAGGTGTGACAACCAAAGAATCTGAATTATGCTGTCCTCCAGTCTCTTCTGTCACGCTCTTTTTCACACTTTGCACAAAGTAGATGGATCAGAGTTCACACCTCTGAAGAGCTTTGCTGAGATTGCAGAAACAAAGGTATTTGTTGGAATCCAATTCCCCAAATAATATGTGGCATTCCTTATCTCAGAGGGCATGTACCAGATGCTAACACATCATCCTGCAAGCAACAAGACACTGTCAGCAGCTGTTGAGACAATGAAGTGGTTGATTTTATTTCTCTGATAGCAATTTGGTTGCCTGGAGTAGCTCATTTCAGCCAGAGGTAGACCATGATGTTTGAATGGGGGGAATCTGATCATTAATGGTAATTTGCTTTGATCCTTATGAGTATAGAATTAGAGTGGGAGGTGTGTGTGCTTTAATTGCCTTCTAGCTTCGCCAAGGCAGACTAATATTGACTAATATTGATTAAGTGGGATGAAATCCTCTTCTAATTTTTTCTCCTAAGGAGAAAGCAAATTGGTTCATTCATTAGATGGCACACAGAAAAGAGGCCTGTTCCCAGAACGCCTCCTGCTCAGATATCAATAGCCACCCCACCCCCCTTATTGGAAACTCTTGTTTGTATGTGTCTCATTATGGTGAAACTGTTTCCCTAAAGAAAACCACTAATGGGGAGGTTTTAAGAGCCCTACTTGCAATATTTATAAAACAAGCGGTCTATGTCGGGCTGTTGATCACAGTCAGCTGTTCAGTGCCCTCATGTAGACTCTATAAACCCATTCTTGTGGCATGTCAAAGTCACAGGTCAACGGCTACACTGTGGACCCAGGGAAAGAAAATCAGCTAAGACACTGGCTTGCTAATTAGCAAATGCTACTTCAGGCTTATTGGCTTGAAATAAAGAGTCGTTAAAGTCGATTTAAACAAACCTTCAGACCACATTGGTTCTTTGTTTCTAGGCAGTAAGCTCTTGTAATCCTCTAAGGTCTTCCCCTCTAGTACGTTAAAATTCAACCTCCTAGAACAGGTCCTTTAACTGTGAGCACATCTGAGTATAGTGACCCTGTTGCCTTATTGATGATTGTGATGTGGGAAGCCAACAGAAGTAGAATGGGTCTAAAGAGTTCAAAATAATATTTACCCAACTTCCAAACTCATCAGAGGATGGCCCAGCTAAAAACCACCCGATATATAGAGTAGCAACCTGTACATATCATTTCCAAGAGCAGACTGGTTTTCACTTACAAGATAATGCTTCTGATACAGCCACACTAACACTGTTAGAGGTGATTCCAAGTTAATCTTCTTTGTGTCCCAGAATGCGATGGGTTTATTCCAAGAGAGGATTTTTTAGGGTTTTTTTAATTCAGGAAAAATTCTAGGGCAAAGTGATTGTTTCAGAATATCACCATTTATTTTGGAATAAAGTTTTCACTTACTCTGGGATGGCAATGTCATGCAATTTTGGTTCATTGACAATCCTATTTATTTTTATTTTAACAAGGAGATATTGATTCAGGAGGGAAGATTTCCAAGGCATCCCTACATTTTATGTGAACTTTAATTTTATTCCTCAGCAGTTCAGCATCAAGAAGTGCCTGTTTCTGCAGCTGAAAAACTGTGTGAACTGTTGTATTTGAAAACTGTTAACAGAAGGTTGGAGGTCACACATCAGTCTGAAAAAGCAAGGATGTCTTTAGTGGGTAAAGTGCAGGAACCCTCAGGGAACAGAATACACTCAAAATCCATACTCCAACGGAGCCTGTCATTGCTTTCTTATCAATTCCAGAAGGATCATAATTACATGTCTGAACAACACAGATTTATGGTAAGGTATTCTCAGTGTAACCACCGTTCAAAGGAAGAAATTTAGGGTACTTCATGTAACAGTTTGTTTACTCCTGAATATAAGTACAGGTTATTTTATTTTTGGTTGTTGTTTTTTTAAAAACCTCTTTGCTTATCAATCAAATTAAGATCTTGATAAACATACTACTTGGGGTTTTTTTCTCTATCAAATGCATCTTGGGATGCATATTTCTGAAAAGGATGTGTCTAGTATAAGTCTGGATTGCCACAAGTAGCAGAGAGTTGCAAGAATGTGGAATTATAGGGAGAATTTGTCATACTGTGGTGTTACAGTATCTTTCCACATTCACTTTAGTCTGTCTGTCTCACTGTAACATCCAGAGCCTTCAGCTGTTATGCTGATCCTTAGAAAGCTCGCAGTTCTCAGTAAGAGTAATGGAAGTGACAGTGACAGAGGAAAATGCAAAGATAAATGAAAACCCTGCACAGGAAGATTGTGTTAGAGAGTTAGGCGTATTATCTGTTATCATTAAAATAACTATGGTATACCCATTTATAATGTGACCAAAACCAAGCTAACTTGAAAGTAGAGTGTGATGACACACAGAAAATGGGATTTTCTGAAGTGTTCTCTGTGGTCAGAGTGAGGAGTTTTGATAATTCCAAATAATTTCTAATGGATGCTGAAATAAACCTAAAAGCAGTAATAAACGAGTTCTTTTCTCACTGGGATCCCTTCCAACCACATTTACACGTGTTTTTCTAAGTGATCAGTGATTTTGAGTACCCACTAAGAGAGAGTTAGGTGGCTTTTTTTTTTTTTCCCTTATGCTTTTGGAGAGTGAATGCTAAATGCCTGCCTGATACCAGCAGAAAAAGTGAGCAGGACAAAGAATAGTACCCAAAATTCTCTCTTTTTTCTGAAAACATGGGTGTGGGTGAACAAACACATCTTACAGCTTAGCCTGCACCCTAATGGTTTTGCCTAGCGATTTCTCCAACCAAGTTATGTGCAAGATCATCATGAATTCATTTCAAGATCCTCCTCCTCAAAACCCACTTCCCCAAAGAAAACCTATGAATTACCCTTCAGGACCTCAGGGATCTGCTTTGCTTTACATTTAGCTTTTAAACATTTTCCTTCAATCTTTCTTCTTACCAGCCCAACAGAATTGTCTCTGTTCACCTATTGCCCTCACCCTGACATTTCTGAGGCATGCTGTGGCTCTCATTACACCTGCTGGGCAGTAACTGGCCCAAACCATCCCTCATCCCTGAGTGGGTGTCAGAGCACTACAAAACTCAGTCGCTGTCAGAACTGGGGGCCACACCTTTCTGTGGAGGTTGGGGATTGTTTCTGTGCATGGGGAGTGCAGACGCTCTGCCTCGCTGCCCCATTTCCATGCTTGTGACCTAGTGTTTGGAGAGTTGATTGTCCTGAGACCTGATTACTCTTTTCACTGATCTGTTATAGTTTTTATATTTAAATAGCTTTTTTATTTTAGGTTGGGTTTTTTGGGGAGTTTATTTTAGTTTGGTTTTTTGGGTTTTGTTGGGTTTTTTGGGCACAGCAAGTCCTATCCCCGCTTCTTGTTAATATCAACCATCAACCTTTGGCCCTGGCATTGCCTTTCCTTTTTGCTCTGCAGGTGGGGGAATGCAAAGTAGAGCCAGGTGGAGACCAAACCTGGTAAAGGAGATGGACACCTAATAAATGTAGGTGGAATTTGAGCAGCTGGTCCAAAATGTTCACCCAGAACCTCTGCTCATCTTCATCTTCACTCCTCACTACCACCCAGTATGAAACACATGAGTTTCCTTTATTTTTTACATTCAGCACTCAAACAGGCTCTATACAAAGTGTGGTTATAGCTGCCACTTTCCCCCCAAATGCAACAGAAAAATGAGAAGTCTTCAACCCTTCTCTCTTTTATAATACCCCATGTGGTCAGAGTGCTCACCCAGAAATGGCAGAATCAGTTCACTTATCTCCTCCACTCAGAACCTATTTCTGTTAGTGTGGTCCCCCAGCAGGGAGAAAGGCAAGCTGTTTCCCAGGTCTGCTCTGAAAGGTTCTGCTGTGGTTTATGTCCTGTGGATGTGGGGGCAGAGGCGGTGGCTTTCCCCTGCAAGTAGCTCACAGTGCTGGGTGCTACATCTGTAGGTGCCCGTCGCACATCCCTTATGCTCCCCAGCAGAGCGGGCACTCAGCACCGCATTTTTCAGGGCAGGTCGTTCCAGACCTGGGCATTACAACACCTGGTTTAAGATGTCCAAAGCCAAAATAAGGGACTTGCAGAAGATTGACTACCTGACCCTCTTTCACACTGATGCCTGATGAGCTGAATCACCAGAAGCTAATTTGGGCTATTAGGTGAAATTAATAAATAAAGAATAGGTCAAATCTAGCCAACCAAGTTTGAGTTTTGGTAGTAGCGCTGGCAGATGCTGACATTATCTATGTTCTCTGCACACTGGGTACCCCATGGGACTATGGCACAGGGGGAATTCTGCTTCTTTTCATTCCCCAGCTGTTGTCCTTCCACAAATATTGTAATTTCTCTGTCCCTCCCACATCCCTGCAATTTCTTAGCAATTATTTCTGAGACACCTCTGTGGCTTTCTTCCTGTTTTTACAGTTGTTGTTTATCCTCACTTTCAAATCTTCATTGATCCAACAGCCCAGAATGAGAACTTTCAGTCATTGTTGTTAAAAGGGAAATTAAGTTTAAAAAATTAAGAGTTTTTCCTGACACACCCTAAATACTTAAATAACACTGAGGGACCCAGGGTGCAGAATATATTAAACAAAAAGGATCACCTTCAAAGGGACAAAACACAGGGTTCTCAAGGCTTTGGTTAGTACTTATCAGTAAAGAGAAGTCTTCTCTGCTCCAGAGGATCACAGCCTCCCTCTGATGGCACTGTAATGGAAGGGCCTGGCCCAAGGTGTGTTGCTGTGGCATAAGCAATAATGATGGAAACGAGTGATTATTTTAACAGCCTCTCCCAATACGATTAGCTGCATCCACCTCTGGCTTTCTACTCTCATTTCACAAGAGGAATGCTTCGGTGCTGTGCCTGTGAGTGAAAGGCTTGTGTTTCAGAAAGGACATCTAGTGCCTGTTGCCAGAAGAAATAATAAAGATGACAGGCTTTCCCATATGAAGGCGCACTCCTGTCATGTTTTTATAATCATTGCTTTATTTAAAAAGGGAATAACCCTCCTCCTCCCACTCAGCATGGCTGCAGGATCAGATGCTCGTATTAAAAGCTGTGTTACTCATTTTGGGTTGTTTTTTTCCCCCTCCATCTCCTCGAACATGAAATCTACACGGGGCTCTGAATTTTGAAAAACAAAATGTTGTAGTAAATCAAAAATGATCTTTTGTTCTTCTCATTAAAAACCACATCGAGCACCTGCATTCCCAGTCCCTTCCGAGCGCGGGGAGAGCAGGTGTACCTGTGTGGGGCCACAGAGCTGCGGGCAAGCGTCCGGCTGGGCTGCAGCTGGGGTGCAGGAGTCAGTTTGTAACATACCCGGACTGTGACTGCATCTCATTTTCCCATAGTGATGTTTTGCTCTCCAGACACACAGGGGAGAGGTTCTCCAGGACAGAAGGGCCACTGTCTATGCCAATTGCCTCTTGTCAGAGGCAGCCTTTGCTCCTTTTTTTCTTTAGCCCTCCTCCTTCTAGTGCAGACTCAAAGCCTGCTGTATTGGAGGCGGCATTTCCATGGCTTCGGGGAGCTTAGGTCTGGCTCTGCACAGGTAGAGGCAGAATTCCCTGCCGTGACTTTTATTACTATTATTGTTATGAAACACTGGTTATTTAGTTTATTTTTCTGGAAGAGCTCTGCTGGGGTGGCGGAGGTCTGTCGCTCAACCCTGATTTCTCTGATCAGCAGAAGCCCTTACTGCATGACCTAGCTATTGCTATTCTTTCTGTCATCACTTATTTATTTACTCTTTTTTTGTGTTTAGTCACAGGATGGAGATGTGTAGGAATAATCAAACACTCTCTATCGGTGAAAGCTGTTCCTGCAGGAAGGTGAACCTCTTTCCAAGAAGAAAAGGAAGGTATTGCCAGCATCAAAGTGTATGCTGGACAGGGGACTTTGAGTGAGAGCAAGATGTTCCCCATCTCCATTTCATCCAGCTTTGTGTGTATGTGCGTGTGTATGAGAGAGGCAGGCTGAAGCCAGCCTGCTCCTCTGTGCTAGTGCGACTGAGGGCAGCAGGAGGTCAGCCCAGCTTTTTCCTTTGCTGAAATGGGCTCTGCCACGGCAGTAAGCAAGGTAGAGCTGGGTTTCACTGCTCTCCTGTCTTCTTCAGTATCGTTTTGACTAAAGACTACTCTCAGGCTGCAGAGAAGCCAGGGAAGGAGCCTGAGCAAGGAGGCAGGGGTGGAAGAGGAGGGCTTTCTTGCAGATTCCCCTCCCTCCCTGCAGACTGAAATAATCCACAGGAGTGTCTGATTTCATACATTTGCCTAGCCATGAAGCGTTCTCCAGAAATCCAGTTCTGATTAAAAAATACAAAGAACTACTTTTATTAAGTGCTAGAGAAATACTTTATTATTGCTGACGCCCAGGTAATTGAAGCCATCTGAAACGTGTACTGCATTGGTTGCAAGAAATATCTCTCGTTCCCCCATGTCCCTCGTACATGAGATGACATTGTGATGGCTTCAAAAGCATGTGTCTGTCTTGTCCTATCACGAGTAAAACTAAACACAGAAGTTTTTTCTTTCCATGAGTGGAAACAGTCAGATTGCTTCTTGGCTTACCCATGTTTGCTATTAACACGTACATAGGCCGGAGTCCAGAAAGGGTATCTGCGCTCAGAGAAATCCTACAACTTGAACAGTCCCACCCTATTTCTAAATGATCAAAAGTTTTACTTTGTTTTAAGCAAAACGACCAAAGACTTTACTTACTGGCACCTGCCAAAAATTGCAGTTCTGTTTCTCATGCTCAGACTGCTCTGTATATCACCTTCGAAGCAAAAAGGAAAAGAGGTTTATTCCTCAAGCACAAGGTATAGGCAATGTGAAGTAAAGAAGGCAAGTTAAAAGGGTTTTCTATTTACTAAGCTATTAGAAAAGAAAATCTGTCTGTCTATCTATCTATCCACTCATCTCATTCTCTCAGTGTTTTGAGGCACTTTGATTTTACCCTGCTAAAGCAAAGCCAGATCAGCTTTAAAGAATTAAATATAAGGAAATAAATATAAGAACTTAAATATAGGTAAAGCTACGCAGTTTGAGCTGCAAACAAAGCAAATGAAAAACCACAAGGTTAAGTGCAAAAAAAAAAAAGTATCTAAAATAATTTCAAAGCAGATGTTTTAAAATTGCCATGACAGCAGCCTTTCAACTGTGTGCTGAAGAAACAGGAAAGTTACTAATGATGCTCCTGCTATTTCTGCCGTCAGAGCCTAGAGTTCTGGCATGAACTTCAAAGGGAATGGTGCTCACACCTTCTATTTGCAATATAAAGCTCTCTTCATGATCAGTCTACAAAGCAACAGGTAACGATGCTCTTTCATGTGGACCAGAAGATATGCAAAGGAAAACTTCCTGCTGCGGTGAGCTTAACTCAGATTCCTCTGCCCGGGTGGGGAAAGGCTCTTTTCTGGATCTTATGTGCAGCTGCTGCATACAAAGCTGCTTGTTCAAGCCATGGCTGGGAGCAGGATGATGTGTTCTCAGCAGGCCAGCTGTTTAGCTGGTGCGAATGGCTTCATCTCCCTGGCATCAATGGAGATTCAGCCATTTATCCCAGCAGAGGATTCCAGCTAGTGTATTCGATCCCCCTCAAAGAAGGTGTAGGGTGGCTGGTCCAGCAAAATCTGAACTGACTTTAAGCTCCTTTATCACAGCAGTTTCAGAGGTGAAACTCCTACTGTTTTACCCAGCTGTTTGCTATGCAGCATCTGTGGGACTGGAACCAGCAAGAGCGTGGCACGGACATCAGCATCAGGGGCAAGGCAGATATGTGTTTCCTTCCTGGGTACTGAGCTGCCACAATTACACTCCAGTCATGCCTGAGCTCGAAGCTGTTTTGGAGCTACATTGTGAGCACGTTCGAGTGCTCAGTGACCCCAAGGTTGTGGTGGCCTCTGTGGAGAGCATTTGTCCATCGGGTAATGGTGCTGCATGACACACCTGCCCATTTAAAACCTGAAAGACCTTATTTATGCATTCAATGGAGATGAAGTAACGAGTGAAATCCATGAAAAACCTATTTTTTGCTGAACTTCTGCTTTTGCATGAGAAAATTACTGTAAAATTGCTGTATTTTTGGAAAATTGTCTCCTACTCAAAAAACTGAATAATTTTTTTCAGTTTTGTGTGAGATGTTTTCACGGAAACTTTTGAAGCAGATAGTCATTTTTTCTGGCTTTATTTTTATTCCACTTGGGCAATTATTGATCACATGGCCTAGCTTACTGTTCTCTGATTCTCTTGCATCAAGAAAGGGAAGAGAAACCATGGTGACTTTCTTTTTTTGCAAGGGTAAGTTATATTGTGAATCTTTCTGCCAGATAACAAGGTGGTAATGAACTCCCCCTTTTAAATAGTCAAAGAAAAGTGGGACCTGACTGATGTGAATCACAATTGACTGTATATTTCCTTTTCATTATCAATACACACTAGGCTAGATGAGCATCTGATGTTTCACATTTACATAACATACACCTTTTCATAGTCTATAGCTATCTGGCTCCATTTTCCCATCTCAGGTATGTGTGCTGCACACTTTAATATTTTTAGCATCCCCTTGCTTTAATCTGACAAGACTGGTTTTCCCTGAGAGTACTTCCACTACCCTCTTTCTTCTTTCTGTGCCAAGTTCCTTACACTGAGTACCATGGGCAACATTTCACTAAACATGTGCACTTTCTCATGCAACACAGAGGAGTATTTGCTGCCCCAGGACTTGCTTCATTGTCAGGACAGGAGAGAAATCCTGCATTTTCAGAGAGTTATAGTTATCAAAGGAAGCACAGACAGTTGCAGAGGAAGCAGATGTAACATCAGAGACCTGTCTTTCTGCTAAGATGTCCCAGAAATGCCAAAAGCTGTGGGGCGTAAAGAAATCCTTGCTTACATCTGAAAATGAATAACAAACTGTTAGGGGCTGCGGGTTCCCATTGAGTTCAAAGGTTGGAGAGTGCCACTGCCTTGCAAAACTGCTGCTACAAAAGGTCTTTCAGTAAAGGTTCCATGCAATGTAAGAGGTATTTCAGATTGATCTTGTGTGACAGCATGCCTGTGGGATCTGTGAGATGCAGTCATGAACTGGTTCCCTGGGATGCACCAGTCTTGCACATCCCCACTGGAAACAGTGGGCTATCGTATGTTTTTTTATGGCTCTGAGCATATTGAAGACAAGCCACAGTGCACAAGCACTAAACCATGCAGGAATGAACCTGGGCCATTAGGCACAGAGTTG
Source organism: Hypotaenidia okinawae (assembly GCA_027925045.1). Taxonomy (NCBI): domain Eukaryota; kingdom Metazoa; phylum Chordata; class Aves; order Gruiformes; family Rallidae; genus Hypotaenidia; species Hypotaenidia okinawae. Next base: position 148,894,111 of record BSDF01000001.1, read on the forward strand.
GCGAGTGCTGTGAACATCAAGCTAGGAGGCTGTTCTTCTCTTTTCTTTAGTGATAATAAATGCTGAGTGCAACATCTGTCAATGGGAAATGAAAGAAGTCTATGACAGTGTAGCTAATAACCCTCTAGTCAGTATGCTGGAGGTAGGAAGGTCATAGCCACATCTGTGGTCTAAATCAGGCAGAGGAGGGATCCCACATACTCACATAAAATGGGAAAGAGAAGCATTTGGCATCTATCAGTCAGTCAACTTTCTTCATGTGAACAGGAACATCAGATTTTGTAAAAAGCAGGCTGTTGAGTGTGCAGGATGGAGGCTACTGTATTTCCCTTGGCCTAACTCATCAGCATGGTGGCAAGGAAGGGTTCACTCACATCCAGAGACAACCAAATACACTGACTGATGAGTCTGAAAAGTGCTGCTTTTTCTTTTCATGCACATGATCTTCTGTCTCCAAATGCATGGTTTTCCATACGAAAGAAAAATGCTTTCACATCCAATTCATGTTGACTAGTTTCCCATCATACTTAATATTGTATTGCATGCTAGATTTCCCTGAAATATTTAATCCCTTTCTTTCTCAGACCTTGAATTGTTACTCTCTTTCTTCTTCCTTGCAAGAACATAGTTGTCTGTTTCTGGCTTCTCCCCATCCTTCTTCATAGATGTGGAGACAAAGGATCCATTTCTGGAGATAGCACACTGTCTAGAAAAACCTTTTTTGTCAATAAATTACTCTTTTCTTCTCAAAGAATATTTCTATATCCCTTACTGACCTCTTACTCCTGGTGTGCTTGAAACATTTATTAGTTCTCTCACCATCTTCCCCCCCACACTCCCCTCCCCTGCCCCGATCTTTGTGATTTTCCACATGGTTTCTCATATTCTTTCTTCATTTTATTCTTACCATCTTTGTACTCTATGGCCAGATATTGCTACTGTCTGTGGCCAATAGCTGAGGTCACTAGATAAATGTCAATATTTGGCAGAGTTGATATATATGTCTCTATTTTTGCTACAGGAGTATCAGTCAGAGGTCAGAGCTCCGAAGTGTTCCCATAGCTTCAGCTCCAGTTCTTGCCCTGAGCAGACAAAGAGTGGCAACATACGCATAATACTTAACTTGTCTTTGCTGGAGTGACTTTCAGTCTAAGCATGAAGGAAAGTCAGATAAGTATATATCAACTTGATTTTTATCTGATCCAAACCGTATGCTTGTGGATTGGTTATCAGCAGTGCAGTAATGCAAATAGCATGATGTCACACACGCTGCAGATCAGGCTCAGGAAATGTTTGGTTTCATATATCCATGGAAGAGTACTGGTGGATTTTAGCAAACATGGCATGTCTTAATTCCTAACTATACCTTAAAGTAAGGCTGCAAAATCAGAAAGTCTGCCTTAGCTCTTCTTAGGGTCGATAAGTACAAATGTTCACACAAGGATCAGCCTCCAAAAGGAAGTAAATTCTTGTACCTTCATCAGAAATTTAAAAAGAAAGCTATGACATTTTTTTACTTTGCTTGCATTAACGTTAATAGCAATTTTGCAGATGTGCTTCAAATCAAGAAGAATTTCTGGTGCTAACGGTTTCAGTACTACTAGATTTGTTGTAAGTAATTCATTTGCACTGCATGTTCCCATATCATCATAAGCTTTCTTACAAGGAAATAGCTGAATGTTGCTCTTGCAAAAGGGGAAAAAAAAGAGTTGGTCAAAGGTTATCGCAGTGTTAAAACTAAACAGATAAAATCCCCTTGGCTTTTAATATCAGGAAATTGTGTACATTTTGCTTGTTTTAGTGTTCCCCTCTGGAATGCTTCCACAGGCATAACAGCCAAATGTTGCCAATGCCAACAAGACTGGCAAGGTCCGTGTTCATATTTAGGAGGCTTTGTGGGAAATACGGGAAAGTTTGAAGGTCCTGATAAAACCGTTCCAGAGCTCAAGCACCCAACTCCGTGGTTTTGCCAGCAAGATATTGGAACACTCCACTGATTCCAGTCACATTTTTCCAGTTTGGAGGAGACAATGAGGCCTAGTCCACCCATCCAACAGACTGGATTCAGCTCTGCATGTGCTGCTGCTCTGGTCTGGCAGAACACCTTCACCAGCAGGTTTGGTGCTCTGAAACATCTTATTGTGTTTCTTATTCACTACACTGTGGGCTTAGCTTAACACTAGTAGACAAGCAACATGGCTACACAGCCACCCACTCACCCTTTTCCTCTGGGTACTGAGAAGCCAAGGCTCCCTGTAATGTTTAAAAGGTAACTGGATCTGAATTGGGGGGAAATGATAATAAATGTGGTAGGACCAATATGCAAATTCAGGCAAATATAGGAGGAATATTACATGTCTGGCTGTAATTTTAATAAAAAGCAAAGTAGTTTTTAGTGCCACTATTTTCAAGTAGCTGGAAATTATTTTTTTTTTATTGTTTTCAAGTGTTGGTGTTTCAACAAGGGAAAAAAGCAGGTATCATGAATTGTGAAAGGGAGAAAAAATCCTGGGGGATTTTGATTGAGCAATACACTGGAGAGCAGAGGCATGATGGATAATGTTGGTAAACATTAATCTGCTAAGATAATAAATTGTATAAATAATAGAATACATTTTAAACTCTGAGAAGCCACATGAAGGGTCATGAGGAGAACAGTTATGCATAGTTTAGAGAAAAGATTATTTAGGATTAAAAGAAAAAGGGAATGGATAATAATTTGAAAACAACATTTATCTTACAATAATAACCTCGAGAAGCGAAAGAACTGCCTGTCTAGCTTAGTTGAGCCTTTTCCTCCATAACATCTGAGCAAATCTGTCATTAAAAGTAGTGAAGATTTCACTGGGGTTTTCTGGTGCATGTGAAACCAAACATACAAAGATCTCCAGCAAGAAGTTATCTGATCTATTATACTACAAGGGGGAATAAATGAAAGAAATGAAATCGGTACAATAGGAAGAAGACTGGATATCTAAAAAGATTTTTATTCTGCCTTTCTAAGGAAACTAGACTTATCTGACAATTCAGCCTGTGTTCTTTTGTGTCTGTCAGCCCAAATCATGATTATAGAATGTGTTGACTAATTTCAACTTAATGGGAAGAAAAGTAGAATTATCACAGATACTGTGTTAGTGCCAGAGACAGAGTATTTGAACTGCCACCAAGCATAACTCTACTACTAGACACTAAGAATGCACAACCAACAGGAAAGTATGGATGAAAGCCAGAGGTAACCCCCTCCCATGCAAGTTCTTTTGTTCACAGTGCTTCTGGTAAGCAGGACATTTCTTTTGTAAATTTGAAGCAAAAAGACGGCTCTACCTCAACATGAGATCCAGAATGGATCCATGCTCACTGGTTAGCAAGAAAACCACAGACAAGATAGTTAGATGTTGATACTTTCCCTTTATAGTGTCTGAGTTTGTTTCTCAGGATGCTCAATTTTGCTTCTCCAGGAATTCCTGGGGACAAATTCATTATGGAGAAATAGAGAAACTGGATAATTCTATATTCTGTCTGAAAAGAGGAAAATAAACCCCACAATGATCACAGTCATAGAAATAGCGTTGTAATGTGACTTATTCCTACTTCACAGAGACACACCTGAATGTTTTACAACAAAGCTGATCATACTAGGGCATCAGTAAGTGGAGCGAAATGGTCAGCAGTGAAATTTAAGAGCTTCAGTTACAATATTTTAAAATGTTCTTATGCCTACTCTGTTTCCCTATGAAGAGAGAAAGTACAAACATTGATCCTGAGATCCAGCCACAAAGATTTTTTAAAATTACAAGTTTTTAAAAAAACCAAACCCACATCACTTGGGGTTTTGATAGTAGCTATCAGAAAGCAATCTCTCTTAGCAAGCTTCCTGAGTCTTTCTTACTCCGCACTGATGGAAATTGTGTTTTGACAGGTTCAGAATTCAGAGAAACAAGTTGAGAAGGACCTGACCAGATGACAGCAGCAAACCGAGTGGAGCAGCATGAAAGCAAAATTAAGCAGTGACCATTAGCAGAGGAGAACTAACTCTACTGTGGCCATAAAAAAGCTTTCCTACCACAGCTCAGTTGATATGTGCCAGTCCTCAACAGCAGGTCATTGGACTTTCAAAATTTCTCCAAACCACAGAGTGAAAAGAAGACATGCAGCATGGAAGTTGGTGTATCTGAGGTATGCATGGGAGCTCCAGGGAGCAGGACTTCTCCGAGGCTGTGAGGGATAGGGTTACATTTTATATGGGAATTGTACCGGAAGCAAAAGACAATGCATCTGAATTGTAAATCTTTTCGAAGTCCCTATCAAAAAAGAGGAAATCTGATTCTTTTTTGTAAATCAAAGTTGAGCTTCACTGCATTTCTTACCCTCAGGAGCTCATTAGTTGCTATGGAGAGCTCTACACAAATACAATATTGCATGTATGGGAAGTAAGCACCTAGCTGACAGAAAAGTCTTGGAGAATACAAACATAAATTTCACAGGAGGTCAGAAGGAGTTGTTAATTTAGGTGAATGATGACTGCTATAAATATGTAGTGCAGCTTTCAAAAATTAAAGTGTAAGATTTATTAAAATGTGACGTGCTGATAATAGGTTTGGCTTGCAAGATAAGGCTGCCATTCATATCACCTTTTTTTCATTTATCACAGCTGCATTAAAACAATGTGTCACACAAATAACATTAAAAATGCATCAGCTTTAGCAAAATTATTAATTACTATTTTGTGCGTATCAACAGAACAATTTAATTGTCCATTTTTCAAGATTCAAAGACTTGCTTTTTTGGGAATCATCAAAGATCATATTCTTAGTTTAGAAAACTGCACACACCCCAACCCCCTCAAGCACAGAAATATCCAGGGTCACTCTTTATCTTCTTTTACCACAGTGATCTTTCTGATTTCCACCGTGATTAATGTGAGCCGAGGTTATTGTCATCATGAAGTGTTTTCAGCATTTCCTGGAAGGCAAACATTTCCCTGTGTGGGCTATTGTGTTCCCATCACCTTATGGTAAAACTTGTGGAAAATTCAGGTCTGGAACCTCAACAGAACAATAACATCTGTAAGTAAAGTATTGCTCGAGGTTTAGCAGATAAATCAATTAGTGACTGGACAAGAGCTCTTTGTGGAATGTTAATCATTTTCATAGTTAATCCTAGTGCCCTGATGGCTAAGAAAGCAAATGGAATCTTGGGGTGCATTAAAAGGAGCGTGGCCAGCAGGTCAAAGGAGGCGATCCTCCCCCTCTACTCTGCCCTGATCAGGCCCCACCTGGAGTATTGTGTCCAGCTCTGGGCTCCCTGGTACAAAAAGACAGGGATCTCCTGGAAAGAGTCCAGCGGAGGGCTACAAAAATGATTAAGGGCCTGGAGCATCTCCCCTGTGAGGAAAGGCTGAATGAACTGGGGCTGTTCAGCCTCGAGAAAAAAACACTGAGAGGGGATCTAATTAGTCTTTATAAATATCTGAAGTGTGGGAGACAGAGGGAATTGGCCAGCCTCTTTTCAGTGGTCTGTGGGGACAGGACAAGGGGCAATGGCCTCAAGTTGGAGCACAGGAAGTTCTGCACCAACATGGGGAAGAACTTTTTCACAGTGAGGGTGACAGAGCTCTGGGACAGGCTGCTCAGGGAGGTTGTGGAGTCTCCTTCTCTGGAGATATTCAAGACCTGTCTGGGCAGCTAACTGTGTGACCTGTCCTGGGGAACCTGCTTTGGCAGGGGGTTGGACTTGACGATGTTTGGAGGTCCCTTCCAGCCCCTACGATTCTGTGATTCTTTGATATGATGGACAGATGAGTGGTAAAGTTTTCACAAGTAGCTCATATTAGTTACTTAGGACTGGGGAACAGTTTAGTTTAAAAAGCTCAGAATAAAGACAAGGATGCTTTCCTTAACTAGAATAAAGCAATCACCTGCCTTTTCTGAAGATTGCCTGTAGATAGCACAGGCAGAAATGCAGAGACAAGATGGTACAGATGGCACATATTTCAAGTGTGGTGCCTCCACTCAAAATCAAATCATCAAAATATTTCTTGCCCATAAACTTGTTTCCAGATGCAACCTGAACAGCTCTCCAAAGAATATATTTCTCCATCAGCTGGTCGCCTGGGTGATACTGTAACCAAAATATTTCCTATCTGGAACTATGTGACACTGACATTTTTCACGGTGGGCATACTTGGCCTGTTTTCAAATTTCTGCAAACACAGCTTTGCATCTTCTCAGCTTTGCTTTGCAGTTCAAATTCAGCAAGCCTGATTTCCTGAGTAAGGCCTGAGCTCATTGTCAGTTGAGGTGACCTGGAGTTTTCTAGCCTTTTGGCTGCTCATTCTCTCAGGTTCTCACCTACCTTACGTGGTGAAACAATTAAAAGCTGAGGATAACGATGACATGGGTGACTGTAAAAATAGCTGCACTTGTTAGTCAAAAGGTCTCTTTAGCCTGGTATTACAACAGTGGCCAGAGTGGATGCTTAGAAAGAACATCATTTAACAGACTAATGTAAATCAGATGTAGTGAATGAGTGCAGCCATCTGACTTTTGAGTTTATTGGGATTTCTGAAATCTATCTATTCCTTGTGTTTCCTACACAGTAGCACAAACTTTAAACTTTTTCTGTCACGAAATCCACGGACGTTACAATGACACTGACACACTCAAGGGGGTTCTGGCAGCCCAGTAGTCAAGGAGTTTGCTTTGACTATGTAGGAAAAGAAGGCAAAAGAATCATAGAATCATAGAATTGTAGGGGTTGGAAGGGACCTCGAGAGATCATCAGGTCCAACCCCCCTGCCGAAGCAGGCTCCCTAGGACATTTCACTGAGATAGGCATCCAGCCTAAAGAACCATAACAAAAGTTCTATAGCACTTTAAATTTGTTCAGATAGCATATATTTTCAAAAGGTGAGTTACAGAGATGACTGATGAAATTAATCTGAAATGCAGGGGGAATTTTCTTTTGATGTCCTGCTAAAATAATGTAACTGTCTGAGTACTGCCAAACACTATTTTAAAATAAATATATAGGGTGACCATATATGGCCTCTATTCCATGCTACATTTCTCCAAATGTAAATTGAGCTGTGGATGGTACTTTGCAGCACATGAGCACTTATACTGATATTAAAGAAGTTATTTTCAACAAAACCCTGTAATTTTCTCAATTGCCACTCATATTTGGGGGAATAGCAATAGAATCACTTATTTGAAACTTTGTTGTTTGTGCCTTCCTCCCTTCTAGGTGCGGGGGGAGGCAGAGGAGTCTTTTTGAAGTACAGCATCAAAACAGGAGGCAAAATGCATCACATACCAAAAGCTTAGAATAAAGCAACATAATGAGGACTGTGTAGTCAGGCTGCTCTGCGCTCCAGATCCTTGTCAGATCTGTCTACGTCTCTTCTTAACTTTTACTGATGCCGTACATATCAATACTGGAAAATGATTATTTAGATAGCACTGTAAGCACTTCCAGCTACTTGAGCAATGTGTCATCCGTCATTGTGACTGCTTGCTTGAAACTTCTGACATTTACATAATTATTTTTGTGGGGTGAGAGGGGGGGAATGCCATTTTTTTTGTTTTAGAAATATTTTCTCTGTCTCTAGCACCTCATTAACCTGATTAGGGATTCTCATACCTCTACTTTCACTGCAAAACTGAATTCACAAATGCTCTGGTGCCTCACACAGGAGATAATTAGAGATCCTTTTTGAGTTTGCCCACCCTAAACTGCAGAATATAACTAATTAGAAGGATAAAAAGAGGATTTCAAATCCTCAAAAATGAATTAAGAATAATATGAATATCTGCAGTGGTGATCAGGGTCTTGGTTAGTTTCAGACAGTGTGTGTTTACCACCATAATGGAAATAATTCAGTTTCTCTAGGATGGGCAGAATTACAAGATACAAAAGTTGCCTTGTATTGGAAAAAAATATTTCCATGTGGAAATAGTAGAAAAAGAAACTAGTAAGCGATAACCTTAATGTCAATGCAACAGTGCAAGTAGCTTTATCAGTCCATAAAAGAATAACACAAAAGAAGAATCAGATTTTTTTTTTCTGTCAGAACTATATATCTAAAACACTGAAAGGTATAACAAGGTTAGTTCATATTTTAATTTCTTGAAACTTACTTTCCATTTTGGATGTATAGTGGTTTTCTCTTTAGTCCTTTCACCAGATAGTACCTGAATGATGTTTCCCCACTGCTATTTTCCACTGCCATTGAAGGCAGCAACTGATTTCCAAAGAAGAAAATCCAGGACAGTTCCCAGTGTGGTTCACACCTGCAACTGGAGAAAGCAAGTATTGCAGTGTGGTGGCCAGGAAGTACTGCTGAAGCCTGAGCTAGCAAAGAAACGATAGCCTTGTTTGCAATTGCTCCGGGTTTCTTCCTGAGCTCACTTTAAAACTGCATAACTCTGGTTATCCCTCCTTTTCCATACCCCTAAGTAGGCGGTGGGCTGGTGGGGACAGTCTGAGTGCCAGGACTGAGTTACGTGAAGCCACACATCAAGACCTCTGATAAAACCATGGTCAGGATTGCACTACAGACATCTAGATGCAAACAGTCTGAAACACGTTGTGTCTAACTGTGCTCTGGCTGAATTGCACTACCTTGCAGCCAGCTGTCCTTCCCAGTAGCAAGCATATCGTTTCTCCAGTGTGGTTGGCTCCTGTGCAGCCAGTAAATGTGTTTAACGGGAGTGCTGCTAAACTTCTGCTTGCTTACAGGAAAGAGATTCCAACCTCTCTGTGGTTTTGTTTCAGTGTCTTTCCATTAGCACTGAAGTGGCCACGACAAGTTCCCTCCTCGATACACGGTGCTGATACCTGCTGGGTGAAACTCAAGACTCTTCCAGCTGGTGAGTGTTTGTCGTTCACGTCCTTTATTCCCACTGCTGGCACAGGAATCTTTGTGTTGTGATTTCAAGGTTTATTTTATTTTTAGGTTTAGTTAACTCAGGAGGTGAACATAAAGATTTTTTTTTCCTTTTTCCTCTTACTTGTGAATCTGATTATCTCAGAAAATATCATGCAAAGTGTACTGGTAGACTCCCTTACTATGGATTGAAGTATTCAAGATCCGAAGTTTTCCATGGCCTCAGGGTAATCAGGAATTAAACATGGTATCACTGTCTCTCTGACATATTTTCCCTGAGGATACTGTAGATTTAACACATGGGTACTTTATTTGCAACAGTGCTGTTTCTGCCTGGATGGACTTCTGTTCAGGCTCCTTTTGGTGACCAGTACCAGATACTGTGAGCTCCACTCTATTCAACATCCCATGTGTATTTTCTGCCATATTACTGACATTTTATGACATCCTATTGTGGCAATCTCTTTTCAAATTAAAAAAAATCCCACCACATGGAGCTATTTCATCTCCATAATCCCAGTGCCTTTTGTATAGCTGGTGGTGCTCAGGCTATTTCTTGTTATCCCCAGACTAAGATAACTCTCTCAGGCTGCTGTGAAGTTGGGTCATTTTACATTTCTTGCTCAAATTTGTCGAATTTTGTATCAGTAATAGGTAGCACTTTAATCACATTTGTTCAAACTCCTCTTCTTGCTTCTTGTAGCTTCTTGCTTTCAGTGTTTATCAGTAGTCTTGAAAGCATGTCTGATATAAGACATGTCTCTTTACTGGGACACTATCTCAGTTTAATGAGGAGTTTTGCAATTTCGTGATCATTTTCTGAAGACTAGGTAGTGCTTTGCACAATGATTTCTGTAATATGGCTTCTGAGGTTTCACAGCTTGCATCTTCTCTGACCTATTTCTCTCTATAAACATATTTATGCAACTGCTCACAAAAAAGAATGGCTGCTGAGGTCTATTTTCCAGGCTGAGGATTGCACATTTGTGTTAAAGCTGGTGTTTTCGAAGAACACACATCCAGGGCAGGGCATGTTGGATACAGGCTGCATTAGTTTTTTGTGGCTCCATACAAATGGGAATTGGCAGCTGCCATTGCCTTCAGTGGGCTGTTTCACCTCCTGGCTCATTGCTAGAGATTTCTCCCACTTCCTACCCAACACAGCACCCCTGTGCTTTCTGGATGACTTTTGGAAAGGCTGAGCCTTTCCAGGGACTCGGATTTTCAGGGTGGGAGTGTCTTGCTCAGTTTGACTCTGTATCAGGCTACTGCATTTTGTAATTACAGAAAAGGAAACTGGCAAAACTTCAACAAAAGTCTTCATAAATATTCTTCTTGTTCATTTTCTGTGCTTCCCCTCAGTCTCTGAGACTCAGTTTAGTCTTATCATATGGTCAGTTCAAGAGATTCCCTTTTGTTCCCTCAGGGTGACTGGCAGAGCTTGTTACAGGAAAGGCTTCTGCAGAACCTGGACCTGAGGGCTACAGGTAGTCCAGGACTCACTTAGCTGTTAGTTACACAAACTTGGTCACTAACTGGAAGTACTGTGAGAAGCAGAGATATCCAGGCTCAGCCTCTGCCCCAATACAGGACAGTGAGCAGGCAAAGCACCTTGAGTGGGCACTTGGAGGGCACAAGGGAGGGATGTGTGGGGACCAGCCATGTCTGGGGTGAGATCCCACGTGCTGCCTGCCCTGCAGATTGCTCCAGGTAGGAGAAAACCAGAAGCTGCCCCTGGGCCTGCCCTGTATTCCCAACAGCCTTTGTGCAGCCCAGTCCATGTCACAATGGGCACTCTGGTTCCTCTGACGACCACCCAGCTCCTTGGACCCATCAGCTGGTTTGCTAGTGCTGCCTATAACTAGTTCTCAAGCCACGCTTCTGTGTGCACCAGATTCCAGCCTATAGTGCCTATAATAAATGCGATGCTTAGAAGCTGATACCACAGCCAACACCCATTAATTCATGAGGGAACTAAAAAACCTAATGTTAATATATATTAACTGTCACTGGGTACAACAGACAGATGCTAAGCCATGTGTAGAATTCAAAGGTCAGGTAGTAAGCTGGTTTTGGTGCTTCTCAGAGGGTATATTTAAAGACTACTTAACACAATTTCAGAGCATGGATCTGGGGAGATAGCTCTTCACATGGTACATTGATTTGCTTATCAAATTATATCAAGCTGTACGTTTAAAATCTCTTACTTTTCTCTGCTTAATTGACTCGAACAATAAATATATCTTGTTTCAGCACCAGAATTACAAAATACCTGTACTGTATCAGACTGGAAATAAACATTTTACACCCAACAAATCTTAAAAAGAGATGGCCTAAGGTGGACGATGGTAAATCAAGCCAGCTGCTTTAGTCATAAAAACAAAACTGCTCCTGCCACCTGAGTTCAATGACAGTGAAAAATAAAGCGTTCAGTAGAAGAAAACTTGTAGTTCACACAACATTAGGTACATAGAGAATAAAGTTAATATACATGGCTACTTTATGTTGGTACAAGCCAGTGCTAAATCTGTCCATCGTATTAATAATCAATGGAAATGCAGATATGTTCAGAGCTTGAAAGTTTCTCACAGCAGCAAAGCCTCTAAGAGTCAGCCAGATGTTCCAGAATGAATTGTTCAGAAAAGGATTTTCAAGTTAATTCTGTGAAATTAGTTTTTCTTATTTTGTATGGAACAAAAAAGGTGTTGAGCTTGTGAAGGATAAAAAACCCCATCATGCAAACTTTCTATTCTTGATATGTGTAGGAAATTTAGTCTTTCTCTTCAATTCAAAATTTACAGACGAGTAGGATAATATTATGGGTTATTAATAAGCCTCCAGCATGCTAAAAGCCACAGCAAAGGTTTTAAATGTTGGTGATCACAGAGAGAAATGCAACACAACCCCTGTGATGGGAATGCCCAGTAAAAGGTTACATAGTCCTTCAGGAGTACCAGCTACAGTACGTGTAGGGGAACCTAATCCTGCTGCACTACCCATACAGATTTCAGAGCAGAGACTCAGTTTTATGTCAGGGCTTTCTCCATCCACATTTTAAAGGAATTTTATACACAATCACTAATGCAGAGTGGGATTGTGGATTAAAAGTCCACAGTGATGAATGGATTAACTTGAGATATAAAGTACACATTTGGCTTTCACTGGGATGATTTGCCTTGAAAAGAGGTTGACTCTTTCAGTCTTCTGTCCTTGATAAATTCCCTCCTTCTTCAAAGCTCTAGATTAGTGTTCTTGATGCAGAAATGCAGAAAATGCAATTTCTTCTTCACCTCCATCTCACCCCACCCCCCACACCCCCACCCCCCAAGGAAAATTGCTTGCATTTCCTGATGTAAAATAGGTACTTGATTGTCATAGTTTAACCCTAGCCAGCAGCTCAAGCACCATGTGGCTGCTCATTAACTCCTCCCCTTCCTGGTGGCATGGAGAGAATAAGAAGACTCAGACTCATGGGGTGGGTTTAGGACAATGTACTGGGACTGCAAAGGGAAAGCTAAATAACTACACACCAATACTTATAAAAGAATATACAAAATGGGTGATATACACTTCAATTTGCTCACCAACCAGAAACCAATGCCCATCCCATTCAAAGCAGTGACACCTCCCTGGCCACCTCCCTACTTTGTATACATGGCATTGTATGGTGTGGAATACCCCTTTAGCTAGTTTGGGTCCAGCTGTCCTGGCTGTGCCGCCTCCTAGCTCATTGTGAAAACTAGCTCTATTGCAGCTGGAAACCAGGACAACAGTGATGTGTTTGCAACTTTAAAATGATTAATTGTTCCCACCATACATTTTATACTAAATACAGCATTGGAACTCGCTGAGAACAAATTGCTGACTATTAAAGTGTTTACTAAAGAAGTCATTGGAATAAAATACAGTCATTTTTAAAAAAAGAAACAACGCTATGGTTAATAGATACCCCTTTAATAAATAAAGGAAAAACCCAAAATTTGGAGCATAGGAAAACAAGAGAAAAGAGTGTCACTCTTTCAGAAGACATTTGGAAGGGTTGGTGTTTTTGACAGCCAGTGAGATCCTTGGTCATGATGCATAACAGGAAATCGGATGTTCTGGAGGTGGAGCAAAACACTGTAAGCACATGGGTTCTGTTTTTATGAGACACAGAAGAGTTTTATGCAATTTGCAGTCCAAGTAAATAGTATTTCTGTAGTAAAGCAGAGGACATACTATCATCTCTGTGTTTTCTCTCATGTCATTCTCCTTTTTACATCCTCCTTGAAGACCTAATTCTGCTCACTTCCTGGAATCATGTTGACTTTTCCTTAAACTCAAATCCTCATTCTTTTCTTTTGCCTTCTTTTTATCTTTGACTAACCTTGATGTAGGAATATCTCAGGGCCAAGACCCTGCACTATAATGGCTTGACACATGGACTTTGCTATGGAAGCAGAAACAACAACAGAGAGCATTTCCCATGAAAATCAAGAACAGGAGGAGCACCCCAATAACTCAGGAAGGCAACTGAGAAAGAAAGGCTAGTTAGTCTGAAGCCTGCATCCCTAGAAGATTCCCTTTGCCTCTACAGAAGCCTCCAAGGTTGGTGTCCTAGGGATTTCTAAGCTGGATCCTACCATGGACAAGGAAAAATGGTAACTGTGCTCAACCTGACTGTGGTTCCACTAAGCTAGGGTGGATCTACTCCTGAAATTCAAGTGGAATTTGAAATCTGTGTGTCAATCAAATGTGATTATGTCTGATGAAAGCTGTTTATCTCAGAGCAAAAGAATGAAATAAATACCTGACTGCATCAGCACCTGCCCATTCTACCTCTGTTTCATAGAATCATAGAATCACAGAATAGTTTGCATTGGAAGGTACCTCAAAGCCCATCTAGTTCCAAACCCCTGCCATGAGCAGGGACATCCTCCACTAGCCCAGGTTGCCATAAGCCCCATCCAACCTGGTCTTAAATACTTCCAGGGAAGGCACAGGCATCCACAACTTCTCTGGGCAGCCTGTGCCAGTGCCTCACCAACCTCACAGGGAAGAATTTCTTCTTTATATCTAATCTAAATTTACCCCTTTTCAGCTTAAACTCAATACCCTTTGTCCTACCACTACATGCCATTGTAAACTGTCCCTATCAAGATTTCCTGTAGGTCCCCTTCAGGTACTGGCAGGCAGTTATAAGATCTCCCTGAAGCCTTCTCTTTTCCAGGCTGAACAAGCCCAACTCTTGCAGCCTGTCCTCATAGGAGAGGTGCTGCAGCTCTCTGATCCTTGATGTGATGCGGCCTCCTCTGGACTCACTCCAACAACTCCAGAGCTGGACACAGTACTCCAGATGGAGTCTCACCAGAACAGAGTAGAGGGTCAGGATCGCCTCCCTTGAACTGCTGGTCACACTGCTTTTGATACAGCCCAGGACACAGTTGGCTTTTTGGGCTGCAATCACATATTGCTGGCTCATTTTGAGCTCTTCATCAACCAGCACTCTGAAGTCCTTCTCCTCAGGGCTGGTCTCAATCCATTCTCCACACAGACTGTAGTTGTGCTTGGGATTGCAGGACCTTGGGATGTGCAGGACCTTGCATGTGGCCATGCTGAACTTTATGCAGATCGCATAGGCCCGCCTCTCAAGCCTGTCAAGGTCCCTGTGGATGCATCCCTTCCCTCCAGCATGTCAACCATACCACACACCTTGGTGTCATGGTCAAACTTGCTGAGGGCGCACTCAATCCCACTGTCCATGTCTTTGACAAAGATGTTAAACAGTGCCAGTCTGAGTACCAAGCCCTGAGGAGTGCCAGTCATCACTGGTCTTTGGACACTGAGCCATTGACCACAACTCTTTGAGTGCAACCATCCAGCCAATTCCTTATTCACCAAGTGGTTCATGCATCAAATTCATGTGTTTCCAATTTAGAGGCAAGGATATCTTGTGGGACAGTGTCAAATGCTTTGCATAAGTCCAGGTAGATGATGTCACTCACTCTTCCCCTTTCCACCAATGCCCTAACCCCATCATAGAATGTGACCAAATTTGTTAAGCGTGATTTGCCCTTAGTGAAACCATGTTGGCTGTCACCAATCACCAACTACCTCCTTACTTTCCACGTGCCTGAGCACAGTTTCCAGGAGGATCTGATCCATGGTTTTGGTGGGCACAGAAGTGAGGATGACCACCGCATAACATTGTGCTCCTTGAGTGTACAGAATTGATTTTACTCTGTGGCCAGTGCAAATCACTACACTTCCATGGTTTTAAATTTGAGTTATGCTGGTTTGCACACTCTGGACCAAGGGACATGGTGCAGCAGAGTTTTTGTAGCAGTTTGGCAGCTATCTGAGATCAGTTGTAAGGCACATAGTCCTACTTCAAAATGCCATCTGTGTTACTTCTCCCATTGTCTTATCTTTCAACTCCATGATAAAACTGTAAGACAGACTCTAAGATTGATCCAGTGGAAACACAGTGGCTAGACTGCACCAAGGCTAGCTCTGCATTTACTCACTAGAAGGCCCTGATTTCTCATATGGTATCTTGACAACAGAGTAAGCACATGATGCTAACTTGCCACTGGGACTTGCCCCTGGTCTTACTTGCCTACAAATGCAGGTGCACAGCGTAAGATGACAAATGAAAGAAATATGAAAGGAAAGACATTTTTGCCCCCTCACAAATAGAGAGAGAATCTTAATTCCCTAGGCCAGGTCCCTTCCCACACAATCCCTTCAGATCAATAGCAAAACAGGAATAGGATGATACCTATTTTGCTAATTGCTAAAATGTTAGGAAGGAGAAAATCTGTTCTTCTTCCTGATTCTGTCTCCTGAGATGTGCCATGGTATCAAAACATTAATAACTGATTTTGCTATTATTATACTATCTCTTTTAAAAATAGCTGGTTAGAAATCAGTAAGTAAAATGAATACAGCTATAGAACAATGCATATAAATATTCGATAGTTGTTTTCCCAGAAAATGGGTACTATTCTTTTACAGGTATCCCTCAATTATTACTCTAAGCATTGACAGATTGTCGATCATCTGGATGTTTCCTTCTTCGTCTCTGTAATGCCACACTTGTAGTATCCAAAGTGTAGTGCCTAGAGTCTAGCATTTGACATTTCTGGTAGTCTCAACTCGGCTCTTTGTAAGTATTCTATGAATAGATATCCCTTTCTTTGTCTTTTATCTGTCACAAAAGTCTAGGTCAAAGCTATAAAGGAAGTACTATCTTCCATGACAGAAGACTCTGTCGCATTTTCTTGTACTGAAGAGATCAGGAGCCTTTCAGTTAACATCGGCGGATGCAGGGTCAGATCCAGGATCTCACAGTGTCCATTCTTTTGCTTGCTAAGTTGTAGTTACATTGCCTTTTTAGCTATGTACAGACCATATTCATTAGTCATTTTCATTCATGACAAGGATGAATTTATTAGTTTCTCATGCTGATTTAGATTCATAACTGTTACTTATAATTAATTGCTAATCATAGCGAAGGCTATTAAAGCCTCGCTGGCATTTTTCCCTTCTCTGCTAAATGCTAACAAGTTCTAGAACAGGAAAATGGACTTGTCTTAGACAGGAATTGACTCGTTTTAACAAATAAGCCTAAACAGTGCTATTTGACTTCCAGAACACAAGATCTTTTCTACTTCAACACTGAGGACTGCATCATAGAAAGTAAAGTCAAGGTTACAAAGAAAGTTTTTTCTGTTTGTTTTTCACAGCTGTTTGCAAGTACAATTTCCTTCTTTTTCCCCCTTAATTTTCCTCCCATATAGACATACATAAGCCACAGAGAGGTGTCTGGTAGGTTTATGCAACGATAAGGACGGGTGCTGAGGCACCCAGCTAAATTCTGCTCTCCACTGCTTTAAAGACAAAGTTTTCTGATGATGTCACAGGACCTATACCACATTTCTGCTGCTATAGACAACGACTGCGGTTCAGCTTTCCCCATCTCCCTTATATTCAAGGCTACCTACAAAGGCCAGTGCCAAATAGTCATCATTGGCTTGAAAGCAATTCAGTTTTCAGACAAAAGGGAACCTTGTGCCCCATGTCAACCTTTTGGAAGGCAGTTCTCCCCCATTTGTTTTACTGGTTGAAAAGAAAAGACAGAAAGCAAGTGGCATATTTTAATGTTATTTCACTGTTATTTTCCTTTATTTTTTTCCCCACTTTCCATTTACCTCAACAGAACAAACAAAAATCCCAGGTATTACCATGTGTCTACTTCATGGGACCTACTCTTGCTTTGATTTTGGAAAACCAAAGAGCATAGAGATGTGTTATTAGAGGCAATGATCAGGTCTCTCTTGTCTCTATTGCCTGAGTAGAAGATGGAAACCAGTGGAGAACTTGTGGATCCTTCAGCAATGCTCACCATGTGCTCCTGACCTTACTAGGAGCCTTCAGAAGGATGGATCAGGAAGGGAGAAAGCCGAGATACCAAGTACTTTTCCCTGGAAAACAGGGTTCCTTCTGATGATTTTCCCACATTTTTGTAGGACCACCGTCAAAAGGGGTTCAACAAGAAGCACATGCTCAGGAGTCTGGTATGGGACTGGGAACTGAACAGGCACAGAATATTGAAAAAGCCAGTATAGTGTGACGAAGACTTGGGCAGACACTTTGAATTTGGCATCTCAAGATCTTGGTTTGTAGAGAAGCACTTATTACATAGTCATGTATTTCAGAAATTTCGACTCTATTCATTCCAATATTTTATAAGAGCTCTGTTCTAATGAGGCAACCAAGGGCTTTATGTAATAAATGCTATATGCTTCTTAGCATTAGATACTGAGTAACGGTTTAAACTGAGATACCATCATGCCTATAAAACACTCAAGGAAATCTCAAAGCAAAAAAAATAATGACTACAGCAAATCTGAAGCATGTTAAAACAAAGGTAAATGACCTGCAAAAGGTAGTTTCCCAAACCGGTGGGAAATCACAATGTTTATTTATTACCATAGATATGTACTTGGCATATGTATTTTTGTATTCCATCTTCCTTGCTCTTCTAATCATAAGTGTCCCCATGGGCTCAGATCTTTCTTTTCAGCTTAGCTCAAGTGTGCATTGAACCTCAACAACTGTACTCCAAATGTATAGTATTTCTTTATGCCTTTCTCAAACTTATTATTCATAAAAGCTCACTGATACACTCACTGGTAATAGGCAGACTCTGGGGGTGGTGTATAACTGTTGTTACCCACTCTCTATCCCCTAGTGTCCCCAGATTTCATTCTGTACGCCACCTTGCCTGGACTGTTTTGTTTGAAGGCCATTGTTGTGGTTAAGGCCCAGCCTGTGGAGCTGAGCACCACATGCCACTTGCTCACCCCTTTTCTGGTGGGATAGGAAGGAGAATGGGAAGATAAACTCATGAGTTGGGATAAGGAGAGTTTACTGAGACAGCACAGTGAGAAGGAAAGGACTTAAGACAGAATATACACAATGAGTGATAAAGCAAGGCAATTTACTGATTGGCCTCTCATCCCACACTCAAACTGCCCCAGAGCTGCACTGACCTGTCCCTCCCTGACTAGCCCCTTTTTATGGTAGGCATGACAACTGATGGTATGGAATGAGCCCTTGGCCAGTTTAGGTCACCTGTTCTGGCTCTTTGTGAAAATTAATTCTATCCTAGCCAAAACCAGGACAGTGATCAACTCCACAAGGTTAAAATGGAAAGGTAAAGGGAAAATGGAAAGGTGAGGGAAGAAGAGGAAGCTTCCAGGACTGACTGATATCACACGTATTCCCAGTAAACACAAAAGACACTTGACTGATGGTAATGTACTCTGTTGATGAAGATCAGTGATTTGCAGCTGAATGCTATTATTTGTAACCGATAGCTCATCTCAGATGTATGAATAGGCCATGTACGTCCTTAGGCTGAGAACGTCTGCAGCCTCCACATGAAGCCTGGCACAAAGTCTTTTATTTTTGGTATTCCAAGGGGACATGTTATATGAAAGTTGGTTTGACTGTCAGTTCATAAATAAAACTCATACTTTGGAGACTTTGTGGAAGGACTACACCCTTCAGTCCTCTGATCTGATATGTTTTTCCCATCATTACCTGTGAAAGATCAGATGGCAAGGCAGGAAATCCTAAATTGTGGCTGAACTTATTAATCACATTCTCCATCAGTGAGATCTGGAGTTAGACCTTTACTAGCCATGTGATCATGAACCAAAATTCAGTGGAAATCAGTGGAAGTGTCTGCACTGATTTCAACAAACTTTGGATCAAACACCATACAAAGTTAAAAAGTATACACATATAGTGTGCTCTACCCACAATTTTACAAATGTCTCAGTACTGGGCAGTTGAGCCCACTAGGCTATTTCACCATTCAAAAGTACTGCTAAAAACACAACAGATTTCCCTCTTTGTCTGCCATATTCTCATAATGAGGTATTAACACATTCATTGTCAAAAGAAAAATAACAAAACTGCATTTTGGCAAAGGCAAGAGTGACAAAACATAAATATGAGAAGCATAAAATAATCAAGCCAGAGAATATTTCTTCATAGCAATTTTGTATGAAGAAATAGCAGTACTGCTTAGGATTCATGGATTATAATTAAACATAGCATGAATATTCAGTACAGTTTAAAAAAATGAATGCATTAATTTATTGGTACATGAAGAAAAAGCCACCAAACCTCGTGATACATGTGATAATTCTGCTGTGTTTCAAATATATAAAATAAAAATGAAGGCAACTTATTCATGGACTGTACTCCATTCAGCCATGAACCAAAATTGCCTCTGGATTTAGAAATATCTAGTTAACTATAACACTAATTGATTCAATGTGATCCATGATTAAAGGCCATCTTTGTAAATGTGGTTTCTAGTTAACATTCTTCCCAGCTGTTGCCTTGACAGATTCTACTTTTAAAATTATAATAATCTAAATTATTGAAGTTCTTTCTGATTTTAATTATCATCAGCATTTGTATTTATTCTCTACATTTCTTCCTTTCTTTCCTCCTTTATTTTCCTAATGTTTGAAGTAATTTCTGAAAGTAATTTCTCCCTGAAAAATTCAATGCTACAGCCAGGTGAAATTACACTTCTCTCATAGGAGAGGTACTCTCATTCCACGCTCCAATTTGCAGTAGCTTATAGCTTTCATCTAAATTACCTTTGTGCTGACAGTTTTAATACTTGCGGGTTTTGCTCACAGGTAATTTGGGGACATAAGTTTGAAGGAAATCTACTTAGCCACTTCAGTTATCCACACATGATTGTAACAAATTTTACTCTACTTATTTTTCAGATGTTAGTATGTGCACACACACACTCACATATGTACACATCTATACATTCTAACGGATGTGTGTGTGTCCAAATACATCAACTCTCAGTTAAATGGTTGTGCTAAAATACCAAAGTTTATCATTATGTATTAAATCTCCAGAAGGGCTAAATAATGGTAGTTAACTGTTATTAATGGTGCTGGTTTGGTGCTCTTTATCTGAGACATAGTCAGGTGTTTGCTTCAGTAAGGAACACGTCTTCCTGGGGTAGAGGAGAAAAAAGAACTTAGGAAGATGTGAAAATAGTATGTTACAAATGTTCTGGTCAGCGTTTATTAGTAGTGACTTAAACATTCCCCCTCAAATTTTGCTCTGCCTTCCAAGATCCAAAAAATAGAGAGGATTTACAAAGCCCTTGAACAGTGAAAGCAGTGATAGTGGTCTATGCCCCTATTGCTCAAGCAGGAGATGATAACCTACCTGCTACATAAGAATTGAGGTTGATCTGCCAGATAATGGCTTTCAATAATGAACAAGTATAGGGGACACACACAGATTTCTTTGCTTGCTTCCAAAGAAGGAAATGTACAAAATGAGAGAGAAATGGGGTAATATTCGAAGTGCAGCCTGCTTTCTATTCATAAGTATGAATGATTGTGGCCATGCCTCACAAGATGGTCCACAGAGATTTTTTCCAAAGTATTGATCTGGAATTACCATTATTTTTTTTAGTAAGTTGGATAGTCCTCCATTAATGACAGACTAATAAACATATCTTAAGTACTCCCAGTATTACTGGAACAGACCAGATCTCTTAGTCTGGTGTCTTTGAAGAGAATCAGGGGGAGTGAGATGAGAAGGGTGATGAGAAATTTGCAGTTGCAGTCCCAAAACTTTTCTGGAGCATACTACTCTTCAGCATATATAATTCAAAAGTTGAAGTATTTGTGTGATTCAAAAGCTCCAATCTTGACTGTTGTGAGAGGCTTAACTGGTATTCCAAAGAATGCTGCACCTTCTTTGCCCCAAAGAACCTAGACAGCCCAGACAATGAATTTGTCATGCTAATAAGAATAACTGCTTGCTGAAACAGAATAGATGTCTCCAGTTATGCTGGGAAAATGTAACAGTATCTCTCCTGTGTTCCAATAACAACAGAAGTGGAACTGGTGCATCTAAGACAAAAAATTAAAGAGTGGATATAGGCTTCTTTTCTAGGGACAGGGGCTCTAGAAGAGGTTTGGTGGGCACTCAGGTGAATTCAAGATCTCAGACTAATGCAGTAAGCAAAGGTGATTTGAATGGAAGATTCTGTAAACTGGGAAATGTGAACTGGAGGCAGAGAGGCTTTATTACTAGTGTTTTGAACTCTAGTGGGGAAATAGCAGGAGTATATTGTAGGTAGTTGTAATACTTGAAGTTCAAAGGCAAAAACAGTGGTAGTTTGAGAGCAGAGCCAGTGCGATTAAATGATTGGAAATTGTCCTGTAGTGTGAAACATGAGAGGAGCAAAATCTATTTCATTTCTCAAAAAGAAACTTAAAGGAGGCTTGATTGCAATCTAGCAGAAGGTGGAGTAACAGGAGTCAATGGCTGGAAGCTGAATTGCAACAAACTCAAAACTCAAGCAGTGTGCACATTTAAAATTGTGATGATGATTAGTCTTTGGGACAACTGAACAACTGTTGAAAAATATTTTAAAATCAAGACTTGTTTTTTTCTTTTTTCTCTCTAGAAGATAGATTTGAGCTGAACCAGAAAAGAGTTCAGATAAACTCTGACCTATTCTTTATTCAAGATCAAACCTAATGGTTGCAACTGTCTGGAAAACTAATACTCTGTTCTGCCCCATCAATTCTCCTACCTAACCTGTTGATTATAAACTGAACCTGTAGCAGGTATGTTCCTTCTGTAGAGTCCTCAACATATATTTGATGTCGCTAGTAGCCTGCTGGGAAGGTCTCTTTCTCTCAGCTACATTCTCCTTTTCTCCTCATTTCAGAATGTCTTTACTCCTGCTCTGAATTAGAAATCCCCTTGTGTCTGGTGTGTTTGTTCTGTGCACTAAGAGAGTGGTTTTATCCATACACCACTAGCCTTGATCCCCTCTAAACCCTAGGAAGCAATACTATTCCAGCAGGTCACCTTCAATTCTCTGACTCCAGTGGAACAGCTTTCTGTTTCAGCATGAACACAATACCACAGTGGTTGATACAAAAAATCAAACCACTGTATTCACTTCTATTTGAAACCTGCTTTTGAAAGGACAGTAAACATCAAGTGTGTCATCATATTTCTGGAGGTCATCAATAAGCATGTGGAGGAGAAATTTATCAGTGGTGGTCAACATGGATTCACCAGGGGGAAATCATCCCTGAAAAATCTGATAGCCTTCTATGATGACATGACAGGCCAAGTGACAAAGGGAAAGCAGTAGATGTTGTCTATCTTGATTTCAGCAAGGTCTGAACTTGACACTGTGTCCCATAACTTCCTCATAGGCAAGCTTGGGAAGTGTGGGTTAGGTGAGTGGACAGTGAGGTGGATTGAGAACCTACCTCTGAAGGTTGTGATAAGCAGTGCACAGTGTAGCTGGAGGCCTGTATCTGGCGGGGGGCCCAAGGGATCAGTATTTGGCACATTCTTGTGCAACATACTCATCAGTGCCTTGGATGAGGGGACAGAGCATACCCTCAGCAAGATTATACAAAGATGGGCGGAGTGGCTAACACACCGGAAGGCTGCAGTGTCATTCAGTGAGGCCTGGACAGGCTGGGGAGCTGGGTGGAGAGGAACTAAATGAAGTTCAACAAGTGCAAATGAAGGGTCCTGCATCTGGGGATGCAAAGAAACTGAGCTCTCAACTGTGGGTTTTACATGCCTTAAATGAGGAAAGGAGAAGAAAATAAAGTAAATCTTAACATTGTACAATAACATTTATTTAAGAGGATACGAAGTATTACTGAAATCTGATCACAGGCCCGTTTCTTACTTCCTTATTGCTGGTGTCTTCATCTTTCTCCTTCCTCCTTTTCATTCTACCTCTTTACTCTTCTAGCTGCTTGGTCCACATTTTCCTTCCTACAATTACCTGGAAGGAGGTTGTAGAGAGGTGGGCAATGGTCTCTTCAGGCAGGTGACCTGTGATAGGACAAGGGAAAATGGCAAGAAGCTGTGCCAGGGCAGGTTTAGATTAGATATTAGAAAAAAAAATTACTAAAAGAGTTGTAAGGGCCTGGAACAGGCTGCCTATAGAGGTGGTTGAGGCACCTTCCCTGGATGTGTTTAAAAAAGTGTAGATGAGGTACTTAGGGATATGGTTTAGCATAGGACAGGAATGGTTGGACTTGATGATCTTAAAGGTCTTTTCCAATCTTGTGATTCTGTGATTCTGTGCCATGTAAGAAGGAATCTTTCACTATAAAACATGTTCGAGTAATATTTGCATATTCTGTCACAATCCCACACTTTCACCTGCTTTGCTGTCCAGATGGAAAAGTCTGACCTTCTGCATTAGTTTCTACATATGGCCAAGTATTTGTTTTTGATGTCAGCCATTTGACTACATAGAAAAAAAGTGTTGCAAAGACACCTGTCCCTGCTGCATAATCTACTTTGGATGGGCCTCATCACAGAGACATGCCAGTGTAACTGAGAGGGTAATCCAACTGTCAATAGAAGTTACAGAAAAGGTGATGTAGAAATTAAGTGATGATTCTTCATGTGCTTTTTCAGTTGTAATGTTGCAGTGACAGAGGCTTTGCACTTAATAATCATGACTGACCTCCGTTCAAATTATAGTGAAGGTGAATTTGATCTGTCACTGAATTCTTTATGTGCTATACTATGTAAACCAACCCTGAAAGCACATTCAGTTTACTTGAGTTCCTACATGATTTTTTAAAGAAAAAAGATCTACACTGATAGCATTTGGCACTCCTGCAGTCTTTATGCTTGGATCAATTCTGCTCAGGTTAAAACATTTTAAAAAAGGCTACTACTATAGAAATTTGCAGAGGTTAAATCAATGCCAGGGGAGCACTGTAATAAGGGTTTCCATCAATGGGATATAGCTGGTACCTTCTGCCCTACCACTGTCAGCTTAACAGAAGGATCTTTGGTAAAGTTGCTATGCTATAAACCTACAGAGTAAGGCAAGGACACTTGTCATAACTGCTTGACAGCAGCAGTAGGAGGCATAAATCATCATCAGTTAAATGTTGTATATATGTGATAATGGGTATGTCACAAAAATGCTGTATATATTATTACAATGGAGCTAAAAACATGATCATGTAGCTTTAATATATACCCTTGTGCTCTGAAAAGAACAAGACTATTCCAAGGTTAAATATTGCTTTAAGGAGTACATTTTTAAGAAGTCAAATTAAAGTCTGGGAAGTGGATGAATATGCAGTTACTGTGTTAGGGTTTTTTTGTTTCGTTTTGGATTTTTTTTGGTATTTCAGCTGGGAATCTAATTCTGGATCTCTTTCTGGGTGCTGTCTGTGGCTATCTCAGACTTTCTTGTGTCAGATCAATCCCAAGAATTTCATTAATGTTTATCCTGAGTAATGCGGACAAGCTTAGAGTCAGGCCTTGAGGTTTTGCTGGTCTCCCACATATCTCCTCTTTTTGACAACTTTTGACTAAATCTTCCTCAGCTTGTCTGTTGCAAGAACTGTTTGTTCTTTCCAAAATCATGTGTTCAGAAGGGAGATTTGGGCCCTTCTCTCTTGGAATACTCTCTGTGGCCATATCTGAATGAGCAAGCTAAAAAGAATTGAAACATAAACCAAAGTACTCCTCTTGACTGTCTATACTGTTGAATAGTTGGTAAAGGTGTAGGAACAGTTTTGGCCTGGATCAGAAAGTACGGTTTGAAAGATAAAAGGCTTTTATATATACATGGTCAATTATGGAGGGCAAGATAAGGTAGCAGTGTGCCTCCAAGTTTTGCCACTAGCTAGTCTCGGGGTCCAAAAACCTTCCTGCACAGTTCCCAACCCATTTTATTCATTCATATCGGTAGAAACCATAAGATTAATACTCATGAAAAAGACAATGGCATTGGTGGCATTTTTAAAACAACATTATAGAAAACACAATGACCTGCACAGTGTATACAAATACAAAATATGTATGTGTTTGCTTATGAGTTTGCTTATACTGCATATATATTTTGTATGTATTGCATATTGTGTGTTTAGATTTCCTTTTTCATGCCACTCATCTATCCATGCTTTTGATTACATTTAAAATTTTTATAAAATATGGAAGTGAAACAAAACGATTTAAAGTATTCCAGACACATCATAAGAACTTCTGAACTCTACCAAATTAAAATGTTTTTGATTTCCCAAGCATGTATTCAGACTATTTTCATTTTAGAACAGAAGTCACATTTTTAGTATCTTGTTCTTGTTACAAATTGCATTCTGCTCCTTGAAATGTCAGCATTTCGAAAGAAACAGCAATTTCAGTTCCTGGCTAGCTGTGCACAATGAGTTTATCAGCTTCTCTGGTTTGCAGAACTTGCTGTGTCATGAACTTGAATGACAGATAGCTATTCTGCTTGGACACACCTCCTATTCAGGATTTTCTTCAGAACAGCGATGATCTTCAGCGTATTTGAACAGTGATACAAGATGAAAGGAAAATCCAGACTTTTGGAATAAAAGACAGCCTCTCAGGAACTCTTTGTCAAAACCCATAGCCATGACCTTTTCTCTGCCAAGACAATCCTGCTGTGAAAGACTTTGAGAGTTACTCGTTGCTGTAGGGATTTGATAACCCTTGTGCTGTTTGGGATAATAGCTGAAATAAAGACATGTAGGTATTTTCTTCATGTGTATGGGCACCATCTGGAATTTGCTATTAAACCGTCCTCCTATTACTAGCCTCTTCTAGAATCTGTAGATTGAAAACCTTTGCATGACCAGAGGATAGTCAGGAAACATTGGTAGCCCTTTACCTTCTTCTGTGAAAAAGGAAATTAAAATCTTGCTCTAAATTAGTTTTCCAACGCATTCATTTTTTTCCAGCTGGAGGGGAATAAAGCTTAAAGTGTATAATAAACCAAAACTGTCCACAGTAAACAGCACAGACTGAGAACTGTTACTACATAATTAATATTCATAAGGAAAATTACAGGCTTCAGATGCCAAGTTTCAAATCTTAAACATGCAGCAGTCAGAATAAATCCTCCCATAAGTCAGAACAAACTCAAGGCCAACATCTGAAATTCTGTCTATTTCCAGATCAGAAATGCAACCTGTAAAAGTTCTCTTAAACAGGCAGTACACAACATAAAAACTGGCATTCATTTTAAATGAGGACAGGAATATAATAATACCAAAGACTTTTTCTCTCAAGGTTTGTACCTTGAGTGCAAGTGAATACACACCCTATTCATTACAAATGGTACCTGTAAGAACTCTCTACCCAGAATTTATGGAGATTTATATAGGATGATTCCGGACCCCACTAATTCAAATAAGTATTCTGACCTTTAGGGTTAAAACTTGACTTTGGTGCAATCAGTGAAGGTTTGACAAAATCAGAAAGGGATCCAAGATTCCATGCTTTGCACGTTTTCCAGAAGTATGTAGATTCTTAAAACCTTGCCACACTGTTTTCTGGAAACCAGTGAGCTTCTACCAGTTTTATTCTACTTGTAAGCACCAGCAGAACAAATTGCTAAAACAGTCAGTAATAAACAATTTCTGAGACTATTTGTAATTATTTTCTACATCCCACCCTTCTCTGCCTCCACTATTTTCATTTTGAAAAGCGCCTAATGGATTGCTGGTTAATATTAATAGTAACAAACTTTGGTCTTTTGGGAGGAACTCATCACCATGCCAGCTTCCAGCTTTGTGCTTCCAAAGAGGTTTATGCTAGCAAAGGCATCCGTACATTGACCTGCAAGAGAGGGAGAGAAGGGCTGTCTAATTCTCATTTGTAAGTCCTTTTTTTTGTAGCACAGCAAAACAGGGCAATGAAATAGGATGGTCTTGGGCCTGAGAAGAAAAGGATGAACTTATGAATTATGAAACAAAAATAAAGAGAGACTGCTGAAGTAAGTAAAAAACAGAGAAACTGAGAAGGAAAAGAGAAACTGCTGAAAAGAAGGATAGCCAGGTGGAATACTGCCATGAGGTCCCAGGGAAAGAGTTTACACAGTTATGATCATCTCAGTTCCCCTTTCCATTCATGGCTGGGCCTTTTTTTCATGAACCATATCTTCTCATATGGGAATCTTCAAATAAGCTGTCTTAAAATAGAGGTCTCCCTGCCTTAGCACCATAAATTAGCATTGAGACTTTCTTGCGTGGGCTGTGAAGCAATGACTGAGCTTGCAGTAAGTAAAGGGGTGTGGAACTGTGATTTACAAGGAACTTCCGAGCCCTCTGGTTTATTCCTATGTTGCTTCCCCAAGTAGGAAAACCATGTAAAAATTGGGAAAGAAGTCAGCCTGTGATTAGAAAATAGCCAAACTGCTGTACTGTACAGAGGCACTAATTCAGAGGCTGAAATGGGTGAAATAAATAAGACAAGGAAGGCAAACTCTTCCATAAAAACAAGAAGGAATTCTTTGCAAAAAGAATTCCACATGCCAAGGTCAGCTATCTCACCGGCACTGGGGTCATGTGTCATGTTCACCCCTGCCTGTCAGTGCTACAGGAGTGTCAGGGTCAAATGAAGCCTGGGACAGGACCTCTCTGGTTCTTAGGCTCCTGTCGGTAATTCTGTGCTGAGAGAAGTAATGTACACCAACACATCACCTGGGATAGCAAGCACACCTATCCTGGAATGTGCTTCCAATGCATCTGATGACAAAGACAGAAGGACCTGCTGCCGGGGTGAAGGGGGAAAGTTTTGGGAAAGTAAAACACTGTCGAATTCCAGGGCAAAACAATTATGGACAAATGCCAAATGACAAGCAGAACGTGCCTCTCATTACCAGGAGGTCATGCCTCACTATCCATCTCCTAGATTTCTCAGTTTAATCATTCTGATAATTGCCTGCATTAGTGTGTTGCTGATTTTGGCTGATGTTATGGTTACAAAGGAAACAGAAAGGCGACACTTTCAACCCTGCAGCATGTTGTGCTACAGCAGAAATTGTAAAGTGCTTCAGAGCTCCCCAGAGCTATGCTAGTGCTGAAAACCTGACTACCTAGTATGTATTTATAAATTCAGAAGCATACACTGGGTGATGTATTTCTGTTGCAAAACAAAATGAAAAGGGGCAGAAATTGGAGAGGAGTTGGAGTTTGGTGGAGGTGACTGAGTAGCAAAAAAAAAAAAAAAAAGTGCCTGTGGAATCAATGATGAAGTTGAGTCTTTTAAACACTCATTTACAGTCATTCATCTCTGGGAGAAGATGTGAGCTATTATTCTAGGTGTCAGGAGTAAACCAAAATATTGGGTCTGTACGCATTTTATGTGAGCAGAATACATGTGCTGGTGAGCATTTGCTTGCATCTGCACTGATCCAGTTCCCTAAACCACATAGCTCAGGATAGATACAGAATACCACCATTTTTCCCTCAATATTTGTGTTTTAGTTGAAGTCAAGACACAAGACACAGAGAATTTATGGGAGTTTTTTCACTTCTTTTTTTTTTTTCTTTTTTTTAACAATCAAAATTAATTCTTTCATTTTCATCAAAATCTCCCAACCTTCTCCTGTTTCATTTTGGGATCCTTGTCCTGTGGTTTCTTTGTAAATTCAAGATGAAGAATCTTTTAACAAATTGGCAATAGTAATGACAAAGGTTCTAGTACCTCCAAAAGTCACTTTTGCTAAAAAAGGAAAAAAACAATGGTCAGTTTTTTAGGAGTTTTTCTGAAATGAAGACCATTTAGGTGGCATTTCATCAGCAAAGTCCTTGGTTATAATCTAGCCTTCTGTCAGCCAAACCAGAACACCTTTCTTTCCTGCTTTGCATGGGAATACAGTTATTTTGCTGCTTCAGTGAAATATTTTTATGAAATTCAAATAAAGTAAATTATTTTTATGAACTGAAAATAAGCATTTAGATATTAAGACCTGAAATACTGATTGAATCATTGTCCTGGGTTTTGGCTAGGATAGTGTTAATTTTCACAGGAAGATGGAAAGGGTCATGGGGACAGGACAGCTGACCCAAACTAACCAAAGGGGTATTCCATACCATGATTCATGCTGGCCAGGGTGGAGGCGTCACTGATCAGGTATGAGTTGGGAATTAGTTTTGGATGCTGAGCAAATTGCAGCATATCAGCTGCACAATGAGAAGCCATATGCCCTGTTCTTTAATGGGTCCTGTCACCCATCCCATCAGGAGACTGAGCGAGCAACTGTGTGGTGTTCTACTGCCAGATGAGGTTAAACCACAACACCGTTAGGAGGAAACATGTGTCTATAGGAGAAAAGGCCCTTTGTGGATCATTCACAGTCAAAGCAAGAACAGCAATTACATTGCCTTCACATCTAAACATAACCATTTGCTTTTCCAACAACAATTGTCATAGGAAAATTTCCATTTTGTTCATCCCAAAGCCAGATTGTCTCCTTTCTGATGGGATACAGAACTCACATGCTTTAACTTAAAAAGATATTTCAGCACCTGACTGATGAGGGCCGTGGAAGTACTCAGAGAAGAGAAAAACTCAGGCATGAGGATTTGGTTGTATGTATGAGGCTTAAAAATTCACATTTCTGCACACAGCTTTTATCTTTTTGATAAAGAAATCAGCCTCTTCCAGCTGTTCAGAGAGATCTCGAAATCAAAATGGCAGGATGCTTTGCTTATGATATTCAGTAGAAGGAAAAAGAAGAAAAATACATAAGGGCTAATCATCCTTTCCATGGCCATCTCCAAAACATGTGTTATAACCTGTGTTTAGATTTGCTTCCAGATAGCTTTATATACACTTCGAAGCAGATCCTTGTCGGATGTAAACTCTTAAAGCTCTATTGACTTTGGTGGCATTACAACAGCCAACAATAGCTACGGATAGGTATCTGAGTATTCATGAGTTTACCTTTTCATGTACATACAGATATCAAGAGTCCGATTTATTTAATCAGATTTATGTAAAAGTATTTTGTTGTGGAGCAGTGCGTTAGTGACACATCATGCAATGATAAGATACACAGTATTTTAGATTTCAGAATGTATCTTCTGTGTGTTTTTATCAAATAAAAGGACTAATGTTATAAACAGTATTTTAAGAAAACAAATTTCTTGTGATGCAAAATCAAGGAAAAATAATTTATAGTAGCTCTTGGAGAAGTTACCTACTTTTTACTGAGGATTGCCTTTCTGTAGCTATAGGTGCAGGCGTTTATCATTTGTTATCTCAGACGCTCTGCCTGCAACCTGAGCTTTAGAAATGTATTTCATCACAGAACTGTCCACCTAAATGGATGGTATTTCTCAATGCTAAATTTATGGCTCAATTACAATCAATCTTACCCTATCAGCTTCCAAAGTGTGCATACAATTAATACAAATAAAATGGAAACCCATCATTTCTGCAGTCACAGTGTTAAAAGCAGGAAAAAAAAAAGAAATTGGTGTTTTCTTAACAGGTAATGGAATTTAGCATACGACTGTAGGCTGTGCTACTTTCACCTGAGCTGATAAAATGCAGGCAGCAATTTTCTTTCTTGAAAATGAATAATTTACCCCTTTTTTGTAGTTTTAGGGCTGAAATCTGCACAAAAGCTCACATAAATTAAAGACCTAAGAGTGGTATTATTGGGAGGCTGCTCATTTTACCCTCCAAAGCATGCTTATGAAACCCATTCAATTTAAGGCTATTCAAAACCCACTGAGCTCTGTTTGTTGCTGCTGTGGTCTGTATAAAGCAATGAAATGACCAGGACATGGCAGGGCCCAGGCAAACTGCAGAGGCCCTGCTCTGCCTCAAGACTGAAGGGTGAAGGAGTCCACGCTGCTGCCTTTGTGGATGGCCCTGGTACCAAATGAAGCCTTCCCATTGCAAGAACAAATAGATTGCTGAGGATGCTCTTTTTTAGGACTTAAAACCACTTTAAAATTATTTTCTTTATCCTGGGGAAAACCCCCCAACTTTACACCACCAGATGTTATCAGACTATGAATTAGATCTAATTATAATTTGCAAGTGTTTTCATTAAGGTTTATGGAGAAGCCATCCCAAAGTTTTCGACCTAAACACTCCAGTTAATGACTCAGTGACTTGAACTTTAGCCTTTCTATTTTTATACAAATCTGTGTCAGGGAAACAATGTGTAGCTGCAAATAATTCCTGTCAACACATTTAGATGTCCTAAAAAATAATCTGAATTTGCACCTGCAGGATTATAAAGACTCTACAATCTACAGAGGGTATTATGATGTCTGTTCATTCTCTGGACCTGCAAATATCTGAGCTGCATAGCAAAGGATTTATCTTTTTTATTTTCTTTTTTTCACTTCTTTTTAAAGAGCAATGGTGTGTCAGTTTATATTGGCAGCATTCCACATTATTCAGTAATAGATGTCACCTCAATACCTCACCACAAGCTCATCTGCACATGTGGTTTCTCCAAAGATACAGTTCTACAGAGCTGGCATCAGTACAGGGTCTTACTTATAATTACATTGATAAACCTTTTTACCATCCAGCCAATTGATTCTCAGTATTTTGCCTGCTGCTTTGTTTAACATGGTTTTCTCAATGAACTGTTAATATGCTTCACTAAAACACTGACACTCGTAAGTCGTAGATGAGGTCATTGAATACGCAGTCCAACTTGCAGCATGTATGCCAGAGTAGAATAACTTAATTAAATCCTTCCTCTGAGGATTAAGAGGGTTATTCTGACAGGCTTTTACAAGCTTGGGCATACTTGTAGGACGCAAAGGAGTGTGGTGAAGAGATAGGGAGGCCACAAAGCAGCTTGGGACAGTGTTAGCATGGTGCAGTGTTCCCCAGATGTGTTTTTCTGGGAGAGGACCCACAGGCTGCACCACTCTGGGCTGTGCCCAAGGGCTGGCTCAGGGTAAGCCTTGCACCTGAACTGGGCATAGTGGGCAGATTTGGGTAGCAGGGAGCGACGGGGTGGCTGCATGAGAGGACACTCACGCCTACCCTTACTGGAGCAGGCACACCGGCAAAGCGAGTTCAGCCATGGGCAGTACACGCTGGGGCAGGCACACCCCAAAACAAAAAGCAAAGGAGGAAAATCCTCTAGAACCATATACCAGCAGAAAATAAGACAGTACATATTCCATATGGACATGAATATGTACTGGACAGAATCCATCACACACACAACACCAAGCCTCTTGTGCCACAAAGAGGGAGCTGGGATGGATTGAGTGTAACCTGAAGAGAAAACAAGGGAATTTTAGCATGGCAAGGGGGAAGGAGAAGTATTTTAATATATGTTTGTTCAACTGTTTCTTTGTTTGTTTTACCAATATTTTAATCAACGGTACCAGAAATTTGTGTTGTCAATAAATTAAATTATATGAAAAAAAAATAATATTGCCCAAGTCAAGAATTTTTCCGTAACAGCACCCTGACTGACACTCATTTTCCTCACTTCTTAGCTTCTATTGCATGATCAAAATATTGTTCTGATTCTCTAATATTTACAAAATCTTCCTCTTGAAACCCTATTTTAATCACCATCTCTTTGCTCTTGCTTTCGCCATGATGCTTTATGCTCTGGTTTCTTCTCGTATTATTTCTTCCCTTCCCCTCTCCTGTTGGAGGCTTGTCACTGCCAGGCCTACTGCTTAGACCCAGGCATCTACTCATCTGTAGCCTTCAGCATCAGCTGGGCTTCCCAGCTTCTCTTTCCAGTATATTGCCTCTCCATGTGAGCCTGACCCCATTCAGTCTCTATGTTTCTTCTTTCACATGCCATGACTGGTCTGTGTCTTTGAACAGCTTCCCAGTCACACGCTGGTCTGGTAGTAGGAAGAAACCTTGGTTAATGTAAACCACATGTAGATGAACATCTTGAGGGCAGCTCCTTGTATGAGAACTTGACATGGTTTGCAATAAGCAGGTTAAAGCTGGTCAGTCCATCAATTACCAGCTGCAATGGCAGATGAGAATGGCCCTGAAGTAGCCAAGTGTAAGTTGATTTCACCACAATTCATACCGACCCCAGAAACAAATGCTGAATCATCTGTGCAACAAGCAGCTTGGAGGAATGGTAAATAATTAAAATGATGGGTTACTAGAACAGAGTTGTCTGAATTGATTGGTGAAGGCAATGCTGTATTTCCCTTCAGTTACATACATAGATTGATAAAGAGTAACAGCTGAGCAGGTTCTGGGAAGAAGAAATTCTGAAAAAATTGTTGGATTATCTAAGGTAATCAACTAAATATAATTATTTATAATTATTCTACTAAGGAAGTAGATCATGGAAAACACATTAGGTACAGAAAGAGGACAACTGAAAGGATTAATGCTGTTCTTCCATGTGTAAACAGATTATTAATCAAGAATAAAAAGGTGATATCACCTCTGCTAGTGCAGGGAAGGGATCACTGATTTAACACCATTGTCCATTCTGAAACTTAATGAATTTCTGAATCTATAAATCTGAGTGATTTTTCCTCTTTAGTCTTGGTACACAGAATCTGCACAGGTTGTGTATTGCTATGCCTCTAGGCCCTAGCTATCCCTACATCAGTCCTCCTGTTCTGCCTCGCAGTAAGTACGCCTGATTCCTGTGCACTGAAGTGAGAGAACAATCAGAGTCATTGTGCTTAGATCTGTAATTAAGACAGCCATTTGTTTCTTCTGTTTATTTATGTAGAATAACTGAAATTATGTGAGAACAGGTTTTTAGATGACTTCCACAAAACCAATCTGATCTGTTTCACAATAGGGATCAAGGCTTCTCATTTTCAGTATTGTCAGGATTAAGACCTAGAAGAGGACTAGTTTGTTTAATTTAGTGCCAATGAGGGTAATTTCTTTCCACTTTTGGTTGCCAAGGTTTACAGAATGATATTATGCATCCAGCTGTCTTCATAGGGATCATTGTTTATTATAGTGTTAAGGAATACTTGGAGACAAAATTTCAGATCCTGACAATGGATTTGTACATAAAACAGTGTGTATTGCATTTGTGTGTTCAAAATCCCACCTGATGGCTCTGTAATTGCGTGTCAGTACAAAGAAGGCCCTGTTCATAAGTGTAGTTCCCAATTCTGCCTGTGCAGATATGAATGTGCAGGCTTATTACCTGCAGACCTCAGGTTGATCCCCAGGTTCTGGAAACACACTTTCCCAGGTAAAACTGTCTCTTCTCAGGGAGTAGTACTTTTCTTACTTCATGCTCTCACCTTGGGACAGCATATAGTTAGAATGAATTCCATTCAAGAAATTCATCAAGGTAATTTTACCCATTCTTTGGGGAAAAAATACTAAAAAAATTGTGTGGTAACTCAAGATTCAACCAAGATCATCCTGATAGACATCTACGCCACTCAAGGGATATAAGTGGTCCATTCATCTTCATCCAAGAGCAAAGCCCATTCATTTATCCACCCAAAAATAAATGTAAGAAATGGAAGAGACAGTCTTCCAAATGGAAACTTGTAACGTATTTGGAGTCAGATACAAAGCATCTAAAAGGGTATTTCGTATTTCACCTCCCACTTCTCTAAGTGCAACATTATCACTAGCGTAAAATAAAGATCTTTTTACTATCAGCAGTACTTTGCATTGCAAGTGTTTGGGTGGAATGGAAATTGTGAATTTGGCAGCTGCAGCTCAGAAGTATCTTAAAATGTAAAGAACTGCAGACTCTTACACTGACAGGAGAAGGGTTAGAAGTAAAGGAAGACAAAGGGAGCAGAGACAGAAGTGCCTACAGTTCCAAAAAGGAACAGAATCTCTATGGGGATAATGCCAATAACTGTGGTAAATCTTGATGATTTAGAAGTTTGAACAGTGCTTCATTGACTCATCTTTCCTTGAATCTTTGTGCAAACCTCCATGGAGATGCCTAGTTTCTGGAGGTAACAAGACTAACTTTGTGCTTCAACCATCATTAAAATTCCAAATCATAAAATGGTTTTTGCACAACCTTGCTGTGTGTAAATATATGTTCATAAACTTGAACTAGCTCGAGTAACTCCTACCACTAATCACATACCAAGGATTTAATTGAAAATCCATTTTTATTCATAACATCCTACAAAGAGTGGCTTTGAGAAATGCTTTTTCAAATGTCATCTCCTGATTATCAGACTGCCCAGAGAGGCTGTGGAGTCATCTTCTCTGGAGACATTCAAACCCCACGTGGACATGTAATTGTATGACCTCATCTATGTGATCCTGCTCCAGTGGGATACAAGGTCTCTACCAATCCCTACCCTTCTGTGATTCTGTGCGATTCTTCCGTCTCCTAAGATTCTGCTCTGTAGGAATGGTATCTCATATTTTGTGTTCCATATGTAACCCTATTAAAAAAAAAATCAACAGAAACAAAGAAAAGAAAACTTTTGCCTCAGCTTTTAATTGAGTGTTTCCTGTAACTGGTAAATCCTCATGCATTTCATCATACTTCTCTTTGGGATAGAGACAGTGGTGGTTAATGCTTCCACTTATCAAATTATAAATCAAGTGTAAGAGCAATCATCATTTCTCTGGGTAAGCAAGAAAATGTTAAAAGTTAGTTTTAGGGCTAGCTCTTTGAGGTAAGAATAGTCTACTTGTTCTTTCTAAGACTGGTGGTGATTAGAACTGTCACAGATGCTAATAAGAGGATAAAAAATGATGCTAAAATAGGAGAGAGGGACAAGAAAAATGCAAGTGTATCCTGACATCAGTGTGTATTCAGGCATGCCCTCAATGCCTTCTCCCTCATAGATTGGCCATAAAGAATATAGGTAAGCAAATTAGGGAGTATTTGTTGTCTTCCTTTAATTGGTTAGTAGTTTCTAGCACGCTAAATCAAACACAGAGCACTTGCTTCTTTTAAGTTTGGGGTTTTTTAATTGTCTGAAGGTTTAATTAATTCATTGTTATCAAGCTGGCAGATATCTAAATGTTCCAAGACATGGAGATGGCCAGTGTAACAGATTTGAACCATCAGGACAGCATGAGCAGTGAATGCATTAAGTTTCTGCATGGCTGCATGAGTATATGTTTATGGGCTATTTCCATACTAACTGTAGTGGTGAATACATCTGCATTTTGATGAAGACAATCTCACCAGGGTAAACAAAAGAGATTACCCAAGTAAACTGCTATAGAACATTGGATTGCTCTGTACTGCATTTGTTGTTCTGAATAGTCTTGTGGTTGTTGTTAGTTCTGCCTGTTAAGGAAATAAGCGGTTTAATGGATAATATGCTGTATTTTCAAAATGAAATGAAAAAAGAAAAAAACCCAAAACCCAGCATAATTTATAAACCAGGTTTCAACATCAAAGAGTTCGTTATTTATACAAAGATGCTAAGTACCTGATTTTTGCAGGTCTTAGTAATTGTATGTCTCCAGTCTCACAAAACTTTTTCAGCTCTTCTCAAGTAAACTTAACTTACATATGTTTTTTTCCTATTTCTTTTACCTTCTGACATGCTATTCTGGTTCATTTTCAATCCTCACCTTCACCTCTTCTTTCTTGCTGATCCACAACTTCTGGTTTCAACTGCATTCCTCCTTTTGTGTCCACATCCCACAAAGCTCCACTGCTCTTTCTCTTCCCCCCTCCCTCCATGATCAAACACTTGCTACTCACTTCTCTGAACTCTTTCCATCACCTTTTTACAGATTTTTATAATCAAGCATTTTCCTCTTTACATCCTTTTTTCCCAGTCCCCATCTCCTCTTATTTTACTGGGCACTGGGAGCATGACATTTGCCCAAGGCCCAAGCAATCAAAACCAACTCATGCTTCCTTCCCCACAGCAGTCCCAGTGAGTGGTGTTCCATCAGCTATGGGAATAGTATTTATTCTACTAAACTCAATTAGGAATTATTTTATTGCCTGAAAACATCATGGTCCTTTTGGATTAGTATGTTTGCCAGGAATATTTCTCAATGAAAACTCTCATAATATAACTATGTCCTGGTCAAATGTCCTCCTTCAATACCAGTCAGTTAAAATCCCATCAGACAAAAGCTCTCCACAAGTCAGAAAGTCCAGTAGGACCTTGGGTGGGATTCTGAGGAGAAGTGAACAGCTTTCAGTTGAAAAACTTGAGTTTAAACATTAACTGTCCATCTCTGCTCTCTCTCAAAAAAAAAAAAGGGAAAAGGAAAAAAAAAAAAGAAAGAAAAAAAAGTTAAAAAAATTAGACAGAGACAATAAAACATATTTATTAATAAAATAAAATATTCAATAAATAAAATATTCAAAATTTCACCTAGTACGATTCAACCCATCTCATCCTGGGCATGGAGGCAGTGATCAGTGATACACTTGCTGGTAGGTCCCTCCAGCCAGTAGTTATATTGCCCCCTCCATTTTATGAGTACTTTATCACTTCAAAGCAGATCAGACACCAACAGAGAGTGTGGGAAAGCTGCCTATTGGAAACTGAAGTATTTGCACACAGCAGAATTAATTTACTGATGTTAAAGGCCTCAGTAGTGATCTAGTGGTGCTAGCTAAGGCTGTAAGGGCTCCATTCAGTTGAAATGGGCCATTGGAAATGAGGGTTTGATAGGGATTACACCTCCAGTTTGAATGAGTGCTGAATATTGAGAACAATTCCATCAATTGAAAAGTCTTCAGCTTGACCCTGCCATTCTCTAGGGAATGCTGATTAATGCAGCTGTATTGTCATCTGCCTAAACAAGCTAATTAATAGTATGTCAGACCCCCCATCCCCTTACACACCGCCACCACCCACCCTCCTGGTAAATTCTGTTAAAGTGTTGTTTAGGGCCTGACTTGATCTCTACATGCAAGAAAATCTCTGTACCATGCTGTGTTACCCTACTTGATTGAAGAACAAGGCAGAAATCTCAAGATAAGCTATCAATTTTGAAAGGCTTCTGAAATTCTGAAGCAAAATGGGATGACTTAAGAAAGGAAATGTAAGCTTAACTCTAAATTTTTCTGGCTTTTGTGGATATAAGTCAAACCCTCTATTATTTTAACTGTTTGGGGTGTGCTATTTTCCTGATCTTTCAGATCTGTGTCCTTTTAGTTTTTCTGTTGTACTTATGATCATATAAAAATACACTGTTATTTTATATGGTCACTGGTTACACTGGGGGTCTATTGGTTGCACAAGACAATATTAGTGAACCTATTTAGACCCTATCATGTTTATCCCATTTTGCTGAAGAGTTTGTTCAGATTTTAGGCCTGCATTGGTTTTGTAAAATGCTCTCAGCATTACCAGTTGGGCACCTTCTGAGTTTAACACACCCCAAATTTTTTTGAGGTGCAGAGTCCCCATACTCCAAAGGAGTCTGTAGGTGCTGCAAGCCCTTACCAGCTCTGCAAATCCTCTGTGTATAAACACCTATATCTTTGAAAACTAAAATCTGAGTTACAGTCACCAAGCAAAGAGTGATAGATTGTCAAGTATTACTTACAATTCTTTACACTCCAGAATTAGGGGTATCAAATGAAGTCAGCAGGAAATCAGTTCAGCTGAAGCGAAAGGAGGATGCTCTTCTAACATGAGTGGTTAATCTGAGCAATTTCTTGATAGAGCTTGTTGTAGACTCCAAAGTTTTGTGTGGTTTCAAGGGGAAAATACCTGAAGCAGAAATCCTTTGAGGGATACTGGTTAAACAGAGCCACTCACTCCGGAAATCCCACAACCCCAAGTGCGTGGGAGCTGGGAGGGTGCTTGTGCAAAGCATCACGCGTGCTTGCCCTGCTCCTGTGCTTAACGTATTCAGTTCCAGACATGATTGGACACAGGACACTGAGATGTATGTAACTTCAGTCTGACCCAATCCAGCTACTTTTATGTTACTGTTTTTTAAGAATATTTTAAATTATTTTTGTTACTTTGCTTCTAACCCTTTCCTCTCCCCTCTACTCCTCTCCCCTTCCTTCTCTTTTTCTTCAATCATGTCTATTCAATATTTTAGGGGGTTTTGTTTATTTATTTGTTTTGATATGATTTTGTGGGTTATTTTTAAACTCTCAGATTTACATTAGAGCTTCTAATA
Organism: Hypotaenidia okinawae; assembly: GCA_027925045.1. Lineage (NCBI taxonomy): Eukaryota > Metazoa > Chordata > Aves > Gruiformes > Rallidae > Hypotaenidia > Hypotaenidia okinawae. Next base: position 148,933,415 of record BSDF01000001.1, read on the forward strand.
TGTGTTACAAATAAACCAGCTTTTAAAATTACATTAAAAAATCCTGCTGACACTTCTGTCCTGGACCTGTCCAACTTGTAAGGCCAAGGAAACCTGTGTGCATCAAAATAAGTGTGGGGGGGTGTTTGGTGTAACAGATGTATGGCTAGAGAGAAGTGTACTCTGCTTTCCAAGACACTCCAAACAGAATCTTTAAATTGAATTTCAGAGTAACTATGAAATTCTGAATCTGGAAATCCTTTATTAATTTCTGATCAATTGAGGAACTCAAGTCCGGGAGAAAATTTTATTGGGAACAAAATGCATTGAGCTTCTCAGTGATACCATCAGGATTTAGTCCACAGATTTTACACAGAAATGCTGGCACACCATGGCTACTGCAGTGCACTCCATGTCATTAGAAGGATTCAGTGGACTCTGCGTCGCTAGAAGGATTCTTTGCTCCTATTCATCAATTAAGGCACCACTTAAATGACTGTTCTTACATAGCAAAGCTGGTGAGCTTTGCACTTTGAATACAACTGCCAGTTTTCTTGATGGCCATGATCATAAAATTGTATTTCTCAGTTGGGAAACAAAAGACAAATGCAGTCCAGGGGCTCATTTAATCCTTTTCAAGGAACATAACCTCAAGTAAAATTACTGAGTTACTGGACAGCCAGTGGTTTGTGCTGCTGCTATTCATAAAGTCCAGCAAAGCCGGCCTTTCCTTTTATCACAAAAAGGTTATCTGGTTACAGTGACTGTAGAGTCACAGTAATATGGGATGTTGTCATTGTAAAAGTTTCCATTCATCCTTGTTTACCAGTTGCTGAGAGTTCACATACAATCTCCAGAGTTCTCTTCCAACAGCATTTTGTAGTGTATTAATAATATACAACTTTCTTGACAGTGTTGTTGGCAGTTCCAGAAAAACAGGAATAAAAGTGATCTCAGAACAAATTGAAAACAGATTTGTGTTAAAAGGAAAAAGTTTGCTGAATTGAAAAACAATTTCTCATTTCTTTTTTAAAACACTAGTGTATTCTACTTGACTTGAAATATTTTCCACCTGCAATAATTTTGAATCATATATACTTTCCCCCTGCCCCTGAAAAAAAAGGTGAAAGGAAGGGAAATTAAAAAATTAAAAGCTTGACTGAAAGTTTTAATTATTTAATTTGTAAAATGTCAAAACAGAATATATTTTTCTCTTGTTTGCTTTCCCTGAAAAGAACAATTAAATGAAAAGGAAATGAATTCATTAAATCTTTCAGGAAGAGCAAATCTACATTTCTGGTTCCCCCAAAAAATTAACTGACAAACGTTAACTGACTAACTCTATCACATAAAATTTCTCTTGCTTCAGTTGCTGTTCTTTTCTCTGCAATACCTGGAGAAGGGCAGTGGTTCTTCATTTGTCAGGCACAGAGAAATAGCATGGAGGTTCACAGGTCACATGTTCCCTTTTTTACCATTGGTCCTAACAGCTTTCCCTGTTTCACTTAGAGTTTGCCATCAGTCAGTCTCATAGCACTCATTTTACAGCCTTTGCATCTTTTGCCACACACATTTGTTACATTTTTTCTTGTTCATGAACCCAATGAAAGACTTCTGCCCTCCTGTCTTTCCTGTTTTCTTGGATTTAAAGCTCACTGAAAGTTGTGGAAGAACCTCTTTTGATTTAAGAGGGCTTTGGATATCAGTCTAGTGGCGTCCAGTTTTCACCTTAACATTACTAAAGCAAATTTCCACACCAGAAATGTTCACACTCACCTTTCTTTTTTTTTTTGCTTTTAATTGTGAAGGATTTCATGTGAAGATCAGTAGGGTGATGGAAACGTTAGGAATATTGATCCTGTTGGATTAAAGACATGTTTCAGGTTTTAAATTATGGAATCATGGAATGGTTTCAGTTGGAAAAGACCTTCAAGATCATTGAGTCCAACCATCTATCCAGCCTTACTAGGTCCAACACTCGACCGTGTCACCAAGTGCAACATCTGCTCATCTTTTAAACACCTCCAGGGATGGTGATTCTACCACCTCCCTGCACAGCCTGTTCCAATATCTGACAACCCTTTCAGTAAAGAAATTTTTCATAAAATCACACCTAAACTTACCCTGATACAACTTCAGACTGGTCCCTTCTCCTGTCACTAGCTACCAGGGAGAAGAGACCGACCCCCACCTCACTACAACCACCTGTCAGGTAGCTGTAGAGAGCGACAAGGTCTCGCCTCAGTCTCCCTTGCTCTAGACTAAACAATCTCAGCTCCCTCAACTGCTCCTCATAAGATTTGCCTTCCAAACCCTTCACCAGCCTTGTAGCCCTTCTCTGGACACACTCAAGCATCTCAATGTCCTTCCTGTAGTGAGGGGTCCAAAACTGAACACAGTATTCCAGGTGTGGCCTCACCAGCACTGAGTGCAGTGCAGGATCACTTCCCCAGGCCACACTGTTCTTGATGCAGGCCAGGATGCCATTGGCCTTCTTGGCTACCTGGGCACACTGCTGGCTCATATTCAGCTGTCTGATGATCAACATGCCTAGGTATCTCTCCTCCAGACAGTCCTCGAGACACTCCTCTCCAAATTATGCCAAGCACAACTGTTCTGTTTCCATTCTCATCATACTTTTAGTGAGCTACCAGTGGGTTTCATTCCTTTATTAGAGTGTGGAATATTTTTGTGGCTCTACTAGTAACTAACTGTGTCAACTTATAGTCATGTACAGTTATGTTCCAGAACAAAAAACGTGGAAAAAGAAAACCAAAGCAGATAACAATGCAATACAACATAAAACTCTCCCCTAAACCCTAGCAGTAACTTCAGGTTAGTAAATCAATTTAAGTTTATTGCCTTCACTTTGCTAACAGTATCAGAAGAAAAGGATGGCTGAGAAACAACTCTGGATATAGGGAAAGACTAAAGAGTGGTATTCCCTCGGAGAGCATACAAACGTTTCTTCACTGAGTTTGCAAGGTTTGTGCTTTGAATTATGCAAAAAAGACTTGTGAAATCCACACCAAAATCTGTCTTGGTGGCTCCTTGGAGTCAGAGGCCTGATGGGGGAAGAGGATTTTGGGGAACCTGTATTCTTGCTTGAAAAGATTAGAAACAGACCCAGGTGTGAGCTGGCTGTCAGGGGAAGATTTGTTCATGTATCAGCACATCTTATCTGATAGTGGGATAGTGGGGTAGTGGGGTCTGAAAGGATCAATTGTTACCTTCTTGCAAAAAAATGAAAGAAAAGAAGGGGAGGGGGGCGGGGAAAGAGAAAAAAACTTTCTTAGTTGGTGCAGCTGGTATAAACATGAACATCACAGGAACACAGACATAGGCTATGCAGGCTGCCACCTGCCAGAGAAAAGTCCCAAACTTTATGGGGCAGTCAGATGAAAGTATTCAAATGCAGGTCAGAGAGACACAATGCAGTTCAGTTTGCTGCAGGAGAGGTGAGGATGGTCAGGGCACCCTGAGCAGGACGATTCAAGCCTGTGCTGAACAGAAAGAGAGAGGAGGTTTACAGTGTATCACAGTTCAAAAAAGCAAAGATTGAAACCTGCTGATGTTATGGACAAGTTGCCCAAACTCATCTCATAGCTGTACCTGCACAATTCAAGGACATGTCTTGCTCATATATTTTGAGGGAAGTTCTATCCAATTTCTTAATGAGGACTTTGTATTAAAAATTTCAAGGGATGATGGTGGTATAGATAGAGGGACGAAGCTCAGGTCATCACATTATTCTCTCTGACTGTACTGTACTGTGGTTACACTGTTTTCTGGTGTACTTTTAATTTTGTATTTCTGATGCTTTAGACTATTAAACAATAAAATGCTATTAGTGTTTATCCTCTTTAAGCCACTGATACATATTAAAAACTTTAATTCAAGCATAACAAGCATGTTTCATATCCGGGAATGAAGAAAGTGATTCACTGTGATATTTTTCATGACAACACCATATTTGTCATGGCACAGCCCATTACTGAAGTAGGCTTAGTTCAGAATTTTTTTGCTTAAGAAGGAAGCTGGGCTACTAATACTTATGCAAATATACTTCTATTATTTTTAATTTATATATTATCGATAGTGATAATAAAATCTCAGAAGAATTTAACAGTATTCACCTCTGAGAGAACATTGTTCATAGGGTTTGTAAGTAAAAAATACATGTCTCTTTTTCTATATTTTCGAATAAATTATTCAGTGTTTCACGTTATGATTCTTGAGCTTTCTCTCAGATCTATTAAATCCCTGTATATGTAAGTTTTATGAACACTGTTTGTAAAGATCACGTAGAGTCTAAGTGCATTAGTGACAGGGGTCATGAAATATTGAGAGATTTAACCCCATCTGTGAGACAAATAAGTATTTCTCCCAGAGGCCTAAGAGCTGGCACGTTCATATAAAACACAAAGCCCTGTGCAATATTGACACATTATATCCCTCTATTTGGAATTAATCTATAAAATAACACTAGCTCCTGTATCAGAGTATTAGGGTACTAGAAGCACCCCAGAATCTCAGGGTGATCCAGGGAAGTGTTTTGTCTTTGCAGCAATCATAAAGAGATGGGAAGGAAATTAAAATGAAAAAAGAAATATTCTTAAATCCACAAACCCTTTTTTTTTTAGTTAAAGTCAATTGACTGCTAAAATCTCCTTTTGTGTTCTTTTTTTCCCCTCAGTCAAGTTCACAGCAGAATACCAATGAGGTTTGTTGAAATGGAAACTTTTCACTGTGCATAATTAGAGTAAATGAAACGTGCATCCATTCTCAATGTGCTTCTTTTATTTCTGTAAAATTTAATTTCTTCAAGAATCGAGGCAGGAAAAAAATGGGGTGATTGTCAGCTTACATGAAAAAGGATTGAAAATTTCAAGGCCAGCTCAAGAATGATGACTGGGATCAGAAATCTTCCTCTGTGATACGGGCAAACAGTTCTTCTCAGCCCAATTTGTGTCCCTCAGTTTTGCCTGTGAAAAGCGGGCACCACTAACAAGAATTAAGCACGTGGAGGTGTCGACAAGCAGAGCAAATTTCCCTTCAGTATGCTGCTGGAGTAGTCTGATCTGAAAACCTACCACTGCTCCTGTGCCTTGAATTTGCTAAACTTGCGGTGCGACTAATACAGCTAGAGCCACCCTGTCCGCTGTCACAACCTTCCCGAGAGGAAAGCCTGTTGGGGATTAGGCTGAGCTTTGCTCGTGGTCTATGTCAGATCTGAAAAAAGCTATGCTCACTCCTGATCCATCCATACTGGGGATACAAACTGTAAAGTACAGTATTTGGGTGATCCTGACTCTGGGAAGTGGGGACTGGTCAGGTTAAAGTGCTGGGGCTGTAACAAACCATAACTCTTTCCATTTCAGCAGTGGTCCCAACAACGCTGTGCTGACTGGGTGCAGTGTGTGTCAAGGAGCGGGGGAGATGGGGCCCCAAGGTAGGCAGAGAAAACAGGCAGGGAGGAAGAAGAAGAACGATGTCGTGCTCCTCTTTTGCAGGTGGGGAGATGGGCCAGGTGAATGTAGGTCAAGGATGTGAGGGCAGATTGGGCAGATGCTGGGGCTGTGCTCTGAATGCCCTATGAAAATGAATGTCATGAAAGCCCTCTGGATGTACTCAGTCATGCTGTACTGGATGCCTTCGTAGTTGCCATCAGGATCAATGGAGAAACCAACATAATGGAAGTCTGGAAAACTTTGCTTTGTCATACTTATCATGCTGGGCTTCCACCCATGAAAGGTAAAGAAAGACAGAGGCCAGAGCATATTTCACTCAGTGGGACCAGTTTTCCTGTCTTTAATGTCACTGGATTTCTAAATCACAGAAGCTGAGATACTAAACAATAGAGTATGTGCTGTTAGGGTGGCCGTTTTCTGGTACTCTGGCTTGAGATGCCTCCTGGCCTAAAACTTGAGGTTACCAAGTTAACTGTGATACCCAGTGCTATATGATCATGCTGCAATGGACATCATCTGTCCTGAGGAGCTGCCGGCTTGAACAGACAGTCCTGCCCAGGGAGGATGGAAAGCTGGCCAGTTGCCTGCTCGGAGCAGGCAGACTGCAGTGGGGGTTAGCTGTATGCTATGCAGCAGCTGCCAGATTGTCTGCTGGGCAGATCATTCCAACTTTAGGAGATGCCTCAGATTGGTGGAATTAATTGCTTGTTGCTCTCCCTTTTAAGTAGTTTAGAGGAGAAGTCTAACACTGAAGCTGAAGGCAGCTGAGAAGAGTCTTTCCTGAAGTGATGTGCTCAGTATCACACAGGAAACCTGTCGAGAATTGGGCACGAGGGGTTTTTGAGTCCTGGTTTACCACCTTATCCAGAAAAGTACCTTTCTTCTCCAGTTTGTGAGAGGCTAATTTGTCACCAGTCTTTGCCTTAACCAAAGATAAATGTTCACACCTCACTTAGGGGGAAGAGAGTTGGTTCCTGTCCCCCAGCACTCCCACTTCCTTGTACAAAGCACAACCTTATTTTCTAGCAATGCTATTACTCTTTCTTTCATTCTCTGAAAAAAATGCTGCTCCTGCACTTTTGGTTTTTTGCATCCTATGAATAAAGATATCAACTGATGAGATACACCTAGCAGTAAGACCAGGAAATGTGAAACATACTGTTATTAATTTGGGTCCACATAAATCTTTCTTTGTCACTGAAAAAAACCCAACCAACAGATAGACTATTTTTAGAAAACATTCTTTTTTTTTTAATTTTATCTGCCAACAATTTCCAATCTGAATCTCAGAGAAAGCAATCTGTTAGACTCAGATGTTTCAGTGATGAGGGGTCTATCAGGTGCCACAGCAAACAAGTACATACTCTATGCAGCATATTCAAACCCCTCCAGTGCTACTTCTCTTCCCTCCACAATGCACAAACAGAGGTAGCTATTCCATAAACAAAGACCAGCCTGAGAGCTGGCTTAGCTGTGCTTGAGAAGAAACTGTCCACATCTTTGTGCATTTTTCTTTCTTTGTAGTTCCCCTGTCAGACTTTTTACCCTGATGACCCTGAGCATATTTGTCAGAGAAAGATGGTCATCCAGTTTTACAGGCTTGGGCCAAGGAAGCAGCACAAGGCTAGAAATGGAAAAGCAGAACGCTGGGCTAGAAATTGCAAAATCCCAGAAGCTAAACTCAAGGAGAGGCAGAGGTTGAAACACTAATGCAATCTGAAAAGAGGCATGCCATTTAAATCAGCACTGTCTGCTTTGGAAGCAGGGTTTTTTGAAAATTTTTTTGCCAGTTACTGTCTTTTTTACCTTTTCATGTCTTTAAGTGGTTTTATTTCTCTGAAGACAGGAAATGTTTTCTAGAATAGGATTCCCTGATAAGATGGTATTCCAGTTACTCTCTCAAAAGTAAAGTTTTTACTACAGGGTAAGAAAATTAAGGTGTAGAAACTGAAGCAATCTGACTGAGCCATATAGGAGGTGCATAGGAACCATTTTTTTTCCTATAGAATAATATTTTTGTCTCAGGCACTTTCAAAAGCTTCTGTTTACAGTAAGGTAACAATGCTGCAAGTTTAGTAGGTCTCATATTTAATCTCCAGCTGAAGTGACAACCATAAACAATAAAAACTTATCCCTGACAACAGACTGACACTACTGACACATCGAGTCAGCTCTGATACGCTGATCACAGGGCTGCTGATCGGTTTCAATATCTTCCAAGGAGCTGATGTATCTGTACTAAAACATTCAAATCTGTTCCCTTCTCTCCACGCAGGGTGAATGCTGTTAGGCAGCAGCTTCTCTTCCCCAGCCCCCCTTCCTCCCCGAGAAATATCTGACATGCAGAGGTGCACAAGGCCTGCTCTGGTTGTCACTTCTACTTAACATCTTGCTAGGGCCATCATGAAAGGAACTCGTTTGGAAAAGTAACAGGGGCTACCAAAAGGGATTTCTGGGTCTTGCATCACCTTGAATTACTAAGGTAAAAATAACTTGGATAACGCTGTTCCTGCAGTCCTCTAAGCTCCCGTTTATCATATGTCAGGTACCATGAGCAGCGCTGGCTAAGTAAGCACAAAGTGCAGCATCTGCTTTGCTCTCTGGAGAGGTGTAGCACTTGAAGAGGCCCCCTCCCTCCTGGCCCTGGTCCGTGACAGAAAGCGTTAGGGAGTGCAGGGGCAGCCTGAGCTCAGATTCCTCCTGGAGCTGCCCTGGGGCAATCGCCACTGCTCTGCACCTTCCTAGGCTAGAGTTGCTTGGTACCTCTCTGTACCTAGTCTGTATCAGTTAAGAAACCTTTCTGCCTGGTAGCGTTCATCAGAATACATATGTAATATTAATCACACAAGCATATAGATTTGAAAGGAGAGCTTCAAAGGACAGTGAGCCGCTTGAGTATCTGAATCTGTGCAGCTCATAGAGCCAAGTCAACGTATTTCAGACTACTTTTGATAAGAAGTAGAGAAGATAAAAGAAAGGAACAGGAACCATTTTCCAAAGGTATCTGTGAAGATTATGGAGTGAAGGTGTGTAGTCTTTTTTTTTTTTTTTAATGGATTACATAGAGAAACAAGCTGAAACTTAGAAAACCTACAACTTTGAAAAAAATCACAATAAACTGCAGAAAACATTCTTGTCAAAGATATTATGGTCTCCTGTATGTTATACTGAAGGCCAACATGAAGATTTTGAGTTGGATTCTCTATTCAGCACAGTGTTGGGAGAAAATCAAGCCTTATGCTTTGTGTTTATTTTATATCCCAGCGTGTTCTTTTCTTATTCCTTCCATTCTCTCCATCTTGTTTTTACTTTCCTCAGTTTCACCCCTTCTTCATTCTTCAGGTCTTCAAATAATCTCTGTTTGACAAGAGTTAGGAGGAGACTTCCTTGATAAGCTGATTACATCACAGGTTTTCAATAGATTTCTTACACCACCCTCCGAGGCATCTGATGCTGGGCATCAAGGGCAGTAGCTCAGATCTGCCACTTGTCTGACCCCATGGCGTGGGCCCTTTTTTACTGAAAAACTTACTTTTACTATGTGTGCATAAAATACTTACTAAGAGTTTCCAGTATTGCATATTGCCAGTGTCTCTTTGCACATGTTTTATAACAGATACTGAAAACCAAGTAAGTCTTCCTAATGAGGACACAAACTCTTGGTCTTCTAAACTGTATTTTCTCAGACCTTATCAGTATTTGGGAAGTTGGAAATCACACTGCTTTTAATACATGAAGAATACCCAAGTTCTTTGGGTGAAGGCAGACTCTTGCTGCCTAAGCTGCAGCAAAGCTGGACCTGATGGTCCAGACTGTGGAAGGAAAATAGCAAAAAAACAACACAAGAAGGAAACTTTTCAGCTTGGTTGTGTTTGTTTGTTTCTTTGGTTTTTAATGCCCTAGATGCGTCCAGTAAATAGCAGCGGTACAGTGACAGATAGCTTGGGCTCGTGCTGGTCAGCCCAGAATGAAACACTACACAAACCCAGAAATTACTGGGCTCTGGTTTACGGGGTGAGGATATTGAGAAAATCACCCTGTGCATACAGGAACTCCAGAACCATGACAAAGGCAGGTCATCGGCCACAGAGTAACAAATATCAGTAAGCTGCGTATGAATCAATCAAAGCAGAGCACACAAGGGAGATGGAGTTGCAAATGGTCTACTGGTAGACCACAGGTGGGAGAAAAGGTGAATACATTGGGAATAATCCTGAGTACATAGACCCTAGACGGGCAGCACTGGCACACATGGACACAAGCAAAGATGGATATTTGCCAGGATCCAAATGGTGCTCAAACATTACCAGACCTCTCAGAGAAGTCCATACATCACATAACTACAAGCTCATACCCGAGATGACTTCCTAGGCTCTACATGAAGTCGTATGGAGATTTGTACTGCAAAAGGTAACATAGGACACTTGGATCTTTTCCATGGGCTTTCTAAGAACAACAGGGAAACTTACCTCCAGGAGGAGGTTTCTGTAAAACTACAAATAGCTTTAACACACCCTATTCCTTACTGAATGTCATTTGGGGGAGCATATGGACACAAATCTCTATTCTCTGGTTGCCCTTACTTTTCCATAAGCTAGAAGATATTGTCCTGTAACTGAACCAGTGTTTTCTGGGACAAGTGTCTGCTGCTGTTCCACATTACACAGGTTGCTTTGACATTTTTTTTTCCCGGAACTTGGCCCAGCTTGTACCATTTTCCTTCCAGTCTCAAGAATGACATCCAGACCCAGCCAGGTTTTGTCTGGGTTTTGTTTGGGTTATTTTTTTGTTGCTAGATGGATATATGAGATCATGCCTGCGTTCCGCTGGCAAGAGTTATGGGTCTCTTTCAGAAAACACACAGAGGAAACAAAACAAAATAATAAGTAGGCATAGTGTATATCTGTGGAATTAGAACTGGGGTTTTTCTGCTTTAAAAAAGAGACCTGGTCTCTTTATTTTTTTTATATATATATATATATATAAGAGAAACAACTACCAGATGGCTGATCATTAGATTTGTTTGCTAAAACATGCCTAAGCCTTTAACTTCTGAAAACCCACAATTTCCAGGTGTAGTTATGCTGGCTAAAGACCTGTGATAGGTTTATTTGTGGCAACATGGAGAATGAAAGAGATATGTAATAATATAGAAAACTCATATGTTGCTGTGCTATCAATTATTTCATAGTATTCTTTGGGATTCTTTCATGCTTGCAAAACATACAAGGGCTTTTTTATTTTGGCTGCAGCTTTTCAGAAAACCTGTTGCCGTAACAAGCCCCACAGTTTGTATTATTCAGTGTAAATATGCAGCACATGTATAAAGAATGTGAGGTCCTAACATGTAAGAACACTCTTCTTCAGAAGAAAGAAAATAAAATAGTAATAACCCCATGATGATCTTGCTTACTAGTACTTTTTTGCTCTTTATAGCTCTTACTAGATTTGATATTTTAACTAAAAACTTAAATGCCAAACTGTGGCATCTTTTCTCTATTTTACATGGAAATTCTCTTACACTTCAAGGTCGAGAAAGGCTTTTCAGCCCATGACTGAAAAATAATAGTGTAAAAATGCATATTGATTTAGATTTTCAAAATTGATTAGCAGTTTAAGACTGTGACAGCAATTTATGTGGTGTTTCCAGTTTACTAGAAGCCAAAATTGATTAGCATTTTTCAAAAGTACCATGCTAATCAAGGTAAATGAACTCATGAAATGACTTGATTACTAGACAATTTGCCCTTTGAGACACTCTTTAAATAAAACTAGTTTGGGAAACGTTTTCTGACAGCTGATCCACTAAAACTATTACTTGCACTGGGAGAAGGTAATAATTTTTTTCCATGCTTTTCTTTTTGTATTTTCTCATATCTTTCCAGTAAATAACAATCCTAGCCCATATTGCTCTAGTGGATATTTTTTTCTTCCTTTCTTGTGCTTTTCACTTTAAGCCTTAATTATATTCATTCTGATAAATAATTCTATGTGCCCTGCCTGACACCCCTGTATGGTACAGTGGAATAACGTGTGGACTAAACTCTGGAAACCTAAGTCTGTCATCCCAATTAGAAATAGTTCCAGAAGGATAGATAGTCTAACAAATACATCTTCTGACTGCCTTTTGGGTATGCATTTTGCGTTCTAGCTTTAATGGGAAAGACTCCTGAACATTATTTTCACTTAATGGTGAAATTCAGATACACATAAAAAATGTATTAAGCAAAACTAAATGGATTTTTAAATTATTCCACAAGAGGTGGTGGAGACAAAATCAAATCACCTTCATTGTCTGTGAGAGTGCTTCAACTCTGGTGATGGTGAGTGAGGTCTTCTATCTTAAGCACTGGCCCAGTGATCCCTCCACCAGCTTTTTCTCCCAACCAGCCTGTATTAATTTGGTGAGGGGATTATCAAAGGAGGCCATGGTACCTCTGAGGACATGCCGCAGCACGGGCTGAGGTATCACCTCTCACGCATGCACACGTGCACCAGGGTCACTGAGCTGAAGCCTGCCTCTTCTTTTGCTCTGTTCTTCACCCCCAGAAAAACATTCTGCATAAATCAAGGCATTAGAGAACTGCACAAACACACTGTATGCCAGGCCAGAGCTCTTTACATGACAACATAAATCCTTGTCTGCAGCCTGTGGCACCTCCAAGAACAGAGACCACAGTCCCTGCCAAACCCCTCCTAGGGATGCTGGCACCAGTGCTTCGTGTTAAGCCAGATGATTCTTATTTAAGAAAGTGATTGGAAACATATAGCACTAAGAAACTAATGTTATCTGTGTTCACATCTGGCCAAAATGTACAGAACTCAAGGCTGGTTTACTTTAGGAGTGGGCTACGATTCTGGGCTTTCTGTGGGAGACGGTGTTGTGAATTTAGTGGAGTATAGCTGAATTAGGGGAGGACATGTGGCTGTGGGGTTGTTTTTCAAGTGAAACTTCTTCAAGGTGATGTGATACTGATGTGAAAGTCTCCTGTTGGAAGGGAGGAAGGAGAATACACAGGCAGAAGGAAGGAGAGTACATCTGTAGAAGAAATTAATTTAAACCCTGAAGTATTTCTGTATTTCCATTTTCCCCCTTCTATAAATCAGATATGCTTTTGCACAATGGTTTGGATATCAGTAAACATATGTAGATCTATGCAAATCTGTTGACACCTGGCTTTTGTTCTGATGAGATTGCCAGTAATGCAAATACCCTGGTTAGAAAAGTTAAAAACTAATAGTAGTAGTTCTGTGTATCCAAGATTCCTACATTTCTGCTCTCTTTTCCTCTCCCCCCTTGTTTGTGAAAGAATGCTTTGCCTGTCATTCTTCAGACTATTTCCATTTCCAGCAAGGAGCTGTCCTGTGTCAGAATCCTGCCTCAACCCTCCACAATATTCAATAGTGTCAATTGGTTTTTTGCAAGATAGATTATTTTTTTATACCTTTTCATTCTTGTGCTTTTGGGGGTTTTTTTGGGGGTGGTGGTGGAGAGGGTTTTTGTTGCTTCATTTTTTTCCCCAGGCTGTCCCTCTTTCCCTTCAGAATTCTAAAAAAATATGTAGTCTTATTTTATTAAAAAAAACCTCCAGCAAACAACCAGACCTTGAAAATTACAGTTCAGGAAAGTAAAAAATATGTGCAGAGTGATAACTAAAAATGGGCAGCCACACTGTGTGGCAGAGATTGCAAGCTGAATGTGCTGATATTGTTTGTAGCTATCTTTCCATTTTCTCACATGAGCCTCATAAATTATACACCCTTGCAAACGGTGCCAGTTGGCATTTAAAATGGGCCCCTTCACTTCTGGGAGAAAAGGAACAATTAACGAAGCAGTGACAACTATTGCTTCCTCCCTTCCTGGGGAGACAGGAGACAGGGACAAAACCCAACCAATGTGGATGACATACTCAGTTACTAACACCACCATATGAAATTCCTTGGGTTTAGATCTGAAAGCAGAGCAGCGTGTTTTAATATTCCATTTCAGAATGTTTTTACAAAAATTAAAAAAAGGAAGAAAAAGGAGATGGTGAGGAAACCACTCCCTGCCCAGTTTCCCTGGATGACGGAGGCATCCAGAGGCTTTTGCTGCTCTGCTTTTCGTTGCAGCCACGCTCCAGAGCCACATGCTCCACGCTGCCATAAATACACTGCTTCAAACGTCAGAGCTGATTTACTCTGTCCCTTGGAAAGAGAACAAAGCAAGTCAGTTTTTGAACCCAATAATGACAATAAACAGCAGTGGATGTTCAAAAATAGCACAGATCAGGAACTAAATAAAGAGGACGCTGTGTGTACTCTTAACCATTATCCATGGCATCCTTACTAGCTTTTACTCATAGTGTAAGCACTTTCACTGGCATTAACAGTACTGCAGCTTGTCAAAAACGATCATATAAGCCATGCCTTGAAGGACAAAACAGTCGTGCTTCCTAAATTTCCACTATAGCGAAAATTAGAAATGTGACTGTCCTCAAACACACAGAGTAACAAAAACCATTAGCTGCTGACTTGGATGTCATGTTTACAGGTTGAGCTTGTTTGGATGCATTTGTGTGGCATAACACAGGGCTATGTAAAGGTATCCAGGCTAGGGTGTACTACTCTGGAAGCAACATGATGCTTTTCAGGAGGTCTCCAACCAGGTGAACTCTCCTCATGCAGCTATCTTACTTTCAGCAACTCAATATTGCACCCTATTGGTAAACCCAGAAAGCCATATTTAGAATTAAGTGGGTTTATGTATGTAGATGGTGATATAGATGCCTTTCAGATGTCTGTGTTTAGAATCCTATTTTTGCAAACCTTACCTACAGTAGTCCTTTTGCACTGAAAGTCTAATATCAGTCAAAGTATCCTACTTAAACATGCTAAAGCAAATCCATTTATGTAAATACACAAGACATCATGCAGCCTAATGTTTTCAAACACATTATGTCCTATTTAAAAGGGGTGACCCTTCTCTAAAAAACATGATGAAGCTCTAATAAATTAAAGCAAGAGTGAAATGTTGTCTAAATTCTTCTACACAGAACTACTTCACACTTTTCCTTGCTGCATCTCATTCTTCTGTGGTTATTCAAAGCTTGTACCTTCCCAGCAATGAAAACATCACCCCCAAAACCTGGAAATTTCACAAAACCAACATTAACAGTGACATCTTCTGAATGGCCTTTTGCCACTAGTGGCGTACATGTTTTTCCACATGGTGTGTGCGTATAATTTTCTACGATGTCTAAACAAGGCAACACAGTTGACAAATTTGTTCCTGTTAATTGCCAAGTCCTCACTTTCAGGGCTGCATAAATCTTCTCAATAAAAGATCACAGCTGATGCTGTCAGGTCAAGAATCTCACAGCGTGTTTTTGGTGCCAAGTCAAACACAAATTCCCCAGGGCTTACATTGGTAACACCTTCTTATATTTATTTTTTGTTGTTCTGGATCTGTGGAATAACAGTTTTGATTTCGTTCCGATGTGTTGCTGTTTGCTGCATGTGTGGGGCTGCCAATTTCTGTACCACTTGGCTTGAGAAAATGTGCTGTGAGTAAAGCCCCTCTTCCTGCTTCTAGCCCTGTCTTGCTGCTGCCTCAACCCCCAGGTACTGCACACCAAAAATATCGCTGGGGACACCATGAGAAAAATAGTTAGTGTCTGGTTGCTCTTTTCTTTGTTAAATGGCAATAGCTCTAACCTGGTGATATGGCTTTTTCTAACATCTGATTTTTACACTTTCTACACAAGTTCTGTTTCCTTTATCTCAGAGTAATCCCTGGTCTAAAGCACCGTATGTCCTTGGTTCGACTGCAGTCTGGTTGTTTCTTGCATATATGAAAAGCCAATTCAACTCCAGCCTCCACTTTTTACCCTCAGGACCTCAGGTGCAAACACTATGTGTGTCTTTGCAGTTCTGATAATCTCACTGGCAATGTCTGGCTTGCTGCAGCTCTGGAGGCATGTCTGCTGCGTAAGTTAATGCCACAGATCTCATCTTCTGCTTAATGCAAACCCCAGCCTGTGAAAAGCGATGCCTTGCTTCACTCACGCTGCCAAGCCCCGTGGGATGAAGTGGGAGACAGAGAGAACAGTTGCCACCTGCTCTGCTCTACAGGGTGGTCTTGGCCCCATGGAGCTCCCAGCTGATGCTGCCACTGCAAAAGGGAGCCTGCCTATGGACCAGAACCCCACCACCTGCCATGAGGAACATACTACCCTTCAGACCCTTCTTAAGAAATACTAAGGAAAATGGAAACACCTGAATCAAGGCAAAGAGGCATAGTCTGATGCTGGCCTCAGTGTTCCTCTGGCTGAGATAGATGGATTACCGTACCACAGAACCAAGGTCTTCTGCCTCACGGCAGCTTGTGATAGCATCACTCCTAGTTGGGCCAGTCCTCTCTCACTGTAAAGCCACCCAACACTCAGTGAGAGTCTGCCTCTGGCTCTTGGTGTGGGTGTGCTGCCTTCCCGGATTCTGACTTCAGCAGTTTCTGGGGGCCTGTTGTGTTTTAAAGCGTACCAAGGACTTGGCAAGACATTAGACTGGTGGTTTAGCTGCACCAGGCTGATCTCACCTTGCTGTGCGCCAGTCTGCCAAATGAACAAATGGTGCCAAAAGTACCTCATATTGCATGGCTATAACACCGATTTTTTATTATGTTTTTTTAGTGCTCAAGCTTATCCCCTTGATCTTTTGAATCAATTGTGGAGCTCTACTGAACTGTACCCATTGTGGTGCCATTAATGATCTCCTTCCAGGCACCCTTCTTAATTGTCTGTCTGGAGACAAATCCCCGCACCAAGATCCATTTTCAAGTAAAAGGTGTTCCCAGCTTCCAACAAGGTTTGTCAGGACACTCCAGTGAACCTGGAAAGGTTTCTGTGGCCAAAGAAATCTGCCAAGGGAAAAATGGGCCTGCAGATGCTGCCACTCCTATTTACTGTTCTTTCATATGTGGTGTGTGCTGGGGAAACAATGCTTGTGTGCACCTCTCTCTATCTCTGTGGAGCATCTGTTCCCATAGATGATCTTGGCTAAGGATTTTTTGCAGTTGCTTTCCAAAGCCTAACAAATTAGGTAGACTTTGATCTGTTCCCTCTGATAAATGTCATATGAACATGGCTCAACTGCCTTTGTTAGATTTGCCCCTGAAGTTGTAAATATCTTTCCAAAGAGCGTGGCTTAATTTTGTATTCTTTTTTTTTGGTTCAACATTTCATTTCAGAATTGATCAAATTGTGTTGCCTGCAAGCTCAACATAGGAGGCTTTTTCTCACCCATGCTGCTAGGCAGATCTGACATTGACTTGGTAGCGTGGACAGATCGGCTTCCACTGAGTTGTGGATAGTGTCTGGGGGTAGCTCCACTATACTGTTTAATGAAAGGGAACACATAGGTTTGATTAACTAGAATTAACAGTTACACAAACATCTGGGCAGTACTTGTATTCCACGTTCAAATGAATAGTGTTGTCACTGCAGGATCACAGATAGAAGCATCATGGTTGTTCTCTTAAATTCCCTTTTAAATGCAATTTTTTAAAAATTGATTTTTCTTTGAGAGTAAAAGGTTCTGATTTACTTGCCCATAGATCTCTTCCAGCCTGATCTCTCATGTGCTTATATTGTAGTTTGAACAAGAGGAGTGGACAAATCTTGTGCGTGTCATACACCAAAGTGCTGCTATGGTTCTAAGTGGATCCCATATTAAACACAGAGGGATTGTTTGCTGTGGGAAAGAAAGTTAAAAAAAATACTTCTGACATTGAAAATAAATTGAAGGTTCCCATATATTGCTGTTGCTCCAGGTCACTTTCTGTCACACGTACATTTTTTTCCAATTGGACAATTTTTACCCTTCTTTATTCATTCTAAGAAGAACCTTCTTCTCCAGCCTTCTTCAAACAACCAAAAAGCAACCCAAAGTTTGGCGGAAAATCCAGATGGAAGTTTACAGAATCTACATATCTTAAATGAGACGGATGAGTAATGCAGCTTACTTGTCTAAATCACTCAGAAATCCAAATTACATGCCACATGTTACTCCTTAAGCTAGTCAAAAGCAGGTTTTTTTTTCTTTTTTTTTTTTTAATTAATTCAGGCTAAATGCCTTTAATAATTGCAGAGCTGAGAAGAAAGAGCAGTGCTGTAAATAGTGTTTTGATTTCATCTGACCCTTGTATTATGAGACCAGATCTTAAGATACATTATCTGGAAATGCAATGGTCCTTAATATTTTTCCTTTCAGTGTCCCTGGTTTCAGCAGACTTCACAAAGCTGGCAGTTCATGCAGACTAAAAGCAGAAGCTGGACAATCTGGTATGCCCTCAGTTGCTACTTGTTAAAAATGAAAAATAAGAGGTGTACTGACATACAGGTGTTGCGTGTTTCTGAGGGGAACGGCTTTGGAACTCAATTGTAGAGTGGGTATTTCCAGACATGCTGACACTTTTCTGAACCAAAATCACAACACTGAATATCTTAAGATAAGATTAAATCCAGATTTAAAGCAGACAGGCTTAGCCAACTCTAATAAATAACACAGTCATTACAGAGATGTAGAGTTGCAAGCTTAGAAGTCCATGTACAGCTGGGTGGATTAGTTGCATATAAGCAGAATTAAGCCTTCTGCCTCCCAATGGCTGTGTTCATGCAAACTTGGATGTGTATACCTGCATCGGTGATCACAAATGAGATGTGTGTGGTTTGCACTTGAGGAGAGACTGGAATCTGTCAGCTAAAGTGGACACTGTCTTTAGAGGCACTGTCCTTTCCTGGAAGCATTCCAGAAATTGAACAGATGGCAAAAGCCTGATGATTTTTCAGATGTTTTATCTGAAGCACAATGCCAGTGACGCACTATCCTGATGCATGTTCTGCCCTCCTCCACTAGCCTGTTCCGAAGCCCACTCCTGTCCAAATATCCCACTGCTAGCCAAAGAAAATATCAGTTTTGTTTTAATATAGTCCCAACTCTAAGCCAAAAGAATCAAATGTTAGCAAGGCAGGACATGCCTTTTAGCTTGCTTTTTTTACAAGTCACTTCTGGGGGAAGGCCAAGCTGAAGAACATGGCAGCTAACTGAATAACAGAGGTGCTGAGCTCTGACCTCAGACACACCTGGCAGCAGGATATTGAGCTGGAAAAATACGCTCAGAGAATTCAAAGGGAATCTGTGGTAAAAGCAAGGCACTACCTCGCATCTGCATTGTTCTCTGTAGTGCCTTGGAAAGTATAATCCACTGGTGCTTCCCAATGAGCAAAGCAGAATGAAAATTTGCCTGCTTTACACACCATTCTCATGAAGAAATCAATTTTCCATTTTTAAATATAACATTGCACCCACTTACAATTTCTAAGGTTATGTACTGCAATTTGCTGGCACAAACAACTGATCCTATAAACTTCAGCAACGTCAGGTAACGTCTGTGGGGAGTTCAATCAATAAATAAGCTCTCTCTCCTCTGTTGCTGAGTGATTTCACCACGAAATGACTGTTTAATGCTGTGAAAGTGGCCAACCATACTGTATCACTTGAGAGAAAAAGAAATTTGGAATCTGAAAGTATGGGGAGTGGAGAACCACGCACTGTAATTATTTCCCTGGAGTTCCATCAGTGGGTTTGTGGATAACCACAGAGGTAAGACCTGCTGCCTCACGGGATCTAATCTCAGAGGCACTGAACAGGGACATTTGGGCACTGCAACAGGAAGTAACTTGGCACCTGTAGTGCCCCAAAAAGAGGGTCGGAGCTGCAATCTCAACACATGGGGCTGCTAGATTTCCCAACTGTGTGGAAAAGGCATGAGTGTCTTTCTGTGCCAGAGTCAGGGTGCTTGCTCTGATAATAAGCTCTAGGGAGTTGATGAAATCTCTAGAAAGAAAACAATGGCTTGGAGAAAAAGCTCTTGGGAGCTTTTCTCTTCTGTGCTGAGTCTTGGCTTGAGTCACCTTTTTGACCTCTGGTTGAATGCAGTTAAAAGACAACAGGGGTTTGTGAAATGGAAGGATCTGTCTTTATCTGAAGGCATTTTACAACAATTCAGTTTGAACACAATGAAAGAGATCTTTTTGCATCTAACTATGTCAGTTTTCTTTTTAAGACTGTAAGCAGAAAATGGGTTTTTAGTTGAGCTAGAGAGTGTCCAGCTTTATTCTGCCCGTTTTAAGAAGAACAGTATAAAAATAATTCCCCATAAAATATTTTGTTGGGTTTTTGGACCAGTATTTTGACTCTTCTTCCTGTCTTGTCCTGTGCTGGGCTCATGTACCTTGTGTCCTCCTCCCATCGATCCCAGTGGAGCAACAAGGCAGACAAGAACCTAGAACGGCTGTTCTGTACAGGCTCCCCACCCCCTGGAACAATCCTTGTCTACACTGTCCTGTCCCTTTAGCCAGGTTTAACACCCCTGAAGTGGATGCAATTAATCAAGGATCAATCCAACAAATGCTTTTACTGCAGCAGAGAGGTGGCATGTTAGCCTTAAAAGGGGACAGAAAATACCCTTCAAATTTTGTTAAAGTATATTTTAATAGAAAATATACTAAATAAAAATATAAGACCAGGCAGTTCTCTGAAATCTGCTCCTGTATCACACCACCTGTTTCAGACAAATGCATCGAGTTAGGCTTGGGACATAGATACACCAGTAAGATGGGCTGTTGTTTTGATTGCTTTGTGCTGAATTTTACTGAAGGTGCCAGCTGTCAGGAATATGAGTGGGTTTCTGGTCAGAAAGAAAAGGCCGCAAGAATATACCTTGTTAAGGCACCTATCAGCTCCCCACGGATTCACCTTATCTAGTCAACTGTCAGAAGCGAACACTTAGTGTATTCAGCTCTGTGGAGCCAATATAACTGTCAAAGAAATTGTTATTCCTTAGTATCCTTGATATAATTGCCACGTCCATTCCCAGACACTGATTCCAGCAATGGTATGCCAAGTGTCTTCTTCAAACACTTGAACAAAGAGATTTTATTATCTGTTAAGAGGGTCAAAGTAGTTGATGGGAGCCCTCTGGGACCACAGTGCCAGTCCTGGAAAAGGCTTGAAGCTTGCAGGCACTTCCAGGCTCAGCACTCTGGAGGGAAGTGCTGCCGGCACTGTCATTGGCACCATCCAGTTGGCTGAGGCTGATACTGAGAGTATCAGTTAGTGGTACGTGGGGAAAAGTATTTTCCAGGAGCACCTACAGGCTGCAGCCAAGAACCACATAGGTGCTGGCTGTGTAGGTATTGTGCGTATAGCAAGGGATCGTCTCTGCCCTCAGTATGCAGCATGAGCGAAGAAAACAGATGAAGGTTGTCTGCAGGCATGGGGAGGCAAAATATCATCTCTCTGTTGCAGATGAGGAACCATACCATCTTAAGGTCTGAACCCTAACAACTGAACATCAGGGTTGGATTCCCATAAAAGGAATTGTTTACCAATGGTTTTCATTTGCAAGTAGCGTCTTTTAAGACATTCAGGAAGAGAAAGGAACAGTGTTGCATCTGAATGAAAATCCTGAGGTGTTATAGCAATGTATTAAAACATATCACATCTGAGTGTTTGTCAAGTACAATATGCAAGTGGCTAATGCTGCAGTCAAATGCATTTTTCCAAGGAATCAGCTGCTTTCTTATTGCATTTATCAAATATATCTCCATGGAATGATATTTTCTAAGACATGAATCAACACAACATATGTTATAGTGCCTCAGCTTTGTTTTCATAATGAAAAGAAGCTGCTTTAATAGCATCTGTTGTAGTGCTAGGAACATATCCTGCCACAGTTTCTCAGTGAAAAAAACTCCAGTTTCAAGTCAAAGATCTTGGATGCAGGTTTAAAGGAATGGGAAGTCTAGTTGTGATCATGACTGTTATGTCTGCTCTCCTCTCCTTTCTTCAATTATTTAGCAGAGTTAACACAAAAACACAGTAAAGGAAGAAATCAGACCCAGTACAATTTCTGGATATATATATTCTTTATGCCAGCAAGGTATTTTGACTACAAAACCCTATTGAAGTGATTGATTTATTTATTAACTTTTTTTTCCTTTTCCATTTAGGGTTGTATCTTCCCTGTGCCGCAGTGGTTTTCTAAAATATACATTGTAGATTATCTTCCTTTGAGAGAACAGTAAAATGAAAACTTGCTGTACTGGGACTTGGTAAACTGCCTCTAATCTAATTTCTATTATGGGGCACCAATTACTGGGAAATTCACATGCTACTAAATGTCAGTTCCACTCTTGTCCTAGCAATGACAAAAACAATTTGTAAGTCATTCTAATCACGAGAATGCCACACTGAAAAATTGTTCCTTCACAATTCCCCGGATAACTGCAAGACTATGGCTTTTCAAGGTCCTTCCACCCTTACCACTGCCCTGCAGTAGAAGGAGGTAGCAGATGTTTGAATTGTGAGTCCTTTCTCCAGGGGAAAAGATAATGGCAGAAGGTTTGAATAGGTTTCTCTCTTTTTGACCCTGCTAAGGTAAAAGATGTTACAGAAAAAGGAACAGTTAGGAATAGGAGATTGCATTAGGTTTTCATCCACTCTAAATACTCCAGCTGCAGTTAATATTTTACATTTCCATGCAGTATGACAGACGTGAAAGTGTGCAATGAGTGGAGATATGATACCTGTCCTAAAGACCTTCAGTCTAAATCAGACGCCAGGGGATTTTACAGGAAATGGGAAGACCTTTAAGGACAACAGGGGGGGTTAGGGCAATAAACTGTGAATTACACCAGCCTCTGCTTCCTTGGCTTGGTTTTTCAATTCTTATAAGCAGAACTGTAGTCAAGTTATGCAAATGAAACCTATCCCTGGCACAGGGAATGCCCTTTGAAAATCCCTGTTTATTCAGTAGATGAGGATATATGGACCCTTATGCTTTACTGATGGGTATTGAAATGCCTGGATTGGTACATTTGGCTATATATAAAAATAGAGAGGGGAAATAGGAAACTTTGACATATAAAAGGATGATAAACTAGAAACATAATTTAAAAGAACTCTGCCAGTGCTTGAGTGTCTGGCATTTTCTGCTTCATGAATTGTAATCTTTGATGGGGGGCAGGGAGGAGAGCTCATTTCAAGTCAGAGAAGCAACAGAGAGAATTTCTGATGAAAACCCAGGTTGGCTTGAAAGTACATTTAGATCTCTGTCCGTGGCTCATGCCGGCAAGTTCTCAAAACTTCTTGTATCAGTGAGAACTTAGGACTATGCCTGGTCATCTTCCAAAAAATAATTCCACCAGAGCTGCCAGAGTGGATGGAGTAAGCCACTATCTGGCGACACGCACTGACTACATGCTAACATAGTCGAATCAGCCCAAACATAAACAAAATCTCCTACCCATGACTTACATGGGCATCTAATATAGGGATGTGTGTGTACATGATCATGAACAGGACAGTCAGGTGCGTGTAGTCTCTCCTTTAGGAAAAGCCAAATGATTCCTGCCTGAATATGTTCCTGATCGGGCAGATCTGTGGGAAGAGGTGGGGTGGCCAATCGCTTGTGCTTTGGGTGAGGTGCCACAGAGCATACACAATCACGGTAAACACAGAATTTCTCTATCAGCCAACACACTTTCTTAGTTCCGTTATCCTGTGTGAGGTTACATCATCCTCAAAGAGCACAACACTTCCAGTAGACAGAAAGGTCATGGCATCTGGCCTCCATGAACAGCCCCCAGTGTTTCTCTACCATCCTGACCTGATACTAAATTGCTTTGAGAACTTCCTGCCATGATGATAACTAACAAATGACAAAAGAGTCCCTTTACTAAAATGAGTGTGGTCAAAGCTGAATTTGATATGAGAATGTGGTGCAGAGCTGAATAGGGCTACCTGTTCCTCCCCACCCCACCTGCACTAAAATTCTCACTGATGTGTTTCTTCTCTTTCATATATCCATGCAGATGATGAAAGCAGAACAAACATGGAAAAGGCAGTCCATAGCTGTATTCAAAAGCATTCTAGCAGCAAGCCATCAACTGATGGGCATCAAAATAAATTTTTAAAAAGTGTTCCTTGCCTACACCTTCTTAGTGTCTTTTTTTTTTGTTGTTTCTGTTCCCTGTAGATTATTAGTCTCTAAGTTCCACACCAGTATTACATTTAATTCACTAAGCATCCCAGGTAATGATGCAATTTTGACAACATTTTAATTTATTGATGAAGTAATGTTGCCTCTGAAAACCTGGAACAAGAGGCATATACCTACTTATAATCTCCATTATGTAAATTTATATAAGCTCAGCTATCAATCTCCTAGTCATCCACACCCCTTAGCATGATTCCTCTATCAATATAATGTAAAAGGACTGGTTTCAGGGAGCAAAACCTGTTCTGTAACTTGGCAGCAAATCTGAGCTCTGCCTTAACATTAGCTTAGAAATGTTGTCCCCTTAATAAACACTGAAGTCTTCCGAAAACACAAAAAAAAAAAAGTCAGTCTGGTCCTTTTGACTTGTAGAAGAGATGTAAATTTACTCACCCTAACTGAAAAGCAACTACTGCACAGACCTAAAACCTAATCCTTTGAGCTATCATGTTTGCTCAGCAGCAAAGAAAACGATGTCTAGGGACACTAAGCAGCAGTTTCAAATCATGACTGTATATTTTCTGAATATAAGGAGCAGCTTTTCCCCCTCAGAGCTATAAATACAGCTGTGTCACCTATATGATCCAATGGACAGCTGTAGCAAACAGAGATCTGGACTGGACTGACAGTAACAGATGAGCCAGTGGTCCCATGTCCCGCTAGTCATGCAGGCAGCTTCTCTAGATTGGAATTATCCATCAGAGGAGTAGATGTGGGTTCAATCAGGAGGCAGTCATTCTGTTAATGCTCTGCGTTGCTAGACAATAACCTCCAGCCCGTCCCTGGAGTAACTCGTTCATACTTTTCAAATCAAAACACAGACAGCTCCAGGGTACTGGGACCCTCAGATAAAGGCATCATTCCAGCCTCTCATTTCAAATGCCACTGCTCAGCTGGGGCAAGGAGAGTTGCGACCTGACTTCCCCGACGGCCTCTCTCATTTTCTGTTGAGGCCAATGAACTTGATTCATAGGATCAAGGTAAAGAAGAAGAGTGCCTGTCTGGGAGTGCTTTTTGCTACATATACTGAAAGGAGCTACCTGGAGAGCGCCACTTGTCAGGAGGATGACTAATAAAACATGTGATACCAGCACATTTAGCAAGCACAAACATCAGCGTCTTGAGCAGTAAATGTGCCTCTCCCAGCTTTTCGGACTTTTCCTGAGCACATTAAATCTATACAATCAACACCAGAAACATGGACAAGAATGTACATGCAAATAAAAAGCACACGTTTCTCCTCACATATCTTCTGCTCTCATTCCCCTCCTGATAAAAGTTCTACATTTCAAAAGCCATCAATCAGCAGGAAGACATAGTTTCTTCTTTCTGAGCCTATTAACACATTCAATACAATAAAGGAGGAGAGGAAAACAAGAGGAAAATGATAGGGGGAAACAAAACAAAACCAAACCACTCTTCATGCAGATCTGAGAACCATTTACCAATCTCATCTCCTGTAGAAGAATTCTGCTCTGTTTCAAACAGTCCTGAACATACCTAGCATCCCTCTTGAGCACACAAAACACGACTCGCAATTGCTTTCGCATCCTAGCAGTCCACAGAAGATCTTGCACATTTATTACAGAAAATCCTTGAAATCTAATAGATCTCAAGCTGCTCACAGGCTCCGAGCGCTCCCTGCCACCCCTCCCTCTTGCCTTTTGCTGAGTTAATCCGCAGCTCTGCCGGCTAAGGGGACTTACCAAGGGTTTTCCGATGGGAGAATGCAGTTGGGCGCTCACACGCACTGGAAAAGCTGCTACCCAGTAATGAAGCAGGAACTGAGAAGTCTCACTCTTTCAATAGCTAGTCAGGTAGTGCTGCCAGCTTTCTCTAGCTCTCTGCATACACACACATGGGGGGGCGAGGGGGAGGGAGGGGGGAGAGAGGGAGAGACGCAATAAACTCTGACTATAATTAAGAGAGCTCCTTTTTACAAATTACAGCAGCAAGAGATCCCTTTAGCAGCCTTTTTAGCGTGATCTCTTCAAAAAGGAGTCCCTTGCAAGAAACACTGCATCCTTCCTACTCTTTTTTTTTTCCTGTGTAAGAAAAATTAAAGCCAGCCCTTGCAGAGATTTAGTCATTGATGTATCATAGGGAGGTTACTGTTGTTTGGAGTTTTGATTTATTTTTTTTCTCCTTATGATGAAAGTTTTATTATGAAATTCAACCTAGTTTGCAGCCAAAAGGAGACCCGACTCTGCTCTGTATAAGGAGCAGCCTCCTAGGAAAGCAGTTTAGATCAATAATTTCATGCATTTAATGACAGTACTTAAGAAAGAAAGCATCTGTGCTGAGCAATTCACTAACTGGGAAGGTAACAGTTTAGTAAATACATATCAGCACCTTTTTGTACCTACATAGAAGGAGAAAAAAAAAAAATACCACGTGTAAATTATTGAGGATTTATAACAGAACTCCTGAACTTGGAAATATTTTACAGATATCAAAGGTATGGTGCCCAAATGGGCCAGTTCCACAAGGAATGAACGCCCAGTCTGTCAGGTAGCGATGATGGTTACTTGCTCCTAATACACATGAGGTAAAAACTGTCCTAAAATTTTGGAATATTATTGTATTTGGCAAAGGGATTTGAAGGATTTAAAGAAGTTAAATCTCCAGACAGTGCCTTACTTTAATAAAGGATCCTCTTTCTCTGAAGCTTTAAAAATATTTATCCTTTCATTACTTCTGATGTCACCTTTGATAAAAATCAGATAAAATATATCCTCTCCCTAAGTAGAAAAGGAAAGTGTTGTGGAAGATTTCCCTCCATCAGTCCATCTCTCACACATAATCACCCATACACCCACCTACACACATGCACAGCTTGAAAGCAAAAGTAGCAACAGGGAAAAATTTCCTTTAGCTTACCAGCAGACTTGTTCCTCACATAGCAATGGCTTTGTCCAGATCTTGGTGCAACCTCAGCAACCACAGGGTCATCTGCAAAGCAGATGAAAAAAGGGTGAAAATATTAAGCAAGGCATATGCCAGTGACTTTGCTCTCATGAGCAATGCTGGCAGCAGCACAGAGCCAGCTCTGCAGAGCCCCAATGTGACAATGACTTGGTGCCACCATTCAGAGGCATGAGGAAACCTTGTACTAAGGATAGAAATGGGGAGAACAGAAGAGAAAATAATTAACAGAAGCCTATTAAAAAAGCAGTCACAACTGAGAGTTGCCTTATTGACAGGTCTATCTAAAACACCGTAATGCTCTGCAACGCTCCATGACACTCCTGTTCAGCCTGCTAACCTTTCTGCAGGGGATATTTTCACACACAGGTGTCCAGTTGTTAATCTCCAAGGCATGAATTTAGCATTTAATTGCTTTTCATCAAAGAAAAATAATGTGGGGTTCTTGCCAAGTTTAGACAAGTCATAAAACATGAAGTGTTCAGGTAGAGGCTACTTCTGAAGTTTTGACTTAGTAGCAGGAGAAATCTTGAAAAGATGGAAATTTCTGTCCTCCATTGCTCCTGCCTCCTTTCTACTCAGAGTAAACCAAACATCAGGTGGTGGATACAACCTTGTATTTAAGCTGCAGACCAGCCCTGCCTGGTACCTGTTGCACCTAAAAGGGCCCCAGCATGGATGGTCTCAAGAGGTATCTGGAGTCATGGGAGGGCATGTAGAGCAGCAACCATTGATGTCTAAGTCTTTGTTTTTCTTGGTATAAAAAGGAGAGAGTATTTGTTGCCTGCATCCTGTACACTGGAGTATTTCATTGTCAGCATCATGTGGAAGTTTACCCTTATGAAATAGATGTTTGGTCTCTCTATTTCTCTTCTGGAGAGGTCAGCTAGGAGACTGGAAAGCTGTGGTGCTTGCCAGAACTAAGAGTGGCTCCTAAGGACAGAGCTGCTCTGTCAGCACTACTGGGGCTTTCCATCAGTAGCCAAAGGACAACACCAGCTCTTCAGCATCACAAGCACCCTCACTGCAAGACCATGGTGACTGTAAACCCCCTCACTACTCTCCCTCAGCTGGCACATTTGTAGTAGCACAGGTGGATAGAGCATGGCTTGGAAAAGAGCTTCATGTATTCTCCATAGGTAGATCATCCCTGCCTTGCAAGCTGTTCTAGCTGAGGTTGTTATTTTTAAAAAGCTTTTTTTCTAGAAATTACAAGTAGAAATCTGTTTACATCGTGAGGCCAACTTGAATAGCTGACATTTGACATCTTTTTGCATTAAAAACAAACTTTCCAACCCTCTAGCTACTTCTCCATCTGGGCTTGCTAAAAGAAGGCTTCACAGAGAAGAATGGAAACAAGAGGTTCAAAGAATGCTAACTACCTTTAGGATGGTAGGAGAGCTCTGTTCTTAGGGGATTATATTAATTCTGTCAGATCTGTGGGTTGTCACTTGTGAGGACATGCAACTTACATTTTAATAAAAAAGATTCCTTTTTGTAGTGCAGGCAAAGAGGCCAGGAGAGCTCTCCCATAAATTACTGCTCTACAACTTGGAAAGAACTAACAAATCATCTGTGACCTGTGAATCTAATTTTACTGTGCAAAGAACTTTTCCTCTAGGGCTCTTTTCCTGATTCATGTATCTATTTGCCATTCTTCATTGACATAAACCAATTTCTGTGGTTTGCCTGTCAATAACTGTATTTAACTTTTAATGTGTAATAGTAAAGCCATTGACCTCCAGTAGAAGCAGGTTCTTAAACAAACAGCTCTCATTTTCTCTGGGATGTACAATATTTTGCTTTAACTACACCTCTGAACTGAAATGTGCATTTGGTATAGTAGAGGATGAGGGCAATACATGGGGTTTAATATGTATTTCTCATATGGATTGTACTCTCCATCATTATCAACTAGGAATTTTATACACTAATATCTTGTTTGCTGTCTGAAAATAATAATGCATAAGTAGGATGGCACAAGACACCTTGTCAGTCAGTGTGGAGTGGGTACTGACTAGTGCTAGCATGTCCTAATGATGTTTTTTCTTCTGTCTCTTCATCTTCCTCCTAACACTCTCCATGCATGACTGATTGGCCAGAAAGATTACACTAAGGGAGTAGGTATCAGCACACACATTTTATAATGATGTCAGAACTATTCCAGCATCAGTCCTACTAGAGCAGGAGAGTTTAGCATTGCTTTTACAATTAAAAAGGATCTGAATGGTCTGAGGTATGAAAATACATAACTCATGCATGCAAACAACCTCTGCCCTGCAAGTGATACAACAGATACACTGTCCTCATGAAAGCATTTAACTTTTTGTGGTGATAGCTTAGATAAAATGAATTTCTGAAGACATAACCTTCCCTTTTCCATCCTTTCTCGCATAACTCTGATCAATTTACAGTTCAAAGATAGAGACACGTCCTGTCTTTCAGGCAGTAATTTTTATGTGTGTGAGACTGCCAAAATTAAGCTTGTACATGTTAAATGTCACAAGTGCAAGATCTTACCCCATTGAATAAAGGCAATTCAAGGGAGCTGGGGAATTTTTATAATGCTTTTATTATGTTCTCCTTTACATCCAGGTAAACCTAATTTCAATGTGGTTGGAATCGATTTGCACCCATACCAATTCTGGTCTGCAACACAAAATTAATCAAGCTATTGCCATCAAATCTAGGATTGTACACACAAAGCCACAAACGCTACCTGATGCACCAAGCTTTTGTAACTATAAATATTGACTCGTGGCTTTTTAAAGTCCATATGCCATCAGCAGAAACTTCTGCAGTGTCACAGCAGAACCTAAGCCTCAAGGTCGAGCTGTATCACTCTCAAGGTGTCCTGGCCACACTTTGTGCCACTGGCATTTTGCAGCTGTTATTCTGGCTGTTTGTCCGTAAGTGGAAGGAGTTGACAATTTTTTGCATCGTGTATCAGCACTAATGCATTGCTCATGTCAGCTGAAGAGAAATACAATTCACAATAATGTTTATTAACTAATTAGATGTACATGGTGTTGTAATTCAGGAGGAACTAGACAGGGAGAAAAATCTTTATAAAGACTTTGTATTCGTTCTATTCTGGATTTATTCTGGATTTAAAATAAAACATTAATCTTCATGTACTTCAATAAAACCTGAGTTATGGAGTTGAAAGGATGTTATGTGGTGGCTTTTTTGAGGTAGTCACGGTGAGTAAAAATTCTAGTCAGATCCATCCAGAAGCTCTGTCTGACTCAGGTTCCCATTGAAGTGGCTGATGCAGCAGATTGGAAGTCAGGTTAAGTCTGACACTGGACAGGCCATCAGCAAGTGTAAAGCTGCCTGTTTCTGCTACAAAGACTCCAAGCTGTGTTATGGTAACACAACTTGTAGCTCACCAACTTGTAGCAAACCCCAAACTGGCTTTCCACTGTCTGATTTGCATCTGGGGAATTTTAATTGCTTTCGTCACCTATTTAAATCTGAGGAGGCTGAAAAGCAGTTTGCATGGTACTTGTTGTTGAGTGGACATATTAAAATACCTGAGAAGTTAAAAGAAGAACATTAGGAAGTGTTAACCTAAAACCAGGAGCACAGCTGTCCTGGGGAGGTGGCAACTAGTAAAAAAGCCTCTGTGAAACATGCAGAAACAGCAGCATGAACAAGTGAGGTGGGCGTAGAAGTGGTCATCTGCTGAATCCAATGTGTTTTCAGCATATCCTTAATCTCCCCAGACTTTGCTCTGGCAAGGACTCACCACAAAGCATGGCTTGCTTTACTACTTTGTGCATTTTGAACAGATCAGGAAATTTCATTGGATTGAGAGGAGCCCTGAGGAGAAGGAGTTTGGGTTGTTGATTGATATAAAACTCAACATGAGCCAGCAACGTGTGCTGGTATCCCAGAAAGCAAACTGTCTTGGGCCACACCAAAACCAGCACATCAAAGAGGTGATTCTGCCCCTCTTCTCTTGTGAGACCCCACCTGGAGTACTGTGTACAGCTGTGAGGTCCACAGTAGAGGAAAGATACTGAGCTGTTGGAGCAAGTCCAGAGGAGGGTCACAAAGATGATCAGAGGGCTGGAGTACCTCTCCTATGAGGGCAGGACGAGAGAGTTTGGCTTGTTCATCTCTGGCGACAATCACAGAATCATAGAATCACTAAGGTTGGAAAAGACCTCCAAGATTATCTAGTCCAACAGTCCCCCTACCACCTTACTAAACCACATACTTCATCCAGCCTTTCCTTAAACACCCCAAGGGACAGTGACTCCACCATCTCCCTGGGCATCCTGTTCC
This sequence comes from Hypotaenidia okinawae, assembly GCA_027925045.1. Taxonomy (NCBI): domain Eukaryota; kingdom Metazoa; phylum Chordata; class Aves; order Gruiformes; family Rallidae; genus Hypotaenidia; species Hypotaenidia okinawae. Next base: position 148,964,183 of record BSDF01000001.1, read on the forward strand.
AATGCCTAACCACTCTTTCTGAGAAGAAATTTCTCCTAATTCCTAACCTGAACCTCCCCTGGCACAACTTGCAGCCATTCACTCTTGGCCTATCACTACTTATCTGTGAGAAGAGGCTCACACCCAGCTCACCACAACTTCCTTTCAGGTAGTTGTAGAAAGCAATAAACTTTCCCCTGTCCTTACCTCTCCTCTTCTCCAGGCTAAACAGTCTCAGTTCTCTCAGCCAATCCTTGTGAGACTTGTGTTCCAGACCCTTCACCAGCCTTGTTGCCCTTCTCTGGACATGCTCCAGAACCTCAATGTCTTTCTTGTAGTGAGGGGCCCAAAACTGAACAGTGTTCAAGGTGCAGCCTCACCAGAGCTGAGTACAGCTGGTCCTGCTGGCCACGCTATTCCTGATGCAAGCCAGGATGTCATTGGCCTTCTTGGCCAGCTGGGCACACTGCTGGCTCATGTTCAGGTGAGTGTCAACCAACACCTCCAAATCCTTTTCCTCTGTACAGCTTTCCAGCCACCCTGCCCCAAGCCTGTAGCATTGCCTGGGGTTGTTATGACCAAAGTGCAGGACCCAGCACTTAGCCATGTTAAGCTTCATCCTATTGGCCTCTGACCATTGATCCTACCTGTCCCAGTCCTTCTGGAAGGCTTTTCTTCCCTCCAGAAGATCAACACTTCCCCTCAACTTGGTGTCACCTGCAAATTTCCTGAGGGTGCACTCAATTCTCTCATCCACATCATCAATAAAGATATTAAAGAGGATGAGCCCCAGACCCCTTGGGGAACACCACTTTTGATTGATCACTAGTTGGATTTAACTCCATTCACCACCACTCTCTGGGCCTGGCCATACAGGGAGTTTTTAGCCCAATGAAGAGTGTACCTGTCTAAGTTATGGGCCGTTGGCTTCTCCAGGAGAATGTTGTGGGAGACTGTGTCAAAGGCTTTGCTGAAGTTGAGGTAGATTATATCAACAGCCTTTCCCTCATCCACCAGGTAGGTCACCTGGTCATAGAAGGAGATGAGGTTGGTCAGGCAGGACTTGCCTTTCATGAACCCATACTGACTGTGCTTGATCCCTTGGTTGTCACATACATGCTCTGTGATTGCCCTCAGGATGACTTGCTCCATAATCTTCCCTGGCATCGAAGTCAGGCTGATAGGCCTATGGTTCTCCAGATCTTTCTTACAACCCTTCTTATAGATGGGCATCATATTAGCAAGTGTCCAATCACCTGGTACCTCTCCAGTTGACCATGACTGCCGATAGATGATGGAGAGCAACTTGGGAATCACATCCGCCAGCTCCCTCAGCACCCTTGGGTGGATCCCATTTGGCTATAGTCATGTTCCCTTATAACAGCCTGCCAATACCTGAAGAGGGCCTACAAGAAAGGTGGAGAGGGACTATTTGCAAGACCATGGAGTGGTAGGACAAGGGGTAATGGCTTTAAGCTTAAGGAGGGCAGATTTAGGTTACACATCAGGAAGAAATTCTTCCCTCTGAGGGTGATGAGGCCCTGGCACATGTTGCCCAGAGAAGCTGTGGCTGCCCCTGGCAGTGTTTAAGGCCAGGTTGGATGGGACTTTGGGCAACCTAGTGGGGGATGTTGGTGCCATGGTGAGTATGTTGGAATTAGATGATCTTTAAGGTCTTTTCTAACCCAATCCAGTCTGTGGTCCATGATTTAATGATTCATTCCCACCCATTAGAGCACTTGTACTAGAACTTGCAGTAGCTGGTTTGGCAGCAGGTCTGTTTGGGTTCCACCTCTGTCCCCATCAAGGTGCTGTGTCAGTAAGTCAGAGGTGATCTAAACATTATTCCCCTCTCCTGTGGTGGTGTCTAACAAGCATATATGGGTGTTGCTGCTGTGCTTGATGGAGAATAGTCATGTAAGCATGACAGGAAAAGAAAGCTTCAAACATGGTATTGCACATGGTATTGCACATGGGATCTCTAATACATCTGGGATGAGCCTACTAGTACATGGTTTCAATATAAGACATGAGATGAATCATCACTTGCCTCTTCCAAAAGGTACCGTTTCTAAGAGAAAGGCAAAACCAGTTCTTGTCAAAGACAACAGGCTTCGAACACGGAAGAAGTGAAAAGGGAAAGAAGTCTGAGGCTAAGCACATCCAAAACCAGCACAAAGTCATGGATTAAGCACAGAGAAGTGCACACCCAGGTGAAGGTGAGTAAATCAAGGAGAACAGAGTACATGCAGTGGGGGCAGCAGAAAGGTCTTTCGCATGTTCGTACAGTGGTTGTGCTTGGAGGCAGAGGTTATCTACCACCTGAGTATCCTGCAGCTACTGTCCATGCGCTTGTCCCTCCTTTGTGCAGGAAGGAGGGCACAGAGGAAGAGGAGTCTTGCTGTGATGAGGTCTAGCCCAGGCTTGCACCTGTGCACAGGAATGCAGCTGTGCTCCCAGACACTGAAGTTTGTGCACAGCTGACATGAATGTGACCTGGCTGAGAAAACTGTGGTTGAGAAAAGGAGACAACGTAAATTAGATCAGGGTCACACCAAACATCAATTATTCTTTTTAGGCAAAGTACAATTAAACTTCCTACCATGAACCTGACATTCCAGATGGACTTACAGGACACAAATCCAGGCTGACATCTGCTGACCTGTGATTACCCATTTCTCAGGCATACCGAACTTTTCTGGACAATAGCTGATCTCTGGTGTTGTCCCAGGCCCATAACACCACAGCACCCTTAATAGCAGAGGGGAAGGAATCCAGGAGGAGGTGAGGGGTATTTGAGGGAGTCAGTCTCTCTTACTGCCACAGGAGCAGTTGCTGCATCTTGCCATGCCTTGGTAAATAGTTATCCCAATGGAGAAGTGCCACTGTCATTGAACCAAGCCTTATATTGTTAGATAGGGCACAACCAATGGTGACACAAGGCCACGTGATAAGACCTATGGCAAAGGAGAGAGTAGGATCACTAGCTTCCAGAAAGAGAGCTAATAAGCATCAAAATCATACTCTGACTACCATAGAAGCTGGATTGCCAGATAAAAGTTGAACAGAAGCAGTGCAAGCAAGAACTGGGAAAAAAAAGGAACATTAGCTATTTTTATTGTCTCCCTGAGGGAAAGGGATGAGAAGAAGTAATGCCAAAAGCACAAGAACAGCTGATAAAGGTTTACTTAGCTTGGAAAATCCTACATTTAACATTTTTTTATTCTATGAAATATAAATTAAGCCATTTGTACTTGAGGGGGTTTTGGTTTTTTAATAAGTACAAATCTAAATACATTCTACTTGGTGTCTGAAAAGCTTGAAAGCCTGAGAAGACTTGAGATTATCCTAACTACACAAATAGGGCATTGTAGGAAATTTCCTCCTTTATCACTTAGTCAGTCCTAGGTAAAATAATGCAAAGGTACTCCTTGTATGAAAAGAGTATACACAGCAGTCAAAATACTTGGAGTCAAACTTTAGATAAAAATGGTAAAAATAGAATTTTTCCAGTTTACTACCAGTATGAACATCTATGTATCTGAGAAAAGTGTAACAGAGGAACAAAATATTGCTACATCAGTATGTTCCTTTTGTTTTCTGTTAATTCCCCCAACACTGCCTGTGCATGCTCTAGGCATTTTTGTAAAGATTGGGTTTAAATTCACCATGTTTCTATGCACTTAACTGTGGGTTTATATTTCCACTCGAAGAATTCATGTATAGGGTTGTTGTCTTTGTCAGACATAAGTCCACAGAGGAATAAAAGGCTTAGAAAGATCAGATAATAAGAACATTTAGAAAACAATGATAAATCCCCAGCAGAATAATTGAATATGTGGTAAAGTTTAAATATAATTTATGGTTGATCCTTTCCTCTTTCTCCTTTATATAAGGCCATGGTACTGAAGAAGCAGTCAGGCCCTCTGCTACTACCTGGACATAAGAATAATATGGCTAAATCCCCAGGGTACTGAGCAACTCCAGAGGTTCAGCAAGGCTTAATGTGAGGTATGTCAGAAAGCCAAATTTAAATTCTCGAATGCAAACCTTACGCTTAACTTGTTTCACTAACATTGAGCCCACTGAGGAAAGACAGGGCAGGATATTGCTTCAGGATAAGCAGCAGCACAGGGAAGGAGAAGAAGCCTGACAGCAGCAGTAGATGTGGTCTGGACAGGCTTATGCTGTCTTTTTGTGCAGCATAGGAGTGCTTTGACAGAGACAGCCATCTCTGGATGGAGCTGCACATTCTGCTGCAGCAGGCATGACAGGGAAGGTTGGGATGCATAGGTGTCTCCCCTGAAGACATCAGCCCAAAGGGGCATGAAATGTGAAGATCAGGGTCATGCAGTAACATGTAATTTATGAATTCTGGCTGAGATGTGGAAGTTGTTGCTATGAAAAGGCTGCTGTGGGGCCTTGCACTCCGCTGCCTGCTGAGCAACCAGGGAGAATACAGGGCTAACCTTCCTAATTTGGACCAGGAAAGCCAGCGGGTAGACTGAAGCCTGGAAAGACTTGTTGGCTTTAAACATCATTAACAGCCAATTCATTTTTCCACCCTACAGCCTGTGTGTGTGCATTTGCATGCGTTACTGACTCCAGATTTTAAACACCCCTGAAGATATACCCAATGGACGGAGAGTGTCCATGAATTGAAAATAACATTGAACCTACACAAGGCAAAGGGGAAGGGCTGTGCTGGCCTAGGAAAGGGAACTTGTGTGCTCCAGAATTTCATTTCCCTGAAGAAGTAACCAAAACCCAGTCTATGCCCAGGAAATGTGCTAAAAAACATAGAAAATTAAAGTCAATGCATAAGTAACGGGAAACATGAGAAACTACTACCTGTGCAGGTTGGAATCCAGTGCAGCAGCAAGAAGAGTGTCCATGAAGGATTTGAAGAGCTGACCTCTTAAGCTTTCAGTCTTTCTCTCATGGGCACCAACCAAAACAGGGCTAGATGTTGATGGAGAAGTTTTGAAGGACATCTGGACCAAGCAATATGCCTGTTACTCTAATGTCAAGAGTGACTAACGTGTGGAGGTCCTGTTGAAGAGTGGAGACCTTGGGGGTTGACCTGGCCCAAGGGGAAACATCTTTCAAGGAACAACCATGGCAAGACATCTCTAAGATGCATGCATGGTTCTGACATCACTTATCTAACTTTTCACGTACACCCTACTATTAAAAGAGTCATCTGCTATAAACAGTGGCTATGAGTTTTTCCTATGATTCATCTTTTCACCTTGGAGATAGAAAGATGTTGTTTGGACCAATTGTCCCTACTGTGAAACAGAGATCTTAGTGAGTCAAAACACTAACTCTACGAGATCTGGTTGTGTTTGTCAGGTGGTACAACACATAACTTTCTAATCATCAATGTTTAAAAAGATCGAAATCCGGTGCTATAGAATTATTTCATGTTGCATCTGGTAAGTCTTACTGTATTTACAGAAGTAGTTTTCTCAACGTAGAGTAGCTCTTGACTGTATTTCTCCCAGTATTCATGGCCCAATAGAGTAATTGAAGGTGCTTCAAAAGAAAGTAGATACAGAGATTCTGAAGAAAGGAAGTACAAAAGAGTTAAGAACTAACAGCTATTCATTATTTCCTCTTAACATATGTAGCACACCAGTTTTAGATTCACTTACTTGTAAAATTATTATACAGTTGTTATGGAAGCATCAAGCTGTTCACCAAGCCAATGCAAAGCATTTTAAGCAGTACTAAGAGTAAACCCAAATGAATTAATGTGTTTTTCATGGGGTTTCTCTTTTTGTTTACTTGTATTTTACTCCAAGGAGAAAATCAAAATGAAAACCGGAGGCGCGTTCCTGCCAACTTTTGCTCAGCTAAGCCATTCCATCAATTTCAACAGAACGGTGGAAATGTCTAAGAATTATCCACATGATCAAAGCTTGGGAATGCCAGCCTCTACGATTGATTGTAATGCTGTCTTCAGTGCGGTGTTGACTATATATAGAACAAGTTCTTCTGGTTTCTTGAACATCAGGACAATTCGCTTGCTCTAAGTGGTAATCAGGTCTGTTCAGATCTTGGGATAAAACAGAGGTAGTGCTCCCAGTTTTCTGTACTTTATTGTCTAGGTTGTCATCTGCTGTGAACACCAACAGCAAAATGCAAGTGTTTAGTCCTTCACATGCAGTGTAGGACATGAAAAAAAACCCTACTCCTCACTTTTAAAAATTCTAATTGAAAACAATGGTGACAGTTTCCAATGAAGTCCATAGTTTGTCCTCTTTTGTTTATTCCTAAGGGCCCCAAGAGAAGGTTAAAGCAAGATAAGAGAAACCACAGGAAGTTGTTTCCAGCTTCAACAGTTCTACTGAAGTCACACAATGAAAATACCTCTCCTTTTTGGGTAATTGTTACTAATTCCAGTCACTCAGACTGTATGCCTGCTTATTGCTCCACAAAGAGAGCCAGCACATAATTGTTAATAATTATCATCATCATGTTTACAGCACTGACAGATTGCAGGTTAATTAGACATCATATAGATGGAAGGGAGGACAAAAAGTTAGTGGCTGAGAGGTGATGTTTAGTATGGCTATTGTGCTTCTTTTCATTGAGTATTTAGTAATTCCTCTTAGAGGTCACCTGTACAATGTTTTCTGAAAGAAGGGTTGGGTCACTCCTGGGGAAAAGACTGTGTGTCAGAAGGGTTAAGCAGGAGGAGGAAGATGTCAGTCACATGTAGGGGAGATCCCAGATCACACAACAGAGCACCTGACATGGTAGATGAAGCCTGTGTTTAGGCACCTGAATCTTACCTTCAGTGTTTTAAACTCAAGAGAAGCACCTCCAGAAAAGCATACTTTCTTACAAAGAAATATATTCAAAGACTATCAACTATGACAACTAAAGTGAGGAGCAAACCACTGAACAACTTCCCATCACCAGTCTTATTTTTTCTCAGCATATAAGGTTGTATGTCTCTGTTCAGAGATAGGAGGAGTCCAGACGATCTGTGAAACCACTGCGTGATATGCAATAGAACACAAGTGGTGATAGCTCACTCAGCAACCACCATCCTTCAGCAGAATACCAGACACAAAGAAAGGATCCATATCCTTCATTAACATGATGGTGTCATGCGTGTACCTGTGCTTAAATCTAGATTTCATCTCTTTAATTAAACTGTGCTGTGAAAAGCTTTCTTCGTAGTGTGTGTTACATTCCCATAGAAACATCCACACTGATCTTGGATTTTGCCTTTAGCTCACTTAACTTCTGGGTCTGTAGGAATCTGACATACTTTCTTTAACTATGAGAAAAATCTGTCTTTTTTGACTACAGCAGCGCTGATTGATTCTGTGCTTACAGATGGATTTTTTTTTTATGGGCTCTTATTCACTGATGCTTCAGAAACCTATTGGTTGGTTGTATTCCCACAGCTGAAATAAACTGGTGGCATAGGAGAAAACTGCCACATTTGCTGAAATGCCACAGATAAATTGCTACTCCTTGAGCTGACTTTATTTTTTATTTTATTTTCCAAGAAATGTGCCACCTTTCTAAAGAGACCAATTTCAAGGGAACTGAACACTTTGCCTTTATAAAGAAAAATGAGATAATAAGGGGGTGGGGAGTGAGTAGAATTATTTCTGGTGATTCTGAAAGTTTTTATTCTTTCCCAGTGAAATGTTATTTAAAAAGTATCTGAAGTTCAGTGCTGCTGGGTTTTTCTAAAAGACCTGCAGACTTAACTCATTATTCAGGTGAGCGGTCCAGAGAGGTCAGCAGGCCCATTCCAATGAGTGATGACATTTAGCAAACTCTTGCAGGATGAAAAATTAAAACTCCAGTTCTGTAAGGTGCCTCACACTGGCTGGTGCCCCCGTGTCTGGTGTTTCTTTCAAAACGGGCACTGGATCCCATTCAGGTGCTGACATTCTGGATAAATAGGTAATTTTTTAAATGCCATAGCATATTGGCTGCGCTTTGAGGCATGGTCATGCGAATGAGGAAAAGAATGGTAAGGCTAAGTGTGTACATAAGCCAATGAAAGACAGTAGCTGTCTAACTTGAGCCCTGTTCATTTGGGGAAAAGGTCCTTACACTTTTGCTCTTTTCAGTTAAATTGCTTTGCCATTATCTGTATCTAATTTTCTTGCAGACTTCCCCTGGGAGCACAGAAAGGAATGGACGTATTAGAAGGATCAGACAGCTGTGAGTACAGAATCTATTGTGCAGTTAGAGTCAAATTATTACAGGTCTGGTCCTGGGGCATGCCCAGAATCTACAACCCTTGCTGAAGTCACAATCAGGAGCTCTTTGCTTCTCACAGACACAGCTATGGCAAAACAAGGACTTGTCCAGGCTGTTGCTAACATTGACACGATTTTTAGACCTAAATCCACAAGAGATTTCACCTCCTAAACCTGAGATTCCCAAGGCACTCTGCCAGCAGTGTATCTTGACAGACATCTATATTAATTCGTACACCTGCATGTCCACCATTTCACACACAACTGTTGCCAAGGTGGCTCTTTCTACAGTATCTTAACTTTGGAGGAAGGTTTTTCCTCAATACAACCTCATCAGGCAAATAGCTTTTATCACAAATGTGGGCTCCACACAACAGGGGTGAAAGCTGGTATAAGTAAGCTGGAATGCAGCTGCTAGCAGAGAAAGGGTTAAACTTATGAACAAATTTTTAACTAGCCTTAATTTGAGCAGTATTCAGATCTGGTTCAGCCCTACATCTGAGGGTGGCGAAGGATCTGCTCACTTTTTAAAATGTCACAGTGCCCTCACTGAAACAGCAATACCTATTACAACACAAAAAAAAACCCTGAAACTTAAGGACTACCTGGGTTTGGTTACACTGTTGATGAGCAGTGGAGGGAAAGAACAATATAAATACAGAAATGATTACTGTGATATTAACATAATTTGTTATTCCAGATACAGGTAAATTGTTTTCTTCTGCATATTTCTGTCCTTGGTTTCAAATAAGGGACCTGTATTATGCTGCCAAATTCACCAGGAGATTTCAGATACCCAGCATGGTAAATGAATGATTACACAGCATGAGGGAAACAAGAACAGATACCAGTAAGAGTAAAGAGTTTTCCTGGTATGATAAGGAAACCAAACAAACACTGTGAGGGTAAAAGCTCCAGTCCTGGTTGTACATACATGTGTAACAAGTCCTATTTTTCATTTTCAGTGTTATCAACATGCAAACTCCTCTAAACATGAGGTGTAATGGAGTGAAAAAAGATTTATATTTTAGTCAGCCCTGTGAAAATGCCAACAGTGGTCAGAGATGTGACATTACGGGGCCTGTATGTATAAGGTGTCAGGGCATGTCTTATCAGCAGGTGAGTAACTAAACAATGTTTAGTCTTGAGGGCAATGCTGCCTTCAAGTAATAATGAGGAACTTGACTTAGCCTGAAAGATTAGTAGTAGTGAATTATGGTATGTGGTCAGTGTGGATCTTGTCTGAGGTTGAAGGGAGCCTTCCCTTCCAGTAGGAATCTGTCTTGTCCATTTCCAAACCAAGATACCAGTCCTGGAGATTTTCTTCTTTCTTCCTTTCTTCTTCCCATCAGTGTAATGTGAGGTTGTAATTATTCGGTCTCCTTCACTTCTTTGTGCTCCATCTGCTTCTTACCCATTTGTCTGGATTTTGTAGTTGGCAGCAAAAGTAAACTAATACCTAAAAATTTTTATGAGAGAAATTCAGCAAAAGTGAGATCAGCAATGTAATTAACACAGTATCACAGGATTTAAACCTTAAAAGGTCTTTTTTTTTTCTTCTCTTATTATTGCTTCCAATTGAACCTCTTGCTTTCTTTTTCTGGGATTCCTTTCCCATCCGTAAATTAATTTTTTCTCTCTCCTTTCTCTGTTTTGCTGTTCTCCTCCCTTTCTTTGTTGTGCAGCTCTTGCCCAAGTTATTATCCCCTAAACCTTCTTCTGTCTTCATTCCCAGATGTTTGCCTCCCTCTCTCCCTCCCACTTTTTCCAATATCCTTTTCTCTCACCCCCTTAAATTCTCTTTGTGCAGCCTTTGTCTGATTGCGGCTGCCACAGTGTGAGGAGAAACTGGTGCTCCAGCTATTGCACTTCAGGCCCTCATACACTCAAACACGGACTCTCCAGAGTGACCAGGCTTTTCCCTTCTGGGAACAAAAAGACACATCCCACCAGTACAGCACACCCATATTTACTGATACAGAAAAGTAGTCTGTGGGAGCAGCAGCCTGGGAGTCATTCTTCCAGTGGCTGGCTACCAATAATGAATGATGATCACTTCTAGTTCTAGAGTGAAAGATGTTTTGATGGATACATTTTCATTTGCCACCCTGTTTCTCATAGTGTTGTCTTCACAGAGTCATGGTGATGACTGCTGTAATAAACCAATAATTGGGCTATTTAAACTTGAAGATCGATCTCCTGCCATCATCGTTAAAGAAAAAAAATGCCATGTTAAGTTCTTTTCTGATTGATCTTTTTCTAAAAGTGTCAATTTACATCACTAGGTTTTAAGACAGCATTGATTTAAGCAAGTAAACAGATGCAGATATATTAGTGAAGGTGCAGTTAGCATGCTTTTCCCCCTTTTTCAAGACTGAGTTAAGATACCTCAGTGATAGTAGGGTTTTTTCAGATGATAACCAAACACTGCCTTAGGGAGGATGCCCTCTTATGACATTTATCCCATCCTACTTAAAGAGAGATGAGTGTTCTAATGGAATTCATCTCATAGTAGGCACACTGTTATTGCTGAATATAGACTTCTATCCAAAGTAGGACATTTTCTGAACAGGTTTGGAAAATTGTGACAACAATTTCCTTGAATCACTTAATTAGATGCTATCTGTGAAACATTTATAAATGCAATTGCCTTGTAACAATATATTCTCATCTTCCACCCCTACCCCCGACTTAATTTTGTGTTTCAGTTTGCTTGTAGATACAAAGATTGAGGTCTTGCCATCACTTGAAATGAAAGAGATTGATTTATCCCTGACTATTGTAATTATGCCACAGTAATCATTTTGCCCCACCGACGACCTCCACCTTGGTTTCCAGGCTTGAGCTGTAATTTGTTTTCTTTGCCAACCGAGATCCTCATTCATCTCATCAGGTTACTCTAAGCTCTGTCTGCAGGGTGATTGTTGTATTGCTTTTAACTGCAGGCTGGACTGAAGCAGCAATTATTTATGGTGTTCACCTAGGGCATCATTAAGGATGAAAATCAGAGTTCACCTAAATGGGAAGACAAGCCTCCCTAAAATTCCCACTCTTGACAGCAAAATACCGTGTCATTTACAATGAGGGGAGTGGTTACAAATGACAGGTAAATGTATCAGGAGGATGTGGAATAGAACATTAACCTGTGCAATTAATTGTGGATAATAGACTTGCTGGAAAATGGATTTCGATTTGTTAAAAGTTTGACATTGCCACAGAGTTTATGTATACACATATATCTTAAGTGAAAGCTCAGAAAAAACTTTTCTTCTCCCAAGTAAGAACTCATCAGGTAAAAAGAAGCAATATTTAAGTGTATGGCCCTTTCTGTAAATGAGGAAGTGAGCACATACAGATTTGCCGTTTGCTGGATAAAGACTATGTCATTTTTAGTAATCTACCTTGAGTTACTGCTCTTCCCTTTTTATTACCGTTGTAATGTTTTCATTTCTTTCTCAGCTACTTCAGTTTGAAATGTCTTCAACAGTCACTTGCAGTATCATTTCCACAATATCTATTATTTATTTAGATGTTGCTAATAGTACAATATTTCAACTGTCAAGAAACCTGATGTCTAGACTTCCTCCCGCTTCCTTTGGTTTGAATGACAAATAAGTTTCACCTTCTGGGTATATTTCTTAATGCTAAATAGTAACTAGCTCACTTGCTTTGCAGACCTAGCACAGAGGAAGAACTAAGTTTTCCTGAAGGAACAACCTCTTTCCATCAGTTGTACAAAGAGTGTCATATAGGTATTTTCTCAGTTCCTTGATTCAAGCACTTTTGTTACAAAGCAATGGGAATATAGGAGTTATTCCTTAAACACAAATTTTGAGAATGTCGGGCTTGACTGAGAAGCACCTACATTTCCATTTCCTTTCCTTTAGCATCAAGACTTCTCATTGGCAACATATCTTCTGCAACTTGCTATCTATGGACCACTGTATTCTGGCTTTCCATTTCAAAAGGACTGCAGAGGTACCCTGGAGCAAGCACAATACAGCACCAGACAACTGTTCTTGCTTCAGCTGTGTTTCATAATGGCCTAATACGGCTCTTGGAAAAATTGTTATAGGACAGTATGCAAATACATTACATTGTTCCCTGTGGGTTTCAAAAGTAATTGACTTCTCAAAGGTGTGATCTAAAGGAACTCATCTAATCTAATCTAGTAATCTTAGTTTTTATCTAATGAAAAACTCCTAATCGACCGAGCCAGAGACTCCACTGGTTCTTAATGGTTCTTAATTTATTGTACAGTACAGGAAGCCCAGACACCGAAAGAAGTCTGTTGTGGATGACACAGTTGCAAGTGTTCAATGGTTCTCCTGCAAACTTAAGACACTAACTTAAGACATTAACTCTATATTCCAGGATTATTTTCTTGCTGTGGAAATACCAGAGAACTTCAGTGTAAAAACTATCTCCTGCCACACTAAAAGACCAGAAAATTATTGCACTATATAGTAGCTCATCCTAATTAAATTGACTCAGATTTCTGAGATTCTCTTAATAGATTGTTCCAGCTCTTCCTTGTCCTCAGTTAAGTTTGGCTGCTCAAATGTATCTTTCTTTATAAAAAATAATATCAACAGTTAGATACTTTTTTTTTGAAAGAGCCATTTTCTCTCTCAAAATTTCCATTTAAGGTGGAAAACTAAATTACAGCTAAATATCTCATTCTGTGTTTCCTACAGCAAGCCTTTATAATCATATTTTTATTCCTCTGGAATCACTTTTTAGAAATTAATGGTTTTAGGCTTAGATCAGAAGGAATTTGATCTTGAACATCTACATGTAATTGTGACTATATACATAAGCATACATATATAGAGAAAGAAAGTGAGACAATTTATGATTCAAAGGTAATTCTGTGTGTGGCTATAGGTATTCTGTGTTTGTATGCTTGTTATATGGAGAGAGAGAGATGGGATTCAGATGACTACAAGTTGAAATAGTAAGCATGGCGTTTGAATATTTGATATATTACCAGAAGTGCTGCTTCTCATTTGCTTTACATGTTGAGTGGAAATTTTGAAGGAAAAGAAATACATTATGAGACAGTCTGGTAGAAAGTAGTGCTGGACAGCAGATGTAGTTTAAAGAGAAACGTTATTTTCTTGCAAATGCATCACTGCATGTGAAAACAGAAAAATTTCCCATTAACATCTTGTTCTGGACATATGGGGATGTAAGCGGTGTTTCTTTGAGGTTTACAATGCCACCTTCGAGAATTTACATGAGTTAAGTAAATTAGATGATTCACAGAAATGCTAGAAAGACTTTCCCAGAAGAAAGTACATTACAGTTGAAATGTGTCAGTCTCTTTCCAGTGCTAATATAGAATATTAAGTAAGATGTGTTTCTTACCATAGGGCTTCACACACATATATTCAGGTAAAGACGGAGCAACCTCTTTGGTTAACAGTTGTGGGTTTTTATCCCAATTACTTACTATTCAGATAAGGTTATTATCAACATTAGTAAAAATGCGATATCTTTTTTGCATGTAATTTTATTCTTAAATGTATTCATTAATATTTTGCCATCAGTTTGAAACAGGTCAGAGATACTGCTGGTGGATTAATCACCTAAAAGAAATGATCAGGCCATGTAAATGCAGAGGAAATCTGTGTATTGTCAAAGTCAAAGGTATCAAATAAAAAATATTGCAGTAGCAGGCATGAAAAGGTTGTATGAATGTGTGGTGGTTTGGCCCTGGCTAGAGGCCAAATGCCCACCAAACCGATTGTTCACTCCCCTCTTCAGCTGAAAAGGGGAGAAAATGTATTTTTGGAGGCTTAGGCCCTGAGATAAGGACAAAGGGATCACTCTCCAATTATTGCAACGGGCAAAACAGACTCAGCACAGAATAAAGGAAAGAAAAGTGATTTATTACAACGGCAACTAATACACCCAGTGAACCAGAACGAGATAAGAGTAAGAAGTGGCCAGGTCTTAAAGCACCTTCCTCCCACCCTCAACTTCATCATGATTTTACTCCCTTCTTCCCCCCCAACATGGCGCAGGGAAGGGCAGGGAATGGGGAGTGAGGTTCCGGCGGTACCAATTGCTTTCCTTCCCCAGATCTTAACACTTCCACTTCCCCCCACCCCTCGCCTCTTAGCACCCTTGACTTTAATCATCAATTCGCTCCCTTCTTCCCTCCCAGCAGCACCAGGAGGGGCAGGGAATGGGGAATGGGGGTTTTCAGTCCGTTCCACCCGAGCTGTCTTCTGTCTCAGCTTGGGGGTGGGGGTGGCAGCATTACACACACACACACACACACACACACACACACACACACTTCCCTTGTGGCACTGTGGGGTCCCACCCACGCGAGAGTCGTATCCACGAACTTCTGCAGCGTGAGTCCTCTCCATCGGGAAGTCATCTCCTCACCACAGGCCTCTCAGCAGGACTCCCTTCCATGGGTGCTGACATTCGGGCCCAGACTCCCCCGGCCTGGCTCCCCACAAAGTCACAAGTCCTCTGGCAAACCTGCTGAGGCGTGGACCAATCTCTTCACAGGGTGTAGATATCTCTGCTCCCCGTCCTCATCCATGGACTGCGAGGGCACAACCCGCTTCACCATGGTCTTCTCCATGAGCTGCAGAGGAAAATTTCTTTCCTTCTTTCCCTCACCCTCCTCTCCTTTGGGCCTGGCCTTGGTATCAGTGCAGCTGGTCACATCTTTCCACTCTTCGTTTCAGTGGCAAAGTGCCCCAGCCTGCAGGTTTTTTTCTCCAATATGTGATTCACAGAGGTGCTATGAATCCATCTCTGATTGGCCAAAAGCAACTTTGGCCTTGAATTAGCTCTTGTTTACTGCCTGGAACTCACAGCAAACTGTAACTGCTGCCTTGCAAAAGCCATCTCAGCAGCACAGCTAGAGCAAACTGCAACAGGATGTTCTGAGAATTGTCCCTGGACTAGAAGAATATGACCACATATGTTATGTAGCCATTCAACTTTGGTCACTCAGGAACTGTGTTTTGAGTTGCAGAGAGTTGAGGAAATTGATATTAGTCATTTCTTTGAGAGACAAATTTAGTTAGTGTATTTCTCCAAGACAACTATAGCATCTTTCCCCAAAGGTTTTAATTGTAGCAAAAATGTCTTTTCATCCCATTTTCTAGTAAGTCTTACGACTGAAGGAAGTACGACAGACTAGCTTTCCTGTCAGGATTTGTCTTGATGCTTTCCATATACCTTTTTAATTCAAAAGATTTTTGAAGTTTCCTTAAAATCCGATAAAATTAACCCCTATGTACTGACTAGAGCTTAAAAGACCAGTGCTTAAAAGAATGTCTGAATACTTGCTATTCTTATGGGACCTAATTAAGAAAATGTAAATTTAATTCTTCAAGCCCTGATTTCAAAATTATGATAAATTAAATCATTGCTGCAAATCCCTGGCTGTGTTGGGCTGTGAAATAGGAGCTGTGTTATGGGTACTCATATATGTGCATGCATTTGTGTACATACAAGTATGCTAATTTCTAAAACTGGAGTCTTCATGCTCACAAATAATCTTTCTAGGTTGAGCTGAGAAAGCACAGTCATTCTTGTGGGACTAATTTTGGGTTAAATATTAAAAATATATTTTGTTGCATTTCTTTCTGCCACCTCATGCCAACTCCCACCATATATTTTAAAATAGTTTTAAGAGTCATAGCAGGAATAAAGTATAAGTCAAACCATAGATTGCTAAGAGAGAAGAGTCCTTTTTCAATATTGTCCCAGGCAGACAACCATCCTCTTTTTCTTTCAGACTAACCTACATAGGTGCATACTGAAGAGGCATTGCAAAAAAGTGCTGCTCTCTGACACCATCTGGTCTGAACATCTCCTTACTGTAACTGTCAATATGTGAACACATGAAAGACTTCTCTTCTTTTGATATGTGAGCATTGCCTTGGGATATGCTGGTCACATCATTTTCTCTCAGTAGATAATGATTTCCCATCCTCTACTTTGTCCTGACTTGGGATTTGTGGGGAAGGGAAAGCCTTGTCCTATTGCCTTTAAAACCCACTTTTCTGGGACTTGTGATTTATCTTTTATCAAAAGAGAAATATGATGAGCCTATTGAATATCATCTAAAATCTATCTCCTGTCTTTCAAGGACCTCCAACCCACACAGCCTCTCTCCACATGAAATGTATCTGCTGTTCTCAAGCTCATTTTCAGCATCCTTTTGACACTTCCTCCCCAACCCCCGCCCCTCAATCTTCCTATTCCAATGTGAAATAATGCTATATCATTGGCAGGAGAATGTGAAAATGAGCACACAAGTGTTACTAACTCCCAGATAGCCAAAATCTTATGGTAATTCAAGACATCATATCAAAGTAGCACTGGAAGCAGCAAGAAGGCAGGAATTCACTACAGACATCCCGAGGAACAATTCCACAGCAGCCTCTCAGTATGAGAGACATACCTGAGTACTTTTCCATAGCTACGCCAAAAACCATCATGCAGGAGCTGTATGAGACTGTGAAGTATTTCTCCCTGTCAGGTTACAAACTCTTTTTTAAAATGACATTTGAATTGCATTTAGGAACAATTTCTCCTAAGTCTAGTCAAGACAGGGTTTTGAGGAGGTATCTTTTTTGGACAGACCTGCGCTGCCCTCCTATAAAGGCCAAACCCATTCTGTTCAGTACAACATTTGACAAAAAAGAGAAAGAAATAGCATCCAAACCTGTAAAGGAGGAGCTGTTCACCAAGCTGCAGCCGAGAGGTTTCAGGGAACCTCCTATAAGATGCAGGATCCCAAAGGAAGCAAGCTATTTGTCCCCATCTAGGGTTAGCCTGGCTTCCCCCACATGGTCACTGGGGTGCAAATGACAATGACTGTAGTCAGGAGCTTGAAAGGTACTTCAGGGATGAGAAAAGAAGAACTGCTATGCTGCATTCCCTAGATACAGCTACCTGTAAGAATTTTACCTCTTGTCTCTCAGCTTTATTAGTCAACTAATTTATTGGAAAAAACACTGGATAACTGTGAGGTCTAGTCAGTAGCCTCATTGTTCTGTTATAACTCAGACTGTAGAAGGACAAAAAGAATGTCAGGAACTATTGACCTTCCTGTTGCTTGAAAAATTTCTTTTCTTCAGTCTGTTTTGCAGCCACAGAGGGGAGAAGCAGTAAAACCCATGCTTCTCATCTCACTGTAGCTGTACAGTAACCATACCTCATATATTTGCCTGCCAAGAAAATGCGTTGCTGTTCTTCATGGAAGGACTGAAGATTTATATGTCTTGTCTTTGTGCCATGCACATCAGCTATGCGCTATCAGCTTCAATAGCTACATCAGTTAGGACCCTTTGAAACGGTCAGCTGGAGGCAGCAGATATTCCCCAGTTCAATCAGAAAGGAGCCAGTCACAGGTGGTTTGGGGCTCCAAAGTCAGTGGGTCTTTCTCAGCCTACACCATGCTGCTAAACCAACTCATTTATGAGCTGGACATAGCTGATCCTCCCCAGCTCCACACTGGCTACACTCTTAGTCCTTCAGGGAACCAGGGGTCTCACATGAAACTGTGAGCTGTGGTCTCACAAGAACTCTGCCATGTGAAAGGACAACAGAAGCTATTTAGCTAGCAAAAATCAAGTTCTTCACAGAAGACTCCATTGCAGTCGCTCCCATTTTTATGCCAATGATTTGATAATTGGGTTTTTTTTGTTCTAAAACACTTTCTCATGCAAAAATGTACAATCAATCATTTCTGTTCGCATTGCACACTGACATTTATTGGTACCTTTAATATGCAGTTTTCATGAATAGTATTAGAGCCAGATGAAGGGAATAGCTGACTTGAACTTCTAGGTCACTAATTCTTCACAGATTAGCTCTGTCAGCGCTGATGGATGAAGGGGGAAATCTATCAGAATGAATGTGAGAGGTTTCACTGCTGCTTTGTAAATCACACAGGAAATCCCAGTGTAAACTAAGCTCTGCCTGTCACAAAAGTTAAAACATCACAAGCAGAGCAATAACCCCCCCAGTTAAATTGGCTTTTTGTTGCTGTTGATCAAATTTCTTATAATCCTTCCTACTTGTTTTGTCTAGTGCTGCATTAGTGATGATGAAAGGCCTTGGGATTTATTAACAGAAAGTAAAAGCAGAACAGAACTAAACAAAACAGACCAAAAACTCATAAGCAGGGAAAAGTATGTAGTGCCTATCTGTGTAATCTCGTCAGTGCTCACAATTCCCATGGAAGTTGTGTGGGTGCAGAGTTGTATGACACTCTCCAGGAATGACCCTGTTTTCTTTGCACTGGATACTGACAAACTGAGAAGCAGTGTAAAGCACTCTGGAGTTTCTTTCTTGGGAAAGAAAAAACCTCGTGCTCCTCAATTTACAAGCAATCTGTCTGTGTTTCCTATTTTGTATTTAAAAAACCCCACTCATTCCCCTCTTTTCTCATTAAAATAAAATTTAAAAAATATTTAATGTCTTTTGTACAGAGTCAAAAACCTTACAGCATCAATAGGTGTAGCGGTGGTTTGTGGAATGGGTCTGTGGCTCCTTTTTATTTTTTCTTTAAATAATGTATTTTTTGTGACTACTTCCTATTTATTACCTGCTATAGCAGGTAGTTTCACCTCCTGAGACATTTTCTTGTTCTCATCCATGAAATAACAATGCTTTTCCATACACTGAAGCAGCTGTGTGAGACTGAATTCCAGCAGCAGTTTGTAATTTAAAAAAAAACCAACATGTATTAAAAAACATCCACAAATTCTCTTCACTCATTAGAAGAAATCACAGTGATTCTGGCCTCTCATCCAGTAGGTCCTAGGCACTGCCAGACACGTCCAAATTTTGCTTTAAAAACTATTGTTAGCATTTATGCTTTGTAGTTTCAGTAATTTATAGTCAGATTGATAAAAGAAGGCAAAGAAGAGGTGACAGAAAGATCTTCGTTATTTAAGCCCAGCCAGGGAAGACTTGGAGGAGAGACAATTTCCTTCTGTGAATAACATCTGAGTAAATAAGGGAACACAGATCACTGAATAAGCTTCCCCTTGGGAGGAAGAAAAGCTCTTTAAGCACAGTAACTGGCTCTGAATAAATTTAGACTGGAAATCATAAGTATCCTACCACTAGGGCACTGATCTTCTAGAATAAGCTTCCAACTGGAGCTGAAGGAATAAGTGAGCCAAGTATCTCTGTGAACAGAGCTGGAAGATTATTTTGTGGAGGCATTACCTATTACATGGCCAGTAGTGATCCAGGGACTGGCATTAAAGAAGGTCCTTCCAGTCCCAAGTTCTTAGGACAAGTACCCAAAGGCAAGAGCTGTCTGTACCTAGAAGAGCATTTCTCATTTAGCACTTATATAGAAGAATAGCCAGTACCAAAGTGTAATTTTTTAGTCTAAAACACTCACATGGTAAAATAGGACAGGAGGTGAGCTGCATCTTCTCTTACTAATACTCATTTTGTGCCAGAGGGATATTGCTGATTTTGATGCTGTTCCTCCTTGTCCAAGGATGTATGAGTGAAAAAAAGGTACTAAAGGTTATTGGGGTTTTACTGTTATCTTAAAAAAATGGAAGGAGACAATGGGAGAAGTGAGATCTAAGTTCCCTCATTTTTAATAACTGTTTCTTCTATAACTTCCTGAATGACATCCCCAAGTATTTCTGGTGCAGGCTTCTCCTAATTGCCCCTTGAAAATCTGGGGACACGTGCCTGAATCAATTTTTAGAATATAGCTGGTCCTGTATTATCTGCTCGTAGCCCAAGCTACAACGATAGAATGAAATTTCAGAGTGTCTTTTGACTCTGTGCTCTATTAAGTCTTGTCTTGATGATCCATTGATATGGTCTGCTTCTGGCTGAATGGTTTATTAAATGCCTTTCAGCCTGTGTTGTATCTGCACATCAGTCATTACAGACATTTCAGGAACCCTGAAAACAGGGTCTGAGTAACGAAGACCCTTCTTTTTTGGTGTGAATACAGAGAAAAGGAAATCATCATTCAGGCTCTTGTTCCAGTAAGAGAGTGGCACTTGATTTGCTCGTAATCATGGTTACTGAGAGCCATATGAGAAGCAGCTTATTACTTAGCTTTGTCTTACAACATGGGTTCTAATGGCTATAGTTAAACTGTGGGGCAAAAAGCTCCATGGGCAGAAAGAGATCTGTCCCACTTGTCATCTGATAAAGGGGGTCAGTTGAGCACCTGATGGTTCTGCAAACCCAGTTTTCCTCTGAGAGAATACAGAGATGGTTCATACCAAAGTCACCTTGGGTCAGTGTCAGGCTGGGACCAAGGTGTGCAGCCTTGACGCACAGGCTGAAGAGTACAGAACAGTTGATGTAGACCCAACCAGTATCACCATGGAGATCTCACAGTGGTTTCCATGACATTTATTGGTATTTTCAATTCTTGATGAGTGGTGAACAGGAATAAAAGAGACAGGCTTTCTAATTAACAGAAAGCTAAAAAGAAAGAATACAGTACACTTTAAATCCACTGTTTACGCAATTATTTTTAAATCATTACATTAGCTGTATAATAGCTTTTTGTCAAGCAGTAAATCTCTCTTATGTATTTTTCTACCATTTATTGCTGTCCTGTGATTGTACCGAATAATAACTATTAGTAACTATTTTACAGAGGCAATAGGAAGAAAAATCTGGTTTACTGTAAGAGAGATCAAACACTGGAGCATGTTGTCCAGAGAGGCAGTGGAGGGTCCATTCCTGTACACAATCAAACTCTGACTGGTTATAGCCCAGGTTAACTGGCTCTAGTCAATCCTGCTTGATGGGGGTTGGACTAGAGCTCCAGAAGTGTCTTCGAGTCTCAGCATTGCTGTGATTCTGATATCAGTGCAGACACATAAGGAGCCATACCACCACCAGATGTTAATCTACAAAGTACCAGGATTCCTTTCTGCTGATGGGAGTGGGAATTGAACAAGATCATGGATGGTGTGCAGCCTTGGCAGAAAATCTAAGATGTGCACTGTTAGAAGTGTAGTGTTAATAGAAGCCTCCTTTCTGTGAGATCTATTTGTATTTTCAATAACGAAGGGGCACTTCCTACTTTTTCTTCTGAACTGCACTGTTCTCCATACTTTTCTGTGACACCAATATATGTCAATAAATATTGTCCTCTGAGGCAGACCACAGAGAATAGCAACTTACTGTAAGAGAAATAACCACTTTTATAACTTAGATGAGAAGCAAGTGCAAGAGAATACATTATACGTGAGATGTTTACTTTATAAAATAATTCATAAAGAACTCAGAACATATATTTGTGGCAATTTATCAGTATTAGAGTTTTAAATTTTCCAGTCTTCTTTAATTCTCAGTGGATTTTCCACTGCAACAGCAAATAAAAATAAGAACTGCTAAAATAAATAGCTAATGAAATCCTAGAACTCTTAAAAGAAATATTGATTAGTTAGAGGGTTCTTTGTCAGGAAGCTGGATCGTAGGATATCTGTTGTTCTGCTCTCTGCTATGTAAGAATGAAGTCTTTTTTATTGTTTAATAGTCTGATCTTAGAAATGGTTCACAGAACATGCCTGATAAATAATGATATTTTCTAGGCCAGAAAAAAATAGATTTGGGCCATTTCTGGTTTTAAAACCAGAGTGTGTTAGAATAAAGCTGAGATACCTGCTCTGCCAGACTAGTTTCCATATATTTTGGAGCTCTGATAGTGTATTTTAGTGCCTT
Source organism: Hypotaenidia okinawae (assembly GCA_027925045.1). NCBI lineage: Eukaryota > Metazoa > Chordata > Aves > Gruiformes > Rallidae > Hypotaenidia > Hypotaenidia okinawae. The sequence goes on from BSDF01000001.1 coordinate 148,986,112, forward strand.
TTAAAAGGTCCTTTTTAGATACCATAGAAAATTCCAAAGATATTTAGATCAAATCCAGGTCACGGCCATTAACTTGGTTTCACACCAGTCAAGCCTCATAATAACTAGTACTGAGTGTTTCTTGCAGAGGTGGAGCATGACTTTTCATAGAATCATAGAATCATAGCATGTGTAAGGTTGGATGGGACCTTTAGAGGCCAACTAGTCCAACCCCCTGCAGTGACAGGGACATCTTCACTAGATCAGGTTGCTCAGATCCCCATCAAGACTGACCTTGAATGTGTTTGGGGATGGGGCCTCCACTACATCTCTGGGCAACCTGCTCCAGTGATCTACCACCCTCATATTGAAGAACTTTTTCCTAATATCCAACCTAAATCTCCCCTTTTCAACTCAAAAAATGCCATTACCCCTCATCCTATTGCTACATGCCCCCATGAAAAGTTTTTCCCAGCTTTCTTATAGGCACCTTTCAGGTGTTGGAAGGCTGCTATAAGGTTTCCCCAGAGCTTTCTCTTCTCCAAGCTGAACAAGCCCAACTCTCTCAGCCTGTCTTCACAGGAGAGGTACTCCAGCCCTTTGATCATTTTTGTGGCCCTCCTCTGGACATGCTCCAACAGGTCCATGTCCTTCTTATGTTGAGGGCTGGACACAGTATTCCAGGTGAGGTCTCACCAGAGCAGAGGGGCAGAATCACCTCTCTCTATCTGCTGGCCACACTTCTTTTGATACAGCCCAGGATGTGGTTGGCCTTTTGGGCTGCAGATGCACTTCGGTGGCTCATATCCAGCTTTTCATCCACGAGTACACCCAAGTCCTTTTCCTCAGGGCTGCTTTCAAGTACATCATCTCCTAACCTGTATGGATAATGGGGATTGTCCCAACCCAGGTGCAGAACCCCTCACTTGGCTTTGTGTTCACCTGGGCCCAATTCTCCAGCCTGTCCAGGTCCCTCTGGATGGCATCCCGTCCCTCTGGCACATTAACTTCACCACTCAGTTTGATGTCATCAACAAACTTGCTGAGGATGTACTCAATATCACTGTCAATATCACTATCAATATCATTAATAAAGATATTAAACAGAAACGGCACCAGTCCTGGCACAGACCCTTGAGGAACTCTGCTTGTCACAGTCTTCCATCTGGACTTGGAGCCATTGACCACCACCCTCTGGATGCGACCATCCAGCCAATTCCTTATCCACTGAACAGTCCACCCATCAAATCCATGTCTCTCCAACTTAGAGAGAAGGATGTTGTGGGGAACCATGTCAAAGGCCTTGCAGAAACCCAGATAGATGACATCCATAGCTCTTCCCTTGTCCACTGATGCAGTCACTCCACTGTAGAAAGCCACTAGACTGGTCAGGCAGGACTCGCCCCTAGTAAAGCCATTCTGGTTGTCTCGAATCACCTCCCTGTCTTCCATGTGCCTCAGCATAGCTTCTAGGAGGATCTGTTCCATGATCTTCCCAGGCACAGAGGTGAGGCTGACAGGTTGGTAGTTCCCAGGGTCCTCCTTCCTACCCTTTTTTAAAATGGACGTGATGTTTCCCCTCTTCTAGTCACCAGGGACTACACCTGAATGCCATGACTTTTCAAATATGGAGAGTAGCTTATGTAGTGGTATCTGAACTCCCATGGGCTCCTGTTGAAGTTCTTGGATTTTTGGTATACTGTCCAAGTTAAAAGAATAAGCAAAAAGCTGTGAATGCATTCTAAGTTCTTACATTGATGACTATGACATTAAAAAAAAAAAACCCACCAGTAAAACACTTTCAAACAGATAGATTTAATTTACAGCAATGTTTGCGAGTACTGAGGTGCTCTGGGAAGAACAGTGTAAGAAGGTTCTGCACGTGGCTTGATTTCTTTGCATTTCTTTGCAAACAATTCCTTTGCATTGTTTCCAGATTTAAAAACATTTCAAGTTTCTGTGCGCCGGCACACCGCCACGCTCTATTGCAGAGTTTAGCATAGCACGCTACTTTACTCCAGCCAAGCTTATGGCATACATCACCATGGCAACTGTAAGTCAAATTACAGATACCTTGCATATGACTTTGAGTATGTTACGCTAGTGCTGTGTCAATGTCTTCAATTTCTCTAGTTCTACACCGTGGCAAATTCATTGTCTGCACCGTGTAATTTGCACTGTAAGGGCAGAGTCAGACCTTCTGGTTTTAAGTTCCAACAGGGTGTTTTCAAGAACTGATGGCTACACCTCAGAAGCTTTAATGGGCTGGTAAGGTTTAGATAAACATCACAATGATTTCTTGAACCATCTGAATCTCTCAAGCCCACAAAACCAGAATGGAAAGTTTTCAGCATATAACTTGATTTGTAAAGTTTGCATCATTTCTGCCTCTTCTTAAAAATTCTGCTCATATCTCCTTACCCATAAAATATCTTCCCTAAGTCATTTGACTCTTACAAGTGTAAGCAAAGAATGAATTTGAGGCACAGATTTAATCTGCATTTGGAAGTCCCAGTAAGTGATGTTTACATATTTTTTTGTTTCTGGTGGACTCAGTTCCATGTTGTGCAAAGCCTTTTTTTCCTCTGAGGCACTCAGTGATTGGTCAACAGTGGAGCACAGTGTTGAGAGGACAGCTAAAGAAACAGCTGAATGGAAGATTGAAGGATATCACTGTATTTACATGTACTTTGTGACCAGAAAAACCCAAAAAGGAATCTAGATCAGGGTGAAAAACTGAGGGGTTCTTGTCCTTGTTTCCCATGCATGTAAGTACCCATGCATGTAGGTACTGCAGACATGTCCTCAGTTTGTCAATTTTGAAAATGCAGATCCCAAGAAAGACTGATTACTAGAATTCACACAATGTTTATAAGCTAAGTGTTGAGTTTCATGCAGTCTGTGTCACAGGCTTCAGCTGGTATCTCTGCAAGAACTGTGGCATTACCATCTTTCCAAAACTACAGTCCACTGCTGAGGCTACCTGAAAAATGTCTGTTACGTGGTTTCCCCAAAGAAAAGATAAACAGAAAAAAATGTTAACTTTAGAGGTTCACAGCAATACAAAAGCTTGAAGAATGAAATAGTACTTGGAATGATAATTGGTATGGGACATATGTTGGGATCTAGGAAGTTGGGCAACTTCACAGAATCACAGAATCATAGGGGTTGGAAGGGTCCTCCAGAGATCATTGAGTCCAGTCCCTCTGACAAAGCAGGTTCCCTAGGACAGGTCACACAGGCAGGTGTCCAGACAGGTCTTGAATATCTCCAGAGAAGGAGACTCCACACCCCCCTGGGCAGCCTGTCCCGGGGCTCTGTCACCCTCACTGTGAAAAAGTTCTTCTGCATGTTGGTGCAGAACATCCTGTGCTCCAACCTGAGGGCATTGTCCCTCATCCTGTCCCCACAGACCACTGAAAAGAGGCTGCCCATTTCCTCCTGTGTCCCACACTTCAGATATTTATAAACACTGATCAGATTCCCTCTCAGTCTTCTTTCCTCAGGGCTAAACAGCTCCATTTCTTTCAGCCTTTCCTCGTAGGGGAGATGCTTCAGTCCTTTAATCATCTTTGTGGCCCTCCACTGGACTCTTTCCAAGAGATCCCTGTCTTTTTTTGTACTGGGGAGCCCAGAACTGGACACAGTACTCCAGGTGGGGCCTGACCAAGGCAGAGTAGAGGGGGAGGATCACCTCCTTTGACCTGTCGTCCATGCTCCTTTTAATGCACCCCCATTACATAAAAACAACTTTCATTCTAGTTATTAATTTGTTGACTTAATTAACCACAGATCAATATCTTTTTTCTTTTCTTGGTAAATAAATCAAGTGTTAAAGTGCCCAGCTGAACCTGTATTCAAAAAAGTAAATAAACGTCACGCTCATTACATGAAGCTTTTAAGCTCCTGTAAGTAGTTTCTTGTAAAATTTGAATGACATCACCCAAAAAAAGAAAAAAAGAATTCTGGGAAATAAACGTGTTTCTTGTTCAGGATTTCAAAGAATCCTGCAGATTCTTTGCATGCAGAGATTGGTACTATGCATTGATTTCACCTCTTTTAGGAGAAAAGCCTATTGCCTCCTATGATAGTCATTCTTAATTCGTTATGAAAGGTGGCCGTTACAGGCATTTAGAAAAGTAGTAAAAATCTATGACAAACATTTTAAGAAGAGACTTCAACTTACCTGTGAGGTTCTGATAAAGTGTTACTAAATGCCTAAAACTGAAGGATTGAAAGTACAAATTCCAGCGTTCTGCACCACGAGCTCATCACTCCAAGTGATTATCTAGTGATTTCTTTCTTTGTTTCAGCAGCTGAAAGTGCCACCCAGGGCTCCCTGAACACTGACTCCTTGCAAATTATCTTGTTCCATGTCGGGTGACAGGAGAAATACAACCACCATCCCCTTTGACTCATCTTTATTACCCCAATCAGATTATTCTCTTTTTTCTTCCGTATTCACTACAGAGTGCCAATAGGAGAATATTCTGATGTCAGCAAATGGTTCCTAAATGGGAATCTGATAAGTACTCGATTTGTATTCGATTTGTACATAAATGGTGCCGTTTTTCAAGTACCATACAGTGCTCTCTACTTAATCGGGATGTGCTTAATCAGAAAAATCATTTAATGGGACATTGTTCGGGGACGTGTTTTAAGCCCAGTGATAATTAATAGCAATGAGTGCAGCTTAATGCTAACAGTAGCTCTGCATACCGGGACACTCAAATTATTTTGTTTTGGTGATGCCTTTTTTTTTTGTCTCACTCTCCTGGTGATTTGTTCAGTTTGCTTCTCCAGGAACAGCTTTCATTCTCTGTGCTGGAAACAAGGGGCTCAGTAACCAGCTCGCTGCTGCCTATACCCTGTACTCAACGGGCTCTTTAGAAGAGGTGTTTCAGATTTCTCCCTCCTGGAGCAAGCAACACTGAGTCTGAGGTTGTTCAACAAAGCATTCTTGCTAAGGGGTACTTGCTTTTACCTCTTGCTGAGTAGTGGTGGTCTAAAATGGTAAGTGGGGCAAGGTTTGCTGGGAAAAATTGTTTTCTTAAGAACTATTTACATATCCTGCATTAAGAAAGATATGCCATTTATATGTCATTCACATTTTATAAGGAAAATATGCTGTAATTTACAGGAAGGATGCTGAGATTTAAAACTAGACAAAACTGAGATACCTACATTCATTCGTTTAATAAAAAGTAGCATCCCTCCTACATATCCTGCATCTCTTTCTGTTTAGTAGTGCTATGTAAGGAAAAGCACAATCCCTGCAGAGACACCAACAGCTGGACTGAGTTTCCCTTTATTCGGTGCTCTTCTGGCTGATCACTAGTGATCACCACAGCACTTCCCAACATGGCAAAGCTGCTCCAGACAGCACAAAAGGCCATCTGAAAAGTTCACCGCATGCATGGCAAAATGCAAGTGAGGGACACTGGTGGTCACATTTGCATGATATTACATGTTTTACTGGAGCCTTCTGGCTTTCTTCCAAAGTAAAGTGTTTATGAGGCTTTTTTTAATAAAACCCTTTTTTCAAAACAGGTGTTTTGACTTCCTTCCACTATAACTTACTTTAGGTATTATTTACTGCAATTTCAGGAACTGCATGAGGAAAAAAACTCTCTATGCTAGTGCACTGTTGTGGGTTTCCTCACCTCATCTGCAGGGTTCATTTCTGATCTTCAGCACCCACTGTGCAGTTTCACAATCACACAGCACACAGAGAGGATGGTGTCCATCCATCAACCAACATGTTATTCAGATCTGGTCTTGTGTATATAAAAAAATACACAAATTTTAAGCATGACCTGGAAAGGCAAAGAAAGAGTTGGATTCATTTGTTTAATTGAATATGGCAACACCATAGACATCTACATATGAGCTAATTGTTTTATAGCCACCTTGTATAGCTAGAGAAGGAGGCAGTGACATTCCACTCATTTAAATAATTGAGAATTTAAGACCTTTTTTTTTTCTCTATGTATTGTGTTATGTTAATATTTTGTGCAGCATGAAAACTTCATCTGAGAAAAGAGGCTTCAGTGTAGCATCAACACACAACAAAGGAAATCATATTTGCTGTGTTTCAACCATGCTGACTGCAGTATGGTGGTAGGATTTGAGGTCCATGCTCATTTTCTCTGGTCCTAGAGCAGAAGTTTTCATACCACAACAGCCATTAATCAGCACCTAAGTTGGCCAGACTTTCCAAAAGATACCCATGCTGGCTGATTTTAAGGTAAAATCCCAAGCTAACGAAAATAAACTCAAGGAACACACTACAAAATAATTTCACATAGCAGGAGTGCCAAAACTAACGGTGACTATGCTGCCAAAAAGTCTCATTTCATAGCTTAATTCTGGGTTCTGGTCATCTGATCGCTCACAGTGCAGGGAAGTGAGTTCATTTTCAGGCTCTTATTTGAATCTGTCCAAAACAAACCGTGATACAGTTCTTGGAATAGCTCCATCAAGGAACTTCTCCTACCAGGCGTTATGGCTGAGACTGCTCTGTATTTGGCTACCTCATCCGTGTCTGGGTATGCAATTCAGGTTCAGGCCAAAAACTACTTGTCTGTCAGGCTGCAATGCGTTTCTCATGTTAGTGGAAAGAGCCCCTAAGAGTAATATTTATGTCAATGGGAAGTAAGGGTTTTGGAGGAGACACAAGGTTAAGTGAGATGTAGTGAGGCAGTTGAATGAGGCCAGCCTGATCTAGAGACTTGAGGATCCAAGCCATCTTGCACATCTTGGTCTGGGGTCCCAGAAAATCTGCATTTAGTCCTGCATTGCAGTAATTTGTTCAGGCATCTAATAAACTGACAGTAACCTCCACAAGAGTGGAGATGCTAGAATTATATAATTGGTTTTGCAAATCCCCTTCCCTCCCTCCCCACCCTGAGACAATTGGTGTGAGCCTGGCTTCCCTGTTTTGGTGATTCTGCAAGCACGGTGGCGGAAAGTCATCAGGCCACGGGAATTATCTTCTGAAGAACACCAAAATGCACATTTCTGAGAGAGAGAGAGACTACTCAGTCTCTCTAAAATACTTCTGTTGATCCTGAAAAAGATTTAGAGAAAGTACAAAGATTGTTTTTCCTTTAGTTAAGGTAGGAACAATTAGTAATCATAAAGGGTTTACTAAGGGTGATTTATTAAATTGGGGTGAAATGTCTGATTTAGTTAAATGAAAATAAGTTTTTGTCCTTGACTTCAAGGGAGGTAGGTTTTCATCCTTTCTATTCTTCAGCAAAAGTCAAGACTTGAAAGAATGAAAATCATCTTACCTAACCAATATTTATATTGAGCTAAATTCCCTCTGCTGTTACATCACAGAAATAAGCATTTCTGGGATGAAATCAATCTGACCTATTTTAGATGTCTATTTTTTAGATGTCTATCTTTAGAAGGATTAATCATATCTTAGGAATGACCATTTCTTTCCATTTACAATAAGAGGAGTATAAACTCCTAGCACAGATATAGGCATGTACATTTAATCAGATGAATCCCGCTCCAGTGTGTCCTTCTGAATACATTTCCAGTCTCCTCATGCTGCGTGTGCAGTAAAGGAAATTCTGGTCAAATTAACCTCTAGTTTTTTGGGGTTTGTTTTTTTTTTTCCTGTTTGTCTATTTACATCTATTGGTGTGATATTCTAATTTTGTCTTATTAGTCAGAAACAGAATAAGAAAAATGTGTTTAATGTGTTGAAAATGTTTTTTAATTATGCGCTGAAACTGTATATTAAATAAACACACAAACACAAAACACTACTAAAAACTGTGGGAATACATCTAACCGCTAAAATATAAATATTAATGTGTTTACTGGTGTCAGGATGTGCCTTCACAGTTGCTACATTTTCCAGGCAATCACTTGAATGCCTGCGCTTTACAGACCCGGTTCACCTATTGTTTATGCTGTCAGAAGCTGTATATACTCCATGAAATATTTTATGGGGTAAACGGCTTTAAAGTTCTGCTAAATGTATACATAATAAAGACCATAAAGATGCAAAAAGGCAGAAAGTTTAGCTTTCTGCTACATAGGCAGTCACATTAGAGATGTGCCTGACTAGCTGAACTATGCTTCTGTTTTCTAGAGTTTTGACAGAAAGGTACCACACTTAGAAGGGAGGAAGCAAAGAAGGAAGGACTGACTTTGTTGCTGGAAGAGGAATGTTTTACTTGCTGGGCTGTAAGATGGGATTCCAGTTCAATATATTTCAAATTACTAATACATTGCTTGCATCACTGAGTGCAATTGATCACATTGCTTCTTTTGGCCTCCTCCTATGTACATAACGCTGACCTTGGTGCATTCCTAATGAATTGCTGGAGTTTGTTCTCATTTACATTGTCTCCAACCAAAAGTCAATCAGGAATTCTGTTCTTGCTTTCACATGGGGGGTTTCAATCAAATTCTTTACAGCAAAAATCCATTGTGGAAAAAAACCCTGAAACACGTGTAGTTACCTTATCAGCACTTTCTTTCAGCAATGCCTATCAGTTATATTCTTTTTAGTCAAATAACAAAGATCTCTGGTTAGAAGGAAGAGTAGAGAAAGTGTTTGCTCTTTAACATAGTTACATTCACAATTTTGTAATTCTCTGAGTTATTAATTTGCTTGATTCAGTTTCACATGGCCTCACAGTAAGATTTTCCATACAAAAAATTACCAGTTTGGAAGGAATGATTTTAAGGTCTCCAGTACTTTATGTGACAAACTCTAAATGCAGTGTAAATTCAGATGATTGACAAAGAGAAGAGGGAGTGAAGACAAGCACTGCTGTTTTACAGTGCTGCCAAAGCCTCTCTCAAATACAAAGGCAAAAGTGTTTTCGAAAATCTCTTTAAAATTCTCTTGGAAGGCTCTTTTGTTTCTGAAAGCTGTCAGGACTGCTAAAAAGATATTTCTGGAGCAATAACCAAAAAAAGAGTTTTTTAAGGTTGGAGCTTTGTAAACTTTCAAAAAACAAGACCTGAAAATTTTCCATTTCAAATGCTATTTCATTCTAACCACAGTCTTTATACACAGCATCATACAGAATACCGCCGCAGAAAATTGGCCTGCCAGCAGTTTGGCCTCGATTGCCTGGTGGAAGAAGGGAGGTTGGAAGAATGGCACTTACAAGAGGACAATTGTGCAAAGGCAGGAGACCACGTCCAGGTTGACTTCTCAGAGGAGACCCCAAAGACCTGTGCAATAGGAAGGCTGCAGGTAGGTAACACAGCAGAAATGCTCCATCAGGTGAGCCAACAGCCTCAGCACCACCCATAGCTCATTGCACGCTGAGCTTATTGCCTTCTGGAAAATCTTTCAGAAAAACAAAGAAGACTATGAGTTTCTCATGCATCTGGGCAGACAGTAGAATACTAAGAGAATTTGATACACCTTCCCCTTGCCAACAAACTCATTTTTTATTATTTGGGATTTGCAAAACTAAATGCTGCTAGCTCTTAAGAACTGGCAATGGGAGCCTTCCTTCCAAGCCAGCTTGTGTCTCTCTGATGGCAGCGGGGCATTTGCCTGTCACCTGAGTGGAGTCAGGCGAGGCCTCTTCCTGCTCTGTTAAGTGATCTACACTGTCTTAGTTCTGTCAGGAGCAGAATCAGGGAAGAAAGGCTTCATCAATCCAACAGAAGGGATGACCAGACCCTTGATTTTAAAAAATTGCGAGACGACAGGGTTTATCCTGTAGCTGAAGTATGCAATGATGTGTCAAAACTTTGTTGGCTGCACTAAAAATAGCAGGGAAGAGTTGATGCATTTTATATTAAGAGAGTATGTGGTTACCAGCTGAGTATAACTCACTGCAGATCAAACAGTGTTTGGTTTTGTTTTTTTTTTTAATTTGGAATTAAACATTTTAATTGTTACCTTGAAAATTACTGTGAAATGCTTCCATATTCAGAGATACAGTTTTGTAAACCATGCCATGACTACCAAAACTGATCTTTCACCCTAGAGCTTGTACTATGGGGTAAGACAAAGCAAAAGAACCAGAGTGTGAAGCACGAATGTGAGATTTTTAGTCTGAGGCTGCCATTTGCCTCCCAGCCTAGGTGAAATGCAGGAGTCCAATCGTGTGTTAATAATGTGTTGATCTATAACAGTCTTGCAGAGAGGCAAAAGCAGTTGGCACCCCTAAAGCAAGTGAAGCTCTCTATATCATCTCCAGTAATTGATCTGAGTAACAAGAATTTGCCTTCTTCAGCTCAGTCCTACCCAGAGTTTCCTCCTGTCTCATCTATAAGGCTAATGGTATCACAAATCTGCATCTACAAAGCACTCAAGCAGCTGGTAAGCCAGAGCTGGCTGCTCTGCCCTGGGAAGATGGCCTCAAGACAGCCCTGGATACACCCAGGACAGCCTGCTTTTCCCTGCTGAGGATCAGCAGAGGTGAGCAGCTACGACCCAGCATCAGGCATATTTTCTTGATTGGAAGGTTTTTATGATGATGGAGGATTGGAAGTTCATCAAAGGCTGATTGAATATTTTACTTGCCTCCCTTTGGACACAGAGAGTGTGTTAGTGTGGCAATTTCCCTGTTCCTGTATCTAAACTGTTCCATAAAAATATTGGATTTATTCTCTTTGAGCTTACTGTAATATATGTTACTCAGCAAAGCTCAAATCTCCCTGGAAACACTCTGGATTTTCCTGGCTCACAGCCAAAAATGGTTTGTGCACAGGGGGACAAATTATTAGAAGATATGGGGGAAAAAAACTTCAGAATTACCTATGCCTGTGTGGAAACTTGACAGATGTAGCTAAGTAGCATGGGCAGAGTTCTGGACCAGAGATAAGCAGCAGGAGGGAGAAAGTTATAACAAAACACCCAATGAGAATCCCTGTTCTTTTTCTGGAACCTTTTAGATTGCCCCCATGAGATTTAAAAGCAGGCTTTTATGATATTATTTGTCCCTGAAGACAGTGCTTTATATCACATAATCTGGAAAGTGAAAGTTGCCTGAGGTCCATGGGAAAGCCCAAGCCCCATTTCTCAACACAATGAGGCCAGTGAAATGCATGTGGAAGTCTTTTTTCTTTGCATTTCAAACCATGGCACATTTTTTGCAGCTTATCAAGCCTGTAAGGGGCAGAAGATCATATTATTCAGATCCACACCACAATCATCTTGGTACAGCTGATGCCCGTGTCAGGAAAATGTTTATTTTTCACTCCTCCTGTTTACCTGTCAAGTAGACACAGAAGGGGAAAAAAATACTCTTGGCAGCATATGGGACACACAAGCACTGAAAGGGAGACTCATGCCCTGGCTCAGCCTGTGAACATAACCCAGCCCCACAGAGAGGTAATTACCTTTTGGGAGCTCAGCAGACTGTGCATAATTATACTCTGAGGAGGATTACCGCCTTGTATGAATAACACTGTGATGCAATGGTAAATGCATAGCGTATGCTTCAAACCTACAGTCCAGGCTGCATGATAGACCCCTCCGGAGACCACCCTGCCTGCTGCATAGATTAGCTGTCCCTGAGGGAAGAATGCTCTGCATGAATCAGTTTCCCCATAGAGATCTCACTGGGTCAGTGATAGGTGACAAATGTAGTTTTATTTCATCCAGGAGACAGAGAAGTGAAGACTTGCTACTCAGAGAAATAAGATTTTGAATGTGAAAACAAGAAATATATTGCTCACACTGACTGCAACCTAACCCGTACTCAGCCATCCCTTCCAGTTTCTCCCTTCCCAGCTTCTCCTCAGCCAAGAGTTCTACAGAATGATTCTGGATCCAGAGCAGCTTGCTGCTAAACTTGACTTGCCAAACAAACAGTAGAACATTGCACAGCCTGTGCGTACAGGCATAATGCACGAAACCATAGCTCTAAGCACAGCAGTTACATATGAGAGTCTTCGGGGCTTCCATGGGCCTTACTGTTCTCTTCCTCCTTCTCAGTGAACTTCAGTAAAGACACTTGAGCCACCTATCCACCTGTCAAGGAAGACACAAAAACCCATCAGGAGGGATACCTTTCTATATACTGTATAAAGGTGCTATGGTAGAGATGACCCCAGCCTGCAGGAGACTCCTTTGACTCAATTAAATCAAATGGTAAGGCATTAATGGGCTTGTTTTTTCTGTTCAGCTACTGCTTTGCTTTGTGTAATGACTACAGCCCTTCTTGTGCAGCCATTTTTCTCAGTTGTTGACTTTGGAAACACCTAGTTACCTGCCCCTCTTCTCCTTATCAGTTGGCTCCTGAAAACTTCAGGCTTTTAGCATAAAGAGACACTGACTGACAAGCAGCTCTGACTTTTGTACCATGATAGAGGGCAGGCAGCTTGGGGAGACAACCCCAACTGCCATCCCAACCTCAGCTGTCCTGGTGACCCATTGTCTGTTGGTGCCCACAGTTTTCTTTCTTATAAACACTACCCATTGCACAAAAAGTCTTCTCACCATCACATCATGGTGCTTGAAGTGCTGTTGGGAGTGGATGTGAGATCTAAGCACAGAGGGGTCCCAAAATGGCATTTCCTCTCTTTTTTGAGATGCTCTGTCAGCTTCTTTGGGGGAAATAGCTCCACATTTTACTGCTTGGTTAGACAAAATTTATATCCTGGTGTTTGGTCATAGAAATACTATGACTTTTCTCCAACTGAAATATAACCCTTGATTAATGGTTAGTTATGGGTATAAATTGTGCAAGCAACAATTCCACCTCCTATCAGTTTGTCCTTTGCCTCCCATTAGTTTATTAGGACTCCTTACCTACTCTACCAGACACAAGTGAAGATGACCCAAAAAAAGGAAGAATACACAAAATCTTTTCCTTCTCCCAGGAAACAAACAAGCAAACAAAAAAACAAAAAAAAACCAACTTGAAAAAACCTCACAAATCATAAAGACAAGATATGAGTTTGAACTGAGAAAGACAGGAAGATTGTGTCTGATGTGTCTAAACCACAGAGGAAATAGCACGGAATTGAAGAGTCACTTGGACTGGAAGACAGACACTTGTTGAAATTGTCTAGTCCAAGCCCTCTCTCAAGCCGGGGTCAGCTACAGCATGTTTCCCTGGACTGGGTCCAGATGGGTTTTGAATATCTCCAAGGCTGTACAATGGCTCTGCACAACCTGTTCCAGTCTTTGATCTCCCTCACAGTAAAATTTTTTCTTTTGTATTTGAAGGAAATTACCCACAGTGTAATTTGTGTCCATTGCCTTGTCCTGTCACTGGGCTCTGCTGAGAAAAGCCTGGGTCCAACTTCCTTAAGACCTCCCAACAGACACTTACACACAGTGATAAGGCACCCCTCAACCAGGGATTCTCCAGGTTGAACAGTCCCAGCTCTCTCAGCTTCCTCTCATATGAGACATGCTGCAGCTCTTTCATCACCTTAGTAGCCCTTTGCCTGAATCCCTCCAGTATGTCCAAGGCACTCTTGCACTGGTAAGACCAATACTTTACCCAGCTGTTCAGAAGTTTCTCACCAGTGCTGAGTAGAGGAGGATCACTTGCCTGGACCTGTTGGTGATAGTCTTCCTGATGCAGCCCAGGATACTGTTAACCTTTGTCATGAAGGTGCAATGCTGGCTTGTGGTCAGTTTGCACATCAGGACTTCCAAGATGTCCGTTTAAAAGTTGCTTTCTAATCAGTGAGATCAGAGTCAGTACTGGAGCATGGGGTTGTTTCTCCTTAGGTGCAGGGTTTAGCATTTCTCTTTGTTGGTCTTCAAGAGTTTTCTGTCAGCCCATTCCTCCAGCTTGTTGAGGTCCCTCTAGATAGCAGATGATGCAGTTGAAAACACCAGAGCCTAGTCCTCCACAGAAATAACTTGTGATGGGATAAAAGACTTTACATGGGTGACAGGGCAAGAAGAAAGGCAGTCAGTGAGGCCCAAACAATACGTGGATACAGTGTGGAGAGAACAAGCAGTAGAAAAGAAGGAACATCATTCTATCACAGGAGTACAAAATTCCAGGGAGGACTGACACAGTTTCCCTGCCCAATATGCAGTAGTAATGAGGAGCAAGAAGTAACCATTTCCACTGATGGGCATGAATGTAGAAAAACACGTCTTGTTTCTTGGCAGGGTTACTAAAGCCAGCTAAAGCTATATAAACTCACTTAAGGACATTCATTTACATATACATTGGTTAAATACATCAGTTAGACTGGAGTTTCAAAGGAGAAAATAAGCAAATACATGTCTAAAACATTCCTTTTAATTGGGATCTAAGTGTCCACCTTTGAAAACCCTCACCTCCATGCAGCTAGCTCTGTCCAGCTGGCTGGTCAGCTGCTCCAGTCCTTGGGCAGCAACTGTCAAGGAACACCTCTGCCAAGGGTGTTTGCATAAAATACTGGCTTAGTTTTCAGGGAGAAGTTTTGGGAGAGCTTTGACTGAAAAACCTGAAAGTACAGCCCTTTGACAGATGGGTTGGGTAATTAAAGGTGGCAGGGTCCTAATGTGGAAGGGTGGAGGCTAAGTGCCAAAAAATAAATAGAAATCTGAATGGAAAAGTGTAGGTGACATATAAGCTTTAATGAATGCTGGGTTGAGTAAAGCATCTAGATGTACAACCAAGAAAAAAATGTCCTTTGCCTGGTCAGCATGTACCACATACCCCGTGGCAGTCTTAGGTGTCACAGACCATTGGGAACCAAAAAAAAAAAAAAAAAACAACAACAACAAAAAAAAACCCAACCCTGTTGTCACTTATTCAATTTCATCTTGATAAACATTTTTGCTGCAACCACAAGGATTTCAGGATACAGAGCTTCACTGTTGTTTCACTGTTGTTTAGGGGTTTCTTGGGAAGTACAGACTTAGGCTGCTTGTGTCTATAAACATTTTAAAGCATAACTGTGTGTGCTGTGATGATAGATTGCAGCAACTGCTGGACAAGTATAGGAAAGGTTTTTTTTTTACTCTGAATAATACTACACTGTGAAATGGTTTAGAATTAAGTTATTACTGAAGGAGAGAAGCGAGCAGAAATTGTAAGTGCCGGATGCACACACATTGCAGTCAGCCATTAATGGCTGAATAAGTCTTTACGATGGCTAAAGTGGATTTAAGCATAATGATATTTTACAGTGGTGATTTGTGGTGAATTCTCTGATGCTTTTAAATTAATAAGTCAAAAGAAATAAATACGTGCTCCAATTTCTTTTCAAAATGAAAAGCTTGCCTCGTTTATCCTTGCTTGTGTGTGTGAGTAAAAGAAAGCAAAAAAAATGGATCTATACAAATACATACTGTAACTGGTGCTTCTAAGTAATAGTCCATAGTATTCAGAAAGAAGAGAAATAGAAAAAAAGCACTGAGGAAGTCGCTTATCATTTCAAACCATACAGGTAATAGAAGTATCGATCCATACTACAGTATCAGCCAGTACCTCCCAACAGGGGTTGAAGGATTTCCTTTAAATACGAGGTACATTTCCTGTTATTTTCTTCTGATCAATCATGCACAGTTTTGTCAAATACTTTTTCAAAGAACCAAAATTAAATGAAAAACTGGAAACGTAGACAATGTCACTGAATGATGGCTTTCTTCAACGCTGAAAAGTGTGTGGGAGAAAAATGTCAACACTCCTAAAACCAGCTGTTTTGGAAATAAAGGCTAGAGCTTGAAAGTTCCTGTTGACTCATCCTGTTTCAGTGGGTTTCACAGGCACTTAACACCTCTGAGGCTTGGGTCCAAAAGCAAGGCTGTTCCTTCAGCTTGTGCTCAGGAGTCAGAGGGGTAGCTTTCCATGAGTGCCTGCTTGGTACTTGACATGAAATTTTCTTTTTAACTTGAAGGCTGTGCACTTGCATTTTATCCGCCATAAGCCTTAAAAAGCTCTCAACGCAGATGCTCCAGAGAGAAGGGAGAGTTAAGAGGGAAGAAGGAATTAGATTAAGAGGAAAATCTTTTGTTAGTTATGCAATGAAGAATTCAGTGTTTTACACCCTCAGCCAGCATAAATCATTGTCATTGCAGTGGTGACAAAGGGAGCTGTCAAATTAAAGCTGTTGACAGTCCATCCCTCTATTTTTGTGGCATCCTTTCTCCTTTAAAAGAGTGGTATTGTACCTGAGAGAGCTGCTGGGGTGATGCTTGGGTTTTACAGTCACAGTGCACCTACTTCGTGATGCATCCCAGTCAAATTTCCCATATAAAGTCTGTTTATTTTGCCCAGAAAGATCACTGTAATGAAAGGGGAAATTGTGGCTGTACAACAGATCTGGAAGTGCCTGTATTCCTGCCCTTCTGCTCACTGCTGGCAAGTGGGGTTGGAAATGGCTGAAGGGATAGGGCAATGCCTGTACTGGGCATATGCTGCAGCCATCACCATCCTGTGCTTCGGTAAGCCTAAGGCTACCTGCCAGCACAGCAGAGTCAAGGCACTTGTTTGGTCTGTAATTTATTTTCACCTCGGGCTCCTGCCTTGCAAAGGTGCTCCTCATGCTCGGAGGATTTCTAAAGGAGAACTTTGTGCCCCTAATAGTTCCTGTATGGTGAATGTGTGAGGATTTCACTCAAGAGATTCATATGCAGCCACAAGTAGTGTTTTACCAATTAGCATTATAGTGCCTGGTTTAAATAGCTTCTGTTGTTTACAGATGGGCTGTCAAGACTGTCACTGGTGTATGACTACTTTTAATAGGAGCATAATCAATAAAATTGACTACATGTGTTCAAAACTGCCACGAGAAGCCTATTATACAAATACAGTACATTAGAAAAATCCCTTTACAGGAGTTACTCATTGAGAACCAAATAAATTACAGAGTACCATGTGCCATGAGGACATTAATTCATGATGACATGACTTTGCCTTTGATGAACTCTACACTGTACAAAGGGAGCCACTGAAAAGTTACATGTGGTGGCACAGTAGGGACTGGTGCCGACAGTGAAAATATAGTAACCACTAAAAAGTATCTCAACTGTAACTGCATCTGTCACACACAGCCTTGGTGGGATTGGCGGAAACTCTAGGAGAAAGAAAATACTTTAGCTTTACTAGACCATCTGTGGGAGCCATGTGTTTTGCAATAGCTGATTTTTAGTCAGAGTCAGAAATCTCCGTCGAGTACAAATGCTAAGGCAGCCAACACAGAGACTAGGCAGCAACTTTGGGATTTGCATCACAGAGTAATGTGGTGCAGTCTGTATATGCTCTCCTAAAGCCCAGACATGTGAGATGTTATCAGGTGGTATCAAGGTCCCTTTCTTACCCACCATGACCAGGCATTTCAGGGACTGATTTAGATTCCGTTGGCCTTTTCATCAAACAGGCAGATAGATTAGGATGATTAACCAAAAGAAACCATAAACATGAACACATTAGAGCGACATTGCACTAATGCACTTTGTAAAGTGCCTCACTGTCCTGGTTCTGGCCAAGCCAGAGTCAACCTCCCCAAGCAGTGAGCCCAGGTGAGCTGAGTTAGCCCGGGCTGTTTCCACACCACCTGACATCACTTCCCCATAAAAGGGGCTGGTCTAGAGAAGTCTGGATACAGCTGGAGTGTCTGATTGGTCCTCCTGTAGTTCAGTATTCTGTGTTATTGCCAGGTGTGAGTATAATTTGCCACGGGCTGCCGTTGTTCTGCTTTCATGGTGCTTTTGTCAGTAAACTGTCCTTATCCCAGCCCATGGATGTTCTGCCTGTTTCTCCTCCAGAAGTGAGAGAGCAGTGTGTAGTGCTCAGCCACTGGTTGGGGCTGAACCACCACACTCACTGTGGGACAGAAACAGACATGGGGGCTGACTGGAATGTCCCTATTATAATATTCCCTTCCAAAAGAATGATGGATGTGGGGATGAAGGATGGAGATAGAGGAATAGCGCCCATGAAGAGTTTGTCCTGATGTGCCACCAGAACTCACTATTCATTGCAGACCTGAGAGCCGGAAAATGCTCCTTAGTGCCAGAGTGTATTGTTATCTGAAGCCAAGCCTCTAGTCCACTACTGCAGAGACCTTCCAGTCTAGACGAAGACTTTCTCACTCAGCACCAAGCCCTCTACACTGCAGCTGTAGAGGCCATGATTTCCCATGTGCTGGACTCTCTCTTGCTCTTCCTGGAGAGGATACCTCATTTGTCACAAATTGCTGCTGCAAAGGCACCTAGCAGATCCTTCCTCTGCAGGCTGGGGATTGCTGAAAGCACACACTGTGATTTTCCTCAGTATGCTGTCATTCAAAGCCAGCTAAGTAATTCGAGTGAGAGCTCTGCGTCTGTGGTTGATTTATGAGTAATTTATAGTGAACATTCTAAACTCAAACCCCCTTTAGGTACTGGAGGGCTGCTATATAGGTGTCTACCCATTGATGTTTTCTAGCCCTTGATTGATCAAACAGGACTCTCCCTTTGTCTGCACCAAACCTTATTAATATGAAACTCCTCTTTCTTTATTAGGCTGCAATGCTCAGTTAGAACGTGATGGTTCTGGGCTCACTCCTGCCATTAATTTAAACCACTGGCATGTTTGAGAGACACACAAACACAGCCTGCAAGAAATAACAGAAGTGGACATGCCTTGAAAGCTAAGGAAACCGTCACGGGAAAGTGCGTCTCAAGTTTCCCCTCAGATGTGGCTGCAAATGTGCTCTCCAGGGTTCAGCATTCTCCAGAGTATCACACAGATCATGCGCCTGATCTGCTATCAAATAAGCCGCACCGTAAGAGTTATGAGTGAAGATTTAGAGATTAGTCACCAGGGAGGTCCCAGGCACTGTGCTTAGTAAAGAAGACAAAAATGGATCTTGCATCATGTGGCAAAAATGACCAACACTTTACCTTCAGGAAATCAAGCTAAGGAAAGGCATTAATAAAGTATATTGATTCTGTCATATATATGCACCTGCCAGTAATCACCACCTCTGTTTTCCTTGGATGTAGCCCAAGACATCTAGCTTTCATCAGAATATAAGGCTAATGGAATGGAAATTAGGAAAGTTCCCTTAATATAGGCTAGAGCAAGTTCTATAATGTGTACTTTTGCACCTAATGCAGGGAGATATAAAATGCCGGAATAATTGTTTAATCGTAAGAGAGGAGCCCAGACTTTATTCCAGACAGGATAATAGCTAAATCTTGTAGACACATGTGAATGCAGAAAGGAGATTATATCAGTTATGCATATGAGTAATTTAATATGGAGCAAAATATGCGAGCAAGCAATTGTGGGGAAGATGATAAGTCACGTTGCATAAAAGTGCCCAGCATTACTTTGTGAATTAGCAATGCTGTGTGTCATTCAACTGTCGGAAAGAATCAAGAATGTCACTGTGACAAATTCTTCATACAGCATTACAGGAGATTCTGCTGTGCTTGAGATTAATTCAGCTGGTTTCTAGTGAGCACTAGCACTGTAGCAGCAAGAGGTTTGCAGGGAAACACCCATTCAGAAATTTACCTTTCATATGAAACACTTATTACAGTGCAGAATCCTGGACATGACTTATACCAAACCTATCTCAGCAAGCCTGGCTTTGATGGCACTGCTGGTTTGGGCTGGGATACTCTTCATTTTCTTCCACAGTAGCTGGTATGGGGATGTGGTTTGGATTTGTGCTGCAGTGTTGGTGATGCAAGGGTGGTTTTTTACCTATGAGCAGTGCTTACACAGAGCCAAGGCTTTTGCTGCTTCTCACACCACCCCACCAGAGGAGTGAGCTGGGAGTGCACAAGGAATTGGAGGGGACACAGCCGGGACCGCTGAAACCAGCTCACCAAAGGGATATTCCATACCATATGGTGTCATACTCAGCATATAAAGCTGGTGAAGAAGAAAGAGAGAGGCAGAGTAATGGCATTTGTTTTCCCAACTCGCCATTAGGCGTGATGGAGCCCTGCTTTCCTGGAGATGTCTGGACACATGACTGACCATGAGGAGTGGGGAATGAATTCCTTGTCTTGTTTTGCTTTCGCACATGACTTTTGCTTTATCTATTAACCTCTCTTTACCTCAACCCACAAGCTTTATCACTTTTACCCTTCCAATTCTCGCCATAGCAGTGTGGTGTTTAGTGGCTGGCTGGGGTTAAACCATGACAACAGCAAACAATTAACGTGTACAAATCCATACGCTTCAAATTCTGTGTTGCAGTTTGGTTTCAATAAGCACTGTTCAATGGTAGGAAAAAAAGAAAGCAGAACCTCACATGGTTCACCAGTGAGAGAGAAGCAAATGCATTTTCTTCCTGAGGTTATGAATTGTGTCTAAGGGGCTGCATGTATGAAATATGCTACATTTTTCTCCTGAAGGCCTTTCTCATATCATGTGAAGAATGAAAACAAAAAGAATTGCTCAAGTACTACAATAGAGAATATTATTAGAATTAAAAATATATCATCCAAGACTTACAAACATGGAAAAACCTCAGTTGCATTCAACTGCTGAAAAAAAGATAGAAGAGAATTATCAAGATTTTTAAACATTTTTTTCAACCATATCTACTACAAATGGTTTCAGCCATGAATTAAAATGGGAGCTCACATAATTCTTGTAAAAATATTATTAAGAAAATTAAATTTCTATGTGAAGGAGATCTTTCTGAAATGGAGTAAGCTACATGTAGTAACAGAGCAAACATTAACCCAGGAAAGTTGAATAACTGTATAAGTATTCTGGAAATCAAGATATTGGATGCATCAGCTGTCAACGTTAAGACATGGTTTTTGGTGTCATAAAACATCATTATTTAGTGCCAGTCCAGAAATGAAAGTTATGATAATGATAATGCATTAAAATAAACTTACAGAGCTATATAAACCAGTGGTAAATATTTTGCAGCAAATGCACTCTCTTAATGTTCTTCAGCTCGATCTGTCTACAATAAATACAGGGGTCAATGGGCAGTTGAAACACTTCCACTTAATGGGTGTAATTTCTGCCATATATAGTCTCACTGCGTATCAAATACGAATAGAGGTGGTGGATTCCAGCTGAGGTGATATTCTTGCTCTGTAGTGATTGCCACTGCCTCTATTCCCTAAAGCAAATCAATCAATTTTTTAAATGTTAGTGACTTTTTATCTCAAATTTATTTGTTGTCTGTTAGGCACAAGGACAGAAGAATGTCTTTATTTTTATTTGTTCTGTTATCTAGCTAATGCCTTTATTCACTTGTAAATGTCAGTCATGACCCTTTCTTTAACTGAAGAGACTAATCAAGGATACAGCCACTAATGAAGATGATCTTTTATTATCTGAGCTGTCTGATAACATTAGAGCTCAAAATGTAGTTTCAATTTTCGTGTTTGTGTTGGAGATAAATCACACAACAAAACAGCAGCTGTCATTTTGAACTATAGCTTTAAAAGAGGTCTGTATCCAGCCTTTGTTGTAAGAGGCATAATAATTAAAGTCATGGATTTGTCGGTACAGCCGGGTACTGCTGAGTCTACAAAAATAGAAAAGGGCGGGGAGGGGGCTTAGTAATTAGAGAATTCCTTAAAATCTCCGAGGCAGAATGAGATATTTCCTTAATAACCACCTACATTTTTCATGAAGATTTTCCTGCTGTGTTTTGGGTCTTTATCAGCCCTGTGTCCACCCATAAAATCCTACCTCAGCTAGAACTAATTTCACAGAATCACAGAAGGGCGGGGATTGGAAGGGACCACCAGAGATCATCTACTCCACCCCCCGCCCCCGCTTAAGCAGGATTCACCTAGAGCAGATTGCACAGCCGGGTTTTGAACGACTCTGGAGAAGGAGATTCCACATCCTCTCTGGGCAGCCTGTTCCAATTCAGTCTAAAATCTCTGAAATGTACCCATCTTACTAAGTACAACGTCTTTGGTGAAATACAGATGGGTGCTTGAAATGAATCCATTTAGCAGCTAGGATTTGTCTATTAATGATGAAGATTATGACCATATGGTGCATCCGTTTGTATGTGGAAACAGTATTTATTCCAGAAAACCAGTGTTATGCTCCTGATTGCTGTAAGTGTAAGGGGAGGGGGAAGCAGCATGAATTTACAGTAGCTAGAGGTAGCAGTTTCCCAGTTGATGAGTAACAGCTATGTGCTTATTTCAGTAAAGGGAAGATGCACGGCCCTCTTGTCAATCAAAAATGGAATGAGTGTGTTTCTGGACACTTACTTATCTGAATCACAAATCAAGCAGAATTGGTCTGTGGGAGTGGACAAAACTGCTGATTTTTAAAAGTCTCCCTGTTGATCGTTACAAGGACAAGCTTTATATGGTGATGCTAGGTAGGTAATGTGGAAAATGTTGAATTGTTGCTTTTTGCAAATTGAAATTTTGTAATATAGTTTTGCTATTTTAGTTAAAACGTGACTGAGGTCATGGGTTGGAACCCAAGGAAATACCGCTCGACAGACAGACTGATTGATACTGGGATACAAAATTACCGTATCAACAGGCAAAACGGGTTCTCGACACCATCTAAAAATTCTAAAGGGACTTTTTAAGAGTAACCCAGGCTGTGCTGACAAGGACCCATCCCCCTGACGGGATGGCTCTGAGGCAGTGTGAGGACAATCACTGAAGGCGCCCCTAAACATACAAGTTGAACATACAAGTAAAGATAACGAATCTTGAGAGGAGGATTCCCCCTCCACCAGCCTTTGGTTGTGCCCACCGTTTTCGGACTAGTTGCAAAATTTGTGGTTTCTGCTAAACAAAAAGACAAACATTATCTGAAACCTGCATGAGCTTCGACTTCCTTCAACCCTGGGCCCATGTCAATTGCCGGGAAAGTTAAGATAAAATCAAGTACCTGCCAGTAAGCAATTGTCCCAGACAAAAGGGATATTTAAGTGTTATATAAGCTCATACATACTAATTTTCCTCACTAACGGGAAACGGGAATCTGCCAGACATGCGATGTGTATTACATCATGTGAATATGGTTGAGCCAATAAACTTTCAAACCACTAATCCGTCGTTAAACGGGGGGAAGGATTCCGGACTTGGTATTTTGACCAAAAGTGTGCCTACTTTTGGGTCACCCGCTCTTGCAAGAAGAGCTTCACTAACTACTAATTACTGCTTCACTAACGTATCTACCTCGAGTCCTTTCTTAGGACTGTTTTGCCATTTCTAACAGTAAGAAAGGATCCCTTTTTACAGTTGCAGCAGGTGGGTAAAACCGATGACGTGAGGATGGACAGTCCTTGGTGAACATAGGAGCAGGTCATGTCGCCTTCAGCAACAGGGCTACTGTATGCATTGAAGAAGAAAAGACATAAGGCCCAGCTTTGTGAAACTTCTGTGCCTACAGAAACATCTCAAATTGCGTCTTTTGAGCGTCATGGATGAGCCTTTTAGATCTGTCTGAGAGAAAGGTAAGGTGAGGGTGAAGATTTCATGCAGCTGCTGTGCTGTATACCGGAGCCTTTGGTATCAGGCAGACAACTCCGCTGCATACTTAGCGGATTCATTAGCATCAGAATGAACCTTTTGTCCCCAAATAGGAGCGTATTTCCTGGCAATGCTGCTAGCAACATTATTGTAAGTTGTTGGTACATTCACGTCTGCAGGCTGACTTAATGGGGCCAGACACAGAGACAAAAACTAGCTAATGTTAGAATTAATTTTCCACTATTTTCCTTCTCGTGTTGCCAGAGAGAAAGTGTAGAAATTGAGTGGAGAGGAGAGGGAGAGTTCGAAGGGACCATCTGGCTCCGAGTTTTGGCCTCCAAAATTGCTGTACAGAAGATAATTAATGCAAAACTGCACAAGTTTATTCAATATTCCCCTCTTTGTAGCAATTTATTTTAGTTTTCCTTTCAAGTCCCACCCAGTTTCTTTTACATTTTCCTTTTCAGTACATTTTAACTAAAATATATCATTTTCTTGCTAATCCATTCCTTTTCTATATTTTTCTAGGGGAACTGTATATCTTCTTTGCTATTTTTCCTCTTATTTAGTAAAAACTCAAAGTATTACACCATAGACCTAAAGTAATTCTACTCCTTTCCAATTAGATCCTTGAGTTTAATTCCCATCAGTCTTACAAATTAACTTCCTTTGGTTTTTTACATTTACCATTAGGAAATCATAGATTATTTGGTTCTATTTTTTTTATCTTTGAGTTTAAAATTCGAAATCTGTCACATTTAATCAAGGATTATTTTCTATAAGCATTTATTCAATGATAGTTTTGATGCTCATAAAATCTAAATCTAAAATAGCAATAGTGTTTCAATGACTATTTGTCAAAAAATTGCTAAATATAATACCCCTGATGTCTGGGCCTTATCATGTTTGGTGCTTCATGTCATCTGGGGTTTTTTGTGGGTTTTTTTCCCATCAAGTGTTTGAGAAGCTGAAATTTCCTCTAATGATGCAATTTCTTTGCATATATTTATCTCACTATTAGTTGGACCCATACCCAGCTCTGAAAAGTCTGTAACACTGTTTTTAGCATCCTTCTTAGGGGTAATGTCAGAAAATATTTAATTTTATCCTTGCTGTCACAGTGTAATTCATTCCATCAGTTATTTAATAAATACCCAACAGAATCACCTCCCTCATTTATCTTTTCTGAATGTTTGTATGCTTTCATTCCAGTCAGCCCTACCATTCCTCCATTTTCTCACTTTCCCTGCAATGTCTGGTTTTACAACCTTTCCAAGAATCTTGGTTTCTTTGCAAGCACAAAACAAACCTTTCAGCAGTTTCCTCCAACCCATGAGGTCCCATCTGGAATATAGATGTTCTTATATGCTCCTTTACAGATAGCTGAATCTGTGATACATTGTCAGCATATCTTCAAATTCTTGAATTCTTTTGCCCACCTTTTCAAACAGGAGTGATCCCTCTGCCTTCCATTCTCAGAGTACATTTCCCCATCAGGTTAAACAGTTTGTTGTCTATGGTGAGAACCTGGAAGCCTGCTCTGACATGAGGAGCAACCAATGGCCTTTTCCCCTTTGTGGTGTTCCCCAGTAAAAGGAAGAGATTGAGCTGTTGGAGTGTGTCCAGAGGAGGGACACAAAAATGATCAGAGGGCTGGAGAACCTCTTCTATGAAGACAGGCTGAGAGAGTTTGGCTTCTTCAGCCTAGAGAAGAGAAGGCTCCAGAGAGACCTTATTGCAGCCTCCCAGTATCTAAATGGGGCCTACAGAAAGCTGGCACAAGTTTCCCAGAGAAGCTGTGACTGTCCCCTCCCTGGCAGTGTTCAAGGCCAGGTGATAGAAGTTTGGTCAACCTGGGCTAGTGGAGATTGTCCCTGCCCATGGCAGGGGGTTGGAACTAGATGGACTTTGAGATCCCTTCCAACCCAAACCTTTCTATTTAACGGAAGCTTTTCCTTCAGTCCTGAGCACCTAATGTGCCCTTGCTCCCAAGTTGACAGCACCATTTTGATTTTCTTTCATAACACATTTATTCCTCTCAGTAACAAGGCTCCAGTGATGCACTGGCACTAACAAGAGACACGTCTATTTATCTTCTGTTCATTTTTCTTTCTGTACTTCATCTTGCCTTTGAATGTCTCTGGAGCATTCTTCTCTCTCTCCTGGATGCTGTCTCTGAAGGCTTCTATTGTCTTGCCTGTTCACTTCAGACTCGTTCTTTTCTTCTTTCTTGCTATCCCATTATATCATGCTGCTGGCTTTTTTGATTAACAGAGTGAGCCTATTCCAGTGCTTGGGTTCTCATGCACACAGACAGGCATTTTCCTCTCAGTTACACTATGCCACCAGTCCGCCTTTCTTCTACACACCTTTTCCCTTTTGGCTCCTTTTGTATCCCAGGTATCTGCAAATCATCTCAGCTTTCTATCACATCCCTAAACCTTTGAGTTCTATTGTTTTCATTTACACTTTCAGGACCTGAAAATTCTCCTCCAGCAGCTCTGTCAGGAAATACCTTGTATGAAGAACTAGCTCCCACATTTTTCTAATCTCAACAGCTCCAATATCCAGCCAGCTCCATGGCTTGTGCCATATTTGATATTTCCTTCATTGGTGCTGCAGCTGCCCTCTCCATCCTAATATAGGAAAGAAACAAAGCTTGTCTCTCTGGATGTCTCTCCTAACTGTTAACCAAACTGACAGCTGTTGCCTTGTTGACAGACCACTTTGCACACATTTTTTTTAAAGCTCTCTAATGCAGTCAGTCTTGCCTGTAATTTGACTGAGCTAGGATGGGCTTCCAATTCCTTCAGCCTTTGCAAGCTTAAAAAAACCCCCTCCCAATAAACATCATCCTCCCGTGATTATCACCAAAAATTATAACAAAATAGAAACTCATATTAAATCAAATGGCAAATTCATTGTCTGCTCCACTAAACAAAATCTCTCGCAACAACAAGATCAGAGGCTCTGCCTTAGCTGACAAAATTTGTGGCGCCCAGCCATGATTTTTTAGAATTGGCAAAACAGCTGTGTATTCCAGGTTGAAGAGCAACCGTACAGGAGATTAGCTGTTCTTGCAATATGGCACAGTAACAAAAAATACCTGAATATGATCTGAGGCAAAACTATGAAGTTTTACCTTATAGAACAAAGGAAATTTATTTTTTTATCCTCTGATTCTGTCAATGCACTATCTTTTGTGGTTCTGAGAACATTATTGCTAGACAGATGTTCACAGTAGGAAGGGAGCACAAGCTAGTTATCCAATATTAGAGGAATTCTTACACAGCAAAAGATCTTACAATACCTAAATGTGTACTTCCCTACCCAATGATGATGCCCCACGAAGGCTGCATAACAACAGGTGATAAATAAGAAATCTTGGGATAAATTGAAAAATGCAGCCATTTCATAAGAAGGCATTGCCTTTATTTTAATCCCATAGTAGCTACGTGTTACAGGAAGACTAACACCAAATATGAAAAATAGTCAACTCATTGATTTAAATAGTATTTCGTCAGTGTAGCTGAAGGAAAATTATTCCTTTAGAGTCGATGCTTCAGGAAGATACTGGGAATCAAGCTTTTGTCTTTCAAGATTTAATGGGGAAAATCCACTTATCCCTTTGATCAATCATGGATGACTTAGCCCTTTTTTGTTGAAGTCTTTGAAAATCCATCTGTATAATTTCCATTATGCTGTTAATACCTTTCAGACTTTAAACAGATTGTGGAAAAAAAAAAGAAGGAAGATTTCTTTCATTTCTCAGTGCCATCAAATGCACTGTGCTGTTTAGTAATAGCTTAAGAAAATTAATTGGGAGGACTTTATGAATCACAGTCAAATATCATAGCAATAATATAATTTAAAATTATAATACTAAGTTAAATATTTGTCATCTTGCAATTTTCATGAGATTGTTTTAGAATAATATAGGAAGATCTCTTCTCTCTTAAGAAGATTAAAGCTTTAAATGTTCTTCTTACTACAGGGATCTAAAGAAAGTTAAGATAACAACACAGCTGGCTTTGCGGGCCTCCAGTTTATTTTCTTCCCTCTAGAAATTAAGGCAAGGAATTTATCAAATTTTGACCAAAAAATACTTTTAAACCAAAGATGGTTTCCATTTTTCCTAAACAAAAGTACAAGCTAACCAGAAACAAGAAATGGAAAATAATTTTAATGAAATAGTCAGCATTTTTAGTACATCTGAAAATAAAAGAGAACTTCAAAAAGGAGTAGTTAGGCAATAAAACTCATAACTAACAAGTGGACAAGACCAACCCAGTGTCATTTTTCAAGTATAAGAAATTACAAAACATACACTTTACTGCCTGTGTCTCTAGGCAGTCAGTCCTGAGAGAATATGCATAGTCTCTCAAAAACTGCCTGAGCTGTGCTGTTCTTGACATTGAAGCATAAATATATACTGATGTGACAGCTAATTAAATTAAAGCCAACTCAGACACATTTGAACATGATACCAGGAATCCTAAAAGAATAGTGTTGATATGTCTTAGATTAAGAGACCAAACAGGGGAGATTAATTCGGTATTAGGTGAGTGGCACAATATTTGGGCATTTCAGCCCCATTGGTGGCAGCCTGGCAACACCAGAACTGCATAAAAAAGCACATCTGGAAAACACCAGGCCAGACAATGTGCATTAAAAATAATAAACTGGATACATGGCAGCTATTAAAAGTTTAAGAGCTGAAGACCACAGCCTTTAAACTAGATGGTAAAGATGAAAAAGAAAATCCCTGAGGAGGAAAACGTATTTCTTCAAAGGTGACTTGGGATAATGCTAGCAACCCCTAATTGCCTTAAACCCACTCCGTTCCTTTGTTTTCACAGGGAATTTGTCAATGTGGGACCTAAGTGGGAACTTGAGTTCTCAAACTTTGGTGATGGGCACAAGGCTTGATATCTGTTTCCAGCTCTCAGCATTGGAGTCAATCATTGGATCCTCCTCCTCCCCCTCTAACTTCCTCTGTTCTATGCTTTGAGACCTGTGGACATTCAGGGAGCAGTTACCAGCAACAAGAGGTTTTGACAGGTGGCTTTAAAGAGTGATAATTTATAGTGGTGTTGGAGATAGGACAGCAGCACTAATTCTGGTGTACCAATTTCAGATTTATCTCAGGAACACAGACAGTCACCCTCTGTGTACTGAAACAAAGGAAAATGGAAGTTCAGTAGGAAATTTATGATAAAATAAAATTATTCACTTTGAGGTAAGTGCATGATATAAATAAAGTATAGTAATAATGTTGTTATAACAGTGACAGCCTAAGCATATAAGCCAAGCTAGGTTTACAGAAAGAGGTAATAGCTTTTACTGGACCAATGAGGTAACTGGAAAGAAAAAAACAGAGAAACTTTCAGGCACATGAGCCCTTCTTCACTTTGGAGTTTGGTAATTGGCATGCAAACTGAACCATTGCAAAAATAATTAAGAGCACTATGTTTGGGAAATTGGCTCATCAATCATTAATGAGAGTTACCAAAAATACACACTCTGCATAGGTAGTAAGAAGAGAAACTGTAGAAAGCTTCTTTCACTGGCTAGAAGCTGCTCTCACACTCCAGAAATCATTGATAACTAAATTGATTAAAACTCCAAAAGTCAGCCCAAGGAAAGCCTAGTTGGTAAATCTTACTAATAATAGAAATTTTTCTACATTTTTAATAACATTTCCGTGCATGCAAATTAGTCACTTTCTGTTATATGTAGAATATCAATAGGTCATTGCTCCGCCCAGCTCCCAGTTCAGCACTAGCTTTTCTAAAGCTCTCAGCTGGACCAAAGAAAGTATATTACTAGTACTGAGAAGCAGTTGGCCTTCATCTGGTTGGCAACTGAATGCCAGAACCTAAAAACAGAGCTAGCAAGGGTGCTAAAATGTAGGATGTGGAACACGAACTGAGGAAGAGTGGTGTAATCGTGAAACCTCTTCATGAATGGAACAAAATGGGACAGTAGGGGAAGATGAAGAAAGTGACTAGAAATATGGATTGAGGATCATTAAGACACTATCTGCTCCGTGTAATGGACTATCATACCGAGAGCTATCACAGATCAGAGCAGCTGGATCCATGCAGCACACAGATAGTTTTCCATTAGCTTGGTTCTGACAGTGGTCTAGGTGGCTGCATGAGACCATGGTTCTCAGGCTCACAAACCCTGCCAATCAACTCATCACTGCCCACTCCTGAGCTTTGGAAATACAGACTGTTGAGAAGAACAGTTGTTATCCTATGTCCCAAATGGTTTCTACAGGAAGATGGCTAGCTTTATCCTCCTGCTTTTCCATACTTTTCTTTCTTTCTTCACCTATAAGTCCAAGATGTCTGTGAGAAACTTTGTACTTTATGAACATTATTCATGCTGATGACTTCAGTGGTTGCTACTTATTCTGTAAAAATAAGTGTTGTCCTTTTACAGGGATGAGGGTGGAACACTCCTGAGCTACAGCTGAAACTGAACTTGGTAGAGATGCATCACTGGAAACAACAGAGCAATTCTGTTTGATTTGAACAGTCTGCTCACTGCAGGGGAGGCAATCAATGGAATTTGGATAGCTAATAAGAAAAAATACTGGCTTTTCACCTTTGGTGTCCTATGGTTCAAAGCTTGTTCTGATGACATTTGCAAATGAGTTTAGGAGCTTTATCTTAATTGTCAGTGGACATGCATCTATTTCACAAAGCCACCCTTCAGTTTAAGCTTCGCTAAGAAAGCCAACTCTGTGCAGTGATAACTGGTGGCAGGAATTAGGTAGGTCACTACCTAAGTTTATGGAAGTTTATGGTCACTCTTGTGCCTGGATCTTGCCACCACTGGTAAAGCATGTTAGCTGTAACAGTGAGGAAGGTATGAAGGAATGCATTGGGATATTTGACTGCAGTATCACACGACTAATGAAACCACGGAGTTACCCCAGTGAAATCACTGCTGCCAAACCTGAGATTTGTTGCAAATGAATGTAATGAATTTACACATCTGTGTCTCATTTAAGACTATTCAAGCACCAGCCTTGATTCAGCTGGGTTTGGATAAGGCTGAAGAAAGGCAACAATAAATTCCTGACTTTTGCCATGTTAGTGCCATGTGCATCCATGGGCAACTGAAGTGGTAAACTTGCAAAAGAGGTTCATAGCCTCCATTTAGAGCACTTTCATACTTTCTTATTCAAAAATGGGTTTTGGAAAATGAAAAGCTTGCCACAAATTGCACTAGTATCTAAATGGTCTGTTGTACTGTATGCTAGTGAGTCACACTGAGTAACAACAGCATGATGCAAAATTATTCTAATTAAACGCTTCTAAGAAGACTCTGAGATCTTTGTTATGCTTTTCATCTTCCACTAGCAACAGACAATGGTTTCTACAAATTATTTTTTCACACATTTTTATTGCCACTGTGTCTGGAAATGTGTTAATATTTTTTAATAACTTTCATTTAATCTTAGCTGGTTTACCCATAGTGAATGTTCAAAATGCCATAACTATAAGAAGTGCCTGGGGCAAAGGATTGAGATTGTAAGAACTAGGGACTTTTGTAGTGTAAATGACTTGCAAAGAATATAATTCCTAGCAGAATGTTTATAGATTAACTTCAGATTAGTTTTCCAATACTGAAAGGAAAATATTTAAAAATAAATAAATAGAAAAGCCTTTTACTTATTCTGCATTAATGCAATACCTGTCTAACAGTTTCCTAGAGCACACACTGAAGAAGCAGGGGTGAGGGGAAAAATAAACACCTACAAGTTTCATTAAACCATAAATACAGGGTGTTTATACATTACTGGCTGAACTTTAGCTCTTATAAAAAGGACTGGTTACACAAAAGTTACCGTTCCTCCTGGAGGCAGTGAAGTTATGCTGATGTCATCTAAACACCTGGCCCAACAGGGAACAAGATCACTTCATCCTAAGAGCATGTGGTAATCCATGTGCAGTAGCAGCAAAACAAAATAAATACACCATGCTGTGAGCTGCCGCAGGTACTTACACGTGCACGGGGCCTATGTGCTTCTATCGCTTCAGAGGTATTGTAAAAGGTTTGAGGAAATTTCTTACAAATGTCATTCTGAAACAGACCCTCAGTCACAATTTGGCCATCAGCTTCTTCCCCGTCACCACCCTTGCCTCTGCTGCTGGCTCAAGTCTTTTTGGTGACCCACACAAGGAAGTCTGCTTCTCTGGTTTCTGCAATAATATTTCTAATGACACCGACAATCTCCTTTACCACCTAAGGAACACAGAATTATAGAATGCGTTAGGTTGGAAGGGACCTGTGAAGGCCACCTAGTCCAACCACACTGCAGTAAGTAGGGACACCTTTAACTAGATCAGATTGCTCAGAGCTTCATCAAGAATGACTTTGAGTGCCTCCAGGGATGGGGCCTCCACCACCTCTCCGGGCAACCTGTGACAGTGTCTCACCACCCTCACAGTGAAGAACTTCTTCCTAACGTCTAATCTAAACCTACCCTGCTCTAGTTTAAAACCATTGCCCCTCATCCTATCGCTACATGGGCTTTCAACATGTGAGGTGGTACAGCATCTAAGACCTTTCAGTCAGCACCACTGACTGCAAACGACATGTATTCTAGCTTTTTTGTAGGAAAATCGAGATTTTTCCCTGAGCTTCTGACTGTGCCAGGTTGTGGCTGGCCATGGGTGCCAAGCACTGTCCAAGAAACCATGCCTTGGAAAGATGAGTACTCAGGGAAGACACTGGGATTCCCAGGGAAAGAAGAGATATTTGAAGGCCGAAGGGTTCATCCACAGACTTCAGGAGTGGTAGCAACCACCTTGGTGGAAAGCAACTACCCAGGACACATAGTACTGCTTCCCAGAAATATTTCCATGACAAAGTAAAAGTGGGTGGATGCAGCTCACTAGCTGAGGAGAAGGATTGAGGTTTTTGTTTTCAAAGTTCTTACAAAATTGGAGGTCCTCAGACACTT
Organism: Hypotaenidia okinawae; assembly: GCA_027925045.1. Lineage (NCBI taxonomy): Eukaryota > Metazoa > Chordata > Aves > Gruiformes > Rallidae > Hypotaenidia > Hypotaenidia okinawae. The sequence continues at coordinate 149,018,397 of BSDF01000001.1, forward strand.
CCATACATGTCTCAATGCAGTCTGACAGATAAAATCCTCCAGTAACTAGAGTTGTAATCTCTTTTGAATGTGCTTTTATATTTCAAACCAAGTCAATGACAAGAACAGGATATTTAAGTCCCTGTGCAATTTAGCCTCACATTCTTGTCACTTCTTTGATATTGGTTATACTTTTACCAGGTTATTTTATCTTTCATCTTCTCACCCACTATAAAATTTCAGTCAAAATAGCTGAAATCACTCCACTGTTTCTGAGCTGACAAGCAAATCCTTTAAAAAGGAGGGGGTTTTGAATCTTAGCTGTGGTACGTTTCCATGTATCCATCATTTCTATGTATGAAAAGCATAATGCAAAATCTGACTTTTTTGCCTGGATTGGCTTTTTTTTCCCAATTCAGATTCAATTTGTGACCCCTATACTTAAGGACCTTTGTGTTTGTCTGTCTTGGTATTTGCAGTGGGAAAAGTTGCAGCACCTCTGAATTGTTTTTCAGTTTTGTCCTTGTGTCGTGTCAGTTATTTGTTGCTAAACCAGATTTACACAGAGAGTGTGACAGTAACAGCAGCAGCCTGTAATCTGTCAAGTCTGTCTGAAACGTCCTTCAGTTGCCTTTGTAAATTTAGTGCATCTGTATAAAGCCCCTTGTTGTGTAAAATATATGCTCTGGTTTTGATCAAGTCCTCCATATGCTCAGAGCAAATTTCAAGACACTTCAGTAGCTGTATGCAAATGCAGAGACAGATTCTAGGCTCTCCGATACATCTCTTTGTGCCTTTTTTGCTGCTACAGTAATTGCTTTACATTTCTCATTTTTGTGTTATATTGATGATAATGTTAACACAGGAAAAGGTTGTAACTTTCCTAGTTTCTACTTTTCAGGTTCTTTTTATGGCATAATTGCCAACTGGTCCTTTCAGGTTTGTTTGTTTGAAGCTCATTCTATATTCATTTTTTTTTAGTTTTGCAGCTGAACACCAGCTTTTCTTAAATGAAGCTGCTATTAATAAAACAATGGAAAACTTGGGCCAGGGATTTAAATGAGCAGATAAGACAAAGGTTCAAAAATGTCTGCCTGCGGCATTAATTGCTTCCATATCCTGCTCCTCTGTTTCAAACATTTGAGAAAATGACACAAGGGAATAATCTAGGTTTTGACTCTTTTTGAAAGTAACGTCCTCTGTTTTCCATAAAGAGAAAAATGTTCCTGTTTCACTGCCCACCATCCATTTTAAATAGAATAAGATGGTTCCCAGCAAAGTACCTTGCTGGGGATGTCCCCCTTCAAAATTCTGATGGATTGGGTTACCTCCAAGTTCTGTATTTGGGGGAGCTTCTGCTTGGCCTGACACATAAGAAAACTATCTCTAGATCCATTTTTTTCAATCCATTCCAAATTTTTCACCTCTCAGGTTTAAGCATGCAAGTAATAAACAGATTTCCTGATTTTTACTAAGTAATCAGTTAAGCACTTACGTGTGACATCTCTCATTGATCACTAATTATGGCAAAAAGTTCTTCCGCATGTTGGTGTGGAACTTCCTGTGCTCCAACTTGAGGCCATTGCCCCTTGTCCTGTCTCCACAGACCACTGAAAAGGGGCTGGCCAATTTCCCCTGCATCCCATGCTTAAGATATTTATAAACATTAATTAGGTCCCCCCATAGTCTTCTTTTCTCAAGACTGAACAGCCCCAGCTCACTCAGCCTTTCCTCATAAGGGAGATGTTCCAGGCCCTTAATCATCTTTGTAGCCCTTCTCTGGACTCTCTCCAGGAGATCCCTGTCCTTTTTATACCAGGAAGCCCAGAACTGGACACAATACTCCAGGTGGGGCCTGACCAGGGCAGAGTAGAGCGGGAGGATCACCTCCTTTGACCTGCTGGCCACACTCCTCCGGATGCATCCCAGGATCCCATTGGCTCTCTTAGCCACCAGGGCACACTGCTAGCTCATGGCCAACCTGTCATCAACCAGGACCTCCAGGTCCTTCTCCACAGAGCTGTTCTCCAGCAGGTCACCCCCCAGCCTGTACTGAAAAAAACGGTTATTCCTTCCCAGAAAAAGGACAAACCAGATCAACTAGTTAATTTCCTTACAAATGAAGTGCTATTCCACACTGTAGAATATAATTTATGCTTTCTAATTCTTATTTACCACAACCATTCAGATGTACAGAAGAAACTAATGACTTTAATGACTGTGAGACCTTTGTGAATGATTGAACTTTGGGGGAAATTAAATAGTATGAAATCTGCAGAAAACGGAGCTATCCAAAATCACACTGGGCAACCACGTGGTGATCCAGAGTTTCTCTATGAGGTGTCTTCGAAAGATACAAGTCAGAAACGGGTATGTTGGGACCTGAAATGGAAATTCCCCAGCTTTTCTATACAAGACATCTAAATGGAAAAGTGCAGAGCAAACTGTGCTCCCCTGTGGATACTGAAGGGTTACAAGTGTATGAAAGTCAAAACACAGTTGATGCTGAAATTACAGTAGCTTAGTAACAAGAGAAATATACTGATGATGGAATGAACCCAGAAATAACTGATGTTAAATTAGCCTGGTAAATGGGCAATTAGCATGGATGTGGTGCGTACAAATATGCCTCAGGTATTACTATGCTAATTACTCATAGGCTTCATTATTCAGACCTTCCCCGCCGTTAGTCTTTTCCCTTCAGTTTGTAGGTACATGTCACATTGCAGCTAAGTTTTACTGTGGAAAAGGAGAGGGTGCAGTGGATCTCATTGATAACCACTGCATGCTACCCTCAGCTTGTTCAGCACTGCCCTTCTCTTGATGCAGTGTATAGGGCCAGCTAATGCTTTTGATCTACACAGACATGAGTTCTGTCTTGGGGGGCTGAGGGAGGTGGGGGCACAAGACCAAATCAGGTGACTATATAGCCCTGGTGAAATTCAGAACATTAAATATGATTGATCAAGCTACGTCTTCCATTCATAGATACCTATTCATTGCAGAAAATATAATGAAGGTTTTGGAAAAAGAAAGAAAAAAAAAAGAAAAAGAAAAAAGATGGTCTGATCTGTCAGAACCATTAGACTTTGGAGAGATTTTCTGAAGCTGAGATGGATCATTAATGAGTGGTTTCAAACCACTACAGTAATTTCATCTTTATGGATTTCCATTATTTGAGCAGTGGTAGAAATATATTAATTAATTTTTCACTGATGCATCTAAGTAGCCTTTACACACAGCAGACAAATAAAATGAACAGTGAAATCATGGCTTAATTATTTACCTAGCAACAACTTAGAATCAATGCAACATCTCTTACTGACTGCGAGAACTTAATCTCCTTTCTGTTCTCCACTTTTTATGTGGCTATCATGCAATCAGGACACAGAAGACGAAGGGATTTCACTCATATAATTATAGCTCATCAAAATGGCCTCCATGAACAATTCATTTGTCAGATTTGACCCTTTTTCTGTTGGAGAATTATCTGTGAACTGATCATGGCTTTTATTATTGGGCTGATGAAGAGCTTTTTCCAAACACATCTGAGCCTGACTGCAGGAAGTGCTTCTCCAAGTGTTTGTTTTTTAAAATTCTCTGATTGGATCATGTCAGCTCTCTCGTATAGTATAATTTTTTTACTGTTGGATTAAATAGAAGTCCTTTACAAAGTGGAGACGTGCCAAAGAAAATACTAGAGTGATGCAACTTTCCCAGAGAGAAAAGTGAATATTCTGTGGATGCTTACCAGGAAGTTTTAAGGCCTGAAGTCACAAAGTATGGGCATAATGCAAAACAAGGATAACAGCTTACTGCCATGCTCAACAATTGTTATTTCTGCCTCAGTATATATCTCCTTGTTGAAACACTGTCCAGCCTTCCTAAATTTCAGAACTTTCTAGAAATTATTCAACATTAAACATAACACTTGTTAACAAGTTCTTAATAGTTTTAGGTCAGTGTCAGAGGAAAACACTCTCATAGTTCTCTAAAAAATAATTATTGCTCTGATAAAATATTGTAAATGATGGAACACACCATAAATACCACAGTAAGTGACTTTCAAATAACTCTTGGCTGCTACTCCTACAGACTCCTCTCCTCCTACCATGCTCAGGTCTGCTGCAGATTTCTGATTACATACAAAATGTCAGGTTTTATGGTTTCATACACGTGTGATCATTTAACTTTGCCCTCCACTTGCTCCAAGACAATTTCTTAGTTGTTACAGAATGGTGGTATTGAGTGCTGTCATCTACCTGGGATGGTGATACTACAGTAAAATGGCAGTCCACTCCTTCCTCTCTCCCCAAACCCACAAACACATTACTCTTTTAAGTTAAGAAATACTTTCAGTCTCTTTCAATAAAATAAACATCACTTAACTAAAATACCCTACAGAGGACTTCCCATCCTTAGCCAAAATACTGCAAATTTTGGGAACCCATTCTCATGTATTATGTGCTATGTCAGTCAGTCACCAAGCCTCTCACTTATAAATTTGCATCATCCCTACCCATCTGTCAGTGTGCTCTAACTCAGCTCTCAAATAGAAAATATGTTTGGAGCCTGAAAAGCTCTTTCCCAAATGTAATCTTCCAACACATTTGCGTAAGCACTCACAAAGTAATGACTATCCTTTACGCTGGGCCTTTCTGAGGTTTCATCTCACCGCACTCTCGTAGAGACAAATAATACTCAAGACAAAGTGCATGTCACATCCTATCACTTCTTCCCCTCTCCGCTGCATCAAACAAAATCAAACTGGTGCAATCTAACGTGGACAAGTGACACAGATTGAATGATTCATTTCAAATCAAGGGAAACAAAATAAGAAAGAAAGAAAAGTGCTCTGAGAAAGAAAAGTGCTGTGAGAAAACACCGTGTGTTCTCCTCTGTAATAAACTATATCTCACCAGCCTGGATTGTTTCTGAAGAAACCCTCTGTCTTCTGAGCACTAGGTCCACAGAAAGCCCCTCTTTTATCTCGATTGGTTTCTCAGGGAGTTCTGGTTCTGGTGGGAACTTTTCTGCAGCAGAGAGATTGATCTCTGTGGCACAGAGATTTTCTCCTGTCTGAGGATGTGTCATCTAGTTCCTTTCCTTGGTGAGGACACCTCAATAACAACCCTTCTCTCCCTTGCAGCTAAATTTCATGAAATATATAGGAATTTAATATCTTTGAGGTTGTGTTTTTTCTTCCTTCAACCTTTGACTGAAATCAGCCACAAAGTTCAACAGTTACAGAGGAGATGAAGGTAAACACAAAGCAAACACAAATGGCTAACCCAGTCAGTGTGAGAGAGCAGGTACTCTTAAAAAATCAGATGTGGAGAAATGGGTGGGTTCTGTTAGGACAAGAGATAAATCACAGATAGATGATCAGCTGCTCAAGTAGCTGAAGGAAAGATATCATGGAGTGGTAGGGCTGTGAGAAGGGAGAGGGAAAAGATCAAAATGCCTCACTCACCCTTTCTAACTGCCTTCAGGTAGCACTCTGCATCTCCTATACCTTTCTCTTTGCTACCCCCAGTTATTTTCCACATCCCCTGACTAAATCTGATATCCAGCTGGGGTTACGTGGGCTGTGGGCACCCATGCTGTCCTGCTGAGGTGAGCAACCTGGAGATGTGGTGGGATCTCCTCGTCCTTATAGAATCATAGAATCATCTGGGTTGGAAGAGACCTTTAAGATCACCAAGTCCAACCACAGTCTAACCCTGCCTAGTCCACCTCTAGATCATGTCCTTAAGCACTTCATCCACATGCCTTTTAAATACCTCCAGGGATCGTGACTCCACCACCCCCCTGGGCAGCCTGTTCCAATGCCTGACAACCCTTTCAGTAAAGAAATTCTTCCTGCTATCTAACTTAAACCTCCCTTGGTGCGATTTTAAGCCATTTCCTCTTGTTCTATCACTTGTCAACGGAGAGAAGAAACCAAATCTGACATCTCTGCAACCACCTTGCAGGTAGTTGCAGAGAGCAATAAGGTCTCCCCTCAGCCTCCTTTTCTCAAGACTAAAAAGCCCCAGCTCCCTCAGCCTCTCCTCACAGGACTTGTGCTCCAGACCCTTCACCAGCTTCATCACTCTCCTCTGGACATGCTCCAGCATCTCAATATCCTTCCTGTAGTGAGGGGCCCAAAACTGAACATAGTACTGGAAGTCCTTCCCACAGTGCAAGCAGTAGTAAGTGTGTCTCCTTAAAGCAGCCCATCACCTTGATCAGGGAATTATCATGCCTGAGACATCTATCTGCCTCTGCAGCATTTGCTTGAAATGGACTAACAGATTTAAAAGAAAGACTGCGGTCACATGTACCCAAGGAACATGTACATGTTTCCTTAGGCAATCAAACTAAAACAAGTTTCAGGCTCAGAAACTCACCTTTGATGCAAGACATATTTACTCAATCTAACAGTTGTGGCAGACTACAACTCTGGTAAAAACAGCATCCTAACACTAAGAGCAGAACAATTTTTTTTTTTGTTTTTAATCTTTGTTGTGATATTTTTTACCTAGCACATTTAATTCAGGAATAAAACCTGAGATTAGTAACTGAAAGGTCAGTGAATTTCTTGAACATCATGAAAAGCTCCAAGAGACATCACTAACTTCAAAGGTACAGAGTTATAACGTCGCAATGCACCTTGTTTATTGAGAGGAAGCACGAACACAAACGGACACATGCACAGAGTGCCTCCAACAGTTTGCATTTGGGTATTTAAAACACATCCAAAGCTCTGCTGGTGTGCATGCATATAATTATATGTATTTAGAGATTTCTGGGGGGTGCTTTACTGCTAGCTGACCTTTTACTTTCTCATAATACATCCCTCTTGGACTAGAAAACAAAGACAGGAGATTACACCTCCCAAACATCACTTCAGGGAGGACAAAAACCTCAACCGTGATCTCAAGTTGCTATCTGCTCTTTTTATCTGAAACTTTTAAAAATAAGATTATTATGCTTATATTTTTACATCAATACTGCACTGTTGCTTTATCGTTTCTCTACACAGCTGTCAGTGTAGACCAAATAACTCATTTCAAATGCCAGTGCAAAGAACACAAGTCTAATATGTGTTTGGGGATGGTAAAGGTCATACAAATTTAATATTCATATTTTGTCACTTCTAAATACAAGGTCAGGAAAATACAGCACATCAGTTCAAGTATAGGAATTAGGCATGAAGTTTGGAAGGAAAATAACATCTAATAACTTACATAACCTGTTCAGATACCCAGAGCGGGATGATAGCTTAAGACATATAAGCAAATTAATTGCCTAGCATAAGACAAGTTCTTTATTAACTCAAACCCCAAGTCTGGATGTTTTGCCATTTAAACAGTAGATTTATTTTGATGTGTTGTTTTATGATTTCATCTGACCTCGAACTGCAGGTAATTGAGGAGAGGCAAGTAGAGGGAGAGTAAAGAGAGAGTTTTATAACAAGGAATGTGTATTCTACCATATGGAAGGGATGCAAAATTCTGCACAGGCTGATCAATCAATGGTTAAACACTCTCCGTACAGACATATCTTCCTACACAAGTAGAGAACAGGTAGAAACTGGCTCCAGGACAATTCAAACTATCTCATGTAAAAAATGTTGTCCCTTTTGTAAGGAATCCTTTTCTCCTCAATGTGCCAGAAAAAGTCTGTAGTCAGTCCCCTGCAGATGGTTGCTTACAAAGTCAGTGGAGAAATGGAAAATAGTGCCTCTGAAGCACAATGTTCACTGGGTCTTGCCCCATTGATGATTTGTGGAATCTAGGAAATGTGTAGAGATACTGGCCCCAGTTTTATAGAAATTTAATCAACATCTTTGTGTACTAAATTTGTAAAACTGGGATAGGGGAGGAGAGTGTTTTCCTCTTTATGCAAAAACATCTGAGCTTCAGTTTTTCCAGCTCACACCGAGGTTTAAAAAAAGTTCAAAGCAAAACCAACAGTCAAAGAGCCTTACTCCCACCACTTCCCTCAGGATTAAAAGCATGGAGTAAAATAAAGTTTTCCAACATCAACCACTTAATCCCAGGCTCATTCTAGCCTCTTCAGAGGGACTAAAGCTCTCTCCTTCCCTCTGTCCTCAGGCACCAGTAAGAGTCAATGTTTGCCTCCTTTTAGGCCCTCTGCCTTTGCTGCTGGTCTGTGTGACCCATCCCTGGCACTTCTGACTGTCACACCCCCTCCACTGACATGGCCTAAGTCTGTCATTCAGCAATTATTTCATTATGATCTACCTTTGGGCATTGTCCTTGGTGGTAAAAATAGGTTTTCTCTTCTTATCCCAAACAAACTCTGGCCCTGGGCAGTTGAAGGGGCTGGGGAGCAATAGGGGAAGCCCAGTCAAACGTGCAGCAAAACCCTCCATGTTTTCCAGGGAACTCTTGGTGAGGACGGCCACATCGGGCCCTATATGCTGCATGCATTGCTGTGCTAAAAAGGAATGTTGTTACAAGGCTTTAGAGAAGCTTGCATGAATTTCCATTGGTCAGCAAAGGTTGTTTTCTTTCCCTCCAGTGACTGAACCTCAAATCTGTGACTGTCCGGACAGTTTTTCTCTGGTGAGCAAACTCTTCAAAGAAAGGTTTCTAGGGGTGCAAATCCAGTAAGAAAAGATTAGTTAGGGTTAACTGAGAAATCTCCAGGAGAAATATAAAGACCCTTTTGTGGATCTACACAAACTCCTTGTCTCTCCCTAGCTGAATCTCTATCACACTCCTAGATAAAACGCTCGAAGCAGCAGTTGGCGGCTGGCCAGCATGTCTTTCATCCCACCCGAAAGGTGAAAGGCAGGGAATTTGTGAGCTTTTCAGAGCAAGCCGATGATAAGTTTGCTCAGCAGAGATTGGATTTCTGGTGAACAGCTTGCCACAGCCTTTGTCTGCCAACTCTATCATTTTGTCTATCCTATCCGTCCTTTGTCCCTCCTGATTTCTGCCAGCGCTAACATGAAATGATGGGCTTGCCCGTTTAACTTTGCAGGCTAAACTTCAGCTTCATTACTATGTATGAGATCTATTTTCACCCCAATTTAACATTAATAGAGTAATTTGCAGAGTTCTTAACTGAACCACAAATCTCTTAAATTACTGTTTTACTTCCTTTGTATGGATCCAGCTTAACATTTACCGATTTTCCTAATTTAGTGTTTATGCAAATGTCACACTGTTGCTCCTCCTCTTCACTCCCTACTTGGATCCTTGCTCAGGGGGCATCATAGTCATGTAGCTTTACTGCTGTCTGCTCCCATTAGACTGATCTGAGGAATCAGCTGTGACCGCAGTTTAATGCTGTTGGACCAGGTTACAGCCTGTGACAATGAACTTCTAAGTAATAATCCCTTAGAGTAATTTCTTTAGTGTCTGTAGATTCACGGTCCAATAACTTCTTTTTCATCCTGGCTCTGAAAACATTACCCTTCCCTTCAAGGGTGCAATACTTTCTATCCCTAACCTGTGATTAAGTTTCCAAGAAGCAGCATGATCTTGAGGACTCCACATCTTGGTGCTTTCAGCCTAGGCTTGCATTCAACCTGAAAGTGTTTGCATTGTGTTTAGGAACAGACCGGTTTAAGAAATCTGCTGGTCACGGCAGGCAACACATTCAGACCTGCGTAGGCTGGATTTCCTTGTCCTCATGAGCAAAAGTTAAGGCCATTTATAAGGAATTGCAGTCACAGAATAGTTTGGATTGGAAGGTACCTCAAAACCCATCTAGTTTGAAGCCCTTCCATGGGCAGGGACACACTCCACTAGCCCAGGCTGCCCAAAGCCGCATCCAACCTGGCCTTGAACACTGCCAGGGAGGGGGCAGCCACAGCTTCTCTAGGCAGCCTGTGCCAGGGCCTCACTGCCCTCACAGGGAAGAATTTCTTCCTCATATCTAATCTAAATCTGCCCTCCTTCAGCTTAAAGCCATTCCCCCTTGTCCTGTCACTCCATGCCCTCATAAATAGTCCCTTTCCAGCTTCCCTGTAGGCCCCTTTTAGATACTAGAAGGCTGCTACAAACTGTCCCCAGAAAGGAGTTGAGAGAAACCTCAGCTCTGGACCTTCAGAGCTCTATGTGTCTGAGGCAATCCCTTAACACAGGCTTGTGAGTTCATACCATGGAGGACTGGCAATTCTGGTCTAAAGAAGGGGCTCTGAGGAGCATAGCCATACACAAATGTCCAATAGTCTTAATTTATAAGTGAATTTTTCTTGACTTACTTACAACTGTATAGCCTTATTGGAAAAAAAATAGCTCTGTCCATGAACGCTTCAACAGCTGAAATGCTGCGAAGGCATAAATATTTTGGGGTTTAGGTTGGGTTTTTTACTTCATTTTGGTTAAGGTTTTTTTCGGGGGAGATGTACCCTTGTTCTGACAATGTTATTAACATGATTTAATGGTAATAAGGCAATGTCTCATGGCTCTCATCAAAACTGGAGTTTCCTTGTTCTTTTTAAGAGATACATTACAATTCAGCCCCTGCAATGTAGCTCTCGGTGTTTAGACAAGCCAGTCAGGACTGCTTGGCCAGAAGCCACAGTGAAGATTTACAGGACAGCCAGCCCTATAATGCTGGCCTTCTCTCAAATGCCCCATCCACTGCTGGATGGTGTGTACAATTTTACTCAGAGCACCCGGAATGGCAACAGACATTACCTTGGCAAGGAGGTTAAAAAGCCTGAGAGCTTTCTTACCCTTTTAAGAAAATAAGTCAGCACACTATTTTAAAAGTACAATAGATAAGAGACAGCTGCCACAGTCAAAATCTTTTTATGGCAGTTTTGGGGCTTTGGGGGTGAATGTTCCGCTTTATTTTTGTCTTTTTGTGTGGAAGAGCCTTAGGATTCAATGTCTCCTGTCAGTCAGTTTGTGAAATTGCATTTCATATGACAGGAAAGGGGCTTTAAAAAAAGCTGAGCAAAGGGACATGAAGGGAACAAAACTCTGTTAGAAGATAAAATAGCTTCAGAGGAATTAAAGTTCACACGTTTGCAGCTGGAGCCTTCTCTCACAGTGCCTGGTGCTGATGAACTTTGATATCACAAAGCATAACACCCTTCCCTCTGACTATTTTTAAAAATTTCAGCCACCACAAATTGCTAAAGGTGGGAATAGTGTATTGTAGTAATAAGACCCACTGCTGTTGTTTAAAGCTTGTAAATCAGTTCGCTATAGTTTCCCTCTCTAAAGTCTTTCCTGCTGTGACAGAGAAAAGGCAGGATAGAGGAACTGATAAAAAGCTGTCAGAGCCCTATGACAGACAAACACATCTTCTTGTCCTTCCAGTCAGTATTGTTACTGTTCAGTTTACCAGATCTTGTTATTCAGAAAATGAAACGCTCTTCATTTATTCTTTTATATCACAAAAGCAAGAAACCTTATTCATATTCTCTTGTACTGGTGGCACAAAGAACATTTCTTCATATTCCTTAAACTGTGGAATATCTGCTTTTTATGTATCTCCAAAGGAGAGTGGTGCTGTACTTGTGAACTTCATCAGCAATGATGAAAGTTGAGTTCAAATAGTGCTATGAACCAGCCTCAAGAAGAGTGCTGTCATTGAGAGGAGGCAATTTTCTAGCTGAGGAAGAGAATCATAGACTCAGAGAGCAGCTCAGTTTGGAAAAGACCTTGAGACACCATCTGGTTCAAAACACTCAAGATAGGTCCAATGTAGATCAGAACATTGCCTTTTCTCAACCCCAAACAGCTTCACCCAAAACTGTTTTATCTTTATCATGTTTATCTACTCCGGCTAATGTTTAGACAGAGGTCAGATTTTAAAATGAAATACACAGTTCCTCAAGAATGGGCCAGAGGAAATTATCTGACTCTTTCCAAGCACTCAAAACTGCAAGCAAATTTGGCATATTGAAGAATGAAAGAAAAGATAAACCTCATCAGAGACAGTAATTTTATTAATCTGGAACCCAAGTCATATTAAGACTCTGCCCCACTCCGACAGGAGCTTAGGTACTGCTAAAATCTGCTGATTAGAAAAAGAATCCTCCTAACTAGAAAACTACGAAGGAGAAAAACCTGAGATGCTATTTTTGGTAACCCAACAGGGTCTCAAAGAAACAGCACTAACTATGGACAATCTTTTATGAAATGAACTCAGTAAAAAAACACAGGAAGTAATCACATCACAGTATCTGCAGTGTTCCAGCTAGCGGTTAAACTCAATGTACAAAGAACACATTTTCTAGACAGAATTAAACTGTTCTGTCAGTTCTGACCTCTAGATAGTCCTCCGTTTTGAAGGAAAATTGAAGTGATTTCTTAAGTTTGGGAACAAATGCCTTCTGTCCCTGCAAGGCTGTATTTGTGGTCAAGAGACCTGTAGTTGATTCCCCAACACGTTTGGCCTTAAACTGGAAGAAAAGAGTGGCTGAAGCAACCATGGGGTTTAAAGACTCGGGAAAAGGAGGGGGAAAATTAGGGAGTGCCCAACACAACTTCTAAAATCTAGGAATATTCCTGCCGATTTTTGTGCCTCAGACTTTACATCCACAAATTAGCATTAAACACTCAGTGATGAGTGTTTTACAGGCTGCCCAGGGGGGTTGTGGAGTCTCCTTCTCTGCAGATATTCAAGACTCATCTGGATGCTTTCCTGTGCTACCTGTCCTAAGGAACCTGCTTTGGCAGGGAGGTTGGACTAGATAATCTCTAGAGGTCCCTTCCAACCCCTACAGTTCTGTAAATCTGTGAATGGAGGGGCCTAGTGCAATTTTTCAGAAGTCAGTAATGTCAAAAAATGCTTTTCTTGATGAGTTAGGGACAGGTGAACTTTACGTGTGGAACTGGGTTCTCTTTGTAAGCGGGTGTGCTTCAGGGCACAAGATTCCTTTTCCAGCCTTTGCTTATAATTAATTCTGTGAGCACAATGACAATGTAAACACTCAAAATCTGAGGTCAGCAATGTTTTCTGGACAGTTAAAAGTAACATGACAGATATTCAGAAACCTATAATTCTTTAGAGAGGGGAGAAAATAATCTTTTTAAATACCAGCTACCTCAAATTTTTAAAAAATCATATGTTTATTAGACAAAGGTAAAATTAGCCAGAAATACTTAAAAGTAATTGCCAGCACAAGGGGTGGAGAAGAAAAAATCAACCTGTTTTTCTGTAATAAAATAGCACGAGTAAAGAGCATTGGGAGTCTAGTGTGTGCACAGCATGTGAAAGACACATGGAAAGAGGCAAGATATCATAGTTACTGAGGCATCTGCCTCTTGGGTGGTCTCTAAGACCCTTGAGCGCTGCTGTCATGCAAGTGTGGTGTTGTGTCATGGTTTTGCCCCAGCTGGCAGCTGAGCACCTTGTGGCTGCTCACTCACACTGCTCCAGTGGGATGGGGGAGAGAATTAGAAGGGTAAAAGTGAGAAAACTTGTGGGTTGAGGTAAAGACAGCTTAATAGCTAAAGCAAAACTCATGCGTGCAAGCAAAGGAAGACAAGGAATTAATTCCCCCCAAATCATGGGCAGGCACATGTTCAGCCATCTCCAGGAAAGCAGGGTTCCATCACACCTAATGGTCACTTGGGAATACAAACACCATCCCTCGTAACATGTTCTGCCTTTCCTTCTTCTTTCCCCAGCTTTATATGCTGAGCATGACATTATATGGTATGGGATATCCCTTTCAGCAGCTGGGGTCAGCTGTCCTGGCTCTGTCCCCTCCCAATTCCTTGTGCAACCCCAGCCCACAATCTGGTGGGGTGGTGTGAGAAGCAGAAGAGGCCTTGGCTCTATGTAAGCACTGCTCAGCAGTAATAAAAACATCCCTATATCCCCAATACTGTTTTCAACACTAATCCAAAACCATATCCTTATACCAGCTACTGTGAAGAAAATGAGCTCCATCCCAGCCAAAAGCAGCATATCATCCCATTGGCCTCAGGAGGACAATCCCTCTTCTTTACCAGAAAGCACCTTTCTGAGATGGATCTTAGCTCCATCCTGACATGTGTTGATTGCTGCTGAGAGGGTGATGTCAGAGCTAGGTGGGAACAGTGCCAAGACTGGGAGGATCTGAAGTGGTTGTGCAGAGTGAAACAGAAGTAGAAGGAGAAGGGATAAAGGGAGGTAGTGAAAGAGAGGGAAGATTTACTGTTACACTGAATCCCAGTATTAATTAAAATGCAAGAGCACTTTGAGTTATGTGAATATCACTCTATTTCGGAATACCTGTGTCTCTTATAACTGCTTGAGACTCATTTTTGAGCTTTATGATGTCCCCACAAGTCTTCGATAAAATTGTAGCTCCATGATTCACAGTGCCTGTTAATTTATTATATAGAGAGCCGTATGTATTATAAATGAAAGCCTTCTGTAATAGGTTTTAGGGCCAGTTGACTACACTGAAAAAATATTCATCGCATAATTTATTTGATCTGTTTTGCCATTAATCTTTGAATAAATTATTCAATGAATAGCAATGGCCAGGTAGAGAGATGCCCCAAACCTTTGCAGAATATATTAAAATAATCAACAAAAAAGGGCAACATTTGATGAACAGTAAGTTTCAGTGTAAGTCATCTAATGGATTAGCATGTTTCTCAATATTTCTACCAAGTATCAAATCCTGTTTTGTTTCCTGCCATGATTTTGAGAGTACAGCTGACACCTTTCATGTTGCTTTGCAGGATTGTCCTGGTTCTGGCCAGAATGAACATCCCCAAGCAGTCAGCACATGTGAGCTGAGTCAGCACAGGCTGTTTCCACACCACCTGACATCACTCCCCCATGAAAGGGGCTGGTTGGGAAGGGGTGCTCCTGGTGCCTCCAGGGCAGTCTGAGTGTGGCTGGGGTGTTGGGTTGGTCCTTGTGTCATGCAGCACTCTGTAATTGTTGGGTTTTGGGGAGATATGTTTACACTTAGCCATTGCTGACAATAGAGTATAGTTACACTCTCATGTGATGCTATTCAAACCGGCATGTATATGAGAAAATGCATCATCTCCTCAAAAAGGGAAATGTCCCTCATCAGGCACTTCTCTTTAGGAGAAGAGACTAGAAGCAGATGGAAGGACCATCACTACAAATAACTCCCACAGTAACCCAGAGACTGCTCCAAAATAGTAAGGAAATTGAGGAAAAGACACAGAGAAGTTTGTTAATTTGATTCACCTTTACATCTCTTGCTCTATATACATCAAAGAACAAACATGTTAGAAATCATTACAAATTCTCTGTATTACGTGGTTTAAGCCTTTCTAGATAGGATAAGCTATAAAACAGGAGGAAGCAGTAAAAAAAGGATGCTTTTAATCCTGGTGAGTTTCCAGGAGTTACGACTGGAGTTAGGAGCTAAAAAAGACTGAGTTTATGATCTCAGCTCCATGGAGGACTGGTAACTAAAGGAAAAGTGCCAGAGGACCTAAAGAAGACCTTGGCCCCAATTAAGGGAATTTACAATCATATTTCACACTGTTTGCTGCCCAAACCCAGCAGGTTGGTGAGCATCAGCAAGGCTCTGACTGCTGCAGTAATAAGTGATGCCCAGACAACCAACTAACATCGAATCAGGCCCTAATATTCTCCCTCTGTGTTTTGGTGCTATATTTTGAAATAAAATACGTCAGTGGAAGATTTACTTGAGTAAGGCACACCTAAGCATTTAACTGGTTATCCTAAAAGTGGGGTATATTCTGTCCTCTTCCTTTTTGTAGAATACCCATAACCATTAATCAGAGTTACTTTATAAAGGACCAAAACCAGCATCTCTCCCATTACAGACCATAACTCCCTGCTAGCTGAGGGAAAAATAGACTTTTGAAGTGAGACCGGAGAGGAGCACATGTAAAAGGCAATAGAACAAAATAAAAGGAGAGGCCAGACTGATTTAAGAGGCAGAGGAAAAATATACTGCCTATAATTAACATTAAACCTTAATGATGTGCTAAGTTATAATTTTATAGAATCATAGAATCACAGAATGATTCTGGTTGGAAAAGACCTTCAAGATCATCGAGTCCAACCACCTGACCAGCCCTACTAGGTCCAACACTCAACCATGTCACAAAGTACAACATCTACTCTTCTTTTAAACACCTTCAGGGATGGTCGCTCAACCACCACCCTGGGCAGCAACCCTAACAACCCTTTCAGTAAAGAATATTTTCCTAATATCCAACCTAAATTTCCCCAGCTGCAATTTAAGACTGTTTCCCCTTACCAGGGAGAAGAGACCTACCCCCACCCTGAACAAGCCACTGCACCTTAAAAAGCAGTGCTAATGACACATTAATCCATGTAACATGATACCTCTGAATTTTGGATGTGCAGGCAGATCAGTTAGTAGATGTCAGAGTAGTGATCAATGTATTGCATTTAGAATTAGTTTGTCACTGAAGTGTCTAAGAATCACTCAACTGCTATTACAATTACACTCACACTGCAATGTAAATGCGGGAGTGTGACT
Organism: Hypotaenidia okinawae; assembly: GCA_027925045.1. Classification (NCBI taxonomy): domain Eukaryota; kingdom Metazoa; phylum Chordata; class Aves; order Gruiformes; family Rallidae; genus Hypotaenidia; species Hypotaenidia okinawae. Next base: position 149,034,814 of record BSDF01000001.1, read on the forward strand.
TATTTATTGTATATGTTCTTATGTGCATGTTAATATGACAATTGCTGCCTAAGAGAGTGATGATGTTCTGTCTCCACATGGTGCAGAATTAAATAACTGTAGTTCTCCAGACTAAATGACACCACCTGAAGAATGGAGCCCTGACAGCTCTGTTTGCATGCAGTTTATTTCCTGCATTCAAAACCAGGATATTTGATCTATATTTGCTGATTTCATTTATTTTACAGCACGTCACAATAATTCTCCATGATGATAATCCACCAGATATTCTTCAAAGCAGCAAAAACTGTCTCTTGAAGTAACTCACAGTTCTTAATCTGTACTCTTACAGTTAAAATATAGAAAGCAAGAATTAAACCCACAGGGTATATTAGAAGAATTACACTGGTGCACCGGAATGGCATAAATTATTAAGGACAGCGCCTGCATGTTAGATTTATGCAGCTAAGAAAAGAAAATTTGGAAAAAGTATGTTTCCCAATGTTCAGTATTCAACAGAGTGTAAATTTAAAAAAAGACTTAATATTACTTTGAATGTTAATTGTAGAAAAGAAAATGAGCTGGAGGATGATAGTGTCTTTGTCTTATGCAGGATTTGCCTGCTGAGACCCACCACTAATATCAGTGGAAAGCTTTTGGCTAAACCGCTATGAACTGTGCTGGATATGAACATCGGGTAGAATAGCACTGCAGATACCTAGGCATCAACCTGTGGAATACCTTGAATGCCACATAATCACTGGGTATTATCCAAAACCCCAATAATTGCTGAGGACCTAGTCCCATTATTTCTCATTAGCTTTAAATGACCAAGAATCTTCCCAGTATAAAACAAATGAGATTACTTTGGGGAAAGCAAGTAGTTCTTCAGTGTTGCCAAAAGTGTCACAACCCAGCCCTCAATCAACTAGGGCTGTTACTGGAGGAGGGGAGAGGAGAGGGAAAGGCATATCTTACACAATGGAATTTATTCTAGATATCTCTCCCCTGTCTGAGCCATCAGGTCTCATGAGTATCTGTGAAAGGCTCATGTCCAAACCAAGGCACTATGCTACCTAAATTGGATGATAATATTGTAATAGTTGTTGTTTTGACATGATGGCTGGTCTTTATTGTACTGGAAATACGTAGTAGTTGTCACAGGCTGTATAAATATTTTACAAATAATGACCCAACACACAAAGTCCTTACTCAATTATTATTCAGGCAAAATTCTTTTGTTCTCATAAGTAAAGCTGGATTTGGCCCCAAAGCACTTACTCTACAGAACTGTTATTAGAAAACAATCACTGGAAATGCAATTATTTTCAGGACAGCACAGCAAAGAATGCCCTATTCCCCAAGCAGAGATCAAACCCAATAATTAGAAAAAAACAAAGAACACTCCAGAATGATTTGGTGAGTAATCACAAGTAACAGAAAACACAATCTATGCCAGTGTATATTATTCCACTTCAAACACAATGGCAAAATGAACTACAAAAGCAAAGACAAGGCAGACAGGGACACATAAGTTGTGTCTTATTGTCAGTGTGTATAAGAAATCAGTGGTAAAAGGCAGAATATGTAAATACATATCTTTTAAATGCCCAAAGAATGAAAGGGGAAATGGCATGGCATGGCATTCCATGGGCTGTTTCTGTTAGTGTATTATTTTCATAAAAATGTGGCATACTATTTTCACAAAGATGTATTTTTATGTAATCTGCTCTTTTGGGAATTTTCTTTTTCAAATTTTGGCTGTGATATTGTTTCAGTCAATTTGCATCAAGCCACAAGGATCCTGTAAACAGCCTGTTCTTATTGGAGATCCCTCTATCATAAGTACTTGTTCTTAATACCATTTAATTATTGCAGTATTTTCCACTGGGGCCTCCCTACCAGTTCCTTAAAGGCCAGCCTGAGTAAGCTCCTACCGTAAAGTTACGATAAATACCTACTTTAAATGTCAGATATGGAAAATGGCTAATGGTTCAGATACCACTTTTTGTGAACGCTTAAAAAAGTGGCTGGTGACACTGAAACCTGGCCAAAAATCAGTATTTGGGGTTTTCTGGAAATTTCCTTCTCTTTCATTTGGTTCTGGTCCCAGCTGAACACCTGGGAGGGAAGGTGGATAGCCACTAAACCTAAAGGGCAAAGCTGGTAGAGGAATAAAACAGACATCTACAAAGCTAGAACAAAAGGAGAAGTGAAAATGTGTCCCTTGGGACATAACTGGGCATAATGGTCAGGCTTGAATGGTGGTAGCTGTGGGAAGGGGCTGGAAGGTGCCCGGGATGCTCATACTGGGTCCAGCCAGCTCCGACACTGGTGGGAGAGATGTCAGCGCAAAGGCACCCCTGCGGGACTGAAGCCATTGGTGACCCACAAAAAAGCAGAGGAAAGACAGTCAGAAGCAGGAATTGGCAGAAAGAAGCCGATATACATGGAGCAGTAGGCACAAACCATCATGCACACAACCCCAAACCTCCTGCACTGCATTGGGAAAGACTGAGTATAACCAAAGTGAAAAAAAGGGGATTTGGCATGAGGAGAAGAGAGGAGAATTGTTTGAAGTTGACCATGGGAAAGAAAAGTTGTTTATTTAAATATCTGATTGTATTCTTTCTTTTTTTTTTTAAATACCAAAACTAGTGTTTAGAAGTTTGTGTTAATTAAACACAATAAATATTTTACTGTGTCAAAAAGGTTAAATTAAGTAAAAATTTCACAGGGCGAGGCTGTTCTGCCTGCAATGGCTCCCAGTAGCAGCTGTGGGACCAGAGAACACACATTGGTACTTAGCACTGGAAGCAGGTACAGGTATGCTCCTACAGTGTAAAAAGCTCTTATGGGGGGTGCCTCATGTCACCCGACAAGCTGAGTCTGCTCCACGGGGTAAGAAAACTTGGATGTTGCTGTTTAGGAATCCGGGACTAGGGTCTGCACAAGGCAGGGGTTTGGTGTGCAAGAAAGTAAGGGGTGCGACTGGGAGGAAAGCCCAGGAGAGTTTGGCTTGTTTCTTTTGCCCCTGTTGGGAAACAAAAAGCTGCAACCTCTGATTCATCAAGAAGATACTGCAGCAGTCACCACTGTGCCAAATTTTTAAACTCCACTTCTAGATAACAGCAAATACACTGGCAACCGGTTTGCCTTTCAAAGCCACTGACGCAGGCAAAACCACCAGTGCGACTGTGTCCACTTTGCTCCACTGCATGCATACCTTTAAAGGACAGCAAGGCAACAGACTCAGTGAGCAAGGTTCTCACTCCTAATCCTGCTTGCTCTATTCCTGTGAGGAGGTTGCTTTCACGTGCAACCATATATTCATTCCTCATATGGTGATATTACCACTCATTAAGAACTGAGTAATAGGACAGAAATCTGCTTCAGGATAAACGTTGACTCTTTCTCAAGAGCTGTCTGTACCTAATGGAGCAAAGAAAAGTCATCCAAGGTAATGCAGATTGCTGCTCCTTGAAGTGCATGGGGGACCAGCCGCTGCTTTGAAGCTGGGCTCTCGCTGTACTCCTGTGTTTTCATGTGCTCAGCAAAGCTCCATGGTAATGCCCGCAAAGAAATTCCTTCTCAGTGTGATTATAAAAGCTAGAGTCAGCCTCTGAGGGAGCAACGAGCAGCATGCAGGAAGCTGACTGACCTCAGTGGCAGGGTAGTGTGGAAGTGAGAAAAACGGGAATAACAGAATGAATATTTAAGGCCCCTTTACAGGATATCACCTAACTCTGAATGGGGGTACAAAAGTTCCCTGGGCTCCCAGGGAACAGATAGAACTTTCAGAGTTTGGTACTAATTTTTTTAGTAGGCCCATGAGAATCACCTTAGTCTTATCCAAAGAAATGTTAGCCAACTGTCATCCAAGGCTAGACACTGAAGAAGCCAAGCCCATAGGAGCTCTAGACACAATGGAGCAATGATGGAAAACAAAAGGTCATTCTACTACATCCTTGAGATGAGTATGGGTAGAAGCACCTGCTGTTTCTGTAGAAGTAAGAGCAACACACGTGTGAAGTGCAGGTCCCCTGCTCTGAATTTTGGTTGGCTACGGTTTGGATGCCAAAAAACCTCTTAATATCTGAGTACCTTGGACTCAGATGGTTTTCAAAGGTGTTTTTCCCCACAAATCCAATTCTTATGACACTGCTTTTGCTGACAGACTCACTATTGCTGACAGACTGACTTAAAAGTCAGAGTGGAGAATAGGGAAACTGTTACCAAAGAGAACTGGGATTGCTCCTGTAGTGGTGTGAAGACAAACTGCTGCCTTTCACCTGCCTCTCTCCCTATCCACCTCACAAGTATGCTGCAGCCTTTCCCTCTCACAGCATTCTCTCAAGCCTACCAAGTTCTTAAATTTCTATATGACTTCCCATTGTACCAACTTATCTGAATTATCACTCCACATTTCTAAGCTGCCACTCTAAGTTTGCAAGTACAACCTAAGGGACTGGCTTCCCATCTGAAAACATGCAGCACAGTGTTTCTTACAAGAAATAAATAATTGGGTTTTAGGGTTTAGTCTTGGATACAAGGAGATATTGGTATAATCTATTATGACAGAGCTTTAATTTTCCCTACTATCAATTAAAAGTACCACTTAATAAATCAGGGATGAAGAGTCTTAATAAACAGTAAGATAAAAAATGACTTATCATGTCTTTCATTTTGATGTATGTTCTTAATATTCTCTTTCATCACTGTAAGAAGATAGTGATCTTGCCAAAAGCTAGAACAGAGAGAGGGAGTAGGACTGATAAACAGCCACCACTCTGCAGCAAACTGTGGAGTTTCTTTAACTGCAAGGTGTTGTTAAAAATGTACATTAAGCTTTTAGAAAAAATGAATCTAGGTGCATTTTGGGGAGAGGCAGGCAAACATTGAACAGTGGGCTGTCACTCTCTGTAACCCTCACAAAATAACCTAACTAAAACAAATTAAACCTCTCATGCAAAATGTCAGCTGTGACTGCTATGTGGTGGGCTTCATGACTGACTTTGCAATGCTGTTTGGATGGTGAGAACCTGGCAGTGCTGAAACTCAGCTTTAGCTCAAAGAAAAACCTTGCAGTATTCATCCTGAAGATCTTTATCAGGGAGTGTAGCGATAGGACAAGGGGTAATGGCCTTAAGCTGAAAGAGGGCAGATTTAGATTAGATACAAGGAAGAAATTCATCCCTGTGAGGGCAGTGAGGACCTGGCACAGGCTGCCCAGAGAAGCTGTGGCTGCCCCCTCCCTGGCAGTGTTCAAGGCCAGTTTGGATGGGGCTTTGGGTAACCTGGGCTGGTGAAGAATGTCCCTGACCATGGCAGGGGGTTGGAACTAGATGGGCTTTCAGGTCCCTTCCAAACCAAACTTTTCTATGACTCTACTCTTGGGAATGGATGGCTGGAAGAGCTCCATGGGGTTGCTACCTGAAGTATGACCTACTTTGGTAATGACCAAGCAACTTCACTATCTAGATGTTTCGTATGATCTGTTAGATTCATATTGTGTCCAAACTACTACGCAAGCTGAAAGTAAATAAAGGAACTCTGAATATTTGGTTAGTTTTCTTAAGAGAAGCTCTGATTCTTCAACTCAACAGTTTTCTTCAATTAATTGCCTCAAATGAGCTCTTCTATAATTGGATTTATGCAACAATTGCTCTTACTGTGATTATAACTTCACAGTACTGACACTGTAATTGTGATTGAAGATACATTTTCAAACCTTTAACTTCAAATGCTTCTGTCATAAGGAAAAAATCTAAACCTTGTGAAATACAATTTTATTGTTATTTACCAGTTTTTAAATACCACAATTTGACCAACATGCTGCTGGGGAGAAGTGAAGGCTGGATTCTTCCTATGGACCGGGGGCCTGAGGCTGACAACATGGCTACCATGGTAGGAGGTTCCTGCAGAACCCAAGGGATGTGAGCAGGACAGGTCTAGAGTCAGCAGCCAGCTTTGACCAAGAGTCTGGATCATCAGGCAAGTTGTGGTGATGAGGAAGGTACATGGTCAAGCTGGGAGGTCAATCAAAAGATTGAGATTGTTTCTGATGAGAGTAAACAGAATTAGACACAACTTGGTCATCTCCCAGGCAAGTTCACAGTGACAAGGAAGGTTCTAGGTCAAGCTGGGATGTCAGTCCATGGGTCAGGTTCCAGATCACCAGGTATCATGGCCAGGCAGGGGCATGGCTTTGGCTGACCTGGAGACCAGCGCTCCTGCAACACAGAGGGTAGACAGTGAGTGCCCAGGGTTGAACTAAACTGGGCTTTGAGGCCCATGGGCAGGGGCAGAGAAAAATGCCTCAGGTGAGGCTTGTTGGGTCCTCATAAGGCATATTAGCATACTCAAGGCCCTGACAGACTTTTCACTATGCCCCCAAACAAACAAGAGAATGAATAATAGCAACATTGTCTTACACATTTATATTTTTGCAACATATGTCACAACAAAGAAAGAAAAAAATCTCCTTAAAAAGCCTGCTTACCCTACAAAGAATTTTCCAACCTGACACTCACACATCCAGCTCAATGCATTTTGCTGTTATCTATTTATTCTGTAATGTCCTTTATCTATTAACCAATACTGTCAAGGCATCAGAGGAGGGGTCATCTTCCTTTACGATACTTTCATTCCCATGAACAACTAGATGAAAACAGTGGAACCAGTAAAGATATCTATGCCCAGCAATTCATCTGCTTCACATCAGAGCACATCTGCACTGACCTGAAAGGGAAACTTCAGATCAGGCATCACAGCGGTAGTAGTGATGTCAGTTCAGGTCTGCAAGCAAACTAGCCCTGTTAGTATGTTACAAGTCTGCGACTTCCAGTTGTAGCTGGAGATCTCTACACCTCCACAGAACCATATTCCACTGAGCCTTGCTTAGGCTAAAAGCAGCAGGAGGGTTTTGAGGTGTTTTTTTCAGTCTGTTTTGTTTTGTTTTGAATACTGAGTTTGTTTACCTACTCTGAACACCATCTAAAATTCAATGCTTTTTCAATCAACAGCTTTGGTTACTATGAATTTAAAATCAAGCTGTTCATAAGTCTGTGAAGGACTGTGTCAGAACATTACCTCACCTATCTGTGCTGCTCTTTCTGTAAAAAAAAAGCTGTGATCCACACAGATGCTGGAGAGGCTTATATTTTATATATAGTGATTGCAAGTAGAGAAATCGAAACATTTTATCATAGCAGTCTTTTAATGCTAGGAGGTAGGACATTATATCCAATGCCATCTCCAAAGTTAAAAGATATCACCTCATTTTTGTGAAACAGAAAGAAAAAAGATGAAAAATCTATTTTAGCTCAATGTTACCAATGATAAATGTTGACCTTCAGGACACAGCTGAAAGTTTATCTTTCTGCCTTTGCTTGAGGCAAGATGACTGGGTAAGTCACAGCACTAGGAACGATATGTTTGGGATTTGTGGGGATGTTTGATGAGGACTTTTTGTCACTCCAATGCAATAGTCTTCTTGTTTTTAATTGTGGCATGTGCAATCAGGTGTTCAGATAAGCCTGTTGTCATTAGCTCAGAAGTAAATATTAAATAAATCAGTAGCTGAAAAGAACAAATTAAGGGTACACAAGGTAACACTACATGAAACGATAGGAAGTGTTGAGTTACAGCTGATGGAGGAAACATTGCTGTAAGCCTCAGACACAAATATTTACTGAATTGTTTTCATTCCAATTTCAGTGTATATTTAAGATGAAAATTAAAAGTTTAATACATCAGTCCTGAGCAACAGCACAAATACAGCTCTTCTGCCACTATGTTTCTCCAGTTTTACACCACAGTAACTCTCTTTGTTTACAGAATGATTCTTACTGAAAAAGGTAGTTACAAGCCATAAAAATAAATTTCCTAGTATTTTATGTTAGAAAAGATTCTTGGGGCATTTCCTGGAGGAACTCCTACTGCTGGCATTAGGCAGATCTTTTGAAACTTGTAAGTAAGAAGCTTCCAGGCACAGGAAATTCTTTTCAGGTTAAGCTGGCATTTTAAAAAGTAAAAAAAAAAAAAAAAAAAGGGGAAAAAAGAAGGGAAAAAAAGGAAAAAATTTTGTTGTTTGCAATTGACTTGTGCCAAAGAGAAAGAGTATAAGAGCTGTCAGGTGAGGCAGCACAGCACAGAGTCAGGATCTCTGGGAGCAGCCAGTGCAGCAGCCTGGCACGGTGCAAGGGTGACAGTTCCTCCTTTGGTTACTCTTCATATCAAATGGCAGCAGTTTATTTGGAAAGTAGTTCAGGCTCAGATGATGATATGTGCTGATGTGTCACTAGGCTTCCTATTAACTCCTACTAAAACAATAGAGGGAATTATACTAAACCCAAACCCTCACAGCAAAAGAACTCATCTGCTTAAGTTGCTACATCAAAAGCTCAGGAATCAGGAAATGCCAAATGTATGTTTTCATGCTGCTTTTACATTTTCTGTACCTATCCTACAGTCTTAATTGCTTGTAGCATACTATGTTTCCAAAGACACCTGCTTTATTCAACACACATACCAGATGTTACTCAGGGAATTCATATGTAATGGTGCAATGAATGCAGCTATTAGGAGGTTTGCCTGAGAGCAAGGTAAAGGGCTTTTGGAAGTAGAGAAAGGCATTGATGTTAGAGCAGGTGAACCTGATGTTAAAATGTTCTGTATTTTATCCATGTCTTTGCCATTTGCAGACTTGCAGAAATCATAAAACAAATCACAGAAAAATATGAAGAGTTAGAACAAGCTCTGGGTTCCTCTGTGGTTGGACACAGCTCCAGATCACAAGGCTTGACTGGAAAGAGTGTTGATCCTTCCCTACTGCAGCTGACACCTACAAAATGGCTGCTCAAGGGCCTGTGACAGAGGTGTGGCAGGCTCTGTCACTATTCCACAGTGATAATGACTGTTGTGAAGGATGACTACATTCTGTGGGGTACCTTGCAGCCTGGTTCTTGTACTCTACTTGCATATGATGGGAGGCTTTTAGGAAACACCACGGCTCATTTCAAGCCTGCACAATTGTTTACACTGGGTGCTGAGTGTTACTAAGTGGAACAGACTGCATGAACCTGGACCTCATCCCATTGTGGAGCTGAACCTTGTCTAGGGCAGACATCAAAACACATGAGCTGAGAGCCTTCCCAAGCTGTGGGAGGAAAACATGCAAATGAGAGTATGTCTGCTTTTCCCTCTTTCCCTTCCATTAACAACAACAACAAAGTCCTGTGTCACTTACATGTATATGTGTCCAATTCCCTTCTTGTTCATAATGTTGACTTTGTTCCTGCTTTCCCCACCATGAAAAATCAAAAGCCCCAGCACTGATATAATAGTTTAGGGAAACATCAAACAGGGGCCAAAACAACATCAAAGACCCACTTGATGAATTCTTGTAGTAGCAGAATATAACTCTGTACCCTTGCTGGTGAGTGCTTAGGCTGAGTGATCCCACTGGACTATTCGAGCAACTGGCTGTTTGTCATTGCCTACAAAATTTCGCAGCTGAACCCATATTCAAAACCTGCAAAATGTGTACATTGACTTACAAATACCAGTGCTGACAAAAAAACCCTCCAAAAAACCACAAACAAAAACCCCAAAACCAATCAAAACAATAAAAAACAAAAGAAACATACATATCTAGTGTAAATTTACATATCTATACAAACTTCAAGTCTTAACTGCATTAATTTACACTAGTAGAACTACCTGAAGCTTACAGATCAAAAACATTATTCTGTATTTCTTGAGTTCCTGAAATTCACATTAAATTAAGAATTTATGAAAGGGAGGCTTAAAAGCCCAAATTAAACTCTTAATTCTCTCTTGTGCTAACAGATCATAGCAGACAAGGAGGGAGGGGGCCGGGGGAAAGGAAGCAAGACAAGGAACAGAAGGAGATTATTTTTCTGAAACATAAATTATCTTTGACTGTAAAGTCCTTGGGAGGTGGAGGGCAGACCATCACTAATTGTTTCTTAAAGTGGTTGGGTGTGAAAGTCCTTGAACAGAGACTAATGGTGAAACCCCTGCAGTTTTTTCCTTTTATTATTAAAATCATCAATAAAATGTTACCCGAACAGCAGTTCTGAGAAAGAACTTTGTGCTCAAAAGCTTACGTATTTTTTCCTAACTGCTTTAGTTGTTCTACTAAAATATATTATTACTTTCCCACAAACATTCCTCAGTAAGAAGAAAACTGCATGTGTGTATATATGTTCTTAATTATGTTACTTGTCTTGCTGGACTATGATTGTCTTACAAGAAAAGTTTGCAAAACAGCTGGGCAATGCATATGAAGGAGGAAAGGGGGAAAGGAAGAGTAAAAGGGAAGGATGGAGGCTATGGTGGTGTTTTAGTTCTGTTATCAAAAGTCCTGGCAATGCATCTGAAAATCTAGAAAAGATTGCTGAATAAGGAACACAGATGGCGGAACGAACAGTCATACTTGAGATAACAGGGAACTGTTGCATTCAGTCTGACCTTTTTGCTGTGGAATCTGTATTTTCTGATCAGTGGGAGAAAGAGATTTGCTGTCTCCATGAGCCAGGATTCCAGCCTAGTGTGGTCAGAAGTAGGTGACTTAGACAGGGGTGGTGGCAGATACCACCTTTTGGGAGGGCTGAGGAAAGCCAACTGTCACCATGAGCTATAGAGCAGTGGCAGGAGAAGTGAACAGGTGGCAGGAGAGATAATAAAGAGAGAAATCTGTCTGGCTGCAAGGTGAAACCAGCATTGTGACCAAGGTCATATCTTGCAGGGCCATGGGGCCAGGCCATCAGAATGCAGTGTGGAAGAGCCACATACCCCATATATCTCTAGTCAGTGCTGTTGTGACACAGCAGTTGTGACACTGTCCAGTGGCCCCAGATGGACACCAGTAACAAATCCACTACTTCTCCAACACCATCCTGCAGCTTGTACACAGCCTTACCACTCATTTAACACAACTACAGCAGAGATGATTATACCTAACCTAGTCAGACAACATGTGTTTGTAGTCAAAAGAGAGAAAGAGGTACTATTAGTGTACAACTCATGCAAGATATTTCAGACACCTGTAGTGTGGTGAGTCACACCTTGAAAGTACCTATTCTTCTTTGTTGCCTCTAAAGGAAAATTCAGCTTGTTGAAATGTTTCTGTGTTTGGTGAAGTGAACCTAACCCTTTCAGCCCACCTTCTTAGTCATTTGGAGTCAAATGTGTCAGATATTTCCCCTTCTTTAAGTGAAGGAGTAGTCCAATATTCCTCTGTTTCAGTCACAGATTGTATCTCCTCAACTTAATCATATAGGACAGCCCAGTCATTTTGATTATGCTGTTTACCTGACTGAAATGGTTAAGACTTGTTTGCATATAACCAAGGGCTCTGCAGCTGGAGCTAACAGCTACAGCCAACATTACACAGGTGCCTGTATCCATTATGAAAGGAAAACTTTCTATCATTTAAGTGATGCAGTTAAAATCATGGCTGAAAAGGTATTGCTTAATCATTCTGCATAGATGTGCCACTCATCTACTCAGAGCTCAATTAAAATACACAATGGAAGACTATTAATGAGCAATTCCTTAAATTTTGAAAAGAGCACTTCTATCTTGATAAATAGTCACATTTTCTTGGGCACCCTTTTTTAAATGCACTGTTTGAATATAGATAAAAAAGCAGAGCCAGTTGACTTGCAGATGTTGCTTTCATTAATGGATTAATGTGATGTATAATAGATTATACTGATTGCCATTAAATCAAAATTCAATAGATTAGCTGGCATATTTAACAAACTTAGTCATTTTCTATGTAATGATGACAAGATGACTCATCAATATGACACTTTATAGACAGGAGGAGCATTTTTGTGCACTGGAAGACAGTTGTTTCCTTTATTACCTCTACCACTTAACCTTACTCTGAGGGCTGCTAGTGGAGGTTATTTTGTCTTGGCTAGTATAACACAGGTGACCAGAGAATACAAAACAAGGGGAAAGTGGTCTTAGAAGACACATCTTTGTAAGATTGCCTCCACGCTCTCCTCAGAGACAGTGACCTCTGTCTAGGTCTGGGTATAACCACTTGTACCTCCCTGGAGAAATGTAGCTCAAGGCCAAATTCAACACAAGGCTCTTTAAATCTTTATTACTGGCATCAGTACAGTGTAACAGCAGGAGGCCCAGGATTTTTTTTCTTTTAAGAAGTTGGTGCTGAGATACAAACATGAAAGGTAACTTTGAAAAAAATAGAAGAGCTAATGTGTTTTTAAAAGGCTGTTAGTACTGTTTTTCTGCAGTTTATTTTTCTCAAGTAGTCCAGTGCTCTTTGTCCCTCACTTCCCTTAAAATTTTGGTATGTAAGCTAAGAAATGCTGTATGACTTTTCAATATAATCTTACCCTGCGTGCTGACTACAAGGACAAAGTAAAAAAGTATATACCACAGGGCTGTTCAAACAATAGCTGTCCTTGAAGAAAGTATTTCTGTCTTAATGGAAATATACTGATGAGATAAAGGTGCATTATAAATAAATATTCATGTATTATGAAACCTTGGAGATAGTTCCAGTATGTTCCTAGATATAGTCTCATACATTATTTTTAAGGACAAAACCTCCGAAGGTTCATGGGAGGCATATTCTGTTATCACCCTGAACATCTATCTCAGGACTGCTGCTCTGCAAAGATTCTTACTTACTGCACAGCATTAATAAGAGCAAAAGTGACTGCATTGTGGAAAACATGAACTAGGCTTCATTTTACACTATGTAAGATCACCAGTGAGGTCCCTTTTATAAGAAGATCTGAGATACAGCCATTTAGACAAAAGATAAATTTTAAAGGCGTGCAAAAGGCTTTTAAGCCTTTTCTTGTAACAGTTTTTTGCAATTTCTTCAGACAGGAGAAACCATATTTTAAGAGAACCTTGAAGTTTCACATGCAAAATTGCAAAAGACAAGTGACAGTATAACTCCAGCAATTTTGTACAGCTATAGATCTCTGACTTAATTTCATTTCATTCTCAGACTATTTACACTAGGTGCCTGTACATGTATCTATCCAGCTGCGTTATGAATACACTTGGGGATTTACAAGTAGGTTCAGCATTTGGCCCAAATTCGTTTCCACAGGGATGCAGTTGCAGCATGGATAAAATGGCTTTTTCCATGAAATATAAAACACTCCACCCAGTATCTGTACATCAGGTTACATCCCTCCTTCCTAACCATTTTCAATCTTCCTTCAAAACAGATTCTCATCTCTTATTTGTCATCCACTTCACAAAGAGAAGGTTCACACAAACACTGAGTGCTTCTGAAAACGCTTCCCCAGAGGGAAAGGTTGTATTGTGGTATCTCAAAGCAGGGATCAGTGGGGACTGCAAATTCATCTGGCTAGATTTATAACTCTGTGGTTTTAGTGTCCTTGTAGATCCATTTTAAAAACCAGAATCTTCAAGTTTATTTCATTTGTTCAGAAAAATCTAAATGTGACAATGTCATCTCTGAGACTTTCCTTATACCATGGGGACAGCATTCTTCATTTCACTCTCTTAATACCCTCATCAATATGCTTTATGTTCATCAAAGTATCCCAGCGGGCAGGAAGCATGTAGCGAATGGCTCAGTAAGCCTCATGTCCTTCACCCCATGCTTGTTGAGACGTTAAATCTTCTTCATATCCCCAGTGCATCAACCATTATTTTGGAGGCAGTTTTTAAAGCTCTTAACTCACAGAGGCTTAAATCCTGATCGAAAATTGTCTGAAAACATCAAGGCCTGTGCTGGCTGTTTAGCCCCTTCAGAAGATGCTCTTGTCAGCATGGTCTGACTCATCAGCCTATTCTCAGACTGATAATTTATTAGAATTAAATAAATGAAGGAGCCATGCAATGAAATAGGCCTGCCAAGTCAAGATTTTATAGCCAGCATGTGTTCTGCATGTAACACTCACTCATGGAAACTGGAGAATAATTCCCTCCTTCCTTTTTTTCCAGGCAAAATGGAATTTCTCTGTTCCAATTCTGCTTCTCTTTCCAGTCTCCAGGCGGGCATCTGGTGGCATAGATTACCAGAGAGACCAGGAGGTCAGCCAGGGGAGCTGCCGGAGACTTCAGCAGAGCAAAGCAGCTGCAAAATCCCCTTTGCTGGCAAACCCTCAGCTGGCTAGAGGGTTTGTGTTGCACGCTGAGGGTTGGTGTTGAAAGGATGGATGGGAGATGTGCTGATTATTCTCTCAGCAGCATCCACTTAGCACATCTTTTATGATGAGCTTGGAAGAGTTTGCATGTGCTTCACCCTATCTTACACAGCCTAAAAGAAGAAGCCAAGAACTGAATGAGCCTTTACCTACCCTTTCATCTCCACAAGCAGCCTCCGAGGAGTAACTGCATTTGGAGGCACACTCTGGATGAGGCCAGACTCATTGCACAAAAATTGTGTTTATCCTCTAACTCTGTCAATAATTCTTTTCCAGTTGGGTGAAATCCACACTGTGTTACAACCTTAAAAAAGTGGTAAAATCACCTAATAAAAAATACTGTGTTCTTATATCACACATATTAATAGTAAATGCATCAGCAACATCACTATGTAGCAGACCTCTGTTGTCAGAAGGGATTAGTTAGCACACTGAGCTTGAGTAGAAGGGCCTGCAGTGCAGAGAAGAAGTTAGAGCACCCTGTTGTTGAGAGAGGGGTCAAAGAGCAGGAGGAGCAAAGGAAAATACAGCCCCAGAGTCCAGACTTGGAAGAACTAGTTATACTACATAGGAAAATATTGTGAGATCTGGCCGGATAATTTTGCTATTATCCATTTTTTTACACATGCCAAGTTCTTTTCCTTAACAGAGAAAAAGAAAATCCATGGTAGAGATGAATACAGATTTTTAAAACATTGAAACAAATAGATTTATTTCAGCCATTATTTCTTAAATTTCTTGTGCAGAGGCTTGTGGATCACAAACAATAAACAAGGCCCTGTGCTTTCCTACCTCTTAACCCCTGGCAAGAAACAGATAAGCCATTAAAGAATGGTCCATTAAAAATGAAAACACAAAAAAGCATGGTTTCCTGAGAAAAGTGGGCACTTTTCAATGAAAATGTGTATTTGAAAGGGTAATTTATCAATCAAAAAACACTTAAACTACCTATGTGTTCTTATGCAGAAGAAAAACTGTCAACACATTGTAAAACCTGGATTAGGTATTTTCAATACAATGAAGTTCACAGAAGAAAGACAGTTGCTTCCTTTTTATGATTTTGAGGTAATGTTCTCTGCTTATGAAATGATACTGTTCTTATTTTTGGCTCACTAAATCACCACAGAAAAGGTACCATTTTGTATGAGATTCTCTGTATCATCCCTCTGTTGGTAAAAGCTTGTTATGACTTAATGAAAGTTTTTACTTGCTTGAAGAGAGAGGATGTAACAGTATATAGTGTAGCATATATAATGCAACTTTGATTGTAAAGGATTTTCTTTCTATTTGGATACCTGCTGTCAGAGCTTACAGATCCCTGCATGCACTCTTCTACTGCCAGCAACCATTACAAGAGAGTGACACACAACATCAGGAGACCTTGTCATACTGTGTGAGGATGTTGCATATCGGTGGACATTGTGGCAATTGTTTTGGTTTAGAAATATATTCTACGAAAGTATTAAGCAGCCATATTACTCTGTGGCTCTTGGCTAATGTTAAATCAGAGCTGGGTTATGGATCTTTACATTACACCAGCTGTTTATGTCAAGCCTGGGGTGGTCACAGCAATTAGCATGAGTAATACAGATCATCCTCACAACTCACTCGCCACTGACACTGGCAACCACTCACACAAGTGACCTGAAAGAAAAAGTCTGCCTCAGATGGCTTACAAACCAAAAGCCTGGTCTTCCAGCTGAACCCACATGAATCATAGGCTCACAAGAAATTCTCTCACCTTAATTTTACTAATGATACATGAGAAATAAGACATTGATGGATAGAGAAACAGGAGTATAAGAGGATCTAATCATGGGATAGTCTAATCTCAGAGGTAAAATGCCAAGTAAAGAAAACCTGGAAGCATAGGCTGGCCACCTGTCTTAACTGTTCCCCTGTGGCAGTTTTCTCTAGAGCCATCACAGTAAATTTGGGTTTTATTGTTGACAGGGCACAATCCTTTTGCAGGAAGAATGGAGAAGACAGAGGAAAGAATAGGGTGATGTAACTGATCTAAGGCTAAGGAAGTAATGGAGCCCCTTAGTGAATCAAGAAGTTTTTTATTTCATTGCTTAAAGAAAAGTTTGATTCACCCATATTCTGTATCCCGAGGAATATTCCCACCTGATATGCAGACAGCTGCAGAGCTCCTGTGCACCTCTACAAATAAACAGATAAAAGCTAAACAGATCATCTTCTCAAAGGCACACTGAACAGCTTTGTATTGAGAAAAGCTGTTAAATAGATATCTACAACAGAATAATTTTTTGTTCATTACAAATTCATAATAGGCAAAGTCTGTACTTTTTATGCTGACTCTGGCTTTATGCTGTCAGAGCTTTTAAACTATGCTACATTGCCTCAGCACTTCATTTTACTGTAGACTGGTTGTATTTCTCAGCTGTTTCTATAACTCCTCAAAAAGTCATCCCATGGTAACATAACAAATAGACTTTATGGCTCTTCTTCCCCTGCCCCCAAAGTAAGTGAAAAAAAAATCATCTTTTGAAAGCAGCTAGGTTTAGAAATACTTTTTTGTGTGTGTGAGTGTTCTCCACTGGTCCTCTCTACCTTTCCATGGAGAAAAAAACAAGCAAAGATTTATTATTTTAAGTAAAAATTGATCAACCAAAACGTTTTGCCCTGAGTTGAAAGTACACAATCACATCATGAGTGTGGTTTTAATACACAAAGTCTTGAATCTCTGAGGACTTCTACTTTTCACTTTAAAAAAGATTCAATATTTTAATACTGTTGTAATTTGAGTTTTAGATCCCCTGTGATTGTCTACATTTCCTGTAGAGGACCTTCATGGATAGTCCTGTTCACATGCTAGGAAGAACATTTGGGCCTTGCAACATCCTCTAGTGTGATTCATCAGAGATATTTGGTTTTCCTGTGCTTGGAAAACTTTGTACAGGTCATTACACAGCCCAAACAACAGTACAGAATGTCCTATACCTCTCTTTTTCCACCTCAGTGCACATGCTCACTCATGTTTGGTACACCTCTTCAAAAATTATCTGTTTATCTGATGTGCCTCACGATGCCTGCACCCCAGTGACCTTATCTGCTTACTTGGCTGACCCCTGTGCACTGTGATGCTCCTCAGATGTTTGTGTCTCAGCCCTCAGTCGGCATTTAGAAACAACTACTGGAAAAAAAGACAGGAGGGCTCCCAATAGCATGGTGATAGGGACTTCTTTGTTACTTCCCTATGGGAGTGGGACTGGCTGTCCCATTAGAGCTCCACTTTCAAGGGAGGTTCAGGGTTTCACCTGATTTTTACATAGAACAAAAAAAACATGACTGCAGCTGGGGTTTGTACATGAAAAGGAAAACCAAAGATGTCTTTGTCCTGGGGAAAAAACCCCACTATTTCTGGTCCTCACTGGGTAACAAGTATGTATCTATGATGACACCTTGTCTCCTGCTGTACCCCAGGGAAGGACATTAACTCCTGACTTCCTACCACCTGTATTATAGTTACCCTAAGAAATTCTAGGTTATTTTGATTTTAGTTTAGAATATGATTTTGATGTTAAAGAAGTTATAGCAACTGTGAGAATACAAAGCATGTTAAGGCCGTTAGGAATAGGTAACTAGGTCAGTGTGTGTCTTGATCCCTATGAGAATCGTTATGGACTCTGAGTTGAAACTATAGGTGCTGGTTATGGACCTTGAGTTAAAACAACAGGTAGCTGAAGAAACTGGTTGTAGTTTAGGACATCAGCCAAAGATCATAGAATCATAGAATCATAGAATTGTAGGGGTTGGAAGGGACCTCAAGAGATCATCGGGTCCAACCCCCTGCCAAAGCAGCTCCCTAGGACATTTCACTGAGATAGGCGTCCAGACAGGTCTTGAATATCTCCAGAGAAGGAGACTCCACACACCCCTGGGCAGCCTGTCCCAGGGCTCTGTCACCCTCACTGGGAAAAAGTTCTTCCCCATGTTGGTGCGGAACTTCCTATGCTCCAACTTGCAGCCATTGCCCCTTGTCCTGTCTCCACAGACCACTGAAAAGGGGCTGGCTGATTCCCCCTGCATCCCCTGCTTAAGATAATTATAAACATGAATTAGGTCCCCCCTTAGTCTTCTCTTCTCAAGGCTGAACAGTCCCAGTCTTCTCAGCCTTTCCTCACAGGGGAGATGTTCCAGGCCCTTAATCATCTTCATAGCCCTTCTTTGGACTCTCTCCAGGAGATCCCTGTCCTTTTTATACCAGGGAGCCCAGAACTGGACACAATACTCCAGGTGGGGCCTGACCAGGGCAGAGTAGAGGGGGAGGATCACCTCCTTTGACCTGCTGGCCACACTCCTCCAGACGCACCCCAGGATCCCATTGGCTCTCTTAGCCACCAAGGCACACTGCTGGCTCATGGCCAACCTGTCATCCACCAGGACCCCCAGGTCCTTCTCCACAGAGCTGTTCTCCAGCAGGTCATCCCCCAGCCTGTACTGATAGAAACGGTTGTTCTTTCCCAGGTGCAAGACTTTACACTTGCTTTTGTTAAACCTCATCTGGTTTGCAAAGATGGGGTTCAATCAGTGGACACAGTGAGGAAGACTATCCATGACCACCAGAGGACCCCTGCTCAACATAACTATGCCTGTGTTGAGAACATTTGCATATGATAATGACTTCCAGGAAATAACATAAATATGCTAATCACCACCCTCCCCTCTTTATATTCGAAGCAATCAGTAAAGTTAACCAATGTTCTTTGAAGAATAAGAGTATAGATAGAGTGAAATAACTGACAGCCAGCCATTGCAAAGGTCAAATAAAGAAGCCAGCATTCTAAGAAATTTTAAACAATGACTTTGCTAAAAAATTGTATAAATATGTTGTGCTTTGTACCTGTGGCTGAACACATCTCTGGTGGAGATATCCCCCACGTTCCCCAGCACTGGAATAAGGAACTGCCTGCTTATCTGCTTTGTGCAGGTAAGTTCTTTGTGATTGCGACCACTAACACCTGTATGAGGTGAGGGGTCCTAGTTCCCCTTTCCCACATTTTCTTACCCTGCATTTAAAGGGTGATCTTTGAGCCTCTGGCATGCCGAGACCCCAGAGGGGTCTTCAGAAGGGGATTGAGGGTGTTCCCATGGTCTGGGACCAGACAAGTAGCCCACGCCTGTGCAGGTGGGTCCAGGTTTGCCCACCCTGCTTCAGCTGCTTAGTAGATACAAGCAAATGTGGTGGAAACAGTGGGGAATGCTGGTAGACTAGGCTGTGGTTTTGACCCAAGTAATCATTATTATTATCCTGTATGCCCACACACTCTTTTTGATCCAAGGCATTTCCAACAGGAGGTTGGCAATGCCTCCTACTCAAATCTGCATGGTAATGGTCACAGGATGTAGGTTACACAGATGAGTCAGGATGGAACTCAGGCATCTGCAGCTGCTCCAGGCAAATATGAAGATGCCACGTCACAGGTATCTCTTGGGGCATCCTGGTGCCCAGCAGCAGCAGGGTGGTAAGTAGTGGCACTTCAGCAGGTATTTATCACCAAGGAAGCTTCACAGAGTCAGTCTTTGGTAGTACACCTTAGTCTGGTGTGGACACAGACCCTTGGAGGCTGCTCAGCACATTTTGCAAAAAGAAGAGTGCAATTATGTTTGCAGGACAAGAGTGATAGGGTGTGTATAGCACAGGCCCTAATGAAAGGAATGGGGTTCTCCCTGCATTGTGCCAACTGCAAGTTTTCACACCCTCCTGGAGGCACAACACAAAAACCCTTGCAGATATGTTTAGGTATAGTGTACAGCTCCTGGTCCCAGCCCAAATGCAGCTAAGATCTAGAGCTATAGGATGAGTTAAGAGGGTTAGAGAGGTAAGATCAAACCTCTATTCCATGTGAACAGTTTCATAGCTCAATCAGTCAGTCACTCAGCTTCACCTATTGATTTATTTTTCTTGCATGGACATTGCAGGCATGAATCTAAAGTTTTCTATAGAAACATTCAGTTTGGAAATAGCTGCAGGGAGGCCTTGGCTGCACACACCCTTGCTAACGATTTTTTTTTAGAGTCCCGTTGCAGAAAGCAAAAGGCTAATTAAAGGTAGTTAGGGGCTGAAAAATATTGTTTCAGAAAACAATTCGTAATGAAAGCTCAGGCAGCTCAGTGATTAAACGGCCTTTGGAAAGAGCCAGTCTGCCCTCAGGCCTCAATCTTCTGAGCTGAATATATTTGTCAACACCCTATCAGCACTTTCTAGGCAGTATTTGGGGCCTCTCAGAAATGGGTATAAGGGCCATGTGTGTGATAATGAAATATTGGATTTATCAAGGGAAATTACTTTTCCAGTAAACTTACAGTGATACTGTACTGCGCAAACTCTGTGACATACAGATTTCCCTGACTTCAGCATGTTTAACAGCTCTGTGTGTACATTGCTGTTCTGGATAGTCTTGCCTCGTTACAGAAATTCATTTTCATAGGTATTTCAGCTTATATATGGGGAGCAGAATGTGGATTCACAAGAGTTAAAAACTGCACCCATTTAAAAATAAAAGGGGTGGAGAAAAGACTCATTTCTCAATGTCTTCTGCTGTCTAGACCATGAATGAAAGACACCAAAATACTTTGGAGAGTGCTTTATTTGCACCCTTCTGACCTAGTTTATGGCCAGGTAACCTTGCAACTGAACTCAGAAATTTGAGTTGAGAGTGTTGTGTTAAGACATCTTTCTTTGTTTAGATCTACCTAGTCCTAAAAATAGTCTAAACGTTTTTCCTGAGGAGCCTGTAAAACTCCATCCTTTCAATGATCGTAAGTCTCCTTTGCCAGTAGGGAAAGTTGCCATGATACTTAGATGACTGACTGATCAGAATTTCATAATCTTTCAGTATACAGATTATTTCGCTCACATAGGGCTGTATATGGTGAGATGAAGAGGCCTGTTTACAGTACATACAAGACAGATGAAAGGTAAGTAGCAGGAGAACATGAAGGAGGAAATGCAGATTCATAAAACACTTTCTGTAACTAATGATCTAGAGTATTAAATAATAATCTTTGATTATACTGCAGGAAAGTTCAAGGTGAAGTGGTGGGTCGCTGTTGCAAACCCAAAGAAGCCAGGGAGACCAAGCAGGTTCATGCACTTTTAGTCAGATGAATTAGCTGGAGGAATTGCATGCAAAGATGGATTTTTCTCACGTCCCTGTATTTTTAAAATATTAAATTAAAAAAAAGAACTGGCAGTTATTTCTTTCTACTCTGCTTACAATGTTTTTGTCTGCTGTGTGTTTTATAAACTATATTGAACAGGGTGCATAAATATGAAGCCTACCAAGTATCAAGCATCACTCCCTTGTTTATGCCTCATATTCTCTTTGTACCAGTCCTCCTCTGGGCTGCTGTCTTTTCACCTTAAAATGACAGCACACACACAAATAAGGGCAAGTGATATTAAAAAAGAAGGCCACTTGGTGATGTAATATGGCAAATAATGGGTATTTCAGACTATCAAACCTGATCTCTGAAAATGCCAGCAAGATGTAAACATGACTGAAAGAGCAAGTTCTCATCTGTCTGCCCTCCAGAGCCCAGACTGCAGAAGGAAGAAGGTGGTTACTGCGACTTTGAGGGGTTTGCAAGATTATTCCTTCACAGCTGACTTCATGTGTTTGTTTGTTCAAGTCGAAGTTCTTTCAACTGTTCCCTAGCATGAAGGAAGAGAAGAAAGGTGGGGACAGTAAATTGAATCTTCATCTTGAGAAAGTATAAATGCTACCTATGTAGTTTAAGCGAAGGAAAGGAAATCGGTGTGAGAGTGCACTGCACAATTAAGCCTGTTCAGGTGCCAGCATCTGGGGTGACTCACCTGTTTGCCCCACTTATACACACAGATGCAATAAGCTGTAAAATACAGCTGCTTATGTTGGGAGAAGGTTGTCAGATTCCTGGCTTAAATATATATGACTTTAGTTCTGCATAGCTCTGTGAAAGATCCGTTCCCTGCTCTAAGTGTAGCAGATAAAAGTGGGTGTTACTTTCATGACAGCATGAAAGTGGGAGGAAGTCTAAGAGGAAAATCATCTAATGAAAACTGAATAACACAGAGGAGACCCCCTACTTTAAAGTACAATTTCTTAAATTCACCAGTCAGAGGCTGAACTCCCTTCTGCTCTCTGGTATATAATTTATTGCTCTCTTATTCCTGCTTTCTGATCCTATAATATCTATCAACCTGGGTCACATTCTGATTTCAGCAATTCAGGTGAAAATTTAAGGCCCCCTGAAGTACTCCTGAAAAAAAGTAATGGATTTCTTGTGGATGCATAGGGTTGTAAATTGAATCAGTTCTGGTCAATAGCCTATTCCTGACATCCATCTGTTCTAGGATTTCAAACTACAGGTCCTGCTCTCTAGAATCCATCCAGATTCGTTTTGGGGGCTTTTTTTTAATTGCATTACAACCCAAAATATTCCAATATTTTTCAGACCATCGGAAGACATAGTGTTTCTCCTACAGACTGTACAGTGTAAAGTAAATGAAGCAAAGGGTGATGGAGGCAAACATAATACATAACCCAAGGGATCTCTACTGTAAACAGAGTTTTATCAGAAATGCATTTGCTTGTTTTAGTCACATTTTTTCTCACTTATTTTCCTAAGGAATTGGAGCACAGAAGATTATTCCGTCACTTAGTTGTCAATTATACAGGGAAATTGTGGAGAGTCTTTTCGTCTTAGTGCTTACCTCACTAGGCATGAGAGCCTCCAGTCATCTAGTGTCCCCTGTGTAGATCCACCAAGGTCTTAAAAGTGTTGAGTTCATGATGCAGCCTTGGTATAATTTAATTAAAAAGCCAATCAACCATGAGACGTACACCCATTGGAAAGCAGGCTTCATTAATTCTGTGAACTCTGAAACAGATATTCATAAATAAATTGATCTCCCCTCTCTGGTTTTCTCTCCATGGATCAGTTCTCACATCTTTCTGGCCGTCCACACCAATAAACCAGTTTTACACCCAGTAACCTCCCCTCTCCTGTATTTAACAGATTTGAGCCAGAGCCTTAGTTTCAAAAACCCTTTTGGAACTGAATAGTTAAGCATTGAAACGAAGGGTTTGACCACTGTGGAGAAAAACCCTATCTCAACAGCTCTCCTGTTGCAGTCTTGACTGTAGGATCACTGTGTTGGTGCAGAACAGACATGCACTGGGACAATTCACCTTCTCATTTTGCAGAATGAGGACCATGCCTTGACTTAGCATTATGAATATCTATACGTCTGCAAATTTCCTTATGATATCCAGACCTTAAAGATCAAGAGGTGTGATCTCTGGACATAATTCCAAGCACCTTGAGAACTGGTGGAGTCCACTGATCAGGACTGTTCTATGTTCAGTATAGGGACTTTATTGATTACATGACATTGTTGTTTCACAGTGATTTTA
Source organism: Hypotaenidia okinawae (assembly GCA_027925045.1). NCBI lineage: Eukaryota > Metazoa > Chordata > Aves > Gruiformes > Rallidae > Hypotaenidia > Hypotaenidia okinawae. The sequence continues at coordinate 149,058,416 of BSDF01000001.1, forward strand.
TGCTGCAGTCAAAGATGTGACCTTGGCATAGCCTAAGCATATTTATGTTTAGCTTATAATAGCAAAGCTGGCTATGCAGTGAGGACTTCTGCAACAAGTTGTGGATTAGCACAAGCTGTAAGTCAGCTTGGGACCTCAGGAAAGTACTTGGAAAGCTATTATCAATATTCAACTCCATCTGGTAAAGCTAACTTGGGTGTTTACAAAACCTTCCATCATGTCTTTGACTGCAACATAGACAGATTTCAGACCTAGAGTCCCTGAACGGAATTGTACTCAAGGACTCTTCGCACCGTAAATGTAAAGCACATTTGAATAATTTCATTGTTCTGATGTTGATGAAATAGTCCTAGCAGGAACAATTCCAGGGTCTATCCCTTCATACTATGACAAACAGTATTTCCAGGCCTTAGCCATTACCATATAAAAATTTGAGGGGGTTTTGGCCAGAATGCACACCATAGGCCAAATTAAAACTGAATAGTACTATTGATCCTCTCTCAAGCAGCACTTTGCATATCTGTGTTCCAGTCCCAATCTGTCAGACAGTTTTCAGATATTAAAATTTTCTTGGCACAGCAGCCATCCATAAACTACATCTCTCTGTGGAACATAGTTTTAAATTGGCTAATATTTCATTCAAATCTTCTTAAGGTTAATAGTTACCACTTGTATACACAATGAGGATCCAATATAAAATTGCTGAAACCTTCCCTCTAAAAGGAAAAAGTTCACCCCAAATGGCACAACTAAAAATTCTGCTTTTTCTGTGTCTCCAGAGTGACTCATTGCTCTCTCCCGCTTTGTTCATGTACATGCCTGGGTGACATTCATTGCTATCTGCCTCACTTGCAGCCAGACACTACTAGTTCCAGTGACAGTCCTTTCCCTTCTGACTTTCCTATTACATATACATCTGGGAAACAAAGGCACATCTTACCTTGTTTGTAAGCCCTGTCATTCAAGTTTTTTCATGCTCCTTGGGACCAGGCTATTACCAGCAATCCTGAAGGGAATGCAGGGATCATGTCACCTGGAGATAGTGAGAAGGGAATAAAGTTATCTCAGTACAGTCAAGACAAAGTTGCAGCAATTAGGAGCATAGCCTATCTTCTTCTTCTCTGAGGAAAGCACAGTGCTTTCTCCTGGCACTTCAAACGCTGGAATGCATCACAGGGAAGGAAGGGGAAACATGAATCCTTGAGTTAACATCTGAGCAGTGCAAATTAAAGAGAGACTTCTTCCTCAGGCTGCCACAAATGACTAGCTAAAAGTTCAGAGCAGAGCAAGAGCTTGCACCTGTCCGGTTTGCAAGTAAGAACAAGAACTGAGAGTTGCTGATGCATAGACACACCAGCTAGGGCAAGTTTTATTTTGCTCTCAAGTCCCACTGAGCAATTTTGTAGGGAAAATTAGTTCAGACCCTCTAGATAAGAGGTTTAACTAAAAAGAGTAGGTGGAATGAAAAATTTTGTAAGAAGGAATAGATTCATTTTGTATTTGGGGAATAGAAACTTTCCCTCTTTCAGGCTTTTTGAAGAAAAATGGGGAGAATATGGACCACATGCCTGGACAGTGAGTGAAGGGTGCTGGGCTCGTCAAATATCAGATACTGTTAGAAGACCACCTTTTCCCAAGGAATACATCTAAAAATTACTTTCTGTGCCTCAGAGGACTGTTGTGGTTTAATCTTGGCTGGCCACCAGTTGCCCATTGAGCCGTTCTCTCATTCCACTGTCTCTTCAGTAGGTCAGGAGGAGAAAATACAATGAGAAAGAAAAACCTCAAGGGTTGAGATGAGGACAGACATATCACTCACCAATTACCATCCTAAACAAAGCAGACTCAACTTGGGGAAATTAATTTGGTTTATTGCCAATTAATAAAAGTGTAGGTTAGAGAGGAATAAAAAAAGATAAGTAAATCACTTTCCCTTCATCTCTCTTTCTTCTCAGCCCCAACTGCACTCCTGTGTGGACATTTGCTCCAATGTAGTCTTCCATGGGCTGCAGGCAGGCAACATTCACCACGGTGTTCTCCACAGGCTGCAGGGAATCTCTGCTCTGGTGCCTGGAGCATGTCCTCCTCCTTTCTTGCTAAGCTTGGTGTCTGCAAAGATGCTTCTTTCACAGTTTTCTCTCTATTCTTTCTCATAGCTGCTGCACAGAGGTTTTTACCCTTTCTTAAGTATGTTACCACAGAGACACCACCAGCATTGCTGATGGGCTCAGCTCTGGGAAGTGACAGGTCTCTCGGAGCTGTCTGGAACTGGCTCCTGGTATCTTCTCACAGAGACCACCCACTAACAAAACCTTGCCAATACCAAAGAACAGCACTTCTGGTCCTTCTGAATTTAATGGCTCTGTAAAAATTTCTCCAGCTCTACTTGTGAAAGGGTGCAGGTACTTCAGTAACCCAAGAAAAATTGGGGATCGATCCATTCTGCTTCATTGTCCTTGCAAGAGAGAAGATCAAAGAGGGATAGCGCTGATTATTCTAACTTTGGCACCCAAGAGTGGATGGAGAAGCATCTCAGAAAGATGCTTCTGTGATGGGACTGAAAGGTTGGCTGACAGGCAGCTTGAAGAGGGCTCCTGGGCTGAAAGCAGGTGACTCCTTCTGTCAAAGGAGACAACAAACCCCTTCTGCCTTTGGCACCTGAGAGATCTCTGAAGGGTCTGCCAGTAGCCTGGGAGTGGTCCTTGTCACTGCTGTAGTGTGTGCATCCTCTGAATAGTGTGGAGCACTTCTTCCAGTGTGTTTTAAACACACCTACACATACAAATCTATATGCATACACACGTGCATGTGTTTATATATACACATACCTGCATCTTGAGACAAAAATATTCAAGCCCTCACATGCCAATCCATGTCCCAACATACGCGTGCAAGCAAGCTGTCAACTTTCCTGTTCCCAAAGGTAGCAGGATAGTTACTCAGTGGAGGTACTGATGGAAAGGGTAGTGAGAAGAGGTGACTTGGAGAAAGTGGCTGTTTCCTGCCATCAACAGCAACGAGAGTGACACCTGAAAACTCATCCATGATCCCATGAAAACAGATGGCATCAAACAATGCACGATGAATACAACTAGAATTCTTGGGCTCACCTCTAAACACTCAGCAACTTGAGAAAAAAACTAAAAACTGAAGGCTCACCAGTAAGACACACTGCTTTGCAGGGTGAGTCACTCAGCAAAAAGCAATTATCAGCTGATTTTAAGTGGGTGTCTGTTGATTTCTTAAATGACCGACTGTATGAAAGGATTCTATACCAGGGTGCAATCCAGACATCAAGACAAATTTTGATTTAGCTTTTATTTCTTTCAGAACAGGAGATAACACCAAATATGTGTATTCTATCACATAAGTGCAGGAAGAATGGCATCTTAGCTACAAGAGTTAGCCTGTACTGTTTGTAAAGAAATAACGAAAAAAATCACACCTCACTCTTTGCATCATGAGTTTTATACTCCTAAAGCTTAGCTTTACTGGATGAAATGAAATGGATTACTTTGAACTGTACTGCACTCTTGAAGTGAGCTTTTTGAATGTTTATTTAAAATGCATGGGCGCAAGTAACATGCTAGCGCATTATTAAAGCCACCATGAGATCTGGGAAAGAGCAAGCTTTGAAAGGCAAACTGGCCTCTTCTCTTGGTTTCAGGTGGACACGTGTCTTCCGTGTCTTACAGGTACTCCACAAGCAAAATTTATTGTTTCAAGCAAAGTCTTGTATATTCTAAGCTTTGATTTAAATGCACCTATAAAATACCACTGTCACAAATTTCTACTTCAAGTTCCTCTTTAATTTCACATTAAAAGGAAATAAAAACCATGGGAGAAAGAGCTGCATGTTGGTGCCACAAAGCCCCATGCACTCCTACAAATGTCTTAAGGATCGCAAATGCAATACAAGAACGGCAGCGCATAATCCAGAATTGGAAACAAGCAGAGAAAGTGAAATGATAAAAGTATTTTTATTCTGCACTTCTTTTTTCGGTCTGGTTAAACAATTATGCAGTCACTTCAATATCATCAAAATGCTTTCTTGAATGAATTTACTCTAACATAACGTTCATGCATCAAGAAAACGTAGCTTTCGTGTGGTGGAAACAACCAGCCAACTGCTATTTAAAAGCATCTACTTCCAGGTGGGTTGAATGCATTCAATTCAACCATCCATTTCTATTGATTCAGAAGACACATTTCCAATTAGATACAGTTATTTGCAATGCCAGCACTGGCAGATTAGCAGCTAAAGATCTTAAGGTGGAGAGGAAGCTCATTTAATTAAGATCTCTCTGAGAGATTAACAGAGAAGTTTTTTATTTATAATAAGAGCCTATGGATGTACAGTGTTCAAGAAGTGACTAGGTTCTCTGAAGAAGCAGTAAAAGTTTGTAAGAAAAAAATCAGTGAGCATGCAAGGATACAGTCAGCTGACTCAAAGTCCAATTTTGCTCAGTGCACTATCAAATACCGAGTGGGGTTTAGACTCGGGATACTGATATAAGGTTCTTACTGTTTCTCTCCATACCAAGTTCCAGACATCAGTGTCAAGGTTGCCTTGGTGATTTGTTTCCTGGGCTAGGAGTCTCTGAAATCTGCCAGCAACAGATTTCTCTAAAAGCTACAGGGAAGGAGGGAGGAAAAGGGTATATCTAGGTAATCAATTCAAATCTGCCAGGGTTATCTTTTAACTGTAAAATCTCCTTAGAGAAAGCTGTTATTATTGTTTCACTCTTTCCATAAACTATGAATTTAAAAGTGTGATTATGCCAAAATTTTGTAGCTGTTTGCTACAAAAGGAATGAACTAACTGAATACTGAGTCTCTCAGGTTTTTTTAATGTCTCTTTTCAAAGTATGTCTTATGTACATGCATGGCTCAGCCTAATTTTTAGTATTAAATACTCCTAGGAAAAGGGTCTTTCCAAGGTGCCTTCTATGAGTTATTTCAGGCCTCTCCTCTCAAGGATATCCACTTTTTCTCTATTTCACCTTAAGGTATTCCAACCTGACTGCTGGGGATAGGCAGTAGGAAGATGAAAATGGGGGCTACAAAAGAGGATCTCGTAGGTTAAAAATACCTTTTCAGAGCTTCAAGACCAACTCACCACCAGAAGATCTGTCTTAATCACCCAACTTATGAAACAGGTCATGATTTACAGGTGTTGGCCTGCTTAATGTTATTTCACCTGCAGAAAATATCCAGAGGGATGAAATAAGGACAAGCAGTGACCTCATCACACCTGTCTACATGCTCTGATCTCATAGCTACTGCTATGCATTGGAAACTTTCATCTGGCCCCACTTGCTACAGCAAGCACTGGTCTTCCACTGATCTGCCTTAGCAGTCCACCTCCCACTGCCTGCTGCCCACTCACTCCACATGACTCCAAGACTATTCACCAAATAAAGCCCTGACAACTTGACTCAACAGTGCCAATCTTAACATGTTTTATCAGTCCAGCAAAACTAACTTGTCTTAGCAGAAAACTGTTAGCATTTCTTCTTCAATGCTCCTCCTGCCAATGGGAATAAAAAATACTCCCTAATCCACCCTCATTTCATTAGTCAGCACTGTGGTTTGAAGAATTTTGCTTTCAGCAGAAGGTATGGGGGGGAATATGAGGGTTGCCTTAAAAAGAGTCTTTTATGCACAGGTTGTACCAAACTGCTGCATTACAGTTTGGGTCTATTATTTGGCTCAGATCCCAGTGGTATGTATCCCTTTGGTGATATGTTCCTTCACTTGTTTTCGTCCAGAACTGACTTTAAGAAACTTTTCTTTTTTCCTTTTTTTTTTTTTTTTTAAATGAAATGAGGCATTCCACTCTTCTCATTCATTCCTAAGGTAGACATTGCTTTAAGTAGCTGAAACCACCACATCCAATTAGTTTGCTTCTTACTGATATGGCTGGACTTTCCTTTGGGTCAGACATTAACAATACAATCTCTCGTGGTCCTTTCCAAATCTATCTGTTTTTACACAAAGAATACATTGTGCTACTGGAGCATCAGAAAAGCATAGGCATGTGGATTTATGCTTCAAACCTGAAAAGTATTGGTGGGCTTGAGAGCTTCTCTGTCCTTTTTCTAACTGCATAAAATTGTCTACTAAAAGACATATCCTCTCCCTGCAATCTTTATCATGATAAACCTTGAATTTAGACAGTCTCAAAGAATCAGGTTTTTTTCTAGCAAAAATATTACTGTTTTTTCTGGGATTTCACATGAGCAGGGGTGAGGATCAAATATCACCAGAAATAAAACTGGCTGATGAAAACTCCGTCCTTTTCTTCTTGGACACCTTCCTGGCTTCTGATTTAAAGCATAGTGTCGCTGATCACTCCAGGCTTTCCTGAAGCTCTCACTGCAAGTGTTGAACTACCCTGGTCTAATGTAGTTAATGAAATACTAATGGATGGAAGTCAAAGCATCCTTCAAAGATACAGATGTGGAAATTGCTGTTTGTGTATTACTGCTTTGTATAATGACATATATCAATAGTACACAGATATATCCCTATAATAATGTAAGTAAAGCTTAAGTGTGGTCATGTGACAGTAAAATTCAATAGGTTGTTAAGAGTTCAATCCCACATACTGACCATAGTCATTCTAAGGAATAAAGCAGGATTGATGGCTGGGAGATTATTTTTCTTTCCTGTATGAGCCTTATCTAGCTACTGAGTAGCAGCAATCTATAAGGGGCTTAATCCATCTTTCAGAAACTGATCTATAGTGGACCTATTAATTAATTAAATTTACCTCAAAGAATTAAACGAATCTGTGAAATAGCTGTATGGAAATGATGGCATTTTCTGTCACAGAGCTATTCTTGAAATTCAGTCTCTTTTTTTTATGTCTAGAAGCACCTTCTTAACACAAAACCCTGAAGACTTATATAGAAATTACTTTCAGATCTATGACACTCAATTAATATTGTAGGGTTTCTCTCAGGTTTCCTATACAAAACTATAGCAAGGATATGGCTGTGTATTCTTTAGGGTAAGTTAAATTCTTATGAGACAGGACTCTAAAAAATGTCTTAGGACTCCAGAAAATGAGTAGAATGGATTACAATTAGCAGGAAACATCACTGCTTGAAGAATCATACTCATACTAACCTCTTGGGAGGATGTCAGGGGCTCTCAGCCTATTGCTTAAGAATATATATTTATTATATGTATCAAACATGAGCAGGAAAGTAGGGGTGGATTCCCATAGATGTCAGTTGATTGTTTTCAAAAGCTATTGTAGCTCAGAGTAAGCAATAGCCTCCTGGTCATTGTCTATTGGCAAGGAGATGCAAGAGATTAGTGCAAGAATGAGAGACATTAGTCTCTGTCCCACAGAGGTGCAATAAATTAAAAATGACAACTTAATAAATTATTCCATTACTTTACCTCCCGAAATATATTCTTCTTTCCACATGTTAACTTCCAACATGTCTTATATTTTGTTTTACACTTATGAGCAGGGTAAAAATGAGAACAAGAATTATTTAACTTTTTTTATTGGCTAAAATGGAAACCCGTGTCTTTAGGTACAAAAGGGGATGTTCACAGACCTTACATCACTTTAATTCAGTTTAGAATATTCAGGACATGACTGAAAGAAATGGACTTATGCTACTTATCATACAGGTGAGAGTGCCTCCTGTAATAATAGAAAGTAAATTCCAATATTAATATCTTGGTGACAATGAGAGCTGAAGAGTTCATTACAAGACTGGTGTGAAAGTAAATTCCTCTAGCCTATCTGCAAAGGGGACTTTGGGATATCTACCTCATGCATAATGCATTGGGAAGCAAACAAGGTCACATCCATGAAGGAACATGGTCAATAGAGATGCTGTTGGATGAAATAAAGTATCACCCAATGAACAGCTATCAGTTATGACAATACTGTCAAGATCTTTATTGCTACTGACATCTCTTTAGCAAATCCATTAGCCCCTCTAGCATAAGTCACAGCAGTAGCTAAAGGGAATTATTTTCAATGCAGAAGTCTACTTACCAAATGTTTACAGAAGTCAGCTACTCTAAATCCACTCCCCATGAGCCACCAAACTTTAGACTTTTTCTCTGCTGTTCTTTTCCTAGGCTTCTTTCAGGTCTCCATGCCCATGGACCAGGACCAGGAAGCCCAAGAAGACTGTGGGCTGTGAGAGGAGGCTGAATCTTCTCCTACTTTCTGGCTCTGCCTGGATTTGCCTGGGAAGCAAACTTGTGAAGACCAATGCAATAGCTTCAGATTATCAACTTGCCTCAGTGAGTACTGATGTGATTCGTAGCACTTGTGACTTTAACATAAAAACCCCCACAAAATCCTTTCTTTTATTCAAAGTATATCACCACTTTTCACATCTCATGAGAAATAAAGCAAGTAATAAATAATAATAAGCAAGTAAACTTTAATAATCTGAAACGTATACAGACAAAAAGAATGGAAATCTGTGGAAATCTCCTTGGACTGTCAGCTGATGATACAAGTATCATCCTTTAGTGATTCTCAGTCCCAAACTGAAAATATTCTTGGCTTATTCCTGTTGTGAAGAACAGCCCAGGTCAAAGCAGGACTAATTGCAAACTGAACTGTTTCCTTTGCAGAAAAATCATCCAAGTTGAGCCTACAAGAAACTGCAGATAAAAAATAAAATACTTCCAGTAAATTCTGTATTACAATTCTTTCTCTCATTAGTTATTTCCTCGTGGACTCATTCAAAATCCAGACAAGCCTCATCTGCAAATTACCTAGGGTTTGGGTTGGGGTTTTTTCATTTCCTTATATTATTATGGAAGGAACTTCTCTGTCTTGTGGTCTAAAATCTTTTAGCTTCCAACCTCTGCCTATTCAGTCAGTTCATATCCATCTGTTCCTTAGTCTTTCAATGTCAAATGTTCAGGTTTTGTGCTTCAGTTCGTAGCCGGGTTTTCTCCTTCCTTCCCTTCCCTTCCCTTCCCTTCCCTTCCCTTCCCTTCCCCTTCCCTTCCCTTCCCTTCCTTCCTCCCTTCCCTTCCCTTCCCTTCCCTTCCCTTCCCTTCCCCTTCCCTTCCCTTCCCTTCCCTTCCCTTCCCTTCCCTTCCCTTCCTGTCTTATAAATTATTTACTGAGCAGCAGGGAATATTAATCATTATTATTATTATTATTGTTGTTATTATTATTATCTGCCCTTGGATTAAGCACCTCTGAGCCAACTGAGAATAACCTTTGCCCACCCATGACTTGGAAGTACAACATAAGGGCATTTTATGACAATGCTGTCAGTCAGCTTGGCATTGAAATAAGTGCTATTTTCATCATACCTCTTCCCAATGCCCATTTCCCTCTTCCAGAAGATGAGTTCATTGTCCTGAAAGCATGGTTTGACTACTTCCAGGCCAAGGTAGTAGTCAGTTCAAAAATCTTGGGACTGCTATTGTCAACATGGTCTGAGTTCCACTCCAGTTTTCTTGTGATTACTTCAATTTTTCCGTTCATTCTCACTGCTCTATCTCCAAAGGTCACTGGCTTTGTATCCCTGCTCACCACTGTGTCCTATTGTCAAGAGTAAACCAACAAAAGCCTTAAATAATTTCCATCTGTTCATATTCCATTATTTCTCCTTTTGTTCTCCCTTTCTGAATGATCTCCTTTTTCTTGTTTTAATATTATAAACTAAACCTAACTTGTCCCTACCATGGCAAACTCTTGCTGCATCAACATGCTACACAATTCCAGTTTTCCTTGGTATAAGGGACTGCAGAATGGCACTGTCCTCTCTTTCTTCTCTCTCAGTCTTTCTCAATCACCCTGAACAGTTGCCTCATCGCTGCCACCACCACTCAACAAAGTGAATTCCATGAATTCCATGTGTCAGGAACATTCTGGAAGAATGCAGCCCAAGTCCTCTGTGCCTGTACCCAGGCACAGGGACAAAATGTGAGGTTGCTTGGACCCTCTCGAATTTTCAAGGACTATCTGGAGGTAGTACCTGGTATGCATCCCACCACCAGATGGAAGGTGTGGCTATGCCAAGGACTTATTGACTATGCAATGAGACAAAACTATAAAAAGGCAAGACCAGCAATACCGGGTGGGGGATAATGTTACCCCCATCAGACCCGTAGATCTGCAGTGGTACCTATTGCAATTTCTCCCTCTCTCTCTCTCTCTCTCTCTTTTCCACTCTTTTCTCTTTTTCCCCCCTTCTTTTCCATGCTTGATGTGTGCCAAATAAACTGACTGACTTGACACTTGACTCCATTTTGAGTCTTAATTCTGTTCCTGAGAATTTCAGAGACCTGGTCACAATAAAACACCTATTTGGACCTCATGCAGGAGTGAAACCCAACCACCCCCAACCACCCCGAACAATCTGAGATCTGTTGGAACACAAAGGGGTTTAACCTCTGCCAAATTGATCTATCTGGTTGTGGATTGTGACATTTGGCCATGTACAGGCTTACCTGCAAATTGTTCAGGGATCCTGATAAGCCAGTGATTCAGATCAAATATTTCGCAAAGCTTGCCTCATCATAGTATTTAGAGTGCATTTGGAGGAAGAATTTGGGATCTATCAGGGTCAGGATTTGGGATCTATCAGAAGCATATACTCTGACCAAAGAACTTGGATGTACTCCCAGGCAACTAATATAGTCATAGCCTGAGCTGGTCTAGCTTTTTTCACTCATTTCAAGCTCACTGCTTCTTCTTAATGTCTCTCTTGGGAAGAACGTGATGATTACTAATGCAAGAAAGCCTGAAGCTTGCTTGTCATGCACATTCCTGACAGATTTTAGTAACTTTGATCTGCATAAATCCTAAGTCACTTCAGCAAGTTCCTGATTTCTTAGGTCATTTCCTAATCAGTATTTCTGGTTTACCAAAGTTTGCTCTCTTTAGAAAAGTTATTGTCACTTTATTCTCCATGACCTTTTATGACATCCTCATGTCTCTTGAAAACCACATCTAAAATAACACTGCTCAGCTCTTCCAGTGATCACTTGGTGAATAAATGTATTAGATATCATACTCAACAATGTGATTCTCCCTCCAGTTTGGAGTAGTAATTGGCTACATGTACATGTCTGTCTAGGGAGCAAAGGTCTTTTGTGCTACTGCTAGTTCCAGTACAGGTGTTTGCCTATAAATACAGAGGCTCTGTCTTTGCTTCCATTGCAAAAATCCAGTGTGGGTGTGTAAAAGTGTTGCTATTCTGAGTGAATGTTCCAAGTGGATTCTAGATTATGATGCAGCAACCCCAGCTGACTATGACTATGACTAATATGAGCTGGCCTCACTAATCAATGATAGCCTGTCTGGCAGTCAGTTATCCTTGTGGGGAAAGACCGAGTTAATCCTAACAAGAGTGATCTTTATTCAAAACTTGACCAAAAAAAAAAATAATCTCAGAAGTCTCCTGTGAAAAAAAGGATGGGCTTCTATTTAAAAAGATAAATCAAACAAAACCTTTTTCTGAGCTTTTTATTCTTCCAGTTGGAGAAATATCTTGTTTAACCCAGCTGTTACCTATGGCCCGGCTGACTGATGTACCCTTCTGCCCATTTGCTTCTTTTTCAAAGCACAGTATCTTTCTCATACTTCATATTATGACTATGCTTGCACTGGGCCACAACTAAGTAGATTATCCTCCACTATTAGTCCAGATCCTTGATAAGAATACTCTTGTCTCTGTTGCCCTTACAGCTGAGGTAGACTGCAGATTCACCCATTCAGGAGTTATGCCTGTCTGAGGAGGTGTCCCAGGACACGGAGCCACAGAGGACAAGTTTCACATGCATCACTTCCTCCACAGGCCTTTGGTGTACTTCCTGTTTGGAAGGGAACAAAATAGGCAGTTCTTAGCATCTTACCTGCACACCCTCATCACTGAGACAATGTTTCTTACAAAAGAAGTTACTCTAGCCAAGGGAATAGATCAGGGACCCTTATTGTAACCTGGTCAGGTTGAGCATTTTGCTGTTGGCCCCATGAGATGAGTCTGTTCTCTGAAGAAAGGACAAGTGAGATGAAGGCAAAGACACCACGGTGTTTCTGGAACATATACTGCTTTGCACTTACATACAGATGCATTTCACATGTTCCTACCTGAAGAAATCCCTCAAATCTGCCTAAGGTTAGATTAAGGTTAGATGCTCCCAGTGGAGCATCCACAGCAGTCACCAGCAGCTTGTGAAATGTGCAGCTAGCCATGGTGATGATGTTGCTCTTTACTCTGCCAATGAACTGATCTCATCAACAGTGACTTGAGCTACCCAAAAACATAGCTGATGAACTCCTGTCAGGGATCCACAGATCAGACACCGTCTATTACTGCATAGAGAATAAATGCTGCCATTAAGCTTAGAGTATCATCACACCCTCTGCTTAAATCTTCTGTACAAGAATTGGGTGGTATTTTATAGTAATAGGAGGACTCCAGATTTGTGACATAAGCTTCCCACTGCTTTTAGCAAGTATTTGACCCTTCACAATTTTAGTAGTTGTGGCCTTCCCTTCCTTTTCCCTGACAGCACAGTCAGACTACTTCTCCTACAAATATCCTAGGAAACCTGAGAAGGATGGTCTTCCTAAATGATGTCCAGGGCATTGTGGAACATGTTCAGACAGACATGGCACGTGGTAATGAGACATGGCAATGAGACACACAGTGGACTCACCAAAGCTAAATCACAGTGTAGATGCTAGAAATAATTGAGTCTGGTCAGCCTCTTGAGAAGCTTATTCACCCAACACTGGACCAGTTAAAGGCCCAGTAATTAGCATATTGCTGCTCCACAGTCAATGACAGCTCATTGCAGTGGTCCTACTCATCCAGATCCTCACAGCTTGCTGCACAGCAACCTGTATCTGTAACACAGCATGGCTCTGGATGGGGTTGCTGATACTGTGTATTTAAGATCAGCATGATGTAATGCTTCTGCAAAAATCTATATCCCTGTGGCATTTGCACTTCCCCATAAAAGATGTTCATCTAAGGACTGTGACATCTCAGATAAGGTAGTCACTCATCCAGTCCTGCTTCTTCTTTCTGCTTACAGTTCTAAGACTTTCCATGTCTATCTTGCAAGCTTTATGTCAAACAAATGGCAACAACCTGCCATGGTGAAACCAGCAGAAAGGCAGCAGAAGGCTGTGGTTCCTTAAGTGTATGAAAGGTGCTCAAGAGCTTATGGGATACATGGTGTAAGCAACTCATTGCATCCAAGTTACAGAATAGCTTGCTTGAATTCTCACTAATTTGTTATGCTCAAAGTCTTTTTATGAACACATCATACAGGCAAATCCAAGAATTTATTGTTATTCTGATTAGTCTTAAAGTCTAGTCAAAGAATTGTGAGTCCAGTTACAATTTTACAAACAATAATGGTTCAAATTATATAGCATTGAAAGATATATACACAAAATTTCTAACATCTACTCCTCTCTGGTACACACCCTCCCACTGCCCCCAAGAGTCCTGAGGTTTCTGGCTTCTGGGGATGCACAAGCAAGTCCTTCTCCATCTGGAGTGCAACATGGATCATTTCTTCCTTCTCAACCTTGGATTTGTCTAGGGTCATTTCTGTATATTTTCCAATAACATTTCATCCCTTCTTTTTCTTCATTGTTCTGCAAGCCTAGGTTACGTCTGAATTTACACGTCAGAAGTTACTTCTAAAACCCTTTTACCCAGGTTTGAATGCCACACTCCACTCATGACTAGTAATTGACCACTGGTGAGCTACTTATAGCACTGGGACCACATCTTTTGCCTATGCATTCAAAGCCTCTGCTATCACAGAATGATAGAATGATAGAATGCTTTATGCCTGTAGTCCTTCAAGCTGTATTTTTGTCTAAGATCATATGTAATTCTACATGAAAGAATTATTTGCTTTTACTATTAATAGATGGCATTATAAATATATATATACACACATAGCATTGTTCTGCCAGAGCAGAGAGCTGTACCACACTAAGCAAACGCCAAAGCAAAATTGGCTATTTAAATAATCCAGGGAGGCCAAGTCCAGACAAAGCCTGAGGAGTCACAGGGCCCATGTTGTCAGTTAGCAGGAAGCCTGTGACCTGTTTCAGGCAATGGGATGCCATATTTACTGGCTTGATATGCTGTGACAGACTTTCCCAGGGTATCTCTAGAACAGCAGCTGTAAAGCATGGTCCTGTAATGCAGATGAGAAATGAGTGCTCTAGCAATGGGAGACCTGCCTAACAAAATCTGCGTAGGCTTTTAGTTCAAAGGACTAGGTACTAATACACAGCTTAAGATATGGTTCAGTTCCAAGCTCAGTCACAGCTTCTTGTGAATTTTCTAAGCTAGTGCTTAATATGGGCATTGTCTCAGTCACTCATTGGTGAAAGAGAGGAGTGGGGAGCAGTGATTGTCTCAATTACTAACAGTGAGAAACTAAGGTAGCAGGCAGAAGGGTATGAATTCTTACTGAGTTAAATATATTTGTGTGAAATGCTTGCATCTCACAGCCTACATAGGAAGGAAATACTTATGGCCTCACCTGACAATTTTATTTTTAATAGTTATTTCTCATTCTTACTTAGGAGTTGAACAGATTTGCTACCACTGTCAACTGCCTCCAACTGGCATAAAACTAAGTGGTGGTTTGATGATGATGTTTACACATCATTTGGACAGGACTTCATACTGGTGAACTATTTTTCCCAGCTCCATCTCCACTCACCATGCAAAAGACAAGGATGGCATCAACCCATCTGGCTGGAGGGACAAAATTGGGTGACAAGCTCAGGTCTAGCTGATCAAACATCTTAAAGGTGACAGAGATGTCATCACTCATGCTGCAGATGAGGAAATGATGTCCTGGGAACATTGTTTGTGTTTCCTTAATGTAGAAGGATGCTTTTAATTTATATTCAGCATTCACTGAATTATCAGCCTGTATTTATGTATCCCAGCCTGTCTCTCTAGAGAGAGTCTTCAGTATCAAAGTTAAAAAATGCCTTGAACTATGGACTATTTATTTTTAATTTATATGTCTGTATGAACATTTTAATGCTATTTAGGTGAGAGATGGAATGGAGGCTCGGTAATTAATAGGCACTGCTCTAGATAGCTTGTCCTATTATCTTTGGGTTTTGGGGTCTCATTCTGCTTCTGCTTGTTGAGTTTAATAATTTATTTCAAAACTAGAGGTCTCCAGTCCATATTTTGTCTACTCTGTTAAAATACATGCCAAAGTCACAATTTGTTCTGGTAAAAATAATTGTTGCCTAGAGTAAGTGACAAGAAATCAAGACAAATAAGTGATAAATATGGATGGCTCTATTGGCAGTCTCACTGGAAAGTGGTTAAGGAGTGAGATGCTGGATGTCATTACTGGAGCATGAAAAACCTCAGTGCAGGCAATTTGAGAATACAATCATGTCTCAGCAAGAGGTAAGAGTGCATAAGCTTTCTTTGCAGAGAAAGAAAACAACAAAGCATAGAGCTTGATCTCCACTCAGCAGCCATCTTTGGACTTTCTTAAAAGAAAATGAAACAGACAGCCCAGTTGCACTGATACATATCTGGCTCCTGTCATAACAGCCATGAAGGAAATCCATCTAAGAAGAATGCCAGTCCACTGCACTGATGCATTGTTGAGGATGAGGCAGGGAGAGACAGGGAACGGGGTGGAGTTCAAGCTTGAATGCTTTGCAGTGTCCTCTTCAATGAGTTTTCTAGTGCAGTAACTGAACGACCTGGAGCAATGTATCTGTGGGAACACACATCTTCTACGTTCTGTTTGCTACACAGTGAGTGCTCATTTACTGCATTGCAATACATTTCAAAACACTGCATCTTAATTTTGCTATTGGCTCTGTGCTGAACTGAGTCTTCAGATCTAAGACACCGTAATACAGAGGGAAATTTCAGTGCTGTGAAGAAATTCCTGTCTTCTTCTACCTATGTGCTTCCTTCAAAACTAAACCAAATCCCTCAACTTCTGAAGGCAAATTACCTCCGATTCAGGCATGTCATTATCTCTCCATCTCTTGCCAGTAAGTTAGGGATTTTTTTCCAGAACATGTAACACACTGGCTCTTAAAAAATGTAGGGTATTTACTACTAACTCTAGTGTAGGTGTTAGGCCAATAATCAAACTCTTTCAAAAATATCACTGGTATTTTCTTCTTTACTATTCTGAATTTTGCATTTCCCCATCATGATCACTTCATCCAAATTTCCTACTGACAGTTATTCTAATCTCTGAATCCCTGATGTACCCATAAGCAGGAGATACATCACGACATATCAAAACTACTGCTCATCTTTGTTAAAAGAAAAATGAGAACTGGTGAAATCAAAAGTAAACACCCACCTACGAATCATGGTGACTCTCAGTTACTCTGTAGCTTCTAAACAGAGCTATGCAGCATGGTACTGGGGAGCTGATGGGGGTTGGACTCTATGATCTCTTGAGGTCCCTTCCAAACCCTACAATTCTGTGAATGCTGTATTGGTAGTTCTTTGGCATTGTATCATTTTACTCTTGCTTCCTTAAAAATGTGGAGATGGCAAAAATGCATTTTCAAAACATTTCTTGATATTAATTTTGCAACAGTTCCTCTAGGGAAATTAAAAAAAAGAAAAGATCTTGGCATTTTTATTTTCAAAAGTTTTCAGATTTCAGAATTCTAAAAAATAATTTTTAATCCTATGATATACAGCTACTTTGACTTATATATTTTTAATGTCATTTTGTGATGTCATTGATTTTGCATTTTTCATAATGCTTTTTTCATTACACACTGCAAACTCTGACCTGGAGAACATGATAACTAAAAAAGCCCAAAACAAACAAGCAGCACCTAAGTCTGACACTCTATGTGGGATTAATCTCAGGTGTTAGATGGCCAGAACAGATTAAATGACCCATCATAGTCCAGTCAGACAAACTAGGCACAATTAATCTAGTTTGTCTTAGACCTCAACCTTAGGATAAGAAGAAATGAACTCCAGGAGGACTTCATTCAGTCAATGATACAAGCATCCCTTGTCACCCAAGGTAAGCAAGGGTATCTAAGACATCTACATGGAGATCTGTTTCCCACTGGAGTGGCAGGTCAAGTGACTCAGTCTGGTCATCTCAGATAGCATTGGACTACTGAAGTGAATCCAAGGTGTCTGATAATTTTGTTGAGTAGAAAAGATTTTAAAAAATAATTTAGGTATTATAGACACCCAGAGTGGATTCAGATGACTAAATTTAGGTGTCTTGTGCCATGTGAGACATCTTAAGGATCCCACTTGATGTTCAGTTGTCCTTCCACTGTGAGCTGAACTACCTGTGGGTCTTTTGTTATATCTACCTGCCCCTTGAGGATATCTTAAATATGCCAGAACAGCTTATGTGGCATGAGGTGCCTAAAGTTAGGCATCAGGATCCTGCCCTTTGGCGAGATTCATTTCCAGATTAAGACACCTAAATTTAAGTTTCTACATGTGCACCGAATGTCCAGGATTCTAAAGGATTCAATGCAGTCAATAGAATCTCGAGAGCAATCCCACTGGCTCAATGTAGCAGCTGTTAACACTAGGGATGGCCCAGGGCCTCCCAGCTGGCCTGGGCTGCTGCTTCACAACAACCCAGCTCTCCCCTAGGTGTTGTGACCTCACTGTCTGCCTCATGCAGGTTGCTCAGATAGCCCAGAGGAATTCAGATGGCACGAGACACCTCTGTGTGGGGCAGTGCCTGGAGCTCTGCAGTGTAAATTCTGACACTGACAACACTATATGTAGGTGTTGTCATGTAGAATTGACACCCACCCCTATAGCTGGAGGTGTAAAAGCCATACCTTGGTCAAGCTTCTCATTACTTAGCAGGTAAGATCTTTAGATGTAGGAAAGAAAAAGAAGAAAATAAAATATAAAGAAAAAAGAAAGGGGGATCTTAATCACATCTCTCCTTAATAGTTAGAAAATAAGAAAAAAAAATCCTGTAACTTTAATGTAGGGGCAGTATAATAAAGATACTGAATAAAGCAAAACCAGAAAAAATTCAAAATGTCATTTTTCTCTGTGAGAAAACTTGAAAATTATTTCTTTTCATTTTGTACTGGGAAATTTTGAAACTTGATTTCAGCTCAGCATCTGAAAGTCTGTTGGTTTCAGACTGGTCTGGTCTGGAGATCCTGCCCTCTACCTTCCTATCTCCACACCCGCTCTGAGAGCAACCATAACACACAGCACATAATGACGTCATTCCTAACCTGTTTCACTGGAGACACCTTCATAAAAATCTGGACTATTTAATTTTGAAAAGTGATTTATCAACAGTTTCTACACAGCCAGAGGCACCAGATCTTGCTTAGATGTTGCTAAATCAAGCAGGCTCTGGGCTTATACACTGTGATCTTGGAGATATACTTGTCCTTCAAATGTATTTATTTATTTTTCCAAAGACTGCACTCCTCCTCATTCTTTTTCAAATAACAGCTCCTAATAAACAGCCTGGCTGACTTCCTGCATAACTTTTTTTTTAAAGTATGGTCTGCTAGAAAAATATGGGTGTGACATTTTGGACAGATTGGTTGAGTTTGGGGAAAACTATCAAAGGAGAAAATCGATCTTAGTTACACAGATGTTACTATGGAGAAACTCCATAGTCACAATGGAGTTACTCTGCAATAGGCACAAGAAATGGTGGTTTGAAATCCTGAAAGAACTGCTGAAGAAGGAGAAACTAATGAAATGTGGATTTGGAACATTTACTCATTCTAAACCTGCTGGCAAGAAAAAGAGAAGAAAGAACCTGCTTGTTATGCAACCAGTTGGAAACATCGCTTTCCCACAAGGGAAAGCCTCTACAGATCAGGCAATGTATATTCACAGAACCATGGTTACCCAGGAAAAATACAAGCAGTTTTTTCATCTTATATATGTCATAACTGGAGCTCTGAGGAAACTTAGGTATAGAATGAGAAATAAACCTATGCAAAATTAATGGAAAAATGAAGATTTGTTAAATCCCATTAACCTGCTCACTGCCAATATGTGGCTCATACCAATGACTTTCTGATGACTTTGGCTTCCAGTCTGGAAAATAACAGTTCAAAGAACTTTGATTATCTGCACATTATTCCACAAGGTAGAAAGAAAAGAAGAAAACCTAATTTACCTTTTTACTTTCTTAATGCATAATCTGTTTTTCCCATTTCTTAGACCCATATGCCTTCTTTAGGCTTCTACTGCCTTTAAGCAGTTGCCATTTATTACCCCTCTTTCCCTCTCTTCCCTGATTTTTCATTGCTTCATTAAAGGATATGCTTCACATGTTCCTATAACCTCCAGTCTCACAACCTGTGTTCCTGCTTCTTAAAAGTTGTTGGCATACATCCTCTCTTAGAATGCATGAGGTGGGTAGGATAACTCCAAAACATTGCACAAGAGCACAAAGCCAGTTGTATCCCATGCTGAGTACAAAGCGCTGGCATACATAGCATTAATTTACACTGGCCTTTTCAACTGAGGTCTCACATTTCAAATGCATGCATGCTGTTTTCTGTCATCTTTCTGCACCTTTCAGCATTGTTGCCTCTTAGCTTTTTCTATCTCCATCCTGAACTTGTGTTAGATTAGTAAGGGTAGTCTTCAACTGAATCTGGCCTTGAAATCTCTCTAAATGCCTTTTGTTCTATCTCAGTACTTTATGGTAGTAAGCTAATACTTTATTTGGTTACAGTAGTACAAATCTCCATGTAGTATGACCTGCTTGCTTTCAATAATGAGCTGTCATTAATAAGGTGCTCATTTTAAGAGGAACTTGTCTAACATCAGTACTGTGCAAGTGTTCCTAAAACTCATTCTGGCACTTAAAACTTCTTTCCAAGTTTTAAAATCCAGTTGGCATCTTCTATTCAGAGCCAATTTAAACTTTTTTCCCAGGTAATACCTCGTGAAATGGGAATGTTTAATACTAAAGCAAATTTACAAATATCTGTTTTATTGCTTCTGTTGATTTTAACACTTCTCACCAAACAGGTTTTCTGGCCAGTGTATTTTCTTCAGCAGTTCATGTATTTTCTAGCCTGGGGATCACTGGAGCCATATTTTGATCCATCCGCTGACTTTGAAAAATGTTTCATTCCACAATTTGCTGAATGAAAAGCAAGAAGATGAATTAGAAAATGGATCTACTCATGAAATAAAAATGGAAGAATCCAGCCCTTTCTTACATATTTTCCCCTTCCTTTAATTCCTAAGAAATTCTTTTTCACAGAGTTTTCCTGAAGGGTATTCCTTCCTTGTCTGAAGGTCACTGCAGTATTTACTTTCATCCAGCTATTGAGCAAAATATTTCTATCTTAGCTTTATCGTAGCCTTTTATACCTCCCAACTTATATCAGCTTTTTAGTTTACCTGAGACAAATTGTGAATCTACTTATGTCAAAGTGAAATATACCACTCTTAGACTGGAAAAAGAGTGCTCGTTTTTTTTTGCTTTAGTTTCTGTAAATTGGTTTTATGTTGTTAGTGGAAGTGAATAGACATTACTTAGTTGAGAGCACCCGGAGCCAGTTACAATGGCTCAGCTGGCACGCAGTGACTTGCTTACCTGCAGTAATTCAATCATGCTCAATTATGGGGCCACATCATCAATTTTATTACTGTAATTTTCAAGTGTAGGTGAAGTCTATAGCTTATATAATTCGGGGGGGGGGGTGGTGTGTGATTGGCTCAAGATATGATCGAGAACAGCTGGATTGTATACATGCATATTTTCCAAGGTATTTGAGTAGTTTTTCTCTGTTCCTAATATTTCAACCTTTTTGATGTATATTCTTACTGATGACAGGCTTGATACAACTGTAAGTTATCTCGGTCACTTTTGAGACATTATTAATTTCATGTCTTCCTTATTTATGAGTAGACTTGCTTTCTTCTCTCTGGTAAGCTTCCAAAAGCTCTTGTATTGTTTTCATATCTCTGGCACATATTAACTCATTTTGCTCCTTTGCTCCCCAATATGAACTTTCACCACAAACCTGTAAAATTTAGCAGCAGTCCACTGAAACTTTCATAATATTTTCAGGAGAAGCAAGATCCTGTTCTCAGTGACTCAGCTCCCATAGGATGTCATGTTATCAAAACACAAACAACAGCTATGAATAACAGTAAAAATCCAGTTTCTTCCCTGAAGTCAGGAGAGTTACAAATGATGGTCTGCTAAGTTCTGGTGAAGCCTTTCATTTCCCCCTCTTTGCTTTGAAAAAGGAAGCAATGGTGTTGATTTGTTCATAGAATCACAGAATCATGTAATATCTCAACTTAGAAGGGACCCACATGAGTTGAGTCCAGCTCATTGCTCCTCACAGGACTAAGCTTCTCCTGTATTTGTTTCGGAAGTGCTCAAATCCCAGTCTTAAAAGAAAGCCTCAAGATGGAATTTTTACCTATAGAACAAGATGAAATTAGTTCTTTTTTTACCTGAAATGGTGGTTCCTGCAAAGCTGTGCTTATTTTTTAAAGGGTTATGAGTTCTCAGACTCCTCTCTTTATGTGTGTTGTGATGATCATCTTCTTACGTGATAACTATCTTCTTATGTGACCCAGTCCAGATGTTCAAGGGTTTCAGTGGATCTTGGTGTCCATGTTGGCCATCTAGAAGCAGTGGCTCTAAAATTTCTCTCAGGCTTCCTCTGGAAATTTTAGGGACAGCCCCATCCCATGGATAGTACATTTAGGTATTTCTAGATTTCTCTTGAGAGAGTAATGTGTCTGTCCTACATCATTTTTCGCTGCCAGGAGAGAGACAGGTTTTCTCTGCCAACCCTAACATTGTTAAAAATATCAGGAAGGAGCTGGAAGGTTCAGAAATGGCAGGAACAAGCAGAAGCATGAGTATTTTCCAAAAGCTGCAGCCAGACTCCCTCTGTAAGCCTAGACTTTGGGTGATGGCTGCAGAAAACATTCAGCAGCATCACCACAGTGCTTTAGAGCCCTGACTTTGTGCTGACTTCTTAAACTGCATCTAGAAAGAGAAGGACAAACTGGGATGAGTTTATTCCCTGCCACCTATATCCTGTTGGTTTGAACTGTCAAGAAATCAAAAATGGTTTGGAGCTGATCTTCCATCTTGATGCTCCCTATCAATGCAAGTCCATTGATACTTATGCATGAAAGAATAGATTGAATCCTGTGCATTTAGTCTGCTTTGTGTGCTGAGAAATCTCTTTTTTTTTTTTTTTTTTTTCCAGGGTGGATGCAAAACCTTTATTTCTATTTACTTCCCCTGTACCTTGTAATTAGGGCAATCAATGTGCTTAGACAAAAAAACAAGGAGATAACTGCATTATCACTCTTTGGCTAGGGAGTTGCCATTCTGTTTCAATTTATGTATTGAAGATTATTGTAATATAATTACTGTGGGGTTTGAGTCTCAAGAGAGTTTTGCAAGTACCTTTTCAAATGAAAACTGATCAAGACTAGCAACTGGAATAAAAAGTTCAACTGTGAAGTTTTTAAGGCCTCTTAGGGATACTGAGGTGTATATAGCTATACCACCTCTGTTGTCAATTCACTGAGGGTCCAAAGACTTGCTGTATTCTTGGGTAGAAGCTACTTTAGCTGAGAACATTAGAAAGAGACTCTAGACCATAATTTTATTTTTTTAAATGGAATTTCAGTACATAATGGTGTGGTTAGACTTTTCCTTTGAATTCAAATACAAAACAGATTCTTGCCATTAGTTAAGTAATTTTACATTAACAGCTTCTTTTGTACAAAAAATGCAGACATTTTTATTAGTTACATATTTCACCTAGACAAAATGTCAGAGTGGGGTTGATAATTTCCCTGAAGTCTTTGTCTTGTTGCATTCACTTAAGGCTGCAATATTTTTCTCTTTCCCATTGTTGCTCACCATCTGATATTTGGCCTGGAAGCACTCCAAGCTTAGTGCCTCTGTTTGAACCCTGTGGAGAGATGTCTGCTGTATCATACTCTGTTGAAGCTGAGTACACAACCTTCCCAACTAATAGGACTTCTGTGTACTGGCCAGATGGTCCTGAGAATTACTCAGATGCTATGAGATTTGTCCCTTTGTCGGTTTGTACCTTCTTCTCCTACCCATGTTTGTCTTACACCAGTGATGTGCAAGCTGCATTACTAGCTGCATTCACTGAACCATAATGGCTGCCTGAGATGGTGTTTGGATACGCAGATGAGAAGCTTGATCAAAGGTCATGCTGCTTCTCTGAGCAGAGACACATCTGGGAGAAGGATTTTTCCAGGGACTTGAAATGACATGAGTAACACATCTGCTAAGACCACTTCTTCCTGGCATTTTCTGTTGTCTTGCTATGCTTTTTACCTTTTCATTTTTTTCCCTAATTGTTTCAACTGTTATCCATCTTCTCTTCCATTCCCTCCTCAGGTAGATTAGTTCAAACATGGAGAATTAAAGCCAAGCATTACTGAACTCTAATCTCAGCTTTCAAATGGTGATTTGGACAAAAATTGAATCTGGGTTACTTGCAGCAGTACATAATGCTTTGCTGGGGCTCTGTGAGCATAGTTGTACTGCCATGCAGATGAATATCTTATCCACATTAATGTGCTCTTGACTTTGTGTCTGACTGCTGGCACCCTAATCGTACACACAGCCTATGGGTTCAGGTTCCACTATGAGATTTGACAGTGGGGTTCCTGAAAAAAAAAATTAGTCCATTTTCCTTCTAATCCTCCCCACCTGAATCAACAACAACATTTCTCTGACCCTGCAGGAGAAAAACACCCCAGTGAAGAATCCACAGCAGGGAAGTACTGCAGATAGCATATGGGACATCCTTAAACTGTAAAGCTGTCCCTACATTTGCTAGCATCAGAAAATAGTATTCACATCCTCAGCTTCTACTTAGACTGTCATTTACAAAGAAAAGGTTGTGAGGGAGGAAACTAAAGGACAAACTTATCAGGACAGTGTGGTAGATGATGCTCTTTGCCTTTTTCCTTTGTAGGTTCAGATGGTCTCTCTGCTTATTCATGAGGACTCACAGTCTTGCTGGGCTCTGAAGGCCTCTAGGACTCTCCTCTGTACATTGACAGTAATAACTTCTCTGTAGCCTCAATCTGTGGAGACCATAGCAGACTTCAGTGACTCTAGTGGGTTTTGTAAGGTTAGCCTAAAAACTGGTGGTGATCCATTCAGCTACTCCCTAAGCAGATCTTGATACAGCACTGAAGGGAATAGGTAGCCTAGGAGAAACCTAGGCAGGTATGATGCATGCACAAGTCAGCAGAAAGTGTGTTGTACTCTATTTGCAGATAGGACATCAAATGCCAAAGCAGACTAGCTGTCTTAATGTTCTCTGAGTTCAGCCAGTCACAGTGCCTTATGAGGCAGAGTGTATCATTGGCAGCAGAGACAGCTGTGTCAGGGACTTCAATGTGACTCTTTCTAACCCTCAGCTGCCAGTTTCCCCCATCCTGCACTGAGTTCTCAGTGGGGTGTGAGTCAGGTTTGTCCTGGGAGCTGAAAACAACACTCTTTTTTAATCAGTTTCTTACATAAAGAGTCTGCTGGAGGAAAATTTCCAGTTATTTTCTGAGATTTGATATGTCTCTTGGCTTATTACACCTAAAACATGCCCTTTTCTTGAACTTGGATCCTATCTATCACAACAGAGATCCCTGAGTACACTCATAAACCAAAATATCCACTTGCTTTTCCTTTAAGTCTGTCAAACCTGTAAACCAACAAGCAGAAGCCCATTGCTTGTCTTTCCTACTGGCAACCTCAATGGTCGCAAATTGTTCTCCTCTTGCCTACAGCTTTTTCTACTTTTCTTCCATGTTGTCCTTTTCAGCTAAGCTCCAAGCCACCATACAACTACAACTTTTCATCATCACCACCAGCATTAGTGTGGTTCGTTGTCCTAATGCAGACCTGATGCATGTATTTGACCCATCACAAAGACATATCCTGCCCATCACATTCCATTTACAAAGATGCAGCTTCCTAGGCTGATCCACGTCTTTTCACACAAATTTTGCCCATGAATGAGATACAAAGGAATGTAATGCCAGTCAGGCTATTGTGAGGCTGATTACTCTAAGAAATATATATCCCTGAGTCTAAAGGATTTTGGGTAACAAATGCCACACATGTATTGGTAGATATAGTGGGATTTGGTAATGGGGGAGTCTTAGTCAACTTTCTTTTCAACAGAGAATGAGGCACACCCCATTTGAAAAACAGTTAAGGTAGCTGAGTCAGTTTTGATTAATTCTTTTCATTTCCTCTTTTTGTTTTCTCATCAATATACCCAAGACTGAACACATCCACTTCCATTTTTCCATATCTTAGAGTTACTGCTTTCTACTGCCAACTCCCTGCACCTTTTCAGTGCAAAAAGGCAACAAAATCTCTCTTTGACATGGAAATTGTTCTCATAGTTATTTTTATTGATTAACTGAATAGAAAAGAACATGAAGCCCACATATGCCCAGCGTCTGACAATCTGTTATTATTTCAGTCCCAGAAACAGTAGCGATCTTAGGCATAATTGTGCCAATTACCCTCTCTCCAAGTTACACCAGAAAAAAAGAACCCAACCCTCATATAAAACCTAATGCAGGTCAGGGAAGACTTTCGTCCTCTCCATTAGGAGGGCAGCGTGCAACATGGGACCACCGTGCTCCAACATGACAAGGAATGCCTTGCACAGGAGAAAGTAACATGCATGACTGAACAAGTAAGTAACCTCCCAGGGATCCTATAGTGAGTTTTCATGCCTCGTGCATGTATTTGAACAAGTCTGCCTGGGGTGGAGGGGTATCCCAAGTCATTGCTCCCAGAAGTGCTTTCACATTTCTGTGTTTGAAATTCAGTGGCCCAATTGACACAAGCACATGGGAAATGTATTGCTATTCCTCCCACCTTCTGCAGGCTGAAGAATCAAAGCATGTCTTCCTCAGGCCATCAGGCCAGGCCTTGTGTTTTGTGATGACTACCTCATACTCAGAAGGTGTGAGCACAGTCCCCACCTTCTTGGGCTCAACTTTGGGATGGTTTTTCTACCTCCTCGGCATGTGCTCCAGAACACTGTAGAAAAGGGAGTTGTCAAACTGACCCCAAAAAAACCACCTCATCCACAAATCAAGGTGGTTTAGAGTATGTGATTCAGGCTGACTACATCAGGACAAGCCAATGGGACCACTGAACCAGCAGAAAGGTACTGAGAGATGTGAGGCTCCTCTGGCACAGAAAAGCAGAAGAGATCATGGACAGGTCTGTTCAGGCTCAGAGACAGACAATGTTAAATTGTATTTGTTAACAGAATTTAGCTCAGCTGTATACACCACCTTCAAATCTTCAAGTAATTTCCTGTGTACCATGGCTTTTATGCTGCACCCCATTTCCCTTGCATTCTGCCCACCAGCTAAAACATAACTTGCATAGAAACCTGCCTTCTTACTTGAAGACCAAGACTCCAATTGCAGATAGGACTTTGTTCTAGTGCTTGTGTACCCTTGCTTTCAAGAAATGGTGTCTTATTTCCAATGTGAATTTGTGTGCCTTTCACTCCCAACACCAACCCCTGAAAGGTCTTTTCTCTGTTATACAAAATACCCCTTTGGTATGTTGTCCCCATGAGGGTACTTATATACCATAACCAAATTTTCTCTCAGTTTTCTTTTTGATAATCTAAACAGATTGAACTCTTTAAGTCTGTTATGTTCCCAGAAACAGCATATTTTCTGAGCACCTGTCACTCCCATGTGGCAGTCTCACATCTAAGCAGGACAGTCATGCATAAAGCTGAGAAAGCAGCATCTTGAAAATACTTTGTGCAGTCATTGCTTTTGCTTATCTGCCTTCTCTTAAAAACAGGCAGATAAATCAGCAGATACTTAAAACTAAATGTTATTTCAAAGGCCAAGTGTCTTCTGGCAGGCAGAAGGGAATCTACTGCTTTGGGTTTGGGTGTTTCTTAAATTGTCTTACACCTTTAGCAGTCATCCCTACCTAAATGCAATAAAAGTAAACCATTTCAAATTCTGATTTGCATCCCTGCAGTGTTCATTTGTAACACACTGCTGATGCAATGGTAGAAAATGAGGCTTTCCATTTATTCCACCCTGTTCATTTTAGCATGCATTGCAAGAAATTGACAGGCTGTGTCCTGAAATTAGAATATTTAAAATAGAGCCAAGATTAGGTCACTTAAGAGCTTCTGCCACTTTTAAGACCTTTTCCAGATTTTTCTTTCTATTGGTATATGTGTGTTTCCTATTAGGGTTTTTGTTTTGGTTTGGGTTTTTATCCTTCCTTTAATATATTAGTCAGCACATTTTTGGGGGGTTAAGGCTCCTCTTACTTTGTGCCTACATTTCCAACATCTGTTTTGGGTTGGTCTCAAATTCCTCTATTCAATACCTTCCAGTTCTTTATCTCAGATCATAATGAATTGTGGTTTAACCTTTTCCCTAGATAATACAATCTGATTGCTACTGATGGGAAATGATAGTGATACCTTCTGTAAAGATCCACCGCCAGTCCCAGCTAGAGAGAAGTTAATTTAACCTGAGTAAAATCTAATGCAAATATGGATTTGCAGCCAGCTTAATTTCTATTTCTACTTCAAACTTTCTGACAGACCATTAGTTTTGGTAATGTTTAGTCAGAGTTTCAAAAAAAGGCTAATCAGCTGAGATGCCAACTTAGTGAAAAAATGTAATACCCATCAGGAGTCAAGGAGAAGGTGAAACAAAATGATCCTTACTAAAGTGTATCTGAATGCAAAAGAAAACCTGGAGTGTAACTCTACCACATGGTAAACCTGAGTTGTAGGTTGGGTTTGTATGCTGTGTCCACATGGTTAAATACTCAAACATGACCTAGAATTCTCTCTAGCCCAGTTTTCTGGTCATTGAAAGTTCTCAGAAACTGAAAATATTGCCAATACAGTAAAAACCCATATCCTCTCATTCTTGTTCTATGAGGGTAACAACAGTTGGTGTGTTTTATAATTTTT
Source organism: Hypotaenidia okinawae (assembly GCA_027925045.1). Classification (NCBI taxonomy): domain Eukaryota; kingdom Metazoa; phylum Chordata; class Aves; order Gruiformes; family Rallidae; genus Hypotaenidia; species Hypotaenidia okinawae. The sequence continues at coordinate 149,086,425 of BSDF01000001.1, forward strand.
TCCATCAGTGACAATAAAGAATTCTTTTATTGTTTTTCAGCTCATTTTGGGCACAAAGTTTCCCATTGGGGAGCCAAATAATAAAATCCTTCCATCCTTGCTCAGGGGCTCACTTGGAAATGGCTGGGCAAGATTCCCTGGATGTGGCTTAATATAAGAGAGCCGTAGATGACCATCCTAAAAGGAAAGACATTGAAAATACTAGCCACATTGTCCACAGAAAGATGTCATTCATTTTCCCATTTGAATCTTCATCCTGAGGAGGCATTTGATTACAGGAAAAGAAATCACTCCTGCCTGGCTTATTAAAATGGTTGGGGTTTCATTGGGGGTTTCTTTACAGCTGGGATAGCCATCTGAACTCTCTTGCTGCAATGCATGAGAGTCATAAGGATGTCAGGAAGGATTGAGCAGTGGCAGCGAAAACTATTGTGTCAGTGGTATATTACTGCAGAATTTTTAACTGAGTGATATTTTCTGGATAAAAATAGATGCAAACTTGCCATTTCCTTTCCTGTGCTCTAGATGTAAAAGAACCACTTGATTAACTAATTAGGATAATTAAATACCTAGGCCATGAGATAACTCTCAGTTCAGTTCCTTGGGAAACTACAAGGTAACTGAAATGGGTTAATGCGGTCACTATTTGGCATAATGCCAAAAGGAGGCAGGACAGTGGAAAAACCTCTCAAGATAGAATCTAGCGTGAATCAGACTGGAATTATTTTTATAACCCCCCCCCATAATGTTCAAGCAGGGGTATTTTGTACTCGTGCTTTCTTCTTGTTGTACTTTTACATTAGCGCCTTTTCTATTACCTCTTTGCTTTGATTTCTGTCACATCTTTTATTGTATAGTGATTGCTCTTTCAAGAATCCTGATCTGCATGAAGGTCTGAAGCTACTGGAGCACTTATAAAAGACCACATGCTACTAGGCAAACAAAAGTCTAGAGGAAAATATCCCCAACTCCAGGAAAATGTTTGCTGCTACTTTGTTCTGAGCTCGGGCAAACAACTTCACTTTCTCCTCTTCTCCCCACTTTCATGCAGGCTGCTTAGAGCCCCTGGCTTCCTGGATTATGTTACTCCATACAGCTTCTGTAAATGAGACGGAGTTTGTCGAAAAAGGAACTGCATGCAGATCCACAATTACATTATTTTTGCAGCACAGCTTGATGTATTCAACAAATAAAATATAGTCTTCACTGGTGGTACAAGACAAAACTTAGCTTCCACCAGAATGCCCTAATTTGCCCTAATGTTCTTTCGTCTCAGTCTTCTTAGTGATCAGTAGACTAGCTACCAAGGATCCATGCTGTGCTTAAAGGAAGCATACAGAGTTCAAAGCACTTCAGCCTTAATGCAAAGTCCTCGTTAAGAAACATGAAATGCAGTGTTTGATATTGTAAAGTTATGGGCAATAAAAAAGGTGAATGCAATAGCTATGAAAAACACCACAGACAAACAGCCCTTTTCCCTCCAGCTGTCCAAATTTAAATTTGACTTTGGTGCCTCCAGGAATCACCAGACTTTGGTCAGAAATGTGTACTGGGCTAGTACTTGTTTCTTGGGGAAAAAGGCAGAAGGACCAAGTTGGATATTCTTCTTAAGGTCAGATTTTGTTGTATTTTTACAGACAGAGTTGCCTCATTGACTCCAACAGTCTTACAGATTTCTCTGGGAAAACTTCAGCAGTGAAAGTTAAGTGACAGAAGAGAAGTAGAGTTTATCAGCAAGGACTGATTAACACCACAAACACACACAGACACAAGAATTGACTTGTGACACTTGGGTGAGACGTGGTAGCTGGTTTTCATTTTGCCTCTCCTCCTTTGCCTGCTGAAGACTTCAATAGAACATTTAAGTCACTGAAATCTATTTCATTTCAGGATCATATTTAATCTCTTGGTAAAGTATTTATGCTAATTTAACAAACCATAGAAAAGACAGGCACTGATAAATATAAACCTATGTCAAGTGAGTCTTGGATGTGTAAATCTCCCCCAAAATGCTCATTATTAATAACTGCCCTTAGTTATCCCTCTGGTAATAGTACCCTTGAGTCTGATGAGCTCTTGTGGCAACCGACAGTCATTTAGCTTCATTTCATCTTCTTGGAAACAGTGCCTTTTGAATTTAACTCATTGAAGAATCACTCCGAAGATTTTTATCATCCCCAAACTATACACTGAATGGCTTCACATAGCTTTTCTTTAACTTGACAAAATTAGAAAGCATATTCCCAGGACTCTACATTGACCTACACCTGATTGCTTCCTTGGAGATTTTTTTAACCTTAGGGGTAGTTTCTATGAAAGAAACAACAGAAACATAGGACTATGGATGAATTTGTTTGTTGGGTTTGGTTTGGGATTTTTTTTCCTTTTTGAGCAGATCGACAGATGCAACAATCTTTCTCATTAAACTAACAGAATTAGCACGTATCTATAGAAAGGGCACAGCATGAGTTAAGCAAAGGTTTTACATCATTTATCCAGATATCAAAACATTTAGTTCAGCTGTAGTGAAACATTGTTAAACCTCAGGTCATTTGAATGTTGAAGCAAAATATTCCCTTTAGAAATTTCACAGCTATTAGCCTTGAGTTACCAGTGATGAATGTTTCTGGAGCTGTAAAACTGCTTCAGACCCAAGAGCACATTTTACCCTGGTTTATTGTGGTCTTTCCATCTCCTTGAAGAGGGGCTATCATTACTGATTAGCTGTGCTAATGCAGGGCAGTGCAGTAAGTACCTATACCAGTGCTCATTTTGCTCAGATTAGAATTTGAAAAATATTTTTCTTTCATCATTCTGGATCCTGAGTGGAAATAAAACTTGTGGGTCTAGCCCCTGATGAAAATAGGCTTTCAAAAGCAAGTGCAAGCTGTCCTACTCTATTCTGCTTTAGCTTTCAATGTATTTGTGATGTGGATGAACATACTGGGTGCACGGATACGTTTTTCTTTTCTTGATCACAGAATGCTAATAATTCTTGTGTCACAAGGATTGCACGAAACTTCTAGCTGGGTTCACACAATAGATTTATTCCTTTACACGTTGTCATAGTCATTCTTAACTGGATGGAGAAAGGTACTTTTTCCTCTTAGAAATATTTTCTGGTTTGGGAACAGGATTACAGTATTTCCACTGATGTGTAATAAAGACTTTTATGTTCTGATGACTCACAGGTCTGCTCTTATATGCTTGACCTTTCCCAGTGTCCATGTCCTGTAGGTCTCCCTACTCTCAGTCTTCCTGGCTACGTACAATATTTCCCAACCTGTGAGCTAAAAATCACTCCCGCTTCCCCTCATCTCAAGCATGTCAGTTATGCTCTTCCTTTGCAAGACTTAACTTCTGGTAGCCCTTTATCCCTGTGATGTTCAAGTGAATATACTGAGTGACAAAGTGACTGCTCTGCCATACCTTACCTAGCTGCTTCTAATTCCCAACGGCTTTATTCATGTCTCATCTACAGTCTGTGTTGCAAGCGCTGGAGTTAATGAGATATCCATGTGTCTTCCCCAGTGTTCTAAATCATGATGAAAAATGTAATATTAATACAAAAGGAAATTTTCCAACTGTAATTGATTTCCATTACAACACTTACATGACCAAACCACAGGATGTGGTGCAAGCTTACTTGAAAAGTAGGAATAAAGGCAGAATACTGGACATGAGCACAGATCAGCATGTGCCGTTGCTTAGAACATCTGACACCTCTGCTTCAGGAGCTAACACTTCTTAAGGGAAGATAAGGCAGTACCTCTCCATACATAACAGCTGGTGTTTTCATATCCATGTAGACATACATTAGATGTACGCAGATAAAAGACAGGTACCAGATTATTTTTTCTTGCTTTATGTGGAAAGGTAAATCTAGGCTGCTTCTCTGATTTATTTATTATTTTTTGTCTGTTGTCTAACAATTGGAGCATTGTGGCTGTAATATGACATTACTCAAACGCAGGGAATAAATGAACATGAAGAAACGACTGCAGCTCTCATCTGGCAAACAGAAGGAGCCTGAAAAAGCTTAATACATTATTCAATAGTAAGTGATGGAATCACAGAGCTAGCAGATGTAAAAGATTCATTGTACAAGATACTCAGCTCCTCAACAGAGTATACGGCATGCTCTTGAAACCCATTAAAAAAATTAGTATGCAAAAATGGTGATAAAAACCTAAACAAAACTGTGCTCAAAATAAACTTGATTTGGGATTATACCTTTCCATGCAGATTTTATTTGCTTGTTTGTTTTTGTAGAACTTAAATGCTTTAAGTACATTTAATTTAGATTTATTAAGATATTTAATTTATATAAAATAAATATTTTATAACTGAGAACATATTTCTTCCAGAATAACAAAACAGAAAAAAGCCCAAACATATAACAAAATACAGTCTGTTAAAGTGAAAAATTGCTAAAGTGAGATTATTTAATTATAAAGATTAACATATATTTGTTAAATCACAGGGGAATATGCTTTCATATGCAGGCTTTAAATTTGCTTACGGAGCCATGCATAGCCACAGGTATGTGTGGTCAAATCTGCACCTACAGATTGCTTAGTTAGCTGTCTGATTAGACAGATTCTATGGACAAAAGCATGCAGATTGCTCTGATTCACTAGCTGTATAATTGTTCCCTTGAAAATTTGGCCAAGTAGCCATCAAATCATATTTGTCAGGCCTTAAATAATTTATATTTACCAACTGTTATCTCATTAACAATTGACAAACATTTATTAAATGCAAATTATATTGTAATTTGGATTATGGACTCCAAAAGGTAGTTTGATTTTGATGGTTGGAAAAGTTTGCATTCTGATTTTAGAGACAGGCTTCACCTCTGCCCGGAGAAGCTTCTGGCTGGCCAGCTGCACCTCCAAAAACCACACCAACAGGAACCTTGGGTCCCTGTGGGCTGTGTTGGCTTTGGCTGGGGTAGGGTTCATTTTTTCCATAGTAGCTGATAAGGGGCTAAGTTTTGGAGTTGTGCTAAAAAGTGTTGGTGGTACAGGGATGGTTTTGTTACCTATGAGCAGTGCTTACACAGAGCCAAGGCTTTTGCTGCTTCTGACCCCATCCCACCAGCAAGTGGGCTGGGGATGCACAAGGAGTTGGGAGGGGACATAGCTGGGACAGCTGACCCCAGCTGACCAAAGGGATATTCCATACCATATGGCATCATGCTCAGTGTATATAGCTGGGGGAAGAAGAAGAAGAAGAGGGAAGGGTGGGACATCCAGAGAGATGGCCTTTGTCTTCCCAAGTCACCGTTAGGCGTGATGGAGCCCTGCTTTCCTGGAGATGGCTGAACTCCTGCCTGCCCGTGGGCAGTGGGGAATGAATTCCTTGTCTTGCTTTGCTTGTGTGTGTGGTCTCTGCTTTACTATTGAAGTATCTTTATATCAACCCATGAGTTTTCTCACTTTTACCTTTCTAACTTTCTTCCCATCCCGCTGAGGGGAGTGAGCAAGCATCTGCTTGGTGCTTAGTTGCCTGCTGATGTTAAATTACAACATGGGCTCAAATAACAAAGACCTGTGATTTCATGTCAGTAAGTTATAAAGGCATCTTCATTGGTCCCCTCAGCAGGCTCTGTTGCTTTTCAGGCTGAGAACAGTCACAGTCCCAAAGACTGATCTTATTTCTTCCAGAGTTCATTCATTGTTTGGGTCCTCTCCTATCCCCAGAGTGTTAGACATCGCTGCAGATATTTCCAGACTGAGGAAGGAGGAGGAATTGTCTGCAGTGCCCAGCATAGGGCACCAATTCACATTTCCATGCTGGTCTGAGATAGGATGGAGGAGGGAATAGACATCAAGATCACCAGAAAGCATCTACAAGAGCTTTATAGTGTATTGAATATGGCAGAACACTGGCAGAGGGCAAACCTCTCTTCTTTTTCTAAGAGTTATTTCCAGGTTTTATTGAATATGCTTCCTAATACACAGGACATAACAACCAAGGGAGCCAGACCTAAAATAAAAGATCTCTATATCTACAAGTAAAGAAAGAGAACAGATATTCAAATCACTTCTTGAAGCCATTACTTAAATTGACGTTGTCAATGAAAGCAATAATCATTGGCCTGTTTGCTCCCTTCCCCTATGCTTGCTTCTCTGAGGCTAGTGACAAAATTGTGTCCAGTCTGCAGGGTCTAATCTTCTCCCTTCTGCAGGATCATCTTGTGTCTTCACTGCTGTTAACACACAACTTTGAAACCTAGTGGCAGAGCAAGGACCTCAGCTAGGGACTGTTAATTTTGCATCTCTTCTATCTGTGTGAGTGAATGCTGAAAAGCTGTCCTTATTTTGTATTTTTCTCTAAAATCTTTTTCTATTCTTTCATACCTGGAAATGGTTCACATGTCCAAAAGCTGGTAGAACTTTTTCCAACAATACTTGGCTGGCCTAATGACAGACATTAGCTCATCTAAAATAAAAACCCCTTGCCCTGTCTTTCTCTGCCTTTGTACCACCATAGTAAAATACTACTGTATCTAAACTACCAGCTATAGGTTCTCTTTACAGGAAATATAATTTAAGGATACAATTCAGATGACCTAGTTTACACAAGGATGTTATCAACTCCCTGCTGGTAAGGGTAATTTCTCTCCATTAGCTACAAAGGAGGTCTATAGTGACTAGCTCTGATGTAGACATCTTCATTTGATCAGATGAATCTCCAAACTACTCTATAGATTTCTTGCATCTAAAAATAAATTATAAGCATGTAGCAAAATTGTTATAGTAAATCTTTTAGCCACACTTTTATAACAATAAGTGAAGTGTTAAATCATATTCTCTTTTGCCATTGGTTAAGTACATTACCACTAATTCTCTGCTACCTGCTACTATTTAATTTAGAACTCTACAGAGAAATCTTTCTACTATTATGAGAGCAATCATTTCACATCATGCAAGATAGCATATGAGTACTGATGAATCTGAGAAGTAAATGTTGTCTAGGTCATGTAAGAAATGAAGGAATGGGAAGTATTGTTTACAAATGGAAAGCTGGGGAGTGGATATAATTCAGAATAAAAGCAGCAGATAACAACACAGAAAATAAGCATGTTTCAAAGTGATCATGCTTACAGTAGCATAAACGTACTACATACAGGGGACCTCATCTTGATGTTACTAGCCCTACAATAGCAGAGTGTTTTGAAGTGCTGTTTTTCACTTCATCCTTAATCTGCAGATGAAGGTTCACACAAGGAAAGTTGGCTCTTACGCTACCATCCACTGCCTTTTTGTACTGCTCCAGTACTCCCCACACTCTTCTCAGTCACTTCAGCAAACTAAGTGAATTTTTTGAGATGGCTTTCTGCTGGATTAGTACATGTGCATGGCTATGTAAAGGGCCAGACAGGGCCAAAAGCAGCAGTGCAAGAGGAGAAATTGTAGAGTTAATAACAGTTAAATAGATGTAGGTCACATAATAACCTAAGTCAAGCTCTCAGCTTTCACACAAAAAGGTGTTTTTATCATATCCCATTTCCGGTCACACATTTCCAGCACTTCGTCTGTGTGACCATGAGTTATGTGCTGCAGGTCTAAAGACCAACCTAACATCAGCAAACCATTTCCAGCTAGCTCAGTGTCGTGGACATCGGTTTGGAAGACATCAGAAAGCTTGCAACATTTCTTCCCTTACTGTTAGTATTAACTGCTAAGAAGGTAGTAAGGTGAGGTTACCATAGATTCAAAATTTAGACCTACAGTGGTGAGAGCAGCCCTGTCAGCAGCAATACAGATTTAGACTCCAATAATGAAAAAAACCAAACCAACCCAAACATTAGGGTCTGAAGAACCAGCAGTCAAGCTTAAGGCTATAGTCACTGACATGAACAGTTGACCCATGTCAAGGTCCTGGTCCAGATGCAAAAACATTCTGAACCCCAGGGAGCCACAAGACAAGGCCTTCAGACTGTGCTGCCAATTTATGTACAGCAAAGGTATGGGTGTGCACGATTCATCCATTGAGACTAACTCTCTAAAACAGATTTTGCACTTAATCTATAATAACCTGCCTGTTAGAGTATCAATCAACAGAACAGATGTTTTCCATTTCAGTCATCTGTTCCATCTTTCAGTTTTCCCCTAACAACCTTCATGTACACGTACATCATCCTCTGACCTCCAGCCACAGGGAGGCAAATCACTGACTAGTGTCAACTGGATGCTAGAATTTAATTTCCATGTGAAATTCAGCTATCCCTATGTTTGTTTTAATCCCATATTGGGATATGAAGTCATAAATTTTACATAACATTAATAAAAAACCCCACAAAACTTTGCTTTGAAAATACTATAATGATCCTTTGTTTCAAATGAAATTTCTCAGAGATGCTGCATCAAATGACCTTTTTCAGCTTTGTCAAGCCAACTAGGAATGATTCATGACTTACAACAAATATCTGAACTTGAAGCAGTTTGAAGCCTAAGGGAGGATGTGATAACAATTTTCAAAGATGGAAAAGATTACTGAAAGACTTGACCGCAGCAGGAAAGACAAGACCTAATGGGCTAAACCAGTAGAAAGACTGAAGTAACATCATAGAAACATGTCTCGTTTCTAGGAATGGGTTAAAATGAACTGTCCTCTTTGGGGATGTTTGAGGTCCTTTAAGAACCTAGGATATGAACATCTGCCAGTACGTATCACTGATGTACCTTATGGCAGAAGGTTTGCACTAGCAGAGCCAGGAAAGTGTCTTCCAGACACAGGAATTTGTTCAGAACCAAACCGAACCCATATGAGCTGCTTGGTGCCTGGCAGCATTTAGTAGCCTTCATGGTGGTGACACTCTGAGCAGGGTCCCTGCTTGCAGTGCTGTCCCCATGATTGAAATTCACTGAGGGAAGCATTAGGGTGGACAGCGGAGAGAGGTGTGACCCAGCTAAGTGTCATACTTCAATGAAATTGCCTTCTCCACTGAAAACCAAACCAAATCCAGCTTTCCAAGCCTAAGCTGCTAATAGTCAAGCTTTTAATTTTTTTTCCTGCTAAACAGTCCAAAAATTAAACCACTTACTTACTTTTTAATTTGCCAGTACCTCACAATGGCATCAACAAATGCTGAGAGATGCTTTGTTCTAACAGAGAGACAGGTAGCAACACACAGCCTGCTACAATGCAAGGGGACACACTCAGCTACTGGTGCTGGTCCTGGAAGCATTCAGTTTCTGAAAGTCATTGAGAGACTGTTTTGGGAGGTGAATGGGAATGCAGTCTTGTTTAAAGAAGTCTTTCCAACTGAGAGATTATGTCATTCTCGTGAAAGATGGTGCGTTGCTCTGACAACATATACTTTCAGGAATAAGCTGAAATCATAGCAGAAGAGAGCTCATCACAACCTCTTATCTCTGCAGAGGTGTCAATGCAGTTCAAGAACAGCTTGAGCAGCTTGGTTCCTCCTGCTGTTCCCAAGGGAAGGGCACATAGCTACAGCAACAGGTATATAAAAGCAGAAAACACCATCGTGACTTTACACTCTTGAGGGCAAGAGCTTTCCAAATTTGTTACTCAACATATCAGCTGCTCTGTTGATTTAACTGATACAACATAGCAATTGAGATTACCCTTTTGCATCAGCATGCCAATGTGATGAATCTGGGGCACGTGTTGCCTTTGGGTTTCTCTGGAAGAGAGAAGTGAAAGCTTTCTGCTGCTGGGAATGCTGTGGGCGGTGGAAAGATGAAAAAGAAAACAAAAGTCATTTCCCTACATTTGTTATTTCCATGACTGTGACATTGGGGTGAAGGTATTTGTACTTCTGTTTTCCATCATTATGTTTAGCTAGCTAAATATGAATTGACTTATTTACGCCCCTTTCTGCACTTCCTTCACTTGGAATAGGCACCTAACTGACCCTCCGTCATCTTTGAAGGAAGATGCTTTCCTTTGAAAGGGAATGCATTTCTTTCCTGCGGTTTGAGTTAGGAAAGTCAAATAGCACAGCACGTCTGTCACTCTCAGCTGAAGGGCTCCTGAGAAGACAAAAGCACTTGAACTGACAGGTAGGAATATTCTTTCCTTCTTCAGAAGAGGTATGTCAGAAGTTACGTTGTTCTTTTGCAACATACTTCTTTTTTTTACCTATACCACCCTTTCCTTAGCTACCGGTAACACTGAGTGTTTAATTGTGGTGGTGAGTGTCCAGCTCCACTAAGATTAGGAGGAATATATTTCTTCATTATTTTGCTTTGCTGTCTCTGGCTCAGTAGGCATGCTCCCTTCTTCCCTCAGCCTCCACCGTGTCTATAGTAAGATTTTTCTCATTCAGAATACAGGAGCACTGAACTTAATTGAGGGTTACAGGTGATTTGCTCAGTGACTAATTCCTAAAAGCCTACTAGCAGTAGAAGTGGCCCTCGTTATACTAACATGACTGTTGCAGACAGGAGAATCTATTTCTGTATGGGAAAGACAGGTCTAAATCCAAATCCTCTTGGGAGCTTTCCAAAGTATATATATAAGTTGTGCACAGAGAAAAAAAGGGAAATTGGTGCCTTAGCCAAGAGTGTCCAGGAAATCTGCCAGCCTTTGCTGATTTATTTGTTGACACTTTCAGAAAGACCACTGACTTAGAAGACTGTTTCCCTTTCCTAAAGTAGTGCTGATTTTCAGCAGACTGATTTTCTATCAATGTGGTGTTGTGTATCCTAGAATCCACAGGATTACCCTCAGAAATACTTCTAAGGAGGCAGGCCCCTTATGTTGCATCCAGTTTTAATGTGTTGTCATGCTGTAGAGAATAGGCAAGTAATTCCAATTTCTTTCCTCTTTTTCTCTTCTGTGACTTTTTCAGTGACACAAACAATACAGATACACAAAACCAAAGATACCTTGATTATAATTATAGGTATTTCAAAAAACTCAATTAAAATCACCTGTTCTTGCACATTGTTGCAAATATTTTGTGCAAAACTCATTCCAAAATATGAAAGCCCATGAACTTACAGAGAGGAAAGGCCTACATATAGAGAGGAAATATCCACAGATAAGGCATGTTCCACTCACTGATTGAGTGCATTGTTTTATTTTGGACAAAATTGTAAGTGAAGGTGGTGCTTATGAAAATGAAGTATTATCAATACTAGCTCAAGCCAGGCACAGCGCCAACAAGTTGTGGAAGAGCTACATGGGAGAGCTTGCTTAAGTGCCTGATTTCCTAAGCCCTTTATATTTCAGGCCTTGTTCTCTCTTGATCAAAATGTGCCTAGTTAATGAATTATGATTACATTTATGGTGATCAGGCAACAAAAATGGATGAGGATTAGGAAGAGGCCACCGAAATCAGACCCAGATATAAGAAATATTTTTAATGATTCTTAAATTCCTATTGAACTTTGAAGAAAATTATTAGGAAATTAAACACTTATTGTGTCACTGATCTTAATACATAAATACTATCAGAATGTCTTCTTTCTTTCCTCAGCTGGAAATCACATGGCACTGACTAAAAGCTATGAAAAATGCTCTTTCTCTCACAGCATCTGGCTTCTTGGCAGCCTTGACTGGCTGGTTTCATTGGCTATTTCTGCATTGCCTGCAAATCTCTCACACTGTTGTTTGTCTGTCTGATTTACTTTGTACTCTTTGAAAATGTTTAATTCCATTTGAATTTTGAGAATTCATGGACTTTAATTTTATTGAAAAAATCATGCAATGCATGAATCTCTCATCCTTGACTGCCAAGATTCCTTTAGAGTGGAAGAGAAAAAGTGTTAAAACGTGAATGTGAGCTGTTTTAAGGCAGAAATTAAAAAGTAGAGAGGATAGGTTAAGATGTGAAAAATCCTACCCTTTTCTGTCATCATCTGATGTGTGATTTGGGGCTTATTTCCCTATAGATCTTTTACCCATATTGGTCTAATACATTCAGAAAAAAATGATCACTGAATTCATCACTAAAGACTTCTATTGTATCTTCTGACAGCACAAAGCCCTTCCCGTGCAATGTGTACCAGAGTTTTGGAGAACCCTTATCCATTAAAATATTAAAATACTTTAATATTTGTATTAGTGTTTTATCTCTTTGTAATCTCTTAATAAGCAGTATGAACTAATATTTGTATTTAGATTCAGGATAAAAATAATTACTTGATGTTCCTTAGCTAACTAACAAAACCAACCATATTAAATGTGGGAGAGACGACGTGTGATGAACTGACAACAGCCCTGATTCCCTGTCCCCCTCTGCCACTCAGGGGTAGGAGAAAATCCGTAGTCAAAGTTGTTCCTGAGAAGAAGGGAGGGGAAGTGTTTTAAGATGTGGTTTTATTTTTTCATTACCCTATTGTCATTTGATTGGCAAGAAATTAAAATAATTTTTCCCCGAGTGGAGTGTTTTGGCCATGATGGTAATTGATCTCTCTGCCTGTCCTTGTCATGAGACACAGGTCTTTTGATCTTAATTTCTCTCTCCTGTCCAGCTGAGGAGGGGAGTGATAGAGTAGCTTTGGTGGGCATCTTGCCTCCAGCCAGGGTCAACCCACCACATCCGCCAGTCCTCTGATTTACTCTTAGTCTTTTGACCTGTTCTATCGTAAATAACAATCAAGTTAAAACAAAATGTTTGAGCACAGGTATAAAACTTACATTCAGGCTCCTAAAGCTGGAATGAGTTCTAAAGATGCTGAAATTACATCTTTGATAAAAGGGAGATCAAAATCTTCAGTGAAGAATTCAGTTAAGTGTACATATACAAAAAGCACAGAATACTTTTAGGCACTATGGTGCAAGATTCCAACCTTACTTTTAATTTGTTTTGGAATGTTGTGATTGGAATTGGCCAGATTTAAACATTCAAAAAATGTATCTCTTTTTCTCCATCCGCTTTGGAGCAACTAACATTATGCACATATACATACATCTATGTAAAGTTTCTTAGTCATCAGAAACTGACTAAAATTTGAATATATATCATGACAATGCATTTCCAAATAAAGTCATATTTCAAAATATGAAACATTATTCCCATTATCCAATAACTGCTGGGAAGCCTGGTGAGATGCTGGTGGTTTTGGTATTAGTATTGAACGATGAGAAGCTGTGAAACATAGAAAAGCTCCGTCACCATCAGCCCATGGGTCAAAATCTATTTCAGCCTAGGTTGTCCCAGGACAAAGTCTGCCTTGCAACATGGTTACCAAAGTGCCAGTTTGTTGTGCCAGCTGGCTGTGTGGCCTGTCTGATGTGCAGCGTTCTTAACTCCTGCATAAGTAATGTATGTACTTTATTATGCTTGGAAGTCTCTGTTTCAAAGAGCAGGACTGCAGGTGTCAAACAGCCTAGACTGCCTTAGACTTTGAAAAGCCCAGGTTCCCCAAACTGGAGCTTGCTGTAGGCTGCAACATCTTTGGTCTCCACCAGAACCACTCATCTCTCCACCCTCCCACAGATCCATCTTTTCTGCTTTGTTTCCCCTTCAGCTATAAAAGAGACAGGATGTATCATGACCAGTTTCATGTTCTCTGGACAACAGGACAAAAAGAGCTCACCACTTCCATGCTCATGGTCTCTCTGAGACACATTGTTTTAGGAATCTCATTCATTCATGCAACCACTTTCCATGAAGTGTGTCAGATTTAACTATCGTTGAAACATCTTAGTGAAAGGTAATTGAAATTATGCCAGCAGATTTGAAAGATATTAGGAGGGGATAAGTAAACAGATGGATGAAGAAAATGATTGCCTAAACCTTGTTTCTTAAGTAAATTAGGCTAAAAACTGCCTCCTTACTCTAATTTGGCAGAAGGAAATCTTTTAATGTCAAGAACTACTTTAGAAAAACTTGGCAAACCCTGAAATGTCCATGCAGAGTTATCTTCATGTGATAGTGTCTGGAGTCGTGACTACTTCCTATGTAAGGATTTATCTCACTGTGTGCAAGAGTTGCCATAGCAACAGAACTCTTCAAATAATTATATAAATAATAAATGAAAGATTTTATAAGCGTGCATTAAAGCAGCACTTCTCATATAGACTTCTTTTGCTGCACAAATCGAAGAAAAGGGTCACACGGAGTTTTTCTTGGTGAACATATTTATTTGCTTTGCTCAAGGAAGTAAAACATTTGCTTTAGGAGGTGAATACTAAAAATTATTAATTCAGAAGACAAACATTGGCCAAACCCCAGCTGAGGGATAATAAATTTTATGTTTCTTCAAGCCAGAGGTCAGAAGCACAAGTTCTGAGCCTCTCCCAAAACCATGAAGCAAATTAAAACCTGCCTTAACAAAACTCCTGTGAGTCCACCTGTACAGACAAATTCCTAGCAGGTGCAGAAACACCAGAGAGCTGCTTTGATGTCCTTCTTTACACCCCAGATAGAGGCTGTGACCATGGAAAAGGTGTATAAGTAATGTGCCTGGCCTCCTTGCATCTCTGGTTATCTTAATCCAGCACATGTAGGCTAGAGCTAGTACAAATTAACCTACTCCCTACCCTTTTCTGGTCTTTCTCCAAGTACACACATTTGCTCTTACAAGAGGAAATCTGAGTAGTCATCCATATATATTTCACATGTTCTCAGGGCCATGTCCTGTAGTGATTCTCTGTACGGAGCTCTGAACACATCCAGAGTTCTCTACATAAAGCACTGGAGAATTGCCGTGTTGAATATTTTCATCAAAAGGTACCGTAGTCTCTTCATTCGAACTATGGGTTGGTTGGGGTTTTTTTTCATGTAGGAGTGCCCTTTAAAGCTGAGAAATTGAATAAGTGCTTTGGCAGGAGGAGCAGGGATAAAACCTTTGTTCATCACTTTAAACTAGTCAGAAAGAAAATGTCCATATGTTTATTGGATGGGTTCATCACTGATGGCTGCTATTTTCAGCAATCTTGGTGAATCAGGAGGCATTATTTACATGTGCAGTTTGATTGGCTAACGTTATACCATATTGTCCTCAGTACTTTGTATTAACGAAGAGGCAAACGTGATGCTTGAGTCATCAGTTCAACATTTCAGGCAATTTTGAACCATGCTTCCCATAATTGTTTCTTTAGATCTATTTAGAATAGCCATAAAGTCTGTTATATTAAATAGGTGTAAATAGGTGGATCATATTTGAGTGTGTACATATGTTTATAACTATATTTATAATTTATATATCTATAATATCTATATAGAAAATTTATAAAATGCAGTTAATAAAAACAAAGAAAGATAAATGCTCTGAAATTCCTGTCATTTGGATGAAAATATCTTCTGATAAATGTTTGTGACTTTTCAGACTCCTCTGAGTAGAAATAAAGATTTTTTTTCAACATGGCTTTAAGGTTTAAAAAATGCCTTTTTTTTTTGGACAAAATTTGAAAGTGAGTTCAAAGCCAGGATTTTCATAAGCATTGTCCTGAAATCAGCTCCCTCTTGTTTAAGCCAGGAGACCAACAGCCTAAATATCTCCATAAAACAAAGTTGGCTGTCTGTCAGATAAGCAAATATCAAATTCTTTAGTGCAGGAAGTCTGAATTTAGCAATGTGTCTAGTTTGAACCTGAGTAACCTCACCAACTTTATATTGTTAGTCTCAACAAACATGTGATAGTCCTTCCAAAAATGAGCAGGATACCAGTCCAGGCTATGAAGCATAGCTTTGATAACCCTACTGAAAAAATGGTAAATCAGTTGATTTTCTTTTGTTCAGGCTTTTGAATTAAGGACCTTAGATGATCAACTGAGATGAAAAATCATAGCTGACAGTAGTAACGTCTGTATTTTAAATAAAGACATATATTTATATAAATATAGAAACTGAAGCTCTGTTTTTTTAGTGGACTAGCATCCATCCCTTCGAAGTTTATCACCTTTCAATTTCTTGTGGATGATTCTCAAAATGTTCCACCAATGATGGGTCTAACTCTGCTTGCTAAGTTTGCTTTTCCATTATATGACAATAAGAGACAACCTGGATTGGCATAATCCAGATGTCCCCAAACCAAAAGACATCAAAACCTCTCTGACTTCATACAACAGCCCTTAGCCCCTTAGTGCAATGACTGGTATTTCACAAATAGGAAGAGAAGACTTATAATTCCTGCCGCAGGAAGAGAAGACTTATAATTGACAAAGACTTTTCTGGAGTGAAAACGACCAGTTGATCCTAGGAGATAGACCATGCACCACATTACAGAAGGCCAAAACCAAATCAAAGGTCCTTGATGGTATTGGGAGGGGTGATCCTTCCTGTGTGCAGTCACACAATTGTTTTAAGCCTGAATACATAAGCAAGACACATCACTGGCCATAAGACAGTTTACTGTCCCTAAGAGCAGATGCCCATGAAATGTTGCTAGCTGTGGCTGATTTTCAGTCCTTCAAAGGAAGTAAAACACTATATTCCTCTCCACTCTTCCTCAAAGCCCCGTTTTATATCTTGCAGGTAAAAAACCAAAACAATTTTCATCTTGTCCATGGCAAGTGGTCAAGAGCCCTAAAATATAGCATCAGTTAAAAGCACTAGCAATAAGTGGAACAAGGATACATGACCAAGTCTCTTCAACCCTCACTTTCATCTACCAACTAAGTTAGCACTGGTAACCTTAATCACAGGCCTGATTTACAGACTCCAGGATTACTCTCATCTTGTCTCAGAAATACTGGTAGGAAGCTATTAGGTTTTAAGCCATTTCAGACTTTCACCTCTTCTCTTCTAACTGGAAGCCTGTCCTTCAACTTTGAAAAACCTTCTTCATCTTTGTCATTCCTTAGCAAGGACCCGCTAGATCCACAGAAAAGCCCAGCACAGCCATCAATGTGCAGCAAGGCACAAAGCAAACACAGTACATCTAGACTGAGTAGTGATTTGGGTATTTTTATACCATTCTGGACTGGCTTTTTGGGAGGTTACTGCAGCAGGTGAACTTGCAGCATGCTGTTTCCCCTGCTAAATCTGATGGGATGGCCTGGCTTGTCGCTGAGACCGCAATACACAGCAAAAGAAATTAGCAGATTCTATCAGTACATTCCCTAAAAACACCACATTTGGGGAAGAAATATGCAAACTTCTCAATGAAAAGCCATGGTGATTTTTTTTTTTTTTTTACCATAAAAATTGCTTCCAGATCCTTTGCTTTATTCCATCTGCTCTAACCTCTGCTAAAATATTGTTGTGCAAGAAGAGGTCATACCCTCTGCTAACGGACAGCTCGCTTATCCTCTGGAGAAAGGAAAACTCTGCATGCTACATGTAAGAAGGAAAACATAACATAACCTGGAGTCCAGAGTAGCTTGAATTTCAGCAAATCCACTAGGAAAGAAGCTTAAATACAATACTGGGGGCCTGGCCTAGTCTTTTTTGCTCCTTCTGACTTTTTCTTACACTGATCAAATGTCTCTGCATTTCATAGAATCATAGAATCATAGAATTGTAGGGGTTGGAAGGGACCTCGAGAGATCATCGGGTCCAACCCCCTGCCGAAGCAGGCTCCCTAGGACATTTCACTGAGATAGGCATCCAGACGGGTCTTGAATATCTCCAGAGAAGGAGACTCCACCACCCCCCTGGGCAGCCTATTCCAGTGCTCTGTCACCCTCACTGTGAAAAAGTTTCTCCGCATGTTGGTGCGGAACTTCCTATGCTCCAACTTGCAGCCATTGCCCCTTGTCCTGTCTCCACAGACCACTGAAAAGGGGCTGGCTGATTCCCCCTGCATCCCTTGCTTAAGATAATTGTAAACATTAATTAGGTCCCCCCTTAGTCTTCTCTTCTCAAGGCTGAACAGTCCCAATCTTCTCAGCCTTTCCTCATAGGGGAGATGCTCCAGGCCCTTTATCATCTTCGTAGCCCTTCTCTGGACTCTCTCCAGGAGATCCCTGTCCTTTTTATACCAGGGAGCCCAGAACTGGACACAATACTCCAGGTGGGGCCTGACCAGGGCAGAGTAGAGCGGGAGGATCACCTCCCTTGACCTGCTGGCTACACTCCTCCGGATGCACCCCAGGATCCCATTGGCTCTCTTAGCCACCGAGGCACACTGCTGGCTCATGGCCAACCTGTCATCCACCAGGACCCCCAGGTCCTTCTCCACTGAGCTCTTCTCCAGCAGGTCATCCCCCAGCCTGTACTGATAGAAACGGTTGTTCCTTCCCAGGTGCAAGACTTTACACTTGCTTTTGTTGAACCTCATCTGGTTTCTTACTGCCCAGCTCTCCAGCCTGTCCAGGTCTCTCTGGATGGCAGCGCAGTGTTCCTGCGTGTCAGCCACTCCTCCCAGCTTTGTGTCATCGGCGTACTTGCTGAGGGTCGAGGCTATTCCCTCATCAAGGTCGTCAATGAAGATGTTAAACAGGACTGGACCCAACACCGAGCCCTGGGGAACACCGCTAGTCACAGGCCTCCAGTCAGATTCCACTCCACGAATCACGACCCTCTGGGCTCGGTCCGACAGCCAATTCTCAACCCACCTCACTGTCCACTCATCAATCCCATGCTTTCTCAGCTTTGCTATCAGGATGTCATGGGAGACAGTATCAAAAGCCTTGCTGAAGTCAAGGTAGATGACATCTACTGCTCTCCCTTCATCTACCCAGCCGGTGATGAGATCATAGAAGGCTATGAGATTGGTCGAGCACGATTTCCCCTTGGTGAATCCATGCTGACTACTCCTCATGACCTTCTTCTCTTCCAATTGCTTGGAGATGGCATCCAGAGCAAGCTGTTCCATTACCTTTCCGGGGACAGAGGTGAGGCTGACTGGCCTATAGTTGCTGGGATCCTCCTTCTTGCCCTTTTTAAAGACTGGAGTGACATTGGCTATCCTCCAGTCCTCAGGCACTTCTCCTGTTCTCCAGGACCTGTTGAAGATGATAGAGAGCGGCTCAGCAATCACCTCCGCCAGCTCCCTTAGCACACGTGGATGTATCCCATCCGGTCCCATGGATTTGTGTGCGTTTATCCCTTTGAGCCGCTCCTGGACCTCCCCCACCTCAACCAGAGGGAAATTCTTCATATCCCAAACACTCCTATTTACATCCAGTGCCTGTGGGTCCCGGGGGGCCTTTGAGGTGAAGACCGAAGCAAAGAAGGCATTCAGTATCTCCACCTTCTCAGTATCCCCCGTTACCAGGACACCCTCCTCATTCATCAAGGGACCTACATTATCCCTGGTCATCCTCTTGCTATTCACGTATCTAAAAAACCCCTTTTTATTATCCTTTATGTCCCTTGCCAGCTTCGTTTCCAAGAGGGCTTTAGCCTTCCTAGTTGCGACCCTACAGGCCCTGACTACATTCCTGTATTCTCCCCATGTGCTCAGACCCTTCTTCCACAATTCATAGATCTTCCTCTTCTCTTTGAGTTTACTCAGCAGCTCCGTGTTCATCCACGCAGGTCTTCTGCCTCTCCTTCCCGATTTCCTGCACAAAGGGATGCATCGTTCCTGTGCTTGGAAGAAGTGCTGTTTGAATGCTAGCCAGCTCTCACAGGCTCCCATTCCTTCAAACAGCGTAGCCCACGGGATAGCCCCTATTAAGTCACGGAGGAGATCAAAGTTAGCTTTTCCAAAATTCAGGGTAGCTATCCTACTTTTTGGCTTGCTTCTTCCACCCAGGATCTTGAACTCAACCATTTCATGGTCACTTAGACCTAAGCTGCCCCCGACCTTCACTTCCCTAACGAGCCCGTCCTTGTTAGTTAAAACAAGGTCCAGCACCCGCCCTCCCCTTGTAGGCTCCTGCACCATCTGTAGCAGGAAATTGTCTTCAACACACTGCAGAAATTGTCTGGACTGCATACGACTGGCCGTGTTGCTTGCCCAGCAAATATCTGGATAGTTGAAGTCCCCCATAAGGATCAGTGCCCGGGATCTTGAGGCTACTTCTAACTGCTTATAGAATGCACTATCAACCCGCTCCTCTTGATCAGGGGGCCTATAGCACACTCCCACAACAATGTCCCCCATACCGGTTTGCCCCTTGATTTTAACCCACAAGCACTCAACAGATGTTTCATCCTTCCCCAGGTGGAGCTCAATACAATCTAGGTGCTCTCTCACATAAAGAGCAACTCCTCCACCTCGCCTCCCTAGCCTGTCTTTCCTAAAAAGCACATAGCCATCCATGACAGCGTGCCAGTCGTCCAGGTTATCCCACCACGTCTCTGTGATTGCTATGAGATCGTGGCCCTGCGACCGCACAAAGATCTCTAATTCTTCTTGTTTGTTCCCCATGCTACGTGCATTTGTATAAAGGCATTTAAGTGGGGCAGCAGATGTAGGTATTTTCAACAGCCCACAGCGAGATTTCTGCCAGGGGACTGGCAAAAGTGGCTCCACTGAGGAGTACTCAGGGCAATCCACAGAATTTTCCCTACTCACACCTGGAAAACCATCTCCAAGTCCACCACTGTGCTGTTGGAATTTACCTTTATCCACCATCAACTCTCGTTGTGACTCCCGAAGCACTTGCCTAACCCCAGCAGCCTTCTTAATATCCCCTTCCCCCTTCCTAACTAGTTTAAAGCTCGGTCAATAAGCCCTGCCATCTCCTGGGCAAGGATCCTTTGACAGTTTACTCTGTCTAGCAATTTTCCTCATCTACTACCACTTCACGTACCTTCAGCTCACAATGCAAATAGAGATCCTAAATACTCTGCTTTAGGGTCGAACAATTTAGATTACTTCTTCCAAAGAACTCTTAAAGAGAATTGAGCACAATTAATGGCAACACTAAATAATTTACTGCCTCAGATGCTCACTGCCTCTACCATAACTCTGATTTCAGCAACAGTCAGCTAACAGCACTCATGGAACCAACACAGATTCAGTAAATTTTTACAGGTCTCTATCAAACACTAGTAGAATGTCAAACAGCATTATGAAAAAGATTGCCTAGACAATGTTTGTGGGGTTTGTTTTCCCTTTTGCTCATTAGAAAAGCTTATATAAGCTGACTAAATCAGCTGACAAATTTGGATTTCATACGTATGCAGCAACCCAACTGTAAACGCTTCTAAGCACTTTCAGTTTATGAAACAGCAGCACATTTGGTGAACTTGTGTTCAAGTATCTTTACATTTCTTCTTTCACACATAAGTTTTCCTAGCAGTTGTGTTTTTCTGGTTTCCCACAGAGTGGGATAAGGACCTGGGACTCCAGTCAATACTGTCCCTGATTCTTTCAAAGGGACAGTAAGAAATGTGAGGTATTATATGTCTGAGTGGCAAACACATATCAAACTGAGACTTCTATTTTTATTTTTTTTTCCTTTGTCATAGTTGCTATACATTTCTAATGCTGTGTTTAAAATCAAATCTTATTTTCTAAAGTCAAGCCAGGTTTACTGCCTTCCCTTTCAGTTTTTATAGCTCTGGATTACATAATGTAACCATATCCATTAGAGAGTGTGTACATTTTAAGGATACTTCTGCCAGAGTGTCTATTCAGCACTTGGGCAGAAGCAACCAGTTTTGATATGGCTCATGCCAAAAAATTATTCTTCCGCAAAATATGTAATGCTTACAGTTATTTTGGTCATCTGTATTATTGAGTTTATATCTTCCAGTAGTAAGCTGATTAAACAGCTGAAAATATACTCAGTGTCAAAGGCAATTCATCTGCATGGGCTGTACTAGCTAGATAACCAAGGTATCCTTCTTTTGGAGTATTTGTGCAACCAGAACACACTTTCTTAAAGTCGTATGTATTCTGGAAACAGCTGAAGAGCCAGGGATGAACTTCATTCTGAAAATCAGGCTTTATTTAAACCTTCATCCTGCGTTTTAGCACCTGTTTCTGATCTGCACCTCATCTTTACACCAAAATGATAGCGCACGTAATCTACAGATGCAGACTTTAAATTAGCTTCTGTCATCGCATGGATGATTTGCTTGAAATGAGTCAGCATGCCTTTGAAAGTCTACAGTGCACACTGAGCCCGTATCTTTTATTCCTCAGACTTCCATGGGATATTTAGTCTGTGCCAAGAATGAGGCATGTGGAAGGTGTAACAGGCGCATCTCTGTCCTGGGTTAAACAGCTGACAGGAGAACTTCTCATCACCACACATAACAGCTGTCCATAAGCAAAGCTTCACAAGGCACACACGCAGCAGCACCGTGAGGGACTGCACAGTGTCAGCAGGAGCCCACAAATACCCCACAGTTAGAGAGCAACCAGTCACCCGGAGGTATCATCAGTTTTGTAGCTGCTGCTCCTCTCTTACCCCTCCCATCCTGCAAGGGGCTGCAGATCAGAGGGAAACCCTCAATCAAGGCTTCCCTCCTGGCCTCCTGCCGTCGGGCTGCGCAGTAAATGAAGGTGCTAAGGCCGCTATTAGGCAGGAGCTGCACTTCCTTTCTTTCACTGTGGCTGGAGGGGGACTCCCTGCTCTCTGTGCCCCTGGGTACTCGCAGTGGGGTGCTTGCTGAAGCACAGGCACATCGACTTACCTCCAGGCAGCTCGAGAAAGCCGTGGCAGTTTGTACCAGCAGCAGACCTGATCCTGCATTTACAGCTGATGGAATTCCAAGTGTAGTCTGTGTAAATAAGGCTGGCAGAAAGCTGAAGGAGGGCAATAGTTCCTACTTGTGTTCATGAAATATTACTTCTGCGAGTGATGCCAAGGACAGCACAGAAGCCGAATAACTGATTGAAAATATATGTAAACCAATTTGTCCCCAAAACCCCCAGAACAAATGGAGTGTGCTTCTCCATCCTGATAAAAAAGGAGCCAAGGCTCACTGTGATTTAAGGCAAAGAAGGTGATTTGTCTCTGCAGCCTTGGATTGGGTTTTCTCCATGGACAGGTGTGGCAGCCAGCAGCAGTGTTTGGGTGCAGGTGAAGGAGAAGGGGATGTAGATTTAGGCCCTTACCTTCCTGCCAACGAAAACATCTTTTCAAGATTTACTGACACTACCTGTCCTGAGCAGTAACCCAAATGCAAGAAGCAGCATTACTGTTAAAAACACGATTCCTGTCTCCAGCAGGTATCTTTGAGCAAACACATGCTCTGATCAGGGTGGTAGTCCCTCTTTCCCCAGAGCTGACCATTCCAGTTTTCCTGCCCTGTCAGGGCAGGTCAAATAAGGAAAAGAAAATCTTTATATGCTTGTCAATGGATCGAGAGTTTTCCCGAGCGTTTCCCCACTGGTTCTCTGCTAGCTCATCCTGAGAGTTGGGGCCCAACTCTGTGGCAGGAAGCCTGGCAACTTCAAAGCCCCCAGCAACCTGGGAAGAAAATCCAGGCAGGAAAAGGCTTCCAGATGCTGAGCTGCTTAGTAGCTCTGCAACCAGACAGCTGGAAAACCCAAGATCAGGGAATCTTGTCAATTATGGTTAGTATTGTTTTGACAGGGTATGGCATTTTGATGTACTGAGACAAATTATGGATCTCTTCCCATGCAATAGGAAATTCCATTTTACTGGATGCTGTTCTGATATAAAATTGCTTTGACGGGGTAGGGAGCAGGACTTTTGGAGCTCAGGGTTTCTGGGCTCTGCCTTTAAGAGCCAGGCACTCAAAGTTTGCTGCCTAAGACACTTTTCACCTTCCTGAAAATTGTTCAAGGTGTTTAATGCACTATAATACATTAAGGCTCCAGTTCTAGGGACCAAGGTGACTTTCACTCAGTTCAATTATACTTTATACTCCTTCACGAGTAAACATTTGGCAGCTATTTTAAAACCCTACACTAACAAAGCAGAAGCTCTGAAAGATAAGCTGTACATAGAAGCTAATGCCATGATTTTGAAAGTGTGAGTTCATGCAGAATAGGAATATTTCCTCATTAAAACAGCAGAAATATGTCTTTAAAAGTTTCAGCCTAAATTCCTACACTTAGACTGTTCTCAGTGCTATATTGTGCTGTTGGAACAAATCCATTTTTGCTCTCCTTGAAAATGCATAGACCCATGCTGACTTGCATATTGTTTAGACAAGCCTAATGCTCTACCCTTTGTCTGGTCTATTTAAAGAAAATCAATCAGCATTCCTCTGATGAACTTCATGGGCACTGGTGTTAGGCACTCGCTTAGACTTGCCTGCTTAATGGAAAACATTCTTATTCCAGGCACCTTTTCTCTGAGTAATAATGAGACAGCTATAAGTTTACCAAAAAGGGGTCATAGTTGAACAACAATTATGGGGCGGGAGTAAAGTCCTTCTTAGGCACTCCCTGATTGCAGGTAGGAATTCCTTTCAAGGCTGAGCAATTGTCTTAAGTGCCTACACTTGTACACACACTGGGTTAGCTATGCACCAGGTAAAGAAGAGGAAAGATGCTGAAAAACTGGGAGGAAGGAGAGGATAGAAGAGGAGGGGAGGAGGAGGAGGAGGAGGAGAAGAGAGACAGGCATAAAATCATCAAGATCACTATTAGATGTTTGGGAAATGACTGCATTAAAAGTAATTCCCTAATTCACCTTTTGAATTTATGCTGAGCTATATGTGTTCCTAACTTCTCCTCCCTAGATCTTTGTCCATTGTGTCTTCCATGGGTAAGGAATGGGTGAGTTTCCAGTCTGGAAATTGCCTGGCTTTAATTTAATCTCAAAAGCCTATCAAGCCTGGTCATAGTGAATCTATGCAGATAATTTGAGATCCTGGACATTCTGGATGAAGAAATCTTTTTCTTGTAAATTGGCTTACTGAAACAAAACAGTAAAGTGGCAGCATGCCTCGGTCTGGTTGTTGTTTAGGAGTGTTTGCTGGCACATACAGTGTGGAATGTGCTGTGTAGGATGCTGTCCATGCATCTCAGCATTACTATACTTTAACGCTATCTGGTAATTGCATGAATTTCCAAAAGAGAAACATTTCTGCTTTGAAGTCAGAGGGAATTTATTTTACCTGTATCTTTCATTTCCTTCCATTTGTTTTCAACTGGAAAAAACCCACACCACCACCAATACCAACAAGAACAACAACAAAAAAAAGCCTGTGGGCAAACCTACCCCCAATGATATCAAAAGAATTCTTACTGCTTAATTTCTGTAATAAGGTTTCTGCATTCCCTTGGGTAGTTCACTCTGCATTTCTGGTGGTCTTTTAACACCCTCTTGTTATGCCAGCCACGTTCATACCTGTCAGTTGTGCTAGAACCAGCAAGTGAAAGAAATTGTTTGGGGACGGCACACAAGCAGGGGTCCAGTCAGAACCTTGCAGGAGCACAGCAGTGCCCGCTGCTCCCAACACAGCTCAGATGCAGCCAGGAATGAGGACAGATATCTCCATGACTCTCAAGGTAAAGATAAACCTTCATGGAGAGAAACATACAGCTCCATCAGTCTAATGATTGGAGTCTGTCTCTCTGACAGACCCACAGACACTGTATCCACACATACTATGTGAAAAAGAGTTGATAATGCATCAGTGAGAGGCTTCTCTTCTCTGATACCTACATCTCCTACGCACCGCAAGTTCCTTCAGTGATGGTATGAACTAAGGTATTAATAAATGAGACGACTATTGTCTCAACTGTCTCTCTTCTAGAGGATCTTCATAAGTTTTGCCTTTGGGAAGGAAATGACAATAAAATTGTGCTTGTGCTTTCAAGATGAATTTTAAGGAAAGAAAATGAGCACTAAGGGAACCACTGTTTGAAAAAGGCTGTGTATCTCTGAAGCACTATTGGGCCAATAAGTGGCAGCCCACAAAAAGACAAGTTTGTCATCATCAGCTGAGTCACCTATTAAAGAGCCAGAAACAAGGAATTAAATGATCGTCGAAAGAGTTTTAGATGATTTTCTGTGAGGATGCTACTGGTAGATGATCCATTTGATCCACATGAACTGAAAATGAAAGAGTCATAATGCACTAAGTTTCCCTAAGAGCAGAAGCTCAATGGTGAGTGGAAGTCTCATGGTTCCTTGCTTCAGGGTATTCCTGACATCTAGCTGCAAAAATGTTTGCTTGGACACCTTACCAGATTGTTCCTGCATGTACATGAAATGTGGCAGCAACAACAACAACAAAAAGGAAAAAGAAACTGATCTGCGCTGAGACAAACATACAGGAAAGCTGCAGGGACAGTTAGGGATATGGTTTAGTAGAGGACAGGTACAGTTGGACTCAATGATCTCAAAGGTCTTTTCCAACCTAATGATTCTGTGATTCCGTGACAGGAATTGCTGAGAGCGGTCAAACCACCTGGAATGGGACTGGGAGAAACAAATTGAAGAGGGGAGTGCTGTAGGAGGAGAAATAGAAGACAGAAAAAAACCTCTCAAAAGTGGGGACATGAAATAAAAGCTGTGGAAAGGAGTAAAAGATTAAAAAAGTACATGCAAGGAAAAGGGCAAGAAAACTATGTGAACAGGTCACCTCCATCCTGCCCTCAGCAACCAGACATTCCCGATCAATAATCTGTGCCTGCAGCAGCCAAGGACAAGGACTGTAACCCAAGGTGAAAAACACCTGTAATGAACTATTGCACTGTCTTACAACTAAGAGGAAGTTTCTTCTTCACTTCAGGAAGCTATTTGCCTACATATGGCTTGGTTTCCTTACATATTTGATCTTAACAAGTGTAACAGAATGAATTTCATCTTCCTCACCTATCTATCTATGTCTAATCCTTTTTAGCCTTCTACAAAGTGCTTTTTTTTGAGTGATACCTGTCATGAGGTTACAGAACTGAACGATATATTCTGATTTTAAGTGTTAGTTTGTAAATGTTTCCTTTTCCAATTGATTTTTTTTTTCTCTTTTCCACTCCTGCATTCAACCTGTATCTTCCCCTTTATTTTAGATGACAGTTTAATATCACCTTATACATTTCCTCTCTAGACTAGTCATAACAGTAGCTAGCTGGAAAAAAAGTTTACATAAGAAGTATCAGTTAAAATATTCGTCTTTTTAGAATTTTTTTTTAAGCTCTCATCCTAGCAAGTTTTTGTGTCAGCAATCCCTTCATTACTCCATCTGGACCATGGTTTTGCCTTTTAGTGACATAGACGACCAATGCTGTGTAAGCTGTAAAATGTGGAGACAGCACTGACACACAGGCTGTTTTCAAACCCTGATACATGCAGTATCTTCTAATTATCTGGTTTTATTGCTTCTCTGCATGGAAGTGATGATTTCCTGATATTTAAAGGCAAAATTCTTTCTCTCTATTTCAATGGGAAATTAAAACAAAACAAACACCACCCCCCAAAAAAAACATAATTCAAAATTAATTGTTAACATTTCCTTTCAATGTGAGTTACCTCCTACTCCAGCTCATATTTGTCACTACTCCAGCTACTTATCTAACTCTGGTAGGTTCTTCCAAATTTCATCTCAAAGTTTTGGTTTGGTCATTAGTACCATTGATAACACCATCACCCTATGGTTAATTACAATTGAGGAAAGAAGACGACAGTTTAGTTTTACAAGATTGTTTATTTTAACTAAGGGAGCAGCAAGACTATATCTTTTGCAAAGATGCATTCTGGAGAAGAAGATTAAATCAGTGGAATCTGAAAGGAGGATTAACTATGAAAGCAAATATGTCCTATCAGGAAATACTTTCCTCTGTGGCGGGTGCAATCTGAGACAGAAAAAATGCAGAGAGACAAAATCCCTGAACAGGTAGGCTTAGGAATGCCTACAGCAAATCAGCCAGCAGAGGGGTGAGAGAAATCCCTTGGATTAAATTAAATAGAGTAAGCATGTTCTTTTCTTTCATTTTTTGACCCATGTCTTTTATAAACATTGGCAGCTGTGTTGTTAATTTTGTTTAAGTAATTTTGTTTAAGTAAATCCATTCTTTCCACTCTCTCCCCCACCATTTTACCTTAACTTGGCTTGAATTAAGAACCGTTTTGCCTGACAGCAAAACATTCCTTCCCTGGGGGTTTGCACAAACCTACAAACCAGGGTAGTGGGACGTCCTCACCTCCCCAGTGAATCTCCCAGCCTACCCGATGGGCTTTGGACATCCCAAACTGTAAGTCAGGTCACACCGTGGTCTTATGGGGTCAGGAGAGGGGACAGAACTCACAGGGGGTAAGCCAAGAGGCCTTTCTAGCATGCAGTGAGGCATTAAAGAATACACCAGAAGCAAAACAGCTCTGTGCAATATTTCTGTAAATCTAAAGTGGCATATCCAGTGTCACTGTCGGTCCTTTCAATTAGTATTTAATTGCTTGACTGGATATACTTACACCAGAGCATCTGAATTCAGAACAGATCACTCCCTATCTGTATTCTATTGTGAAATTATCACGATCTGATCCCAGTCACGGACAAAAGGGACTTTTCTTACTAAAGACACTAACAGATATTTAATGGTAGCACCCAGGGTTGTAAGGAAACAGCAATGTTTCAGAGAAGCAACTGCAAGTAGTTTCATAGGCACAGTCTTACACAGACTTGTGTTTCCTGTCTATGAATGGCACTGTGTGCCCAAAATATGTTGTGTTGCCCTGCCTGGTTCACCAACCTAACCAAGGCTATTATTTCTCCCTACAAACCTGTACTCACACCTATCCTGAGACCACCACTGCTATTGAAACACTGCAATTTGCCGCTGTCTATAGACAGACCATGAATTTATATGTTTAGAGAATGACAGAGAACAACTCTTGTCTTTAAGAGGAAATATATTTTTTCTTTTGATTCTGATTTGAATGAAAAACTTTGTTTTTTAAAGAAAAAAAAAAATGCCAGGGAGAATAAATTACTGTTTCCCATGTAGCTCTGGGAACTGCATCTCACTTGGCTGGCCTACTCCAAGCCTTCCCCAGGTCATGGGCATCAGCATCTAGGGCTGTCCAACATCAGGGATTCACCTTCCTCCTGAGGCACAAGAAACCCGACTAGCAAGCTGGAAGACAGCTGGCCCACTTCTGGTCAGCCCAACCAGGGCTTTGGTGAATTGCTGTCAAAATTGGACAAACTGCCACTTGTAGATTTCAACAATCTCCCGTTTTGTTTAAAAAGAAGTCTTTCATTTTTTTGTTGTGTCTGACTAGGATGTATCATATTGGCTGGATAAAGATAAATCTTTGCAATACGTCAGTTTGAATAATGCTCTGAAGCCAAACATCTGGAAATACATATTTTATCAGCATAGCCTGTGTCAGACAAGCTAATGTTGATACTTTAACTGTTCCTACCCTTATTTCCAAGACCTGGATCATGTTATGGGAATTGCAGTGCTCATGGCAAAATGACTGATATGAAACTGCAGGAATTTTAAGCCCTTGGGGGGTAATGGTATGCTTTAGTAATCTGATGCAGAACTGAACTTCATGCTGATTAAGCAAAGTAGCCATCTTAAAATGATTTCCAGAAAACATTTAACTTCTAAAATGCTTTTAGTTACAGGAACCTTGTGGAAGGAGCACAGACTCTGCTTCTGGCATGAATTAATATTGAATTGGTTGGTGTGTTAACAAAGAACCCTCGTCCTCTTTGTCCCTCCCTTTGGGCATCCCTAATACAAATGTATCACTAGGTTGGCCGCCCTTTCTGACAGCCTAAAGAAGTTCTAACTTGAAATTATTTTGCTTTTCAGCGTTACCCTCCCTTCTCTCCTGTTTTTCAAGGTAGACTGATTACCACCGATATCAAAGCCTGACGCGCAGAAGGATGTTTTTGCTATTTCTGTTCAAGGTAGAGGACGGGATCTTCTAGAGGGGAGGAGGACAAAAAGACACCTCTATCGATGGCAGCGTGTTTGAACATCCTGAACATGCCTCCTACACCACTGTACACTCACCATGCCCTGTGGTTCAGTGAATACAGAGATGAATGAGAATCTCGGTAAGTCCTATAGGTAACGAGTTAAATGACCCAAGTGATATGTACCAGCCTTGTACATAGAAAGATATACTTTCTCCTGTAATTAATGTACCACTAATGTCTCCACTAAGCAGAACGTGATTTCCAACTATTAATCCCATGGCCCTCTCCTAAAGGACTTTTTATGACTATGTATTTCAAATCTTGATCAGCGGGAAAGCCCAAGTCTTGGCACAAACATAAACAGTGACAATAAATTAGACAGAAACAGGGTGTAACTTTTCAGGATCCCAGGCTCTGTCTGAATTTACTGGCTGTTTGCTGAGGCTTTGTGACTAATGGTAGCATAAAATATTTTAGTCAACTGGCAAAGTGAGGACTCAGAATGATTGAGAAGTACTGTAACCGTCTGCTCTAAGTAACGGTGGGTAAATTACTGTTAATCTTGGTAATAAATGCTATTAGCGGTAATTCACTGAACAGCAGCTCTATAGGCTCTGATCATGTCAAAGTTTAGCTAGAAACAATGACTGACTAGACTTGGCAAGTTCCAGGCTTTGCTGTGCTTCCCAACATCTGCTTGAAGATATTGCAGGTTGCAGTGGTCTGTGCACATTCGTGCCTTGTGAAGGATTGGAAAGGATTTTTTAATCAGCTATTACTCTTTCCTTCAGCTGGAATGACACAGGCAATATATTTATGTTTGAAAACAAGCAATGCTCATCTGCTGCCTCCAGTGAGGTGAGTTCCTGCAGGACATGGGGAGCCATCACTACAGCAAACTATGGTGCTATGCTGTAAAGTTGACCCTTCAGGGAAAAACCTGTGTGGAGTCCAGTGGAATCATTCACATCCCCAAAAAAGCTGTGTTCTCTTCTCCTGCCCTCTGCCTGCCAGGAGGCACCTTCTTCACATTTCCACCAGTGTAACAATATACACTCATGTAACTCTGTACCAACTGAGCACACCAAACTCTGGAAGTAAATGGATCCACCCTATTATTCTGTTTAATGTGCCCCTGTGTGAAGCACACATGCAATGCTTTATCATAATAAGGCAGAGTCATTGCTCCCATAAGTTATGGCAAACGATATTATGCAGTAAAGTTGCATCTTTAATTATTATATTTAACAATCCACAGTGACGTAAGCTGTTACAGAGGTCACTATGCAGCATCTTCACTGGAACATCCAGTATTAGTTTCAAATAATTCCAACATACTCTCTTAGAGAACCATAATAAAAAGCTATTACCTTCTCACATGAATATGAGTTTGGGGTGAATTTCATAACACCACATGGCCTGAGCTCAGCATGTCTGTTACTGGACTTCAGATATAGGACAGTGCCTCTCTGCTTTCCTAGCTTTGTGCATTTTTTAGCACATATTTTATGGTGTGATTTGATAAAGATCTCTTTTCTGGTACTTTGAGATGCACATGGGCCAAACACGTCTCATTCATTTGTCCAACTCTTTGAGGATGGAACATGCCAATATTCACACAAGGGCTGTGTGAAATTTCATCACAGAACAAAGCTGGGTCCCACAGGAGGAAAGAGTGGAGTACGCTTTCTCCTCGATGAAGTAAAGCTGGTCATTTATTCAGTCAACCTAATGAACTCCTGGCTACACCTAGCTGCTCATGGCCAGACATTTCTGTTGATGTGGCTTTGGTCAAGCAGCACGTGAATGTCAGGTGTTTGAGTAAGTAATCTCTGGAACTGGCATATTGGTCTTTCAGAATATTCTGATACTGAATAGCACTGAGCTGTCAGTTAAAGCTTTGGGATAACAGTAATGAGGAGACAGCTTGGGAGACGAGGGGAAGAGTTGTTTCACAGACGTGAGGTGCAAGAATAGATACTAGCAGCACTCTGTGCATAAACGGTGAAACAAGAGAAAGGGGAGTAGTTAAGGAAGTGTATGAGATACTGGAAAAATAACATAGTCATTATTTGAACCTATTAGACATACA
Source organism: Hypotaenidia okinawae (assembly GCA_027925045.1). Lineage (NCBI taxonomy): Eukaryota > Metazoa > Chordata > Aves > Gruiformes > Rallidae > Hypotaenidia > Hypotaenidia okinawae. The sequence goes on from BSDF01000001.1 coordinate 149,118,095, forward strand.
TTCCAACAAAACTAAAATGGCTTTTTATTCCCAGGCTGGTAGCAATGCATTCGTTCATGCTCATCGTATTTCCTACTTTCATTAGAGGAGAACTATTCAGCATTCAAGTCATTACAAATAAAACTTCAGGCTCCTAAATTACGCTCATGTCCCAAGAAGCTGCTGTTAGATAGTTTAGTCTAAATATGCTATAAGTGAAATAAATGCAATACATTCTTAATTTGATAGTTTGCCATGTGATGCAGTTTTAATAATGCATTTTCATTAAATTTTACTGTTTCAGCTATCTGAAGTAAGTGTGTAGATATGAGACATCTGATCTCCTCAGAGCTCAATTAGAAAAAAGACTAAAACAGGTTATTATGTTATTAGGTCTTGAAATTATATTTTGAATGTATACCTGATGTTCCAGCTTGCTCCTCTCCCAAGAACTCACTCTTTAGAGCAACATTCACATCTCTCTCATATTTTTACATCCTCTTGCCTGTTTTGCTTCTCCACCCTCAAACCTTTAATGAGCTTTTTTGAGCTTTCTTTCCTCCTCCCCAGTCAGCCTTGTTGCAAATCTGCCCCACACTGCTTCAGATCTCCTCTGCTGCAAAGGGTTTTTCTGTTAGTAGCCAAATGTCTTTGTCCCTGTTCCCAGACAATTTGGAAAGCACATTTGGAGTCACTGAGATTCATTTGTAGTTTGCCATGCTCTTGAGCATGCAGCACAAAAGTACCTTCTATGTCTAATATTCATTGTTTTACAGGTGCATGCCTGATGATTTTAAGGAAGAAAAGCTACACTTTCATACTGTGTAAGTCCTCCTCAGTATTTACACAGGTTATGTCCTGTTTCAATGCTCAGTTGTACCTAAGAAATAGCAGCAGACTCCCAGCTAATGTGCAACTTTCTCATTTCTAGTTGCAAAACAGGTAGAGATGTTGTGTGGTTTTGGCTTTGGTTTTGCTTTGTTTTGATATTAAATGTTGTTTAAAATACCCTTTTTTCTTTAATGTAAAGGTATAGTGAACCATAAACAAAGAACAGCTAAGAGATCACAGTTCCATAGAAAAATAAGTTCTTACAACAACAGTTTTACCAGCATATTAATTTATGCTATAAGCATAAATTGGCAAATGTGGGGCAAAATTGTCATATGGCATAAATGGAGCTGTCAGGAGCCACAGGACCAGACAAACATCTCATGGCCCAAGCAGTGTTTTGGAGTGGGAATACATTAGGTACACAAGGGGAGGGAGGGCAGAGAAGACTAGAGCTTTGTCTATGTTTGTTGCCAGAGGGATGTATCATGTATAAGCCCAAGAGCAACACTATTATGGGTCGCTTTAGTTGTCATTTAGATGCATCCTCTGGTTTATAGATGGTCTCTCTGCCTCAAAAAATTAGTTAATGGTTTGTACTTGGAGCAGTAAGCATATCTGGTTTGGGTACCTTAGATACATAAGTTTTAAAACACTGTAATGCATAAAAGTTGGATTTCTAGGGCAATTTTAAAAATTAGGACCACATCTGTTTTCACAAGAATATTCTATTGGAACTTAGCTAAAAAGTTTTGTGTGGTATTGCTCGATCCCTTCTGTAAATGCAGTTATAATGGAAAAGAAAGGGAGAACAGCTGAATGGAAGGCATTAAGTTTACAGCTCCTGCTTTCATGGACTTCCATTTAGCTGCATACTAATATGGCTATTAAAATAAGCTGCTAAATGGGTCAGTAAATTTTTATAATACTTCATTTAACAATTTTTTTCCCCCCAGGATTTTTCTCCAGGAAAAGATGGAAGGGGATGTAGACATCTAAATAGCATGAATTTTGGATGTGAGAAAATTAAAGAATCAGCACCTTCACATTTAAGGACTTCTTGAGCAATTATAAACAATGCATCTTGAAAGACAAGATTTGAGGGATATTTGTTTAAAACTCAAGTGAAAATAGATGTTTGGACTTGTGCATTCCTATGCTACTCTGTTCTGCTAATGTCTGAGAACAACATTAATTGCATAGGCTGGGAAATGGATTGCTTGACTGTAAAGTCCTTTCTGAATGAAGTTAAAATTACAGCTTTCACTCTTCACTGCACTGAGTATTGTGTCTTCAGTTGCTCTTATACCAAGTGGGTGTAAAATGTCACTGCTGTAATGTGTATTCTGAAGGGGTACACAAATTATAAATTAATTTGAGGCAGTTGCAGGCATCAAAGGGTTCTTTGTGCTCAGATCCTATCAACACGCATATGTATGTTTACTTGATGTATATTAGCTGAAACATTAGCCTGCCCTCTTGTGTAAAGTATTTGCAGGAAGTGGGCTGAGCTGAAGAGGTAACAACTCAGGTACAGGTATTTCCAAAATCAGAAGCTGAAAGTATTGTAAAGGGTGCGATACCCTGCAAGACCTCATATTTTCTCTCTTGAAAGCATCTGCTTTGAAAAGAGATACTTTCCAGGCTGTTTGCCTGAAAAGGAAATCTTAAAAAAAAACCAAAAACAACAGAAGTAATCCTTTAGTATGCTTCCCTCACTGTGCCCAAAAATGCAGGTGACAATCTCACCCTTCAGACAGCGTCCAGACTAATGCAAATATAAAAGCCACCCTGAAAAAAAAGAGAGGTGAGGCATAAATATGCCAATGCTCCTACTTATCTCTCATGTACAGCCACCGTGGCCTTTTATTTCATGTTCAGCTAATACAAATCTGCATTTCAAAGAAACTAATAAAACTTCATAAAACACCGCATTTGGTTTATTTAAAAACAATTCAGTTGCCTTTTTACAGTTTCATCTAAATGTATTAAAATCACAGAGGATGACCTCTTACAAAGAAAGCAATTACTTGAAAACATAACTTACCATGACAATTCATGGCTGTAACTGTTTTGGAAAAGTGTCACATTTTCAGGCAGAAAGCATTTATCATATCAAAGTAGCTATTATCAAAAAATCTGCTCTGGACCTAATATGGAAAGGAAGGTAAGAACCTCCCATTTGCTTTTTGGGCAACAGCTGGTTTGCAGAGGACAAAAGTGTGGCTTCCCAGCCCTCTGTTGTTACAAATAATTGTATTTGATGACTTTGATTCTAAGGGAACAGTAAGAGAATATACTGTACAGGATGGTGTGTCTTTATCACTGTGAAGAATCTCTACAGACCCTGGATTAAAGCAATGGGTGCCAGTCACATACTTTGGCTTAAAACAATGGATGCCAGCCACAGGCCTTGAGTTAAAACAATAAGTAGCTGGAGTTATAGAGAAACAGATGAAGATGAGATAAGCTTGCTTAAGGACAGGGGTTCACTTGTGAACACAGCGAGGAAGACTATCAACGACCACCAGAGGACCCCCGCTCAACATAACTACGCATGCGCAAAGGACATCAACATATTAGGAAATAACATGAATATGCTAATCAATACCCTCCCCTCTTTGTATTTAAAACAATCAGTATAGTTAACCAATGAATTTTATAGAATAAGAATATAGATAAAGTGAAGCAATCAGGGGCCAATCATTGTAAAGGTCAAGCTAAGAAGCAAGCATCTTTGAGCAATTATCTTTGTTAGAAATTGTATAAATATGTTCTGCTTTGAACCTTTGGGTGAACACGTCTTGGGGGGAAGTATCCCCCGTGTTCCCCAGTGCTGGAATAAAGAAGTGCCTGCTTATCTGCCCTGTGTAGGTAAGTTCTTCGCGATTGCGACCGCTAACACTGTGAGCATTCTTCTTTCCTTTTGCAAAAGTGTGCCTAGGTGAGCCACAGCCCTTGGCAAAAATGACACTCAGAAGAACAAAGTGCTACATTTGCACAGTGTGGATTCTCTTCTTTGGACATCTAAACCTTTAACCTGTTTGTATAATATCTCAGGAGGCAGACTGGTACGGAGAGAAATAAATTAGCAACTCCACTTGACACTGAAGTCTTGGTCTCACCGTCTCTGATTATTCACTGTTTTTCACCGAGCTCCGTGTAGTCATCTGCATGTCTCCCAAGTGGGAGTGAAATACCACTGAATTAATCCTCCCCATTCATTTTCACTACTTGCAGCTTCTTTCTGTATCTACTTCACAAAAGCAGAATTGACTGTACAAGAGACACTTCTACATCTGACGTGGGTGGCAGATAATGGGCTATCTGGGGGTATCCTACGAGTTTCTATATTTGTCTGCTGGACTGCGTCATGTTCCCTCCTCCAGAAAAGGAGGGCTGTCAGTGAAGGTGGTTGGCCATCTCCAGTCACTTCACATTACTTCAGAGGTTTTGCAGAAAATGGAGGAATCATAATCATAGGATGGTTTGGGTTGGAAGGAATCATCTATTTCCACCACCACCACCCCCTGCCATGGGCAGGGACACCCTCCATTAGCCCAGGTTGCCCAAAGCCCCATCCAACCTGGCCTTGAACACTGCCAGGGAGGGGGCAGCCACAGCTTCTCTGGGCAGCCTGTGCCAGGGCCTCACTGCCCTCACAGGGAAGAATTGCTTCCTAATATCTAATCTAAATCTGCCCTCTGTCAGTTTAAAGCCTTGTCCTGTCATGTCATAACACTTCCTGATAAAAAGCCCCCTCCGTCTTTCCTGTAGAGCCCCTTTAAGTACTCGATATCAGTAACATGTTCAGGGCCATCTTAAGGGATGAGCCTGCAGGGCTGAGGTCTTGGTCCATCCCTAGCAACAAAGCAGCACTCAGAAGATGCCTCTTTGGCTGCACCAGGATTGCTGTGTGGTGTCACAGCCGGTATTTCTGACACACAGGACTGAAAAGCACTTCTGGAGCTAGACCAACTGCGCATGTTAGTGCACTGGATCCCTTGCCTCCTTGTGACACCCCTGACAGTACTTGAAAGGCACCAGCATATACCGATATGCCATGCTACCACATCAAGTGTGGATATACAGGTATTTCCTGCTAAAGAAAAATGAGACAGAAAAGGGAGCGTGCCCTATTTTTTCTGAATTCCTATTTCAATCTATGTGTATGTGTATAGTAATAAATAGGTACAATCAGGAGAGGAAGCTCTGCCTGTAAAACCCCATCCATTTTTGTCAGATCCTTAGAGCCATATGACTAACTGCTGGAGTCCTGAGTATACATGGATGGCTGTTGGGTTTTTAGTAAAGGTAGGACTTTCCTGGGTGTCCAATTGACTGTGCAAATCTTCTGAAGTTTATATTACCTAAGCTCAATTTGATAAACTGTGGTAGAGGAGGTGTTAAATCTTCCATATGACCAGTGACAGAATCCATGTTATTGAGTCTGCTACGGTCGCTGCAAAGACTTTAATACCAAAGCTGTAGCCTTGTGCTGTCAATTTACTGGCAGAAAGCAAGCCTATTTGCATTTATAAGTTGAAAGGCTGACACTGAACACCAGCAAATATCAAACCAGTTGTGAGGTGGTCAGGATCAAGTTACTCTACAGTCTATCTACCATTTGCTTCTTTGGTTCCCCCTGATTAATGCTGAGCCATCCAAAGGAGGGAAGCCTTCATATGAGCCCATCAGAAATACTACATAAGACCACAGCACAATTGTCTGTTTGACTATCCCAGCTCACCCAGAAGAACAAATTTATCTAATATATTGCAGGAGACTAGGGTGATTGTTATACTGGAAAAGTTTTTTGCCAGTTAGTTGGGGGGCATAGATGGGGGGTTAGTTAGATGGCAGTTAGATGGCATAATTTCTGAGCTTATTTAGAAATTCCTAGAGCAGTAAGTCGAAGAGCTGTATTGTTTTCCATACTGTGCCCTTATTGCCTTTGCCAAAAAGAGACCCCATTTTCTTCCCATTTTGTAACAGACAATGACAATGGTCATTTTTCTTTGCTTGACAGCAGCATATGTGACCCGCAGGCACATTGCTCTACTGGACAAAATTGTAAAGATGCCATTTTGATGGGTCACTATAGAAATGATGCTTTCAGACAGACATTACCATAGCAGTTCTAGTCAATAAACCAAAGGAACACAATTTGCAGATGAAAGGATTTTGGGTACCTGTTCTTGCCCTATTTTTTTTTAAATTTATTACAAAGGTTCTTCTTCCAACAACCTTCAAGACATTCAAGTAAAGCTGGAGAGAGACTTAGAAAGAAAACTAGGACACACAGTTACCAGTGGCAGTAGCAGGAGGTAGAAATTCCATGGTGGCATAGTGAGTACTGTGTCACCATATTTCTGTCTCCATCATGCCAGAGAATTGCAAGAACTCTGCTGCTGCTCCAGTGACTTAGAACTAGCACGAGCTCTGAGTTGGGATGTCAAGGCATGACTAGACTGTGTAACTCCCAAAAGCCTTTTTGTCCCTCACCAGCTGAGAACATTAAGAGCAAAAAGGGTCTCCAAAATAGACAGGCAAGCCCAGGTAATGTGCAAACAATGTGCTAGTCAGTAACAGCCTTCTGCTATTAGCTCGTAAAAGCTGTGCTCCTGGGAAGTGAAAAGCTTCCCACACAAAAGCAGCTGATGAGCAAATGGATAAAAAATGAGAATAATAACAGTGTTTAAGAAACTAACAATGAACTAGTACCTGACTTCTTACTGTTTTGCCCTTTAGCATCAGAATCACTTCCTTGCTAAAATCGGTGATAGGGAGTTGCCACTTTTCAAAATGTGTTTGGAGGCAATGTGGCTCTGGTTTATCAGCAGATGCGTGACTAGACCCATCCCCTGCGTTGCTGAGATGGCCATGCTGAGGTGACCAAAGCTGGGAGAGGCTCTTCTTAGGTCCCCAGGGGAATTTCACGAGTGTAACCTCATGGGAAACTGCTCAGGTTCAAGGTGCTGCAGCACCTCTTCTGCCACAACAACCATCGCAGTCAGGGTGGGAATGTGTACAACAGTTGCAACTCTGTATGAAAAGCAGCTTTCTGGTAACTGCCAGTTATCACCCAAAACAGCTTCTTATCCTGTGCTGGATAATCAAGAAGGTATATTTCATGGCTGACACTGGCTTCATGTTGCTAAAACATGTACAAGGTTTCTCCAAGTGTCTTCCCACATCTTTCCACTTGTGTGCCTCCTCTTTAATCTTCCTATCTTGTACTTTGCTGAGCTACATTTTCTTCATTTTCAGTTGAATCACATACACATGTATAATAATAAATAACTGTAGCTGCACAGGACAAAGACAATACTTTCCAGATTCTGCAGGAAAGAGGGATCTGCATTCAGAAAAACACAGCATCTAAAACCCAGATTCAGCCCTGAGAGCACAACACATTGGTGGATTTGCCAAAAAAATGCGGGTTGTAATACTTTATGTTGTTTGCTTGCTTGCTTTATCTTTGATGTGATATTCTTCCAACCCCTAACATTCTGTGATTCTGTGATTCCTCTCATCAGAGTGTTCTTCAAATAAATTTTAAAAAATAGATAACATGGGGAGTTCTTGCACAAAGTGAAATAAGGAGATGCAGCTTGCTAGGCACGAGATACACGTCTGAATGAAAGGTAAGATAGGGAGTGATTGCTCTTTCCAGCGTCTGAGACAGGGTGGTGGACGGCAGCAGTGCAGATCAGATAATCATGCTTTATTTCATTAGGACCTGACTAAACTACAAAATACTTCTAAGGAAAAGATTGGCTATTAAATTTAAGATCTAATGAGGGTATGATCAGATCTTAATAACATACTTTAACCCAGACACAGAGTGAGGCTAAAGCACTTTTTAAACTGCTTACAGCTTGGTCTGACCCCATCAACAAGGAGCATTTCACACTGCGCCAGAGCTGTTTGAGCTGTGGCTTGGGAGCAGGTAGGAGAAGCCATGCTATTGAGTTAAGTATGCAAATCTTTAAGCAGGTGAAATTTCAGGTATCTAATTGGATCCTAAGAGGGATTTTCTTCTGAAATATATGATTCTCCCCAAATTGCTAGGGTAATTATTAGTTCGTATTTCACTATGGGATATTCCTTTCTACTGTGCATACATATACTAGCTCTGCAAATATTAAATCCTATTCAGATTCAAAAGTTCATGATTGTTCTTTCGGTAAGATACAAAAAATACCTCATGCTTTCTACAGAAAATTCTTATATACTTCACTGGGGTTTTTTTATAGCGTGTGCTTTATAAATGAGATTTTTATTATGAGACATCAAGGATACAGCAGTCAGGACACAGGATAGTTGCCGAGAGTATTAACAAAATTTTCATTCTTACCAGCTGCATTAACAGACTGCCTCTACAGAAAAGCTGCAGTCTGTGTCGTTGCCAAAAAGCCAGATGCTCAAATATCCTCTTTGCACCCTCATGGTCACTGGATGACCACAAGAATACCCCACATTTTGCCCCTCCCTCCATTAACTTCATGAAACAATGTCTTTTTTCATCACTGTTGTTGTTCTGACCTTTATCAAAAGAGACATCCATGCCTATTCTTGAAAGTGGAAGCAAAAACATCTAGAAAAAATGATCTGGCTCTGAAGTTTTGAATACAGTCCATATGTGACATAAGCTTAACGAGAGATCCAGTTTGAGACGCACTGATAGGGCATCACTGTTAATATCACTTCCCAAGGTCAATGGGTTGGTACTTAGCACAACGTGGAGCTCTGCTGTTGTGTTGGAAAGAAAGCATCAGTCTCCTGAAAATCATTGTTAAATATGTCAGCAGATTACAGAAGCAGGAAAGCCTCTCAGGATGTTTCCAAATGCTTCAAGCAAACTGAAGACAGATGGATCGATATTTAGGAATTATTCTTATCTGTTCTACAGTTTATTAGTAAAGTCAAATAAGTTCATTAAAACCATTGAAAAGAATGCTAATGACTCTTCTTACAACAATAATCATTAGAGAATACCATCGTATCATTATGAAGTGCACTAGATTTCTTTTTAAACTGTTGCAAGCCAAAAACTCAAGACTCCTGGTACAGAAAACATCACAGCATTAGCTTCTTTAGCCACCAGATCAATTTTCCATTTAATGTGGAATAACTTATGTCACTTGATGGTCTTTAGGGACCTTTTTGCAATAATCCACTTGACGACTGAGGCAGGTAGGCTTTGCAAGATTTATAATTGATCACTGGTGCTATTGTAGACATGATGGAAATACCATATATAACAGAAATACTTCTTAGCAAAAAATATTATTGCTTCATAATCAGGTGTAGGTGTTAGTCTCAGATCTGGCATTGCTTTGACATAATGAGCCTATGGTTCTGCATATGCAGAATATAAATATAATGATGTTTTTATAAGCGTTCCAGACATCTTGCCTGTATATGAAATGTAAATACTGCGTTCAGTCTTCAGCCCTTGAAATTGGGTGTGAAGGAGAGATTCTGTTTGGGCCTAAATACAGGCAAGCTTTATTTGGGGACTATATTTCTATGGAAGTGCAGCTGTTCAAATGCTCTTAACACCCAACAAAGGCAGCATTGTTCTGCGGAAACGCATTTGCCGGACTTGGTGCGGCTCTGACCAGCTGTAGGTGGGACGACTGCAACAGCAAGAGCCTGTTACTCAGCACACCACTGAGCGATGCCTGGTGGCTCCTCACAGCCATGAAGGACTGCATCTAGCCAGGAGAAGGAACAGCAGGGAAACAAAGACATTGTCCAGACCTAGTGTGTGGGGCGGGCGTGCACTGGGACTCCTGCAGTCAGTGGGGAAAAGCTTGTAATGATTCTAGTCGGCCTAGGTGGCTGGTGTGGCCTCCAAGACTTCACCTGCATCACTTTAGCAGTAATGCTGTTGTTACAATTGTTGATTCAAGGCAATGAACAAAATTCTTGAACTGCTGGACTTAAACGTCCATAAAGAATACCAACACTCACACTGACCCTTACTCAAACATCATTTTCCCAGGCACTTCTGGAACAATCTTCACTCTGTTACCAAATGGCAGAATTTAGGGACAACAAGGTGATTTAGCAAGAAAGAAAAGACAGTGGCATGAAGTACAAGATAAAATTTATCTTGCTCTGGTTTTATTCATACACGAATTCTGCAAAACAAAGCACAGGAAGGAAAACCTGTTGTTGGAGTAGTTCCTGGTCCCTGGGAAGCTGTTCTGTCTGGAGGGTTGCCTGCAGATACAGATACAGAAAACAGGGCAGAGAGAAAACTTTACCTGTTGCATCTCTTTGCACCACAAATTTTGTAACCTTGCAGCATTTTCCAAAGGATTGAAACCCTGCAAAAATGTTAAGAACAACATAGAAGAGGCCATTCAACACTGTTATCAGGTGGCACTGCTGTAAGAGTTGGTAAATTCATTAGAGAACTCTAAATCCTCCTGTTTTGAGGCACAGAGCTAGTACTAATTAAAGGGAATTTATAGGTTATTAAAAAATGCTAACAAGAACTTCTTGTCCATTTATTGGAAATATTTGGCATTTTCTGAGAAATAATATCAGGCTAGATGGATCACTAATACAATCCATGGTTCTAACAGTCATATTCTTGCACGAGAAAAAGCTTTGTTTGAGGGTAACATCCAATTGCCAAGAAGGTCTTCCTTCCTGTGTGTCTGCTGACACCATCCAGGGCACCTGCTACCCCCATGAGCTCCTTTGGCCAGTAGCAACCTGCTTCCTGACCTCACCACCTGTGTAACAAACACAGCCACACCAGCTGGGGACACATAAGAGGGGAAAGACATGGGACTGGGAGACTGTGGAACAAGAGGAGTGTTTGTGGAAGCAAGGATTGCTCCTTTCCACCAAACATCCTTCATCCCTCCTGGAAACATGAAATGACATTCGAAAGCACTCACTGCTTCTTCATGCACCATCTAAAATATCTCACCTAAGTAAGACAGACTAGATCCCATTTTTTTATTATACAGCAGAGTGTTTTATTTATGGAAGGAATGTATAATTAAAAAAAAATCTTGCTACAACATCTTTATGCAAGCCATCAAGAATTGTCTTGTTTTAACCTTGAAGGTTTGTTCCTGAGACTTCCTAGATAATATAAGTCAAATATGAGATGAAGATTTAGTTATTTGTCATTGAGGACTATGCCACAAGGAACCTGGAGCCATGGTGTAGCTGCATTGCTCTGACCCCAGTTCCGAAATCACACACCGGTGTGGTTCTCTGTAAGAGCTTACCCAAGTGGAACTGATTGCAGAGTTTAGACGTAAATTTACCCATGGCAAAGTCCTGATGAAGCAACTTTAGCTAAACCTCCCATGTCTCTGAATATTCTGACTAAATAAGAATGCTTTGGCTTTTGGTTGATTACACAATTTATTGCAAAAATCATTTTCCTCTCATGAAAAGTCAAGGTTATACTGATGATCTACATTCATGCTAAGAATGGGGTTTTGTATCCAATTAATTCTTTGAGGCTTTCAAGTATTTTTAATTTTAAAAACAGAAGGCCTAAAGCTCTGGAGAATTGGTAGTTTGTCACCTCTGGGTGAACAGGGAAAAGTGTGTTAGGCTCATGGAAAGGCTAATGTTCTCTCACCAGCTGTTGCATGCACCAGGTCTCATAGGGATCTCTACTATCTGGTGTTATTTTGGTTAAACTGCTATGAGGTTTTAGGAATTGGCATAAAAATATTGCCCTGACAAAGTAAACAGAGGTACATACTCAAGACATGCAGCAAACGTGCCGAGGATAAGAAGTCATGGCTGCAGCTAAGGAGTTCAGTGGGTAGCACGATGTGAGACGGGGGCAGGAGGGAGGCAGCTGATCTTCTGGGGCTCAAACAGTTCTCCACATATGTGTTCCTCTGCAGAGAGGTCCTGAGAAGATATAGTTTTTTGAAGCAAGCAGCAGCTGAAGTATTTTCCAAGTGGTGGATGCCACCACAGAGGCTGTTTTGCTGAAGCAGCAGAGAGCAGTGCAAGGGAACTGTCTGTGAGCTTTTCCCACAGCAGGTGAATCACAGAATCACAAGGTTGGAAAAGGCCTTTTAAGATCATCAAATCTAACCGTTCCCATCCTATGCTAAACCATATCCCTAAGTATCTCATCTACCCTTTTTTGAAACACATCCAGGGATGGTGACTCAGCCCCACCCTGGGCAGCCTGTTCCAGGCCCTGACAACTCTTTCAGAAAAAAATTTTTTTCTAGTATCTAATCTAACCTGCCCTGGCACAGCTTTGTGCCATTTCCCCTTGTCCTATCACAGGACAGCAGCTAGAAGCAGCAGCCAGCCCTGCAGAACCAGTAGGAACTGCAGTGTCCAGGCCAAACCTGGGCTCTAGCCCCTAACTTTGGGCACAGTGACCGCAGCATGTGGTGGTGCAGTTTCCTCTCCAGTGGATGAGCTTAGTTACAGACTGCCCTGACACATCCTGTACATGTTGGATATGATAAGGGGAATTTTATTTCATATGTGGACAATACTGTTGATTATCTTTGGCTTTCCAGATTTGTTCCATGTCCCCTTCCATTCTTCACTTCCAATGATGTTTTCTTTGTTTTATAGACTTGGTGCTTTTACAGACTAAACTTGGTGTTTGCAAGGAGGAAGTATTACATGACAAAAGTATTTAGTGTCCTAGGGACCTGGACAAAAAATCAATCTAACACTCTTCAGTATTTATACAAGAAAGAATCCCTAGAAAATTAAATAGGCCTTTTTTCTTGCCAGTAGCGCCTGAAAAAAAGAGAGTTACAAAAGGGTTCTTCTTCTCATTCTTTTCCCAATGGAAAGATACTTCATTATTGCTTTTGTTACTGTAATTATCATAATGCAATCTGAAGAATTACAACAATATATTTTAGCAAACTACAAATGCTGAGAGGATTTAAGTTTAAAAAAAAATCTAGATAGCATTTTTTCCTTTGCATAATGTAAAAGAAAGTTATATGAACCACATCTATTTACTTTTCCAAACCAGCTGCTTGTAGTATACCGAAAAGCTTGAGAAGTTCCTTCACGAATACTTTGCTCAGCCGGTATCTAGTGGGCAAAAAAACTCTCAACTTCCTCACCCAAGTGTCGTAAAATGAGTCAGTCATAAAATGACCAGACTGCATGAAGTTCATTATCCGATCCACTGACTTTTTCATGAGAATCAGCTTATTTATAGTATGGTGCAGCATATGAACTGCCAAGAGTATGCATCTAGTAGTATTAAACTGTACAGAAAAAAAACATTTTGTAGCACATTAGTGAGATTCCATTTGTGTGTGCTCCTGACAAATGGCTCCCCTGCAGTTGTCTCAGCATTTACTTGCCAGACAAGACCCATTTACTGCTTCATTTATTGATATGCAATGGAAGTTATAGAATAAGTATCATATCAGTGAATCTAAAGTAGTAATTGTCGCAGTTCTTAGACACATAATGTCTGGAGAGTCTAAAACTAAACTAACTCCAGGAGATGTTTATGAGTATTGTGAATGAAGAGGAGGAAAAAAAAAACCCACCCAAGAGCGATAACTTGATGATGGGATTTTAATTTAATTTGAAGTGATGCAACCAAACTGCATGAGGGGAAGGAATGGAGGGAACAATCAAGTCTCTTAACCAACACTATTTTATCCTGCCATTAAATTGTTATAATTACCCAGTATTTGACCAGATGGCGAGTCATTTCTAAAGTCAGACCAGGTGTTCAAGATGCAGAGATAATCACAAAGCTGATGACTGTGGTGAAACTAATTAAAAAGTGTGTTGCAGTGGCACAGTGGTGCTGTGGAGAGAGTGAGAGTGACCAAAAATAACAGGATAGAAAATATCTGATGTATTACAACAAAGTCATTTGGAAAATAGTAAGCAAAACCAAACAGAATTAAATCAATTTAAATTATCAGGGTCAGAGGAGCACTCTAATAAATTATTAGATAATGCAGTCTATTTCTGTCTTTCTGGGGTTTTGTTTCTCTTTTCTAACATGAATGGGAAGACAGAAGTGAAAGGCTGAACTAATAAAGATGAAAACTGTCAACCCGATCAGAAGAAGGGCAAAATACGGGCACAGATGCACATCAAAATGAAATATGGGCACAAAAAATCCTTTTCATGCATATGAACGCTGATTACATGGCCACAGCTGGAAATTACAGAGAACTTTATTCATTAAAGACTAACTATCTTCAATTAGGCTTTGCTTTCATGACAAAACAACAGAGGAGCAGAGAACTGAATTGCCATGCTGTGCCTGCAGCTCCCCTGACCCCGCAGCCCCACAGCCAGCACACTTCTTCTGCTTAATAGGCATCTTCACCTTGCTGGGACCAAAAATCAATTCGGACGTGAATGAAAATGCATTTGGGGGGGCGGTTGGTGTGTGTGAGGCAGGGAAAGCAAACTTTAAAAAACAACCCCAGCAAGTAAACACCCCAGCGTACAACAAGAGAAGTCAAATTGTCTTATTGCCAGCTCAGTGCATGTTGGTCCACCCTGCTGGCTCAGTACTTTGTGATCATCTCTGGCTGTCTGCTCTCAAAATGTAAGTGCGAATGCTCACGCTGTGCCCATGGCCCTGAGGAGATCACTAATTGGCTCCGTGCTATGCCCATACACGAAGCCTGATGCTAAGGGGTCCTGGACACAAGTAAAAGCTAAGACCTATTAAAGACAGCTCTCCATGAGGTTTTTCAGTCAAGAAAGGGAGGCGTTCCCAGCTGCCCATCCCTGGCAGAAGGAGTGCTCCTCTCTGTGCCCTTGCAGCCTGCACCAGAGCAGGGGGACACCCACTGCTTATGGGGTTGTAACGTCCACTGGCTGAGGAGAGCCTAAAATTCTTCACTTCAGTGAGCATTTTTGCCATTACAGAATGATGAAAATTATGTGCGCCCCTTCACCCGGTGCTGCCACATTGTGCTGATGAAATATTTTGGTAGAGTTGCATGGGGAGCTTTTGCTAGCAACAGCAATTAGGATTCAGTAGATCTGCTACTTGGTTTTTATCTCTGAGACAGTTTTCAGCTGTGCGAGCTGGCTGCACGTTGTGAGAGGCGGCTAGTAGTGTTTGCAATCTCATCCAGCCCTCCAACATTTGGGAGAGTTTCACCTGGTTGAAAGTGCCTTTGCCTGCAGAAAAGCTGGAATTTTTTTGGTAAAGATAGAGGTGCTCCGGTTTGAAATAGGAACAGGTAGCTGATGGATTCAATTAAATCAGTTGATAGTCCAATTAATTCTGACAGTAAGAATTTTGCATTCACATTAGTACTAGCAATAACATCTTGTTGGCCTCTCTCCTGATTGGGGCTACAGACCGCAGGAACCCTGCTGCTGCAATCAGTTGCTTCTTCATACCTCTTCCAGAAAGCAAAAAGGGTCAATATGTTAATGGCTGTGAACAATTGATATCTGCCGTGCCTTACTTAGTCATTGATGTCCAGAGTAGAATAGATGAAAAACACAGTCTGTTAAAACATTATCTCCCGACTGTTTTTATCAGTTCTTGAGCTGGCTCAAACCCAGAAGATTAATTTTTAATCTATTCCTTTTTTTTTTCCCCACTCCCTTTTTTGTTTTTTTTTTTAATTTTTCAGTCAACTCTGGTTGTGACATTGACATGGAGAATACATTTCCCTTATGGGAAGGAGAAAAATAAAGAGCCGTAATTGGAACCAGGAGCGCAGGCCCGAGATAATGGTGCAAGTCTATGTAAAACAGTTTACCCGGTTGAAAACACAGCCGCATTCATTCCAGCAGTGCTTCCTCACCACAGAATGTACACTGCGGGGTATGTAGCTTTCCAAGTGTTTTTAACCTCTTAGGCAACTGCTATTCTGGCAAAAACATCTCAAGACGCTTCACATTCAGTGCTTTGCAGTTTTTAATGGATATTTTTCTCAGGACGATTATGAGCATGTAGCCCAAGGACTGCAGCTTCCCTGGAACCTGGGGCAGGCCCAATGTCTTTGACTACTGTGATTATTTTCAACAGGTTCATAATCTCCTGCACCAGCTGTTGTTTCTATGCTGTCTTCCTCCTGCCATTCTTGCCCTTTGATCAAACCAGAAGGGGGGGGGGAGGGGGTTGCTATTTTTCAGGAAGAGGCACATAAAGATAGGTTGAAGGAATTTGGAAATCAAGCATTATGTATGAATTAAACAAGGACACCACAGTCTTAAAGCACACTGCTGTGTGAGGGAAGAAGAAAATTTCATGTTAATCTGCAGATTTTTAATTAAAAGCTAAAGCCTGCATGCTTGGGCCTTTGCCCATGTCTACAGTGACCTGCAGAGGTCTTTAAGGGCCAAGCAATCAGTTTTTAGTGTTCAACAGGCCTCACTACCTGCTCACATTTGGCCACAGAATTGAGAGGAAAGGCCCTGCCGGATGACAGTCTGTGCTAGGCAGGGGCAGGGAATATTTTGCAGGAAGAAGGAAGATTAGGTTAAAGTCTGCTGTCTTCCTTGCACAGGAAGGTTTCCCTAAATCAGGTATGTGCCTTGGCTGTGAAGCCTAAAGTAGGAAGAAGCTAAAGAAGGGGCATAAGGAGAGAGAACAGGAAGGATAAGCATTTCTTTCCTTTTTCCTAACTGACCATTTGCTTATATTATGAATATGCAAAAATGGCAGTCTCTGGCTACAGCCTAACACATGATATACCTGTAGGAGCCTTTCTTGTTGTCTTTCACAGTCAGATTCAACCCCAGATGGGATCTGGCTTACCAAACCCCATCCTTATGTAAGGGTCCTAGGAGCATCCCCCATCCTGGGGATTTGGCTGCAGGAGCTCACAGCCAGCTCAGAATTGGTATAACCAAAGGAAGCTCACTTCCCATTCAGACAATGCCTTTACACCCCTCCCACATTTTCTGTCCCTCTTCTGCCTCTTGTAGGCTTTGTTTTTATGTCTAAGTTCTGTCAGGATCTCCTTTTTTATCTAAGCAGGCCTCCTGCCACATTTACTTGACTTCTTCCTTCATGTCAGGGTAAACCATGCTTGAGATTAAAGTAGTGATCCTTGAAAAATAACCAGCTTTCCTGGATGTCTCTTCTTTACAGGGACATATCCCATGGGGCTTTTCCAGTGAAGTTCTTGAACAGGCCAGAGACTGTCACAAATAGGTGATATAGAGGTCCTAAGAGATATCTACAGTCTTCTGGGTTACTGCAGGACAGACATGAGGTCACCAGACATTCACTCAGTTTAAAGTAGCCTTGGTAGTCCTAAACTAATAGGCATGGTTTGAGATAACACTTACTCTGTGATGGATTTTCATCATTTGCCTCAGTATCTGCTTTGGATTTCCCCTTTAAATAGTTTTTAAAAATTCATATTTGAATAATACAGTTTGAGGTAACCTTTTTTCCCCCATCAAGAAACCTAGAGGCTTCATGCTGATCCCATACTGGTTACACAAAAATGCAGCCCCACTAGCTTTGTGAATGGCATCAGACCTGCTCAGCTCTGACAGTTCTGTGCTATTTAAAATTTAATGCATGCCCAAGGACCTCAGAAATCAGGCCTCACATCAGGTTAAGCTCAGTCCAAGTAGATGTAACCTACTGTCATATTTACATATGTTAATTCTGTCTCAGAATGGAGAAGAGCATCTCGGTAATAACTACACTCATGCTAATAAAACCGAGGTGTCTGGAGAGGATAATTACTCTACGACCTTGCTGCTTCATGGTGAATGACCTTGTAAGATTGGAGAGTAGAGGTGGTTGAAAATGTTCTGGTAGAACATTTTTCCATTAGCGAATGATCCCAGAACTGGGACATTGCACAAGAACATATTTATTGTCCTGAAGATTTTTAACACAGAATTATTGGTGTTGTTTGTTTGAATAATTCTGCAGCTTGCAGCTTAATGTGATCACAAAGCTCTGCTTGAACTTGCACGTTGGGATTTGGAGCACATAAGGTAAAATATAAAGTTCAAAGCAAGAAACTCATAGAGACTTTCAATAAAGTCATGTCAATGTTTCTCACACTTTTTAATTTCCTCTGTGAATTTCTTCTTACTTTTCAGTCCCAACATGAAGAAGGAATGAAAAGTAGAATGTTTTTTATTTTTTAACTACAGGTACTAAAAGGAGTGTATTACCAAGGCAAAAGACAGACCAGCATCTCATAGATAGGCAGAAAGGTGTCAGTTTAATTATTTTGGACTTCTTTTTAATTTATATAATTAAGACATTGAGATAATAGAATCATTCTCATGGTTTGGGAAGAAATACCTGCATTCTGCAGTGAAAACAGATGATTTATCAAACTCTGAAGATAATCAGCATATTTACATACAGACTTTTACGTTTAACTGCCACTTTCTGTTTCCCAATTAAAGTGGTTTATTTTACTGTTATCTTTAGCTAATTAGTACTTATTTTAGGGAACGAATACAGAGTAAGTTTCATGGGAAAGTAAAATGATTGGCTCCAAGTAAGGGGAATAGCTTCATGGCTGAAAGAGAATTGCCCCAGATAATGAATTCCTACGTGTTTTGTAATGTAACCTAATGCCTCACGCAGCTACTAAACTCCCAGATGGCCCAACAGAGGCACATACTCATCAGGTGACATATTAGCCAATTTAAAAGATAATTAGTAAGCACTACTCTTTCTGTATTCTTTAAGCATTAGGAAGATTCACATTCCACTCTTTTTATGTACTGGCCTCCAATTCAAAACATATGGAGCAATTTCTTTTTTCTTTTTTTCTTTTTTTTTTTTTTCCAAAAGGTGCTGCTTTCCTGCTGCTCCCACTGACTTCAGCACAAACTTATTTGCCAAAGATACTGCCATGTATTTTTGCTAGGGAAGCTTTGTTTTTCCAAGCATCTTCATATCTTAAGGTAGTCACACTGTCAGGGTTATCTACGGTTGCAGATGCCTGTTCCAGGTTTCATCGTAGCGGCAACTTATTATTATCTTTCTTGTATCAACAGTCAAAGAATCATAGAATGATAGAATGGTCTGGGTTGGAAGGGACCCCAGGGATCACAGAGTTCCAGCCCCCTGCCACAGGCAGCGACACCAACCTCCAGGCCTGGATCTACACAAAGTTGCCCAGGGCCCCATCCAACCTGGCCTTGAACACCTCCAGGGACGGGGCATCCACCACCTCTCTGGGCAGCCTGTTCCAGCACCTCACCACTCTCTCTGTAAAGAGCTTCTCCCTAATATCTAATCTAAACCTTCCCTCCTTTAGTTTTAATCCATTCCCCCTTGTCCTGCCATTATCTATCCTTTTAAAAAGTTGATTCCCCTCCCATTTGTATGCTCCCTTCAGGTACTGGAAGGCTGCAATGAGGTCCTTCCCACAGCCTTCTCTTCTCTAGGCTGAGCAAGCCCAGCTCCTTCAGCCTCTCTTCATAGGGGAGGTTCCTATGCTTTACTTTGTCACAAGAAGTATGGTTCAATTACTGGAAGGTGTCAGTGCTGTGTACGTGTTTGCATTAGGACAAGCCAAAACTTTGGTAAAATTATTCACCAAAACCTGGAGGCAGATGAGGAACATCCAGAAAATGCATGCAGAGTATGTTTTAATTTTGAACCTTAGTATGGAGTTGGCTCCTCAGGGTTCCTATCTTTTTAAATCAGCAGATTAAAACTATCAGCTGCAACAAATTGAGTGTGTAACCATCTATATAGCTGAGTGGATTTAGGCTGGGCAGGCTCTGAACCAAAGAGCACAGCTGCTCAGTTCTGATGTTAAGTAGATCACTAGATCCCCTCTCCCCAAATCAACCCAGCCCAATTTCTTTCCCCAAGCAGCAAACAATGTGAGGTATTGAGCCAAGCCTATGGGAAAAATATGCTGGAAGCTGAGCCTTCACATTCTGGATTTCAGGATCTGCTTTGCATATCTCAAGTGGCTAACCCTACCATTTATCTCTCCATAGAATATCCACATCCATTCTATCAACTGTTTATCATTTGGAGGGGTTTTAAATATAGTCAACATATATAGAAGAATTGCATATTTGGTTGCCTGTCAAAAATCTATTTAGATCTTCAGATCACAGCTGTTCTTCCTTCTTTTTTTAATCCAATTGCTTTTCAGTCAGAGTCTTCACTTTTTCCCTGTTTGCTCATACCTCAGTCTCAATTTTCTACCATTAAAATCTTGACAGGACAATTATACAGGTATTATAAATAGGAAATTCCATTTGAATACATTGTCATCCACCTACCAGTCAGACTCATATAAGTGCTTAAGCAGCAGCATTTAGTAGCAAAATCATAATCCTACCTCTGTATCTGCAATTATTTTATGTTAATCCTTTATATGTAATTTGGGCAGACCCACAAACACCTCCTCCCCTCTGCTCTGTAGTATGTGATTCCCACTGAGTTCAGTGATACACAGGGGGAGCAGGCAGCAATCCCACTCCTCTCCTCAAATTCAGGACCTGGAGCCTTTGGAAGGTGTTTGCATTCCTGGATGTTTTGACCTCCAACCCTGGGCAAAGCTCTGCATAACACTAGACAGAGTAATTTTGCCAGGCTGCTGCAGGGATGGCACCCAGCTGATCAGCTGGAGTGTTTCCATGCTTTGCCATTGCTTCTCTTTGCTATATACTTTGATACACAGCAATTTCTTCTCAGCTCTCCAGGCTGCTCTTCCCCAACAGACAGTAACTGCTCGCCACAGGGCTGTTTATAGCTGTGCAACCTCCGTTTACAACCTGTGCCCCAACTTTCAAGTCCTTCACTGTTTTCCCACACTTAAACAGCACATCAGACCCAGGGACGCCTGGTGCTAAACTCCAGTTCACACAGCAAGCTCCCACAGTGGGCTGGTGACAGGCCTGGTAAGACAGGAGAGGGACCTGGCAGCATTAGCAAAAAGCCTGTGGCCACTCTTACTGGGCTTGCTATCTATCATAAATGCTTATGAGGAGTAAGAAGTGTTTTCTGTCACAGTGATGTGCCAATGACATACCTTCCCTGTCATCCTAAGGAAAGGATTCACAGGCTCTGCCCTTTCCAAACCCTTATTCAGCGGCTGATCATTGCACCCACTGCTGATGTGCAACAGTTCTTCTTCCCTTGTGGGAAAAGAAGAACTTGTGCAATTTCAGTGCACTGGCAGGAAGCTACCACTGAAATGCCTGTCCTGGAATAGGTCCCAAACATAATCACCTAGGGGTCTGCTGTAGCTTGCAGAAGTGCAGGGAAATACCTGGATTTCATAAGCTGCTTCTTCTGCACTCCTTCAAATTAAGGACAACCGTATTCCTGTGAAAAGTTGGTGGGGGAAAAAAATAAAGCTCTAAGACTTAGAGGAGAAATTTGTCACAGCTGTGAATGTATACACAGCCAAGTGTTAAAACTTTGAAAAGCAGATTAAATGTGTAAATGAGAGGCATTTCAAAGAGGCAGCAACAGAAGTCTGCAGAGTAAAAATTATGAATACTACGTAAAAGGTGTTATTCTAAAAGAGAGAACTTCTACGTTCCTGAAAATGGTTTAAACCAATATTAGTCTAGTTGACAGACTAGCAATTTTGCCTATCAAAATTACATTGTTTATAAAAACTGCTTTTTACTAAGAGTATTATGTCTATGAAACTCTAATGATCACAGAGTCAATGGCTCAAATATTCAAAGTTTTGACTGTGTATTGGAGATCCCGTAGTACTGATTGGACTTAAAATTTGGAACACAACTATGAAACAGGTTTGTCTTCAGATAGCTGGCATCAGAAGGGAAGAGTCTTATAGAAGTTTTGCCATCCTTAATATCTTCAGGTATCTGCCAGAGGGTTTAAATTGTACTGCACTTACTGAAATAGGCAGCTTTTGCCCCTGAATTTTGGAGACAGGTTTGTTAACAGAAACAACACTGTTATGCTGACTTCAGCCAGCTGAGAGTCTGTCACGTCACGATACCAAAAAAAAACCCCAAAACAAACATCAAAGTCAAATCAAGGCAGGGGAACAGCAATGGATGTGAGCCTGGCATCATTGCTCAGAAATAGCTCTGACAGGTGCCCAGTGGGTGCTCTCCTTCAGTAGAAGACACAATATTCCCTTTGAAGAGCAAAATTAGCTATCCTTGAAATCAATGCCCACCTTGGCTTCAGTGGGAGCTACATCAGACACCACTGACCATCTCTAAAATTCAAAGATACTTCATCAATTTTCAGCTAGGGAAGGGGTGCTCTGCAGGACACAGCTCAGGCTTTAGGATATAAATGCACTTATATCTGGCTGGTGAATAATTCTATATAATGTATATTTCACACCACAGTATTTATGAATATGTGTGGTAGGAACCTGCAGAGCATGTCGTACGCAGAAAGATGAGGTAGTTTTCTGTGCGTCTCAAATAAAGTAAGTTGAGAGAAGTTTAAGAAGGTTTAGTGGTAATACTCTGAAAAATCTGTACATGGCAAGAATTATGTATAAGATTTAGGGAATAATTATATTCATTAAATTAATGGATGAAAGCTTATATATTGCAGGAGCCTCCTCCTACTCAGCATTCCTATAAATTATAAATAACATTCAATTTAGTGTGACTCCATAGAGAAGACAGTGCCCTTAATCTTCAGATGAATTTCAGGCTTATGCCTTCATTAATCAAAAGAGAATGAGTTCTTCTCAACATGTTTTAAATTTTTGCAGGAAAAAGGAAAGAAAAACTACACGATTTTGGTAGAGAGTAAAAGTGAGATTATTTTTTCCCAGAACACCTACAATGAAAAAATATAATTTTTTTGCACACTCTTCTGTTATAAAACTACTTATAAATAAAAAGAAATGTATATCCCAGGTTGAATGGGGCTTTGGGCAGCCTGGTCTAGTGGAGGGTGTTGGAACTAGATGGTCTTTAAGGTCCCTTTGAACCCAAACCAGTCTGTTGTTCTATCATCCTGCATCTTTCTTCTAATTTAAGATTTAGAGGTTGTTTTCAATTCAGAATAGACCAAGAACTGCATGAGTTTTTGTTTTGAGCAAAGTTATAGGAAAACCATTGTAAGGTCATATCTGAGATCAACGTATAATTGGACTTGATTGTGTTGTGTAGCGACAAAACTGTTCCATCATGTTCTGATGTTCTTGCATGGCTATATCTAATGATGTATGTCACGTAAGATCAGTTGAGTTTCAGTACAAGACTCTGCTGAACTGAAACTGGGTTTGAAAGGAAGATCCTTAGGCAAAATTGTCTATATCTGTGCAAGGCAAGAAGGCCCTCCGTGTTCCAGAGCTGACCTGCAATTAGAACTGTAGGTTCAGATTCAAGTCAAATGATTCAGTACGAAGCACTTAAAAGTTTGAAGAGATGGTACTTTTAGGTTCCATTACTCAAACCAGCTTCATTCCTCCCCCTCCCTCCCTTCCCCTACACAGGAATGCTTTACGGTTTTTTATTCTAATTTTCCATTATAAGTGGTGCTTTCTGGTCTCCTTTCCCTTTTTCCTCTCATAACCACTGAATGTATTGCTTTGTTCAGACATTAAAAAGCTGCAAGTATAATAATAAAATCGCTTAAAATCATTGGAAGGACACACTGGAGCACAGGACTTTGCAGTCCAGATTGTAAAACCAACACAAATAATTTAGTTCAAATTGGGAGGACTGTAACTCACTGTTCACCGGAGGGGCCTGCTGCTGATCCATATTTTATGGAACGTACATTTTTAATGAATAAAGAATGGCTTTCCATTTTGAAATGGAATGAAATACTGATTGTTCTGTAATTAAAAAAAAAAAAAAAGAAGAAATCTCTCACTGCTCCTGGCTTGCTCCTTTCCCTTGTGGGTCAGTTCTGTCACCTTGTTTTTCCCCCTTCCCCGAAAGAGCATTACACACACCCCTCATTTTTCCCTCCTCCTCCCTCTTATTCCGCCATCTCACAGGTACCATCCCACTGGTACCACCCCAGATCTATTGCTCCTTCCAAGAAGTGCTGTCCCCAGGGGTTGTACAGCACTCCCCAGAAAGGAGCTGTCCCCATGTCCAGGGAGGGAAAAACAGATTTTCTGTATCAACACTTGTCTTGGCCATCTGTGCTGGACCCTTCCACAGTTTCACTCCCCAAACAGGGGTGCTAAGCAGGAACCAGGACCCCCTCCTCATCCACAAATCCACACACCTTTCTCTGCCCAGACCCCTTCGGGCAGGCCAGTCGAAAGAGACGATTGTTACCCCGTGGATGGAACAAGTGGGGTTTGTGCCACGAGCTTCATCTGTCATTGTTGGTTCATTTCGGTTTAAGGTAGGTGCTCTACTGTTCTCCAGTCGCCTTCCCCTCTTCCAAAGGGTGCCGTAGATTGATGGCACTGGCGAAACAACACAAGGAAAGGCGGACGGCAGATGCCAGCTCCCTGCCTGGCCTGAAGAGAAAGTTTCTCCTTTCACCAACAGGGCACAAACGCCCAGTCATCCATCCCCTAGCAGGAATAAGGGAGAAATTCTCTCAGCGTCTGGCACCTTGCCAGCCTACCGCAAGGATTCGTGCGCTGTACGCAGCGGCGCTGCGGTTTATATACATGTTTAACTCCCAAACGTTTCTGCCCGGCTCACCGCAGAGCCCCTTCGGTCGGCTGTGGGCCCTCGCAGATGGGAAAAGGGGGCTGCAGCAGGCAGAAGGAAACCCACTCTTTTCCAGCGGCCCGGGCCCCAGGTGACACCCGGCCCTGCCCGGCGGAGCGTCAGCGGGGAGGTGGCCGCAGCTCCTCCCCGCAGCGCCCCGCAACGCCGCTCCTCTGCCTCCCCCCAGTGGCGCGGCCGCGCCGGCGCAGGGCGGGCCGGGCTTCTGAGCCCCATTGCCCGCGCTGCCACACCTGCGGGAAGTCATCCGCCCTGGGGCACGGCTCCTTCCCCTTTCGTTATTCCCGTTCTTTTAGCTTTTTCCCCTCTCACGGACTGTCACGCTCTGCCTCCAAAGGAACGGGACACAAAACTCTCGTGTCTGAGTTTTGCTTTGTAGTTCACAGAGTCACAGAATGGTAGGGGTTGGAAGGGACCTCCAGAGATCATCGGGTCCAACGCCCCTGCCAAAGCAGCTCCCTAGGACAGGTCACACAGACAGGCGTCCAGACGGGTCTTGAATATCTCCAGTGAAGGAGACTCCACACCCCCTGGGCAGCCTGTCCCAGGGTTCTGTCACCCTCACTGGGAAAAAGTTCTTCCCCATGTTGGTGCAGAACTTCCTGTGCTCCAACTTGAGGCCATTGCCCCTTGTCCTGTCCCCACAGACCACTGAAAAGAGGCTGCCCATTTCCCTCTGTCTCCCACACTTTGAATATTTATAAGCACTAATCAGATCCCCTCTCAGTCTTCTCGCACTCTTTTCTTTGGGAAGCAGGGGTGACTAAGCCTTTCCTGGCACTTGCAAATCTCTAGGTGATGGAAAAAGAAAAAATCACTCTGTAGGTTGTTCTCCTAACAAAACGTAAGCAAGATGAATGAATTAATAAATTCTGATGACAGCATCTAGGCAGCTGTTGTCAGTCTTATATTAAATCTGACCAGTAAATGGGATATGGTTATTCTACTTTGAAGAGTATCTTGGTGGATGTATGGATTCAGGTCTCTCTGTCAGCTGCATCTCAATTAATTTTGCATTATAGAAAGTAGCAGCACAGAGACTGGCAGCCAATCCAATTATTTACAGCCTCCTGACACGATCTTCTGGTGCAACAGCATGTCAAAAATAGTAATTCACATTAGCTGAGTCATAGGCCTTCCTTTTAAAATGCAGGCAGTATGGGTATACAGCCATGCAGCACCCTAAAACAGAATACTGCAATCCCACTGGTTTAAAGTTATGGTGAGTACAATATGAATTTAAAGCTTCACATCTGACCAGCAAGTTCATCACAAGATAATTTATATCCTCCACCAATAAACCATAGGTACATGTGACTGCCATTCTCCCTACCACTACCCAAAGACACTCACTATAACCTTCAGGCCCATATTAATTTCTTAACACAAACCCAAAGGCAGAGTCTGACTTATTGCATTTGAGGAATGTTCTTGCTGGACCAGAAAAGTAAGAAGACATTTTGCAAACTCCTCAGCTGCTGGGAGGACCAGAACTCTATTTTGGACTGGTCCTTCTCTCATGCACTGAGTTGCCAGCGGCTTACTCATACAAGCATGCCCGTAAGTCCCATTTCAACACTCCTACACAGAGGGTATTTGGTTTTATCTTTATG
This sequence comes from Hypotaenidia okinawae, assembly GCA_027925045.1. Taxonomy (NCBI): domain Eukaryota; kingdom Metazoa; phylum Chordata; class Aves; order Gruiformes; family Rallidae; genus Hypotaenidia; species Hypotaenidia okinawae. Next base: position 149,144,107 of record BSDF01000001.1, read on the forward strand.
TCCTACAGAAACACAGTATTTTTCTAAGACAATAAATTTGAAATCAAGAGGGAACACTTAACCAGTTCCACAATGTGGTATCTCTCCCCCCAATCAAATGTGTGATTAATATATAGTAGGTGAGACAGTGAGTCCCAAGAGAGTGATGAGAGAAGACTAATGGTACCTTTACATCATGGTTAACCTGTAGCAAGAAAGCATTTAAGCCTGGAGATTTGATGAGCCTTTTCAATTGTACATTCATTCAGCTACAGATTGATTTTAAAATATGTTAGCTGGCTCTCTCAAGGACAAGTGGTGCTTCTAATCAGTTCTACCACCAAACCAGATACTATTTACATACTAAAACTGCAGACATCCTTGACTTCTGTTCCACAGATCTTTGTTGCTTTTTTTCCTTCTGGTACTATTATGGCATTACAGAAGCAGAAGACTCATCTTTTTTTCATTTCTTGAGGATTTTTTTTCTCTGTTGCTCTTTGCTCTGTGTATTTCTGACATGCACAAGATTTGTTAGAAACGTGCTCACTAATTGGTGCTACTTGTTTGCCCTGCTGCAGGATATGCTGTGAGAATGCACATTTTAGAGAGAAAAAAGGAAATCAATGACTTTTTAGCACTTTGTACACCATTTTCAAATATCTTCTACCTTACATCCAATTCAATATCCCAGAGGAGGCAAGAAAGTGGCTGAAAAATCAGTGAAAATAATGTTACTAACTGCAATGCTATGTTATATATATTATGTGCACAGAATATGTATATACATAGAGTTTTATATGTGCATACACTTAGCTCCTCATTCTTCCTGGAGCACCTGCCCCATCATGTCTGAAGGCAAAGAACACAACTTGAGATTTAAAAAGAAAAAACCCCACAAGAAGGCAAAGTGGTGCTCCTTGGATTTCCAAACTGTGTCAACAGACAAAGTCATGAGTCAGATCGGATGAGATCTGCAATAAGTTCAACCAGCTGCAGTGGTACTTTGGATAACACATGAAATACATTTTAGCTTCTAGAAGAGACAAGTTTTTTCTTTCATTTCCTGTGACAAGTAATAAACATTGTCTCAATTTTCCATGCTGGGGCATCAGGTTAGCTTTGATTCACAATACTAAAAATTCTTTAAAATCCTCCTGTGGGGTAATGAGCATTGTAATGAGCATCATACCCTGCAACTCTCAGCACTTAGGAGTCACAAAGAAGAGGACTCCTTAAGAGTTTTATTACTTGTTTCAGCATCCAGCCATAGAATAGACAGGACAGTTTTGGTGTTTTGAATGTAGATAGATCTGAGCTGATTGCTTGTAGGTCTGTAGGTAATTAGGAGATCTGGAAACCTCTGATACTAATCCATTAAACTCAAGAGAACTCACTGCAGAGAAGACTCTTAGGGTCTTCTCAGTGATGGCCAGAGATAGGACAAGGGGCCACAGGTGCAAGCTGGAGCATAGGAAGTTCCATGCGAATATAAGGAGGAACTTTTTCACTGTGAGGATGACGGAGCACTGTGAACAGAGAGGCTGTGGGGTCTCCTCTGGAGACATTCAAACCCTGCCTGGATGTGTGCCTGTGTGATTTAGTCTAGGTGATCCTGCTCTGTCAGGGGGGTTGGACTAGATGGTCTTTCGAGGTCCCTTCCAACCCCTAACGTTCTGTGACCCTGTGAAGACATCACGGTAATCTACACCCAACCACGGCTGTTGCTGGTGTAGGTCAGGCCCCTCTCTGCCCCGCGCGGGTTAAATCACAGGCGGAAACCTTCCCCATCCCTTCTTCAGGAGCGACCGGCTTAACTGTTTGGCCGGCAGGTGGAACTCTCCTACTTCTTTTTCTCCTACGAAGCCTTTCGGAAGCAAAAGAAATGCAACCGGAGCCCCCGCGCCCGCTCAGCTTGACCGGTGGGGCAGCCCGGGCTCCACACCCCAGTGCCCTGCTCTCTCCTCACCCCTGCTCCCACCGCGGGCAAGAGAGGACCTCTCAATAGGACCTCTCAATAAGGGGTTCCCTGTGGGCTGCCTTCCATTGCCCGACAGCAAATAAAGCTCCGACACAGGCCAGAAATGGAACAACCTGCTAAGTTATTTTAACAAATGTGTGTTTGTTTTCCCTCCTGTCTGCAGGTAAGGAGGTCATTCGTGGAGCTATATGATACCAGCCAGAAAGGATTCACACTGTACACGTAAGTGCTTTCCCAGCTTAGCCACGTCAGGCACCTTCTCTTCCAACAAGCAAGACAGAGACTCCTTAAGTCCCGCAACAGTAGATGCTTCAGCCTGTCAAATCAGGAGATGCCCCAGGCAGCATAATCTCGTGCGGCAACTGGGAAATGGACTTCTGAGCACATGGTCCCCACCAAATATCACATCCCCAGCTGCAAGCACAGGGTCTCCTGCTCTGCAAGATGCCTTGCTGGTCACAGCCGGAGGGTGAAGCTGAGGGGGTATTTCTGAAACGTGGGATTGTGCATCGGAAGAGTGGTGACAGCTCTGCACTCTGACAACACAAAGTTAAGGCCTGTCTGAGGAGGAACTGCAGTGGGACAGCCACCACGCTCACCACCTGCCTCATCTTTCCAGCAGTCCCTTCTTTGACCTGAACAGGCTGGAGAGCTGGGCAGGGAGAAACCTAATGAAGTTCAACAAAAGCAAGTGTAGAGTCTTGCACCTGGGAAGGAACAACCATTCGTTTCAGTACAGGCTGGGGGATGACCTGCTGGAGAAGAGCTCTGTGGAGAAGGGCCTGGGGGTCCTGGTTGATGACAGGTTGGCCATGAGCCAGCAGTGTGCTCTGGTGGCTAAGAGAGCCAATGGGATCCTGGGGTGCATCCGGAGGAGTGTGGCCAGCAGGTCAAAGGAGGTGATCCTCCCCCTCTACTCTACCCTGGTCAGGCCCCACCTGGAGTATTGTGTCCAGTTCTGGGCTCCCTGGTATAAAAGGACAGGGATCTCCTGGAGAGAGTCCAGAGAAGGGCTACAAAGATGATTAAGGGCCTGGAACATCTCCCCTGTGAGGAAAGGCTGAGTGAGCTGGGACTCTTCAGTCTTGAGAAAAGAAGAATAAGGGGGGACCTAATTAATGTTTGTAAATATCTTAAGTGTGGGATGCAGGGGGAATTGGCCAGCTCTTTCTCAGTGGTCTGTGGGGACAGGACAAGGGGCAATGGCTCCTTATTAGTTGGAGCACAGGAAGTTCTGCAACAACATGGGGAAGAACTTTTTCCCAGTGAGGGTGACAGAGCCCTGGGACAGGCTGCCCAGGGGGTGTGGAGTCTCCTTCTCTGGAGATATTCAAGACCCGTCTGGATGCCTATCTGTGCAATATGAGCTAGGGAGCTGCTTTGGCAGGGGGGATGGACCTGATGATCTCTGGAGGTCCCTTACAACCCCTACAATTCTATGATTCTATGATTCTATTATTCTTTCATCAGTGGAGGGTCATCTTGGTTCCTTGCTGCCACTCTCATTGGATTCCCCTCAAAATTTGTCAAGATTCACAGAATATCTGGCCGATGAGTTCTAGGACACTGATAAGAGGTTTATACTTTAAAGCCTGAGTGTTCAACATCTTTCACACAGACCTTCTTGTTTAAGCACAGCTTTATACAACCATTTCCTGAATATTGTTCCTTTATTATTACTTTGCTTTCTCACTTGTTTTTTTCCACCTTCCACACAGGGACTGACTCATTCATCTCCCTTCAACCACATCACATTATCAGAATATTAAGCCTGCTTGTCACTATATTATTTGATTGGCTAATATAAAATAATACTTTTTTTCCTTTGATGTTTTCACTTGTCAATTCATTGCTAATTGGTACCTCTGTTGAGCCCTTTCTTCAGTCAAGGTAATTGTTTTTTGTTGGTTTTTTTTAACTTTTTATATAAACCAGTCCCTCTTACCTCTAGAGTCTTTCTAACCATGTGTAACCAACAAAGACTAGAGAATCATGTGGGAAGAGAGCTGCTGCTTCCCAGCACCTGATGCATGTACTCACATCTCCCCTTTCCTCCCCATCCTGGCATGTTCTGCCAGCCTTTTCTTTTGAAGCTATATTGTATTGCAAGTACTTATCTGTACATCCTCTTTGCTTTTATCATTACTGCACCAGAGGTTTTTCCTTCCCATCGCATACATGTGTGTCTGCTTCATTTTTCTTCAGATGGATTAGCTTCATGTTTCCAAGTTCAGCATCACTCCTTCCCCAAGAGTACTGGCAACTGCTCCCCAGCCTCCTTTCTGTGAAGCTTTATCACTGCAAAGGGCTTCAGTGTTTAATGCTCCTACCCCTCTTTTTCCTGTTTAACTTCCTTTTCTGAGACAGATTTAATCTCTTTTGGATTTTTTTTCTTCATTATTAATTGTTCTTCATGAGTTAACACTTTTTTTAATTTTTGAGTTATTGAAGTTCAGATTGCCTCCACAATGGCACTTAACAACATACCATATAGAAGTATGATTTATATAATCTTACATGAAAATTCTTCTGTCTTTAAAAGTTTAATTTGCTATATGTTTGGGGTTTTTACTTCATTGTTACAAACTGGTTTATATTTTATTATAGTAGAGCATTGATTATATCTTTCTATAAAGGTATTTATATTTTATCATATAATATGCAGGGTAGGCAGTACACCTAACATCATACTGTTTTAATCATCTTCCCTTTTGCTCTTCCCATTTTTTAAAAAAATCTTTAAAATACAAAATAGCACTGCTAGATGTTCATAATTTGTTGAGGAGGGGGTTACAGCTAAGATTTTTTTCATTTCCAATCTCTGATCTTCTCTGACTAAGGCCTGGACTTAAATTCCCACTCCGTTCCAAGAGAGAATCTGAAGAAATATTACCAATATTATTCAAGTGCAAATGTTGGTTTTGATTCTTTTTTTTTAAAAAAAAAGTAGTCACATTTGTATATTCAATTAAATGCATGTGTACAGTATTAAAGACATATTTTCAAGACATACAAGAGTCATATCATCATTAATTTGAAATTATAAAATTCTGGTGAGATAGAAAAGCTCCCCTAACCTCTACTCTAAAAGACCACAAGTCTCTGAGCATGACTACAGACAGTTCTCCTGCTTACTTGGCTTCCAGGTGTTTGTTGTTGCAGCCAGCTCTAACTCTCCCTATTTTTTCTTTTGGCACTTCTAGGAGTTTTGAACTTATAAAAGGTTTCTAGCTGGCAGCATCAGAAATAGGACATCTGTATTTATTCACAAAACAAGCCTAGCATGAGTAGCAGCATCAGTACTGCTCTGATGCTGGCTCTGCTACAAAAAGAACGGGTCCAGTTCCCCTCTTGTATGCCAACATATAAATCATCTCTCCCAGAGGGAGATGCATCGTGTAAACAAACAAAAGCAGAGCCTGCTATCCTGAAAGCTAAATACATCCTTAGAGTATGTCACTAAAGTAATGGGGTCTCTGATGAAACTGAAGTGTCTTGCCAGGGGACAGGGTAGCCACATATGACACTTACATCAGTTTGGTTAGGGACACAAGCATAAGATACCACTCTATAAAGTTAGATATTGATTTGTAACCTGTCAGCTCCACTGTGCTAACTGCTTGTGTTTACCACAGGATAATTGAGAGGCAGCTTCTCCCTAAGTAAAAGGGAGATAAAGTTGCCCCGCATTCACCAATGAGGGCGGATATGCCAATAAGCAATAGCAGTGGCATACTAAGAGCAACAGCTAATAGTAAATCCACTCCCTCCTGAATATGATGTCCAGACCCGTAAAGATCTTCTGAGGTGTGTTCAAAGTCCCTATTTAGGATGTCTGAGAGTCTAACCTGAATTAGAACTGCCCATCTTCAACAGACACTTCTGGATATAGTTTTGTTCTGAGGTGAATGGAGATTGACACTGAGAGCATCAGCTCATTCACAGCAGCCACACACTGTTTGCAATATGTTAATGCTTGCTGCCTACGTTAGGTCTAAATTGTGAATTGGAAGCAGAACAATTTTCCCTTGCTTTCTACAAACCTGTTTTGCTCTAAACAGTTGTTTTCTTGATTAGGTTTGGAGGCAGGGGACAAAGTAAATAGCATTGTTCTGTCCTTTATGCCTTTCCACCTGTGGATATAGAATCTATTTGGTGAGATGCAAACCCATTATTCACAGAGGCAGTGAAGAGCTGGGTTTGTGGTAAGGAGAGGTGGAGATGTTGCTTGAGGCACTTGTGCACAGCAACCAAAAGATCTGGGCACCTTTGTAACACTTGCAGAAACACTTGCACTGTTGATGGTTTCTGATCCGGCCCAGGAGGAAGCTGATCTGCTTTCTGTGCCATGTTTGCACACATAATAATGACCTTGCCACCAAAGATTATGTTCTGTGTGCTAGAGAGAAACATCTCTCTGAAGCAGTGTTGTTCCTATCGTGGCCATTACAGTGAATGCCTGCTCTCACAAGTGGACACTTAATCAGGTCCAGAACCGCCCAGATATTGTCACAGCAACGTGCAGGACTGGTGAGACTAGCTGGCCTGGAACATTGTAGGACCTTGGTGTTTTGCTACTTTCAAGCATTTTTAACACAGTGAGGACCAGTGAAGGAAATACAACCTCCCTGGGTTGCAGACTTTCAGGTGTGCACAGACTTCTTGTGTTTTTACATTGCTGTTGCTGCCATGGCCCTTCCAGTACCTGAAAGGGGCCTACAGGAAAGCTGAGCAGGGACTTTTTAGAATGGCATGGAGTGAGAGGATGAGTGGGACAGTTTTTAAATTGGAAGTGGGGAAATTTACATTGGATATTAGGAAAAAATTCTTCACTATGAGTGTGATGGGGCCCTGGAACAAGTTGCCCAGTGAGGTGGTGGATGCCCCATCCCTGGAAATGTTCAAGGCCAGGTTGGATGGTGCCTTGAGCAGCCTGGTCTAGTGAGAGGTGTCCCTGCCCATGGCAATGGGGTTGGAACTTGATGATCTTTAAGGTCCTTTCCAGCCCTAACCATTCCATGAGCTATGATTAACATTGACTAAGTAAAGGGGTTGCGATGGTGACCTCATGGTCTAAGATGTTCAACTCACCAGGCTGGTTGAACCTCTATTATTTCTGTCCAGCCAAGTATACGTTTCCATCATCTCCAATGCAGATTAATAGAAGGATATTTGTAATTCAGTATAGATTATTTTCCCTTCACTAACTAGGTTGTGTGCACCATCCGCAAAGCTAACCTTTACTGAGCCAAGGGACAGAAGCTGTGTCAGGGTATCTCTGATCTCTGGTAAGAGAATTAAAGAATGAACTTCCCATCCATGTGCCCTCTTGCATCCACTCAAGGAAAGGAAGCCCTGTTTCAATTGAATGCTGAGGAGAAGAGAGGAAAGTTTTGTTCACCCACCATCTCTCTTGGAGGTTATCTCTGTATGACACTGCAGGAGCAGCCTCCTTTCCCTGAGCTGCGGGTGCTGCTTACTGAGAAATTGCCTTTGTTAATTCCAGGTTTTTCACACTCGGGCAGATATCATATGCTTGGCTGTAATCTCTACTAGTCTCAAGTGGCTCTTCTCACACAAACAAAAGGTCTGGAATCACACTATCTTTAAACTGCTATTTGCTTCTTGTACTCCTGGAGAATTTTGAGATACAGGCAGATGCAGCAGTGACTTGTGTTCCTTGGAAAGGGACCTTACTAGACCCTGTGGTCAACCCTATAGATGCATAGCTGACCTCTGCAGATATCACCCTGCAATATCACTTCTAAATAATATAACATACAAAAGCCCCTCCAGTCTGCCAGACTGACAGAAGACTTCTTTGGGGCCCAAAATTCCAGCAAGTAGCAGGATAACAGGATCTGTGATAGCTGCTCCAGTTGCATCTGGTTGCTTCCAGCACCTCTAGCACTTCATTGCTGCACCATGCAGGGCCTTACCTGCATGTATTTGTGGGAGATCCCGTTTGTCAAAATTATCTCAGAGATTGTATGGAAACAGCATTTCACAGCCACAGTATAACTCCCAAAGAGTATGCCTGAAACACAGAGTTGTGGAGTTGTGGAAGAAGCTGAAGTATTCTAGTGGAGTTTGGAAGGTACCTATGTTTACCCTGCTGTGAGCTAATCACAGCTCTCTTAGCAGCTTCCCACCTCCATTAATATAAAGCAGATACATGATCAGATCCAGTGTCCCCCACTAACAGCTTCTGCTTCTCACCAGCTCCAAGGTCTGAACCTCCATTAGGAAATCATTTCATGATACGCTCATTCTCACCTACATTAAGCATTGCATGTCCCCGACAGAAAAGCAGGCAGGGTTTTGGGGGGTACCCTGCTGATGAGATCACACCTATTAACAGGCAGGCAGCTCTCTAATAGCGCGTCAGTAAACACAGCAACTCCACAGCCTGCTCAGAGACGGGGGTGATGGGAAAGGGGCTGGCATCTCTTCTGCTCAGAGCAAGGGAGGGTGAAATGAGGCAAAGGCATCTCTGTTTGGAAAGGCAGAAGCTGTACCAAGGGCTGGAGGAAGCTGTCCTGCTGTTTGGCAGAGATATAAAACAGGGAGCGTATGGCAGAAGGGGCACAGGGAAGGAGTGACAGTGCCAGAGCCACTGCAGAGTGACAGGCAGGCAGGGAAGCTGCCCTCCCACCAAGCTCTCCTCTGTGCCTCCATCCCTCTGCTGCTGAGCAGAGCCTTCCCAGACAATTCCTATTACCACCTGACGATTTACAGCCATCTCTCTCTCAGATGAACCAAAACACATGTCTCTTCTGATGGACTGTGCTCTGCAAAGCATGAGGTTTTACAATACAGCTGCGATGAGTTATCCCCCACAAAGCAAATGTGGGGATATTTATATGTTTTTTTAATACAACAAATATATTTCCCCAGATGCTCTTGACTGAACATGTTGCTAATGGGAGTGTGTTCAGTTTTCCAGAATAAAATGCCCTTAGAAAAGAGAGAAAATATTAAAAAGCTCAAGAACCAAGGGTGATTTTTCAAAACTAAACCAAGCTTTCTTAAAAGTAAAACTATGATTCTGTCTTCTCACAACTGGTCTAGAATCTACATTACCATATTGCTCATTAGCTCATTCTTCTTAAACATGGCTTTACCCAGAGGCAGTGAGTCATATTAGCTGTGGCAGGTTCAGCACTGTAATGGAAAGGGAGCAATGCCATATCATGTGAACAGGCATCTTGTATGCTAACAGTTGAGTATAAGCCCTGTTAATGTGCTGGAAGTTGCGTCAAACATTAGACAACACAAGTTCTAACACACAGGTGTTTCATGAATATTTATTTCAAAGGTTATATGAGCATCCTCCTTAAATGTCCACAAGGCTGTTTCCATTTGTACAGCTTGTTTAGTGAGAAGTGTTAACGGTTGCCAGGAAGTCAGAACGTTTATTGTGAATTCCATCTCCTTGTAATGCTTTCTTAAAATGGAATTAAACAGATTACTGCAATCAGTTCCTGGGTATATAACTTGATGCATGTTCCTATTGATTCTCAGTCTCACTGAAATGAAGGAATCATATTTCATTGTGAAGAATAAGATATCTCAAAGAATTTGAGAATCGACAAGTGTATCTTAACCACTTTAGCACAAATGCTTTCTTGGCAGTCCGTTTAAAAATGGGCTGCATTCACATTTCTATGAGGTCAAACAATTACAACTTGGAAATTTTTGTGATCCCCAGTCACTTGAGCCTTCCTGACACAATCACCAGATTACTTTTCTTAGCTGAGAAATGCGTATGACACTATGTGCTAAAAGCTATTTTCAACATTGTTGGCAATTGCTACTATTGACACAGCATAACTGACCACCTCCAACAAGCTTGCCTTTGCCAGGTGCCTTCTGTGTACTTTGTCACACGTACTACCAGACACACAGACAGCTTCACAACTCTGCTTATCTCACAGGCTTGAGTCTAAAGGTCACTCACTTGTGCTGTTGTGCTCAGCCCTCTAAATCCCCTTTTCCCACTTTTGTGCTTTTTCCCTAGTGAAATGGGGCTACTCCTACTTCTTTTGAGATCTGTAATACTTTCAAGGCTTAGAAAGTATATCTAGAATAAAAATACTGAGCTGCTAAATATAAATAAGTAGCTTGCTTTGAAATGTACGTATGTGCGACTAACAAACACCGTTCTCAAGGATTTACTTGCAAGTGCAGTAAATCTATATGTATAGTATTTTATGTCTTCTAACAAAGACTATTCATTAGAAAAGAGACTAAAGTTACTCAAGTTTCATGGTAATGTTCTTTTGATTAAGTTCTCCCTTGGGCTACCTCGAGATAAATTCAAGGCTCCACTGAAAATAAGGGCAAAACTGGGACTGAATTCAGCAGAGAAAATGCACAGATTTTTAGCTGTGTATATTGAGATGCCCAAAATAAAAAAAAAAGGAGAAAAGAAAGAATTAAAATTATAAACCAAGTCCAAGCCCCATAGGTATTCAATACAAGTGCAAAAGGACAAGCATGATTCTGATAAATACTAAAACAAGATTACAGACTCTGAGGTATTGAAGTAATACAGCTGATAGATTCAGCTCTGATGAGAGTAACCTTACTGGTTGTCTTAGGAGGGAAGAACAACCTCTTCACTGATGGGCAGTAATGTGTTTAAGTAACAAAAATTAAGATTATGGTTAAACATTAGAGAACATATTCTAATAGTGGACAGAAGCCCTGGAACAGATTGCTTGGAGAGGTTGTCAAATCACTGGTAGATCTGTGGGCAGGTATTGCCCAAATATTTTTAAGAGGAGATCTATTTATGATCTCTCCATTCTAGTAGGGCATGGAATAGAAGAACACATTTTTCCCTGTATGTTCTTATTTTTAAAGATAAACTTAATACTTGCTAACTTCATTGGGTCTTTGTTTTGTACTAAAATTGTTTGTATTAAATGGTTTTGTACTAAAATTAACCAAAACCTTGGAAGACTAAATGAATTTTTAAACCTATGGATGCCAGGCATTCAATATCACAGGGGTTTTTTGAAGTTTGCCTAATCAATACAGTTTTCAAGTGACACTAAAGGAATTAGGTGATCAGCTGCTACTAAATTTGACCAGATCTGTATATTGAATATCCTGTGAACAAACCAGACCTAAGAGGTACTTGAATGCATTTGAAAATGTTTTGATGACATAAAATGCCCACTGATTCAGAAGCTAAAGGCTAAATCAACATGGAAATCAGACTAAATGGCCTCTTGGAGTGCCTTCTTGTAAATATTCCTTTACAAATAAGAATAGACTATAATCTCTGTATACTTTCTACTGCTGGCTGCTTGCTCCTGATACCTTCATGCAATGCAGGAGTTTTAGTTTCTCAGCTGCTTTTATATTTTGAATAGAGATAGGGCTTCATGTCCAGACTCTATTTTGGAATATTCACCATCACTAAAATACATACAAAGAACCCAAACAGAAGGTAATGTACATCAACAAAGTATCATGAATAACGGGAACAGGATAATTCAGAGCAGTGTCTAGTCTAAAACTGTAATTGAATGAGGAAAAGGGCTCTGCTAAGGTTTAAAAACCTTGCAAAAAAGAATAGGATCACTATTTTTGTTTATAAATTTAGTGGTTTACAGGCACAGGTAAAAGTTCTTCTATAAGGAAACCTATTTGATAAGAACAATCTCTTTATTAATATGTCTTCTACAAATTTTTTTGCATCTCAGAAATTTGGGAATGGTGTGCTCATAGCCATTTGTTTTACTGCCACATCCTGTATTTGCTCAATTGATTGCCTTGTTATTGTTTTTTCTGTCTGCTCATCTATACAAGTGAAATTATCTTGCCCTTTTCTCTTTCCTGCGTGTTTTCTCAGATCATTTAACAATGAGCTACACTTTCCATGTAGCCCTTTCAAAAGAGATGAAAAAGGGGAAAACTATGGGGGAGGGACAGGAACCTGAAAAGTCAGCATCAGATTCATATGAAGTCATTTTCTTGCTGACATGATTTTGCTCAGTCCTTCAGAAAACCACTGAGTTCATGGTTTCATGTATTTCATTGTTTCTATGGGGTCATACTTCAGAGATTCATTACCACAGTTTAGCTGTATTTCAATCGGGAAATACTGCAATTACATTTCTCTTGGGGAAAAAAAGGAAACAAAGAATCAAAACCAAAATCAAACAAAACTGTATTTTTATTGTAGGCACCATTAAAATGCACCAAAGATTACAAAAGGTAATTAAATCACCTTTTACAAGGTGATTAAATCAACTCCCAGTTCTCTGACCTTTTTTTTTTTTTTTTAAAAAAATATAATTAATACATGAATTTTAAAATTAATGTAATTAATTATTTTAAATAAAGAAGATTAATTGCAATAATATTTCCACCTTATTCCTGAATAACCATATCGTGTGCAATAAACTGCGGCGAGGAACTTCTTGAACTCTGCTACTGGGTCTGTGCCACATTGTAGCCCAGACCACGTGCCTGCTCAGCAGACATTCATAGTTTGGTATCACTTCCATATACCTCAAGGCTGGGGGGCTGAGACCAGTGGTTGCCACTTACCCCTCCTGCTCACCGAGAGAATGAATGGGTAAAGGATAGGCACGTACCTGGCACCAACTATCCAGGCATGTTATTTCTGCTTTTTGTCCTTACAGAAGCAAAGCCAGATCCAAAGCGGACATGCACCTGTCTGAGGAGGGATTCCTTCCTAACGCTGCACCCCTCAATGGCACTTGTGTGCCCACCCTGGCCCACGGCAGCTGGCATGCTCACCATCTGACGTGTGTGAGGTGTGAGTTCCACAGGCTTAAACTAATGATAAACATTCAGTTCCCTGAGTGCTAATATGTAAATTACCTATATCACTAAATTGCAAAGGATAGAATCATAGAATCACAGAATTGTAGGGGTTGGAAGGGACCTCCAGAGATCATCGGGTCCAACCCCCTGACAAAGCAGCTCCCTAGGACATTTCACTGAGATAGGCATCCAGACGGGTCTTGAATATCTCCAGAGAAGGAGACTCCACACCCCTCTGGGCAGCCTGTCCCAGGGCTCTGTCACCCTCACTGGGAAAAAGTTTTTCTGCATGTTGGTGCGGAACTTCCTGTGCTCCAACTTGAGGCCATTGCCCCTTGTCCTATCTCCACAGACCACTGAAAAGGGGCTGGCTGATTCCCCCTGCATCCCCTGCTTAAGATAATTATAAACATTAATTAGGTCCCCCCTTAGTCTTCTCTTCTCAGGGCTGAACAGTCCCAATCTTCTCAGCCTTTCCTCATAGGGGAGATGCTCCAGGCCCTTAATCATCTTCGTAGCCCTTCTCTGGACTCTCTCCAGGAGATCCCTGTCCTTTTTATACCAGGGAGCCCAGAACTGGACACAATACTCCAGGTGGGGCCTGACCAGGGCAGAGTAGAGGGGGAGGATCACCTCCTTTGACCTGCTGGCCACACTGATACTGTTCAGCCTGATAGCTGAACAGTACTTTGCATTGTGGGTAGTATTTAAGAAAACCATAAATAAAGAGCTGAATTTTGGGGGTTTTAAATGCATCTGTCACCTACATAGTGCACTGGTATAGGGCAGTATAATACTATTTTATTTCATCAGATCAGCTTCCAGTGTTGCGGGCCATGACACGTGGAATTTCTGTGGTCTGCAACTCTCCCCTCTGAACTTGGAATAAATAGAGTGAGGAACAAAGCGAGAGGGGAAATGGGCCCTCAGCATAGGCTGGTGACTGAAGAGTGGGATGCAGTCTAGACATAAAATAAGATTGTCACAATTTCCCCTGAAGCAATGTAGAAGCGGGGAACCAAAATATGGCCATTGCTTTTTCATGATCTGCTGTTATTACAGCACGGATATGCCCTACTCTGCAATGAGAGGAAATAATACAGTTAGGAGGAGAATCGCATAAAGAGGAGAAGGAGAGGAGAGAGAAGGGGAGGAAAGGAGAGGAGAGGAGAGGAGAGGAGAGGAGAGGAGAGGAGAGGAGAGGAGAGGAGAGGAGAGGAGAGGAGAGGAGAGGAGAGGAGAGGAGAGGAGAACTGTTCCGTGATCCCTGCTGTCCCCAGGTGGGACTAAATTCTGTGGCAGTGATTGTGTCAGTGCTCTGGGAAATAGAACAGAAACTCCCCAGAAACTTCCTTATTATAGAGAAATAATACTTTTTCAGTATTAACTGTGAGATTTATTAATAGAACAAGTGGAGCAGTGGGCTTTTTGCATTTGTAAAAAAAAATATAAAAATCAGTGTTTCTTGTACTTTGGGTCAGTATCAAATTTCCAGTTTTAACCATACCGTAGACATTAGTAAAATGTCTAGCATTCTGGCCCTGGAAATGTGTGTTCTTGATTCACTATTGCAAACATGACAAAATCTACCCATGGAAACACATCATTCAATCCTTGCTACACCAAGAAATTGGTTTGCATTGGGTTTACATACCATGGTTTTCATAGCAGGTGAGCAATCAAAATCTGATGGCCTCAGGAATGGTGATGACTGCATGTTGTGTTTGTACCACAGCCAGCAGCTAAGGACCTCACAGCTGCTCGCTCACTTCCTCCTGGTGGGATAGAGAAGAGAATCAGAAGAGTGAAAGGGAGAAAACTCATGGGATAAAGACAGTTTAATAGGTAAAGCAGAAGCCACATGTGCAACTGAAGAAAACCAAGGAATTCATTCACCACTGCCCATGGGCAGGTAGGTACTCAGTCATCACCAGGAAAGCAAAGCTCCATCATGCATAACAGTTACTTGGGAAGACAAATGCCATCACTCTGAACACCGTCACCTGCACCTTTCTTCCTTTTCCCCAAGCCACTTATGAGCTGAGCATGATATCATATGGTATGGAATATCCCTTTTGCCAGTTTGGGTCAGCTGTCCTGGCTGTGTCCCCTCCCAGCTTCTTGTGCACCCCCAGCCATCCCGCTGGCAGGGTGGGGTGAGAAGCAGAAAAGGCCTTAGCTCTGTGTAAGCACTGCTCAGCAACAAAAATGTCTTTATATAACAAAAACACCTCATATTATCAGCATTGTTTTCAACACCAATCCAAACCATACCCCCATACTAGCTACTATGAAGAATATTAACTCTATATCAGCTGAAACCAGGACACTGCATCAGAGAAACTGCCCTTTTGCTGGAAGAAAACTGAAAGTTAGGGCAATTGCATGGCCTCCTTTCTGCCATATAAGTTTAGTCAACAGTTTTAAACTGTGGGATGAACACTTCAGCCTAATCCACAGAGATAATTTTTCATTCACCAATTTGGGTGGAGATAGGCAGAGAGGAGAATGAAAAGGAGTACATGCCATATAACTCCTGGCAGTGAATGGAAGCACTTACAGAAAGAGCTTAATCATGTAAAATTTTCCAGAAGAAAGAGGGATACAGACAGATCTCAGCAGATTCTCCAGCCCATCTCTAGAGGAAGCCATCTATCTTCCTTAGTTGTACACATAGCCTAGGAGAAATTCAACTTTTGGCTCAAGTAGCTCTATCAGACACCTGAAATTGGGAAGCATATTTTCAGCTTTCATTTCCAGTCTTTATCATTCATCCAGTTCATTGGATGAGTTTAGAACATCCTTCCTATTTCCTGAAGCAGAACTGTTTACTTCAGGCTGTCTGCAGACTCAGGAGGACATTATTTCTGAATTAATTATTTCTGCATTTGATTTTCATTGTACAAATAGTAAGAAGAGGTTTCATTCAAAGCAGACACTGGTTTCAAAAGAGTATTAAATACTTTTAGTTTAATCACCTTTATCCTATCATGTAATTTTTTTCTCTCTAACTTCTCACTCTGGTTTTCTGTATCAATAGTAGATCCCTTGAAAAAAAAGATAGTTGAATTGAGACATATTTTTCAGCTTTCAGTGTCTCTTGAATCATTTCACTTGTTTGGATTGAAATTTTTAGTGGGAGTGATGTTGAAATATCAAATAAACTAGTGAAGTATAATCAGTATCCAAGATAGCGAGGAGGATGAGAAGGTAAATTAGTTATGGTCTCATATATATTACTCTTGTCAGAGGCCTATATTTGATGTATAAAATGCATGCAGAGGAAGTTTGATGTGTGGACTTTTTCCATTGGGTTGTATTTCAATATGAGTGGAAGTATTTGAGCAAGTCAGATACTGTCTGTCATCTGATGGCACATCCTCCAAGCAAGTGTGGTGTTATGTGGGGCTTCCCAGCAGTTTCCCCATCCTGAGATACTTAATCTTCCCAAACACATTGGCACTTCTGGATGCTTGCCCAGTTGCTTGCATACTGCTAGCGTCAGTATTCAAGGGGTCTGTGTGGATGAACAGGCATTTACAGTGGATTTATCTGCTTCTGAAGCAATTACCCCAGTCTCCTTTCTTAACCACTGGAAAGTGCAATTTTTCTTGTCCTTAGCAGATGCCTAGATGATAAGAAAGAGAATGTAGGGATGAAACGGAAGGCTAAGACCCACCTGGAATTAAATCTGGCAAGGGATGTCAAAAACAACAAGAAGGGCTTCTTCAAATACATCAACAGCAAAAGGAAGACTAGGGAAAATGTGGGCCTGTTGCTGAGGTGGGTACCTCGATGATGGAAGACACAGATAAGGCAGGGTTACTCAATGCCACCTTTGCTTCAGTCTTTACTGCTAAGGCTGGCTCTCAGGAAACCTACTTACTGGAGGTAGGAGAGAAAGACTTGTGAAAGGAAGACCTTCCCTTGGTTGAGGAGGGTCTGGTTAGAGTAAGGCAAAGTTAACATCCAGAAGTCCATGGCTTTGATGGGATGTACCCACAAGTGCTCAGGAAGCTGGAAGATGTTATTGGTGGGCCGCTCTCAATCATCTTTATGAGGTCATGGAAAACAGGAGAAATGCCTGAGGACTGGAGGAAAGTAAATGTTACTTCGGCCTTTGAAAAGGGCAAGGAGGAGGACCTCGGAAACTACAGGCCAGTCAGCCCCCCTCCATCCCTGGAAAGATCTTGGAACAGCTTATTCTGGGGGTTATTAATAAGCATGTGGAGGAAAAGAAGGTTATCAGGAGAGATCAGTGTGGATTCACCAAGGAGAAATCATGTCTGGTCAGTCGCATAGCCTTCTGTGATGACATGACCATCTGGGTTGATGAAGGGAGAGCAGTGAATGTTGTTCACCCTGACTTCAGCAAGACATTTATCACGTTTCTCATAACATCCTTTTAAACAAGCTTAGGAAGCATGGGTTGAATGAGTGGACAGTGAGGTGGGTTGAGAACTGGCTGAATGGCAGAGCCCAGAGGGCTGTGATCAGTGGCACAGAGTCTAGTTGGAGGCCTGCAGCCTGTGGTGTGCCCCAGGGGTCAGTGCTTGGTCCAGTCTTATTCAACATATTAACCAGTGACCCGGATGATGGGACAGAGCGTACCCTCAGCAGGTTTGATGAGGATACAAAACTGGGAAGAGTGGCTGATACACCCGAAGAAGACTGCACTGCCATTCAGTGAGACCTGGAGAGGTTGGACAGCTGAGTGGAGAGGAATCAAATGAGTTTCAATAAGAATAGGGTCCTGCACCTAGGGAAGAACAACCCCAGGCACCAGTACAAGTTAGGGGCTGACCTGCTGGGAAGCAGCTCTGTGGCGAATGACCTGGGAGTCTTGGTGGACAACAAGCTCTCCATGAGAAGCAGTGTAGTCTCATGGCCAATGGTATCCCAAGGTGTATCAAGAAGACCGTGGCCAGCACGTTGAGGAAGGTTCTCCTCCCCCTCTACTCTGCCCTAGTGAGGCCACATCTGGAATACTGTATCCAGTTCTGGGTTACCCAGTCCAGAAAAGACAGGGAACTTCTGCAGAGAGTCCAGTGGAGGGCTGCAAAGATGATGAGGGGACTGGACCTTTATGAGAAAAGGCAGAGAGCACTGAGCAGGGATCTGATAAACACAAATATCAAAACCTGCCTGGAAACAATCCTGTGCCACCTGATCTAAGGGATCCTGCTCTAGCAGTGGTGTTGGAGTAGATCTCCAGAGGTTCTTTCTAACCCCTAACCTTCTGTGAATCTGTCAATATTCAAAGATTCAGATGACCTGCACCCTTCAGGTGAAAACACTCTTTACTGACCATAGAGGGAGTCTGGATTGACTAGTTCACATTGGATGTCTAAAGTGTTAGTGGTTGAAGTTAGGTTGTAGAAGGCTTTTTTTATTTTATTTTTTAAAAGATCATTGCAGATAAACCACAAACACTACCTACTGTCAGCACAGTACATGGTTTTGATATAGGATTTTAACTCACCTAGTGGAAAATTTAATTATTTCCCAAGTCATTCTTGGATTGGAATAATGAAAAATTAATGTCGTTGGCACAACTTTAGGTTTGGTTTTGGTTTTTTGTTTGTTGGGGTTTTTTTAATAAATACCACATATGCTTTGACATTTTTGTTACCTGGAATTCCAACCCACCACCCAGTGAGTCTGTCCAGTTCTCCATGGGAAGGGCAAAAGAGAACACAACAGTCTGCTAATTTGACTAATGTTGTCTGATGTTGCTCAGGAAACTTTGCAGTTCGGTTGCCTAGTAGCTATCTAGTCCATAACAATTTAATGGTTGCTACCGAACAATTAGGGGGATCGTGACTAATATCAACTTGTTCAAGCTGTTATTTTCAAAGATGACCCTTTATCATATTTCAAGAGTACCTGCAATATGCCAGGGATTGTCTAAAAACCAGGAAAATACAGTCCTTACTTCAAAGAGTTAGCAGAGTCAAAGAGTCATTTATTTAGTTGGTAAAGCACGACTGACTTGATCTTTCATGGCAGTGTATATCCTGAGTTCTTAGAACTCACGAGACCTTCACACGCAGTAATCTTTCTCTCCTTGCTCTCCACACGCGGGTTGTTTGGGTGGTGTCGTGGTTTCACCCCGGCTGTGGGCCGAGATCCACGCAGCTGCCTGCTTCTTAAAGTAAAAGAGCAGGGGAAGAGGGAAAAAGGGGGGAAACAAGGGAAGGGAAAAGGAAGGGGCAAATAACTCCAAAACCAAGAAACTAAGAGGCCCGTGGGTTGGGATAAGGATAGTTTACTAAGATAACAGAAAGATAAAATATAACAATGCTAACAGGACTTTAGAGCAAAAGAATATGAAACTATTGATACACAATGCAGTTTCTCCCCGAACCACACAGCTCAGGCCGTACCACCCAGAGCTGTCCCGGAACCCGACCGTCCCCCCAAGAAGCACACGTCCCGCCACCGCCCCTCTTCTTCCTCCCCTCAGCCCCCTGTTATCCTGGGCAGGACGTAATTGGCATGGAATACTCTCTTTGGCCCATCTGGGTCACCTGTCCTGGCTTCGCCCCTCCTTTCTCCTGAATAGAGAAATACGAAGAAGCTGAGAAAGTCCTTGACTGTCTGACTGCAACTAAGAACATCAGGGTGTTATCAGCACTGCTTTCATTTTAACTCCCAAACACAGCATTCCATCAGCCGCTACAAATGAAGTTAACGCTATCCTGACTGAAACCACGACAGGTGACTGAAGCAAACGTATGATGCCTGCGATAGGCTCCACCGCAAGCTGATTGCTGTTCCAGGCAATCACGCCCGTGTGCACGGGTGGGAGTCGGGGCTGCTTCTGTCCATGGTGCTGATCCATAGGATGCCTGCTGGTGCCTGCTTCCGTCGGCGGCAACGGGGGGCGGGGGGTGTGAGGGGGGAAGGAAAAATAACAGTATTGATGGAAAGTCAGTGAAATTGCCGGGTTTAAAAATAATTTAAAAAAAAAAAAAAGCATTGTTCAATATATTATAAAAATAAGAAATAGTTAGGTGTACGTGCAGCCCAGAAGGCCAACTGCATCCTGGGCTGCATCAAAAGCAGTGTGGCCAGCAGATGGAGAGAGGTGATTCTGCCCCTCTTCTCTCCTCTGGTGAGACCTCACCTGGAGTCCTGTGTCCAGCTTTGGAGGCCTCAACACAAGAAGGACATGGAGCTGTTGGAGCACATCCAGAGGAGGGCCACAAAAATGATCAAAGGACTGGAGCACCTCTCCTGTGAAGACAGGCTGAGAGAGTTGGGCTTGTTCAGCTTGCAGAACAGAAGGATCTGAGGCAAAAACCTTATAGTGGCCTTCCAGTACCTGAAAGTTGCCTATAAGAAAGCAGGGGAAGAACTGTTCACAATGGCATGTAGCAATAGGACGAGGGGCAATGGTTTTAAATTAGAAAAAGGGAGATTTAGGTTGGATATTAGAAAAAAGTTCTTCACTATGAGGGTGGCAGATCACTGGCACAAGTTCATTCAAGGTCAGGTTTGATGAAGCCCTGAGCAACCTGATCTAGTTAAAGGTGTCCCTACTTACTGCAGGGGGTTGGACCAGATGACCTTTAAAGGCCCCTTCCAACCTTACACATTCTATGATTCTATAATTACCACGATGCTTAATAAGTAATACAGCATGATAAATACTGACATCATTACTTATGCCAATATATATGTCTTGGATTTACAGCACAAAGTCCATCTCCAAATCACAGAAATAGATTTAAAAATCAAGAAAATTCATAAACAAAGATGAATACGTGCCATTCAGTGTGCTTCCATATGCTGATACTTTTGATTACTCCAAGCAGAGGGAGAGATTGCATTTTGAATGTTTATATGCAAACACATTTTAAATGAGCATATAACCATAAAGTTCATATATTTAAGCACTCAGCAGAGCCAAGAGGGAAGGCTACTGAGTTTCAGAAAAGCCTCTCATTTGTTTAGATAAGTTTCCCATGTTTTATATGCAAAAAACCTTTATATCGTTTGAAAGTTACTTCAGGTTTGCTATATTCTGCTAAAGCACACAAGGTCTTTTTTTGGTTTGGGGTTTGTTGTTTTTTGTGGGTTTTTTGTCTTCTCATTACATCTAACAGCTGCAGGATGGATAGTCTGTATACCACAGAGCATGTAATAAATAATGAATCACTTTGAAACATTGCTTTCATGAAATGTCACATACAAATATGATGTTTACTTGTAATTTGTTTAAGTTATAAAAACACTAGCTGAAAGGGTGACTTCCCAATAAATCTAGTAAAGTACTGGGTAATGGAGCCTACCTTCTTTTCTTTTCTTATTTTTTAATTTTTCACCTCAACTAATTTATGAGCCCTTCCAAAATCATGCTTCAAAGCACATTTTTAGCAAATTCCCCAGGTGAAATGCATCTGTGGAACTGTCATCAGAGTCACTTCAATTTTTAATATCACTTTTCACAGCTTCAAGTTCAATGAACAACAAATCATAGAAAAATACCAGCTTTCATACTATTTGCATTTGTTGTGTCGAAGCACAAATACCTTAAGGATTAGTTCACAAATGTGAACTTGGTTATGCATTTATTTTTTTTCATAAACAAAGCAATAGAGGTAATTATTCTAATTAAAAATAGAATTAATCAGAAGTGCCAAAGTTGTTCCCACATTGTTGGTTCCACCACTGCTTTAGTAACAATGGCATATTTTAAACTAAATACTTAAGCACTTACAGATCCACAAACAGGTTTAGCAATGCTGTGCAAGCTTCCTTCTTTTTCTGCTGTGACCCAGGTCTGCTGGAACTATTAGATATTTAAAGGTCACTTGCTCCGTTCCTTGAGTACATCAAGACTAGCAACTGACAGGAATTATGACATCAGTTTCAAGATACCTGTATGCACTGAGGTTCTGATTTAAAGTTTGTAAACCCAGTAGTAGAAACACATTTCCAAGATTAGTCTGATTAGCAATTAGTTACCCATAGGAAGCCCTTAGTTGGTGAAAGCAAAGCCCAGTTGCTAAACAGTGGTAATGGATGTCAAAACACAGAAATATTTGTTGCAAATAGATTTTATTTGTATGTAAGCTGCACTGACCAAAACAAATGACAAAATGACAAACAGAAAAGAAAGAACTGTTTTGTGACAAACACATCTGTGTACAAGAGCCTACACAAGGGTCAGGCAGTGTCTAAATTCTACTAAAACCCTTAAACTGAGAAAAATATTCCAATATTGCATCTTTTAAAAAGCCAAAGTTATCACATTAATCCAGTTGTCTTTCCATTCTCTTCCAATCCCTTTGAAATTGCTGTATGATTTCTAAAGGGAAAAAGGAATACTTTTTTCTTGAAGTTAGAAGGGCTTTTTTAATACCATCAATTTCAACCAACTTGTTCTACACCAAGCTGAAATACTCCAGTCAACTTCGAGCAAGTCATATGGTGTTCTTTTACACAATATTTATGAAAGCACATTAGTAAATAAATGAAATACAAACCAGTGTACTTCTGTGAAGTTTTGGGTCACTCAGCAGTCATAAAATAATAGCCTGTGGCTAGCAAGGACTATCTTGGTGAAACTAAATAGTATTTTAGGACAAAGTATTGACTTAGTGAACCTTACTATTAAATGCACTGTTTTCCAATTTGAAAATTTTGCATAAATTCAGGACATCTTTAATGCGATTTAACTACTGTAGAGCTTGCAGTTAAACAGCATCTCCATAAACTCTTGTATACTGTATCTAAGATTATTACTACCTAAAACCCTCCACAGTAATTTCCTCCAAGCATATATCTGCTATGACATTCTTTTCCCATGCTAATTATAATCCCTGGTTACAAATTCCTGGTAGAATCACAGAATCACAGAATGATAGAGGTTGGAAGGGACCTCTGGAGATCATCTAGTCCAACCCCTCAAGAAGTGTATGTGCTTATAAGATCATCTCCTACCAGTTGAAGTTGATGACAAGAATGAATTCAAAAGGGATAAAATCAGAACAATTTTACTTTTTGTTTTCCTTTAGGCTCAAAATACTATTTTTAATTCTCTGTCTTAAGAGTAGCAAAATTATTTATTTTCCACTTTTATTTAGACATACGATTTAATTTGAAATGACCACATTATATTTCTCATAGATCCCTTAGAAATTAGATAACAGAATTTAGAAAACACCTCTCACTTGTGCTTTGATATCAGGCTGTATGCAGCTCGTTGACCGCAGAGAAGCTGGGTTTTTTTTTTTAGTAGGGTTTTTTGTTTTGGTTTGGTTTTATTTGGGTTGGGGTTTTTTTAGTATTAGTGGCTTTCACAGTAAGAATTACCATTTTGGTTCTCCTCTGTTTGCCAACATGCTTTGTCTTGTGTGTGCTTTTTAAGACACCGGTAAGTAAGCACATACTTTAATTTCCCTGAAGAAATGGAGTGATGGAGCAAGTGACCCTATCTGTATGTTTCAAGAGACACCGGATAACTTCAACAATAGAATAGATTTCAAACCTCTGCAAAACCCAGGTCTCTTGTTTACTCTGAAAGCTTTAGAAGTGTGAACAAGCATGGAGATACAATTTAATGTGTTACTGCCCATCAAGGGCTGACCATCTACATATGCCTCATTTTCATTGTGAAACCAAACATGGTAGCTTAAATCACATCTAGGTTAAATCATATTTTATGTGACTTTCACAACAAGCTAAGCAGGTATAAAGTTTAATTAGAGTTCTGTAACTATTATACAGGAGATCTGTAAAATGTTCTGGCAAATGTTCTGTTAAAAACTAATTTAAAGCTGAAACATGTTGGGTTTTTTCTCTCAATATTTCAAAATTGATTGACACTAGTTGCAACTTTTTCATTATTACAGACCATGCACATAGTAACAGATTAAACTGTTGCCCAGGTAGAGCTATCTGACTCATGCTATGTGGATATTTCAACTATAAGACACAAATGCTAATACAGGGTGGGGGGCAAGTTTGATTTATATAATCCTAAAATCCTCGCAGAATTCAATCAATATTTTCAGGTTTTCTTTTAAAAAATCATTGATTCTTTAACCAAAATGTATGGACATGAGTGAAGAGAAAATGAGTCCAAACAGCAACAAGTTTTATCAGTCTACTCAGTGCCATAGTGAACATTTTTTAATGCTGTTTAGGATCAGTTACTGGTAGTGATGCCTGGAAGGTCACGTTTTCACATTGACCTTATCAGAGGTTTCCAAGGAAATTCCCATGGAGAAATCTCAATGTGATTCTCCTCAGAACCTCAGAACCTTTGCCAATTCTCACTTTGTCAAAATTCTGCCCTGAAAATTATCAGAATATTTATTTACACACATCTATAGAAAGAAAATGAACACCATGTCTATTAGTAATAATAACATTTAAAGTAAAGTATAAATGACATCTTCAGATCATAATCAACAAAATAACATTTCTGAATGGCTTCATTTAGTGCTTCACATCTTTATTGTATTTTTTCTAACTCAGTTTGCTTTCTGATTTCTTAGAAGAAGGTGATATCCATGGATATTGCCAATGTGAAGTTCATAATAAGAAAGAACCAATCATCAGAGGCTTTACCAAAACTTTTCACAGATCTCCTCCAAAGACTGAAGTCCTATCAGAACAAAGAATGAAAATACATGCAGCTAGGTGGCTGGGTTTTTTAAATGAAGATACATGAGCATTTATAAATCTGCATTTGTAAAGCTCTCCATGTTATCATTTAAAAAAATATGAAAAATCCTTCCTAAACTAAAATTTTAAAACTTAAAGTTCTTGAAATCTTTTCTCAATTCCTACTTTTTTCTCCATGTCAGGAACAGAAAATTGGCTGGTAAATATCAGACAATTTGAATTCAGACAGATTACTATAAGGCTCTCACAGCTGTTACTGAAGGGCAAAGTAACAGAGATTAAACACCTGAAGGTAGCTTAAACTCACCTGTAGTCTTTGCTTCTGAACTTTTTTTCCCTTGCATGTCAGTTTAAAGCAAAATTCAGGACTACATGCCACCTTAACCATGGGTTACGCATGGGTCAGTAATAACTCCAAAAATGTTTTAAAAACTGCTCTCCCTTCTTTGCTCTCTCTTCATTATGATATAACAGCTTTCTCAGGGTTTTCAAACTGATCTGTGGCTCACTTCTGCGTCACTCCACTCATGGCATTGTGATTTTATCTGCAGGAGTAGATGTCTGGCACCCTCCATTCACCGCACTACTCTTCAGCTTTGAGTTATATATGAGGGAATGACTTCAAACTGAAGGAGGGTAGGTTTAGATTAGACATTAGGAAGAAATTCTTCCCTGTGAGAGCGGTGAGGCCCTGGCACAGGCTGCCCAGAGAAGTTGTGGCTGCCCCCTCCCTGGCAGTGTTCAAGGCCAGGTTGGATGGGGCTTTGGGCAACCTGGGCTAGTCGAGGGTGTCCATGCCCATGACAGAGAGGTTGGAAGTAGATGGGCTTTGGGGTTCCTTCCAACCCAAACTTGTCTGTAGTTCTGTGATTCTATGATATTTGGATTGTTTCCTGTGCGGCTGTGAAGTACTAAAGTGTTTTCAAGTTCGTAACATCCATGTAGGCATGCTCCTTGACTTCTTGGGTATGTGATCAGTCACTGACACACTGTAAGTTCTCATACAATGCACATTATAAATGGGAGAAATGGTAGCCTAGCTGAGGGTGTTCCTATGCCAACTGTTCACCAGTTCAAAGACCTTTTGCTGTAAGCTTGATAAATGGTGGGTCTCCTTTCAGACAGATTTATTGCACAGGGATAGATTTCCCCAGAAATCCAATAAGCATTTCAATCAGCTTGATCTTGTTTAGTTCAAGGCATGCCAAAGAAAGGTGGATCCTTGGTTTGCCCATCTATTCTCCTTTGCTGGTCCTAAGTCACCATCTTTTTCAAAAATCTGAAGGAGAATGACAAGCATTACCAAAGCTTGACAAGTAACTTTTTTGTATTACAACCTATATTATGAATTGGTCATTTTCATTATAGCTTTATTCTGTTAGTTATTTTATTTTGCTTAATCCTCATGTTGTTCAGTGATGCTGATCAATAATGCAGAAAAGCCTAAAGGAAAATACGTAGTTTCTGCGTCAGGGTCTTCACTTTACAATACATCTGTATAGCACTTAGTGCAATGGAGCTTTGATGAGTGGCTTCTGGGAACAACTGGCAATATCAATATCAAATAATGATACAAATACACAATTTCCTCATTTGTTTCATTTTAATCATATGCTTGGTACAGTTCAGATATAACAATTCACCATAAGGCAGTGCATATCTTCAGTCTGATTTGCTCTTATTTATACCCAAGTTAGAAAGGAGTAATGCAATACAGCTGGTGGAAGAGAATGAAAAAAATGAACACATTCTATTTTCTCTTTCAATCCCTTAATTTTTACATTTTTTTAAAATTTTATTTTATTTTTTATGACTGGTGTTGAAAAGCTACTTCGGTTCAGGTTGCCTGAAATTTCCCACAAGAAAAGCCTTACTTTTAATTCCATGCAACTTTGCCAGGCATCAGGCTACCAGCTGAAATTTTTCATGCCAGATGTCTGACTTAGATTGAATATTGATTTTCTTTTCTTCAGCATTTCAGCAAAAACAATATTAGTCGCTTCTGAGATTTGCGTAAACATTGAATGAAGCAGCAACAGAAATTGACTGGAGCTATATTTTAAATATATAAACCTGTACAAAAATGCTACCCATTATTTTAGTGCATTAGTGCAGGTAAAATTATCTGTAATTGTGAATAACTGGGCTTGTTCTCATTGCAAACTTTGAATGAAGTACAATGTGAAAGGCCACATGATTAGAGAGGAAGATAAACAGAAATAGTGAAGATACACTCTTATTGAAAGAGACAGGCATCTCAGTAAAGAAGTAGCACGTAGTGACTGTCATAAAAGGTACACAGACAAGAGGATAGTGTTAAGATTTCATACACGTTTTTAACTCTGCTTTTATTACGTTTTTAAGTACTAAACTTTACAGTCTTGTAATTCTTTACTGCTTTGGGGTTTTTTAACATATTATGGATTGACAGAAATCATTCCACAGTATTAAAAAATGTCATGTGTTGTATTTACCACAGTAGGGAAAAAGAGCTGCCTCTCTGACATTTTACCCAGTTTACTATCAAAACAGTCACATCAGTGATCTACACTGTCTGGAATCCTGAGAGCTTGAAACTGCAGCTGTATCTATGTCTTCCCACAAGGTAACCAGGGACTCCTAATGCCGTTCAAATACATCTTCCAAAAGAGTTCTCATCCAGGTGGCTTTTCTGAGCTGTTAAGCAAATGGATGGATAATTTCTTTGGGGACTCCACGGTTAATAAAGAAACTGCAGAGGGAATCTATGATGGATAACATCCCAAAGCCCACAGAGTGATCAAGAGGCCCTTTTTTAGAATAATTCTACTATAAACCTTTCTGTAGCACCTGTCTCAGGGAAGCTTTTATTACAGGTCTTAAACTAATCTTGTACTAAAAGCTTCCTTACTCATCAAAACCCTCTTGATGTTGTTTTTAAAGAAACTAGTAGGTTTTTTAAGTAAGTCTGTTGTCCAATCCTATAAAATGCTGTAGAATTCTATCAGAAAATAGAATTTTACCTAAAAGGTAAATTTAGACAGATTTATTCCTAAGAGGTTTTATATCATTAGTTCAATCCGTGGTTTCTTGGGTGCTCTGAATTACAGTCCTTAACAGAGGTGTTCACTGCAGTTAAGACTTCAGTTCCTGCTCAGACTCCTCTGACAGACCAACTAGGAGGAAGCATTACGAAAAAGAAACAGGGTGGCAGTTTAGCTTAACTGGCCCTAAATAAAATGTTTTTATTTTGATTCGCTCTGTGAGTTGTATCCAGGGTGACCTTTTTGTAAGCAAAGTCTCAGTGACAGACATATCTTTAAAACATAAAAATCTTCACTGTTACCAAAAGGGAGTTTAAATAAGTATATGTAGGCTCAATAAATGTTTGGAAATATTGTAACATATTTGCATAAAAAAATGCAAAAAGGTCAGATACTGTACATGAAAGCTAGCTTCCATTGTTTCCACAAATATCTAATTGGGGATGAAAAACTGTTCTGAAAAAATTGAAGTAAGGACTGTATCTTTAGCCTTTTGCTCCTTGATAAGTATATTGTTTCAGCGCAAGGTCCCCACAAAAATATTCAAGATTTGATTGTGACCAAAATAAAAATTAATTTTGATATTTGAAAAACTGCTACAAAAACAAAAAAGAAAGAGGACTTTAGGACAATTTGTTAACAGAGTAAATCTCAAGTGCATTCAGTGCCTTAGATAGAATTGTTTCAGGTTTGCACTGTGGCTAATTAAAGTAAAACCTGACCCTCCATCGGTGTTTCATAAATCCCATAAGGTAAAATTGCAAGTTGGATACCCCAGAGCAGAATGAGCTCAAGGAAGCTTGCAGCATGCAGGAATGAGGATGCAAGGTTCTTTGCGAAACTTTAAATGCCAAGGTACTAGTATTCATCAGATTGTTCTTTGGTGCTTCATAATGCTTCATCTAACAACCTGAAAGGAAAGAGTAATGGATCTTCTGCTGAGCCACCCTACCTATCATCTTTGGACTGCCCCATTATGGGGTTATCAAGTCTACTACTGTCACTGTTTAGAATAAGACTTTTACAAGGGGTAGAGGTGGCCCTTGGGTCTTGGGCAGCCACAAACCAACCCCAAGAATAGAAAAACTTGAACATGATTGAGGGTGAATCAAGGCAGGATTCTGTGCTAGCTTTCTTAAATATGAAACCCACATTTTCATATCTCTTTTGGACAGTGTGTTTTCCTTAAAAAAGAAAAACTGTGTTCAAATGGAGAATAATTGTTTAGTAGCTACAAACTGTCAATGGACTGCCTCTTTCCTGGAAAAGATTACCTCAGTTCTAAGTGTTTCAATAGCAGAAATAATTACCTTTGGACATGTAGTCAGGTCTAGTATGGAATCTGCCTTGCAGACTCCCAAAGAAAGTGTTGCATCACCGGCGTCACTCAACAACCCGTGAGACTGGCTGGCAAAAATAGTAGCATTTCAAGCCTTTAATCCTTTGGCCACCTTTACTTGGGCTTCTTCAACCGAGCCAAGGAATTGAAAGCAGTATTATGCTCACAATGTATGAGTATGCAATCATAATTCATTGCAGGTGATGTACATAGTAAATGGCCGGGGCTATCAGCGTGTGTCACAGGTCGGTGTGATACGCACAGCGCTCTGTGAACCCAAGCCGCTCAGCTGGCAAACAGGCAGGGAAGCACCAGCCCTTGTGTTGTTCCTTGAGGTGGGCTGAGCTTTCCTGAGTTGCCCCCTTCCTTTTCTCTGCTTTTCCATCTTCCCACATCACGTGTTTTTCTCTCGAGCTTAGGATGATTTTGTATTTCCTGCCTTAAATTAGTCCTTTCTCCAATCTCAGTTCCATACTCCTCTGGGCTTTTTATTTCTACTTTTCTGTCCTTCATGACCCAATGGCCCACGTTACCTGCCTCTCAAGAACTGACAGTGACTGCCACAGCTCAGCATGACCTTGCCTTTGTAAAAACTGGGGCAAGGGCACATGAAGGCCCTCTTTGCACGTGTGCCCTTATTTTCAGCACTTGGTGGCTCATTGTCGAGCATTATTTGGAGACAGAGAACAAGAATCCTTCCTTTCATGGGAAAGTGAAAGCGGCCATGCCTCTGCAGGTGAGGTTTATAAGAGGCATGGCAAAAAAGGGAGAGCCCTGAGAACTAGCTGCCCCACAGCTGGGACATGCGGCTGCACGTTCAACCAGGTTTGGAAGGAAGCTGTGGGGAAGGATGATCCTGACCAGTCCCACACAGCAGTGCCTTGGTTTGGCACTTGTCTGGTGTCAGGCCCAAGGGTGGTGTGGGAAAGGTGTCAAGGAGGGCAGCGAGAGCACAGAGCTCACCTTCCCCCTCCCTGCCTCAGCTCTCCCCTCTTCCTCCAGCCCTCCTTTCAGCACGTCACTTTCGATCAGCTCTTTCTTTCCTTCTTTTCTTTTTTCCTGTTGGCATGAAACGATCAGGTTCCTTTCTGCCCCTCACTCCCTTTTTGTTTTCTTATCCCAATTTCACTTCCTAACCCTGTTTCCCTGCCATGACACGACAATCACTCTCCCTTGAGTCATCCTTACTTCCCCCCAACGTCCCCTAGCACTCTGACGTCTTTCCCCCTTCCTCCCCCCCAGCTCTGACGGCCACGGTCCTCACCCCACTCAACCCTCCTCCTTTATAAAGGGATTTTCTTCTTTTTAATCCACGAGACCCCCGTCGCAGCCTCGGCACCCGGCGCACCGCCGGCACCGCGGGGGGAAAGAGACGAACCTGCCTTTGCGCCTTCCCCCTCCAAGCGGGAAAACCCCCGGGCGGGGGCAAAGCCCCCCAACGGCTCAGCCCCGACACCGCGCCCGCAGGATGGGCGGCCGTGCCCCGGGGGCTGCTGCGGGGTAGCGCAGCGGCGGCAGCGGAGCGCAGGTGGGGCGCGGCGGGCTCCGCGCTCCCCGACGGCACGGCGCGGCGCGGCGCAGCGGGCGGGGGCGAGCGGGGAGCCCCGCCGTGGGAGTGAGGCGGTGGGGGGAGGGGGTGGTTGCGCGGCCGCGCCGGGCGGCGCGGCGCTTCCACGGAGTGCGGCGTGCGGAGCACCCCGCCGGTAGGTAGGGCTAGTTCCGAG
Source organism: Hypotaenidia okinawae (assembly GCA_027925045.1). NCBI lineage: Eukaryota > Metazoa > Chordata > Aves > Gruiformes > Rallidae > Hypotaenidia > Hypotaenidia okinawae. The sequence goes on from BSDF01000001.1 coordinate 149,174,599, forward strand.
GTTTGGCTCCGCGCAGAGCGCCCGCGGAGCCGTCGGGAGCGCGGACGGACGGGTCTCGGCGGCACGGCTGTCGCGGAGCGGCGGGGGCGAGGGCTGGGAGGGGGCTCCGGGCAGGCTGGGTACGGGGCGGCCGCGGCTTACCCCTCCCGGGAGTTTCCCCCCGCTGTAGTCCGTATACCTTAGCGCTTCTGCCGTTCGACAGCTCTTAGGCTGAAGCCGCGAAGGAGAGCAGTCCTTTCACTGCTGGACAAGTAGACGTTGGGAAAGAGATTTTTAACGGCGGGCGATGATAGAAAGAGGAAAAGACTCAGCATTCCCGCACAAAGACTCAGAGGATGTGTTCTGCTGTTGTAGCTGATACTTATCCGTAGTTCTTCTATAACTTGAAACAGTTTGTTGGCTTATCTTCTAACTTAGAGACTCTTTTAGTAGCCCACATGGCCAAGGTAGTCCTTCCTATGCTGGGTACCAAACCATTCCTTAACTGAAGAGTTCCCAGGCGCTGGGGACTTGGTGACACTGAAAGAATTCGGTGCTCAGTAACTGATTTCCAGGAATTGAGTAGCTTTCAGCCACATCATTGTTTTCCCTCTGTAATCACAGCTTGCTGCTGTTGATCAACAGGCATTTTAATTGGCATGTGAACTTAATTTTACTTAAATACTCCTTTTTCAAGTTCACCAGAATAGTCTCTTTAATCACCGTCAGGGTTCTCTCCGTACGCTGATTCAAACGCACCTTACCTGGGTTGCTGAAAGCAGACGTATTATTGCATTCTCTCCAGAGGTCTTAATGAAATAGCGACCAAAGAAGCAGCTGGGACTTCAACATGGCTTTCCATGTGGAGGGGCTGGTGGCCATAGTTGTATTCTACCTGGCTATCCTAGCAGTTGGGATATGGGCTGCTTGGAAAACCAAGAACACTGGCAGTGAAGGAGATCGCAGCGAAGCTATTATAGTCGGTGGAAGAGATATTGGCTTGCTAGTTGGTGGATTTACAATGACTGGTATGTAAAAAACACCCTTTTTTCCTTTTTTTTTTTTTTTTCCCTAACCAGTGTATTACTTGTCAGTTTTCCATGAGAATGAAGTGTAATCTGCATGTTGAATAATGCAAAAGGGAGAAAATATATATACTTTTTTTCCAATTGCTGCTAATGTGTTTTTTAGTGAACGGTCAAATGTAACAGCAACAAATACTTTAAAATCATACAGGAAGAAGACATGATGTGTCTTATTCATAGCTACATATTCATCTGTAGATCAGACATGTTTAGGACAGAAGTATAGAATTTATATAAAATAATAAAATCTACAGTTTTATAATAAATGTTATTGTTGTTTAAAGCATCCATATTGGTGAGGTTTGTTTGGATTGGTGTTTTTTTGTTTAATCTGCATAAAACAAAGTTTATATGCAAAAAAAAATATGGGGAGGGGGTGCAGCATCAATTAAAATTAAGTTTCTGAAAGAAGATTGGCAAAAATCCAAACTTGTGATTCCCTTGATTTCAGAAAACTTCTTTTAGCTTCTTTTGCAGCAGTTTGGCAAAATAGTGTATTACTGTGAGCAGTAACACCAGTAGGAAAGTCTGGGCGAAGGAAGAGTCCTTCACTGATTTTGTAAGCAGTGCTGTTGACTCCCAGAGCCCAGGTGTCTCACCTGGGTAAAGAATATATTCAAAATATAATTTAAAATATCAAGTCTTACAGCTATCATATAGCATCAGAACAAAATTGCATTAGAAGAAGAGTGAATTGACCTACTGTTTTTTAAAGCAATTTTTTTAAAAAGCATGCTTCTTTTTTATTTATTATTATTTATTCTAATTCCTATTCAGACAAAGCCCTTACAATTGCCAAATTGAATTTATCAGGTTATAATTATGGTTTGCTGTTTTGTCCAGTTCTGGTTTCACAATTATCTCATAAGGAAGAGACACATAAAAACTTGGGCCCAAATTCTGTGTTCTTTAATCAAGAGAAATTCCCATACCCTTGCAGGGGCAATTTACTCATTCAAAAACTATATTGGATATTGAGTTAAGAATGCTTGGAAAAGTCAATTAAGTTTGAATACAGGCAGAGGTTCTACTTCTAGCACTTTGCTATAATTTACTGTATCATGTATCCACTGGCTACTGAATTATCACATATAATGAGATAGCAAGAGCTGGTTTGAATGCTTTCTGTTGAATTAAATGTTTTCAAGAGCACTGAAATTTTGCAGAGATACTGCTTGCCACAAAGCTGTAATCATTAGATTGAGGGAGTAGAGACAGAACAAGACATTCCCTGCAGAAGTGGTTATGACTAATAGCTTTACCTGTGGAAGAAGACACAAATTCTGGTCTCCTCAATCCTATTTTATGGCAATATTTTTCATGCCAGCTGAAGCAGAGATGAGATTTGAAGTGGGGCTTCCTCTACCACAGACAATTTCTAACCACCACAACTCACAGCCTCGGATGCCCATCCCGTTTCACGCAGGCTCTGGAGATGGCGTAGTACATCATCTCTGCGGTAGAATATCAGACTGATCCTCCAGCCTTTGCACAGCTAAAGCAGTCTCATGGGTGGTATGCTATAAGAGCTCAGATACTTTCTCACCTCTGCCTTCCATAAATACGGCAATTAAAGCTTAAAATGGCAAGGAGATTACACTTCCAGGGCATTACACCTGGCACACACAAAGTTAGGTGTGGGCACCAGTCCACAAAATCAGGGGTAAGCCGGAGTTTTGTCTCGGTGAGGATGATTGGGATACTTAGTTTGCAAAGCAGGAACAAAATAATTGCGAAAGTAGCTGGTCAAAATACACAATAATTTTTACTGGATGGTCACATTATTCAAAGGCATATTTGCTTTTAAAAAATGATAGATGAAGACTTGGCACCTCATAAGCCCCCCCCCCCCCCGAGATATATGGCTATTCCAACATTATATTTTACAGCTTTGTCTAAATACAAGTTAAAGAGCAAAGCCCACCTTGTAAAAGAAAAGCAAGACTTTTTTTACCAGAAAGGATATTGTTTGTATGAACATGAAGTACTCTGGGTTATGAGATAAGGCCTAATTTTGTCTTTCCTGCCTGAGAAAGACACTGCTATGTTCCATGGATACTGGCTACAAAAATGGTAGCAGTTTCTAGGGCTGTTTGGTGGTGAGGATGAAAAAACTCAGCCTATACATCTATATAGCATAAGCTTTGTGACTTCTTAGGGACAGACTCAAGGCTCAGTAATAATAGCTGATTTTCTAAATGGCATTCAAAAACCTCAAAGCAAATGCACCACTTATAAATAATGCCTATGGACATACTTGGATACAATTTATGATCCTGAAGAAGTGGCTGTATCAACAATTCTGTGTCAAGAAATATTTTTTTTATTACATAATCGAATGCTTACAAACGTGACCAAAAATATAATAAACTATTGATGTTTTTTTTGTATTAGATGGATAGAGGTGCATATCATTCCACAACAACAAAAGAAATACTACAAAATTACGGGGGTTTTGTAATCCTTAGGTCAGTATTTTCATTTTACAGAACCTGATGAGTTGATTCAATAATTTGAGTGGTCAGACAAGGGATCATTCCTGAAGAAATGCCAAAAGATCTGATTTTCTAATATATATTACAAAACAATATATATATATAGAGAGAGAGACAAATATATAAAGAAATCTGAATTCTGTGTTCCTCATATAAAGCAACAGCAGAGTTGCACTCCATATCCCCAGCATTTTTCTGATCATTTTTAGGGTGCATGTTTTAAATGGATATTGGTATTTGCTGCCTTTTTTGGTCCTTAAGACAGTAGGAAAACAGAGGATTAAAATAGATTACCACATGAGCCTTTCCATAGATTATTAAATTTTATATTCCCTTTGTCTGATTTGGGGGGAGGGGGAAGAAAGAAAAGAATTTCACCAAAAAAAGTATTAAACTAACTTTAAATTGTGGCTTAGCAAACTGAGGATCAGAAAATTAATATCTAAGGTTGAAATCCCATCTTATCATATCCCATTATTTCTTTTCTAATGTATCTACTGTTGCCAATGTACATGCTGACTACCCACTCTCTCCCTCCCACCCTCCGAAAAGGGTATATAGCACCCCTAGAGCCCTGGGTCCTTGGTAGATGTTCCAGAACAGTCATGTGAGCACAAAAATTAATCAGCAGTCATTTTTCAACCCCCAATCCAGAAACCAGGAAATCAAATTGAAAATAAGTGATAACCCCCCTGTGCCACCTTACCCAGCAATGCCACTCAACAGGGTATTGTTCCCCTTCAGCCAGGGGAGGGCAATGGCCCCTCCAATGTCATGCAGAAGTGAAATGACTTTTTCCCCTCCAGAAAAAAACAAGGGAGTTGGGCTCAACATCCAAGTGTCTCTTGGAGCACACCCACCACCTCAGTAGCAACCTCAGGCAAATTGATGCCAGATGTTGAAGACCCTTTGGACCACAGCTGCAGCAATGCTGGACCTTTGTCCTTGACCATGGGATATTATTCCCACCTGGAAGTGCATATCATTCATCCAGAATTCTCACTTTTAGCAGGGAAGGAAGCAAATACAGTCTCTTTCTAAATATTCACTTTTGTTATTGTATATGGGTACTTGCAACGTCTCCCGTAAGTCTCTGCTACTTGAGACACAATGGGCAACACTTATCCCAAGTAGTTATAGACTCAACAGTCAATGGCTCAATGGGATGAATCAGTGACAAGTAGGGTCTCTTGGTGCTTTGTATTGGGACCAGTATTATTCAATGCCTTTGCTGGGGACATGGACAGTGGGATTGAGTGCACCCTCAGCAAGTTTGCAAATGACACAAGCTGAGTGGTGTGGCTGATACTCCACAGGGACAGGATGCCATCCTGAGAGATCTTGACAAGCTAGACAGGTAGACCTGTGTGAACATCATGAAGTTCAACAAGGGCAAGTACAAGGTCCTGCACATGGTCGGGACACTTGCAAACACGGATACAGGCTGAGTAATAAGTGGATTGAGAACAGCTACGAGGAAAAGGACTTGGGGTTGTTGGTGGAAGAAAAACTGCATATGAGCCAGCAGAATATGCTTGCAGCCCAGAAACCAAATCATATCCTGGGCTGCATCAAAAGAAGGGTGGTCGGTCGGTCAAAGAAGTTGATTCTCCCTCTACTCTGCTCTTGTGAGACCCCCTCTTGAGTACTGCATCCAGCACTAGGTCCACAAGCATTAGAAAGACATGAAGCTACTTGAGTAGGTGTAGGGATGGACCATGAAGATCATCGGGGAGCTAAAGCACCTACTGTATGACATTGGACTGAGAGACTTGGGGCTGTTTAGTCTGGAAAAAGAGCACTCCAGGGAAACCTTAGAGAAAACCTCCAGTACTTAAAGGAAGCCTATAGAAAAGATGGGAGGGACATTTTATCAGACAATGTAGTGTTAGCACAAGGGGTAACAGTTTTAACCTGAAGAGAGTGTAGATTTACACTAGACATTAGGGAGAAATTTACTATGAGGGGTGAGACACTGTGGATTCCCTATCCCTGTAAGTGTTTAAGGCCAAGTTGGATAAGGCTTTGAGCAACACGGTCTAGTGGAGAGTGTCCCTGCCCAGAGATCTTTGATTCTAAAGCCATGGTACAATTTAGCATTGAGATAAAAAAATACCCTCTAGTATTATTTGAGAGATAGCACAGTTAAGAGGAAAAAAACAGTCATTTATATTTTCATAACATTTCTTTAGAAATTTTAATTACATTTTCTTTATTTGTGTTTGTCTCCAATTGTTTATCTTAAACACAAAATCTTCTCTCTTTTTTTGTATGATGGTGGATTCTGGAAAACACCTGAAGAATGCTTAAGGAAACGAGGGTTTTTACAATAGTGGTTTTTTATACAGAGAGCCTGAACTACTCTTATATGAGAAAGCGAAGGCTTCCGAGGCAAATCAAAACAGCATTACAAAAGTATGGCACCTGCAATGATCTGCCTGCCCCTGTTCAAACTACAGACCCAGATTTATAAAACTTACTATACTTTAGAAAAACTAAAGAACTTTTTGTGTGGAATCTGCAAACAGGAAGAGATAAGTTTTACTATGTAATTCGTTATGAATTATTTTTGCAGATGTAATCACACTACATTTCTGTCTTGGAGATTTTCTTTCATACATACTGTAGGCCCCAAATTATTCTTCTCAAGAGAAAGAATCAATTCATTAAAGGTCTGAAGTTGGTATATTTAAAATACTGCTGGTTTTGATTGAGATAAAATCATAAATATTACAGATAGCCCAATTCAATTCTGAAATATACTTTTGGGAAGCACAAAAATAAATAAGCCAAAGTTTAAAACTTAAATACCAACACAAAACTACCACAACCATATAGGGAACTACAGCATTTAGGGAAGTCACACTTTCCTAAATGGGTTTCATGTAGCCACAATTTAAAATTTAGCAAGGTTTTGAAGGTTTGTTTGCTTGTTTGTTTTCCCTTAAGGCTCTAACAAGCAATGTATTTGTTGATCTCTTATAATTTGAATATTTGAGTTTTCCTAGCAGGCACAATTCTAGCACTGTGTGTTTATTGTTCTTATTCCCCCCTTATATCTCTCCTTCATTTGGACTAACACAAAGAAAATGTTAATGGTTAATGAGTTCATGTGCTTCATTCATTGCAAACAAGTTGAGGAGCACTCAGGTCTCACATCTTCACTGACTATACAGAGGCTTAGACACCTTGATGATTGTCTCAGTCCATCTGACTTTTTTTTTCCTATACTTAGAATGTAAGTTTTGCAAATTAGGACTATCTTTTATAGAAGGATGAGGTGTCTGACACTTCTATAGTACATATAATTAAAAAATAGCGGTATTATAAGTGATGACAATTTCATTCTATGACATGAGATGTTTTCTTTGTGCACATTAAAGACTTTCCACCTCTTCTTTTTCAGCCACGTGGGTTGGAGGAGGTTACATCAACGGGACAGCAGAAGCTGTGTATGTCCCAGGCTACGGTCTAGCTTGGGCTCAAGCACCCATTGGATATGCCCTTAGTCTGGTTTTAGGTAAGCAAAAAATTAAAGCTAATAGTCTCTCATTTCAAACAGTTCAGAGGACAACTCCATCATGTGAAATGAAACAACTAGAATATGAGGGTACTGAGGTAAACTGTATCTCTTCTGCTGAAATCTGTGACTATTAGAAAGAAAAACAGAAAACTATTAAAATAGTTTGATATATGACATCTCCTAAATACCTTGGCAAGACATATTTGATTATTACAACCATAATGTTCAATTGAGGTCACAATAAGAAAGGTTTTGTCATGAGATTTTTAAAAATTATATATACTAAGTTTTATATATTCAGGTTTTCTTTAAGTACCTATATGATCTGGAACAGAATTGTGTCAGAGAACCTATAAATCTTGAAATTCGAGAGTCATAAGTATCCTTTCAGGTTAGGGAAGTGTTTATACCTTACAGAACCTCACCAAGAATCTGAGTAACTTGGGTAATTTTACATAGAAAGTCTGTAATAGAACCAGTCTATTTTCAAAAAATGGAACCAAACATCCTCTTAAATGCGATACAAAACTCCAAATCACATGCATGGTCAGTTTGAAATACAGACAGCATTATAATTTTTATCGCTGTGGCCTCTAAATCCTGAAATCCTTTGTTTTTAAAATAATAGCAATAAAAATATTTCATCTTATCTCAACTGCATGGAGCAGCTCTCAACAAAATATTGCCTTGTGAGCCATGATGGATAAACTGCAAAGCTGTCAGCTGCATCCTCTCAGTTTGTGAACAGATCATGTCCCTAAGGCAACTGCTTAAAGGGAATGTTGTTACAAAAAGGATCTCATGTTTTTCATCTTTCATTAATATGACTGGTGTGTTAGCCTTTCTAATACATCTAATACATGGATGGTGAAGGGTCTGGAGGGGAAGTCTTGTGAGGAGAGACTGAAATCCCTTGGCTTGTTCAGCCTGGAGAAGAGGAGGCTCAAGGGAGACCTCATCACAGTCTATGGCTTCCTGACGAGGGGGAGTGAAGGGGCAGGCACTGATCTCCTGTCTTCGGTGACCAGTGATAGAACCAGTGGGAACGGCATGAAGCTGCGGCAAGGGAGGTTTAGGCTGGGTATTATAAAGAGATTCATTACTGGCAGGGTGGTAGGGCATTTGAATATGCTCCCCAGGGAAGTGGTCACAGCACCGAGCTGGACTGAGTTCAAGAAGCATCTGGATGATGCACCCAGTCCCATGCTCTGACTTGGCTGTCCTTGTGTGGAGCCAAGAGTTGGACTTGATTCCTTACAACTCAGGATATTCTATGATTCCATGATTCTATAATATTTGACCTCTCAGTCTATTTTGAGCCTTTTCCCATGGTCCTTCCACCTAGACTGTCCCTTTGGTTCCCTTGCTTGTTTATCCAAGTCTTCTTGCTCCCTTCATTTTTATCCTATACAGCTCCATTGCATTGCTGACTCCCTTTTCCCATCAGAAACACTTTGCTATGCCCTGGTTCTCCTCTCTTCCCAGGTAGAAACCTTCCCCATCATAGATACTACTCTCTGTCATGTGTGGGCCAGCTCCAATTCCACTAGTAGTTCCCACCTCTGACAGCAGCTTTATTTTTTGTAAGGAGAATGGATGTCTGCCTGGAGATCAGTTGATGTCATTATGAGGTCATGAGGGTCATCATCTATTGATGTCATTAAGCAGTCATTAGGATTGTAGGCACAGACATCTCCTGACTCTCAGCCTCCATAGAATTGAGACAAATAATAACCCAGAAGTAGTGGTGTTAGCCTCTCCCTTAATTTCCAGCTGTCTTTAAAGATATCCAGGCTTTTTTCCTGGAAATTATAATGGCCACTGCTGAGAACAGAGCACTGAATCATGTCACCATATATCTCTCTGCAAAGCATAGGGAGGAAAGTATCTCTGGGGGAATGGTCTGTACGTGCAGGTTTGGAGGAGGAGTTGTTTATTCTCATATTATAAAAATAATCAAAATTACAAATTCAAGGGCAAAAAATGTATTGTTGCTTCAAGCTGGGAGTATTTAAGATTGATTTGATGTCCCTGTTAATTCAATGCTGTGTACCGTTTTTCCTAATTTTTCAAGTAATTTAGTTTTAAAGGTTAGAATATTTCTTATATCCTTTGAGAGGTGTTTGAACAAATTAATAGATTATAATATAAGCTTTTTTTTTGGTCAGGTTTTTTTTGGTCTATTTTAATGATGCAGTGAAAAGTAGAATAGGAATAGGATCTATGACCAATCCAAGAATGGTTAAAAAAATGCTGGAGGGTTTCTATGTTCAAACAACCTGCATAAAGACAGCATTAAGATAAGTAGTATAAATAAATTGTGACTGGTAAGGTGGTGCCTTCTCTTCAGGGAGCTTAATGAAATGAAGAAATATGAGTGATACAAGGCAGTGCATAGAAACATGGAAAAATCTTCTGTACAATATGTGAATACATTACATATCTTGTGATGAAGAACCTAATCAAATGTTGCCAGATACTCTGCAGTAAATTTTATCAGGAACTGACTGGTTTTCCAGGTTTTTTATTGTACTGTATATGTTGCATTTCAGCAGTTTTAGTGTAGTAGACATCTACTTAATTACAGTCACGGGCAGGTCTCAACTACACAGGTTTCCATACAAGGACCCAGCTTTCCTGAGATGCATCATTTTCTTATTCCAGACAGAGATAATATGAGGACAGTGCATTAGAAAGGTGCGGCCTCTGTGCATTTACATACATATCCAGCCCATATGCTAGCCAGGCAGAGCAGAATTGCCATGCATAAAAACTCCTGAACTTGCATAAGTGAAATAAGCGTATGACAAATGTTCAGGGAGCCTGACACCCGCAGAGCCCATAGGCATCTGACCTACCCCACAGGTGTAGTTAGATTGATTTAAGTATACACAATAAATCTGAATTGTCCTGAAAGAATCAAATTTGCTGTGTGTACACTGAACCATGTGTTCCTCATCTTTCTAATCCAGGAACCCCAGACAGTTCTAATTTTAGAATAAGACCATGTGAAAACCTAGTGCTGGGATCTGTGCTAAGAATGAGCAGGATAGGAAGGAAAGCCATTCCCTTAGCCTGATCCAAAATTAGGCAAACCTCTAACAGCACCTGTAATGGCAGATTAAGTAAACTGAACCAGGCAAAATAAGAGAAAGTTATTTTTCATCATCAGACCATAGGCATTAATGGTGTGGATGTGGTTTAGGTGTGGATGTGTTTATGTAACTCTGTAGGCAGGTGTAAGGTAAGAGTTCTCAGAGGGTATTTTAATTGTTCTTATTTCTTTTTTAAATCTCAAACCGGTAATACTGGTATTTTCTACCCTTAACTGACAATCAGTGTTTTATCCCTTAATGGCAATGCATTTCTCCACTGCAGCTGGTGTCTCATGCTACTTTCCTTTGCAGGTGGTCTTTTCTTTGCAAAACCCATGAGATCCAAAGGCTATGTGACAATGCTAGACCCTTTTCAGCAGCTTTATGGAAAAAGGATGGGAGGGCTACTGTTTATTCCAGCTTTAATGGGAGAAATGTTTTGGGCTGCTGCCATCTTCTCTGCCTTAGGTAAGGAATAAGCAGCATGAATAATATTTTTCACAGGTGGGAAGGATTAAGAAAATCAGGAATGCATTAAAATTATGGCTTCACATGCTAACAATCCTAGTTTGTGTGACCACTCCCAGACCCATGCTAATGAGTAATTAAACCCAGTAATGGTTCTCTGCTAATTATTTTGGTAATGGAAAGACAAGTAAGGTACTTTTGTCCCTTTTCAAAGAACGTGGAAAGATTTAACAATGAATTACCTTTAATTGTGAGGGTGAAATGAGTGACTGCAAGTGTCCCTTTTATATCAAGGCTGACCCAGCTTCTCTTTTACACCACTGAGATCGTAGAAGCCAGTCAAAATTTGCCTTAAAGATCTGGAACATTATTGCCAATGTATCTAAAAAAAGAATCATTATTTGCTTATAGCAGACCTACATATACAGAGCTTTCCATAGCACAAATAATAGAAGTAAAACAGATTCTGATAAATAAATTAAAGTATTATTCAATCTAAATGGCTCTCTACTTGGCAAAAAAGAAGAAAATACTTAGGATTCAAGAAAAGATTCAGAGAATTAGTGGAATTGTGACTCAATAGAAAATCACCCCAACTACTCATGCAGTCCTGAAAAAAATAAGTTTCCAGGGTTTTTAATTGTATTTCAGGCCTGAATTTAGCAATCCCTTCAAGAATTGAGAAAGCCCTTGAGTTGAAGCACCAGTAGTTGACTTTTACCAGCTAATCATACTCATAGAGCACATGCATGTGGTAATGCTTTCTATCACAAGCTATTTTAAACAGAAAAACTTTGAAGGTACTCTCCAACTGTGCTCTGATGAACTGCAAAGCAATGGGGAGCTTGTTTACCACAATTTCATCACAAAACCCTTAAAGGACTAAGAACAAACTGCATGCTGAGGTGATAGCAGTTAAATAACTTGAAGAACACTCTGAGTATTTGGAATATACTTTCTTTTTGATTAAAGACAAGCTAATCTGTGATATTTCAAAGCAAGTGATGTGAATACCTTTCTAGTATGTTTATATTAACAGCTGACAGTTAAAGAATGTCAGTGACTATAAAGGTCATCAAGGGTTTTGATTTTAACATTCTGTGAATAGATATAGTTATATTATATATCCTAATTTGAGCATCTATCCTCACTGATGAATATTTAATCCCAGTACTCTTCATTTTTTGATCTTCTTCATGATTCCTTGCTTGGCAGGGTTATAGGAGGGAAAAACAGGGCTTCTGACTTGTGACAGAGGTCTGGGTTTGTAATCCTTAAACACATGAACTTTAAAGGTTTGCTGTACAACAGAAAGCCCCCTGGCAGCTCTCAGCAGCACCTATATACCCATCGTCACGTTCTATGCCAGAACTCTTCCACCTGTGGGGTCAAGAATCTCCACCTACAATACCTGCAAGTGCTAAAAGTTATTGCACCGCGCTTCGTTTGAATTATTCTAGTTAGAAGAGCAAACCAAAACAACCCATGGTTTTAAAAGATTGTAATCACTTGAAATAGTCAATACATCTAAAGGAAATATATAACCATCTTGATAAGTGCTGTAAGGGCAGTGCAGTAGAGCACAGGCAGCTGAGAATGTTTCTCACAACTTCCTTACACAAATGATCGGGGAGCTGATGAAGGGAGGTGCTTTGTTGAAAGAAGAACTAGTTAGGGATGTGAAGGCTGGAGGCAGCTTTGACTGCAGTGCTGATGAGATGGTGGAGTTTAGGGTCCTGGGAACAAGGCAAAAATCAGGACCACAACACTGGACTTCAGGAGTGTAGAGTTTGGATTCTCCAGGAAGAATCAGACATAAAAAAGAAGCATTCAGGAGGTAGAAGCATGGACAGGTGACCTGGAAGGAATACAAAGACACTGTCCAAGCATGCAGAGATGGATTTAGAAAAGCCAAAGTCCATCTGGCCATAAAGGGCAGCAAGAAAGGCTTCTACAAGTATATCAACTCAGGAACTTGTGGACTGCTGTTGAATGGGATGGAAGTCCTGGTGGCAAAGGATATAAAAAAGTCTAAAGTACTCAGTGCCTTCTCTGCTTCATTCTTTGCTGGTAAGACCAGCCTTCAGGAATCCTAAAATTATAGAATGCGTTAGATTGGAAGGGACCTTTAAAGGTTGCTTAGTCCAACCCCCCTGCAGTAAACAGGGACACCTTTAACTAGATCAACTTGGTCAGTGCTCCATCGAGCCTGACCTTGAATGTCTCCAGGGATGGAGCCTCCACCACCTCTCTGGGAAACTTGTTCCAGTGTCTCACCACCCACATAGTGAAGAACTTCTTCCTAATGGCTAATCTAAACCTACCCTACCATTGCTTCTTGTCCTGTCACTGCATGCCCTTGGAAACTGTCCTTCCCCAGTTTTCCTCTAAGATTCCTTCAGATACTGGAAGGCCACTATAAGGTCCTCCCTGAACCTTCTCTTCTCCAGGCTGAACAAGTCCAACTCTCAGCCTGTGCTCATAGGAGAGGTGCTCCAGCCCTTTGATCATTTTTGTGGCCCTCCTCTGGACATGTTCCAACAGGTCCATGTCCTTCTTGTGTTGAGGGCTCCAGAGTTCGATATAGTATTCCATGTGGGGTCTCACCAGAGCAGAGTATCAGAATCACTTCTCTAGATCAGCTAGCCTCTCAGGACCCTGAGAACCCTAGGAAAGTCCAGAGCAAGGAAGGCTTGCAGGAGGAGGATCAGGTTAGGAAACATTTAAATAGACATTACAGACACAACTTTATGGGATGCATCTCCCAAGTGTTGTGGGAGATGGCTGATAGCATTGTGAGGTTTTGTGGTTTAGCCCCAGCTGGTAGCTTAGCACCATATGGCCATTCGCTCACTCCTCCCCCTCCCAGCTTGATGGGAAGCAGAATCAGAAGAAAAACATTAAACCTGTGTGTTGGGATAAGGACAGTTTACTGGGAGATGAAAATAATAACTGTACTTATAGCAGAGTCTACAAAATGTGTGATATACATAGCAATTTATCACCCAATGACCCAGCAACCGTACATGACTGCAGACTCAGACCACACATTCAGGCTATCTGGAGTTGCCCCTCCCTGGGTAGCCCCTCCTTAACTATGCTGAACATGGTGGTATGGAATACCCCTTTGGCTAGTTTGGATCAACTCTCATGGATGTGTTCCCTCTCAGCTTCTTGTGGAAATTAACTTTATCCTAGCCAAAATCGGGATGCTAGGACATTCAATAATCTTCTGAAGACTGTGGTGATCAGGGATTTTTCCTGAGGGCTGAAAGAAATTGTCACACCCATCTTCAAGAATGACAAGGATGATGCTGAGAAATTAAGGCTTTAATTAATAAATTAATAAATTCTTAATCTCTAGAAAGGTCATGGAGCAAAAATACTCATGGAACTAATTCCGAACAACTGAAGGTCAAGAAGGAGATTGGGAGGAATCAGCATGGATTTATGGAGAGGAAGTAATTCCTGACCAACCTGACATCTTCCATGATGAGCTGACTGGCTTGGTTCATGGAGGGAGAACGGGGCGTATTGTGGGTTCCAGAAAGGCCTTTTTACATTATTCTGTAATACCCTCACAGACAAACAGATGAAGCACAGACTTAGATAAGTGGACAGTGAGGAGGATTGAAAACCAGCTGAACTGTTGGTCTCAGAGGGCTGTGATCAGCAGCATGGAAGACACTGGACTGCCAATCAGGGGTCAATACTGAGTCTTCTATTAATGATCTGGTTGATGGGACCAAGTGTACTTTTAGCTAAAACCTGTGAAGAGATGCTAATAGACTTGACATTTGTACTGACATTCAGAAGGACCTCAACAAGCTGCATAAATGGGCCAATAGGAAACTCATGAAGTTCAACAAAAGGAAATGCTAAGTCCTCCACCTGGGGGGTACAACCTGATGCCCTAGTACAGGCTGGGAGCTGACCAGCTAGGAAGCAGGTTTACAGTAAAGGACCAAGGAGTCTTAGAAGGCAATGAAGTTGACCATGAGCCAGCAATTAAGAGGTACACATTTCTGCTATGAAGACAAGCTGAGATCTGGCTCTGAGAGAAGGCTCCAGAAAGACCTTATGGCAACATTCCAGTACCTAAAAGGGGCCTAGCAAGAAAGCTGGAGTGGGACTGTTTACAATGGTGTGTAGTGATGAGGGGTAATGGCCTTAAGATGAAGGAGGGTAGATTTAGATTAGGTGTTAGGAAGAAATTCTTTCCTGTGAGGGTGGTGAGACACTGGCACAGGCTTCCCAGAGAAGCTGTGGCTGCCCCCTCTCTGTGAGTATTTAAGGCCAAGTTGGATGGGGCTTTGGACAACCTGGGCTAATGGAGGGTGTCCCTATACCCATGGCAGAATGGTTGGAACTAGGTGATCTTTAAGATCCCTTCCAACCCAAACTGTTTTATAATTCTATGATTACATGACTACATGATTTTAAGATTAATATGTCCTTCTGGCAAAGAAAGGAAATGGCATCCCAGGCTATACTAGGAGGACCTTTGCCAGCTGTTTGAAGGAAGGGATCTTTCCTCTCTACTCAGCACTGATGAGACATATTTGGACATACCAGAATAAGTCCAGTGAAGAGCCACAAAAACGGCTGAGGGACTGGGGTATCTGGTATATAAGGAAAGGCTGAGAGACCTGGGATTGTTCACTCTGAAGAAAAGGTGGCTCAGGGAATCTTATCCATGTGCAGAAATACCTGATTTGGCAGTGAGGAGAGTGCAACAAAGAAGATGAAGCTAGGCTCATGTCAATGTTGCCCAGTTACAGGACAAAAGGCGATGAACACAAACAGAACCACAGGAAATTCAATTTAAACTTCAGACAGTGTGAGAGGCACTGGCACAGGTTACCCAGAGAATTTGTTGAGCCTCCATCCTTGCAGATATTGAAGACCTGACTGATCATGATCCCGAGCAACCTGCTCCAGCTGACACTGTTTGAGCAGGGACTTCAACTAGAGAATTTCTAGAAGTGCCTTTCAGCCTCAGTAACTCTTTGATTCTGTGAGATGCTTTGTGGAGACTGACTGGTCAGCTCAACATTGTGGTTTTCTACAAATGAAATCTGTTTGATCATACTTGGAAAAGTTCTTGGTTTCTAGATCGACAGTGGAGGATAGATTCTCTAGTTTGCAAAGAAACACATCTTTGTTCCATGTAAACAATTCCAAGCACTTTAGAAAGGTCAGTGAACAGTTGTCCCTATTGCTGATGATTCTTCTACCATCCCTTCCTTGGTCAAAAGTAGATAGCTCAGAGCATAAATTAGATACAAAAGGGTATACTATATTGCAGCAGACCACACTAGACTTAACCTTTAGTACAATGATACACTTGTTCCCATCTGGCTGCACCTCATCCAGGGAAGCTTCAGCTGTCTGTGACTGTCTGTTGTTCCCCAGGAAAGATAAGGGAATCTAGCCCTTAGACATTGAGCAGCATAAGGAAAGGCTGATGGGACCTTTCCTTGCTCCATTTGATAAGAACCTGAAATATGACAGGTGCTAAACTTAAGAGCAACAGGAACCTTCCTTTTCCCACTCCCTTCAAAGGTGCAAAAGGGGTGTGCAGAAGATAGAGAAAGGAGTATCTTCATGCTGTTGCTGTCAGACTGCATAGTAGAACAGTACCTGTATATGTAACTTAGCAGAGGAGAGCCTTCTCATCAGACATACTGCGACACACACTAACACAGTGTTTGTTTTTTCCCCATAGGTGCCACTATAAGTGTGATCATTGACATAAATGTCAATATTTCAGTCATTATTTCTGCCCTGATTGCAACTATGTACACGCTTGTGGGTGGGCTTTATTCTGTGGCCTACACCGATGTAGTTCAGCTCTTCTGTATCTTCCTGGGACTGGTAAGTTTGGGTATTTTTCCCTTCTCTGTTGAGGAATTTGCTCTGAGCATTAGGATAATTGCTGAGACCTATTGCCCAGCTTCAGTTTTGGAACTGTGTCTTCACCAAAAGCGCAGAGAAGGAATATCTCAACTCACAGAGCACCGAGACTGAAGAGTCTGCATTTACTTCAACATACAGCCTGTGCTTTGATAATAATGCTGACCAAGAGGCCCAGATCTTTGGCTTTTTTCCAACCAGTCTGATACTGCAAGCACTCTTGCACCTTTTCCCACAGAGTATGACACAGAATAGGACTGGAGCCGACTCATTCCCTGTCCATAGGACTGAACTGCAGGCACAGGAATGAGTCATAGAAAGCAGTTAGTAAAGCAATCCAGAAACACTGGCACTGGACTTCCAGAACTGATACTTATCTTTCCTGTAGATGCCACCTACTCACACAGCTTAGTTAACCTCCTGCTTTAAATCACCTAGGCTTTTCCCTCATATTCTTCCACCCTCCTTGGAGACCATAGTATAGGAAGTCTCACCAGGTGACCTTGCTGTTTGAATATGGTGATATGAATGTCCCCTCATCAGCTATCAGCTACATGCTAGTGAGTAGCTCTTTCTTTAGTTTACTGCTGGTTTTTGAGCCCTATTCTGAAAAAAAATCCCAGTGCAACGGGGCTCAGATACCAGGGGTGCAATCAAAGAAGCTGTCCTCTTTGTTTGCCAGTGGCAGTAATAGATGGTCACACGTGTGCAGAGATCTGAGAAAGGCTGAAATAAATGGGATGGCTCAAGGTGAAGGAACTATATGGCACCCTGGGGATCCAGAGCTGTTTCTCAGCTTTCATCAGAGTTCTTGTGCAGCTCTAGGAAAATTGCTTCAGCCAGAGTTCACACAGGTGGTCACTAGCCAACACTCTGCATGTCCTCACTCTGGGCATCATACCATGAGTCCTACGGCCTTATTTGCAGAAGCACTAAGCATTCCCTGTTGTAACTGACTTCATGAGAATGGTGCTAAATACCCTGAAAAAACAAATTCAAATTCCAGATGGCCACCTCAAATGACAAGTTATTCCAGATCTTCTTCTCTCCCACCTCTGTTCTTCATCTGCACAGTGGGGAAAATACCGTCTCCTTCCCTAACATACATGTTAAAATCTGTGAACCATTCAGTTTATACAGATGGTGTGCATTACAGAAATTCCCAAAATTGTAGATAAATCAAAATACAGAACTGCTGTTTCAGCGAGAACAACTCATGCACTGCTAAAGACCCCGATGCCATGGGAATGATAGCATGTGGCCCTGTATTAAAGGCAGCATGAACCTGACAGGGAGGGGAAAGCAAATGAAGATTTTATACAGTCCTCTAAATGTTTGTATCTGTACCTTTAATAGTGTTCTTTTAATTCTGGTTGGGGGTCTCTATGTAATTTCCCATTTAAAATAAACAGCAATAATGTAGATGGAACCATATGCGCAATCTCAAGAGTCATCAGTTGGGCTGGAGGCTTCAGATAGCATCAAAATGGTCATGGTCTAGGTGAGGCAGTTTTAGATGAGATGGCACACTTTTACAGTAGGTGTTACAGTAGAAGATGTCACAGGCTCAGGATCCAGGCTCTGGAGCAGTTTATATTCCCTCTGCACAGCTTTACTGCTTATGCCTCTAATGTCTATTCCTCTCCTGCTACTTACCCAAAAGAAGATGCTTGTTCTGATTGTGCCTGCTCTCTACCCTGGCCACAGCTTCAGGATTCAGCCACAGCTTCTTCCTTAGGTTTCCATAACTCCTACCACAGCCATTCCACATGCCTATCTGATTTCCTCTTTACGTTCCCCCATACTCTCTGTCCTTACCTTTTCACTCTCCTGTGGCCACATATGCAATTCTCAGGTCTTTATCTTGCCCAGTGAGTCTTTCCCTGAGCCTGCACTGTATTCCCACTGTTTACTGACTCTTCATCTCACCTGTATTATTAAATTCCCATTCTAAACTATTTGCCACTATGTAGAGTTTTTTCTTTTTTTTTTTCTGGTTTCCAATCCCATGAGTTCCAGGTCGTCCTAGCTACCTGCTATTTCACTGCTCAGCTTCATAAAGCCACAGTTTCTTCTTCCCTTCCACAAGCCTTGGCTTTTTTTGCTCTCCATTCAAAATAGTGAATTTCCTGCTCCTGTTAGAAAGGGCTTAATGAAGAAATTGAATGAGAAGAGAGAATTTAGGTCTGTGTCTATATTAGCAAGATAAACAGTGCCAAGTTGAAAACACCAAGTTCAGCTGTAGCACTGTATTGACTTGTTTTATTTACTAATGTAGAGGTAGTCCTTGAAACCGCTAAGAGCTAGGTTACAGTCAGGAACTGGAATGGATTCCAAAAGCTTTTGCAGCACAGTCCATATTGAATCCTGGGCTGTGGCATGCAGACTGCAGGTGGACCTTTAGAAATTTGTGCCACTGAAAATCTCAGCTGATTTTGTGCAAACTACAGCTCTTCGGAAGCTCATCACTGGGACATGTTTGAGATTCACACACACAGAAGAATAAAAGAAATCTGTTTAGCATCCTCGTTCCCCATTAATTTCTCAACAAGGAGAGTATTAACTTGCATTACTTTTGACAATATGCTTCTTTTTCCTTCAAAATATCTTGGAGGCAGATGAAACATTTTGGTGATCCTTCCCAGAACACCCAAAGCAGACAATGAGAGGGGAATCTTTCTAAGTGCTTACATTGGGAAAGTTTAATATGTAACTGAGAACAGAATAATATGGTACGTGATAAACAGCCTGAATAATAGACAGAGCAGCAAAACATTTCAATAGTTCAAGTATTCTTTACACAATATTGCAGTAATTGTGCAACAAGAAGGTTCTTGATTTCTCCCTCCTTTGCTCCTGTTACCCCCACCACCACCTAAATGTGATCAGTTGGATTGTAGTAATCTGCGTGTTTTGGATATCACTGAAGACTTAAGGATGCTGTGCTTGTGATAGTCTATTCCATATAGCATAAAGCCTGGTTTTCCTCTTAGTGGGGAGCTGCTGAGGATATTAGAACAGTTAGTTACACCATTGCAAAATTACTTCAAAAGTGAATGCAGAAAATTCAGTTGATGAAGGAAATGAACCTTCTGACTGAAACTGTCTCTGGGAAGGGTTCCTCAACTGATTTTTCTTGTCCTAGATCAAAAATATAGACTGAAAAGGGTCAAGAGCCCAGGGGGAAATCAGCTTAAAGGTAGAAGAAAAGTACTGTAACTCTGGGCTACTGGGTGTTCTGGAGCACAAGAGATGGGGATTCACCAACAGAATCCCTCTCTTATCATGATATAGTTTTGAGTTGAATTAAAAATGAATTCCCAAGCTTTCAGGTGTGGTTATGTTGTCTCCTGCATATATACTGGCAAATTCTGATGCTATCGCACACAAATGTATATGTAGATGTTTCTCTACAGTGTGGTCCAAGAAGGGGTATAAAGAATATATGTAGAGTTTAGGGAAAATAAAATGAAGATGTATAAATGTGTCTTCCCTGCTGAATTCGCAGTTTACACTGATTAATTCTCTTCTCATACTCACAGTCTCCAGAACAGAGGTAAGCTATCCATTACCAAGCTCTCTGGAGTTTGGAGATGTTCCACTGGCACTGATTTTTCTGCAAGTCAGCTCAGCAGCTTGGCATTTGATACGCAGCACGCCAGAAGCAGGAAAAAATAGATCATTTTTAATATTAAAATTTCCTGTATTTAGAATGCCTTCTCTAGACCTGAACAAAGTGTAACTCTTTGGTTACAGTGGATCAGTGTACCCTTCATGATGTCCCACCCTGCAGTGACAGACATTGGGCTCACAGCTGTGCACCATGTGCACCAAGCACCTTGGCTCGGATCTATCAACTCACTTGACATTTACACATGGCTGGACAATTTCCTCTTACTGGTAAGTGACGGCTTGTATGAAGGAATGAAGCATTTAAGCTCTCACACAGTGTTACCCTGACAGCTGAAAATAATAGCCTAGTTAAGAGCTTCCAGCAAACTGAAAACTTTTACCCTCCTGACTCCTGCTCAATATTTCTGCACATTTGAATGATTTTAGTGAAATACCAATAGAATATTGTAGCACAGCTGTCAAAGTCAGCATTGCCAGGAATGCAATTTAAATATCATCAGGCTGTAAGAGTTGACTTATGCTAAAATTAATTAAAAGTGTGCAGCTAATACTTAACTGATGTCATTCTTGGCAGAGGAATTTATATATTGCAGAAGGCAATAAAGATGTTAAACAAATGATTAAATACACCTTAGGTATAGGTGATGTAGAAAAAGCTTTGCAGAGAAGGATGGATGGATAGATGAATACATACGTTCACACATGCAAGAATGAACTGGGGGCTTTTGATATTTAATACCTAGGTATTACACATGGGATTGGTGGTTGTTAAGTACTTCCCATTAGAAAATCTAGCAACACATGCTAACATTTTCCATTCCTAGTGTCCCTGAGAAACTCTATACTGTTTCTATTATCATGTTATACTTTGAGAATCCTTTCTCTGTGTTTTTGGGGTTTTTTTTTAAATAATCTCAACCAAAAATCTTCAGATTTTTCTGATAATTGGGCTATTAAAATATATTGGTTTATCCAGTTTAAATTTTTTAGAGATCCTCAGAGGGACAAAGTATGATGTCAGCTGAGGCAGCTGTATTCCTTCTGGTAAGCCTGAGGGTTTCATCTCTGCTGATGACCAAAGGAAAGCTCTGATGTTGCCAAATTGTGAGAGATTTTCTTTTAATCTTGTTTGTTTCATTATAGCTCAAGAAATTTATGCATGCTTGGAAAGCTTTGTTAAAGGAACATAATTAGGTCTGTAAAGGAAAACAGTCATAAATAGCAAGCTGAAATTCAAATTGCCTGTGGAATACTCATTTGGTCCCTGTGTGTACATGAAACGTATATGAAACACCTGTATACACACTATTTGGTCCAAATGCCTCCTGCTTCATTTAATGTGTAGAACTGGACTGTGCACATTTAGTGAGCAATTTGCTTCATTTTCTTTTCATGCTGTTTAGTTACAGGCAATTCTTTTACTTAGTGGGGACTACTCAAATCCTGCTCCCAAGACAGAATTGTTAGCATTTGGTTTTTCAACCTTTGATAATGCTCTTTTGTATCATGTTTTGCAGACATTCTTTTGAGTCTAATCTTCACTGTTACACACTGAAAACAAGAGAAGTGTTGCCATCATAAAAGGAAACTTTTTTTTTACTCCTTTGTCTTTAATTTCTATTGGTATCATACTTGATCAAGATAGCGGTAGAATAATTTTTCATGTTCTTGTGTTCCATCTCTACAGAACGTGTTGCCTTGTTTTAATGACCACACATATTCATAGAGGAAGATAAAATCTTGCTTTCAAATCTTATCGAAGACTAATTTTATTTTGGGAGGGGTGGGGTAGAGGAAGTCCAATTGTCAAAGTACAAAATATGGCAGTAGTATTTCATAACCTACTGTAAGGCTTTATCAAATATTTATGCAGCTCTTAGGGACCACAGGGACTATATAAGTGCAAAGCGTTGCTGCTAATAGTACTAAGGAATAACTTGTCTAAAAGAATGGGATTTAAGTGGACTTACAGAGGCTTAACATTACTTGAGAGGATGAAAGCTACAGCTATTACTGACTGACTGATATTCAACAAATAAATGAACGAGCAGCATCAAGTGATGTTTCTACATACTCTCTATGTGGTGGTAGCAAAAAACCCCCAAGAGTTAGCCCCCAGTGACGGGATGCTGCCCATTGTGTTTGCAGACATTAGGAGGAATCCCATGGCAAGCGTATTTCCAGCGAGTTCTTTCTTCATCTTCTGCCACATATGCTCAAGTTCTGTCATTTCTGGCTGCTTTTGGCTGTATTGTGATGGCTCTTCCCGCAGTACTCATTGGTGCAATTGGAGCATCCACAGGTAAAGGATTAAAAATTAATAGTACAAATAAATGTGTGAAAACTCTACAAAGCTTATGTCCAATATAATCTAGCCAGGTGACATCATTAGTCAATGAATGATTTTTCAACAGAAGATTACACTGAAAAATAATGTTATATAATGTTTCTGCCAGGGAAAATTTCTCCTGCCTCAGTGGCTGAGATTTTAACTCCTTTTGCCCATTCTAGGTATTCAAAGACATAGTAGTTCTATTTAAAGTCAAATTCTGGTATTTGGTTCTAACAGTAATAACTGAAAAATCACTTTACATGTACTGCAGTTATTTATCAGAAAATTCTTGTCTTGACCAAAGCATCCTTGTCAAGTTCTTTGTCACAGAGAGAGTGATCCCCATCACAGTGATCGTGTTAGAAGTTGGAAATGTTTAACACATGGCTCTGCAGCCCAAGAGAGTAGTTAAACAAACAAACATGGATCCCAGAATTTATGTATTGATGAAAATGACATTTATGAGTAATGCAAAGTTTTAACATTAAGCTTCCTACTGGAGGGGCAAGGCTGTGGTCAGGCTTAGCTTAGAGATAAAGAAAATGCTGAGCAGAATTAAATCTGTCTAGAAGAAACCAGTGGGACACTGCCTCTCTGAAATGCTGTCAGTCTGGGCCTAGCAATGGTTTAGTCATTCAAAGTGAATGAAAATGTGGCAATATGAATAGCTCCCTACACAAGAAGTCAAGAGGTGCTGTAGCTGTTGACTGACTAATGTTACTAATAAAACACCGGTGTCCATACTTGCAGCCTGGAACGAGACTGAGTATGGTGTCCCTGACCCCATGACAAAAAAGAAGCAGATATGATTTTACCAATTGTGCTCCAGTACCTTTGCCCAGTCTATATCTCATTCTTTGGCCTCGGCGCCGTATCTGCAGCCGTGATGTCATCAGCTGACTCTTCAATTCTATCGGCGAGCTCTATGTTTGCTCGGAACATTTACCAGCTCTCTTTTCGGCAAAACGTGAGATTACATTTTCCTTTTTTACTTTTAGGGACAATTTGGGATAAGACTTTAACTAGGTGATGCACAGACTGTAAATTCATAATGAAACACCTCTTTCGTGTTCCTGCCTATGACTAGAAAAAGCAGAGCATTTCATTCCTAACTCCCTATTGGATAAACCCATAGTCATAAAAATATTTGTGGTTGTGACTGATGACGGAGGTAAAAAGCTAGCTCAGGGGAAGCAGCTTGGTTTTTTTCATGGCACTGCAGTTTACCCAAACAGCTTATAATTATTGCTGCAACCGTAAGTTTTACTTAAATCCTTAACGAAATGAGACATCTTTCTGAATTACTGATTTATCAGGAAAACAATTTACAACAGAACGTTCCAGTCAGTTGGGAGTTTTTCTTAGGAAATGGAGAAGAAGAGATTCTGATGCTGACAGTTTTTTCTGTTTCAGCCATATTGTGCTTATACTTAAAAGTTATTTCTAACACTCTGCTGTTGGGTTTTTTTTCAATTTGACACTTTATCAACCTTTTCCTGATGCTCAAAGATTAATGACTTTGGGAATGGCAACCATAACCCTCAAGCTTTTTTCTCTGTGCCTGAGATGGAGCTAGAAACAGAGATAGAGGTATTAGTTTGCAAATGTTATTGAACACCTCATGCAAAATTTCCTTTTACAATGCAGTATTTTATATTGACTATGTGCAGAAATGTAGGCATACATATATTGCCATAAAAAAAAACCTAACATTGTGGTTTTTGGGTTTGTTTTTTTTAGGCTTCAGACAGGGAAATTGTGTGGGTCATGAGAATCACTGTCTTTCTGTTTGGAGCATCAGCAACAGCAATGGCACTGCTAGCTTCGTCAGTGTATGGCCTGTGGTACCTCAGCTCTGACCTTGTCTATATCATCATATTCCCCCAGCTCCTCTGTGTGCTATTTATTAAAGGAACCAACACCTATGGTGCCATTGCTGGATACTTGTTTGGCCTTGTTCTCAGAATAACTGGAGGAGAACCATACCTCTACCTTCAACCCTTGATCTACTATCCTGGCTGCTATCCAGATGAAAATAATATCTATATCCAGCGATTCCCTTTTAAAACTCTTGCTATGCTTACCTCCTTCTTTACCAACATTATAGTCTCCTACTTAGCCAAATACTTATTTGAGAGTGGGACTTTACCACCAAAGCTGGACTTCCTTGATGCTGTTGTTGCCAGGTACAGTAGAGAACACATGGACAAAGCAACGCTTGTAAAAAGTGACAATATCGTATTAAATGAACTTGCACCTGTGAATCCACGACACAGTCTAACTTTGAGCTCAACTTTCACAAACAAGGAAGCCTTCAATTATGTTGATTCGAGTCCAGAACTGTCCAACACTGAAGATAATTAAAAAATCTGGAAGCCACGGATAAAGCAATGTGAAGGAGGATATTCTACAAAGAATAGTAAGAGACATTTTATCAGAAGAAAAGCAAGAACCAGGGAGGAAATGCCGCTGCACAATTCTTTATGTTGTTTCTAGGAGCTGGAGCATCCCATGGGAGGAACTATTTTCTGTTATCTAACATGTTGGATCAGATCACAGTGTTTACCAAAAGATACACTCAGATCCCATTCTTTCTACCCAGAACTCCATACTGTGTAATTAAGAAAATATTTACAACTGAAAATATATGTAGCAGAATAAGTGCAACAGATAATTAGCTAGGACATCGTATGAAGAGATTATCATACAGTCACTCCGAAATACTATCAGTCAACATTTTATTGGCACAGCTGTAAGTGATTGCTTACTAAAAAGCTAGTTGCTTGAGCAAAGTCAGATAGATAACTGACTGGATTTTTGGTCTGGTCATTTTTTTCTTCATGCAGAAACTCACATAATGCAAATCTAGCATTTTATTGTTTGTGTAAAACAAGAAAATGTGCAAATAGTAATAAATTCCTTATAGGAGGGCTAAACATCATATATTAAATTATAAAAGATAAATTTAAATCACCAGTTTAAAACTATATTATAACTAATGCAAGATGACCTTAAGCAAAGTACTTTACTATAAGTGTTCCTTTTTTTCCTGTTGTTAGTGGCTGTCACCAATGGAGGATAAAAAAACATTTACAGCAATAATTTGAGTTAAAACTCAGCTTGTAAGAAAAATGACAGAACTCTTATAAACTAAATAGAACTTTTCAGTGTTGAGAAAATGATGACTTATCATCAAAATGAACACTGAGCAAAGCAGTCTGACAGCAAGCAACTGCAGCAGCAGAACAAATATTAAACAGTAAGGAGAGACAAGAAGGCCTGAAAATACAGATGAGAGGGTTTTCCATAGGGAAAATTCCCATTTTTCATTTAATAAAAAAAGTAATCTCAAAGACATCAAAAATTCTTTGGGGCTGGACTTGTTATATTACTCAGTAAAATGTATTTCTTCCATGGAAAATCACATTTTCTCAAAAATTTCTCAAAAATGTGATTTCCCACAGGAAGAACAAGCTTTCTGGACAGCTTTCCATGATGGTAAGTGTCTACCTCTGAAAGCAGCAGCAGCTTGGAGGGAAACTGAAAGGAAAGCCAAATCCACAAACGTAGTGAAAGACACAGCAGTGTCTTCCACTAAATGACGGACTCCTTCATTAAGAGCTATCCCTCTTTGCGTCGTCATGGTGACTCTGTGGAGCACCAGCAGCAGCCAGGCGCAAACCAAACTTCACTCATGAATGGCAATGCTGGCCAGAAGCAGCAAGGCAGGAGATGAAATCTCTTCCAACTTTGCCCTGGCCAGCAAGGAACACACGACGTCACTTCCATTTGCCCATGGCCAAGATGATTGTGTCTGTCCCCATTGGTACGTGCCTTTCACAGTGGGAGATATAATAGCTAGACTTCTGTACAATTGAGTTATGCTCCAGTAATTCTTTTTAATATCTACGCATGACACAAAATGCTCAGCTGAAATTTAGATATCCTCCTTTTGCTGGTCACTGGTGAAATTTCTTCTGTAACATTCACAGCATGAGGAGTTATACTGGAGGACAGGAGATGTAAGAAAAGGTTTTGCTGCTAAAGGAAGAAGCCATCAACTTGTGCATTCAATGTTGACATAAACTTTCACAAGGTTGAATCCTTAGATATGTTTTTGCTCCTTTTGTGGAGTTTTAACAGCATATAGGTATTTTATACATAGAGAAAATTAATTTTAGAGGTCTTGGGGTTTTATTTCTCCATACACAGTGTTTAAAAATAATGCTTCATCTCAGTTCTGAATATGCATTGTGAACTGCAGTACTACTGTGCTACCAAATATTGAGTGTCCTCTGGGGAGACGGAATCAAAATCAGGATCTGCACTAAAAACCCAAAACAATCAATATAACTAAGAAATGAAAAATTCCTGTGGGGCAGGTGAACAAGCCACTGATGAAACTCATGGTGCTGAGGATCTCCCAAACAGGATGCAAGCCCCAAAGCATTCATTCTCCCATGAACCATGGAAAAGAGAAGAGGAAAGAGACTGGATGAAAAAAAAAGTTGGAAGAACAGAGCCACTGCTGAATTATTCTCAGTTTCTGGCCTGAATCCACTAGCCTGAATCCCTTCTGATGAGCCACAGTTTTGCTTTCTTACATAGCAAATGCCTTACGATGCAGTCCCAAATCAGGATAGAGGATGTCATTTTGCAGTCACCGGTAGGTCTTCCTGAAAATTTTCTCTTACTTCAGTTTTGTCTATGAATTACTAGCATTTCACTATGAGAATCTGCATAGTGGCCAGATGCTGTGAGTACGCTGGCATTTCTGTATTATTTGTTTCAAAATTCCCAATAGTGGGAGGAGAAGAAAAGGAGAAGGGAATTCAGCTGGAATTGTTTAAGAAATTTTGATTGAAAAATAAAAATCTTTTCTTTTCCCTTGTATTCTCTTATTGCCATAAAAGCATAAAGACTTAAAATTCTCAAAAGGAAAAAATGAACAATTAAAATGTGTTTGCCAAAAAATTTCAAGATAATGCTTTCAACATTATCAGAATATTTAATAGTTTATCCTACTGAATATTTTTGTGAAATCACTGTGATTTCACAAAGTATTCCTGCTTAGAGGGAACTACATATTCTCTGACAGACAATGGTTCCAACAAAGTTTTCCTGTCTTCTCTGTGGGGACTGAAAGGTTATTGCATTTTTACCAGTAGCACACCATGGAAGCTTTATCATGCAAAAGAGAGAAGTGGTGCTGAAGGCTGTTCATCATGTGACCGTACCAAGTCTCTGTGTGTCTATCTATGGGAGTCCAATAACCTCTGCAGTGGTTGCAGTGGTGGGCTGGAGAGGACAACTCCAAAAGCCAAACTAAAATAGCTCTGTGCAAAGTCTGTTTACAAGTTTCATTGCCTTAGCTCAGCTATCCTACCCTTAAATTTATACAAAGCTGTTCATATAGCCAAAGGTCATATCTACAAATGACAGCTGGGGAAAAGAGAAAAAAGGAAAAAGAAAACAAAATGCAACCAAGCTACTTCCACAGTCAAAATGCCAACAGGACTTGATTCTTGAAGTACACGATATTTTCATGAAAATAATCAGATGCTCCTTCTCCACTTTTGCCATTTGTAGACAGTAGTATTGTGCACTAAATTGGATCCAGAATCAGTGAAGCAAACAGCTCATTTTCAGACACTGAGGTTATTGTTTCTGAGCCTACGATTTCTATATAAAATATTCATATCACAGTCATACATTTTACTTTCATATTCTTAACATTTGTGAATAACACTTATTTGACGGGGTTTTTTACTTCCTTTGCATGAGAAGTGTTCATAAAATCAAGGTTAATATCGTAGCTGAGATATCAAAAAAAGTTACAATTTCATCTATATTTGTCCATACGGGATGGTATATGTATTAGAAATACAACATACTTTTGTGAACCTGAACTGAATGTAAACATTAAGTGGATCAAATAAAGTAAAAGATTTAGTCTTTTATTTTCATATAGTACAACAATTTAGGATTTCAAATACAAGTATCATAGGAAAAAAACTGTTATTCATTTTTCCTTCTGCCCTTCAAGTGTATTTGATCAAGTACCACGTGCAGTTAGACAGTAAGTTATTGTAAGTCTGCTATTAATCAGGGCAGTATTTGTGGCTGTTGTTAAAAAAAAAGTATATTTTTGTCTGTGTCAGAAATGTTATATTAAGACTATACCTAACAAAGCAGATGATAGGAAGCATAATATAGATACATATGTTTCGACTTCATTTGTATTGTATTCAATAGTGCCCATGCAATTCAGGAAAATACTGTCTGGTTTTGGGTCTGTTTTGTCCATCTATTAAAAATAAAGACTTTTATTTTATTATCACTCCTCATCACCTGAAGTTTTGTATCATGGGCACAGTCCTGCAAATATGAGGCAGCCCCAGTAGAGCAGGAGATCAGTTTGGGGGATTGTCAGGGACCACCATGGCAACAGCCCTGCCCCAAAACATGGGTCCCATGTTGGAAACAGAGCTCTAATTTCAGCCATCTCCTCCTTCTCCTCAGAGCCACAAAGAAGAGCAGAGGTCCCTGAGCCCTAGGGGAGTCTACATCCAGTGGCACTCCCTCCTGCAGACCCCTTGTGAGGGAACTTTCTTTTCAGGGGTTGTTATAGAGGGACAGGGGCTGTGGTTTAGGCTGCGGAGCTGGTGAGAAGCACAGAGTGTGCTGCAGGAGCAGGAATGCACGAGCCTAGATATCACAGCTGGGTTCCACCTTTCATGTGAGCAGACTGCTTTTCCCTTTGTAGTGGGACATAAAGTCATCCTGGGTATTGCATGTGTTATAAATACAGTTGTTAGGAATCAAAATAATAGCTGACTGAAAACTAAATATGTGCTTTTATTCTCCTATTAAGAGCTTGATTCTTGATGTCCATTGAATTCTAGAACCACAGACTGGTTTGGGTTGGAAGTGACCTCAAAGCCCATCTAGTTCCAAACCCCTGCCATGGGCAGGGAGACCCTCCACTAGCCCAGGTTGCCCAGAGGAAAAACACAAATGGGTGGTTATGCAAAGGCTACTATAATGACACATGGCAAACACACAGTGTATTTACCCTCAGGTGCTTTGCAAAAACATGCGAGCGTGTCAACTCATGGATGTGGTAAAGAAGGAGCACTGCCTTGATTTCCAGTGCACAGAGGTGCTGACTCACGGAGCTAAGCACAAGTTGAGATTCTCAAAAAATGTTGCACACCACAAACATTTCCTTGAACCCATAACCCTCCAGTCTCCCTGCAATTTGAGACTTCGATCCCTTCTTGCACCTTTGCAAAACTGAAGCCTGTTTTAAGACAGAAGACCTGAGATCTTGTATCTCAGAATAAAAGTAGAGCCATAACCCCACAGATTCAAAAAGACATGAAAAAGCACAAAGTAGGTATGTGCTGACAATTACTTTGGAAGCATTAATGAACTGTTTCACCACATGATGTCACAGGTAAAATGCCATATGCTGGCTAGCTGTGGCCAAAATCACAGCAAATCCCTACTTAGGAGGCTCTATTTAGGAACCACTTGACACTTCTAAAAAATAATAGTAGCTTATTTGTTGTAAAGAATAATTTGGGGAAAATTTTCCCTTATCTTTCTGTCAAATTTACAAAAGTGACAGCAGGCATAAAAGCAAATGGTGTAGGTGTAAGTGGGTAAAGCAAGAAGTTAAGCTCCTTAATGTAATAATTTTTAATCAATATTGAACATTGAACCAATCACCCTCCACCACAACCACTCAAAGACTCATGACAGGTGAACATCAAGCAATTACACAAAATTTATGAAGTTTCCCTCTCTTTAAATTGCATTTAGTTGCCAAGCATAGTTTAAAATCTACAGAAAAGGCCTCTGATACTGACTAGCTGCCCACTTGAAAAGAGTGAACCTCCCTACGGTCAAATACTATGACACTCCAAAGAGATTTAAAGAAGGCAACTTTAATGCATGAAACAATGCCTCAGATTGTTCCCCGACCGTTAAGGTGGTGTCCCACTCTCTTTTGGCTCAAGCCAAGTTTCCCTCTCCCAAACATGTTGCTCAGGGACAGCCCGGGGGCTGGACTCCTCCAAAGGCTGCAGAAAGCCTTTCCCAAGCGTTGCAAACAGCTTCCCCTTTGCAAGACTGGGCTTGCTGAGCTTGCTAGCGTAGCCTCCTGCCAGATGGGTTCAGGGCCCAGAAACATGCCTGAGCACCTTCAATTTAGCAGTGAGAATACAGGCATAGAGATAAACAGAGCAGTTCTCTGCTCCTTACCTGGCCTTTTGGGCTTCCTTTGGGGTCAAAGGAAAGAAGCTGACATTTATCAAACATGACTAATCTCATCCTAATGCTTACAATACTGTGAGATCTATCACACCATACAGATGTCCTTACAGATGTTTAAAGATCTGTGAGATGTCACACACTCCTTTCTCTTGTTCCTTGATAAGGAGGTTGAAGTCATAGAATCATAGAATCTTTAAGGTTGGAAAAGACCACTAAGACCATCAAGTCCAACCATCTGTCCAATACCACCATGTCAACTAAGCCATGTCCTGGAGACCCATGTCTATATGTTTTTTAACACCTCCAGAGATGGTGACTCCACCACCTTCCCAGTTCAGTCTGTTCCAATGCCTGACCACTCTTCCAGTGAAGAAATTTTCCTAATATCCAATCTAAACCTCTCCTGATGGATTTATAAGATCACACCAAACAGCTGAGGAATTTAGGAGGAAGCCTTTGGGGTGTTTAACCTTTAGGAAGCATTCACAAAAAGAACATAGTTCTCAAGGGAGTGTTTGCTCTGGGCTGTTTTAAGGAACTGACCTTCTGCCACTGAGACTGCAAAAGTAGATAAAGGAAAACGTAAATCTAGGTTGCAAGAAATGTGTTGTGGCTAGGAGAGACACATGCTATCTCCACAATTAGTGCTAATTAATAACAGATGAAAAACAATGTAAATTAATCCAGTCCGGACTAAGGCTATGCTAGAGAATAAGGTGTTGGACAGAAGGGGGAAAAAAAGAATGTACTTCTGTGGATGAAAGAATCAATCAGGTTGGCTATATTTAATTGATTTAGGAAATACTGTGAGGTCAGAAGGAAAGAGTGAAGTTGTTTGTGGACTAATGCAGGAAACCTGGGTAATGAGATAGAAGGACTAGAACTACCGAAGCAAGATGTGAAGCCCTCTCATACAGAGTAGGGGAAACATGCTCATAGAATCTTTAAGGTTGGAAAAGACCTCTCAGATCATCAAGTCAAACAGACGATAGAACAGCTCTCAAGATGGAAAAGGATTTGAAAAGAGCATTTTCTGAGCTTATGTCAGCCTAAAAACTTTGCTTGAAATGTGGGCAGACATATTTTTAATATTATTAGTGAAAAAAATACTGCTTCAAACTGCATGACAATATAAACATTGGAAATCTGCTAGAGATTGGGGAAAAAAGGCTGATATACTGGCAGAAAAAAAATAGTTCTAGTCCTGTGGCTAATAGATTTCTTCCTCAAACAGTCAATGTACAGACAAGAAGGGATGTTATTTCAACTTCGAGTTTAGTGCATAAATACAGTATTACAAAATATCAGAAAACAAGCTCGTAATGAAAGCTGAGAGTGATTAGATTATCTTCATACAGAGCTGTGAGAGGAGATATTTAAGCAGAAAATAAATGAATTCAAAGATAGGGGGTATACAATACCATAGAATAGATTTGGAATGGGAATTAGAGGCAAACTCCTTATCACATTATTGAATTTCTGAAATAGTTGGAATATTGTAGATAAAAAGCAGAAGTAGGACTATAACAGATCCTGTAAATGAAACTGCAGTGATGATCAGGTTGTGGATGTGTCATTAGTCCTATATCCCATGTTGCTCCTGATCCTAATATACATCATTCAAGGAGTCCAAGCACATTTGAAGTAAGTTTAAGTGGTATCCCTCAATGTAAAATGCCAGTAGTAAATAAAATCTAAGCCACTTGTTAATTCTTCCAAGTAAGTTTTCTATGTTTATAACTGAAGCACTAGAATTCATTTACTTATTTGGAAATGGACAAGGCCATTTTTTGCCAAGCTACTAATGAATTTCACTGCAAGCAAAAGGAATTTCATGCATCCTGCTAATTCACTAATGGAGTATAATTATTATCTGTGTATTAATAACAGAGTGCTACACTGCACTTTGTGTTACTCAGCATTTCACATCCATCAAAGCATCAGACACAATTTTCAGAAGGACTTCAAGGGAAAGATGATCCTCAAGGGGATGGGTCACTGGGGACATGCTATTCAAGGAATGGGGCAGCTCTACTTATCTGGATTCTTATGATTTCAGCATGGTTAGTTAAGACACAGATTATCTTTGATTGATGATATCCTGACAGAGATGTTTATGTTAGCTGTACCAATAACTGCTGCAGCGCCATGGCTGTGAAATACCTGTCATCCTTTGAGGTTGGGTAAGAACATGACCATGGTGAGAGGAATTAAATGGTGCCTGCTGCCACCAGCCTGTAAGTCTTGCTTCTGTCTCTCCCTCTGGTGCTTGTGCTGTTCTGGTCTATGGTCAAGCACAGTGATTAAATCTGTCCTCTCACCACTGGGCTGGGTGTGAGCTTCCATATTGCATGATGTGCAAGTGTAGTTGCTCAGCATGTAAGGAGAATATTAGTTGTCAATAAAAAAGACTGCTAGCCTCTACAGTTTATTTCTTATGCACAAAGATGAGGTGACAGAAATATGACAGAGAAGTAAACTGGATACCAGAGGTAATACAATTGTTCAGGGGTAGTATACTAGAGAGATATGGAAACTTCATTATTCTGTGTGACTCTGGAAAAATATGATGTTCCAGCACAGCAATGAGCTAATAAGTTCTTCTGTTTCATTGCTGTTTCCCACCGATCAGGAACTTAACATTTGAAGAGATTATGTTCTTTGACATCAGTTATCTGTTCTGCAGGATATTGTTAAGTGTACACTTCAATTATGTTCTCAAAGTCATATGCTAATTTCAGATTAGTGATAAACTCTAGTAACTAGATGTAAGACAGCTAACCTAAACAGGACAGGTTCTATTCCTTGAGTTTTAAGTTAGGCTATTAAAGTGAGTTATCCCATCTGTATAAAGCCACACAGAACACCACATTCTGGCTTATGGTAACAGGAAAGAAAATAACCATGAATCCTGGTTCATATGGGAGATATTTTTTACTCCAAATATTGTCAAGACAATTGCCAATAAAAATGCAAATGTCTGCAAAGTCATCTTGCACAGCCTCTGGATTATAGCCATGAGACTGCAAACATCCTTCCTGGTATCACATAAGTGAAACACACTGTCGAGCAGCATCAACCTCACATGTGGAAGCACAAGTTGTAGAAACACTATTCTCAGGAGAAAAGGAAAGAAAGATTTGGACCACATGATTTAAAACTATAGTCATCTTGAGATGTAGAGGTTACTGCCAAAGGCTGATTGGTATTCCTCTACCGCATAAATTAATATTATATTTGCACAGAGCCTGGTATTTGTTTATGCACTCACTACAGCAAGCACGGTTACCTAGTTTTAGATTTGAAAAACATCTTTTTAAAATCTATTTTTCTACTTCTAGTGAGGTGTCCTCAAGGATTTCACTTGATCAAATCTGCTCACAATATAATGGAAATGTCTTTTTAGTGACATAACATAGTATTTGAATAAGAAAATAAATAAGATCTATTTTCATAAGCAGCTTATTTCCCTTATAAAACAGAAAGATGAAACCTTCATTCCTAAACAGGACCTCTCACAGGATTTCAAAGCTAATATTTTAAGGGACCTCATTTTTATGGAGTTGAATGTTAGCTCCTTGAACTAAATCTGCTTATATTACTTCAAAGCAGAAATACAAACTTAAGAAAATCTAGGCTATACAAACTGTTCAGTCCAACGCCCGTTGAACTGACTACAATGTATGCTTAACTCACCTTTATGAATGCTTGCATCAAAACTTGGGATACTTGGCACTGCCTTTTGGTAACTAATTTTCATTCATAAGAAGTTTCTATTCAGATACACTATGAGAAAAATACAAGCAGCACTGGCAAGGAAAAGACAAAAATGAGATCACAGAATCACAGAATTGTAGTGGTTGGAAGGGACCTCCAGAGATCATCAAGTCCAACCCCCCTTCCAAAGCAGGTTCCCTAGGACAGGCCACACAGGTAGGTGTCCAGACGGGTCTTGAGTATCTCCAGAGATGGAGATTCCACAACTACCCTGGACAGCCTGTCCCAGGGCTGTGTCTTGTAACCCATATGTTCAGAAAGAAAGGCTTTGTCTGAGGGATTTCTTATGTCATTCCCTTTTACCTAAGTTAGTAAAGCATTTACACCGCTCACCTTATTCCCCTCTCAATGTGCCATGTCCTGTAGATTTATGTTGCTTTCCAACAACCTGAGGAGTATTGAAAAGGTTTTTAATGAGACTAAAGAAACTGTTGGTAAACAGATCTATTTCACAACATTGTAATTGTAATAAACAAAAACACAGAGGTCTCATACCAATTACAGCATCTGCAGTTAGGAATAGAAATGTCAAAGAAAATAGGCATTTGGCAATATGACACTGAATGGCAATATCAAGACAATGCTGAGTGTTTCCATTACTAAGTTTAGTAATGAAGGCTAATGGTCCTGTCTCTGCTGTCACTGTAGTCCTGAAAACCAATAGTGGGGATGCAATTAAAGAGGTATGAACTGTAATTGAATATTCAAAAACAAAAGTCACATCAGTGATAGATTCTTGTTAATCATGCAAAGAGCCAATGTGACAGAAGTTATCATTGCAGAACGTTTTGGGTTGCCACCCCATTTGAGATGCGTGGTTTGGGATGGTTTTCAGCCATGCAGAACATTGTAGGTTAACAATGTAGGGTAACTTACCCATGGTAGGGTAGCAAATACCTGTGCTGAGCACCAACAAAAAATATTGTGCCTTACTGAACAATATATATCTGGAGGATCAATATATACAGTATGTATCAAACAATATATATCTGGAGGGAATAATGATAGCCACTAATGAGAAGATGATTCCTAAATCAAGGCACTTCCAACCCATGAAGACGGGAACAGATACATTAGATGTGCTTGCCCTGCACTCCATCTCACCACTGTAGTATCCAGCAGTGGCCTGTAGACAGATACTCAAGTCCTTGAGACTGACATTCATTAAGGCATCAGGAAATCGCTTTTCTAAATGCAGGTCCACTAGATTGTATCTATGGAACTGGAACTGAGGGTCTGTGACAAGGAAAAGAATAGGACTCCCATAGCCCATGTTGTTTGGATTGCACTAGAAGCTGCATTACAGCAGGCTGTAGCCAGCCTCCAGAGCATAAGAATTCTTTCAAGACTTCACACAGACTCTCTCACATCTTTGTCTTCCCAAGATGTCACTCAGGACAGGAGATAATGAAAGGGTTTGGATCACATAAATTTGTTTGTTCTATTATAATGAAGATTTGCACCAGACTATTGTTCTAGTGGGTTTGTCTTATTTCTAGTTTATAGAATTTCTCCTTATGGTTTTATGTTGTTTTTTGCAATTATTTGCAAAGGCCAAATGGCTGCGGGTTTGCTGTGCTGAAGAACAACACAAATATGAGTGAGACATAGTCCTTGTTCTGGAGAGTTATTCATCCAAAGAAGAGAATGTACGTAGGGTTATAAGGGATAAAATGGCAGGACAAGGGCAAACATTCATACAAATGATCCAGGCAGGCATCTTCTGAGGTTCAGCTTATATTTTTGCTTTTAAAAACAAAATCATAAATTCTAGCTGGGGCCACATGCCTCTCAAGTATCCTGCCTTATAGACCTAACAGGAACAGTGGGACCAGGAAGAGAACCCCATTGTCTGCAGTACCAGAGAACAGGACAGGTGGCAGGTCCATCGAAACTGTCTTCTTGAGTGTTGTCTCTTAAGCTAAGATAACACCTCTTCCAATGTGTCTGCTATGTGCCTAAGGAGGCCTAAACTTGTCTAGAACACCTACATACTGTTGTAATATAAATAATAATAGAAATAATAAATACATCCCCAGCCTTCTGCTTCAACATCCATTTCCCCAGTGCAATGCTATTAGCAAAATTAATTTGAAAGCTGGCTGTTCTTTGGCTCTCATTTGTTCTGAGTAATGTCTGGCAGGTTTTATACAACCTTGTGAATACAATGCAGGATTAACAATTCAACATGCAGAAGATTTTCCTGTAGCAGAGGACTCATAAAAGGGTCATGCTGCTGTGCAAAGACACCCCCTTCCAGTCAAAGGCTGTATTTGGCACGATATTTACCATTAAATTAGCAATTGCTAATTGGTTATGATAATAATTTTGTGTAAAGAGGCATTTCATTCCCCATGAGCTGTCTACCCTTCCCCAACATTCCTGCATTTGGTAGAGAGATTAGAGACATTTTAGAGGCTTGTAACTTCAGTGCTCTGTCTGAATGCCTGTAATCATCTCTTCTTTAATGAGATGTGAATACTGCAGGATTAGCAAGCAGGTAATGAACTTTGTGGGTTTTCATTTCTCCAATCTGTTTTTAAGGTATATGATATTACTTTTATAATTTATCTGAGCTGTCATTACCCAAGACTCAGGGTTTTGCTGTGTACACCTGATGTGGTAGGTATTTGAGTTGTATTGCTGGCAACTTCAGAACAAGGAACTGTTCTTCAAATACTGAAGTGTCCCCTTGAAGCCAATTATTAAAGAAACCCCAGAGAAACCACATGTCCTAGACAGCCTGTCAAACATATGCTGTCCATATAATATCTTCATACTAATCCTGTGTTAGGAAACAACCATTCCTTGGATTTCATAGTGCATAACTTAAATGTTAATTGGATTTTTCACATGTGTGTAAGTAATTTCCTGAAGGGCTTTAAACTAAGCTGTTTAAACCAGGACTTATGTTTATCCTTATCTCCAGTTTCTGGCCAAGTATTTTCACAAAACCATCAAACCCTAAATACAATAGCATTTTTCACTTGATTCCCAGATTAATTGCACAACTGGGGAATATTTAATGTCTTCTCTTTGTAGACATTGGTTTGAGTTTTACAGGTGGATGGCAATATTCTACAACACTGAAGCAATTCTAAGAGCAGTGCAGAGAGAGTGGTAAATTAATTGTATATATGTGCATAAGCTTGTAAGTACATATACAAAGAGAGAACTTAATTGGAACATTCAGAACATATATAGAATCATAGAATCATAGAATTGTAGGGGTTGGAAGGGACCTCGAGAGATCATCGGGTCCAACCCCCTGCCGAAGCAGGAAAGTAATTTTTAAATTACTTCAAACATGGAATTTTTGCAATACATTGACTTAAAAAACAGCAAAAATATTTCATTCAGAGCCTTCTCACCCCATGTGAGAAGTCTCACCCACAGTTCCAAGTCTTGTAGATTTTTTTAAATGAAAAATATTTACTCTGACCGGTCAGTGTAAATAAGTAAAAAGTCAGAGGGACCTTCACAAAATCTATCATGACTTCCATAGTAAATATACTGTGTATAAATATACACACAATTAAACATTCTATTTCATTGTTGCAATATCCTCTTCCTCCAAAATTGTATGGATACACAGATATTCTTAGAGCAAAAGCTCTTAAAGCAAAAGTTTAGATTATTTGTCTTTGCTCCCCAAAACCCAAATGAAGAACAAATACTTGGCAGGTCAATCACTTTGTATGGACATCAAAATGAAATCAAGAGAGAGAGTGACGTGTAAATCACCACCATCAATTCTGATCCTGTTGCAGTCAAAATCTCTAATGCAAGGTCAATGCAGAGGGGAATGAAAAACTTTAGATGCTGAAGGCCTAGGTTCCAATAAATCAAATTCCCAGAGGCATATTGGTTCCTTTTCACTTTAAATGATTGGCATATTACATTGCTGTCACCATGAAGGGTTTTGAGGAGGGCTACTTTAGTTTCTTTGGTGCTTTTGTCTGACCACACAAACATTGACCAGCTCTGGCAAACCCTAACATCTCAGGCAGGTCTAAGGTTAAACTCATTTCTGCAAAACAATTAAAAAATAATTCTGAGTAAATCAGTGGCATTTGAAACACATCAGAAGATAATTAAAACAATTCAGAGGTCCTAGGTGTAATGCAGATGGCAATGTCTATTTGAATAAATCATTGGGGAAGTGCTGGAGCCGTGCTACTGCTCTGGAGCTGCCCTGCAGTGAATGGGTAAAGAGGACAGAGGCTTTCAGGGTTAAGGCCAGGCATAACACAGGTATCATATCACCCTGTACCCTTACAGGCCCCAGATTATAATATTGCTGTAACATCAGTATTTATGTAGACAACAAAAGAGATATAAGATCACATCATGTTCATAAAACTAAGTAGTAATAAATCATAGGAGAAAAAAGAGTTGCCATAGCCACTTGAGCTTTTCCCAACCTACAGCTTCCAGTATATTTTCAAGTTCTTTTTTTGATTGTTTGATCAAAAGAAAAATCATTTAGTGCTGTTACATTTTTTCTATTTGCCAAGCTGCATGATCCCAGACACACTCAGTTATGACAGCTTCTCAATCCACAAATGGGTTGTTTAATATTTAATATCTGATTTCTTTAAGGCACTAACAAGACCCTGAGAGTTGCTGAGTAATTGCCCAGATATCAGCACACAGAAGAAATAAAGCAATTTATAGGTCCATCCTACTTTTCATACTCTCCCATACGAATTTCAGATTCTTCAAAGATCTGAAAAAGGGCTTCTGAAAGGGTCACTAAAATTAGAGAGCAATATGAACAGTAGAGCTCTGTTTCGAAAGACCTACTTGTCATTCAAAATAAGATGGATGAGCTCAACATAGGAAAAGCTGCAAAAGTGAGCTGTTAGAAAGCTTGGGGAAGGAGATGCTCTAAAGCACATCTACAGAACTGCAGAAGATGGTATTGGAAATGTGTGGTCTCAGAAGTTCAGTTCTAAGATGTGGGTTGCCCTGTTGCATAAAAAAGTTATTAGTTGCATAAAAAAGTTATTAGTTGAGGCAGGTATTGGAGGCCTTTTTTTTCTGCCCAGGTAAATACTTCAGCTTCCATTTGCCTGTCAATGGATGTCACTAGAGGTACCTTCCTGCAGACGAGTCTGGTAGGGACCAAAGGCAGGCTCACTAAAACTTTGAGGTGGCCTTTCTATGCTAGATAAGTGCTTCGTTCACATCCAGGGACAGTTACATTCTCCCAACCTTCTTTATTACAGGTCCCTGTATCTGCATCT
Organism: Hypotaenidia okinawae; assembly: GCA_027925045.1. Classification (NCBI taxonomy): domain Eukaryota; kingdom Metazoa; phylum Chordata; class Aves; order Gruiformes; family Rallidae; genus Hypotaenidia; species Hypotaenidia okinawae. The sequence continues at coordinate 149,214,431 of BSDF01000001.1, forward strand.
TCTGGCGCTCCGCAAGCCTGGATATATTGCTCGCTTTAACTTTAAACAGCTGCTCTGTTCCACACCTAGGGTGGGATGCTTTCAAATCCCTTTTTTTGTGCTTCAACTCCCTTAACATCAACAGTCCTGGACAGATACTCTACTATTAATAATCGGAAGATGGAATGCTTGCTGCATAAAGTTGATTTTTGTTTAAAGTTAGTGTTCTGTCTGTGTTTCTTAGGAGAATGTATATTCTCCATCTGAAAATGTCATCTGATACAGGAGATTGCATTAATCAGGCAGTTTAGTTGTCAAAATCCAGTACCACGAGACGGATATATTTGGCATTTATGTGCTTTGTGCACTAGTTTAACATTATGTCAGAAATATGTCCAGAATTTTGCAGCCAAAAGCTATTTTGGTTTTTCTCCTAAGAAGTTTCTTGCCAAAGATTGCAAGCATCTTCCAAGATGGTTTCTGAGTTTCGTTATTTTATTATCCTGGGTGCAGTTTTCTCAGACACTTTACATTCCTCTTTACAACTGCTGTTCATGGGTGATCTGCACGTGCAAACACTGGTCTCAGCATGCCCTTGGCTTGCAAACAAATTTCACAAGTGGACAAATAAAATAAAAGGGCAATTTTTAATTTTTTTTAAAGCAAATAAACTGTCAAGCAACAAAAAAGTGTTTATGTTGGTAAAAGATCTGTAATTATTTGCCTGATTTGCAAAGCTGATTTGTTAACCAGCATTAACCATCCAGGGGAAGATGTGTGTGCAATAAATCCAAGTCACTGATACTGTGCTGATCGCTGAGTGAGGACATCGCAACGAAGTTTTGCCGTTACAGGCTTTAAATACGGAATGGCAAACAGACAAATGTCTCCCCAAGGGGCTTTTAAGAAGCAGAAATCTTAATGAGCTCACCACTTATAAAACCTGAATACCTGCCTGGGGACAGGCGACGTGAATGGTAGAGGAATCACGTGGTTCCATTTCTCCTCAAGCTTAGCATCCAGCTAAGCTCATCCGACGTCTGCTGTTGCACAATGCAACATGCAGCAGAGCAAGACTGAGAAAGACAGAGGTTATATTAACCCCGGTGACATTTTGTTTCCCAGTCATGTCTGTAAAGGATGAGAATGCAAACACTTCAAAGCAGGTTTTCTGCTGCTTTTGCAGTTGTTTATCCTATTTATTCTTCAACTGCAAATAGGTTCAAAGGCTTTTAGAAATCTCTGGTACTTCTGCAGGAGGAAGTGGGTAGTGCTTGGTTTGTAAAATTTAATCATGCCTGGTCAGAAACACAACATCCACCAAACCACTGACTTCTAACACCTCTCAAACTGTATAAATACACAATATCATCATTTTAGAGCTCGATTCTTTCTGTGGAAGAAAAAAATGTCAAACACAGAGTTGGTTTTTCTTATTTGCCTCTGGGAAGTATTTATAATCCCTTAAACATATAAAAATAAAAATCTGTAAGTGTGTTTCTCTGTTAAACAACTCAGTAAATGTCTCTGACAAAAACTGCTTTAATCTGGAATATTTCAGGTGTCCTCGATTCCTCCTTACAAATCCAGTTATCCCCACAAATGAAATACATTTTTAAGCTTGTTCTGTGTGCATCCTGCTAAACATCTTTCAAGGACCTGGAGAGAAGTTCCTCCAAGGGGCAGTTTAGCCTGTATGACGTGAGTTGGATTTGTTTTCTTTTCTTTTTAATTTCTGCTCAGCAACTCAAGGACTCGATGAGTCATTTGTTCCATGAGAGGCTCAGGATGGTGCATTAAGCATGGGTAATTGTTAAATTGAGACATGGGGGGAGGAATCTTTTTTTCCTTAGTAATTTGACTTGGGAAAGGGAAGACTGTCCTACAGAAAACAGTGGATGGTCTTGGGCCTTCAGTGCAAAATCCCAGCTGTGTACAGCCTTTAGGCCAGGGCAAGAAAAGGAGTTTGCCCTTGCCCAAGTTGCTCTGCATTAAGGAAAGAAAAGTGGCTGCACAGAACATGTCTTGGACAATATCTCTTCTAGCCAGTAGCATGGTAAATTTGCAGCCAAAGTGTATGCCTGGCTCTTTTTGTTCTTCAGTATCACTTATCTGTGGACAATACAGCAAAGCCAGGACAGACCCATTGCTCAGGATTCAGAGATCAAAATCATTTTCCTTTTATTGTCATGATACACATTCTCCTGCTGTCTGCTGGCCTTGCATCCTATTAAAGCGCCAGTTAGGCACCTCACCACTGCTCAGCCTCTCTGTGTGACACTGACACTTCATGGGGGATGACATCAGCCAAATAACCACATGTCTATCATCTTGTTAAATCAACATAGATTCAGCACCCCACAAGCACTTCAGGCACCTGGAAGCATGCAGCCAGTCACCGGCTCTCCAGCTGCATGCTAGGGGAAGCAGCAGTGCTGTAGATGTGGCTAGGTTATAGCTTGTAGATATTGTCAAGTGTCCTACAGAGATAAAACATATGGTGGCTTTCACAATATTGCTGTAGGTTATGTGGTATAATTACAAATCATGCTCTGTCTACGAAGAGAATCTAGTCAGATGACTAAAAAAACACAACAATCAAACAATGGAAGGGGCCAATCTGCCAAAAGGGCACATGAGCACCACTCTGGGTACAAACCTGCATTTCAGAGAAAAAACCACCAAGAGAACAAAAGCGTTGTTTTACAGTGGCACAGCTATCTTTGTTTCTCCAGCTGATTTCTGTGTGACTCCTTAGATTTCCAGCAATATTGCATGGAGACACATTTTTATTTGTTTTCACACAATTGTCTCCTACTCTTTTAGCTTTCAAACTCCTTTTATGACCATTTAAATTATATGCTTCAGCTGGAGACCTTAGCTATCGATGACTAACAACTGCAGGAGCTGATTTCACATTAACTAGGCAGAAGTCCAGCATGTGACTTAGAAGGAGTTGTTCCGCTGGAGTTCATGACCTGGAGGAGCTTGCTGTAGCTCTGCTGCTTGTACCTATAGCTCTTCAGTCATTAAAGGGCTGAAGGCTGCACTCTAGTACAAATAGGCTGCCGCTTGCCTCCCTTCATCCTACTTAGAGCTAAACAGAATAAACCAGCACAGCAGGAGCAAATGAGCCATGGCAAAACTGATCTTAACCTCCACCCCTCTGATTTGGCAGTCAGGCACTAGGGCAGGAGACAAGATAATTCCTGTCAGCTCCAGTGGGCTCTGTAATGCAATTTGACAAATCGAATAGATAGCTCTTATTATCGTAACTAAATGAATTATTGCAAATGGGAGATGTGGACATTGATCTGTCTTCATGTATGCATTCTGCTTTGGAGGAGGGGAGATTGGCTTTAAATTCAAGCTGCCGCTGCCTGAGGTAGGCAGTCACGGTAATGAATCAGTTCTACAGTTTCAATATCCTCAAACCACCCATTTAACGCCAATATCCATAAAGACAAAATGGAAATACATAGGAGCTCTGCGGATACAGAGCTATCAATGTTCATACTTGGAAAGTCCAGTGAATATTCAGGGCCAGATTTCCCTAAGTATGAATTCCTACTTTGCTTTGTTTGGTGATGGTATGGGACTGACAAAGGTATGTACACATCATCCATTTTGCTGAATGTGATTATCCCAAGAAAGACAAGGATAGCCTGACTATGTCCCTTAGCAATAGCACTTCCTACATAAACTGCTTAAATAACATATTTCATAGCACACATGGTGCAAATACACAGATAGCTTCACAGATGAAAACATCCAAGTCCAGGTCTCTAAAACCAGGCACATAAACTCAGAGCCTGTAGAAACATTAATATTCCTGCCATGTTATCAGTGCTGTGACACAGACGAGTGTCAAACTTGGATTTGATTTGAAACTGTACTTTCTTAGGGCTCCATATTCTCCCAAATTAGGTCTCAGAAAGCTAGAGGGTAGCTCCCATTCTCCTTTCTTGTCTGGACTAGAGACAAAAATCCCACCATGGAGATGCCAAGCACACTTTTGCTGGGTGAAGCATAGTATGGAAGACCTGTCACTGATTTAGCATGCAGTAGAGGAAATCTTCTTGGAACCATGTAATGTGGTGAACTTCTGGAAAAGGAGATTAAGCAACTCTTGGCTTCATACACCTATCACTTTCAAGATAGAAGTAGCAACATAGCTTGCTGAGCCATTGTGCTGAACATGTGAGCCTCTCTCAAATAGTTCACCTGGTATGGTTCAGCTTTCTGCATCCTGCAAACTGGTGATGTGTTTTCTTTTGTCTCCATCCAATAAAACACTTTCCCTGTTCAGCTGTGAAAAAATACTTGGGTGCAACTTGCAGGTTGCACCAGACGTAGAAGATAACTCTGAGAAGAAAGCATTAGTTTCTCTCTCTCTTCTTCTACCTTTCTGTGGAAATGATACTATAATGGCCACAGAAAGAAATAAATTCTCAGGATTATAGTGGGAGAGAAATCCCTTCTCAAAGTGGGTCCATGAAATGAACCTTACAGTTGTCCTGCTTCCTTCCTGTTTTGCATTTCTGATAAGGGGATAACAGTTCTATATCTAGGCAAAGGTACACATCCCTCTCACAGTTCTGAGGAAAAATGTGACCATTACCTTTCAACCCCAGCTATCTTTCACAGAATGAGTTATTGATATCTGTTTGCTCATCCAATATATTGTGCTGTAATACACCAGGGACCTTGGATTACTTTTGACTTCATCTCTGCTTTATGTTCTATAAAGATGCCTGTTCCTTCAACAGCCAGTGCTAACAGACCTTCCTGAAATATTGCTGGCCAAATTGCACAACCTCCTGAATTTAATTAACTGTTCAAGTCAGCATATCTCGAATTAGTTTCTAAAATGGACCTGGGGCAAACACTGAAGCAGATGAATGACAGTGTTGCTTACTGTGATAAGTCATCAGTGTGTAGAGCTTAAGCAATTTCTGCTCAGACTGATGGTAAGGTAGAAATTCACTATTCCTAATGGAGGCATGAAGGGAAATTAGAAAAAAGAAATCTTAATGTCACCTCCTTTTCAGAAAGTCCTACACCACCAATGGTGATATGGACAGGCTATGGCATAGGAAGGATCTCTATGCCTCTTTCATACCAACACACATCAGTCAGCTGCTCACCACTCTCAGAAAGAGATATGCCTTCAAGTACTCTGCACATATGTATGTGTATACCTGTATACATATACACATATGTATGTCTGGAAGAAAAGAACCTAGTAAGTCTGACTTGTATTAGTTGAGCAAACCTCTGCCTTCTTGTTGGTCTTGTCCCAGGGTTTGCTCAAATCCTTATTCTTTCTAAAACTTTAATAAATCATAATATCTCCTCTCCATACAGAATAACATAATCTGGAGTTTTTTCTTATCTTCCTGAATTTGTAAACCAAGCCTCCAAGGAAACAATATGGCCAGTTCTTGATGATCGGTCAGTCCAAAGTATCTCAGCCTCCTATTTTTGTCACTCTCTAGCATCCTTCAGCTGGTCTCCCCTCTCACTTTGTCCATCCCTTCCTTGATTTCACCACATGTGATCATCTCACCAGTGCTTTTGCATACAGGCTTTGCACTTCAAAGACTGTGTTTATTCAAATAGACATAACCTTTGCAAAGCTGAGTCCCCTCCATCTTTTTCTTCTAAGCTCTTTCTAAACCAAATACTCCACAAATTACCTATTTCAGACTGTGTGTATTTGGTATGTCTCACCAGTCTTGGGGGCTGAATTTTGTGAGACTTCATGATAATGTAAGAATAAAGCTTTGATATGACAGGTCTACAGTGAGAGGCCTAAGATGTTCCTGTTTGTCCTTTGCTAAGGGAGTCACTAGGAAGAGTGAAATCTCTCCAGAGTAGGAGCATGCAAAGTCTGAACAACTATTGCTGTTCAGTATGGAAACAGGAATAAAACTATGGATTCACCCTCTTCCATCATGCCCTCCTTTATGGAGAGATGTCATTTTAGGCACAGAGTCCAGGATCTTGGGATATCTTCATGTCCCAGAAGAATGCTGAGCAGCCGTTGAGCAAAAACACAGAAAGAGGAGGTCTCAGTACTTCTAAAAGTAATGGAGTTTTCCAGAGCTGGTTTTGAGTAAGGAATCCAACAAGACATTATATAGTTTAGAAACCTTTCACATTCACAAGTGCTGGAAGATCAGGCAAGAAGTAAGACAGACATTGCCTTAACTGGTGATTGTGTCTGAGCAAAGGAGTTAGCTGCTTTCTGCTTTCACCTTTGGCCAGCACAAGAGCATGAAAGAGGGAAAGCAGAGATAAGCTGGATCTGCAAGACTTTAGATTCCTCTGTGATCTGTGGAAACAGGAGATTACTTCCGGATACATTTACTAGGTTTGAATTCTTCCTTGAGCTACTGAGTTAAATGAAGGAGTTCTGATCTTATGCTGCAATGTCTGGATGTTTTGAGTTTTTCCCCCTGCAAAAATTCTATTTCAGTGGTAAATTGCATGGTAGACAGTAGTTTTGATGACTCGCTTACTTGGAACAAAAATGCAAAAGCTAGCATGTAAAATTTTATTGACTCTCAATGCCAAGGTCAGACAGAAAGATCCAAAGGAACAGCACTGGCTTTATTAGTAATATTTACTGCTCAGAGCACTAGAAATTTGGAGAGGAAAAAAGCAATAATCTGTATTTTCATTGCTTTTGGTGTTCCCTTGGGATGAAAGTATGCATGTGTATTTTCAGTAAAAATCCAGCACTGAGCTCACTGCTGTGCCTAGGGACACAGCACCTGGATAGCATTATTACACTGTGTTCATCCCTCTTACTCATTTTCCCCCCTGAAAGTAGTATTCACCATCAAAGGTTATATCTTTCATTTATCCTTTTGGTTTATGGTCTACTATGTATAGTTTACAGTTTAATAAGCCATTAAAGCATATTATTCTTACTATTTAAGCATCTGGTCCTGTTGGTTGTGTCTCATCCAATGGGATTGGGAACACTTCCAAGCATCTGTGCTCTGCTGCCTGTGCCCTTATCGGCTCCTGCACAGCTAGAAGAGCAAGACGCAGGCACACAGCTTTCTTCCCTTACACCATGTATAGTTTCCACAGGCAGATAAGAAAATTGCACAGGATGGGCAGGTGCCACAGCATGCTGTTGTCTGAGTCCCATTCCAAACAACTGAGGACTTCAGTGCATAGCTACCACTTTGTCATGGCACATTGGCCCTAACCCAAATGTCCTTAAACAATCTATGTCCTTTAAAGGCTGGGGAATTTGATTTAGGTAAGAACCTGTAGCCATTCTACAGCAAAGCTTTTTGAGAGCCAGCTGGTGATGTGCCAGGCCTTCCATCTTTGAATCATTTCTTCTTACTGAACTCAAAGTGACAAGTACCTCCAGTAACTCTTAGTCTCTTAGGCCTCAGCAAAACCCCCTCTCAACAAACTAAAGGATAAATTGACATTGCACTTGTTTGGCTTTTTCCCACTCAGGCACAGTTCCTTGACCATCATAGCCACTCACCACCCATCAAAACTGCAGCTTTCCAACTAGTCCAATATGGTGAGCAGCAAAGCACTGGCATATTACTGCCCAAAATAGCGTTATACAGCTGCCCAGCAACAGGGATCCAAAGCTACTAATAAAAAACTCTGGTTTCTACCAAAATAATAATAATAAAAATTTTAAAAATCTAATACATTGTACTGTGTGTCCACTAATTGGTTTAACAGTTTGCCTGTGTGTTCCCCACAGAAGCATACAAACCCTCACATATCTGCTGGGGCAAATCTCCTAACTATCAGACTATGCCAACTTGCAAGTATTTTCCTGGCAATTTGCAGGTGTGGTTTTGTCCTAGTAATGCAAAGGGGCTCTGGCATCTGTTTAACACATCAAAACCGACAGGGACAGTGTTTTACTGGAGTACAGGACCAGTTAGCAGAAGCTGACAGTTTCTCTACAAGCTGTCATGTGTAATTTTTGCAATTAAATAGGCCTGAGGCTGTTGTAGGAGTATATAGAGCTCTTCAAAGGACACAACTCTGCTGTCTACATTGCCTGTCCTGCAGAAGAGAAGACAGCTGAGGGGAAGAGAGTGGTTGGAGATTCGGGTCTCTGTGGTGCAGAGATCTTAAAGGCTCTGTATGCATGAAGAGAGCAGCTTAGAGGAGCTGTTATTTTCCATTGTGAAGAGGAAACTGCTAAAGAGGCGAGACAAAGGGTTTTTCAATGTAAAAGAAACCAGTATAACTTCTGTAACATTATGATTTAAATGGTGCCCTGGGAGTCTTAGGGTGAGTGTGAGATCATGTGGAAGCAGAAGCAGCACCAGCAGTGAGGAGCATCCCAATAATTCACCCTAGACAAACAGAAAAAGTGATGGATGCCACACTGACCACAACAGGTTTCTAAAGAACAACAGCATCATTACAGCAGGCACATGTTTTGCCTCAGCTCCCAAGAAGTAATGCAATTAGCTCTGAGGAAAACACGCACCCCACAGTGCAACTCCATTAGGTGAAATATCTGAAAAAAATGAGGTACATAAGTGTTGCTCTCACTTTTACTTGTATTTCTATAGATGGATTTATATGTCAGGTAGTCACAAGCTAAGAGAGCCTTAATATTTTTAAAGTCTGTCTCAAATAAACAAATAGAGTGATATTCTTGGGTGAAATTTTTCCATTCCTTCATCTTCCTTCCATCTACCTTCTGAACTGTTGGCATCACTCCCAAGGGGAAGTCTAGACATAGGTCTGGTAATAGCTCTTAAATTTATTCTGTATTTTTGGGAACATGAGATCATCTTCATGCATTCATAGCTCTAACAAAGCTTCACCAACACCTCTTGCTGTGAATAAGCATATTTTGAACAATGTGATGATATATAGAGATAATTCGGATAGCCTAAAGGAGGGTATGGTAACAGAAGGAATCTAAATGTACCTGCACAGTCTACTGCCCAAGCTAAAGAAACCTGTTGCTGGGGTAAGGTCACTTTCAGCAGCTGTGCTACTTGTAAATTAAATCTCCTTCTGTTATACTCGGAGCTAATACAAGAGCTGTTACCCAAGAAGCAAGACTGTGGTGAGGCAGGGGACAAGGACACACAGAGGTAACAGTGAGATGGAGCAGACCAGATGGTTGAGTGGAACGTTAGACCTTCCACACACCCAGCAGGCAAAAACACATCTCATGAAAGCCTGAAGTGCTGAGACCTGAATAATAGCCTTGAACTATGTTTGACCTATAGGTGAACATCACAGGCTTCATAATGTATTTAATATGCATAGTACTGATCACACATGTAATGCCCCATTTATATATTTTTGCCGTGTCTCTATGAAGAAGTGTATTTTTATGCCAATTTATAGAAGCTTTGTTGTAATGCTTACAATGCATTAATAACTGATCAAATGATCTTGCTTCATTGGGAGGCAGATGGTCATAATCCAAAATAGAGAAAACAATTCTCTTAGGCTTCCCCTTAAGCTCTGGCCAAGCTTGTGGTGAAATCCAACAGGGGGATGACATACCAGATGTTTCCGCACTTGAAGTTTGAAAAGTTGTTGATTCAACTGTATAAAAAGCTGGACACCCCCCTTGCAGCAGCATTTGGAGACTTCATCTATGAGTGGATGCACTGCGTAGGACTCCCAAGTTGCCAGGACAGTTCTCCAAATCCTCGCTGGATCCAGGACTCCCCAGCATCTGCAGATCTGAATGATGGTAAAGTATTAAGGAAATTGGTGATGTATCACCAATTAATCACTTAATCACTATTGCTAAAATCATGTAGTAATGATTAGATACATTAGCCTGCTTATTCTCTCTGGTTTTTAAAACTAGAGTATAGTAAACTTATCTTCTTTTTGACCAGATGCATTACCTTATTTTTGTAATACCTTGAAACCAAAAGTAAAAATAGCCTACTCCTTTGTAGGCCTGTGTCCTTTCTGTTGACACCATGAATTCACAAAACAGACCTCCAAGAGTCTCTCTGCAAGACTGAGATGTGAGATGTAGACATACCAGTTGGGTCATAGAATCACAGAACAGTTTGGGTTTGATAGGACCTTTAAAGCCCAACTGTTCCAACCCCTTGCAATGTCGCCTGTAGATGTCCCCTGCAGGGGCATCTTCAACTAGGTCAGGTTGCTCATCCAGCCTGACCTTGAATGTTTCCAAGGATGGGACATCTGCCACCTCATTGGGAAACTTGCTCCAATGTTTTACCACCCTCATTGTAAAAATTTTCCTCATTATATCTAGTCCCTTGGGTCTCATTCAAACCTGATTGAGGAAGAGGATGTTCTGGTAAGATGTTGGTTAACCAGAACTCACAAAAGGTCATCTCCCAAAGGCTGGAACTCCAAATGCTATTGCCTCTCTAATTCATCCTGTTAGACACAACACATTACATAGACATAATACAACCTCCTCAGGATTATCAGCTCAGAGTAAAACCCCTCGAGGATGCAAAAGTTAAAGTGAAGAAAACAGTCCCTACAAAGAGTACATTATGATAAAACTGAGTTGTTAAAGTATAGCAAACATATTTAAGAACATAGAAGGGTTCAACTTTTGCCAGTCTATCAGTGGGAATATTTATACTGGAATAAGTGCACTTAGTTTAATGGACTATGGCTACTACTACCCTCACATGTGGTATCTGCAGTCCATCACACTAAATTCATTTACAGACCTAATGGGCAGCACCATTGCCATGGACACAGATGGCTGAGTGAAAGGAATACGGATCTGAGAGGGTCCAGTGAGTGTTTCAAGCAGACACTGCGTTTAAATGCAATAAACAGAAGTCAGGATAGTATTTGATTTGTTGCTCCTTGGACTGATTTCCTTGTACTGAGTCCACTCTTGAATATGTATCAGAGGGGGAGGGAGAGGAGAAGGGGTTAGTTTATAAAGGCCATGTGTTAGCAGTTGTTTTCCAGACTCCCTTATATAACTAGGTGCCAACAACCAGGATATCACTTCATCTTGTTACCCCCTAACCTTAAACCCCCAAAGCCTGTTTGTATCGTTCACTTCAAATCAAGGAGATATTTCACAATTCCTCTTAGAAGGTTTGCTGCTCAGAATAGTGGGATTAGCTTCATTGCCAGTGTTCAAAAGTGAAACGCTTTTCCAAAAGCCTGTCATATGAGCCACCTTTACTGAACTGGGGTTTACATGCTCTGCCAGATTCAGCAGAAGGTATCAGATGCACTGATTTGATAGTATCCATCCAGCCAATATAATAATGCCATTTATCATGCTGTAATTCAATGCTCCCAAATTACTTCAGGATACACTGCTGCGACTCACAAGTTAAAAAATGTTTAAAGGCATTTTACCTTTAGCTTTTACAATCTGGTTCCCACTTGTTTTACAGGAAGATTTATCCCCTTATAGAGAGCTATGGACAAAACACCTTTGTAATAAATAGTCTAATCCAATACACAGTATCAACATGCAACACCATCATAATGTGGAAAATCAACTATTTCTCAAGCTTATCATGGTAAAATTCAGGTTCCTATGCAAACATAATGGTGAAATTACTTCATAAACAACTGTGTGTCTCCCACGCATTTGTGAGGCTATTCTTCTTCCTTAATATCAAACATACCTGAGAGATCCAGCTGGGAGTATTCCTTGAAAATAAAGAAATCTAAGATTTCATGTATTTACCTTTCAGGAGTATTTTTGGTATTTAGTGATTTACTGCATTTCCTTCTAGTAATTTGTCTCTCACGTAAGCCTATCTGAAGGTCACACATTAAAAATTAAACTAAACCTTTATCCAGATAACATTCAAATACTTGTAGACAATTATTCTATTTTTCCAGGTCCCAGCATTATTTTCCAAGCCCCCAATATTTAACTCTCTGGATTTCCCTCAAATGCAATCTCCAAATAGAAACTTCATTTCCTTTAACATACTACTCTCTGAATTTTGATTCAAAATGGTCATTAATATTATCACTAGTTATAGAAATAAGGGATATCTTCCTATTCTGTTCATAAGCAAAACACAGTTTTATAGTGTATCTTATTCTCACCTGTCATAAAACAGTGGGGATGCATCGATTCAAACCCAGCAAGGACTGCTATAGCTGTTCTACACTTTTGCTAAAATAAATGTGGCAACTATTGCACATTCCAGACCAGAAAAGTGGAATTCAGTTCTGCTCTCTGTGTTTAGTACGATAAACATGAGTGAATCTGATCAGTAGGAAGTAAATGATTGAAGTTAATTTCTTATCAGTTAAAAAAAAAAAATTAAAATCAGTTATGTGGTTTCACATATAGTTATGCATATAGGCACACACATATATATGTGTGATCCCAGTCCTGCAATTTTCTTCTGTCTGAATAATTCGCTCAACACTGATCTGCAGGCTTTTGTGCTCCAGTAACAAGAGCTCCTGTCCTTAAGATTTAAGGCGCATGGGGTACTTGCAAGGGAATTATAAAATCTATATCTAAAAGAATGATGGATTCAATTCATTACCAGCTTTCAGTTTAAAATAAAAACTTTCCAACCACTAGAGAAACAAAGTCAGGAGGCAAATCCAAGTCATCATAAATCTCCTGTATAAATGTTAACAAAATGGACTCAAGATGCAAAATTCACTCTGCATTGCCACATTGAATACTCTATAAATAAAACTTTTTTTTTTTTTCACTAAGTAACAATTCAATGAGTTAAAATAATTCAACGTAGCTAAAAATGCTTAAAAGCTGGCTGTAGCAGAGTGCACAGTAAAGGTCCTATTTGACTGATTAGCAATTTGTTTCTCCAAACACTGCACAGCAGTTGCCCTACTTTGCAGCAGGCTATTAGACCTTAATGAAAAATGTGCATTTTCATTAGAGTTAATGGTCTTGAACAGAAGCCCTACGCTTCTACGAGGCCTTATTCTGTACTTAAATTCTGGATTTGTGTCTGTGATTATAGCTGTTGTCCCTTGCTCATATAATATATGCACGTTGCAGAGTTTTGGTAATACGGCGTCACTCCAGTGAACACTGAGCAACGAAGTGGTTGTGGTTATGGTGGTTTGGGGCTAATGGTTGGACTTGGTGATCTCAAATGTCTTTTCCAACCTCAATGATTATACAATTCTATGAAATCCATTGCTCTCAGACGGTGAAGGTGCTGTCCTGTGAGACAAAGCAGTGAGTCTGTCAGCAGATGGGCTGATGCCTGGACAGCAAAAAGCAGAAATATTTTCCTCTAGCTGGGTATCTTCTGCTTTTGAGATTTCAGGCTCTCACTGGGCTTTAAAAACTTCAGTGCAGGAAGTGGTCTGCTGTGACAGCTGAAGTTAAGAAGTGATACAATAAGGAACCCTAAGGTAGACAAGTTCAGGCTTAATTAAAGACCACCGTGTGTGCTAGGGATCCAGCTGCATGGGGTAGCACAGCGGTGTGCAAGGTGCAGCTCCAAGGAAGGGAGAGCGGGACAGTGCTTCCGAGCAATCTCTGCTGGCACCGTGCATGGAGCAATGGATACCAGCACAGCTAATAACAGCCCCTGTTGCACAAATCCATAGTAACAAAAAGCTAACAATAATCTACATAGTCAAGTAAAACAGAAGAGGTAATAATTTGCTGTTCAACAGATGATAACAGAGGCAACTAAGAGATGCTCCCAAGTCTTCTCTGAGCCACCCGTAATACTTTCTACTTCTATCTTAATATTACTACCCTATCCTAATACTGCCTTCCTTTTTATGATATTAGTGGGCACATTTTGCATCCTACTCCTATTTAGAGCCTTTAAATCAGCCAATCATTTTCATGATTCAGTCATATTTGCACAAGCTGCAAGACGTTTCTCAGAGTCTTTGGCCTCCATGTATTTCGGATCAGTCAGTGCCCATTTCCACTTCTATGTCAGTAAGCATACACTGGGCTGACTTTCACATGGAGCTGCATGCTTTCCCCCATACGCTATTTCACTCCCCATTTGAGAAAACATGTGCAGACTGAGTAAGGATTTGTATTTCCATGAGTATGTGTACACATATATGTGTATGTGTACACACCTTACGTGGTTTATGTGTGTGACCAGCTGTTTCTCTGCTTTGGCTTCTTGTGCACTGGAGACAGTTTTCACAGACATCTTTGGTCTGCATGTACATAAATTATATGACACATATATATGCCTGGCTTTGAGACTTGTCTTAATTTTCCTTCTACTTTTCCTACAACCCTGATAACCGCAATGCCTAGTCCTCATCCAGTTGTGGTTCATAGTTAAAAGTGGAATTTCCCAGATCCTATCAACCTAAATAATAACAGAAACTGTCCATTTTCTTCCATTTCTCTTTCTCATTCGTTAGGGATGATTTCTGGAGTGCTCTTTATTTTCCTCTTTCGTGTTTGTTCTTCATTTTGCTTTCGACTTTTTCAGCCAAAACATGGCTTGTGATGATAATGACAGTAACAGCAGCAGAACTGAATGAGATTTTTTTGTGCTCTTAAATTTTGTTTCCTGTAAAAAATTGCTATTGATTGTTCATCAAGGTATCTGCAGCAACCCATTATTTATGTACACTCCAGTTCAGACTTTTGGGAGGGAACTGCGTGGCTGATGATGAGAACAAGCGTTCTGTATGTGGAATGTGATTTTTTGATTTCTAGGCTTCCTATAAAAAGCTCTTTTATTAACTTCTTAATTCTTATGCTTTGTGCTAAGAATAAAAAACTTCTGAAGTTAATATCAATGAAATAAATGTCTTTTTTCTTAAAATTAGAAACATATAACAGGAGGGCATGTGCCCATACTGTCTGAAGGCTCTGAGCACCTCAGTAACTCAACCAGTTTCACAACTACCATCAGGTAGTTACAAGCCCATAACCACAGTTCATACACTCTAAGTTTGCAAATTACTGTTGCTATCACATCTCCTTTAGCTCCTGAGTGTGAGAAAACATGCATTTAAACTTAAATACTCTCAAGCCTTCAACTGAAAGTGATGAGCAGTGATGGGTAAGCTGTGGTCAGAGGACAACTGGTAGTCCAAGGACTACTAATAAGGTATAATGCATCCACTTGTCAGTACTCCATTGGTGAACAACAAGTGTTTTGGAGAGTTTATAATGACCTGTTGGCCTGGGAACTGATACTTCAGGACAGTCTTATTCATGCTGAGCACAAAAATACCTGGACCAAACCCATGCATGCTGGAAACACGAGATTCTCAGACCTCTCCATAGGCACCATTCACAAGAGGCTCCTGCTTTACTTCCCATTTTAATTAACTTTACATAATAATCAAACTACAGCAAACCTTCCTCTGAAGCTAGAATGCCCAAACGTCTCAAAGCTCCAGTCTCCTCCTGCAGTTCAGCATGTTCCAACCGCTTCAGCTTCTGCTCACAGCTTTAATGTCTGGACACCTTTTTACAGCAAGAGCCTATGCAAACACACTATAGGCTTTTCACAGGCAATCACATTAACTGACAATATAAATTACATTGAGAGGACTGATTTACTCTTTCTGATTGCCACAGTATCACCTAGCACAGTGTGTCTTGATCTCCATTAATTAGAAGGACAACTGGTCTTTTTGAAAATGGCACAGGCCTGGTTATACTGTGCTGTCTCTGTAGTTTTTGTTTACAATGAAAAGGAAATCATATTTAATTTTGAGATTTCATATGCTCCCTATATTTTTTAGCTTACTTGCATGTAAGTTTCCATGCATGGAAGCACATAGAGCTTTTTACTATTATCGCTTCAGTCATGTTGCACACAGACTGACAATGTCTCACACAGCTTAATAAACACCAACCTCTGGCCTTCAAAGGTATGAATAAAAGAATTAGTTAAATTATTTGTGAGATAGAGGCAAAGAGGCATGTGTCAGGCACAGAGGTCTGACACATACCAACAGAAAAAAGGCAGACAGGGTTGTGAGGTAAGACATGTTTGCAGGTGAGAGCATGAGTCAACATCTTAATTTGAGTCAGGCAGGAATTAGGAAGTGACTAAATCATATGATTCTCCCCACTTTTTAACACGAGCTGGGGACGCTCCTGATCAAATGCACAAGAGTCTTCTTTTGCCCGTTCCCATCTCATCAGGATGAATCTGGTCTTGATTCAAAGAAATGCAATCATGCTGAATAGCCCTGTGAGACGGATTTGGGAACTGGGTTGGTTTTACTCTAATAAGAACATGAAAATTCAGGGGGTTTTACATGCTCCCTTTTGGGTTAAAGGGAGTATGTATCTTCTACTTACAGGTAACGCTGTTCAGTGTTAAAAATTATCTAAAGTTTTAAAGAGAAATTGGGGGATAGTCATCATTGCTAGTTCTCTTTAATATCTGTTCAGAGTTACAGCTAAAGCTGAGTTTTCCCAAGCCACCAGGCTTAAACTTCTATGCCTAAGGAATTCTGCATTTCCCTAAATTTTGTATCTTAAAAAGTAGCGCTAAAGGCATTCTTCCTTTTCTGTCTCATAATTCCCTCACGTGAATTTGTACATTTGAAAACACAGCTTTACCTTATCTTGAACTCAGCATATATTTTAGGCTTCTTGGAGGAGAAGTTCTTCAGCTGTACAATACCTGTTCTTTCAGGGACACATTATCCTCCACACTGACAGCACATGAAATTTATTAGAAGCTGAACATTTCAGAGAAAACTGACATGATAAATATGACTCTGCTGCTACCCTGTCTGAGAATGTAGATGTTTTCTTTGCTTATAAACTCTATTATTTTAGAAAAAATGAGAGGAAGAAAAAGCTGCTACTAAATTTTAACTCATTACACTTCCAGAAACTGACATCTGGTTTCACACTTTCCTGAAAGAATGGGAGTCACAGAATAATCTTCCCAATGGCTAATACCCGGGCTGCTTTTCTGCAGTGAACTCAGATGACCTTAGAAGAAAAAGAAAATTGCATTATGCCAGACAGAGTCCAGATGCCCTGCCTTTTTCCACAATAACTCTTGCTTATATAGGAGCTTAAGTATATGAGGCTGTTAAAGGAAGTCCTAGGGAGGTTACAGGAGATATGGTTCTATGCAAAGTCTTAAAATATAGAAGAGGAATGAACACATTGTACATTTTTTTACAAGCATATCTCTCTGCTGCAAACTGATGTTGCTATAATCAATCTTAAATTACTACTGTTAATTTAGTGCATTAGTCATTGGTTATTTACAGCTAGACACAGAAGCATTTGTCATAAACATTGGAAGAAGAGAAGAAAAATGGCTCCTAGTAATACTATTGTGTGTTTAATTTTGCCCTATAATGTGACCTAAGTCATTAGCCACTGATGTATTTTTTTTCTGGAAAGGGCAGAAGATCAGGTACACAGCTGCCCAACAAAATTATAAAATATATTTCTTTTCTGCTGCGTATCACAAGCTGGAAGTCACAGTAGGAGATGCTTTCTCCCACCCTGAGCTTTCATCAGTGTACCAGGGGAGCCGCCATCCTTTCATGTGGTCCTTCTCCCTCTCCCCTTCCTCCCAAAGAGCACATCACAACAGTCTGTAAGGACATGTGTGTTAAGAGGACTGTCACGCTGGTCAGGAGACGGCAGCTGCTGTATTGTGTGAAGCTCAGGATCACAGAGTTGTGAGGCTGGAAAGCATCTCTGCAGACTGTCTATACTCCAAGCGTCCACTCAAGCAAAGTCAGCTGGAGCAAGTTGCACAGGCCATGTTCAGTTGAGGTTTGGATGTCTCCAAGGATGAAGATTCTACAACTCTGTGGACAACTTGTGCCAGTGTGTCACATCCCTCTCACTAATAAAATAATTTCTTAAGTTTAAGTGGGATTTCCTGCATTTCTTTTTGTGCCCATTGCCTCTTGTCCTGTCACTGAGTAGCATAGACACAAGCCCTCTTTACTCCTCCCATCACCAAACCAGGTATTTATGCACATGAAGAAGATCCCCTAAGCCTTGTTTTTTCTCCAAGCTAAACAGTTCTTGCTCTCTCATCTCCTCCTCATGATGCTCCAGTCTCTTAATCATCTTTGTGACTCTGCTAGACTCAGTCCATCATGTTTGTGTGTCTTTTGTGCTAGACCCAGCACTCCAGACGTGTCTCACCAGTGCTGAGGGGGAGGAAGGATCCCCTCCCTCAATCTGCTAATCATTGTCTTTCTAATGCAGCCCAGAGTGTCATCGGTTTTCTTTTCTAAAGGGCACTTGTCTGGCTCATTGACAACTTTAGGAGTCCCAGGTCCTTCTCTCCAAAGCTGCCATCATGCTATCTTAGCTAGATTTACCCAATTGTCTACTGCATACCTTCTTCTTCCACATATCCATGGAAAGCAACAGAGAAATGAGAGAAAAATGTCGTGGGAAGCATAGGATGCATGCAGCATTCATAGACCTAGCAGGTGCTCTATGTCACAGATTTTATTCCCTTCACAGTGGGGAAAAAAAAAAAAAAAAGAAAATCAAAAATCAAAATAAAATCTCTGCCATGAAAACATTTGGTTAGGACCCAAGCTCAGTGGTTAAACTTTTATTTTTCAGTAAGCAAGTTATGATGAGGTATGAGTGGTAATTTGTTCTCTTAAATAAACAAATAGGTGAGTGACGACTGTGGAAACAGGGTATGCAAGTTACAATTTGCCTGGAGGGATTTAATTTCTCAACAGAACATTCTCATTCAGCATCTGAGCTTTGTAGCCCAGTGATTAATCTCTCTGAACACCAGGCTGCTTGTAACAGGTTCTGGAGGTTCCTATCTGGAGCGTGCAGCGTTGCTAATTAGCAAATCCACAGAACATCTGACATGCATGGTTCCTAAATGAACCTGATTTATTAAGTATATTAATTAATGCCCTTTGCAGTCAAATATGCAGATATATTATGAGTAAAGCCATTGGCTGCACCTAGGATGAATAATCAATCTCCTAAATAAGCCAACAGAGAGTGGGATATAAATCAAGGCATCTTCTACATGTCACTTTAAGTCTAAAGTAAATTTTGGTTGTCTTTGGTTGAATGCTGTGTGGTCCTATAGTAAAGTGCATCATCGTGTTTCCAGCAATGCCTCCACCCATACACATTACGAAGTATTCCAGCTCCTGGCTAAGGTTAATACTCTGGGATATAGGCCAGGATAAAGACTTCAGAATCAGCCCAACTGGAGACACCACTTGATTTTCTTTTGGTTTAAGAAAAAAACAGTTGGTTTCTGTTGGCTATGTAAGGCTGTAAAGGACCAAGCTTCTTGTCGTCGGTTCACATCAGCTGCCACTGACAGTGAACGACAATCTTCCTCTGAAAGCAATATAAAAAGCCCTAACACCACGATGATTTTCCAAAACATTTTCCTGCTGTTGGTGTGACCATGCACTTTGCTCCAAATCTCAAAGAGCGTTTGCTGTCTGATGAAATGTGGCGCAGAGGCTGCCAGTGCCCTTCCCGTCCCTCGCCAGGAGGTCAGACAGCCCCATCCCATCCACAAAAAGCCAGTCGTTTAGGTCTGCTCCTTCAAACCAGTGGGCTTTTCTTGCACCCTGTGGGGGCACAGAGTCTGAGGAGACCACATGCTGGTCTGTGCTGCTTCTCACAGCAGCATCAATCACGCTGCGGTCTTAATCAGCTCATATCATCAGCTTACGTGCTTTATTATTTTTGGCACAGAGAGGGAAGAATAAGAAAATCTTTGGGACAAAACCAGAAATATTAACATTGAGAGGCACTGGATCCCTGCCACTCTTCTGATAAAAATGAGGGACGTAATCCATCTCTACCCTGAGACAGATCCATTAGGAGCAAATTGCACTAACCTCTAGTCTGATATTAAGTGGGGATGTGAATAATCTGAGACTAAGTATAATTTCAAGTATGATTTAGGTCTTGCTTTCTGGGAACTTTCTATTCAGTCTTACTTATCTGTCAGGCTTTGTCTAGTTCAGAGTCTTCTTTGAATAGAGTCAGCTAAAATGTATGTAATGCACTCATATATAATTTTATTTGCAAAACAAGACAATAGACATTCATTATTACAATCATGGCCTACACTAAAAACGTAAAGTAGCATCTATGCAGAGCTTTTAAAATTTTGAAGCAGCGCTCCACAAAGTAGAATTATTAGAATAAATATATATTAAGAACAGATATTCCAGTGGTTTGTTAATCCAACTCAGCAGGCGATTTCTAGAATTTCACAGTAGTAGGATGTAGGTTCTTTTCACAGTCTGGGCCACAGCTTCTTAGTAAAATCTGATGACCATTCATTCATTCGTATCGCCCACTACAACTTCCATTTGCCATTAAAGAGCATCTGTGGTACCTCCTGTAAATGCATAGGTTAGTAAATGTGAACTCTTTAGCAATCTTAGGTAGGAATAATGGCACCAAGCTGCACACTTTCATTCCATTGAAGCACAAGAACTCCTCAGCAAAACACTGCTAAATGACAGGAATACTGGCCAGTATTATTGCGAACAACTTTAAGCGGACCGCATTTCCTTTCCATTGCCCTGGACCAACACCTTCAGCTCAGGTATGAAGCCTTTCTCATCCAGGCTCCTCTAGGTTCAGCTCCAGTAAACTACGCTGTCACATCAGCAGCTTTCTGTTTCTCCCACCTACTGAAGTGTCCCAATACATGCAAAGGGGCTTGGGCAAGTTCAGCCTACCAAGCTTCTCTCAGCAGTGACAGATACAGGATCCAGAGAGGCAGCAAAGATCTTGTCCCATCAGCATTATGCCATGAGAAGTTGCCAGGAATGCCTCCTGTTTGGGAGGTGGGTCTTTGTGTGTCTCCAGGCCTGACTTTGCTGTCTCCAATGTCTGTATTTCATTTTGTATACTCTTGAGCTACTCTGCATGGAGTCAATGTGATGTTAATCTGAATAAGAATTTCTTTAAGTGAGGGCATAGCACACAAGGTTCACTGTGGAGCTTTCCTTGTGATGTTTGCTTCAAAAAAGTCAGCTTTCTACTTTTTAGTGGACCGTGTGCTACAGGTTGAAGGCACAGAATCACAGAATCACACAGAATCATAGGGGTTGGAAGGGACCTCCTGAGATCATCAGGTCCAACCCCCCTGCCAAATCAGCTCCCTAGCTCATATTGCACAGGTAGGCATCCAGACGGTCTTGAATATCTCCAGAGAAGGAGACTCCACCACCTCCCTGGGCAGCCTGTCCCAGGGCTCTGTCACACTCACTGTGAAAAAGTTCTTCCACATGTTGGTGTGGAACTTCCTGTGCTCCAACTTGAGGCCATTGCCCCTTGTCCTGTCCCCACAGACCACTGAAAAGAGGCTGGCTATTTCCTCAGCTTCCAGTCCAAGCTACAAGTTTGACCACTTCTAACTTGTGCACTGCAGCTCAGAAGAATGAGGTCAGACATCCTGGCATCCTACATAATTAATGGAGAGAACTAGGCACACTTCCAAAGTGCCATCCAAAAATATCCAATGCGGTGCACAGAAAGCAAAATTATTATAGCTAATTAAAAATTTCCACCTCCTCCCTAGAGTTTAAACATTCTCCATTTGTGATTTTGAATGAGGTGCCCTCTCACAGTGGAAAGTACCTTAAGATGTTTTTAGGAAGAGGTAGCCTTAGGTCCTGAACAGTGTCAAAAATACATGTTTCCAAGGAGCAGGTCCTCACCATATGTCTATACAATGCTCTGAGAGAAACATCCATGAAGCTTCGGCAGCTCATCAGTCAAGGAGACAAGAGACTTCAAGGATGAGAATAAATATGTAAATACCTTACTTTGCAAACTACTGATTATGACATTAATTTGGAGGATGGGAGGCCTGAGCTATGGTTTACAGGGTGAACAAATCCCAGTGCTCTTGCCAAGTAATCTCAGGGTATTTGGACTATGGTGATCTTTTAGGGCAAATAAATTAAAAAGAAAAGTTCTGTGGATCTTTACAGGACTGGTCAGAAAGTCATCTGGTACCCTAAACTACAACTGACACTCTGAAAATACCTTCAGTTTCCATGATGTTTCACTGTGGAAAAGGAAACTCCATCGTTAGAGTACAAATAGTGTAGTGGCTTGCTAAGGCAGTATAAAAATACTACCTCTACATCTCCTTCCCAAGCCAGTGTTGCAATAGTCTTTACAAACTGAAATTCTTGCTTGAATCACGGCAGAAAAATAAAATATCTCTATTACTCTCTTCCTTACTGGATGTAAGGAGAAAGGCAGATATTTGGACAGGAACAGTTTACTAAACTTCAGTCAGAAAAATTAAAATTAGAAAGCAATTGCTGATTATCACAGCAGCTCCAAAAGACTGGGCTAAATTAAACAGTCCTTGAATATGTCTGTTGCATTCTTTTCGTAAGCAGGATTGTTCTGCTTAAAAAAGAAAAATCCTCATTTTATAAACTTTCAGCCAAAGCACTTCCAAAAACAAAAAAAAAAAAAAAGAAAGAAAAAAAGCTGCTGAACACTTGAAAAAAAACAACACTGCTGAAAGAGCTGATGTTGTCTTTGTTTGCAAGTGCAGTGAATAACTAGCTCATGGGTAAGCTGCAGAACATATTTTAAACAAGTCCTACAGGGGTTGGTAAAGCAGTATTTTTCAGAATAAGGGAGTTTCTATGAATGCAAAGCCACAAAAATGCTGGTTCTGGCTACTTTCCTTTTCTCTGTAACCATCATTGATTTTTGATCTGTAGATGAGGCGTATGTAAAGCAGAACCAGGCAGGAGACTCTATTACCTTTTTTTCTGTCTGGCTTTGCAAAAGCATCTGCACTCCTGAAATCTCCTCTTCATTCCAGCTGCACTCTTCTCTAAGGCAAAAAAATGGCCTATAAAACGTTTTGAAAGTTAATTTTGAACCAGTACCAGAATGTCTCTTAAAAGCAAGCCTGTACTATAAAATTCTGCTTCCAGCTACAATTTGTTGATGTTTAATGGCCATCTGACAATTAGATGGTCTGTACCCACATATGAAAGAAAATGGATACACAAAGAACTCTCAGTATTTCCAAATCCCAGCGAGCAATAGCTCCAATTCAAACTGTAGCTCCCCAAACATATGTCAGAGAATGGGGAGGGTGGGTCAGGGGGCAGTTGTTTGCGTCACCGTAGGTTTTGCTAGACAGAATGCATTAAGAATATTTATGAGTTGGAGGAGCAGAGTCGCCGGTAATGCAATTGCAGCTCATTTAATTAAGAAAAGGGAATGAAAAACGCTTACCTCAACATGTCTGCTTAAGCTGTCTTCTGATTTACTCCATTTGTATCAATACAGGAAGTCAAAGAAGCAAATTGAATTTATGGACCAGTGGCAGATAAACCAATTTGCTCTGGAGAAACCCAAGTAACATAGCTCATACCTAAGCTGCCTCTTCTGTTTTCACATCAGTCACCACATGCAGCATTTTACAAAGCAGTAAACCAATTTAAGTGATCCATACCTGTCAGATATCGTTGCTCATGTGCAATCCCTACACTGCAACTTTGTTCTTTGTACAACCGCTGCAGTGTCCCAATTCACCATCTCAGACCCCTGCCCGGGGTGAGGGTCCCTGTGCAGGCCTGCTTCAGGTCTTGGTGGCTTCAGAAAGGACCTGCCAAGATGCTGGGCCCTCCTGTCCCCTCTTTTCCTGTAAGTCTGCTTACCTGAAAAAGTGGTGCCCAGCTATCAGGACTAACCAGCCATGCCAGCCACCACCTAGCATCAATTTAATGACAGCCTTGCCCACAGAATCACAGAATTGAAGGGGTTGGAAGGGACCTCCAGAGATCATCTAGTCCACCCCACTGCCAGAGCAGGATAACCTAGAGCAGGCTGCACAGGACAGCATCCAGGTGGATTTTAATGTCTCCAGAGATGGAGACTCCCCAGCCTCTCTGGGCAGCCTGTGCCAGGGCTCCGCCACCCTCACAGTAGAGTTTCCTCTTCATATTTAGGTAGAGCTTCCTATATCTGAGTTTGTGCCATCACCTCTTGTCCTGTCATTGGGAACCACTGAAAAAAAACCTGACCCCATTCTCCTGACACTGACCCCTCAAGCATTTATTAGAATTGATAAGATCCCCCCTCAGACTTTTTCTTCTCTAGGCTAAAAAGTCCCAAGTCCCTCAGCCTCTCTGTATAAGAGACATGTTCTAGTCTCATCATCTTCTGCCCCCTACCTCCCCCCAATGTTTCTCTTATGGTTAACGTAAACACGTGCCTTTCAGGGCTTCTTGATATGAGTGGCTTTTTGAATTATCTCAATTAATTCCAACTGAAAAGCAACAGTGTGTCAGAGAAAAAGCTTTAACGTAAGTAGGCATGTAGTTGGAAATACAGCTGACATGGCAGAAGTTTTTCTAGACCTGGCATTTTTCTGACAGAAAATACCACACATATCAGAACTGAAATGTTCTATGCAAAATGTTGACAAAACATCCAACAGACTAGAGGATTATTCCCACCAAAATCTGGTTTGTTGTTGTGTCGTTTGCCCTCTCCTCATCTCCCTAATGGCCAACAAGGCAGGGAGTCGGGAAGCCAGGAATGAAGCAGTAAGCAACTCCAGAGTCAGGGAGTTACATTCCCAGGGAGGCCGTGAAGTGCATTCTGCTTTTTGAAGCACTTTTTAAAACTCTTTCACAGCGAGCTGTGATGGGAACCTAACCCAGGACTTCCACAGCCACTTCCTCCCTTTTGAGCCAGATGTGGGGCACTTTGTGCAGCAGTATTTATTGTCCCGTACAGGCCAAGCTTTAGGGTAAATGAAAGTTAATCTCAGCCATTGCAGACAATCCCTCACTGTCCAGTCAACAATGAACACACCAGCAGAACTGAGATTAGGTAGTGCACAAAGTTTATTTTCAAGAGACTAGTGAAAATGTCACAGCCATGAGACTGTGTGGCATGACTGTATGTCCTAACAACACTGGCTACACAGGGAAGGATTCTTAAAAAATACCATGTCAGGCTTCTGGTCGGTAACCCCAAAGTCAACAGAGGTATGCTGATTTACACCAGCAAAAAGGTCTCAGTGTACCTGCCAAAAAACATGCTTATTTATTCTCCAATTAAGTTTCAATGTGAGTATCTTCATCAGATATATTTAATTTGTAGCTGCTCCATATTTATGGATACAGCTGCTTTTATCCAAACCAGAAATACAGTCTTGTAACTTTAACTGGTGATTACTGTCTGAGTGTCTGGTAGCAAACACTAGATAACCATTATTCTACGCAAGATCTGACTAGCTGACTTGGCTGTTTTAATAAATGGCAAATGTTTCAAGATAGCTCCAGATTTTTAACTGCTCAACTGACGTCTTATTCCTATCATTAGTGGCATCCTTAATACATATCAAAAGCATGGTTATGATTTGTGCCTCACGTCAATTAAGAATTGCTGCACTTAATTTGGGACTCAAAAGAAGGCTGTATTAGATGTTTAAAAAGATAGTATCAGTTCAGTATGTGCAGGAGACTGTCATAATACCTTCCATAGCTTAGAAAGTCCAGTTAAAGGTAGGGGTAGTAAATACCACATCCGTCCAAAAGTCCCTTTCTAGAGCGTAGAATCACAGAATCATAGAATGGTTAGGGCTGAAAGGGACCTTAAAGATCATCAAGTTCCAACCCCATTGCCATGACTATGGCAGAATAATTTATCACTTAGTGACATTAACAGATCATTGCATTCTTATTTTAAACGTTTTATTCCCCAGAGTTCTTATTTTAAAATAAAATTTGCTGTTCCCTTTCTTACCCTCCCAAGATCCTCTCCTTCTACAACCATTTGAACTCAGCATTGGAATCACAGTATTCTTATTGTGTCCTGAAATACTCATAGAGCAAGAAGATAGCTGCGTGCAAGCAATCATAGCCCTACAAAAAGAAATGGTAAATAACTTAGCCTTGATGCTGAGCTAATGTAGCTGTGCAGTGCCTGGCTCAGCCAGGATATGTGCAGAGCTCACTCTCTTCTGCTTGAAGACTGCATAGAAACACCACCTGGCAGATACGCAATCAGTCCCTCCCTCAAAAAACTAAAATCATGTCCACAGTAGGAAAACAAAGGCTCTTCCTGCAAAGGTACAGACTATCAGGGAGTCTGTCTCTGATTTATAAACCCTGTGAGAATTAGAAAGTCTTTGTTTGGACTTTCTCCTATCCATCAAGTGTGTTTTGGATGCCTGGCTTTTACTACTTTGCTGAAAGCACGGTCTTCTCTGCTGCATCTTCCCACGCACCTCCTTATAAATTGTCTCCTAGTAGGGTCTTGGCTGAAATCCTGCACTATTTGAACATAATGGACCCAAACAACAAGCTACCTCCTTTGAAGTATTTTGCTGACAGGGAAGGTTGTCTTGATGACAAGGTCATCTTACAAGTGTCTCTTGTAACCAAACAAAAGGGATCACGAAGTCACTTCAGAGACTAGAAAAGTTAAAAGGTCCAGGCTCTTTCCCCTTGCTTTTGCCTTTTTTTCATTAGAATGGGAAATGAGAGAGAAATAATGAGCAGAGGAGTGCACTGGAACTCAGATGTTAGCAAGACATCTGTGGAGCTGAGACAGCCCCTTGTGTTTTTGCTCTTGGAAATGGATGCTACACCAGAGTGTGGGCCAAGTTCCCTAAAGACTGCCTGGTGGGATAAAAAAGGTCTATTTTGCAAAGGTCACCACTAAGCAGTGACCTCAGCTGCTTTACACATGTGGAGTAGACCTCCTAACTGGGATTCAGCTTACCTTTGAATGTCAGATCGCATCTCAGTTTAGGATGCACATTCCCATGCTGTCTATGCCTGAAGTTAGGCAGAGCACATCCTACCCAAAATGCCAAGCACTTCAGTATGCCTTTGTGAACATATCAAAAAACTTTGTTCCACATGAACACAGAGACTTTCTGTCCTTGGTATATCCTGGAAGAGTTCCATCAAAATCATTATAAAGGGATGCTTACATACAATTCTCACTCTACTCATTCTCTTTTTTTGTTTGTTTCTTTAGTCAAGGTCAGACACGCAGGATGGTTATTTTCCTATTTGATAGAGTGCCCTTGGAACATTCTGGGAGGAGAGCTAGATGTCATCCCCTTGTTCTGATGAAATCATGACTGCCTCCCCAGACCATAATGATGCACAGGCATCTTCAGCAATATAAATCTGATATACAATGGCTACACATTAGAAAATATGTATTTGTACACTAAATTCTGGTCTTTTTAGGAAAGAACAATGAATTGCAAAGGGCCCACAATTAGTTTTAGTGCTTGGGGCTTAGTTCCAGGATAAAAAATTACTAAAACACTGAGTTTTACCACCAACAAAATATAAGCTCTCAAACAGCAATAACTGCTAATACACATGGCTTTCTTGAGTTCATGATTAATGTTGAAGCAGAAGGGCTCCAGGCTGATTTAAATTGGCCCTCATCTTGAGAGACATTAACAAAGATGAGGGTTTGGGGTTTTTTTGGCTTTTTTTTTTTTTTTTTTTTTGGAGGGGGTGGCGGTATAGTTATATAAAGTTTTAATTCAATAATTAGAACTGCCAAACTCAGCAAGGGAAATAAGACATGACGTGTAGAAGTTACAGAAGAAAGATGCAAAAGCCATTAAGGCTCTAGCTGTATCATTTATAAGGACAACATATCCTGAAGGAAGACTACGTATGTTTTAGGAGGATAACTCCAGAAGCTAGACTTACACAGAATTAACAAACAAGCAAGTGTAATCTATTTTTTTGTGACAGGCAACAAACTGACAGCCTCGACAACAGAGTTATTTATCCCTGGACCATGGACAGCATGGGAAACACCACCAGCCATAAACCATTTCCCACTTCACATAGAGCTGCCCATAGTCCTGGTGAGACAGGATCACATCTGAAAACAGAGAAAAGGATCACATTTGAAAAAAGAGAATGTGACTCTGCCTCCCAAACATACCAAAACAAGATATGCCGGCCTCATTCTTCAAAGCTATCAAGATAGAACTCCTGGGCATCTGAGAGGACATTGTCACAGAGCAGGTACACAGAGAAACATCCAAATTTCTAACCAACTTAAACAAATGTGGGCAATTTCTCAGTTTCTCCTGTGTCTCCTTCCAAGTAGCTTGAGTTGCTACAGGAAACTTTTACCACATGAACCAATAAACAGCAAATGAAACTGATAGCCCACCACCTTTCACCCTTAACCTGTTACCATCATAACATCTTCCATCTGATAACCAGTCCTCACTTGTTAATAGCCTCTGGCTTTTGTTCATTTGGGGGTCATGCTTACAAGCATTCTCAAGATTTCTGAACAACTTCCAGTCCAAAGTTTTCTTTTCACTTCTGTTTTGGCTGTATAAGAGGACCTCATGTGTTTGGCTCATTAACTTTGTGCTGTCTGGGAAGTGAAGGCAAAAGCTCTGCTTCTAGATATAATTTGCATGTAGCTGACAGCAGCAATTCATCAGGTTCTTGGATCTTAATTTATAAGAATTTGAAATTTAGTTTAATTTCTAAATCAAGTAAATCTATAAAACGGCATTTTAGAAAAAAAAAGAAAAAAGTAGTATCTTTATACTAATATAAATATCATAATCACCATGGTGTCATTGCAATATGTAGACTTTAAGTGGGGCTCTATGTATCTAAAATCACACAAGAATCACTGCTGTAAGGTAACCCAAAACAGAGTAATATGTATGGTCACATACACATATATTCACCCTTTGATATCAGGCCTCAAAGACTACATGGAGGAAAGTCTGATATTTCTCATTTGGAAGACATTTTTAGGAAGACAATTAAAAATTATTTACATTATGAAGATTTAAAATTACATTTATTAAAATTACATATATAATCTCATACTACTACTTTTTATTTAAAATAAGCAATCCATCTCTAAAAACAAGTTTGAAAACATCTCAAAGAGAACTCAACCTTCCAGCCAGAACATTTAGTAAAAAAAAAAAAAAAGTAAGCTGGATTAATCTCTCAGGTGAAGGTAAGAGGGAGTTGGCTGATGATTTTGATTCTGGTACATTTTAACTGTGCAGATCAACTTCTGTAGTCCTTTCTCAGCTGAAAGTCTCCCTTGTCTTCTTTTTTTCTTAGGAAAAGTTGTATTTGCCATAACTATCATGTCTTTGATTGAATTTAATTTGCTTTTGGAGACTAAAATATTAACTAAGGCCTTAAACTCTGTCTCTGGTTCAGTCCTACATGATTTGTTCAGGCAGCTCAAAGCTAAATGTAGGCATGAGCTCTGGCTCTGAGCTATTGGAACAAGAGTAATTTGGTCACCAGCATCTAGAAATGCAATGCAGAAACCACTGCTTGTCAGCATTAGAAGCATTTGCTTGGCTGTGTGACTGTCACCACTACATAGACGCATTTGTTCTGTATCAAGGAAACCCTGATTTCCAATGTTCCAGAGAAGGTCAGGCTTAACTTCACTTTGGCAGACTGATTCAGACATCAGACCTAAGTCCTGCCAAGACCTAGATCTGAAGCATTCCCATGCCTTCCATCTGTCAGCCTCGCAGTTCAAAATGTGCCTTATGCACACTGACAGTTTCAGATTTTTCTGGACATCATTGGAGTTGAGGCCACTTCTTTTTGGGAATAGTCCTGGTTTCTCCAAAACCAGCTGCACGCCAATGACTGCATCAGGATTTCACTCATATAGCCATCTGCTAAAAAACATAATGTCTGGAGCAAGGCCTAGGCTCATGCTTTTCTTACCTGCCTGCAGTACATGTCTCCATACTACCAATTAATTTGGTCCTCCCAACTTCATTTGTGCCCTCGGATTATTACTGAAGTACAACAGATCCGTTTCCATAGATATTCCATTTTCACATCCCCACCCAGAATAAATTCCTAGCTGTGGCCACAGCACTCCTGGAAAGCAGTTTTTTCTTTCTATTAGGCCTAGCTGCGTTTGCAGGCAAGGGCTTTGGTCGTGGCCCACATCTTACAGCTGCAACATGTCCCAGAGTATTTCTGCTCTGTCACAATAAACCAGGGACTATCATGGCGAATGTTGGGATGGGGTTACCTGAGGTTCAGTGTTGTGGTTTGAGCTGCACAGTGTATGTCTGAATTGATTATACTGGGTTTTAAGAAATCTGAAATTATTTTCACATGTCACAGTTAATCACACTTTCCCTTTAAAAATATCAGAGCATGAAAACTTAACGCTGAAATCAATACTCATTGAGACTGACATGTTTTTATTCATTATTTGCTTCCTGACAAACGCAAAAAGAAAAATTAGGCTGTCTGTAAGTCCCTTCAATCCTTGACTAAGTCTTGGGTTGGTTTTTATTTTTTTCCCTCTATTTTCGTTTTTACTTCCCAAACATATGATTTGGAATGGCCAAGTACAAAGACCATTATTAAAATAATTAATCATTTCATGTTTTACCTGTTGCTTTATTTTATTTAAAGAAAAAATATTAGTAACAAATGTGTTACTAATACCTTCAAATTTTAAAGAAGTTTAATATATGTAGAGTGTTTACATGTTGTATGGCTTTTGTACTGAACAATTGAGAAATCTGATGCTGCTATTTAAAGATATTTTTTAATCAACAACATATTTAGAAAATATTTGCAGCAATTTCTTACACTGTTTATTTATTTTATAAACCATAGAATAGGATTTTATGTGATCACGCAATTTATTCTTTACTTCAGTCTATAATCTGGAATTACATTCACATATCTTCTTCAGAAGTTTACTTAAAAGGAAACAAAAAACTTTCAGGAAAAGGCATGACAGTTCTTTGTGAGGGCAAAAGTAAAAAGAAACAATTTTGGAGAGGCAGCTTAAGGCCCCTTAATTAGTTATTGGAATGGAATTAAAGGCTTGTCACTAAAAAGCCAATTCTCTAAGTGGAACATCTGGCTGGGATATGACAATTGGCTGCTAAAGACATTATGTTGGTGTCACATTATGTGATAAGCAATAGTAGAATGGGAAAACCTCGAAGAGAATTAAGTTCTAGTTTTCCGGTCCTATTCCTACTACCTAGAGATACATTAAGAAAACCCTACAATGTACCTGTTGTCCACTTTATAATTGTTTCTATCTTGGATGATATCTACATTTTCTTTTTACTGTTCTTGTAAGACAATATAAATTCTTAAAATGTATTCTGCAGCCATGTTTTTGTTTTCATTACATTTCCCTGGGCACTTTCAATAACATTAGTGCAATTCAAGTTTTACTTGCTACTCAATGGAGCAGTCATAGGATGTGTTTTCAGTTTTGAAGTCCATAGTCTTGATTTGAAATAAAGCTGTAAAAGCCAGTAATTATTTTGCTCTGGATATGCAGTTGCCTCATATTTCAGCCACTTTCCAAGAGAGTTTCCCAAATTAAAACCAAACGTAGCTGTATTTTATACTGCGCTAGTTACTAGAAATAAAGCTACTGTCACCACAGAAACTTCATGTTTTTAACAAATGAATGCCATTTTGTTTTCCACGTGTCATTCTTTTGTATTTTATTCATGCCTTATGTGTGGTAATCTTCTAAGTGAACTCTCCCTGTTAGTCAATACACTAACCTTCCTGAAAGCCAGGCTCAGCAATGAAAAGTGAAAGAAGGAAGAGAAAGCAATCCTCATGAAAGGAAGCTCTTCATCACAGAGGTACACATTATTCTTTTCTGTCTTACTGAGCCACATCAGTCCTTAAAGCTATCCAGGTGCTGTAGCTTCACAGAAGCACTAAAGTAGAAAACACAAAATTACCCTAATTGTCCCAGAGTGATTACGTTTAGAAGAGGTGGTGGTGGTGTGGTTTTTTAAACATAAGCAAGCCAAACTCCGCAGCTTACCAAGCTGTGTTTGTGTATTCTTGTTTGTAACTGCAGTACAGCTATAAATTTACTCTACTTAGACTTTCTGCTTGGTAGTATGCCAAAAGGTATCCTCTTCATCCACCCTGCAACGTTCCCCCCTCCCCTCCCCCATTTCCTTTTGTTCTGCTGCAGTAACTTCAGTACTTGCTGTCTAGGTACACGCACAGGAGCAGATGAGTACAGCTACACCTTTTACAGAAGAACTTCTGCCTCCCAGGTAAAAATAGAACAGATTGATGGGGTCAGTATTAAACCAGCTCCCTTTAATGAGTTAAAGGCTCCCATCTGCTCCATATACTAATGTGGCTGAAGCCTGAAAGGAGGGGAAAAAATGAAGATCAATACAAATTTATGGGCTCTTCATAAGAACTAAATTAACAGCAAGAGAAATGCAGGCTCCTGTGGAAGGGATGGTCATGATCCTCCGCTCAGGCTTATAAAGCTAACTGAGCACAAAATGATATAATTATGATGTTAAATAAGACTTCTAGGGTAAAGTTCCTAGAGAATAGAAAAAACTGTTTACTACAGCCTTGACAGTTCAAGAAGCCTTTCCAAAAGAAGTCTGTACCATCAGCCTATCTACTAGGGATCAGCTACCCCCTCTCTCTCTCCCTCTTTCTGTCTTTCCAGTTTCTCATATTAATGCTCAGCATTTATAACACCCCCATCAAATTTCACTCCCCTGTATATTTCCCCAGATTTTTAGCAAGATTCAGTTCTCCTGATGAAAGCTCTTCACTGGAGCTGGCCTTCATGTAGTTCTGCTGCTTCTCTGAATTCACTGTAGCTAAATTTTTCCTCTTGGGCACTCCTTCAGTATCAGCCATTTTCTCCCTCATGACTTCCCATCAACTGGCAGAGCAATCTCCCTTTTTTCTTCTGCCCTTTTTCCCCCTCTTTAAAACACTACCATAATGGATGCTCTTCATGTTTTGTCAGCCTCCGCTCTCAAAATTTTGACCCATTCCTTCCTTGTTAGGCCTTAACCATCAAACCCAATAAACATGTCTTACACCTTCATATAGAAATCCCAGTCCTCTGTTGCAAACTTCTGCCAAGCTGTGAAGTTCTGCCATCTTCAGAGTTAAATGACGATATGCCACAAGTTTCATTCACGATGGACACTTTCAGTGGTACAGATGTCTACCTTTGGACTGATCCTCAGGCCCTTTCATCCCAAATTTCTGCCACCTGACCTCCCTCAAACTCAACCCTGTCTCACCCCTTACTAGTCTCTCTGATTTCTCAATCATCTCTCTTGTCTTCTACTTACGGAGTAAACACATACCAGTCCCACACTTCCATTAAGCTATCAGCTTGTTCTTTTCTCATTCTCTTCCTCTTTTCCCTTCGGTCCTAAACTCAGTGGGGGCACAGTCTATAATAATCATCTTGGTTCTCCTCTCTCTAGCCTGACTTCCCACAGTGGCTTTGCACCAAGCTATGTCGAGTGCCTCTGGCAGTTCCGTGCCTGGATCCATCTCTCTCATGCCTTCAGATGCCTGCAGAATGGTCTGTCAAGTGCTCTGATCTCTCTCTTCCCTCCCTTCCATGGCAATCATCTTTCAGGGTTTCGTTTAGAGGATGTTCCTCTTCCCTCTTCATCTTTTTATGAAGATCTCATAACTTTTGGCCTTGCAGTTTTTCTTGCTCTCCAATATTTTGCTCAATAACTTCATCCTCAGACACAAACTGAACTACAGATGACCATTTAGGCACAATAGTTTCTTCTGTTTACTCTCACTGCTAAAATTTCTATGCAGACCGGAACATAACTGGAACAACTTTTTCTTCTGATCCTGACTGTCATCCAGTTCAGCATGTGTACAATCCTCTGCTGACTTCCCTTTTTTCTATCACATGAGATAATAATGACAGCAGTCTTTTACAAGTCTTGATATTTCACAAGATTGATATTGTCAAACCTTCACGTTGCTTTAGAGAATGAGAGAACTTAAAGGGTAATTCAAGTATTGCTTTGCCAGTTGGCCTCAGTGCAGAGAACTGCATCAGGCACATCCCATTTATTACTACAGAGACAGCTAAGTACCTTGAAGTTGGAGGAATGAACTCTTCCCTACGTAGCTCAAATTGTTAGTTGACCAAATATGTATGCTTTTTCATAATTACTTTTCTCAGCAACAGTGAAAAGGAGAACCTGTGTGAACTCCTATGCCTTTGCACAGCTGTTGGCTGCAGTGATTGCTGGTATCCATACTCAACAACTTGCTGTTTTCTCCCTTGGGCCCTTTGTCCTCTTTTGCAATGATACTTGTATAGTCCTAAGGATTTACTCTCTCCCTCAGCTATTGAGACAGTTCCTTCTGTACTGCGAAGTAAAAAGGTTATGCATTGACTACACTGACATGTAAAAAATTGCCAAGCAAATGGGCTTGGTTTCTGATGAATCAAACCAAAATATAGGCTGGTCCAGATCCCCCAAATTCAAGTGACACCCTTTGCTATTTTGTCGAAGCCTAGTAACTAAGTATCTATCCTGTCTGGTGGTTGTCCTAGATGCTAGCCAAAGATCCTCTTCCTGTTCACCCAGTGGATCTTGCAAAGGGTTTTCAGCAAAGTGGCCTGTTTTCAACGGGGGAAGAATTGATGATGCCATGACCTAGATTAATCTTATAACTATTGCTTCCTCCAGGAGACAGAACACACAAGTATGAACCTTCTCAGGCTTGAAGGGGAACTTCTCCAAAGGCAGAAATCTTCCCATTTCTTGGCAAACGGTCCAATCACTGAAAAATTAATTAAAAATTAATACCATACATACGTCTTATATATTTAAAAAAACCCCGAAAATGTAGTCATGACTGCATTTTACAAAAAGTCTGTGGGAACACACTATGAGTTTAATAAAAAAAGCTTACCAGATCAAGCCCTTTGGAGGAATACTGGCAGAATTATTCTTTTCCACCTTCCAGCTGGTCTCCTGTGAAGTCTCTGTCCTGCTAAGTCCAGGCAGTCATACAGAACTGCAGAAGGAAAATAGCCAGGCCCACAGCAGCCATGGCATCTCACAACAGCCACATGCAAGGTAGTGAGCAGGATTTTCAGGATCTAAATGCCTTCTCAGTCTCAATCTACTCAGAAAACAAGTATGCTGCACTTGGCAATGAGTCAGGAGTGCTTTCATGGATATAGTGCCAAGCGTTGCTCCTAGCTGTCAGTAGCATAAATAAAGTTTTAAATGCTAATACATGTAATTAGAATGTTTTCAGGAGTCAATATTTTCCTTGTTTTTACAGAACTCTACCTACATAAATCTCAACAGGGGACTACATTCCACATGGAGTCACAGCAACAAAATCCTGGAAAACACTATTGCTTTTTTGGAGATTATGTAAATTTAGAGATGGATTCCATTTTCTGTTTCTTAGTAGGTTGCTGATAAAGAGTTATCAACCTTTACTGTAGTCTAATTAGGTTTCATGCTGAAACATAATTAAAACCAGATGTCTGAAAGTGAGCATGTTCTGTTTTCAGAAAGTGAGAACAATGAAATACAGAACTAGTGTAAATTATTATAATTCAGTAATGGGAACTTACAATACTGAAATTACATGGATTTATATTTTTAACATAGATAACTGGGCTCAACTTTGCTGTGAAGTCTGTCAGTAAAAAGCAAAGGAAAACACTCTTTTAACTGTGCTTCTGCCAACTCGGAAGTGAAGGAAGGCAGGTTCTCTAAATTTGGAACAAAGCAGTGCTTAGTTGATGTAAGAGGCAGTTTCATCCATTTTTGAGTTGGTGCTGCCTACAGAAGTAGTAGGATGTCTTTGGCTTAATTTGTAACAGGACCTTTGTTAAAGTCAGTCCTTGGGCTTTTCAGTGGAATCCATTTTTTTCCCTCTCGTCTATTTTACAAGAAAGAACTAAGAAAAGTTATCCATTCTTCCAGGTTTTCAGACTGCAGAGGAAAAAAAGTATATATAGTTCTAATGAGAGCCCTAGAGTCATCTCCAGAACCAGTCTGCATTAAATGCATAAAAGTCAGAGAGGGAATTCACAAAAAGGGAGGAATAAGTTACACAAAACCTCTAAGGACGTCAGAAAAACACCCCTGGTAAGCCTTAGTGTTCAAAAGTCTTTCATCCTGTCAGCTGATCCCCATGTATGAGGTTCATCCTGGCTAAAAATCACCGTCATTTATATGAGAAGAAGCTTTTAAAACATTTCCCAGGTGCACACAAATATGCTATGGTTATAGGCAGCCTAATGTATTTCTGCTGCTAAAAGACAATGAATGAGTGAGTCCTGGTGACCAGAGGCAGAAGGAGGAGTGGAAAGTTTTGTACTGTTTTCCATATGCTGTTATGAGCCATTACATGTGTCAGTATTTCTACTACAAATGATGAATCAGAGCCAAAGGAGATAGCTGCAAAACATAACATAAAAATCAAATTACAAGGTGAACATAATTTGTTTCTGGATATGGACATAATTGCTATGTTCTGCTTTACTGGCAAGCTCTTTGAATCAAGGCATCCAGGCTCTATTACAAAGATATACTTACAACCCTGAGCAAGCTTTTATGTTTACAGATCTTTGGCTAAGTTCAGAAAAGCTCATCCATGTGTTTACCGAAACTCAGGAAAGAGACCTTGCAAGGTAACTGCACGGTGTGGAGGCAACCCTCCCCACTCGATGACAACAGACACTGGCTCTGGCACGGAGATTAAACCCAGTGCCAGGTAGGATCGAGCAGTTCTTGTAACTCTGCTAGTAAACACAGTCGGGAGACTGTCTTCTGAGCACACATAAGCTTGTGACTACCGTCAGTCTCCTTGCAATCCTTCCACATTAGCTCTGGTAAAGCTATCCCCATAGCTGTGATCTTAGGTCTCTGGCCCCGTTCACATCTTCTCAACTGGGCCAAACTCAGAGCTAAAGCCTTGACTTGGCTTAGCAGGCTACTCACTGACCCAACAGAGAAGATTTCAGTGCTGAATCCAAGAAGGCTCTTCCAGATAGCACCACAACTCCTTTAAACCTAAATTGTCTTCCTTCTTCCAGGAAGATTGTTCTATATGCAAGCATCTACCTCCAAGTATTGTTAAGTTTTAGGAATGCCCCAATTTTTTTTATTTGGTCTTGTCACAGCACCACTATTAATAGCTAATAACAAAGTTATGAGGTGCTGAACAAGCTGGTTTACACACTAGCTTGAGGAGTGCTGCACAGACTATCTGCACTAGGGGGCTGCCTGGTCCCCTTGTGCCCCCACTGTGTCTCCTCCTTATTTCCTCTCACCAGACCTGAACTCTCTTCACAGTTTTTTCACCATGGTTTGATCCTTTAGTACTTCCTGGCCTCTCATGACAGCAATCTTCCTTCTCCACAGCAAGCCACCAGAGCAGAGCTGGTGAACAAGCAGGGTTATATGGGGAGTGTGTGGGTGGGTAAGGGGGACAGCTGTGCTGTTGCAGTAAGTCCCATGCTTTAGGCCTCTGACGAGTATGTGTCATCCTGTTCCAGTGTGAGTTGCAGATCCCATCAGAAAGTTCTTATGGTGGCTCTTACCATCAGATGGGGCTGGCTGGGAGAAGTTCCTGTCCACATCATGCATCTGAAACTGCACTCCTTGGCTAAAAGGTATAGTATCAAAATACTAACCATCATTGTGATAATACCACTTTCAGCACAGTCAGTGATGCTGACAGAATCCCTCTTTACTAACACAGCACTTTCTTAAAGGCTCATCAATCTTTGAGCCAGAAGAAACCATTAATCTTTTAGTCTAATCCTGGGAACTAGAACTTCACTTAGTATTTTCCATATTAGCTCTAAACTTTGGCTGAATCTGGAGCAAGTATTTCACAAACACATCCAGCCAGCTTTCTTAGGCTTCCAGCAGTGGGAATACACCACATCTACTTTGCATTACTCCAGGAGATAAGCCATATTCACCATTTAAAATACCTGCATCTTGTTTAAAATCTTTATTTGCATAGCAAAGAACCTAGTTTTGAGTTCTCATATTTTCTGTTGTTGCATTAAAGAGCCATTGATTTTCTGAAGCTTTTTCCTACATGTAGGTATCCATAGGCAATGAGGAAATCACACCTGCAACTTGAATCATTTAAGGTAATTGTGTTCAGGTTTCTACCTGTTTTCCAGACTACACCTTAGACTCATTAGAAATTTTCCAGTTTTTCATCATAATTTTCAAAATGAGGGTCCCTGAGCTGAGGTGTTCCAGAGCTGGCCTTGTTAGTGGTTACACAGACAGCCCTGCCTCCCCTTAATTTCAAAACTGATTGTTCAGACAGGACAATTTTAGTGTCTCTGGTCCCAGACAGAGGTCCTGATGAGGTTTTTACAATTCTAAAGCAGAAAATGTACACAGGCAAATTCAAAGTCAGGTCATCTCTTTGTCATTTTTATTGTTCCTTTCAGGTAGTACACTGGGATCCTGAAAACTAGTTGAGCAGATCGAATAGGTCAGCTCTAGAGGTGACAAGTGAGTGCCACCTTTCAGTCCAGTCCCAGACTCACACAGCTGCCCATCAAAGACACCCCAAAAATAATCAGCTCTTGAAAAACTGCTCTTTCGCTCTACCACCCCACATATTTGTCCATTGGGCAAGCCAGCCTCTGTTGGGTTATCCTGCAAATAAAACAGGAGCATCAACGACAAACATGGCAATGACTCGGGCATGCTGATGCAGAAACACATGGTTCTTTCCTGGGGGGAGAAGACAGACTCCAAACTTGTAAAGCAATCAAGTTGCTTCTCTCATGGGCTTGCAAAAGTGAAAGAGAGGGAGCCAAAGATGTTCAGTGCTAGTACGAGATAAACTATGAGAGCCTTTTTTTTTCTACTAGAAGAATATACTCTGTACTTTACAGCAGAATCACAGGACACTATTCTTAACCACAGAATTAAATCAGACAGTGCATCAAAAATCAGCATGAATCTGTATTTTATTCCCCTTCCCTGAGATGAAAGTATTCAAAACATTCCCCCCACACACAGGCACACACACAAGTTTTATATAAATAATCACAAATGGCCAGAGGAAAAATATGAAAAGTCATAGAAATGTTTTATGTAAACAAATTAGTGAAAAGAATCCTTGCAGTGAGTGGCAGGAAGGTAAGAATGAAGATGAGGCACAGAAATCTTTAGAATACTGGCAAATAGAAGGAAACAACAAATAGTTAAAGGAGTCCCAGTAGCACACATAGTAATAAAACTATTTATAGACTG
The DNA here is from genome assembly GCA_027925045.1 of Hypotaenidia okinawae. Taxonomy (NCBI): domain Eukaryota; kingdom Metazoa; phylum Chordata; class Aves; order Gruiformes; family Rallidae; genus Hypotaenidia; species Hypotaenidia okinawae. The sequence goes on from BSDF01000001.1 coordinate 149,253,442, forward strand.
CTAAGAAAACACCCTCTGACCTTAATTTTAGGTAACTATCATTTTGTGGGTGCATAATTTGGAATCTCTGCAGCAAAACCTTAAGGGGTCAGGCTTCAATCTCTTTCTAATTGAATGAGGTGTCAAACTACAATGTGCCCTTGTAATAAGCTGCTGGGAAAGTGAAAACACATTGCAGGCTTTCTCTTTTCCAAAAGAATTCCAAGAATGGCTCATTCATGGTTGCTAACTCTCTATTTTGAAATGCTATATTTAAAATAAATTATTAATATAAACTTTCTTTGTCTTTCTGCCCTCCTGGCTTTAATTACAGATTTATATTTGGAGTGAAAAGGCAGCTTACATATTTTTATGGTTATTCTGTAGTTTTGCACAGCTTTTTCTCTCCAATACACAATGGCTCTGGTCTTCAGTAGTCTTACACTGATTGTTATCATGCCTCCATCAAGGCAGTGCTAGAAAATTTCCATGTTGTGTGTGAGAAAGAGGGTTAAATCTACACATCACCCAACAGAGGAGGAGATAAAATTTACCATCTGGAGTACAGTCCAGTTCCTTAGCTGTTCTGGAGTTAAAGCCCACAGCTTCACCCACCCTTGGCACACATCCCTCCTTTTCTTCTAGAGGATATATTTTTTACAAATCAGAGTGGGAACTCTGGGAAACACTTTTGGACATAAAGCGTAGGAGTCAGCCAGCCAACCTTATCTTCCTTGCTTAACTTTGAGGAAATACTACTGGTTAAGAGTAGACTGCATCATTTTTGCACAGAGATACGGGAGTAGTTGTTTAAGATCTCCCTCCCAAATGAATCAGGTTCCACCATGAGTTTCTTTTTCAAAGGTGCTGTAGTAATTGCAAGTGTCAAAAGTTTGAGCTGACACATAAAAAAACCCAAAACATTAATTATTTTTTTCCACTCACTACTCTGCAATAGATGAGAAACCCCTTCACTGCATACGGTAAAGCTGAGACATTCGTCTCTCAACTGCCTTACTAGAACCAGGCTGAAAGCAAGGTAAAGAAAGTAATGCATACTAACAGGGAATTGTTTTGATCAGAGATTGTAAAACAAAACAAAATGCCAGATAAACCAGGTCTTGTTCATCTATAAGGGCCGTAGCTATGCCATTAGCTTCTCCTCAGTACAATTTGTTCAGGGCAGTGGGGGAGTTCCATGCAAAAAAAAATCAATGGTTCGATCTGGCACGATGAACACCAGGTAGCGCGGCCGTCTGCAGCGTTCTGGCAGATTCAGGGTAAGATGGATGAGTTTCTCTCCTTGAAATTTGTTCTCTGAAAGAAGAAAAATAACTGAGGGGTGGCTTACTAAAAAGAGGAGAGTCTTCAAAAGAATAATAATAATAATTCTCTGGGATGATTAGAAAAGTCAAGTAAATCTTTTACCTTTATCGACTGCATTTGTTTCCTGTGAGCACCAGTGATACAGCCAGGAGCAGCTTGAGGAGTATCAAGAGGATTACAGAGCCTTGGGAGCAGCAGTAAAGGACCCTGGAGCACAGGTAGTTTTCTCATTAATCCTCTAGGGAAGGAGGCCAGTGGAATCTGGAGAATCCACCAACAGTTTGGCTACTTAGATCATGGGACTCCTGGGGGCTGATGAGAAGCTGGTAAAGAGGGCTTTAAACTAAGGATGCCAGGGGAGAGGAACCTAATTCCATCCTGCTCCTACCAGTTTGAAGCCAGGGCCAGTAATAGATGCCCAGAGCCTGAAGAAGTATCACAGGTCAGCAGAAGAGCACCTGAAATGCAGCACATCGAAGGAATTCCAACCACTCCAGCCAGTTAATCCACGTCAGGGAAGCCCAACTGAAATGTCTCTATGCAAATACATGTAGTATGGGGAACGAACAGGAAGAGTTAGAGACATGGGCACACCTGCAGGTCTTGGCATCATGGAGATGTGGTGGGATGGCTCCTGTGACTGGAGTGTTGGGATGGAAGGATACAGGAAGGCCAGGCAGGGGATACAAGGCGGGGGGTTCACCCTCTATGTCAATGCCCAGCTGGAGTGCATGGAACTCTGTCTGAGGATGGATAAGGAGCCCACTAAGAGTTTGTGAGTCAGGATTAAAGGGAGGGCAGGGATGGGGGACACTATACTGGGAATCTGCCACGGGCCACCTAACCAGGAAGACCAAATGGATGAGGCCTTCTACAGACAGATAGGAGCAGCCTCGTCTTCACAAGCCCCCTCATGGAGGACCTTGATATCTATTGGAGGGACAATCCATCAGCAAATACGCAATCCAGGAGGTTCCTGGAATGGGTTGATGATAACTTCCTTCTCCAAGTGAGAGGAGCCAACAAGAAGAGGTGCCATGCTGGACTTTGTTCTCAGCAACAAGGAAGGTCTGGTAGGGAATGTAAAGCTCAAGGCAGCTTTGGTAGCAGTACTGCAGTGACCATGAAATGGTGGAGTTCAAGATCCTGAGAGCAGCAAGGACAGCACACAGCAAGGTCAATACCTTAGACTTCAGGAGAGCAGAATTTGGCCTCTTCAGGGATATGCTTGGTAGAATAGCATGGAACAGAGCCAGGGAGGGAAGAGGGACCCAAGACAGCTGGCTAGTATTCAAGGATCACCTCCTCCAAGCTCAGGAGCAATGCATCCCAACAAGGAGTAAAGAAAGTCACACAAAACCACCAGGAGTCCTGCAGGGATGAATAAGGAGCTCTGGGACGAACTCAAACACAAAAAGGAAACCTACAGGGGGTGGAAGCAAGGACAGCTAGCCTCGGAACTTGCCATCCAGAGGGACCTTAACAGGCTTGAGAGATGGGACTGTGCAAACTTCATGAAGCCTAATAAGGCCAAGTGCTAGGTACCACACATGTCTCAGCACAATCCCAAGCACATCTACAGGCTGGGTAGAGACTGGATTGAGAGCAGCCCTGAGGAGAAGGACTTGGCAGTGTTGCTTGATGACAAGCTCAAAATGAGCTGACTATGTGCACCTTCAGCCCAGAAAAACAACCATATCTTGGGCTGCATCAAAAGACGTGTGGCCAACAGATTAAGGGAGGTGATTCTCCTCGCCTCTACTGTTCTCTCATGAGACACCACCTGCCTCTATGTCCAGCTCTGGAGGAAGGATATGGAGTTCTTGGAGCCAGTCCAGAGGAGGGACAAAAAGACAATCAGAAGGCTGGAGAACCTCTCTTGTGAGGACAAACTGAGAGAATTGGGGCTGTTCAGCCTGGAGAAGAGAAGGCTTCAGGGAGACTATTGTAACCTGCCAGTATATAAAGAGGCCCTATAAGAAATCTGCAGAAGATATGTTTACAAGGGCATGTAGTGACAGGACAAAGGGTAATGGCTTTAAACTGAAGGAGGGGAGATTTAGATTAGATATTAGGAAAAAATTGTTCCCTGTGAGGGTGGTTTAAACACAGACCATCACTCCACACTTACTGAAAGGTGGAAAACACTGACTGCTCTGGGGACTCTGTGAGAGCTCTGGACCTTACATTGTTTCATGAGTTCCCTGTGTGTCATGCTTTGATGCAGTAAATATCATTATACTAATAATGAGGTGCAGGAAGTCTCCAACACATTTAGTCAGGAAAGAGGGTGATGACCCCAGCTCTTGCCTTAGTCAAGCAGATAATAAAGTGGTCACTACAGTGACTGACTTATCAAACCTTCCCAGAGGAAGTGCTTATTAAATGGTGGTACTTCTCTTGTAGCATATAGATAATAGATGGTCTTCTGCCTATTACATCGTCATTGTGTGAAATGGTTTATATAATTGCTCCAGAGTTACTTATATACGGGTGATGGATTACAACTCTGTAGCCACTCTCCCCCTTCTCTTTCTATTTAATGGTTAAGCATTTAATAAAGTGTTTTTCCAATTTGATTTAAAACAAAAAGAGAAGGAAAAAAGTTACTGCTGCTCAAACTCTATAGTATATTACTGCATAATTTATGTGCTCACAGCAAACTGCAGATTCATCTATAAATGGCATGCACAATGGCATCTTTCCGGTAACATAAAACTTCAAGGTATGACTCATAATAGAGTCATGGCTGGTAGACATAAGAGAAATGCTTAGGTGCCTTCACTCTTGCTCAGAAACCTGCTACAGTGATGGTGTACAATGCACCAGCAATGTCGTATATGTTGCAACTGAGCAGGAGTGCTGTAGAGCACCTGTAACAGCAGTTGTACTCTCTGCTTACTCTGGGTAACAGAAAGGGAGTCTTCCAAAACAGCGTTGTGTTGCCTTGCATGTTGTTCTATGCAGAGGTCAATCCAAAACATGCAAACTTTGGGCCTCTGCATCCTTTCATTTGGCAAAGTCGATCACCCACTTGAATACTCCATGAACATAGTGCCCAAAATCTGTTGTGAATCAAAACAGTATCTGGTTTGAATGTCCATGGGAATAGGGGAGAAATAAGTAAGCAGTGCAAGATTTGACCATTTATGGAATAATGGAGAGTAGCAGAGATGAGTCAGCATGTAAGGGAGTGATGCAACTCCGCATTCAAGGTCAACATAATGAAATTATGGTGTATAGTTGAAAAGTAATCAGGTCACTCCAATGTTCATTTGGCACAAGACACCCTCTTATCAAAAAAAATCAAAATTTGAGAGTTCTAAATGGACTTGTCACTTTTCTGGGCAGCTCCCATTTAATCCTCTAAATTGGTTATACTTGCCCCACAATAGCAAATGTAATCAAATAAATTAAGCTTATTCTCTAATGCCATTTACCACAACCCAAGTTCCATAACAACTCCTGTGCTACAAGAGTATCCAAGTACACAGAGTATCTTCTGAACCTGCATGTGTCTTGATGTTAAAAGAGAGAAGGGAAAATACTGACTTGTAAATTAAATAAGAAACAGCACAAAATGCCTAATGCCCATCTATCTGTGAAAGCCTTTTAATAGACAATATAAATGTATACACTGGTATATAGATGCAAAACAATATACAGATGGCTGGGACGCTTTTTACAAGAAGGTAACTTGGTACTAAACCACTTTCAGTTCCTAAAATTCCTTATTTCTCATGGTGCAAAGGTAGGAATTGCCATACCACAGGTAACTATTGACCCACTTAGCATGCAGTTTTTAGATTCAGGCTAAGTTATGTACTTTCCCCTTGCCTGCTGATGTGCTGTATGCCGTTCAAGGCACTGCTTACAGCGGAAGACTACACACAGAGCAGCTGAAGGCCTTGCTTACGCTTCACATCCCGTCTAAGCAAGTTGCTGTGGATTTTCAAGGACCTCAGCGTCAGAGTAAATCCAGAGGAGGGCCACAGAGGTGATCAGAGGGCTGGAGCACCTCTCTTATGAAGAGAGGTTGGGTTTGTTCAGCCTGGAGAAGGGAAAGCTCCAGGGAGACCTTATTGCAGCCTGCCAGTACCTAAAGAGGCCTACAGGAAAGCTGGGGAGGGACTGTTTAAAAGGACATGGAGTGTCAGAACAAAGGGTAATGGATTTAGATTTTTTAAAAGATAGATTTAGAGCAGATACAGATACTAGGAAGAAATGCTTCCCTCTGAGAGTGGTGAGGCTCTGGCACAGCTTGCCTAGAGAAGCTGTGGTTTACCCCTCCCTGGCAGTGTTCAAGGCCAGGTTGGATGGGGCTTTGGGCAACTTGGGCTAGTGGAGGGTGTCCCTGTCTATGGCAGGGGGTTGGAACTAGGTGATCTTTGAGGTCACTTCCAACCCAACCCATTACGTGATTCTGTGCTTCAAGTTGTCTGAAGACAGCAATATGTACCATGTGATCCACTTGCACAAGACCCTGACATGGTACAATCTAAATGCTCTCTATACCAGGGATCTAAGAAACTGCTCTAGCTTTCTACCCTGCTCCTCAGTACTAGCAATATATCTACAGAGCATCAATAAGTTTCGGGGACTCCAGAAGTGGACACAGTACTCCAGGTGGGGTCTCACGAGAGCGAAGTAGAGGGGCAGAATCACCTCCCTCGACCTACTGGCCAGGCTCCTCTTGATGTAGCCCAGGATGTGATTGGCCTACTGGGTTGCAAGTGTGCATTGTTGGCTCATGTCAAGCTTCTCATCCATCATCACCCCCAAGTCTTTCTCTGCAGGGCTGCTCTCTATCACTTCATCTCCCAGCTTGTATTGATGATGAGGATTTCCCCCACTCAGGTGCAGGACCTTGCACTCATCCTTGCTGAACCTCATGAGGTTCACATGGACCCACTTCTCCAACTTGTCCAAGTCCCTATGGATGACATCCTATCCCTCTGGTGTGTCAACTGCACCACTCAGCTTGATGTCATCCACAAACTTGCTGAGGGTGCACTCAACCTCATCTTCGATGTCATTGATGAAGATATTAAATACCGGTCCCAGTACAGATGCCTGAGGGTCACTGCTTGTCACATCAAAAAAGCAAACAAAGAAACAAACTAACAATTTTATTTTGGACTTGAGTCACAAATATGAATTATGTCCCAAATGCAAATACATTTTACTCCTGCGATTTTCTTGTCTGGAAAACAGAAATCTTGGGGAAACCTAATAGCAGCCAAGTTAAGAGAAGTTAACAGAGAAGACAGAACCAAGCTTTTTAATGAGATGCACAGTGGGAGAACAATAGACAATAAACACAAATAGAAACAACAGAGGTTCCATTTAGATCTAAGGGGAAAATTGTTCATTATGAGGAAAATTAGTATTGCTACAGGCTACCCAAGACTGTAGGGCTTCCAGCTTTGGCAGCTTCTGTGGTCCAATGCTAGACAAAATTCTGCACAATTCCATCTGAACTGTTGTTTTGAGCAGAAGGTAGACCTGTAGACTTTCAAAGGTCTCCTCCAACCAGAAGGACTCAATGACTCTACAGTGACATACCTTACATCACATTTCAAAAATATACTCATTTGTATGAGACCCCAACCAGCTAAAATGACATTTCTAGCTTTTGGTCTCCACAGACTGCAATATGTGAATGCTCTGATGAAAAATATATCTTGAAATTCCCACACAGGTAGAAGTGTTTTCTGCTGACCAGTAGCTGAAAACCACGTATTCCCTTTCTCTGTTAGTAGAACTGCTTTTATGAAAGAAAAAAATTAGTCACAATAATTTATTATTATAATTTTAAATGTGTTACAGCTTTTTTCTCCTAAGAGGAAAAACTATTGCCTAGAAAATGAAATTGCTCTTCCTTGAAAAGGAAAATACAGTATAAAATAAAGCCTGCTCTGGAACCCAGTTAACTTGATGATAAAAATGCCTTCTCTCCCTGAGTAAATGCCTAAAGGACAACAGCCTTTCTTCTGCTTTTATTGATTTTGGGCTTTGCTGTGCACTGTCTAGCTAGCTCAGAGAGGAAGCTTTTCACTTTATCTTTTCTCTGTGCTAATCTAGTGGAATCCATTGTACAAATTAGAAATGAGCTTTTTAAGATTAAGATACGTAGTTATGGGCTGTGTCAGTATCTTTAAGTAATTTAATAAACCAGTGTATCTGTCAGATCGAATGGACATTGTTCAGATAAGAAAAGTTCAGCTTTTGAAGAGGCACCAGACTAATTCCTCCAGCAAAGACAGTGAGCTGCACAGAAAAAAAAGAAAAGGAAAAAAAAAAAAAAAAAATCATAAATATTTCAGGAAGTCAAAATTAGAGAAGAGATTTGAAAGAGCATTACTGTGAGGGAGGTTGGTTTTGTTTTCCATCTCTTTAAAAAGGAATCAGTCCTGGTAATTGAAAGAAGTATTTCCTTTTCCTTGTCCTTCTTTCTATTTTTGGTTGGTTGGGTTTTGTTTGTTTCAGGGTTTTTTTGATCTCTCTCTTCCACTTACCTGAAAGCACATAATATTTTCTTCATATCCCTTTATTAGCAGCACAGCAGAAAGGAGGATAGATGGAGCAGCTGCCCTAGGACTTGGTGTAACTCATGGGAAGCTTTGCTACATCAAGACTGGCTCAAGGACAGCATCATACCTTGGAGGCCCAGCATTCTGATAGAAGGATTTTGACCTTTCTCATCTTCCACCCCTTTGATAAGGAATAATACAGAAAATTTTATCAAAGGTTTATGGCAAGGTGCGTGCTGACATGCACAACTGCCTCTTCATAAGTCAAGATCCTGGTTTCATTATGTTAATGCCATTGGTTCAGAAAACTAAACACTAAAAAGATGTCCATATTAACACCACGGGCCCTGCAAAGAGAAGGCATTTAGGTCAAAATAGGGGCTGAAAACAAAACTAACCACAGCTTGTGGGCAAAGACATTGTTAATGCAGATGTAATCATTTAAACTACTCAGTGCAATCTTTTCAGTGTGTTCAGATGACTGTTGCATTTAAAGCAATCAAAAGTTTCAAATGATTAGGCTGTTTATCCACAGTTATCTAAAGTATTTTGTAGAATCATGAAGGTGAAAAACAAATTATGCTCTAATAGACAACTGACTCCTCGCATTTTCAGTGGCAGGTGGTGAAGTTTCCAAATACTTTACTTGGATTTTGTTTTACACGCTTTTCTGAACGACCACCTCTCCAACCAGGAAGCCAGGAAAGCTCATGGCTCGGAGACTGGGAATAATTGGTATTATTATATTCTTTTATATCCACTGATGTTCCATAAATTTCTGTGTGGTGTCACACAACTTTTTTTTAGACAAATGAATGTTAGCTGTGGTGCTTTTAACAACATATGGCATTCAGTGATTTACTGTAAATTAAGCTGAGTTTGCCTCAGTCAGGTTAAAATAAGTATAAAGTAGGACATTGCTCAGAATTTTCACCATAAAGAAATTTTATACTTGATAGACACTATTTTCATCATAATTTGTTGTACTAATTTAATGATTAATTATTCCCTCTTCCTGTTACTGGGAGGAAACATCAGCTTCTGGCAATGAGCAGAGAAAGCATAAATTGTGTCAATAATTCTATCAGGAATAACACACTTAGAATCTTAGCCAGTATTTCTAAGCCCAGATATATACAACTGGACAGACAAAGTCATAATAGACACCTCTACAGAGGTACAAGAAGAACTTGCACTTCCTCTTTAATGCACAGGCTGTTGGTAACAAAACAACATCCTTGAAAATTGTGTCTTCTGTATGCAAGCATCATCTCAGAACAGACTAAAATAACCAATTTTAGAAATATAGTCATAGTGAGCATTATAAGGTTTCTCTTCTCCACTTACAGTACAACAAGCTCCAGTCTGGACAATCCCAAGGTTGCTACACCTGTTAACAGGCTGCAGTTCTTTGGAGTCTTAGATGTTGTGTTGTTTGTTCACCCTTGGGAGGTGGGCTGGTTATGCTAAGATTGGAAGCTGGATCTCAATGAAGAGGGGTCAGGCAAAAAAACCATGAAAAATATAGAAAAAATAATAGAAAACATGTAATTCCTAATTCTTGCAACAAAAGATCTATTAAATATTCAGAAATGAGATTTTCAAACAAGAGATTGATTACCATTTGACACAGTACATATTTTTGGTATTTTGAATGCCAAGGGATCAAAACCAGTTGAAGCAGTTCAGGGAAGATTAATCCACTGGGAGATTTTAAATATAAACAACCTTCAAGATAAGAAGCCCCACTACAACCTATGCTCAGAATCTCAAAGAGCATGCTACAAAAAATCTTGCTGTTTCCCCATCACATTTTCCTAAGCATTAGCAACCGAATATGATGGTGGAGATTGAAGAATAGATATTAGGCCTGACCCGACTCTTGTACTCAATCTTGAGATCAAGAGAGGAAAAAAAGGAAAAATTACTAAATCAATGAAACTGCCAGTAGTCTCCTCCTCCAGTGCTCAGTGATCTCCTCACGGCCCTGAACTTTGTCCTCATTTGTATGCACTATTTTTTCAGCTGAAATTTCACAAAAAAAGTTTCAGAATTAAATGCAATTACTTTAAAAGGATCAATAACTTTGTAAGACATCTCAGAGTGCAGAGTGTGCCTAAAATAAATTCTTAACTTCTTTTTTTGGAGCAAAAGAGGTTTGGAATAGGCTTGTGTGCATGTTCAGAAATTATTAAAGATGCCCCTGAATCAGATTAAGTGCTAGCTCTTTGGGTCCTAATATCTTGGCATGCAGCCAGATAACAATCTTAGTGATTGAGTCATTTTGTATAGGGAGACTTTCTTCAGATAATGCCCAAGTGAGTCATGAGATCTAATTCTGTTAAAAAGAGTCATGAGGCCCACAATCTTAATTACATTTATGCTACTAAGCAGCGGAATGCTTAATGGAAGAGGACAAGAATAACTCATTTTGAGCCCCTTCCAGTGGAACCAGAATAGAAGTAGCATTGCCTGTGCCTGAATGTATGAATTTGTTTCTGTGCAGCCTTCCAGTTATGAGCTCCATAAGCACTGGAATGGTCACGATACCATTAGTGAGATTAGAAATGTGGGGTGAAGGGTGTGGAAGATGCTAGAAGAGATGGTCTGGCACTCTCCAGAGATTGTAACCTCTGCCAGTCTCGCTCGGAGTGAAATTCTCTTAGATTAGTTCACATGACAAGACAAAACAATTTAATGACTGCTAAGTCTGGATAAACATAGGCTCAGGCACCATTCTCATTATTCATACAGGCAGAATTCACATTTTCCTGTACTAATCAAAGAGTGAGCTTGTTTTCCATGTCAGCTGGATCTAACAGAGATGGGGTTGTGCTCGCACAACGTCAGCAAGGAAAGTATTCTATGTCCTGTTAAAATGCAACTTTGGAAGAGCTGCCTCTCATTTTCATGGTTGCTTGAAAGCTTTGTCTAAACAGATATTCAGAGATCGGGTTTTTTTTTAAGTTAGAACCAAAAATACGTTTCCAAAGGCTTTTGCTAGCTTTTCTCCCGTGGCCCAAACAGGAAGTTCATTAATCTGCATATTTAAAAGTCATCAAACCTGTATTCTGGAGTTTCACATGCCACAGGATCCTGCACCCCCGGGAACCAGAAGCTCGTGAGCAGCCAGAGGTCACCGGGTGTGCTCCTGGAGCACAGCTTTCAGTGACACACCAGCAAAATAACTGCAGTGTTAGTAGTTCCCTTGGACAGGAACGAACTGAGAGACAAAGGTTCGGTCAGCACTTCCATTAGTCACAAAGGGACTATTTTAATCTATAGCCTCCTCAACTGCAACATTTAACATCATTTCTTCACTGCTTGTTTCTGCAACTAATTAAAAACTGGTGATCATTAACATTGGATAAAGCATATTTCATTTACTACTTCACACCTTGTCTTGACTGAAAAGGAGGTTTAATGCCTTGACATAACTAAATTGGTTGTAAGTTCCAGACTGCTGAAGCAAGCCTCCTATAACAAGATGATCTGTCTTCAAGTCATTTTTGTCTTGACAGTTGCCGACAATGATTTCATCGAGTATATCATTAAAGCTCCCTATTTTCTTCCCAAATGAATCCTAATCTTGTAATCCAGGGGAAAAAATGAAGTGTGAAAAGGTAACACTTCAATCAGGAAATTTAAGAGTGCTTCAACATATAGCGTCTCATTTGATTTAAAGCAATCAAATTGTAAGAAAACACAACAAATATTTAAATAGAGATTGTTATTAAGTCATTGATGTCATCTTAAAAAATCATCTTTAGCATCTAATTACTTACCAAAACTTTCTTCAAACCAGATTCAAGTTTCAGATACTACTGTGGAAAGTGTGCAGAGAAACATTTCACTTTCATGGTACCTTCTGATATTGAGAAGACAATCACACTGGGCCACAGCATCCCAAGTCGAGACTATGAACAGAGAGGGGCAGGAAGAATGAAAGTTTTCAACCCACTGGCTGTCTCCTTCACCAAAAGATATATCTTACAAGTGTCTTGCAAGAGGATTTGTGCACCTTCCCAAAGAGGGCCTGCAGCCAAGCCAGCCATGAAGCCTGTTTCAGTCTCACTCTGGTATTTTAGCAGCATCCCTCTGGTCCTGTTTTTGCACAGAGTTTACTACCTTTGAAAATGCAACAGCATGCAGGTGCAAGAATCAAAGCAAATCCCAGGTTATACGGTCAGCAGAGCTCCCTGCCTTTGTCCCAGCAATGTGTTATGACCTCCTCTTCACATGTTACCAAAAAGCACGTTTCCTGCATGCTTAGAAAAATGAGAGCAAGATAACAGCAAATAGTAACTCAAACTACTGATGCAAAGAGCTTTCTCCATTTATTGACTCTTGATCGTTCGATACCTTTTGTATGGTTGACTGTTACTTAACAAGGATAAAAATAAACAAAGGAATATATTTGCTTATGGATGCCTAAATGCATCTGTTGCTTCATGAATTACAGTTGTTTGAAAAGATAGTCACTGAAATACTTAAGAGTTATTCCACACCCTTGCATTTCTCAAATAAACTGACTAGATTGTCACTTCTGTCTTTTCAAACAGACATTTCAGAGGCACAGAGAGGTCAGAAAGCCATATCAGGAACTCAGCATCACACAGGAGGAAATGACAGTAAATAAAACCTAAAAACCTTAAGAACAGTACACCAACAGTACACTTCACTTGAGTCATCCACAGTGCTCCTGCCAAGACAGTGAGCTCTGTTGCACTCTCCTGCTATAACCCTTGCAGGATATCAGAGGAGTGACAGGATACCTGCCACAAACACAGTCGCAGTGTGCTTAAAAAGCAAGGTAGAGGCAGCAGCTGAAAATCTGGGTAAGCATCCTACAGAAATACAATACTAAAGTCCCAGTGCTCTTTTGTTCTTTCCTCCAACACAGTACTCGCTGAACGGTAAATCATCCTAATGAATTCATCAGACAAATGGTCATTAGTTAATCAAAGTACAAGGCAATCCTTATAGCAGGGAAAAAAAGTAACAAAAATGCAAACGGCTTAGAGATTAATAACAATAAAAAATTGAATTAAAAGGCTTGTAAGAGAAATCTTTCTAAGCAATCTTCATCTTGGTCTGCTCCAGAAAATTCATTTTTTAAAACTAGCTATTAAAAAATAAAACACCCTGTGAAATATTTTCATTGTCTCCTCACAGTCCCTTTCTGAACTTGTGCCAGCAGAGCTATTAGCAGTGATTGAAGGTGAGACAGCCAAGACAAAATTCTCCAGAGAACAAGACGAGAGACACCTTTCTGCCCTCAACCCATCAACTATAATGAATGATAGGCACAATGCATGACAGGGACTGAAATAGGAGACTGTGACAAAGACAGGCTCAGGAGTGCTTCAGAATAATTCATTCAGTTGCTTTGGCAGCAGTGGGTCATAATATTTTTTGTGTATCTACGATGCCAGTGCAAAAAATAATACATGGAACAGCATTTGCATTCTGATCCCACTTCAGCTGGAAAGGAAGTTATCAGTGTGTTAACCTGTGAGTGAGTTAATAGTGAATTAATCAAATGTTTAAATTCAGTTCTCCCTACTGGTTCCCACTGCCAATAAGCACACAAGGCAGTGTGAGACAGATGCATGAGGCTGAACAGGAAGCAAGGCCTAATTAGCAATGTACTGATTACAGATACTTCTCCTCCCTCCCTCATGAGATGGTCCATAACAGTAGAATTCGAGGCTTTATTCGCCAGCTGCATTTGGAGTCTTTCTGATGAAAGAAGCCTTGGAAACACACCAACACCCTTCCAGGGAGTAAAGGGAGTGGGGAGAACCTGAGACATCAAGTCCTGAAGTGGAAATCGTACTCCTAGAAGCAAAACTGCAACCCCAGCTGCCATCCCACAGCTCTCACCTCACCTACAGACAGTGACTCTCTGTGCTTTACCCGCTGAAATCAATGCCTCCGGGAGCCCAACACCTCTGTGTCCACACAGGCTCACAGACACAGCAGCTTGGCACAGCAGGGCAGGGCTCCATTGAAGCTGCACATAGTCCCAGTCTGAATTCAAGGAACCCACATAACATGGTTGGTAAGGGTCTTCTGCAAGGTGCTGATGCAGGCAGTGGAGGGGAGAGACACTATCTGCATGTTCAAATGCAGTTAGATCCAGAAATGGACCTTGAAAGCAGGGGTACACCCTAACATCCCTAACACAGCCACTGTGGATGGCCAGGAGCCTGAGGAGAGGGGAGTGTGGGAGACCAGACTCCCAGTCCAAAACCTGGGCCCCAAAACTCCCATCAAACATGGTCAGGAATTTCCTATGATCTTTGGGTACTTCTCCCTCAGTCTCTGATTTGAGCTAACAGTAATACACTAAAAATGCCTATTTTGTGGTGGTCAATGCAGATCCTACACGAAGTTCCTCAAGTTTAACTACAATAACCAAAGAATTCACCTAGGTAAATAATTTATTCAATTATGTAAACAGGTTCAAATATTCATTTCCCACTCCTTGCTCATCACCAATATTGAAGCTATTCCAGAAGACAGACAACTTTACTTGCTCCTCCTTTGAAAACACCACAAAGAAAGGAAGCAAGCATCATGCTGGTGTTATACAGAGCACTCACCTGACTCTGAGGTTTGTTTAGGCACAGTTTGATAGTATAATGAACAGTCTGTATACAAGAGGTATGAAATGTTTTGGCAGCAGGGATTGGTACAGCTAGTGGGCTATGCAGGGACTTTCCTTAAAGATCAAAGATGTTGCTTTGAATTCCCACCAGACAGGAGAGGGGACTGAACTTCTGTCCATCACGTCACAGATGACTGCATGAATGCTGAGCACACCACTGGGGAGGAGGAAAGACTCTTCCTCTGGTGGCATTATACAACCATGACCTGACCCCGTGCTCTACTTAGAATAGAAATGAGCGCAGGCACTTACTTTCTGGAGTTTTGTTCAAGGAGTCCCCAGAGGAGAAAGGCACTTTTTCTGAGGCAGAGGACAGTCTGGCTCAGCAGGCTGTTTGCCAGCCTCCTCAGTGTGGGGTTGTTCAGGATCCCCATCCTCTGGACAGAGGTCACCACCACTCACACTGAGTGTTGGTGACCATTTTAGGAGCTCAGCACATAAGCTCTCCCAGGGCATGGTCCCCAGTCTAAGCTGGGGCCTACTGATAGTCACGGCTAACAGTAAATCCTTCCTTGGGACAATCTGCAACCTCCTTTCTTTGTCCTGAATAAAATATAAATTAAGACGAAAATAATGGGCAATTTGTTAGATTTTTACAGCATATTCAAATCCATCTAGGAATTTGAACTGTATTTCCTACACAGCCTTCTTCCAAAAAGCACTAATGAATTTGAACTAATTGAACAAAATCCCGTGAATATTAAAATATGGCAAATTTGGCTTCACAATATATGCACACAAAAAATTTGGACATTTGCCAGGCAATATATTTGGGGAGAAAAAAGCAAGTAATAAACAGGTTTCAATAAAACTAATTTTAATATACTAGCGGAGTTTACTCAAGCCTGAAAAATTCTCAGCATGCCAGCAGGACACTCACCCTTGGCTTTCAAGGTGCCTACACAGGCTGACACAGAGACCTTCTAATAAATGCAAATTTATCAGCAAATCCCAGTGTTTACCTGTCAACTACAGTAGCCAGATCTCACCACTGGCTTCAGGGGGAGACACAGTATAAACATCAGTAGGAGCTGGTACTGAAATACATCTGTAGAATCACAGAATCACAAAATCGTAGGGGTTGGAAGGGACCTCCAGAAATCCTTGGGTCCAACCCCCTGCCAAAGCAGGCTCCCTAGGACAGGTCACTCAGACAGGTCTTGAATACCTCCAGAGAAGGAGACTCCACACCCCCTGGGCAGCCTGTCCCAGGGCTCTGTCACCCTCACTGTGAAAAAGTTCTTCCGCATGTTGGTGCGGAACTTCCTGTGCTCCAACTTGAGGCCATTGCCCCTTGTCCTGTCCCCACAGACCACTGAAAAGAGGCTGCCCATTTCCCCCTGTGTCCCACACTCAAGATATTTATAAACATTAATCAGATCCCCTCTCAGTCTTTTTTTCTCAAGGATTCTCAGCTGTAGCTATCATTGTATTATTGTTTCATACAGTCAGACGAGGAAAACTTTAAAATGGCCCAAGAGGAATGTCACTGCTGATGGCTAGTTACCTTGGACATGCATTTCTACTCTGACATGGGGATACTGTGAGAGGTTTGTCTCATGGTTTTGATGTGGATGGGGAAAGTTCAGCATGTGCTCTTCCTGTACTGAAAGCAATGAGTGAGAAAAGATGAGCAGTCACCAGACATTATGTGATGAGTACTTGAACTTTTCAGGGCTCCTTCAATCTTTCAAATTCCTTAGGTTCACTCATTAGTAGGAAAAAATTTTCATCAGATTTGTGAGTTACCAGAACTTTGACACTTAAGATGGACTTGAAAAGGGATTTGAAACCTTTTTATAAATATGCTTCAAACTCAACATTGTGTGGGAGAACTCATCGTGGTCTATGGCTTCCCCCGGATGAGGGGGAGCAAAGAGGTGGGCACGAATCTCCTCTCTTTGGTGACCAGTGATAAAACCTGAGGGAATGGCATGAAGCTGTGACAAGGGAGGTTTAGGTTGGATATTAGGAAGAGGTTCTTCACTGAGACGGTGATCAGGGAAACATATAGCTGTTTGTTTAAACCAAGGAAGTGGTCACAGTCCCGAGCTTGACTGAATTCAAGAAGCATCTGGACAATGCGCTCAGTCACAGGTTCTGACTTGTGGAGCCAGGAGTTGGACTTGATGATACTTACTTCCAACTCAGGATATTCTATGATTCTATGATATAGGAGCAGGTCTGCCTTCTCTAGACTGATCTAAAGTAAATGGAATCCCAAAAAACTGAATATTGAGAAACTAAATAGCAAAAGCATGTGTTTGAGATCAGTGCAATATTCATCCCAGGTTGCTCAAGTACCTGTTGAGCCTCTACCTGTGCTCTGTTCAGGAAATAATAAAGAGCTGCAATGTGTAATTAGGATAGTAAAAACATTCATAGCAGATATGACAGTTCTGCATTCTTACAATGATTGAGTGTCAGCTCAGTAATGCACAGGTGTCTGAGATAGAATACGATTGTCTGACACAGCAAGAAGCTTGTTCTCCTACCACTGTACAATCAGCTCCCACAACCTGGTCACAGTCATTCATATTAATCATTGTTTTTCACTGTAGCCATGAAAGCCAAAGTCTTGTACCAGCCTGTAAATAAGGAGTAAAGACCTGTCTCCACTGAAGCCAGTAGCAAAATCTGTGTTGCTTTTACAAAGTTTCCCAGTAAAGAAATAATAGAATAATAAGCCATCGAAACAAGAGTACCGGTTAACTGGAGCACAAAGAGTCTTATTGGAAAACTGATTAGGTGAGTGCAGGGAGGATGGATTACAAAGCCTCATTTAAAATTAAATGTGGTCATCATTTAGTGGCAACAAGAAGCACTTTAGTTTTTGGGGGGTTTCTTGCACCCCTAGCAGACACACAGTTAGGTTCGAATCACGCTGGTGTTTACGAATCAGGAATCTGCCTGCTCTACAACCTGTGAGAAAGTGACTGAGTTGCATTCCCCCCGCCAAGCCAGGGCCGGGCATCACATGAGACAGTGAGCAAACTACTCCAGACTGAATGAAACCTCCAAGGATGCTCTGATTCGTAAGTCATGGAAATACAATAAGCACCTTTTTTTTCCTCTCTGAGACAGATATTTACTTTCCAAAAGACAGACAGCTATTGTCATCTTGCAAGGAATTACTGATCCAGCTCTTGTGTTTTTGTGATTCTGACCAAAGAGCAGAGGGTTTAGGCAATTCCTTTCAGAAGTGGATAAACTACTTACTGTTACATGTCTGGAAGCAAGTATAAGGCTCTCCAACATCAAGCTAATTAACTTCCCTACAGTCTGAAACAGAGACAGGGGTGAGGGCTTTACTTGAAAAGGTCATCCTGAACCTGCTTATGCAGGTCACCATGAATAAACTCAAAACAGAAGTGTCCCTGCCTTGTCTGGGAACTGGTAGTACAGGCTGCCCAGGCTCAGAGTGGCTCCTAATTCATGGTAGAACACAAATATGTGGAAATACTTGGTAAATATGGATCACCTTTATCAACTACTGCTCTTCCAAACTAGCCTAATACCCTCACATGGATGGTATCTCCCATGAAACAGGTAAGAAACTCTTCTGAACCTGGATGGGTACCTCATCCTACAAGAAATCTTACTGATTTCAGGGGGCATATTTGCCAAGCAGGGAGCTGCCTAACATGAGGAAGTCAAATATGACCCTGAAGAAAATGAGACTAGATATTTCCAAGCAGGCATGCGTACCTCTGAGTGTACTGTGATACAGCAGTCACAATGGCTGGCTGCTCAAACAGCTTGGTCAAGTCAGCTCACTTAAAGCCAGGCAGCAGGTACAGTGCAGTTTAAGACAAAGCCACTTAAGCTTAGGCATTTGCACATAATCATATTCACATCAGCAAGGATTTGAAGCAGCCATTTGAGTTGGTGAGGACCTGGAGTTTGACCATGCCTTTTGCAAAGCCTTGCTACTGAGATCCCCCTGGATCTCAGTAGAATACTGAGTGAATACAGCAAGCACAGGAGCTGCCAGAGTCCCTCTCCCTTCCCGTGCAGCCTCTGGAGGCCTGCAGGATAACTTGGGCATCTCACCTACAATTTAGGTAACTGAACCATACCCCTGGCTCACATCTAAAAACCTACATGTGTGTACCTGAATGTAGGTGTTTTTGTCTGGAGCTGATGAAGACTGGTTAAGACCTGATACCTCTGCACTGGAGGTAGGCTCCTGCCTTCCCTTCTCCTGCATGCATGTTGGACACAAGAAATGAAAACCAAAACTGTTTCTGAATCCACAGGTACTGTCATCTGTGCCTGTGGCATGGCACATCTCTGTCACTACTCACTATCCATAGGAATATTAAATTTGGGAAGGAGAAACACCTAATCTTAATTCAGGAGACCGACCAATAATGACAGGCTCTTCCATGTACGCATCACTTTTTTTTTTTTTCCCAGAAGATACATTAACAGCTATCTGGAATATGTGTACACAAGCTACTCCTCTCCTGATAAACACAGACTTTTATTTTTCAATACCTAGAATTTTAAAAGGTTTGACTAGTCTAACACCATTTCTATAGGTAGAAAAAATACAAAGCCTTTCTAATACACAAAACTGAAATAATTACCTCATTTTCCTTATTGATTCCTCTCAGAATACTTTGAGGCCCACAGGGAGCTTGCATAAGAAATTATGATTAATGTATTTTGCCATTCTCCTCTCAGAAACAAAAAAAAACCAAAACAACAAAAACCCATCATAAATAAAATAAATAGCAAAGTCCTCTCTCTCTCTACTGCATGACGCACAGGCAAAAATGGCATAAATCATCCCTAAGACGTCCATGGGGAAAGTGCTTTCAGAGCTCTGTTTGCCTATCAGGTTACAAATGAGAGTTTAATCTCGGCATGTCGAAAGTAACAAGCAGGGCAGAGGAAAGGTTTATTAAAAGTCATTATTAGCTCGCCTCAGATCTGAACAGCAACCTGCTTCTTGGAAACGGTGTTGAATGGAAGCCCAGCTGTTCCCTTTCAAGCCTGAAGGGCCTGTACCTGAGCGCAGCGCTACTCACTCCTCCATGTACACCCAGTGCATCTGCGGCTTGTGGTGGCGGCACTGCAGACCACACGTTCCCAGTCTTCACACGCCCGGATGTCTCTTGCTTATAAACTGAAGTCTGAGTTTTATCAGTGTCTAATGCTTGGTTTAGAGATAATTAGAACATCTAATGTCTCTTTTTTTTTTTTTCTTCTAAATTACTCCTATGTAGTCTCAGCCTTAACTGCACGCTGATATGATTTGTATCTTGTAAACTGTCAGAGGACTGATGCTTTACTGCGGATGTGATGACTGCAACGAACGTGTGACTCATTACCACATCTTTTATTGATGGGGCTGGGGGTTACACTGCAGGACATCAGCAGAGGGAGAAAGATGATTTACAAATTAAACTCTGTGCAAAGAATAGTGTCTTGCAGGCAGCTACGGCCATGAATTAGTTGCCTTTTGGGGGGGTTGATCTTTTACAATCATGTTCTCACTGGTTTAATATTTTTTCAATCTTCAGCCTGATTTTCTTTCTTAGTTACAGCCAATCTTCTTTCCCTTTGCCCAGCCATGTTATCATTGCTGTATGCCAAAATGAAGCCACTTAAATACAAAACACACAGCAGTAGGCAGCTCACTATATTTGTCTCCCCTTCAGAGCCCTCTCACATACAGTCAGTCGATGCAGAACTAAGATATTGCTCCTGAACCTCTCTCCTCCAAACACCTAGGTGTCCTGGTTTTCTCACCTATTTTGTTTTTCTTCCCCAGCTTTCTAAACCAGACCAAATTCTCATATAACATGTTATTTTCTTTCTGTGAAACAAAAATAAACACACACAGAGCTTGATGAAGACCAAGGGTTTGACAGGATCCATGCATTTCTCCTGAGATCTCCCTCAGCTCCCCATAAAGCCACTCTCCCTTACACCTCTGCCCACCAAGGCAGCAGTGAAAGAACAGAGCCATGCAGACCTACAGTTGAAGTTGGCAACCCACAACCTTGGGTTGGTTTCATGCAGGCTCTCTAAGGGGAGAAAGGGCTACAGGTAATTTTAAACTATTCATGCTCCCTCTCTGACTGTGGGATACTCGGGGCTCAATTTGAGAAGCTGCAGTTCTGGGCTTTGGCTAAAAAGAGTTATTCATGACAGATATTTGTCAGGACCTGTTTCAGCAACGTGTGAGAGGCACGAGGTGAATTGGAGGGAGAGGGTGAGACAGAAGAAGAACTGGAAATTGCACTTATAAACAGTGAGTTTACTGAGCCAAGGGAGAGAAAAAAAGAGAAGGGGCAAGTGTGAGAGCGTTACAAGATTCTCCACAGAAAAGAGTGAGGAATCAGAATTACCCAGGACAGAAGGGAGGGCAACTTTATTAAAGATTAACTGGAACGTCATATGCAACAAACTTATCATGGGCTACAGCTACAACAGGGCAAATGATCACAGCAATCTGCTGGGAAAACACAGAGAGATGTGTCACAGCAGACCTGTTGCTGTTCCTCTTTGCTTTGCTTTCTCCAGTTGCCATCCATTCTGTTGACTCTTTAATTGACATACCGCAAATCAAAGTCAGGGTAGAGTTAGCACACCTTTCACTACCAGCTGGGCATAGGTAACCTCTTGGGGAGAGTGAAGGAGATGTGACTTCACTAAAGACTTCAAACTGAAAAGATTTTTTTCCTTCCTTAATTTTTCCATCATTTTGGCAAGTTTTGCAGTCAATGACTCCCCTTGTTCTTTGCCATGATAATCATGTTCCTATCTGTGCATCTACCTTTTTCAACCTGGGGTTAAAAAATATTATGTAAAGTAAATTTTTAACATTACTGGGAGGAAAATGCCCAACATACAAATGTGTCTGTATAGCTGAGTGTGTGCATGTTTGAATATATATATATATATATATATATATATATTTGTGGGCTGCAGAGAAGAGAGGAGTTTGTGTCTCAGACTCTGAGGTCCAATGAGTGTTCATGTAGAAGGAATCAAAGTATCTTGCAAGCTCCCACAGATAAAGACCCACTTGTTTCAGGAACGTGTGTTGGCAATGCTTGTGAAGTAAGACCCTTTCAGGCGACACATGGGACTAATGCCACTTTTCTTACTGCTTTTCTTAATGGCCACCAGTAGTTGTTGGCAACAAAAGAGATCTGCACATCTCTGTATTTTCAATCCAACAAGAAACTAACAAATATTCAACATTTGGCTTTCTAGCACAAGTAATTTATCACTTCAAAAGTAGTTATTCTGTTGGAGGAATAACAGGTACTTTTATTCACAGTCACTAGTGAGTGGTGGCTACTCACATTAAAAACTACTTTCAAAAGGAGGGATTTTGTTAGATTCAACTACATTTGTTCTGTGCCACCTCTGACACTATTTAGGGGTAAAGTAATACTGACCTTGGGGCAAACATATCTGGACTGAATCTTAAGGATCATATAAATCTGCTTAATGTTTTTGACCATTTAAATTAGATGGTAAATATTAAATTTCAATGTGATGAGTATTCTGAGACCAGACAAGGACTGAGGGATAAAATAGGGGAACAAAACCCAGCTTTTTTAGACCCAAAGGCAATTGTAAGTTGTCACTAAACATGCCGTTTTAGAAAGATCAGACACATCTTGACCTTACCTAGGAAGAATCTTCTTTCACTTACAGAAAACAATCCCTCAGGTCCCCTCTAGCAATAATTTTAACTGGAATAAATTATACAAGTTAGCACCAATCACAATGTCCTCAGCTTCACCCAATGCTCACAAAGCAATGAACACTCTGGCTGCATCTTTTTCTAACTCATAACTGTGATTATGATACACAGCTCTCTAAAAATGTCAGTATTGAATTCTGCCCTTTATTTTTTACTGATTATTTCCTCTTGGAGTTATCAACATACTTAATTTTTATAAGCATGCTTTGGAAAAGTTTTGAGAAACTTTGCATCACTGACTAGGTGTTGAAGGCCAGGCTGGATGGGGCCCTGGGCAACCTTTTGTAGATCCAGGCCTGGAGGTTGGTGGCCCTGCCTGTGGCAGGGGGTTGGAACTCTGTGATCCTTGGGGTCCCTTCCAACCCAGACCATTCTGTGATTCTACGATTCTATTCACTGCATAGGTGGACTCTAGGTAAATTCATAAATACTTTGCCAGTATATACTAGTGTCCAGAAAAGATCACAAACCACCTAAAGTAAATAATCAGCTCCAGTAACTGAGTTGCTAGTGGCATGCAAAGAACTCCAGTGGCTATATTTAAAAAGCAGAATGTGCAAGTTTTATGCAGAGGCACTCATAAAAGAGAACAAAAGGAAGGAGGAGAAGAAGACAAGATTATTTAACATCACTTATTTTAACTATGCCTGAGTGAGCATGCTGAGCACCTGAGGTAATCACTAGTTTTAAGCATACTCTGATATCACTGCTCAGGCTGTTCAATGTGTTGCTATAATTGGCTTGATTTTGGGTAGAAAAAAAAAAGGGGGGGGGGGCGGGTGTTGCAGGGTACTTTTAGCAGCTGTGCCTGAGCTAACAGCTCACTGAAGTAGTGGCACAACAAACACTGTTTTCCAGGACGATGAAATACTACGCATGACTTCTGTAAAATTAAAAACAAAAGTGAAAAATGTGGCTCTGAGGAATCTCTAACGCATTTCCTGCTGTAACAGCTATTCTAATAATGACTATCTTCCTATCAGTTGAGGGTGCATGCAAGATTGAACATATGATTCAGAAACACACTGGGAGCCCACTGAAACCCTACCAGTCTATAAATGACATGCAGCCTTCTATTTTTTTTTTTTTCTGATACTGCCAATATGCGTCTCTTGAAAAGCTTTCAAAAGAACTATTGTTTTCAACTACAATGAGTTTTTACTGGTGTTAGCTTCCACAAACACTGCACAAAGAAAGAAGAATAAACCCATTACACTCATTTTTCCTGCTTTTGTCCTTTGATGAGCTTGGGGAGAAAAAAGGAAAGAAATATCTCCCACAGACAGCAAGTATACCTAATGTGTTTCTCTAAGAGGAACAACTAATGCTCAACTTTAATAGTAATTACTTCTTATGTGCCCTGGTATTCTCAGGATTTTATAACATCTGAAAACTTACAGCCATGCAACCACGAGCCCTTACCAGGGTACAAAACCCATGTGTGAGAAAATGTAAATTATTCCACAGCTTCCCTTGCTCAACAGCATCACATTGAGCTATGTTTTATTCATCAACCACGAGCCTGACTTTAAAAAAAATATATCTTCCCTGCTGTTTAAAACAGCAAAAAGAGCCTTTATGTCAGTCATTTGCTCTATAAAAAATGTAGCTCTGTAGCACACTTTGGCCTGGAGTAAAACAAGAGCATATTCATGAAGTCAGTGCAGACACTGTATGAGAAAGCTGGTGCAAACTTACATTCAGAAGTAGGATGATCATGTAAAGCACTTTCTGCTACAGAACATGCAGTTTTTCTTACCAGAATACAAATCTTTTCTGGCAAACATGTTGGGATTTTTATGGTTAGTGATTTTATGGTTGGTGTCAACATTCATTTTATCTTCTACCCTACACTGCATATGTATGTATGTAAGTATGTATGTATGGCTGCATACACTTGGGTTTCCTCTTATAAATGCATCCAAACGCTCCTGTGGCAAAGACTTCATTGCAAAAGGACCACCCAAAAAAGCCCCTACTTTTCAGCATCATCAGTACAAGTTATTTTGTTAAATGTACTGTGGCAGGTCAAACAGCACCTATGGACTTGGTACAATTTTGTGACAGTGAGAGAAACAGCTCACTCTAACGGGCTGGATGGGCAAGGATGGATCTCTCATCTGAGGGTGATCAGCTAAGCACCCAAGAAATGTGTCTTAAGCAATCACAGCTCCATCCTGCCTGTGTCTCAAGGCTTGGTAATGGCATAATTCTATTTAAATGATTGCTGTCCTCTGTGCGCAATAAATCTATACCTTTGCAATCACCCTTGCCATACTTACTCAGTTGGATAGGCAAAGACTAAGGAAGACACACAAGATGTGCTTCTGATGCATCTGTACAAAAAACAACTGAGTCAGAGGGTAATAAGGCAGAGAAGGAGGGAAGTAGGGAAGACCTACTTTGATCCTTTGCTGCTCTGGAGTCCATGTTCTGTATGCAAGTTGCAATCTATTCATTAGAAACTATGAGAAAAACTCACATTTAAGGATGACAAATTATGCAAATTTTCATATTCACCACTCAGAATGGATCTAGAAAAAAATAAATTATGCCTAATTACTACCTGAAGATCCATGGGTGCATCTCTTATCTAAGTGAATAACAGCCACAGATGGACAGTCAAGAATAAAATTTGGC
The DNA here is from genome assembly GCA_027925045.1 of Hypotaenidia okinawae. NCBI lineage: Eukaryota > Metazoa > Chordata > Aves > Gruiformes > Rallidae > Hypotaenidia > Hypotaenidia okinawae. Next base: position 149,278,325 of record BSDF01000001.1, read on the forward strand.
CAGAAGTCAGGATGAGAACCTGTGGAGAAGTTATGTTTACCATACCACGGGCAATACAGTGGGGTTAAAAACAGCAACCTCTCATCAATAATTTAGCCACCAGGCAGATTCGATTCTGTATCAGAAAGCTCCAGCAGAAAAAATCAAATTCACACTTTTTACTCTGGCACTCAACAATGTTTACTGCTTTATCAGAAATGGCAACAGGAAAGTGTTTCCCCTCTTTCATCTCATGCTCATGAATGTGCCTTTCATAGGAATAAACTGGTACAGCCACCAGAAGGTACCAAATTTCTGGTCATTAGTGCTGACTAAGGCTGAATTTTAAAGCACAAATTTCTTTAGCTCCTTCAGTTCCAATATAAATTTGCAACAATCCCTGCATCGTATCCAAGAAGCTGAGAGTATGTAGTGGTCTCAGTTTTAACGTTTAGGTCTTCTGTTTGTTTGGAGATGCTCTTGTACTGGCACCAGGAATGATCTGCCCCAGCAGGCTCTACTAACAAAGTAGCAAAGTGAGGAAAATGAAACTCCCCTACCAGCACTTTTTAAGAGTATCTCAGCCAAGTAACTGGGAAACTGCTGAAAGAATTGACAGTCATACAGCCGCCAGCTGTTGGTGGATTATCCAGTGGGATACACAGTGCTAGACATGGTTGGTGTTCATGCAGACCTTATGAACCTGGTGAACTTGGTTTTGGAGCAATATAGTCAGGCAGGAACCATGCTGTAGCACTGCACAAAGCTGGCATGGGTCTGGATATGCTAGAGAAGACAGAGTAGAGATACTAAGTTAGCTCCACTGCAGAAACATTTCATTCATGTTCCAGCTCTTCCATTTTGACCTTTTTTCCACTCCTTCCCCTCTCCCCCTGCCCTTTATGCTGTTACCTCTTCTGGCCTCTTTAGTGACAAACCAAGACCTAGGGGTTTAGAAGTGATTCCAGTAAGGAGAAGTCAGTGAAATGGTTAGCCATAATTGGTATAAGTTTTTATTTACAAGAATGCCCAAACAGAAAGAATAAAATTATGTTTCTGGTTTCATCGTTCCTCCCTTACATAAGTAACATGGAGCTAACTATACTACTCTCTACTCTTCCCTTATACTGCTACTTGCATCCTGTCCAGCTCAATTATTTTAACTTTCCCATTTCCAGGTCTCAAGAAGATGTCACTCAATGTCTCCACTCTGCTGGCTGAGAGAACCACTAAAATAAACTAATATAGCTTCCTCCTTCTGGGAATTGCCTGCCAGCATTCTGTGTGCAATCCAAGGACCTTACCCTTGCACAAAGTCAGGGGAAAAGATTTCCATCATACCTGATTAGAGCCCCTCTTGGGTTACTAAAAATTATTCACCAAAGAGCTTAGCAGTGAATAATGTGTGGTCAGGCTGCTCATCAACAGCTTCAGAGGAGCAGTCCATCACCAAGCAGCTTCCCTGATGTGGATTAGCCCTGATTAGGCACTTCTTTAGGGTTCAGCAACTCGCTGGTTTGGTATCAAGGTAGGGTCTCTCCCTCTCCACTCCTGCTCTTCAGGAGGCTTTAGCCAGGGCAACTTCTTCTACAGAGGTTTTAGGTTCAAATTGCAACATTTACCTGTTCAGTGTTCATAACTCCTTGTTATTTTCCCTCCCTTCACTCCTCCTTCAGAGGCTTCTCTCAGCAAACCCATCTGAAAGATACTTACCAAATGCCCATGTGAAAGGAAGATGACCAAGGGTAAGGAGACTTTTTTTCTAAACCAAGAGTGGACCACAGAAAATAAGTTTTATCAGTCACAAGGCTTCAGCCTGTTCATCTCACGTCCACTGCTCCATACCCTCATATTTCATCCCTCCCAGCTTTTCAGCTGGCCCCAACCACATTGGGTTATTCTGTGCTCTTTGTGGCACTGGGATCGTGAGGAGACCCACTGGATGTTAAGACAAACACAGGCATTACATGCATGAAAAACTGAACTACAAGACGTATACGGGCTATGAAAAGGCATTTGAGCCCTAGCAAAAAAAGTCCAAGGCTACCAGGATCCTGCTGAACAGATGTGATGGTGTACTTCACGCAAAACTCAGTGACTGAATCTGGGAACTTTGGGGTGCTGCTGTATGTTCACAGTGATGTACAACACCCTACCTTCCTGAAAGCCCCACTGAAGGGGGCTTTGCAACTCTTTCAATCCAGTATCTCAACACTCTACACTCTTGTTATGACCACGCAGGGGCTATACAATATGCATTGCCACTTTTTTACCTCTACCATTTAGTGTAATTCTCTCATCCACACAGCCTACCTTGCCAAAATAATACACAGACCCAGCTCATCCACACACATCATTAACATTTCCAAACTGCCTCTGCTTGGGGCAGAAATGTATACCCCAGTACTTCAGAAAATTATCTTTAATGATCTACTCACTCCAACAAAATTTGATCCAGCCCATAATGAAATCGTCTACTCTGTCAAGCAATTAACACATTTTAAATGGATGGACTGCTCCTGAAACCTGCTTATTCTAAAGGAGGCTGATTCCTGACCTTAACTAAATAATTCACACCTGCTAACACAACCATGATTGCAGCCCAGCAGCAATGAAAGTGCTTGTTCCAGAATGGAGATCTGAGGCTTATTCTCAAGCCTGGAGGCAATCACATTTATTATGTTTCACAACTGGCAATCACAGACACAAGAATTAAAATCTACTTTGAAGAAAAACCCTTCCTGGCTTCACCTGTTTGCCTGGGAGATCAATATTTTAAAGGGGAAGGAAGAGGAACAATAAAAGCAGCACATCTGCGTTGGGCATGTTTCAGGCTTGGGAACCATGGTGAAGGAGCAGTTCAAACTGTACCATGTTGCTCAATTAAGGAATGGAAGGAAAGGAAGTGCCCATAGGTGTTAAAATGTCATGTTGTTCTTGTACAGAAATAGAAGTAAGGACAGGATGTCCAGAAAGGTCTCTGTTTTAACTTCCAATAAAAATGGCTGCAGAATTTACAAATTTAAACAACTAAATACTTACTGTTGTGGTTTCCCCCCGGCTGTGGGCCGAGATCCACGCAGCTGCCTGCTTCTTAAAGTAAAAGAGCAGGGGAAGAGGGAAAAAGGGGGGAAACAAGGGAAGGGAAAAGGAAGGGGCAAATAACTCCAAAACCAAGAAACTAAGAGGCCCGTGGGTTGGGATAAGGAGAGTTTACTAAGAGAACAGAAAGATAAAATATAACAATGCTAACAGGACTTTAGAGCAAAAGAATATGAAACTATTGATACCCAATGCAGTTTCTCCCCGAACCACACAACTCAGGCCGTACCAACCAGAGCTGTCCCGGAACCTGACCGTCCCCCCAAGCAGCACACGTCCCGCCACCGCCCCTCTTCTTCCTCCCCTCAGCCCCCCCATTATCCTGGGCAGGACGTAATTGGCATGGAATACTCTCTTTGGCCCATCTGGGTCACCTGTCCTGGCTTCGCCCCTCCTTTCTCCTGAATAGAGAAATACGAAGAAGCTGAGAAAGTCCTTGACTGTCTGACTGCAACTAAGAACATCAGGGTGTTATCAGCACTGCTTTCATTTTAACTCCCAAACACAGCATTCCATCAGCTGCTACAAATGAAGTTAACTCTATCCTGACTGAAACCAGGACACTTACTGAAATTGCTGATCAAAGGTTCCACCAAAGGCTGAAAAGGACTGGAAGGTGGGGTTTGTCTTGTCCCTTCCCAAGGCAGAAATTCTAGCCCAGCATCAGATACATTTTTAAAAGAGCATTGCATTGTGAACCCTGTCAATGCAGGCCATGTGCCTCCATCGGGAGAGTACTCTATTCCCCAGTGGCACTGGCTGCCTTTTGACATTGCACTGCTAAGCCATCCTTTGTTGCGGCGCATAGCCGTGAGAGCGCTCAGCGGTGCAGACAGCCACAAAGCACAAACAAAGGGCGTTTGTATTTTAAGCCATACAGTGTAATCACAGAGAAAATGACCCGAAGCTACTGCTCACCGTAGGAAATGGCAGGGTTTTCTTCTTGGAAATGTTGTGTTTAGGGAATTGTTTGCTTGGGGAAAGAGGTGGGGGAGAACCCTGGTGTCTCCTGGTCACTGGCTGGCTTCAGTTTGGGGTTTTGGAAGGGTGACACACACCTCGACAAGCCAGCATGCGTTCAGAAAACATCAAATTCCCAGTAAAAGTTTTAAAAATAGAAACACTGCAGGAGCTGAGACTGCTCAGTGCAGGCTTTTCTTCTTGGGCCTTTAGAAAGCTCTAAGAAAAAAGTGTCTAAGTTATCCTTTTCCTCTACTAAAGCCCATGCTTTACCCAATTTAGGCCATGTAGTTGCCCTGAGCACAGCTGATGAAAGCAACCGCCCACCCCCCTGCGCCCCATCCTCCTCCATGTCTGGCCAGCACCGCCAAGATGGAGGATAATTCACAAACAACTAAGTAGGGTTGTATCAAAGAAATAACAGACACAGTTACCAGGCTCCTCCTGTTATGGATGCAATCCCAAGAACCTTACAGTCAGGGGAAGAGTCCTTCAAAGAGTATTTTTCCTTTGGTTTTCTATAAAAGGGGAATTATTTCACACCTCTTGGGTTTTAAAGGAGTGGAACACCTTCCTTATGAGGAGAAGCTGAGGGAGCTGCATCTCTTTAGCTTGAGGGAGACTGAGGGGTGACCTTATTAATGTCTATAAATATATAAAGGGTGAGTGTCAGGAGGATGGAGCCAGGCTCTTCTCAGTGATGTCCAGTGATAGGACAAGGGGTGGTGGGTGCAAGCTGGAGCACAGGAGGTTCCATGTGAACACAAGGAGGAACTTTTTCACTGTGAGGGTGACAGAGCACTGGCACAGGCTGCCCAGAGACATTGTGGAGTCTCCTTCTCTGGAGACATTCAAAACTCACCTGGACACATTCCTGTGTAACCTACTACAGATGATCCTGCTCTAGCAGGGGTCTTGGACTCGATCTTTCAATATTCCTTCCAACCCCTAATGTTCTGCGATGCAGTGTGATCAGGAAAAGAAATTCTGTTTCCTTCCAAGCCTGCCCACCTGCACAGCACATCGCTGGCAAGCTGTCTCTGGGGTTTGCTGGCAGAAAAGGACAAAAAAGGAAAAAAAAATGGGCAAAACTGAATTTCTGAAGACAGATGATCTCTTTGTGTCTTCCTCCCAGGAAGAGACACAAAACTGGACAGTGGTGAGAAGGAAAAAAAGAACAAGGATACAGTGAGGCTGGGACCTGCAGAAGGAAAGATGACTGGATCCAGAGGGTGTTCCTCAAGGGTCCATATTGGGACCAGTGCTGTTTAATATCTTTATTAATGATATTGACAGCAGCATTGAGTGCACCCTCAGCAAGTTTGCTGATGGCACCAAGCTAGGTGGTGAGATTAACATGCCAGAGGGACAGGATGCCATCCAGAGGGACTTGGACAGGCTGGAGAAGTGGGCCCAGGTGAACCTCAGGAGGTTCAACAAAGCCAAGTGCAAGGTCTTGCACCTGGGTTGGGGCAATCCCCATTATCCATACAGGTTGGGAGATGATGTACTTGAAAGCAGTCCTGAGGAAAAGGACTTGAGAATACTCGTGGATGAGAAGCTTGACATGAGCCAACAATGCATGCTTGCAATCCAGAAGGCCAACCATATCCTGGGCTGCTTCAAAAGGAGCATGGCCAGCATGCCCCCTCTACTTTGCCCCCATGAGACCCCATCTGGAGCACTGCATCCAGTTCTGTAGTCTTCAACCTAAGAAGGGCATGGAACTGTTAGAATGGGTCCAGAGGTGGGCCATGAAGCACACATAGAGCACTGGAGCACCTCTTCTATGAGGACAGGCTGAGAGAGCTGTGGTTGTTCAGCCTGAGAAGAGACAACTCGAGAGAGAACTTATAGCAGCCTTCCAGTACCTGAAGGGGCCTACAGGAAAGCTGGGGAGGGAATTTTTAGAAGGGCATGTAGTGATAGGACCAGGGGGGTAGTTTTAAATTGGAAGAAAACCTTCACTGTGAGGGTGGTGGGGCACTGGAACAGGTTGCCCAGGGAAGTGGTGGATGCCCCCTCCCTGGCAGTGTTAAAGGCCAGGTTAGATGAGGCCTTAAGCAGCTTTGGAATTTGATGATCCCATTTGATGGTTCCTTCCAGCCCAAGCCAGCCTGTGACTATTTTTCCTTGCCTAGCAACAAACCCCTGGCTACTTTAACAAAACAGAGCCAACGTGTCGACACTAACTCTGTTCTAATCTGGGACAATGCAAACCCTGCCTCCCGCCCGGCTGACGACGGCCGGAGAAGATAGACATGGCCCCGTTCCCTTCAGCGCTTCAACGCTGCGGGCCGGGGCCGGGGCCCGGGCCTGGGCCGCGGCTCGGGGAGCTGCCCGTCGGCACCGCGGGCCCTGCCTCAAATTGTTCAAAACAGTGCCATCTGCTGGGGCCGGGCCGGGCCGCGCCGCTCTCCGCGGCCTGGCAGCCGGGGCTTGTCGTGCCGCCGCGAAACTAACGTCGGTGTTTTGATAGACGGGGCTGATGGGTCCCAAAGAGGTTAACGTACCCTTTGCATTTCATTAAAACGCCTTCCAGAATGTTTTCGAAAGGCCAGACTGCTCCGTACTGTGCTAGGCTGCTTTAGTGGTTTGTTTTGAATCACGGAGACAAGGGATTTTATTTTTTAATTTTTTTTTTTAATTGATCCTCTCCAGTGCAATAAAAGCTCAATCAGTAAAGCACTTAGGCAAATGCTCACCTTTAAGCATCTAAGTGGCTTCTCTGATGGTGGCGGAAATAATTGCATTTCCTCAAAGTCCTGTGGAGCAAGATGTGAAATTAGGGTAAAAAGGGGAAAAAAGCACACTTATAAAAGTACCTTCCCTTAACTACCAAGGTGATTCTTAGGTAAAGAAGACGACCGATAACTTTTATAAGCATGGTCTTTGTTACCACGGGCCGTGTTCTTGGCATGTTCTTATTTGCAAAGGTATCACCTTGATAACTAGATGCCTTCTAGATTCGTAACTGTGCATTAAAAAATGCAAGGAGAAAAATATATAAAGGAAAATTTCCATTTTTACGTGAAGAGAACATATATATTGTAAAATCACTTCTTGAATTTGTACTAATAGAAAAGGGAACATTTTAAATCATCAGCAAGTTAATATTCAGCAGTTCATAAATCCTTATATTATCTTTTTTAATTATTTATAGACTTTATAGAACTGATGCTTATAACTTCAAACCCTACCTGGACTGTTTAACATACTAAAAATCTTTCTCTACTTGTGTGTCTTAAGAGCATCAAAAGTAGCAATAATAATAATAATGCTTTATACTAGCTCTAGTTTATACTTGAGAAACTCAGACACAGAGTGTGTCTAAAGCTAGAATTTAAGCTGTGCTTATCAGTATCGGGTGACCAATCTGAGCTACCTATGGGGTCTGTCTCAGATATAAAAAAAGTTTGCCTTATCACTTTATGGACAGTACAAAGAAGCTGAAGAGGGGATAATTTAAAAGCAAACAAACAAAAAGGGCCTCTCATGAAATTATTATGCTAAGGTTCTTTTAAAGAAATATATTTTTAGAGCAACTTGCAATTAAATTGTTGGCTTTAATGCTGCATTTTGTTAGGGGTATCAGAAGTACAAAAATGTGTTCCGAAAGGATTATCTAAATTCACAGATGGTAACTCCTTCAAAGAGCTACCGTGCTATATTCTTGTTTTTCAGAACTGCCTTTTTATATTCTTATATATATTCAAAGCACACTTTCAGTCAGCTCCCGCGTCAGCTGTGAGTGCTCAGCAGCACCACAAATCTATTCCATGGTCTTTCACACTGTTCTCCGGGCAATGTGATACACACCATTAGTAGCCAACTGTGATCGTTCTGTCTTGCATCTCCAGAAAGGTTTTGAGCACCCATGCGCAGTGTGATCGTCCCTCTAGGCAGCCAGGATGCCTCAGAAGAGCCAGTCAGCTCCTTCAGAGCAGTGGAAACTGCTTAAACCCCTGGTATCCGCTTTTTGCCAGAACATTTGCCCAAACCCCACTAGGATAGGAGTTCCTTAAATGCTGGTGATCCCTCAAACATCTGGTCCAACAGAGAGTACCCAGAGCACGCTTCTCAGAGAAGCTGCATGCTTCAAAGGGAAACTATTGCTTCAGAAGAAAAAAAACAAACTTTCTGAAACGAAACAGCCTTAGGTTGGTTGATTCAGGGCCTGATGAGTGGCCACATCTCTTGTGGGAAGTTCTACAAAGTGAGAGAGGTAAGGAGCACCTAACATCCACCCTGACTGCAAGCAGACCCACAAACACCTGTTGCCAGCCACACCACAAGAGCCACCTGACAGCGCTTGCTGTCTGTACCAGATCCAGTGGGCCCTGGTGCAGTATTGCCGTTTCTGGGATTGGAAGCTTTCATTTCATAATCAAGTTCCTACATTAATTCTCCTAGAATTCTACATCAGTGATTTAAGACCTCGTTAAGGAGGAAAGCGGTAGGGATGTAAATGCAAAAGACTGAATTTAATGAAGAAGTAATAATGAGAAAAAATAATGAAAAGCAGTTCCATGGTTATGAAGGTATCTGTACTGATCTTCTAAGAGCGGGGAAGGAGTGTAAGCAGAAGAAGACTCTGCCAAGAAAGCAGGTATGGACAGGCTCTGGAGATAAGGCAGTATTTCTTATTGGGGAAAACAAATAGAAAAAAAATCTCATTTTAGCCTTGAAGAACGTGATTGCTCCTGTGGTTTGCTATCACTATTGTGTCACATTAGGAGAATGACTGGCTGACATGGGACATAATGCAAAATTAGATTTTACCCTGAGAATAAGTGACCATGCCGTGAGAACAGCGGCCCACTGACTGGAGTATTTCTGAGTGCTCACAGGATGCCACTCAGAGGACCTTTTATCTGCTTGTTCCCCAAGAAAACTGCACAGGTTTGAATCCTTTACTTGCTGAAGTGTGGTGTCTTTTTCCCCAGCAAGGGAAAACTAAATCCAACTGAGAAAGAAAGCAGTGAGAAGTTGAATTTAGAGGGGAAAAAGAATTATGGTTAATTTAGCTTTATTTTGTATTTTGCAGGTAAAGTGCATGATACAGTACTTAATCTCATTGTGAACTAAATCACAGGACTGACAGGAATACCTTTTTTCTGGAAAGTAAGCATGACAAGAGTCATGAGGCATGCATCAGTCTTACACAACATACACATATAGATGTACTCATTCATGTATATGCCTATACGCATACACATATATGCCTCTATTTTGAGTCTGCTACAGCTGACAATACCTCTTGGCATAAACGGATTGTCTCTGGAGCAAAGGGTCAAGAGTTTAATTTCTTACTTTCTTTGGGGGATTACTTCTTGCAATGTGCAACACAGCTGAGATCGACTTTTAAATGTGAGGAAAAGTGAAAGGCCCTGCACCTGGGTTGGGACAATCCTCATCATCAATACAGACTGGGAGATGAGGCAATAGAGAGCAGCCCTGCAGAGAAGGACTTTGGGGTGCTGGTGGATGAGAATCTTGATGTGAGCTGACAATGTGCTCTCACAGTCAAGAAGGCCAACCATATCCTGGGCTGCATCGAAAGGAACGTGGCCAGCAGGTTGAGGGAGGTGATTCTACCCCTCTACTCTGCTCTTGTGAGATCCAACCTAGAGTACTGTGTCTGGTTCTGGAGTCCCCAACATAAGAAGGACATGGAACTGTCAGAACGGGTCCAGAGGAGGGCCATGGAGATGATTGGAGGGTTGGAGCACCTCTCCTATGAGGACAGGCTGAGAGAGTTGGGGTTGTTTGGCCTGGAGAAGAGAAGGCTCCAGGGAGACCTTAGAGAAGCCTTCCAGTACCTGAAGGGGCCTACAGGAAAGCTGGGGAGAGACTTTTTAGAAGGGCATGGAGTGATAGGACAAGGGGGATGGTTTTAAATTGGAAGGAGATAGATTTAGATTAGATATTAGGAAGAAAATCTTTACTGTGAGGGTGGTGAGGCTCTGGAACAGGTTGCCCAGGGAGGTGGTGGCTGCCCCTCCCTGGAAGTGTTCAAGGCCAAGTTGGATGGGGCCTTGAGCAGCCTTGTCTAGTGAGAGTTGTCCCTGCCCATGGCAGGGGGCTGGAATTTGATGATCTTTAAGGTCCCTTTCATCCTTAACCATTCCATGATTCTATGATTAAAATCACAGTACTGTACAGTTACTGTTAAATTTAATCCCATTTATTTTTATGCCTGCCAAAAATAGATGGGATTATTACTGGGAGTGTCCCTCAAGTGGGAATCAAATGTGTTATGAAGTCTTTAGAGATGAGTGGGTCCATCACTGATGTCCTAACACTTTCTGAGGGCAATACCTGCTTAGCTCTTTATCAGCTCTCAGCTGCTCCACTCCCAGGGCAGAGCAAGCTCAAGCCTGGTGTACTCCTTGTCCCATCTCCTCTGGCATGGAGGCAGGATGCAGGATGGTGGTCAGGGCGCACAGAGGTTCTTGAGGTACTACAAATCCAGCTTCCTCCAGGAGCACAGCCCATGCCCTGAGGGCAGGCTTGTATTGGCTGGGCCAGGAATGGCTCTCTGGTTCTCTTTTAATTATAAATATATTGCTCCTGTACTCCCTCTACATTGGAGTTTGAATGGACCTACAAACAAAATATAACATAAACAATAGTAACAAAATCCAATTCTGGATTTAGCATCACATATCCACTGTGATACATTACAGAGTCCTGGTCCTTTCAAGTAGCTGGTTTGCTTCTTAAAGACACCAGTGATAGGAGAAGGGAGCTGGTGGATGCCCAGGTCACTGAGACAGCATTAGGCAAAAGCTGGACTCCTTTGATTTCATGTAGTCAGAATGCTGCCTCCAGGGTCAGCCCCTCCTGAGAGTGCTCCAAACCACTGCTACATGTTTGATGACATGTGGTAGAGGCTAGAGGCACATTGGCAATGCTGACTGCCTTTACACACTGAGAAAGGAAACAAGGAGTATATAGTACACAGTACAGGAAATAATTCCAAGTATTCATCCCTACAAAAATGCAAGTGGAAGCCTTGCCAATGCCAGTCCCTTAAATAGATGAGTTTTGAGGGGGTGTTAACACAGAAAAAAAATTATAAATCTTAATTTCTGACCCACTTCTGCAGTCATATGACAAAGTGCTCACACTTCTGATAGGCATGAGAAGGCTCCTCATAGGAGTGCTTCCTGACCTTACTTTCTAAGCTGGGTTTGCTGAGTGTTGGCTGCCAGCTGGTGAATGAGAAGTGAAACCAGTCATCACTTCCTGCATATGGTGTTCTGGGACAGCAGCTTTGGGTACTGTGTCTTAAGATCAGTTCCTTGCAACTGTTGAAGACGACAGAGGGTTTTAAATAAATTTTGTATCTGTAGCTATCACACCTAATTTCATTAAGTTGTCAGAACTATTGCTTACATGCATTGGGATGTATCCACTCTTTGCACGCTAAGGGATGGCTGATTTACATACACAGTCCTTCAATTGAGTCACACACTAATTTAGTGTATTTCCAAGATGTTTGCCTGTTGCTGATAGATACAGAACCACAGAATGCATTAGGTTGGAAGGGAGCTTTAAAGGTCATCTAGTCCAACCCCCCCTGCAGCAAGCAGGGACACCTTTAACTAGATTAGGTCACTCAGAGCCCCATCAAGCCTGACACTGAATATCTCCAGGGATGGGGCCTCTACTACATCTCTGGGCAACCTGTGCCAGTGACCTACCACCCTCATATTGAAGACTTTTTTCCTAATATCCAACCTAAATCTCTCCTCTTCTAGTTTAAACCATTACCCCTCATCCTATTGCAAAATATGAACCTCAGGAGAAATCTGCCCTTCTGGAGCAGCAGCTGGAGGCCAGACTGGGGTGTCTAAGGTAAAATTAGACTCCTAAGGCAATTAAATCCACATATCCTTTATGCTATGCTAGCCTCAGATAGCCCATCCCTGTACTCACTGAGCGTTGCACAGCCCCTACACAGCTCCACCAACAACCACAACACTTCCTGGAGTCAGCAGAAACTGCCACCTTCAAACAGCCAGGCCAGCCATAGTGAGTCACTGGGAATCTACGTAAATTAGTCCAAGAATTTGTTACAGACCAGTTCATTACAAGGTTTACAGCACAGCCAGGACTAGGAGAGCCCAGTGAGCTCAGTGAGCACAGCTAAAAAGAAATCACTGATGTGACGAAAGACAAACTAAAGGAGTAGCTGCAGTTACGTAGAGGTACGACTTAGTGGTTTAAAAAATTAATAATTTTTGATGAAGAAAAAAAAGTGTGCTTATTGCTCATGTTCAGCAGGCTACTCACAATGACAGATTAATTAAAATTCACAGTTAGGTTATGCAGGAAAGGGGACAAAAATAGTAATTTCTTTAGGGGAAAAAATTAGGTTTATATTCAAACCATTGTCCCCAAAACAACTTACACAAATGCTTGACTTCAACCATGTATTAAAGTTTCCAGAACCAGTGAAATAAAAAATAATGGGTTTTCAAAGTGTTTTGAATCACTCACATATTTAATTTCCCTGTTGAATCCTATTTCAATTATATATCATTACAAAATAGTGAGGTCACGAGGGACGGGGGGAGAGAGTTTTGAACTGCTTTTGGTATTTCTGAACAAGTTTCTGAAATCAGCCATCTTGTAAAATATGGATTTTCCAAATTCCCTAAACTGAGTAGTCAGTAAAAGTCAGAAACCTTCAGGTGTGATAAAATCAGCATGTTGGCTAACTCCAGGTCCAGTTTTTAGAGGAGAACAGTCTTACCAGTGTTGTTTATGTTAGGGGGTTTTAATGGTTTTATTGAGCTAAGAGATTCTATTTTCCTTCAATTAACTCATCAAATCTGTGTGGCTAACTGTATGGGGAGGGGGTACAAGACATAGTCAGTCTTATGTAAAACCTGGAAATGCAGTTTTTTAAAATAGAAAGCAGATTATATCACTGGTTTAATTTGCCAGATTTTAAGTCTGACATATATGCCAGTACTCATCTTGTAGCTACTAGCCCATAATACAGTAGAAAGAATAAATCCCATGTTGTGCCTGAAGAAAATCACCTTCAGAATGTGGCCATTTAGTCAGGAAAACCCTGGAATGGTCATGGCTCATTGGTTGAATGCCATGCCAGTAAAGTACAACTCAAAAACGCTTAGAGGCATCCTTACATGTGAAAACACCGTGCCTGAAGAAACAGTGTTTTCAGGTCAGTCACCCAGCAGTTAGATGTTCAGAACCTGGAGACAGGGCCAGGAAATCCAATCTCAGCGCTCCACTGTCACATTATAAAAATGATTGATATTCTGCAAGTTGCACTCTGAACATCCTGTGCAAAGACAGCCTCAAGAATTCAAAGCTCAGACAAGAGTTATCGCGTGTTGATTGATGGCCCTGTGTCACTCTGGTTTATGGGTTATGACCACTGGAGACTTCAAAATGAACTAAGCCAAACACAACAGTATCCTTTGCTCAGTGAAGCAAGGATGCAGGACTCAGAGACCAAACTGTTCTGTCAAAAAATAAAAAATACCTAGCTCAAAAAATCTGTCAGACTTCCAACGCTTTTGACAGCTTCCATATTCAATGCATGCAAAAGCGAGCCTGATGCATTTGTCTGCATTCTGAATGCAGACAAAGCATCTGGGATGTTTCTTTGACATTAAAAAAACATAATCTGATATATTTTCACACACCTCTTTTCTGTAGGTCTTCCTCTCTTGGACGTTCTACAGAAGAAACATCTTCATTTAACGCAAATAAAAATAAACTCATATTGGGTAGTATTAGAAGCTGTCCTTACATACAGTACAAATGTATGCTAGTACTTTAATGACACTCGTGAACAGCATATATTAACTGAAAAATAGCTGTATTTTAGGCATGCAAGTATCAAGTGTGTTCCTCCTGTATTAGGACTGTGACTTATTGTGACAGGAGGAATTTTTCTCAACACGTAAAATGAAACATATTACATTGATGGTCATAATTACACAATCATTCAAATCCTCAGCCATAGATGTTATAAAGGGCATTGCTTTGTAAGAGATTTGCTTTTAATTTGTAATCTTCTGCTCTTTAATTTCATTAGGGATCCACATGTGTCACATCATTTCTGTAGAAAAAGAAAAATCACATGAATTTGCATTGTTAATATTTTACAGAACTTTGGGCCATTTGGGAAGCTGCAAACAGCAGAGAGTTTATTAACTCCCACCAAATTGAACAGAAGAGTTGAAGTGTTTTAGATCAGATGTAAGTAACCTAAGGAAAGACACTTATCCAAAATTATTAAAAAATAAGTGACCATAATTTTCTTATTTCTGTGCTCAAGGTATCACAGAATCACAGAATCACAAGGTTGGAAAAGATCATCAAGTCCAACCATTCCTGTCCTATGCTAAACCATATCCCTAAGTACCTCATCTGCCCTTTTTTTAAACACATCCAGGGAAGGTGACTCAACCCCCTCCCTGGGCAGCCTGTTCCAGGCCCTGACAACTCTTTCAGCGAAAAATTTTTTCCTAACATCTAATCTGACCCTGCCCTGGCACAGCTTTGTGCCATTTCCCCTTGTCCTGTCTCCTGTCACCTGGCTGAAGAGGCCATTGCCCACCTCTCTACAACCTCCTTTCAGGTAACTGAATAGGCAATGATAAGGTCTCCCCTCAGCCTCCTCTTCTCCAGGCTAAACATCCCCAGCTCCCTCAGCCGCTCCTCATAGGATTTGCCCTCCAGCCCCTTCACCAGCCTGGTTGCCCTTCTCTGGACTCACTCAATGACCTCAATGTCCTTCTTATGGTGAGGGGCCCAGAACTGGACACAGCACTTGAGGTGCAGCCTCACCAATGCTGAGTACAGGGGCACAGTCACCTCCCTAGACCTACTGGCCACGCTGTTTTTGATACAAGCCAGGATGCCATTGGCCTTCTTGGCCACCTGGACACACTGCTGGCTCATAGTCAGCCTGCAGTCAACCAACACCCCCAGGTCCTTCTCTGCCTGACAGCTCTCAAGCCAGTCTCCCCCAAGCCTGTAGCGCTGCATGGGGTTGTTATGTCCCATGTGCAGCACTCTGCACTCAGCATTGTTAAACCTCATCCCATTGATCTCAGCCCATCGGTCCAGTCTGTTCAGATCCCTCTGAAGAGCCTCTTTACCCTCAGGCAGATCAACACTTCCTCCCAGCTTAGTGTCACCTGCAAACTTACTGAGGGAGCATTCAATCCCTTCATCGAGGTCATTGGTAAAGATGTTGAACAGAACTGGACCCAGGACTGAGCCCTGGGGGACGCCACTCGTGACCGGCCTCCAGCTGGATTTTGCTCCATTTCCCACCACCCTTTGGGCCCGTCCATCCAGCCAGTTTTTAACCCAGCTGAGGGTCCACCTGTCCAGCCCAGTGGCAGCCAGTTTCTCAATCAGAACCCTGTGAGAAACGGTGTCAAAGGCTTTAGTGAAGTCCAGGTAGATCACATCCACAGCCTTCCCCTCATCCATTAAGTGGGTCACCTGGTCATAGAAGGTGATCAGGTTAGTTTGACAGGATCTACTTTTTGTAAACCCATGTTGGCTAGGCCTGATCTCCTGGCCATCACACATCTGCTGCATGATAGCTCCCAAGATGACAAGGCACACGCAAAACAGATTTTAACAGAGATTTAGCAATCAGTAGTGACTTTCTATGAGACTTATTTCACAATGATTATAAGAGTAAAGAATGAGCTTTCTTAGAAGGTAAGGAATTTATAACAACTTGGAAACCATGTTGTTATAGTTTTGTCAGTCATACAGTGTAGGGCAAAGCCCAAACACCTGGATGGTTATTTCTTTATTCCTATAGTGTTCTTGCTTCATGTATGTTTTGACTTTAAAATGTCTACTTTTCTTGTTGAAACAAAGTGATACCAAGATCCTGTCCTTCTGTCTGGCAGGTGACATGTACAGTTGTGTACCTCAGTCTCCCAAGGAACAAGACTGGAGCTACAGGAACAGAAGGCGAGATGTAAAGTGCACAGAGAACCAGGCCACCTTGTGCATCCTTTATAATCTCTGGAGAAGAGGACAGCTTTCTATGAGATAGCACTGCTAAACAGAGTAGAAAAAGTACCTGTTTAGTGCAGAATTTTCAGATGCTTATGAGATTGTTTTAAAGCCTTACACATTATAATACATCTTTCTTATAATAATTTTAAATACTCTGCTATCACAACCTAGCTTTTCTCACATTGAATTCGATATATTACCTTACATTTTTATGGAAGCAGCATTAGTCACAGATGTTAGACATAAGGCTATTTATGCAGGGCTTGTTTCAAAATTTCTATTCAATATTTGGTTGGACAACAAAGATTTAGACTGAAGAATTTTCTTTTGTTTCTACATATATATATACATGTATATATATGTTTCTTCATATATAGCTCACTGTTCCTCATATATGGACTTGTGGGTGAGATTGCTTAAGATGTATGGGTCTGAGTCTGGACCTAGCTTGCCTAACTTCAGGAACTTGAAACATCCCCTGATTAGGAGTCTAGTTGCTTTAGCTGTCCCAGTTGTCAATGAAAAGAGGCAGACATTCACCAAGGTAATTCAGCTGCATCTAAGACTGCTGATACCATACATATGCAGTTTTACACAGGCAAAGGGAGACTTGACATCTGGAAAAGCAACCAGATGCTTCTAAAATATGAAGAAATCCCTGCCCAACAAGTCTCAATCATTTAATGCAATGTGTGATACCCAATCATACTAGCCCCTGATAGGTGTTTCATATCTGTAGTATCCTGATGTGAGAAGAAAACTTTTTCAGACTCAATCAATACAAGTTGACTGTTCAGAAGAGCTTTTTCTTATAACATTTGCAGTACACAAGGTTTACACAAGAATAGAAGAAATGCACCTGAAGTCTGGTGATAGGCACTTTGGAGGCCCTTCTGGCTGCCACCATATAATACAGCCTTCAACACCTCAGGATTTGGTTTTGTTGGTGGTGTATCTCAAGGGGAAATTTTAAACCCAAAAGTTACATCTGAAAGCGTAAGACCTTCCTCCTCTTTAAAGCTGCCACAGGGAATAGCATAGTCCCCAGCCTGCTGTGTAACAGGTCATTCATTTCAGAACAGTATTAATTCTTCTCCAAATGGGAACTCTGATAGTAAGGCAGCAGCCTGAAGGAAACAGATTAATTGATTCAGTGGCCTATGGGAAGAAAAATACATGACAATACCAACACACTTTACGAATCCTAGATCAACTGCTCTCCTCCTAGTTATATACTGATGCAATTCTGCTGATGTGAATGGCATAGTCCCCAGAAGAGTGCCCTAATGAGAGGAGAAATGCATCCACCGATCTCTGACTAGATTTTTATCAATGCCATGAAAAAATCTAAAAGAATATTTTAAAAGGGAGAGGACACATTTCCCATTTAAATATTCCCACCTGCATCAGTTCCACTAACATCCCAAGAGACAAGCGCAGTAGGACAGTGAGACTTCTGGATGCCAGCTATTGCTAACACCAGGTAATCTCCTCCTGGTACTCCTCCAGCTCTTAAAGTGCTCTTTTATTATAGAATCATAGAATCACAGAATGGTCTGGGTTGGAAGGGACGCCAAGGATCATAGAGTTCCAACACCCCTGCCATAGGCAGGGACACCAACCTCCAGGCCTGGATCTACACAAGGTTGCCCAGGGCCCCATCCAACCTGGCCTTGAACACCTCTAGGGATGGGGCATCCACCACCTCTCTGGGCAGCCCATCCCAGCACCTCACCACCCTCTCTGTAAAGAACTTCCCCCTAATATCTCATCTAAACCTTCCCTCCTTTAGCTTCAATCCATTCCCCTTTGTCCTGCCATTATCTACTCTTTTAAAAAGCTGATTCCCCTCCTGTTTCTCTGCTCCCTTCACGTACTGGAAGGCTGCAATGAGGTCCCCCTGCAGCCTTCTGTTCTCTAGGCTGAACAAGGTGCCAGTTTCAATATATTTCAACCATTCCCAGCTCTGGGAATTTCCAAATTCTCTTTGTGATTGAAAATGTGAACAGATTTTTTTTAAAAACAACAACAAAACAACCAAATATAAAATACCTTAAAAATGTCTACCATTAAGGATCCACCACTGTAAATTAAAGCTGGCGTCCTGTACCAGAACACACAGGCAAGTGAAACGCATGGACTTCTTTACTTCTGAAGAGTATCAGATTTTATGCTGTTAATGAATGTTCCTGATAAAATGTTGGTGGTAATAATTTAATTTTTATACCTCCAAGAAAACCTACTAAAATTTTTTACACCTTTGCTTTCTCTCACTGTATTGTATTCAACTGAGTAAGGTCTTTTTACAACTATGCATAAAGACAGATGCTGCCAAGAGAGAAATTTTTATAAGACTTATTAGTAAGAATTTCTTATTGCTCAGATATTTCACATATAATGTTCTTTCTAGTACCTAATAACAATTGTGACACACACATATTGTAGTGGAAAAAAAAAAAATTGGAATATCCATTCAAATTTTGCTTCTTTGTAGCATCTGGATTCTTTTCTATAAATTATTGGAATAGTCAGCTAAGGATTTTCCAGAAACAAGTAGCACTAGAGCGATGGTAATATTGTTGGACTTGCAGAAAATTCAGAGAGGAATTTGGCTAATGATCACAAGTTCAGCACTGCATAAAAATTTCTGAAGCTGCTTTCTGACACTTCACATCCAGAGAGATTTTCCTGTCTCCAAACAGATGTTTGTAAAAAGGAAACTGGAGTTATAATTTGGTTGGATAAGCAAATGTCTTCTGAACTGGGAATGGCTGTCTTCATGCAAGGAAGTCCCAGCTTGAACAGCAGATGTGCCACTTATGCAAACCTCCATTTAATTGTTCCAGATGAAAGGTCAAGAGGTTTTAATGCCTACAGTAGCACAGGGCAGCACTTGAGCATCCTGCTATACCACCAGTAGAGCCAAGAATTACATTTTCAATCTCCAAGTCTCCAACTGTAATGAAGAAATGCATGTTTCTTTGCAGGAAATAATTGTAAAAATAATTGTGCAAGTTTGATTGTGCTTTGCTCTGACTTACCTGCCTAGTTTTGCATAGCCTTGGAGGGAGGTTCTGGTTGCCAGTGCCCCCAGGGGATGTATGTGACAGGAGTGAATCCAAAGCAGTGAAGCTATTTTGTCTCAACCACATCCTGTGCAAAGGGGTTTAGAAGATACACAGGTGTACACAGGGGGTTAAGAGCAAATGCATTTTCCCTGACTTGCAGGCTGCTTTGTTCTGCTGCTGTGGGAGGAAGAATCAATAAACAGTCAAATCGCCACCTCAGAAAGAAATGCCAATTGAAAGAGGACAGCTATGACATTACCTCAGTTCACTGAGTCCCCTTCAGAGAAGGTTTGCTTACATCTATAAAGAAGGCTGTGTAAAGTGATCATGCAAATAGCTGATTGAGTAACTTAATACAAGTAGAGATGTTCACAAGCAGCTCTGTGCTATGAAGCAGATGTTTGGCCTGAATGGAAATATTTTCACGTCAGTTCATCAGGATGGTTGCTAAAAGAACCCTGCTGCTACGGTGCCGTGAAGCTTGTATTTGGATCCGTAAGTGCAATAAATACTTGACAACTTACTCTGTTTAGGAGAACTAGAAGTCCATCTTTAAGAACAAGATGCATCTGCTGATACAAAGGAATAGACAGAGAGCAGTGGACAACATATATTTCGGAGTACATACTTTAAAAAGCACTTCTTTCCTACTATAATCTGGCATTTGAAAAAGACCCTAGGTGTTGAGAGGGACTTGCTCACCTAGGCATGCATTGCATGCTGGCTGCCTTGGACACATACCCTTCACCTGCAAACAATAGGCATTTCAGTTACCTTTGGTCCTGAGCCACATCTGCCTACATCTCTGGTTTCTTATCACAACACAAACTGAGGTCTACAGCACCTGGCACAAATTCTGCTGCTTCCTTTGAGAAGAGACAAGGACACAGCTTTGACAGGCACCTAAAACTAAGCGGTGCTCTGTCGTGGTTTCACCCCGGCTGTGGGCCGAGATCCACGAAGCTGCCTGCTTCTTAAAGTAAAAGAGCAGGGGAAGAGGGAAAAAGGGGGGAAACAAGGGAAGGGAAAAGGAAGGGGCAAATAACTCCAAAACCAAGAAACTAAGAGGCCCGTGGGTTGGGATAAGGAGAGTTTACTAAGAGAACAGAAAGATAAAATATAACAATGCTAACAGGACTTTAGAGCAAAAGAATATGAAACTATTGATACCCAATGCAGTTTCTCCCCGAACCACACAGCTCAGGCCGTGCCACCCAGAGCTGTCCCGGAACCCGACCGTCCCCCCAAGAAACACGCGTCCCGCCACCGCCCCTCTTCTTCCTCCCCTCAGCCCCCCGTTATCCTGGGCAGGACGTAATTGGCATGGAATACTCTCTTTGGCCCATCTGGGTCACCTGTCCTGGCTTCGCCCCTCCTTTCTCATGAATGGAGAAATATGAAGAAGCTGAGAAAAGTCCTTGACTGTCTGACTGCAACTAAGAACATCAGGGTGTTATCAGCACTGCTTTCATTGTAACTCCCAAACACAGCATTCCATCAGCTGCTACAAATGAAGTTAACTCTATCCTGACTGAAACCAGGACATGCTCCCAAGTTCTCTGGTACAGACTTTTGCTACACCCATGTTTAAGTTTAATACTGAGATACGTGAGCAGCTGCTATCCAGTCCATGTTGAGCAATGCTGCCTGCGTTGATCACACCGAGCTTGCTAGCAAAGCGCAGTCTGCGGGCAACTGGAAATCATGTATTATTAACGTGCTAAGTAATGCCTGTGAACAAATCCCATCATTTCGTATATATAAAAGGGCACCAAACTCTGTAACTGTTTATTACAAGTTTGTGTTTTCCCCCGTGGCTCTGCACCAAATCTCATTTACAAGTAGAATCATGTTATTCTGTGTAGTGAATTCCTGACCTTTTAATTCTACTAAGTAATTTCCAGAAACAATGCCAAAAGCATGTAGTGCCACTGACAGGGTGACACTGCAGCATTTCATATGCATATTTTCTTGGAAGAAGTATTTAGAAAAAGCTGTAGGAGTCCAATTAAACTTTATCACTTATGACCATGCATGCCCACAATAACAAGACTGTCTATTAATATGACTGTGACCCCAACACATGCAGAGCTGGTCAGAGTTACACAAACTGTGGGCTCCAACATTTCCTCTTAGCAGGAAACTCCTGGAGAGAGGATACTTAAAGCAAAGAAATTTCTGGAGTGTGATGGTAATGGAAGGTAAGTGCTTTGCTGATAGGGACTGCACTTAGGTGTTGTGCTTAAATGTGTTGGTGAATTAAAGCCTTAGGACTTTTCATTCCATGTTGACACTTAACATTTCCCTTAGTGGTTGTTTTTGTTATTACATTGATATATCTGCAATGATTATCTCAGCTGTATCTGGCTGCAACTCAGGCATTCATTAAATAACCATGGCAAGTACTGCTCCGATTTTACAGATACCTGAAGGATCATTCTTGACAATATATGGGCTGTGGCAGCCAGGAGTCTATTACAGGGCATCTTTCTGATGCTCCCCCACAATACCAAAAGCTTGCATTGCCCAAGGTTGCTCACTAACTGATAGCCAGGTCAGTTTAATTCAGTCACCAAGAGACAAATACAACTGGTTTTAAAATCCAAGCAGCCCGAAAACAAAACCTTGACCTGTCCAGGGTGCTCTCTTGTTTCTCCAGAGTACACGTTTTTCTGAATGAGGAGTACAGGTTAGTACCTAAGGGTTGTAATAGCTTTCAAACGTAATGTTAAGTGAGAAAGATTTTAACATCTTTTGGAATAAAAGCTGGTTTGTCCAGCAGAGGGAGACTGGAGTACAAACCGGAGCATAACAAGGAATGAATATCCTTTAAAGTCAAATATATCGGTTATAGAACATAGAGACAGCCGAACACAGACCACATCTGATGAAAATCACACATTAGAGTGCTTGATGCTGATGGGGAATTTGTCGTTTTCATCCTTCTTCAAGTCTGACCCTGTAAAAATAACAAAAGAAAACACATTTTCTAACATGACTTGAAACCCCTAATATGATTCCTGATTAAATTTTAAATGCAGAAATATTCAAATCAAGCCTAAAAATGAGAACAAAAGCAGCCTTCTCTGCCATTAATTTGCATATTATTCGTGCCCACTAGCCTGAGACAGATCTCTTGTCAAAGACATATTTCCATCAGATGTTTTTAAAATCTGATGTAATTCCTCCAGTGAGTTTTTGAGTTACCCACATCTTCTCAAATGTTCTTTCTCTACATAAAACTTATCCCTGAAATACTCATTGCAAGGAGAGTAAAAATCCCTAATACAGAAATGTTAGGGCTTTCCATTAGTTATTAAACAAGAACCTTTTGCTAGAGATCTCTTTGCAGCATTATCTTCAACTAGAAATGTTCTACTAACTTAAAAATAAAAGCTTCAGATAGTAATTGTCCACATATTTTATTTCTTAGGTAATCCCTTTGCATTTGTTTTTCAAGCTAGACAACCTAAGACTGATATATTTAATAGGAACAAAAGAAGAGATTTTAAAGAAGAACTTGGTTGAAGAATAGCAATAACCCAACATGGATCCAACTCCAGAGCCTGGTGGGCCTAACAGAAGAAAACTACGCCTTTATTCATCTGCTTTCTTCTAATTTTGACTCCAGTGTAGTGCTGTTTAACTCCCTTCAGAGGTTCCAGTCAGTAACATTTGTATCATAGAATCATAGAATCATAGGGGTTGGAAGGGACCTCCAGAGACCATCCAGTCCAACCCCCCTGCCAAAGCAGCTCCCTAGGACAGGTCACACAGGGAGGCGTCCAGACGGGTCTTGAATATCTCCAGAGAAGGAGACTCCACACCCCCTGGGCAGCCTGTCCCAGGGCTCTGTCACCCTCACTGTGAAAAAGTTCTTCCCCATGTTGGTGCGGAACTTCCTGTGCTCCAACTTGCAGCCATTGCCCCTTGTCCTGTCCCCACAGACCACTGAAAAGGGGCTGGCCACTTCCCCCTGCATCCCATGCTTAAGATATTTACAAACATTGATTAGGTCCCCCCTTAGTCTTCTTTTCTCAAGGCTGAACAGTCCCAGCTCACTCAGCCTTTCCTCATAGGGGAGACGCTCCAGGCCCTTAATCATCTTTGTAGCCCTTCTCTGGACTCTCTCCAGAAGATCCCTGTCCTTTTTATATTAGGGAGCCCAGAACTGGACACAATACTCCAGGTGGGCCCTGACCAGGGCAGAGTAGAGGGGGAGTATACATAGTTTATATAGCTCATATAAGGTGTTGTATTAAGGTCAAGAACAGGGTGGTGTGGGTAGGGGTAGCACTGAAGCATAGTGGCAGCATGTCTTAGTGGGGTCCTGAATCCACCAAATACCCAAGGGTCGCCAGGATATAAACATTTCTGTTTTCAGCTCCCAACAAAGAAAAATGAGAAAAAAAACAGTAACAAATGAAGAAAATTATGTTAAAAAGCAAACATGCCCTTATCCCTGAAACACTGGTGACACTGTGCCAAAGGGAAGCTGTATCGTGATACGGACCAGAAAAGGATGCAAGCCAGGGCAGGCCAATCCAGCAACTTGGTTACCTTGTGCAATAAGTTTCCTGAACCTCTGTGTCACTGTTATAAACTGCTGTGTGCTGAAAAGCGAACTTTACCTGGACCTAAAGGAGAGCCTGATCGAGAATTAACACACCATGATAAATGAAAACTTGTTGGCTTACCATGTGTAGATTTAAGAATGTGAAATGAGGACAAAAGTAAGATAAAGGTACCTTTACTCTCCCTTTGTACTTCCTTTGCTGATCAGATGCAGGTTTTACAACACCTAGTGACTATGAAACCTAACTACCCCAACTCACAATGCTACACAGGAAGGATACTTCCAAGGACAGATAACCATATTCCTGACTTGCAGTTGCTTGTCTCCATGCTGTGAGCACCCAGCACTCTCTTTCCATTATTATTTCTTTTGAGTTATTCATAGCTTTCCATTCCAGGTAAAGATCTAAGCGAATAGAATAGAATAGAATAGAATAGAATAGAATAGAATAGAATAGAACAGAACAGAATAGAATAGAATAGAATAGAATAGAACAAAATAATATGCTAAGAATAAAATAAAATAAAATAAAATAAAATAAAATAAAATAAAATAAAATAAAATAAAATAAAATCTGTGTGTTTTACGTGAGGAAATACCTGCCAGCAGTTTGTACTGAGGTGAATAGAAATCTGGAAGAATCCCTGCAGAGAGTCCCTGGTCTCTTCTTAGAGTCACCAAGTAAACCATGATGCCAGCCTGAAAAAAACAGTCCCTGGGCTGATCAGTTCACCTCTCACCTCGCTGTTTCACAACAGGAGAAATCAATCACCCCTTGCCTACTTTGAAAGCAGTTTTAAAGCTGCAGGCAGTGGTTTTTGACCTCACTCCAGCTTATCTGGCACAGTGCACTGTTCACAGGCTACTCAGATTCACAGCTGCAATAAAAGAGAGCCATTCGATAAGCAGCTCTTGGGTTTTTCGTTGTCAGGACACACCAGCTGGTGTGCTTTGGGGCCTGCTGCAGTAGCAGGAGGGTTGCGCAAGCGAAAGGGGGTGAATACCATTTCAAACCACCACTGCCAGGTGGAGGTGTGAGAAGGACAAACTGAATCAGCACAGGCTTAAGACAGAGAAGAAAATGGCAAATCCTCCCATGACAGAACTTGCAAGTAATGGTCACATTAAAAAAAAAAAAAACAAAACCCAGAAACAGAAATATTATACCTTAACCATGTATTCTCTCTTCTGTTATTAGTTATGGTGTTGCCAGCCTTCAGAAGAAAAAACTGGGGTCAGAGCCAGAAAGAGATCAAGTGGTTGGCTTGAAGCCTGATTAATCAAGCAGTCTTCTTGGTTTCTTGGTTTGTTTCCCAACTCTTTGGAAACTTCCGGAAATCATACAAGGAATGCTGAATAAATTCACTGACTCCCACTGCCCTTCAACAGGGACCCACTACCTCTGTGCTGTGAGTTTTGTGAGGAAAGTCATTGACTGTATGTGGATCAAGGGGCAGAAGGTGCTGATCACAGAATCACAGAATTGTTGGGGTTGGAAGGGACCTCCAGAGATCATGGGGTCCAACCCCCTGCCAAAGCAGGCTCCCTAAGACAGGTCACACAGACAGGTGTCCAGACGGGTCTTGAATATCTCCAGAGAAGGAGACTCCCCACCCCCCTGGGCAGCCTGTCCCAGGGCTCTGTCACCCTCACTGGGAAAAAGTTCTTCCCCATGCTGGTGCAGAACTTCCTGTGCTGCAACTTGAGGCCATTGTCCCTTGTCCTGTCCCCACAGACCACTGAAAAGGGGCTGGCCCTTTCCCTCTGTCTCCCACACATCTTAACCCAGAGACCACCGTGCATTGAGGAGTCAGAGATCCACATCCTGAGCAGGTGCAGCCTGTGCTGTGCTGCACGGATCCCTCTGCTCCAGGATAAACTCAGCCTGTAACAGGAGCCTGCAAGCAGCTCCCACTCTGTACTGGTGGTCACGCCTCCTGCCCAGCCTTGTCTGTGTCTGAAAGGACAACAAGAACTTCTCCTGTGAACATCCTTCATGAACAGAGTTTTTTTCTTGTAAGAAAAACAGCTTGAGTGGCACAACAGGAGGAGCTTCCCTCTGTGGACAGGTCCTGCTCAATGTGTCCTGGGAAGAACCCATCCAGGCTCCACCTGATGCTGCACAAACACAGGGTTTCCAGCATCTGAAGGGATGTAAGATTTACACGCTATCTATATTCATCTTTTTGTTTTGTCTTATTAAAGCAGTTACCTTACTAAGCAATTTCCTGTCAGGTCTTTCTTATTGCTATCCAGAAGAGCCCTGCACCAGCATACTTTCACCTCAGCCCCACCTCCAAGGCAGAACATCCTCACTTCCCACATGTGCTTTAAAACATGAGTCTTTGCAACCTAAACATCTGTGCTCCTCCTACAGTCAATGGAGAGCTAATCCACACAGTTCATGGACTCTGCAGAGCAAGCCACCTCCTGTTTGGTCAGTAGAATCTCTCTAGACTCCATTGGCTATGCTGACTAGCCCATCAAATGAGGGAAAGATTACTGCAATCAATCATGTGTATGCATGAAATGTCTTTTAAAAATGAGGTAACAGAAAGCCATTTGAAATGCAAACGTTTCCAGACCATCCAAGGGATGACCAAATAGGACCTTGAGTATTCCTGGTGCTAGCATGCCTTCAGCAGAAGACAGAAACAATTCCTGATAGCAGTGCTGTTTCAAACTACTTTTCCTTTATGAACAGACACCCATTTGAGCTTGCTTTATCTGAGCTGCAGTGACCTACCTTTTTTCCCAAGAACAGCTTTTCCTGATGCAAACATGTATTTCAGCATCACTGCCACAGCTGGCATCTTTTTAGCAGTCAGTGTTACTGTGCTGTTTGTGTATGGTCCAGGGCATCCCATTATCTCTCCCACTATCTCATCTTTAAAGATAGATGGGGACTTAAATCTTATCAAGAAATATTAACACACAGAGTGATCTCTAACCCTGTAATGCCAGGGTAATTAAGTGAACCTGAGCAGAAGGTGCTATAAAACATAAATGGTTGGGCCCAGCAATGAAGCAGACCCTTAGACATCTGTGAAATGAGCATGGTGCAGGACATGGTGAAAATGGAACCAAGTTACTTTTAATTCATTCAGCCCCATTGATCTTAACAAATAATGACTATTATGCAGTTTAGATTAAACATTAATAAGAAAATTAATTATTCCAAGATTGTTGACAATGACAGAGACAAGTTAATCTTGCTGGAGCTACTGAGTGACATAAAATGCTGTTGCCAGTAAAGCATCATACTTCAGATGATAGATCATAGAATAGATCATAGAATAGTTTGGGTTGGAAGGGACCTTGAAGACCATCTAGTTCCAGCCTCCCCAGCATGTGCAGGGACACCCTCCACTTGATGAGAATTCAAAGTGTTTTTCTTTCATGGGATTGAAAAGGTGTTCATAAACCAAGCCAGGAAAAGTATTCAGCTATTGGCTGCTGCTGTACCTCCTTCTTTGCTCTCCTCATACTCATAGGAGGAATAGAAACTCCACCCAAGCTTGCACTCTACTTCTGCCTGTGTTACTAAGTGTGTGCACAGACATCAATACAGACAAGGAGTGAAGACATTCAAGAAGCAGGAAAAATTCTCTGGCAAGTTTATTTTTTCCTTTTTTTGTTTTTTTTTTTTAATTTTTTGGGTCACTGCCCAGCCACCAACACAACCTCTCGCTCTGCTCTACTGAATCTGTGTGAAATCTGGTGTGAGTAAACAAGGAAACGAAAGGAAACTTTAGGCAATGTTTGCTGTTGGGATTGAAATGTCTTTTCTCTTTTCAGGATGATATTTTAGATGGAGATTATTTGTGTAGTCTCCCTTTGAGCAGAACTTCCCTCTGACCAGATTCTGGGGCTCTGAAGGTTATGGCTAAGAAAATGCCTCCTTGAAAGACATCCAGAAATCAGTAACTTGTCACTGTAAAACCATACAATAGGCAGTAGACTTAACTGGATCGATTTAAATAATTAAACTCTAACAATCTTTCGTTAATGATCTACTAAGTTCAGGTTATTTACCTGTGACAAATTTCAATGGACAGCAAAGGGCTCTAAGAGTGAAAAGCTCCAGGAACAAAAGAGAGAAAAGCCTTGCCAATGTTCTTGTGAGTATTAGGGTGTTCGAAGGCGTTTCTGCTTAAGTCCTTTAAGAAGGGTTGGGTCCTACATGCCGACTTCAGCGGTAGCTCTTGTGCTCTGCCTGAGTCACGCCTCTGATGACTTTAAACTGCCTTTCAAAGGCAACATACTTAAGAGTCAGAATTTCACATGAGTAAGTTTGGTTAAATGTTTAAAGATGGGAATAATGGTGCTTTATTCCTCTTTTTTGTATCCGAGTAAACAGAGGGAGTTTTTAAAAGATGCTGAGAACCACCACCAGCAATATGCCAAGCATTTCTGAAAATTAGATCCGGCTTCAAGGAGTCTATCTATGGATACAGATAGGCCGAATCACAGCCAAAGAAATGAGAGGACGTGGAATTCAGGCAACGAAAGAGTTCTCAAGAATGGATGAGTAAATTTAGACTATTTTCAGAGCAGCCATGTTAACTTCAAACTTTTCTCTCTTGATGCAGTGCTCAATGGCTCTGGAAAAAATGAAAGATTTGAGTCTGACAGTGCCCCGAGCTGAGCTATGTGAAATGGAAGGTATTCCCTTCACAAAAGATATGTGCAACATGTGGGACCAAATGTGGAAATTCAAAGCCAGACCTGATGATCTGCTCATCGCAACCTATGCAAAAGCAGGTTGGTGTGGGTAGGAAACAGAAAACTTTGGGATGGTATTGATTGTTGGAATTGAAAGTTTTGCTTTTCTGTTGTGACTGATATTTGTTTAATCCCAAACCAGACATATTTTAAAGCTGTGAAGCTCTGTCAGCTATGGCATTACAATAACTTTGGACCTCTTTGGCAGAGGTAACAGCCATCTATTATCATTGAATTTCAGATGGTCAAATTAGTTAAAATTAGTTGAACGATTCCTTTGATTTGGACTCTATGCATATATGTTAATGGCAACAACACAAGTTTTCCACCAACAGGTGATGATACAACACAGCCTAGTGAAAGCTGTCATGACTAAGAAATAATATAAACCAACTGAACATCTACAGATTGTATTATGTATTTTAGGAATGACTTGGTGTGTAAGCCAGTACTTATTTCTGGAAATGGGCTAATCGCTTTAATTCAATAACCAAATTCACTGAACAATTTCAGGCAATAAAATAAAACACCCACCATTAATATTAGCATTTTATTCAGTGATTATTAATATCTGGCATTTTATTCAGCGATTGACCAATTAACTCATTACTATTTCTCCTCCTGATCAGACCCTTTATACATACTACACAGGAAAACAATGAATAACAAGCACCAATATTAATCCTGGTTGTATAAAAATACGTGCAGTTTAGGGGATTCAGGAAACAGGTTCATGAACATTTAATGATCATAAAAATATAATTACTTGAATTAGTAAAAACTTCAAAGGTTGGGGTTTTTTTTCAGTAGGGAAAAAAATATTACCAAAAAACCCACCAAACCCCAAAACAAAAAAACTTTTTTTGTTGTTGTTGTTTTAAACCTGAAAGTTTAAATTTTATTTCCTGTATACTGTATACATGTTATTTTATCCAGTCTGGATTAAAACTCAGCCATTGTACTGAAAAGAACTACAAGTTAGGAGTCCATTTGACATTATGTTGTATCTGCCAGAGATGCACAGTTCAGGAGTTCCCTGTCCACACTGCTTTCCACAAGTTATCCCTCAGCTTGTTCTCTAGCTGAGCAGCCACAGTTCCTTGAAGATGTGGTTAACCCAGTGATCATGGCTATAAGGGAAGAGAGAGACCCAATACTGTAAGTTTTACAAGATGCTGTGGTAGCTCAGGCAGATGAGATGTTGTACTGAGCATTTCAAATGGGAATGTTGAAAATACCGCAACTTCTTCATTTTTTCATACTGTATGAAGATTTTACTCACTCAAAGTTCAGGTATTCATTTTTTCAATCAAATTCAGGGTGAAAACCAATGTTAAAATACCTGGATTATTATGAGGTATGAAAATTGGAAGGAGGAAATTTCCTTCCTCTCTGCAATATTCGCAATCTCCAAATACTAGTGAGTTTATTCTAGAGCTTTTTTCATTACTGACGTAAGAATGGAGGTTGTTTCTGCTGGCAAGAAGAAGCCTGTCTAAAATGGAATCCCTAGACTCTGCTTTGGGAACTACTTTTGTATTCCTAATTATGCTTTCTTCCTCTATTATCCTCTCTTTTCACTTTGTCCATCATCTTCTGTAATGTTCCTTCCTCCTTTGATACAGAGTCCACCCTTTTGGCTTTTAGTTCCCTGGCAGGAGACTCTTGGCTATCCCTGAGAGAAACATCTAAACGATGACATTTTCAGGTACCACGTGGACACAGGAGATAGTGGATATGATTCAACAAAATGGAGATACTGAGAAGTGTAGACGGGCCACTACTTACAGGCGCCACCCTTTCCTTGAATGGTGTATCCAAGAGCCTCCAGCTGAGAGATACTCGGGTAAATATTATACAAATAGGTTTGCATTTTAGACAAAATGAAGTAAAACGAACACCCAGTGCTGATGCCACAGTTTTCCTGGGAAATGTCCCACTTTGTCACAGAACTATGCACCGTGTTGGGTATTAGGGATAAATTCCATTCCTTTAGCATAAACATCTAGTGCTATTCAAGCCAATCCAAGGCTGGCAGATGTGACTCAGGTGCTACTGAAGACCATGACGTCCTGGAGTGCCATCTGAAAGCTCTGTGTGGTACTCCATGGGGCCTAAAAAAGCAGCAGTTACGGATAAAATAGCAGGGGCAGTTCAATCCCATTCTGAGATTAGGGGCTGTATGGAACAGAAACATATGGCATGGATGTATTTCCAAAGGTGGATAATGTTTTCAGTGGTTTTGCTACTGTTTTGGGTAACTGCTGTTAATATCCCAGGGTCTAGTTTTCTAAACAAGATATGGGTGTTTGGGTAGCCAGCAGGCCTGAATGTTCTGCAAAAAGTCTTCCCCAGAAAAGACTGTTCCACACACATCTTTAAGCCAGACTCTCTTCACATTTGAAGCAAAAAAAGCTTGAGTAACTCTGCAGCAAAAGTGCTGCTTTTTATCTTGTAAACTAGACTGTGTTGACACAGAGAGACAAAGAAATGATAGAGGAAAAGACAGGATGATAGGACAAAAATAAAAGAGGTCTTGATAGATGTCTGTATAAAAAGGAGAGGGGAGAGGAGAAAGCACATCTCCCCATAACACCCGATTTTCCCAAGTATCCCCATATATTTGTAGCTGTTCAAAATCCATTGTCCATCATCCTCCTGGTTTACATGCTATCCAGAAAGTCTAGTCAGCCTGTCTATTGCTCTTCTATCTGAGAAAGGAAAAAAACCCAGTAATTCTTGCCTACAAAATGAAAGGAGATCACAAAATATGGTGAAGGAAAAACATTGGGTGGGTAAATATAAATTAGCATTCATCATTACCTCTTCAAATGCAGGCATTAGACAAAGATCCAAGAAAGCAGAAAGAAGATAGAAATCATTGTTCCCCCTTTCCTCCTTGAAGACATAAGTAAAACCTTCTCTAGAAACAATGAAGGTGCTTATGCAATGTTGCATATGTTACACTGCTATGTAATTGCTTTGGAGATGAATGATTGTAGCAAGGTAAACTGCTGAAAACTCATAGTCAAAACCAAATATGAGAACAACTAAGAAGTGTTAATGCAAGTTAAAAAACAATTCACATCTCATAATGAAACATCCCACAGGCGTGGAGTTAGCTGAAGCTATGCCTTCTCCACGGACAATAAAAACTCATCTCCCTGTGCAGCTGGTGCCTCCCTCCTTCTGGGAACAAAACTGTAAGGTAAGGCTGAAGAGGTAGGGCTCAATTCTCCTTCACTTGGAAAGAAAGTGACAGAAACTAGGACAGAATATGTTTTCCAGAATCTTTGTGATACCTAAAGACAAAGGTGTCCCCAGATATTTTCCTTTTCATGTGCAAAGCCTCTGCAAAACCCAAGTTATGACTAAGTTAGAGCTGAGTTGGATTTCAGAAAATAACAGCTTCAAAGCAAAATCTCTTAAGCCTCTGTGATCAGGCTCCAAGAGAAAACTCCAGAAGATTCTCAACATCTGCATAAGCATGTGTAAGTTAATTTTTCTCTCTTTTTTCATATGGATATAGATAATCTATGTGGCAAGAAATGCCAAAGACAACCTGGTGTCATACTACCATTTCCACAGAATGAATAAAGCATTGCCTGACCCAGGAACCTGTGAGGAGTTCATGGAGAAATTCATGACTGGAAAAGGTGAAGAACTGCAATCAGTTCTATAAAAGATTTTGTTCATTTTAAAAATGCATGACTTTATCTAGTTCAGCTGTGGTTTGAAATCCAGCATTGACAACCTACGGAAGGGTATCTACTGAAGGTGCTTCAGTAGTAATTTATCTTCATTCATGGATTTTTGTTAGTACATAAAGGATTAATTCCATCTTGACATTCCCATTTTGGAAAAAAAAAAAAGAAAAGTTAAAAACCTGCTCTGTTCTATTATCATTCAGAAACATACATAACCATTTTCAGGCTTAATCTATTCTCTCTGAGGTTAAAAGAAACCTATTCGGAAGCCAACTGAGAAGGAACTGTGGTTTAATTGATTTTACTCTAGCCTGATATATAAGAAACTAAGGTTTAATGTTGTGTAGAAATGGGTGGTGTGAATTTGAGTTAAGTCTCTTTACTTAAATTTATCTGTGTAAAAACCAAGCATCTGAACAAAACCAGTTATCTAGCTAAAGACAGGCAACTTCAGGAGCTGATTCCTCCCTTTCTAGAAGAGGTGCTTGTATTCAAAGAACACCTGCTCAGGTGGATGGCAGTCTGCAGTTTTGGTCAGCAAATTTTCCATACCTCCTTAATATTTTTGCCATCATGCAGGCCTAGAAACACCCCTGTCTGGACCAGCATGAAAGTCTCATGTCTAAAGGAGACATTGTGTGTGGTGTTTGACCAGCTTAGGCTGGGAGCCATCTGTCCCAGTGCAGACATCTAGAACAGAGCTACCTCTATCCAAGTTGATAATTTTGATACTTGCTGGAGAGAAACAGGCACTTTTGATAGCACAGGAAGTATTTAAACCAGTTAAAATCCTAGAATGATGCAAGTTGTAAGGGACCTTCGGTGTACATGCAGTCCAAAGCCCTGCTCAAAGCAGAGACAATTAAGACCAGTGATGTCCATCTGATCAGATTAATCACTCCAGAAGCATCTGGTTTTCTTGTCTGCATTTGTTGCTCTCTGAAATTACACCACTCCTGCTCTGAGCATCCATATGCCTGAGGGATTAATAGCATGAATGCTCTGATAAGCACAGAGCACAGCAGTCATGGCCACAGGGACTCAAAGCCAGTTGGGAAGTGCACAGACACTGGTTATGAGTGCCACAGATACCTAAAGACAGTTTGGGTATTTATAGCTGTTGATGATGTTACTCCTTTTTCAGTGCTCTGGGGTTCCTGGTATGACCATGTAAAAGGATGGTGGAAGGCAAAAGATAAGCACCGCATTCTCTACCTCTTCTATGAAGACATGAAGGAGGTAAAAGACTGAATCTATATTTACAGAGCTCTGAAATCTGTCAGTCCTGTAGATAACTACCTACAACCAACAGTCCTCTATTATATTGCCAGCTGTGAATTTTCAGATAACCCGCTCTTCTCACCCTGACAACAACTGCAACTTGAACACTACATTTGATTTCGTTGTTTTTCCTGGCTCTGCATCTTATCCCATGTTATTCTCCCTGCAGAATCCAAAGCAAGAAATTGAGAAGATTATGAAGTTCCTGGAGAAGGAAGTGAATCAGGAGCTTCTAAACAAGATCCTCCATGACACCTCATTTGAGATAATGAAGGCAAATCCCATGGCAAACTACACTAAAGAGTTTCAGGGAATAATGGATCACTCTATTTCCCCATTCATGAGAAAAGGTAGGGAGGTTTGTTACCAACATCCACTCTGTCTTCCTGGTTGTCATGCTGTTTTGAAATCTGCCTTGGAAGTACAGGAATCTAGTGAGTCATGGCTAAAGGGCTTCAGGAACTACTAGTAAATTAATCTTTTCTCTTTCTTTTTTTTTGCTTTGCTGTTTCTTAGGGGTTGTTGGGGACTGGAAGAACTATTTCACGGTGGCACAGAATATGAAATTTGATGAAGATTATAAGAAGAAAATGGCTGATACTTCTCTTGTTTTTCGCACAGAATTGTAATTATTAGTAATGGGAATTATTCTCTATGATCTTCAGCCTTTTCTGGTTTTGTATTTCGCTTTTCCTTCACAAAATACCTGTGTTCCTAAGATTTCAATATCTCTCTTTCACACACCATTGATTTTTCATTCTTGTGAGAGTGTCCAAACTATACAGAAGTTTAGGTTGATCTCCCTAAAGAAAATAATCCCACTGGATATTTCTCATTCATCCCTCCCACAGTAGCTTTCAGCATTAACAAAAGTATTTCAGATATGCTTTGTGGTTTTCTCTTTGTAAAGCTGCAATTGATATTGCTGGCATTTTAAAAAAATCAACTTCTGACAGAAATTAGGAACCAACAGGGGAAAAAAATGAGTACAACAGGTGTGGACCTGCTATTCACATGTTGTACCAGCATTAATCAATAAATAACAATAAACAAATTTAAAGGTGGTCAAGTACAAACAGAGCAACAAAAGTGCACAAAGTAGAATAATTTTCTTTTTCTCACATTTTAAGCTGGACAGTATAAATGCCATTGAGATGAAAACAACATTCCCCAAACTACTGAACACTCATTACTTCCTTTAGTAAGTTTTATCAAAGGGCAACATAGCAACAGCTTTTTTCACTGTTGCCTTTTGAAATGGATAGCACAGTCTTCAAATAACATTTGGAGAACTCTGAAAGTTGGTGTGTCCTATCAAGATTCAGTGCTGCATATAACATCTCTCTTTCCTCCACTGTTGTAAAAGTTTTCATCAGACTGTCGTGGTTTCCCCCGGCTGTGGGCCGAGATCCACGCAGCTGCCTGCTTCTTAAAGTAAAAGAGCAGGGGAAGAGGGAAAAAGGGGGAAACAAGGGAAGGGAAAAGGAAGAGGCAAATAACTCCAAAACCAAGAAACTAAGAGGCCCGTGGGTTGGGATAAGGATAGTTTACTAAGAGAACAGAAAGATAAAATATACCAATGCTAACAGGACTTTAGAGCAAAAGAATATGAAACTCTTGATCCCCAATGCAGTTTCTCCCCGAACCACACAGCTCAGGCCGTGCCACCCAGAGCTGTCCCGGAACCCGACCGTCCCCCCAAGAAGCACGCGTCCCGCCACCGCCCCTCTTCTTCCTCCCCTCAGCCCCCCGTTATCCTGGGCAGGACGTAATTGGCATGGAATACTCTCTTTGGCCCATCTGGGTCACCTGTCCTGGCTTCGCCCCTCCTTTCTCCTGAATAGAGAAATACGAAGAAGCTGAGAAAGTCCTTGACTGTCTGACTGCAACTAAGAACATCAGGGTGTTCTCAGCACTGCTTTCATTGTAACTCCCAAACACAGCATTCCATCAGCTGCTACAAATGAAGTTAACTCTATCCTGACTGAAACCAGGACAAGACACATCACATAACTGCCTCCTCCTTCTCTTCACTCTTCTCTTGTTAACCAAACTTAGAAGCATCCTGTTGAGGGCTCTTAATTACAATAGGGCCAAGTCAGTATTATCAAAGACCAGTTCTACTTTAGCATTAGTACCAGCACTACAGCCATGCACTGGAAAATTAACTGAAGCAATTCATAGCCCTCTTAATTATAGACAACCACTACCCATCCACTTCTGGTTTTAAAGTACCACTGTTGAGCTTGGCATACAAAAGACCCCGAACAGTTCCCTCTTAACTGAGTTTGCACCCTGACTGCCAGAGAGAAAACAACATAGGCTGCAGCAGCCAGAAGAAAATACTGTCCAAAGTCTTGCTTAGTTCAGTGTAACAGAGAAACTGCTGGAGGTATTTTCTCTTTCACCTGTGGAGAATTCCAAGAATTTAGTAATAGGAGCAGCTGTCAACATGCACAATCCATTTCAGGCTACCAGTTTAATCCAAGCACTTAAAATGAATGAAGTCTTCTGAAAGGCAGCATTATCTTGAACCAAGTTTGGAAAGAAGCAAAAAGGTTCCTGGTAAATGGAGAAGTTACACTGTCGGTTCCTGGCCCACTGTGTTCTCCCCCAAAATGCAGGAAACAGTGGGACTAGAAACAGGCGTTTGCTGTGCTTACACAAATGTAGGCATTTGAAGAACTTTAGGTCAACAGAGATTCCTTCCCACAAATAAAGGATGTTTCAGTAAATTGACTAGCTGAGAGAAGCGCTGCTGTTCATCGCAGCAAGGCTGAATTTTAGCCCGAGGAGCTTTCTGCACTTGTTCAGCTTTTTGTTTTTATACTTGATTTGCTATCTTACTATCAGCAGTAGGAGGAAAAGGCGTTGCCTGCTCTCTGACACATTTCCATTCTCTTGGGTCGCTCCATGAAACCACATGAGTCAGCTCACTTTGTCAATCTAATCCTTATTCGGTGTCATAAGAGCCATCAGTTAATGGAAACCATGCTTAACTCGGTAGCTTAGTGACATTTTATGAGCAGTGCTGTACAAAAGGTCACACAGATCACCTATTTGTTCCTCTTGTAAATCCCTGAATTTATCTGAAGTGCAAAATGCGGACAGTGGCCGAAGCCTGATCTGAAAGGGAGCTGTGCAGCCACTGCAAGGATAGAGGCACCACATAATATGGGGCTGCCACCTTGGGAAAATCACCTTTGCTCTCACTTCCTTAGGTAAACTCTTTCACCCAGTTGCAATTCAGCTGCTCTGGAGAACAGATAAATAGTACCACAGGTCAGAGTGCAGTCCTAGAGGGAAAAAAGGGGGAGGGAGGGGAAAGCACTGGATGTGTGGTTACATAAAAGCTAGCTTTCCTTATGCTGCTGATGTTATTCTTACATATCTTGAAAGACAGAAATGTTAACCTTTATAACAAAATATAGCTGGCAGTGGGATAGAAAGCTGGGGTATTTCTGCTTTTTATGCCCTCTCAAGCCACCATAGTTTAGACATTAACTTGTGGATTCAGTCAAAATTTGCAAAATGTTATTGATCACATGAGTATAAAACTACAGGGAACAGAGAATCGTTACCAGTGAAAATGGTTGGATCTGTAGTTACCAGGAAAGTTTGGGAAAGGGATCAGTAGGCTGTATGAATCCCCCAGTGGGCCTGGATACTACCATGCTTTGGTGTTGGTGTCTATTGTAAGAGCATGTCCACAGAGCTGTGCATGTGCTTTTGGGTGGAGGGTGCCTACATCTACAGCACCTTTAACTGACATACCTTTAGGTGTGTCAGTTGCTATGCACAGAAGAGCTTTAAACGATGTGTTTGTATACAGAGCTTGTTTGCTAACACTGACATAAGTTGGTAGGAGGTTGAATTTTCTTTTCCTTAAGATACTGTAAATCAAAGAAGACCTGCAGAAGGAGATTTTACATGTTCAGTTAAATTATTTAAAAAAAAATGAAATTACTGCCAACCTTCTGGTGCAAACAAATAACTGTGTTTACTATAGTGATAGAGCTCTATACAAAGCTTTATTAGACATACATCCTGAATATAGACCTGTGCTTTGCTTTCATCCAGCTACCTAGATGCGTGATTTCACTAATCTCCTTACATAGGTACAACTTTTTCTCTGTCAGTTGAAAAGGGACTTGTCTCCATGTCAAACAATCCCACAGCGGCTTCTTCAGTGCTGCATGTCTCTTCTTTTGTAAGAAAGCATACCTGCAGAGTTCTAATCATGGAGAAAATCTGCTATTAGTCTCTCAAAAATGTTTGAAAATCTGTGTTGATTAATCCATGCTAACCATTCTCACAGTTCTGCTTGGTAGCTCTGCATTAATAACTACCAAAACAAATCCTCCCACGGGAATGACTGACAATTCCTGCTTCAATACAGGCTTTTGAACAGTACGTGCTGCAGTGATTCTCGGGTAGTCACAGTCACCCTTCAGTCTGACTGCTGACAGCAAGCAGGGGAGCAGATTTACTTCCACATGGAATGCAACAGTTTATGAAATAGAATGGAAGAAGCACCGAGCTTCAAAAAGCTGAAGGATGGGACAGAGAAGGGAGCTGTGCTATCTTCTTAGCTAGCACTCGAAGACAGAGGGATACTGTTTTCCTTTCCACTAATATTACTGCAGAGGATCTGCTCCATGCTTGGATTGAGAGTCACCATTTCTCCAGTTAGGGAACAGACCATGGACAGGATGTAATTTTTATTCAGTTTGTCCTATCTGTATAGGATATGGATATCCTACCCTATAATACATACATTATATGGTTTTTATAATGATTTACATCAACGTGTCCACAAAGAGCCTTATCTTTACAAGAAGGTTAATGATTAATTCCAGAATCTGCCAGGTACACTTTAAGCCTGGACTGAAGCTTCCATTTCCCTCATGTCCTCAGTGAGTGACACAAGCCCTGTCTCAGTGTAGACAGAGGTGAGCCTAGAGGCACACTGAGAGAAAGTTAAGCCTTTCAAACTCATAGGATGCAACCCAACTGTGCTGCCAGGCCTAAAGCCACAGGCTTAGGCTGGGTAACAAGGCTCTGCCTGCCTTCCAGACCAAGCACAGACTTCAACACTGTGTAGGTGGACCAGGAATGTTGTCAAGCAGCAGTGTCCCATGGTTAATGTCGAAGCAGCAAATTAGTCATGGATTATTTTCTAGAAGGGCTTCAGAATTGCCTGCTGCAGAGACAGCTGGCACT
This sequence comes from Hypotaenidia okinawae, assembly GCA_027925045.1. Lineage (NCBI taxonomy): Eukaryota > Metazoa > Chordata > Aves > Gruiformes > Rallidae > Hypotaenidia > Hypotaenidia okinawae. Next base: position 149,316,985 of record BSDF01000001.1, read on the forward strand.
TATCAGTAGTGTGAGCTCAGGCTGCCTTTAGGACTCTGTGAAGACTCACAGTTGAACTACAGACATCTACCATGACCATGGAGATATGGTTATGTCCAAAGCAAGTCATACTGGGTCCTGCTCTGGTACAGACAATATAGGTATAGGCAGGTTCTTCAGTTAGGCACCTAAAAATGAAGGTAACTAATTTTTTTTGTAATTGTGAAAATTTGGCCTCTTGATTAAAAGTAGCAATATCCCTCACTGATCTGTAGTTGCTGCAAGCTCTGTGTGTGCTTAAAAGGGCTTTGATATAATGTTAACAATGGAATAATCTTTTATAGCCAGACACAACCCTAAGAGCTCAAACAAAATGTTATTTTCCTTGTTTCAGTTTCACACTAATCTTTCAACAAGCTTGGTGGGCTTCACAGGTGAGTAATAGAATACAAAACGTCTCACCTTTAAGCTTCCTGTTGCAATTTAAGACCGGAATTAAGGACCATGCATACAATTTCTTTTTTTTTAATACCTAAGCAAATCCTTCACACACAATGCAGTATTGAGAAAAATACAAAGGGTAGTACTGTCTTTGCATCTTATTTACTCATTGAAACAACAGGATTAGCCTCCCCTTTTACACTTTCTTAATTTTTTCACTGTGCCTGCAAACCTTTACCTTCTCACTTCAGTGGGAACTTACTAAACCTGAACCAACCCAACGAAATGGCTGTAGTCAGCCAAAAAATGTATGGTTCATTGACATGGGGCAGGGAGAACACTTAAATTTTCCGACAAAGAATAGTTAACATACTGTAAATTCATACTCTGCCTTCCTTCATACTGATTTGGAATGTAGAAAAGCCATAAAAGCAGTTCAAAGCAAGAATGCTGACTGGCCCAGCATGGTTCACAAACAAAAATGTTTATGATCTTCAGAACCTGTTGGAAAGGCAGATTCTACAGTGGCAAATATTTAAAGCATCAGCTCTTGTACGCTGGAAACACATTCCCCAGTTGCAAAATTACAGTAATTTTCTCATTCTGTGCTCTTCAGAAAATTCCTGCAGGTCAAATAATTCAAATGATAGTGAATGAGCATTTGTACCCTGCCTTGATGGAAGGGATAATCACAGCCCTGTGGGACTCGTCTTTTCAACAAAAGTGGGATTTAAAGTTTGCTATGCTCTGTCCCAACACATCTCATAAACGTCTTGGCGATCTTGCTTTACATTATCAATGCTCTTTAAAAAAGATTAACGAATTATCTTTTACAAAAATAATAACTTTATAAAATACATATTGACCATACAAATTATTCTTCTTTTTCTCACTTATCTTGTCCCAGATTAGCTCCATGCAATATACATCATTTTACCAGCTTCTTCCAGACAGGTGTACTATTCATAAATTGTTTAAGAAAATTATCTAAGAGTATTGCAGCTATGAATCACCTTTTTTTTTTCCCAACAAAATACAGAGCAACTTGTACTTTATTATACCAAGTTGAAACAATCAACACTCAAAATGCTCAATATTTTGTCTTCTAGTTATTCTAGAAAGTATTCCCTAACCAGGATGTTTTGCAGTTGCTGTTGCGATTCAGTGAAAAGACAATAACAGACTCTCAAGACTAACTCATTTGTAAAATATACCTAAATTCCATTGCACAAAATGGAGAGGGGCAGGAGGGGAGAATTGTCTTTGTCAACTATCTATCTCACCAAAGCAGGGAGCATTATGGTGGGCTGTGTGGTCCCTAGCCAGAATCAGTTAGTTTGAGAGAGTCTGTGTTGTAGTTCATTGCCTTCAGTGCAAACACATCTGAAACCCCTTTGTGTGTCTGCCTTGGATGATCTCCAAAATCATTTCCTTCACAGGCTAAGCCATGAGATTACCCAAGAGGTGGATCACAATACATATTTTCCAGGGATAGAAGGAAAGAATAAATTTACATGAAACATTTTCTCTGGGATTTTTAAAACAAGAAGGTAAGCTTTCCTAGAGCATTCTCTCTAGATGTCCACTTTCAATCAGAGACTGACCTAGAAGAAGAGAGCAGTGCAGTATGGCATAGTTTAGGGTCAAAAGCTTTTGCCACAGGAGGATTTTGGAAGGATTGCATCTAGGAATGCTCTTCTTGAAGTTGTGTGAAGCCCCCATGTTAGACCACAGCAGCACAGGTATAGGTATCCAGTTCAGAGTCACCCAAAGTGGATGGGGAAAGGAAGAGTTCATCAGTTCAGTGCCCTGCAGGGCTTCCAAAAAGTATAATAATAGAAGTAGTGAATAAAACCAGCTTCTTTCATTTTCGTAAGGAAGATCTGTTCCTTGCCAACAACCTCTGTGAGCATGTGGAACCATATGCTCCTGCTGCAGTTGTGTACTTGTATATATTACAATATACAGTAAATCATAAAACAGAATCATAAAATGCTTTGGGTTGGAAGGGACCTCAAAGCCTATCTAGTTCCAACCCCCTGCCATGGGCAGGGACAACCTTCACTAGACCAGGTTGCCCAAAACCCCATCTAACCTGGCCTTAAATGCCTCCAGGGGTGGAGCTTCCACAATCTCTTTGGGCAACCTGTTGCAGTGCCTCACCACCTTCATAGCACAGAATTTCTTTCTAACAACTATCCTAAACCTACCCTCTTTCAGCTTGAAGTCATTGTCCCTTGTCCTATCACTGCACTCCCTGGTGAACATTCCCTCTCCCACTTTCCTGTAGGCCTCTTTCAGGTACTGGCAGACTGCCATTAGGTCACCTGGGAGCCTTCTCCAGACTGAACAAGCCCAACTCTTGCAGCCTGTCTTCATAGAGAGGTGCTCCAGTCCCTTGATCATCTTTGTGAATGTACAGTGAATGCACTGGGGGGTGGGAAATGCAAGGAACTAATTTTTGAGTGAAGAATCTTTTTGCCTTTTGCCACTTGAATTTTAAAAGACGAAGGGAAATACGTAACTTGGAAAAATGCAAATTGTTCTTCCAAGAGCAGCATTTTGACTAAGGTGACTCTCTTTTTCATTGAAATATAGGTATTCTCTCATGACACCATAATTCATTCAGTGATATTCAATATTTAACTACTAAACTGTAAATAGAATAATATGCCTAAGTTGTTTCTCTCAAGCAGCTTCTCATTAAAAATCAATTACTTTTCACTAAACGTCAAAAATAATGCAAGCACTATTAAAATGCGTGCATGACTGCAATAAAAAAAGTGTGCATTTTAAGGCAAGCATTGCTCCCCTCCGACACCTACCCAAATGGATGTAAAAATCTATCTGAATTAGAAAAAACCACAAAAAAACCAGAACTACAAGCCATAACACCTGGCGTCTACTGTTTGCTCTGGTACAGCCCTTCATATCTAATGTCTGAAAAGTAACTTAATCGCTCTGCGCTTCCATCAGGATACTAAAAACAGGGTCTCCACTGCTTCAGTGGCTGCCTTGAGCGCACAGCTCTTTACCTCACACTCTCCTCGCGGTGACAGTGCGAGACACGCTTAGCTAATAAGAGGGCTTTCCCCCCGCCATCCCCGCCCCGTGAGGAGCCCTTCAGGAGCAGGAAATGGCGGGGAGCAGCCTCCTCCCTCCCAGCAATCCGAGGCATTCAACCGCCGGCTCCACGCGACAGGGGGCGGGGCTCAGGTGACGGATCGTTTGGGAGGAGGGGATGTGTTGCCTTGCCGGCGTGCGAGGATGACGGAGGCGGAAGTGGGTCGGGGAGGATGTAGCGGCGCTGACAGCGGCTGTGGCGGCGATCTCTCCCCGCCCCTGCAGTCAGCCGGCCCCGCCATGGAGGTAACGGGGCGGGCGGCGGGGCTGATGAAGGGGGGGGCGCCCGTTGCTGGGGCGGGGGGAGATGAGGGGACTGTGTGACCTTGGGCTGCAGCACACGCGGCGGGGGGAGGTGGGGTGGTTCGCGCTCTTAGCCCCTTCCCCGAGTCCCCCGTTAATAACCGCCTCTTTCGCACTCAGCCAGCGGCTGCTGGCGGGCGTCTGTCAGCGCCCGGGGCCGCCGCTTGCCTCGTGGCCGGCCACTGTCCGGGGCCGGCGTGGTGGGCGGGGTAGCCCGCGAGCCGCCGCGCGCTCCTTCGCCGCCTTCTCCCCGCCTGAGCCTGGGGGGTGGTGTAACCCCGTCGGGCGGCAGCTGTGCGGGGGTGCCATGCGCGGCTCGCCGCGCTCCCGCCTGGGCCCGGCCGGGGCTGGCCCGGGGGTTGTGTGCTCTCGTCCTGCCCTGCGGCACCGTGACCGCCGCAGCGGGGTTGCCTAGTGCTTCCTTGTAGGAGGTGGGAATGTCATCCTGCTGGCGCAGGCTGGGGGAGGGGATCAGCCGGTGCTGGCGGAAGGGAAGAAACGCTCAGATGGCACAGAGTGAGCGCGGTGAGCGGTCACCCTGTGAAAGCACCCGCGGGTGAGCAGGCATTTCTTCTCTGCTCAGATGACCCGGTGTGCTGACAGTACGCAAACTGTGAAGCACCTGCCAAGGCAACCAAGGAAAGGCACTGATGTACCTATTGATGCGTTCACAAACGCCAAAGCACATCCAAAGGCAACATTAAAGAGTTTAAAATTCATCCGTGAAGGTGACTCCCCTGGTAGTTTCCAAGTTGCACACGTTCTCGCAGGGGTTTGATGTCTCCGCTGAAGCAGTCACAGCTTCAAGTGTGTTTTGATGTGATGGTGTGGTTAAAGTCGGTGTTGTATAAAAGTTGCACGCTGTTTAGGAAATTGCTGTACCTAATGGCAATTGCTGCCACAGTTCGCATCAAAGCCTCACATATTGCATTTATACATTGGCTAGGCTTTATATTAAGCTATTGCAAAAGTAAAGGATTGGTAGCAAGATCTGTGCGTTTTAATTGCTAAACTATGGCTTGGAACCATCTTAGTGTAGATAAAGTAGGCTTTAAATGAAAAAAAAAATTATAGGTAAAGTGTGGAAGCATACGCTGCTTTTGGAATGGCAGAATAGAAACTGAAGAATCCTTGCAGGATTCAGTGCAGTGCTTAGCAGCGTACTTACTACCTGCTGGCTCACAGCTCCATTGCACCTAATCGGTGGGAAGTCTAGGGGTTTTTATTAACTCAGCTTCCTTGTTCTTCTAATTCAAATGGATGAAGGCCTCTACACAAGCTGCTTCTGGTTCCTGCTACTGGAGCAGCAAATCTGGATGTGTTGTCTTACATGATAGGTGGTTGTGTGTCTGTGCATAATAGCTTAAAGGAAAGTAAAAAGAATGTGTATATTCATCTGATTGTACTGTAATGTGCCGAGGCATCTGCTGTCATTTTCTAAACAGTACATACAATTTGTTGTACTTAATTATGCCATGTAAGCATGCTGCTTGTAGTGAAGGTATTTTGATAATTGTCCTGCTGAAATACTAAGGATGTAAACGTTGACAAAGTTTTGCACACCAAGAAAACCCGAAACTTAAACTTTACCGTTTGGTGTGGGTTTTTTTAATGCTGTATTTATGTTTTATGGACACATTGTTTTCCACTAAGTTTGCTTTTGCCATCTCAAAAATCCTCCAGCCTGTGTGATACAGAGAGAGATATCTGTAACTGCCTTTGTCCTTGGTCTGTACTTGAACTCGTATTTCTAACGATGACCTTTCTTTTTATCTGTATCAGCTGTTGTCTCTAAATTGTTGTTGTCCATTCTTGCAGTGCTTGGATCCAGTTTGGTTTTGTTCCTTAGTTTCTATTATAAAAGGGTTTTGTCAGAATAGAGTGGCAAAATAAAAGTGAAGTCATGTGTATACATACACACACACACACACACAAAGGTAGATATATAAAATACAAATGTTTATATATATACCCTTTCACTCTTATACACATACACACACATGATAATATGAAGGGAAAAGCAGGGTAAAGATCAAAGCTTCAAAATTATAATTTAATATGTATGTCTCATCCATTTTCCTTGCCCCATCGTAGTTATGTGTGTTTCTTCAAGTTCTTGAGTATAGGTAAGCATAGCTCATATAAACCCCTGTAAGGTAACAGTTTCTCCCAAAATGGGTCTGTGGAAGTTTACAATAGAAGGCATTATACATGTATGTTAGGAATAAGGAGCCCGGAATTTGCAGAGCCTTTTCAAATACATTGGTCAGGCCAGCACTTCTAGAGATAACCAGAGTGATTTTTTCCTTTTTTTTTTTTTTTTTAAAAAAAAAGGAAAAAGGTAGGGGGAGGGTAGAGGAGGATTATTTTTTTATTCAAGAGAGCCTTCACTTTGCAGTGTCTTTTCAAATACAATCATAGAATCTTTAAGGTTGGGAAAGACCTCTAAGATCAAGTCCAACTGTCATTCCAGTACCACCATGTCAACTGAATTGTGTCCTGGAGTGACACATCGACACATGTTTTGAATGCCTCCAGAATGGTGACTCCACCACTTCTCTGGGCAGCTTGTACCAGTGCCTGACTGCTCTTTCAGTTAAAAGTTTGGGGTTTTTTTCCCTAAAATTGAATCTAAACCTCCCCTGATGCAACTTGAGGTCCCTTCCTCTTGTCCTGTTGCTAGTTATTTGGGAGAAGACAGCAACCCCCACCTCTCTACAGCCTCCTTTCAGGTAGTTACAGATACCAATAAGGTCTCTCCTGAGCCTCCTCTTCTCCAGGCTAAACAACTCCAGTTCCCTCAGCTACTCCTCATAAGACTTGTGCTCTGGACCTTTCACCAACTTCACAGTATTAAAACTCTTTCATTCCGTGGTCACTGACCCCAAGGTGGCCTCCATCTTCTACACCTCCCACCAGTCCTTCTTTGTTCCTAAACAGCAGGTCAGGCAAGGCATATCCCCTGGTAGGTTCGCTTACCAGCTGTGTCAGGAAGTTATCTTCCACACACTCTAGGAACCTCCTAGACTGTTTCCTTACTGTTGTGTTGTATATCCAGGAGATGCCTGGCAAGTTGAAGTCCCTCACAAGACCAAGAGCTAGTGATTGTAAGAGTTATGCTAGCTTCTTGTAGAAAGCTTGGTCTACTCCTTCATTCTGAGTGGTCTATAACAGAGGCCCAGCAGGGTATCTGCCTCGTTGGCCTTCCCCCTCATCCTCACCCGTAAGCAGTCAACCTTATCACGATTGTTGAGCTCTATACAGTTGAAATATTTCCTAACATACAGAGCCACCCCATTGCCTCTCTGTCTGTCCCTTGTGTCCCATGTCCTCCATGTCTGTCCCTTCTGAAGAGCTTGTAGCCATCCATTGTAGCACTCCAGTCATGAGAGTTGTCCCACCACGTTTCTGTAATGGTGACTAAGTCATAGCTATCCTGCTGCACAGTGGCTTCCACTTTCTTGCCCATGCTGCATGTGTTAGTGTAAATGCAAATATATTTGTTAGGCCAACAATATTACTGTTAATCAGTATGTTTCAGAAAGAAAGAAAAAACAACTTCAGAGGCATATGGAGTTCAGAAGTTCTCAAAGTTTAATTTAACTGCTATTCCTCTACAAGTGTTTTGTTAATTCCTTTTTTAATAAGCTTTTTAAGAATGAGATTGTGAATCATGCCTCTGTAGCTTCTTGTAAATTAAACTGGTTTTTTTAGTAGTGTATCAACTCTAGATGACAATTCATTAATGGGAATTGTAAGATCATACTGGTTTGGAAATCAGTTTTCTATTCTGCTGTTGAATTGTACCAATCACAATGGATCTCTATCCATTTTTTTCTGTTATCCTTCTGACTAGTCCTATAAACATTTATATTTTTTTTCTTGAGCTCTCACTGTATTCAGTTACGCTCAGTGTTTACAGACTTTCAGTTAGTTCCAGTGGTAGTCTTATATCAAAAAGTTCAGTTACCAAAGCTTATGCTTTGTTTTGTTGAAGGTTCAAGATGCTGGGCAAGAGATGGTGGCATCTTCTGCCACACCAGGATCAGGCAAATCAAAGGTAATGGGTCCTCACAAATTTTACTTATTTGGATAGCAGTGATTGAAAGGGTTACGCTTAGCATGCAAGCTGTGACTAATGGGAAAACATAAAAGTATTTTTAAACAGTGTCCTGTCTTCCAGACTTACTAAAAAATTGGTGTTCCTTAAAACATGAGGGGAAAAAAATCTCTTACTGATATATTTACTTCCTGTTGTAATATTTCATAAAATATTAGTAGGATCCAGTTCTGGCATTGTACGAATGTACACAGATTTCTTTGCATGTGTTGGAAGTAAATTTAAACAATGTCAATGTTAGGTCAGCATGCTATTTTCAACACAATTGTTCAAAATTAATTGTAACCCTTCCCAACTGAGCTTTCCTGTCTGACTGCTGCTGCTCAGTTATGTGCTCTGGAATGATTTTGGAAAAGTACAGCATTAGGAGTAGTCTCTATTATTACACCTGAAACAACAGAATAGCATTAACTTGGACTGTTATTGTGCTTGCAAATGTGTGGTAAGACAGTTTTTTACCCTACAATGTAAATTCTTGGGAGTCGGGTGCTAAATGCCCTGTTTCCTTATTGTGTACTTTTTTTACAGCTGGACACATTGCCCAAAGAAGATCTCATCAAGTTTGCAAAAAAGCAAGTGATGCTTATACAGAAAGTGAAGTCAAGATGTACAGGTACCTTACAGGAAAGAGGACAAGTTCTGCTTTAATGCTCGTTACTGTGTGACCTTTCCTAGTATCACTGCATATTTTTGCTAGGTAGATTCACTTTAAGGCAAATATCCTAGAAATTATTTTTTTTTCTGCAGTTGCACTATTTTTTTTGTGGGAGGATAAGGACTGGAGTCCTTTGAGCAAGGAAAGAAAGAGAAAGAAGTGTTGCTTTTGTCAGGGATTAAGTTAAATTTTGTCTGGCAGTATGGCATGGTGAAACAGTGTAACTTGTACAAGAGTTGAAGTAGGACTTGCCCTCCCTATGGGTTGCAAGGCTACCTGTTTCTTTTCATAGAATCATAGAATTGTAGGGGTTGGAAGGGACCTCCAGAGATCATCGGGTCCAAACCCCCTGCCAAAGCAGCTCCCTAGGACATTTCACTGAGATAGGCATCCAGACTGGTCTTGAATATCTCCAGAGAAGGAGACTCCACACCCCCTGGGCAGCCTGTCCCAGGGCTCTGTCACCCTCACTGTGAAAAAGTTCTTCCCCATGTTGGTGCGGAACTTCCTGTGCTCCAACTTGCAGCCATTGCCCCTTGTCCTGTCCCCACAGACCACTGAAAAGGGGCTGGCTGATTCCCCCTGCATCCCCTGCTTAAGATAATTATAAACATGAATTAGGTCCCCCCTTAGTCTTCTCAAGGCTGAACAGTCCCAATTTTCTCAGCCTTTCCTCATAGGGGAGATGGTCCAGGCCCTTAATCATCTTCGTAGCCCTTCTTTGGACTCTTTCCAGGAGATCCCTGTGTTATAAACGGGGAGCCCAGAACTGGACACAATACTCCAGGTGGGGCCTGACCAGGGCAGAGTAGAGGGGGAGGATCACCTCCTTTGACCTGCTGGCTACACTCCTCCGGATGCATCCCAGGATCCCATTGGCTCTCTTAGCCACCGAGGCACACTGCTGGCTCATGGCCAACCTGTCATCCACCAGGACCCCCAGGTCCTTCTCCACTGAGCTCTTCTCCAGCAGGTCATCCCCCAGCCTGTACTGATAGAAACGGTTGTTCCTTCCCAGGTGCAAGACTTTACACTTGCTTTTGTTGAACCTCATCTGGTTTCTCCCTGCCCAGCTCTCCAGCCTGTCCAGGTCTCGCTGGATGGCAGCGCAGTGTTCCTGTGTGTCAGCCACTCCTCCCAGCTTTGTATCATCGGCACTTGCTGAGGGTGGATGCTATTCCCTCATCAAGGTCGTCAATGAAGATGTTAAACAGGACTGGACCCAACACCAAGCCCTGGGGAACACCTTTTTAGGAAGCAGATGGGAGATGCAATATGTCTGATAGGTTTTTGCATAATTAGTACTGTTATAGAGTACAAAGGCTTTTTTAATATAGTTTGGTACTTGATATTTGTTCATTTGCTCCTTTAACAGGAAACTGTAAAGATACCAAACAGAATTTGGTTTTAACCACTATCCTGTGTAAACCTGTGCTCTCATGTGCTGTCTGTCCCTCTACTCTCTGCTGTCCCTTTTCTTCCTGTGGCCTACTACTTAAGACTGGCATCACTTCCCCATGTCTGGTGTCACCAGTAGGAAATGTCTGTCTTTCCTCTGGCTTAAATTGATCATGAAATAGAAAGTAAGACAACCATGAAAAAGAATTTGTAACTGTTGTCCCTCTACTCAGACAAGGAAGATTTGCTTACTTGGGAAACAGGGTTAAATGTCAGAACTGGAGAAGTAGTACTGAAATGTTTGTTCTCTTTTCATTAGCCCTTTTTCTCACCCAGTAACAGACAAAAGTTAATCAAGTAAAAGACATCTGATTTGAATAGGAGTGTTGTTAGGCACTGGATTTACTAGTAATTTGCTACTGTGATAGAGCATCGATTCATGCTGGGGAATTTCTGTACTTTTTTTAAGAACTGGAGAAAGAGATTGAAGAACTCAGATCTAAAGCAGCTACTGGAGGAGCTGATGATATTATTCAGGTAGGAATACATAATGGCTTTCTAATGTATTGCATAATTTTAGCTAAAATAAATACACAGAAATAATTTGGTAAATCATAAATAGCTTTAAAACTGTTAGTCAAATTGAATGTGAACAGTTTTCAGGAATTCAAGACTTCCTAAAACCTCTTTTTTTCTTCCTCTCCCCACATCCTTATGCCACTTCTCAGAAAACACTCTCAGCTCTGTGAGGAATAGTACAATTCCCTTGGCAAGACTTATTCCTTGTGTAGCTGGTTAGACAGGCTTTTCTTTTTAGAATGATCGCTGTGCAAAGACTTCAGCCATTTAGAAAAGTTCTGAGGCAGTCATTTGATGAGATCAAAACTGCATAATTAAAAGTTGCATGTCATAAGAAATACAGGAAAGCAACAGGAATTGTTTTAAGTGGTGAAACCATCTGTTTTTCTCAAAGTGAGAGTCATAGACAGCATATGGAAGTGAAAATTGGTAGGAATTTATCAACTGGAAAATTGGTTTTAATAATTTGGATGATTTCTTTATGAAAGAGGAGCTCCCCCAGCACCACCACTGTGTAGTGATAAAAAAAATTAGCTGATCAGAAATATGATTTTGAACAAAACCTATTACTTGATGCCATTTTAGTCTACATATTCCACAGCTGTTGGATTTGTGCTGAAAGTGCCTTTTAAAATCAGATTGATCTGTTTAATTGACAAAAGAAGACATGACCAATATGTGATATCCCAGGGTTTGCACAAATCATTCAGGCTTCCTTTGTTAAGAAACCCTTTTTGAGTGTTTTTTCTTCTTTATTATTAGGCTCTCACAGAAAGAGATACTGGATGTTGTACTTCTGGAAAAAGCTGAATGTCAGCAGCAGTGCATAGCTCTGAAAAAAGAAAATGTTCAAAGAACACAAGAAGCAGAGGTACCAAAATGAGCAATAGAACATTACTAAAATATTTCAGATGCATGTTTATTTTCTAGCTTTGCTTGATGTATATTTCACTTTCATCTTAACCTTTCTCGTCACTTACCTAAAAATCTAAAGGCTTCATTCAATAAAGCGTATTTTCTCTGTGCCCTCTAATTTATAGTTTTTATAGGACAATAAATACAAAATTCTTACAGACACTGGCTAGACCCACAACAGTTCAAAACGAATACAGTCTGTGCATTAGTAGCCTGCATGACATATGAGATGGCTTCAATCAGTCAGCTCTGTCATTCCATGGGAGATAGGAGGCTTACATTCACATATTCATAGGAAGGAGTCTGTCAGCCAAGGCATCTATATGTCAGTAAGCTCAAATAATGTTAAAGAGTGGAACGGTTTGCCCAGGGAGGTGGTGGAGTCACTGTCCCTCAGGGTGTTCAAGGAAAGGTTGGGTGAGGTACCTGGGGACATGTATTAGTCAGTAATACTTGTGGCAGGGAGAATGGTTGGACTAGATGATCTTGGGGGTCTTTTCCAACCTTAATGATTCTGTGAATGGACTACAAATGATGAACACTATAATATTCCAGATACTTGAGTCCAATACACTAAAAGTAATTTGGACTGAATTACATTATCAGAACAGTTGCTAAAGCTGCAGTCTGTCATGACCATTTTGCGGAGTTACGCTGGTAAACATCGCTGAAGACTTAGTTTTTCTTTTCATTCTGCAAACGCTTTTCTACTCTCTGCAGTATCTGAATTGAGTTGTCCTAATATAGATATGTATTTTAAAATTAGAGCCATTTTTAAAACTGAGGGCTCCTAAAACTTCTAATTCATTATTGTAAAAAGTTATTTGGAAAAATCTGTGTGCTAAATTACCAGTGTTTAATAACTTGCATGTTTGTTTAGGCTGCAGTGGCTAAGACAGAAGAATTGCAGAAGCAACTGGAGGAATTGAGAATTGACTCTCTGAAAGAAATAGAAGCTCTGAAGAACGAATTAGCAAATGCCCAGTGCAGACACAATGAAGACTTAACAAAGCTGAAAATGGAATTAGAGGAACAAGTGAAGAAACAAATGGGGCTGATGGAACAGATTGAATGTCACAGTGATAGTCAAAAAGAAGTTAACAGATTACAAGGTGATATCCAAAGAATTAAATCGGCTTATGAGGAGCAGATTTTGTGTCTGAGCAAGCAGTTGGAAAGGCTGAATGAAGACAAAAACAAAGAAGTGGCAAATCTGCAAGAAACTATTAAAAGCAACTCCCAGTGTTACCACAATGAAATCAAAAGTCTGAATGAAGAGCTTAACAAGTTAAAAATGGCTCATCAGCAAGAGGTGTCAGAGCTGATGCATCAGATTGAAGTATCATCTAAAGAAAATGAAGAGAAACAGAGTCAGATAAATCAGTTACAGCACAGCCTGGCAGAGGAGAGCTTCATAAAGGAGAAAAATGCCAAGGGCGAAATGTGTGCTGGTACTGACCAGCACGAACACGACCTGGCACAGCCAAGAGAAGTCCTCAATAAAAATATAGAAAACAGGATAGATGGTGCAGATACACCAGAAAAACCTTGTGTAGATGCAATAATGGAAGAAAAGGTTAGGCACCTGGAACATAGTTTACAAGAGCTCCAGTCCCAACATAGTATATTAAAAGATGAGTTAACTTACATGAGTAATGTTAAGCTAAAACTGGAAGAGGAAATCCATCGCCTAAGGGATGAGTACTTTCATGAGCGGGAAGACTTGGACTTTAAGATAAATGAATTGCAGCTCACTAAAGAAGATTATTGTTGTGTAATCGAAAAACTAAAATTGGAGCTTCAAGCAGCAAGACAGCACTGTGAAACTGCTGTAAACCAGCATAAGTTAGAGACTCAGACTCTGAAAGAGCAACATAAGAGAGAACTTTCTGAACTAAATGAAACTTTATTATCTGGTTCTGAAAAAGAAAAGATGGCATTGGTTTTTGAAATACAGGACCTTAGAGAACAACTTGAAAAGCTAACTCAGGATAAAGAAGAAGCAGTGTCCAATTACAACAGCCTGAGAGAAACAATGGAAACTCTACAGACCGAGCTAGGGGAATCTGCTGGAAAGATCAGCCAGGAGTTTGAAACAATGAGACAACAGCAAGCCTCTGATGTCAGTGAACTGCAACAGAAACTCCGTGCTGCTTTCAATGAGAAGGATGTTCTTCTTGAAACTGTGAACCGTCTCCAGGAAGAAACAGAGAAATTGTCATCTAACCAGATAGAGATAGAAGAACTTAAATGTAAACTTGTTAGTCTCCAGGAGGAGAATAACACAGTAACAAGCTCCCTTGACCAGAAAGAGACTGCTATAAAAGAACTGGAAGAGAAGATCGTTGCTCTTGCTGATCAAAACAAGAATATTTTAAATGAAGTGAAAAGCTTGGGTGAAGAGAAAGAAAACCTTCAGGAAAGGTGCAAGCAAGAACAAGTTAAAATTCAGGACCTTCAGCAAGAAGTAGATGCTGCTAACCAGTACAATAGTGACCTGAATAAAAAGGTGGAGGATTTAACAGAGAAACTGAATGAAACTTTAACTAGGAAGAGTGAAAATGCTCACATGCTGGAACAACTGGAAAACCAGATTGAATCTCTGGTGCGTGAAAGAGAGACCCTTTCGTCCGAAGCGTGCGCTCTTCATGAGGAAAACAAGAAAATCAGTCAGGAAAAAGACAAATTAAGTGAAGAGCTGGAAAAGATTACATCTGAACAAGATGGTTGGTTACTGTTGAAAGAGCAGTCTGAAGACTTAGAAAAGAAACTACAAATGATAGCTGCAGAGAAGAACCATCTATCAACGTTACTTGAAAGTGAACAAGCGCACAGATCCCTTGTAAGAAATCAGCTGTGCCACTTGCTTGAGCAAGTGGGGTCCAGTGTTTCAGACTCTAATGAGGAATGTGATTCTCTTAATTTGTTAGAAATTGCAAATGAATGCTTGTTAGACATGAAAGAGGAGCAGTGCCTTGCTCTACAGAACAAGGAGGAAGTTATTCATTTGCAACAGGAGGTTGAGAGGCTAGAGGAAGAAAACGCAGCTCAGTATGCAGAGCATAGATCCCTGATTCAGGATTTTGAAAAAGAAAAGCATCTCCTGAGAGAAGAATTAGAAGGAGTGTTATCTGAAAAAGCAGCACTTCAACATGATATCCAGGAGCTGAGGAATGCCAGTGAAAAAACAAGGATTGAAAATCAAGATCTTTTAGCTAATGTTGAAGAGATCACTCAAAAACTTGCTTTTTATGAAAGTCAAATCCAAGAACATCAAAAGGGATCAGAAAAACAAGAAGACTTAAATTTCATTCTGGAACAAAAGGAAACTGAACTTAGAAATGTGAAAGACGAACTGAGTTCTCTAAAGGTTATATTTTGTTATTGAAGTATACAGACTAAACCTCTAAAGTCTTCAGAATTAAGGTTCAAAAAATACTTTCTATTTTCTTTTGTTTTTCCTTGGCCTGAAAGTGAGTTTCCCTTCTAGAAAGCACATGTTTCTGAGTTTCCTCAAAATCCCTCCCTTCTTCTCTTCCCTCTTCTCCCCCCAGGAAAAAAAAAAAGAAACAAAACCAATCATAATGCTATTTTGACAAAAGTTGTTGTACCTCTCTTTTTATCAGTACCCCCTCAAAGTGATCATTTAACTAGATGGACTAACTGACCTCATCATCTTTCACCTCTAACTTTCTATAGCTCCATCTCAAATAAAACTCCTGCTTGATCTGCATTACCTACTCCCAACTTCAGGTCCTGGGAATTGATGGTTATGTAAATCTGACAGCTGCAGAATTAATGGTCTCCCATTTTTCTTGTCCTCGGACAGGATGGGAAGCAGCTGTTAAAAGGTTGGAATGTTTTCCTTTCAACATAAGTATGCTTGTCAGTTAGCAAGCTGATAGGAAATTGCACTTGCTTGGCAGTAAGAACATAGACACAGTCCAGCTGTAGCTGAAATGTCTGGTGGTTTGTTAGGGGGAAAACAGATACCACAAAGAATTGTTTGTAATACTTGTTATATCTTTGTTTATAATACAGAATTTAATGGAGACAGTGACTGAGAAAACTGATCAACAGGCCTCAGTAGCAGAGTTTCAAGAAAAAATTGGTATCTTTCTTGCTCTTCTCTTTTATGTAAAAAAAATGGGGGTTTGGATTCTTAGTTTTTCTTTCCTCTGCACCATTGTCCCTATATTTCCCATAAGCCAGGGAAGGTGGAGAAGTAGACATCAGTGCAACTTCCTACAATATTCCTTCCATTAAGGATTTAAAAGACTGTTAGCGATATTGAGTCAGTTACCATTTGATATTTCCTTAAGGTTATTTTTCTTCCTGTGTATATTTGGCTATAAACAGCATAGTGCATTTTTTCCTTTATTTTTTAAATATGGGAAATAAATGTGTCAGTAGTCCCTAAGGCTGCCAAGAGCAGAGGAAAAGCACACTTTCCCAAAGCCACTGTTGCTCCATTGCAGTTGTCCCAACATGTTAGAAAGAAAATTTTTTCAAGTTGTTACAATTGTATGTATAAGTGGACAGGAATAGGGCTTTTAATGTTGATTGTGATGAAAGCCTCTGAAACAGATTCTCCCTAAGCTGTCTGTGCAGCAGAATGTTTTAGCTTAAAATTAAACTTAAATGCTTAATGAAATATTTTAACATATCCCTCTGCTTCATACTTTGTTTTGTTTTGAAGTCATGTCGAGATTTGTGTTCTAATTGAATTTGACTTCATTAGAGAGGGGGAGAGGAGAGGTGTATTTTTTCACTTTCTTCTTTATTTTCAGAAAGACTGGAAAGAGAATCTGCAGAAAAAGGAGAAAAGCTAAATAAAATTAAGGTTGTTGCTGTGAAAGCAAAGAAAGAATTAGATGCCAGTCGAAAAGAGGTAGGTACCCTGACTGTTGCTTAATATGAACAATGTTCTCCATGTGGGGTTCTGCCTTGATTACATGCTCTTTTTTTTTGGTTTGTTTTGTTGGGGTTTTTTTAATTAAGATGCAGGCCCTGAGGGAAGAATTGGAGTTGGTTCAATCAGAAAAAGATCAGTTGTCTGCTTCATTGAAAGATGTCATTCAAGGAGCAGAAAGCTATAAGGTGAGTACTGTATTTACTGAAGACAGATGACTGTCAGAAAATACTTTACCTTTGAAGTCTAGCCTGGGCTAGTAGGTAATCATTATCTCAGCACTCCCATGAAGGGTCTAGAGAGCAAGTCTTATGAGTAGCAGCTGAGGGAACTGGGGTTGTTTTAGCCTAGAGAAGAGGAGTCTTGAGGAGACCTTATTGCTCTGTACAACTACCTGAAAGAAGGTTGTAGCAAGATGGGTGGTGGGGGGTTGGGTTTTTTTTTTTTCTAAGTAACAAGTGATAAGCCTCAAGTTGTACCAGGGGAGGTTTAGTTTGGGTATTAGAAAAAACTTTTTCACCAAAAGGGTTGTCAAGCACTGGAACAGGCTGCCCAGGGAAATGGTTGAGTCCCCCTACCTGGAGGTATTTAAAAGATGTGTAGATATGATGCTTAGGGATGTGGTTTAGTGGTGGACTTGGCAGCACTGGGTTTACTATAGGAGTCAATGACCTTACAGGTCTGTTCCAACCTAAATGATTCAATGACATCACTGGGGGTATTGCAGTCAGTCTTGCCCTTCTTTCTCCCCGCAAATACAAGACAGACATGGATAACCTGAAGTGATTTCAGTGGAGTGTGACCAGGATAGTCATGGAATATGTGATGTGCAAGGCTGAGAAGACTTCAAAAGGACCTACTAGCAGCCTTCCAGCACCTACAAAGGCATTATCAAGGAAATAGGGTCAGGTTATTAGTGGCAGTGCAAGATGAGAGACAGTAGAACTAAATTGAAAGGAGACATGCCAAGTGGATATACGGGTAAACATTTTTTAACCCAATGGAGATGGCAGAGCTTTGGAACAGGTTGCCCAGAGGTGTACTGTCATCTCCGTCTTTGGAAAGACCTGATAGGTAAAAGCTCTGAGCAGCCTGGTCTGATCTCATTGCTGACTCTGCTTTAAGCGGGAAGTTGTTGAATGTACACCTGAAATCTCAGCCAACATGAATTGTTCTAGAATTTCATGAACTGAAAAGGGTTTCTCCTGGAGCCTGTAATGCAACAATAGCTTTAATTTCATTGGGCTATTTCTGATGTTGCAGTAAGACCACTCATATGCTGGAACATTAGGAAGGTAAGTAAAAGTCTGAGATAGAGAACGTGCTTATGCAATGTATATTGTAAAAAATGATGGTTTTGTGTTTGTATGTGTTAAGAATCTTTTGATGGAATATGATAAACAAGGAGGACAGCTGGATTCTGAAAAAGAAAGAGCACATAATCTTGAACGCCAGATAGATGATCTTGCAAGACAGCTACAGGTGTCATCCCAGCAGGTAAGTTCTCTGTGTGTGTCTAATCTATTGATAATTACAGTAAGAATATTTTACCTATTGGGTGTAAGTTTTATTCATGTGATAGGTTATGAAACTATATGTAGTAACGAAGTGTATTTTGGAGAGTAAATTGAAATTCAGGGTTGGGGTTTTTTTTTTCAAAATTGGTATCTGGGCCATAACAAAGCTAAATATCTCTAGAATGTCTGGCTTTTTCAACAGAAGGGGTCTAATGTACCCCAGGTCAACTCACAGCAAAGAGCAGGTGATCAACACTGGCTTTGGTTGGACATAACAGCTCTGATGGGTGTACCAGATAAAAAAAAACTATCAAACTTTCTCTGTTTCTCTGATTCACACCTACACCACTCAGGAAGTGCAGTAACTTAAGTTTTGACATTTTTCTTCTGTTTCTTAGACAAAATGTTGTTCCATTGTTTAATCAACAGTGTTTAAACATAGTTAATTGTGGGCTTTTTGCATTTTTCTCAAAGATGAGACTTTAGGATGCATTGTGGACTGTTGAGGTGGTATTCAGATGAGTCTATGATGGTAATTAAGTAGCTATAAGACATATTTTTTGAAAGCTAGCTAAAATGGGTTTGGGGTTTGGGATTTAAAACTCCCAGGCCCCATACATGATTACACTGAAGATCCACATCAGCCATCATTCCCTTATAAACAGAAGCTAGGGGTGAATACTGCAGGAAGTAAATGATGAATAGTAGCATATATTCCACTGATGATGCAGGCATTGTATTCTTCAAGTTTCTTACAAAGTATTTTGTAAATGAAAACACTGTTTAGGCAATTGACAGCTTCTTTCACTCGCACTTCACTGTTAATTTGCATAATAGAGACTTGAGATAAAACACTGAACGTGCCAAATGGGTCGAAGTCATTGCAAGAACAGCCCAGATAGTGGAGGTGTTCTTAGTATGTTACAATCTCATTGAAGGCTTGGTGGTGCTGCAGTTCGGTCTTTTCTAGGCATTAATAGTATGACACACACAGCAGCTGTATGCAAAGTGGGGCAACAAGTACTTGAACTTTGTGCATTGTTGTGGGAAGAAGGTGATTCTTGTAGAAAGTATAAATGTCGGTGTTTTCTGGTTGTTTCTCATAATTCTAGCCATTTTATGGAAAGCTGGGCAAATGAACAAAATAACCAAATCATGCTAGTGACTTTAATTTAGCCTATTTCTTAACCTGATTTGAAACAATTACGATGGACAGGGCCTATCTGTAGGAGTGCTGTTTGTAAGGGAGTTGGATAGAAATCAGTGTTGGTTTTTTAAATATAGACAATATCTTATCTGTCAGTCACACACAAACTCATCTTATGTTTTTCTTTCCATTGTGATCGTTTCAGCATGATCAGTTACACTCTGCTAACGAAGACCTCCTGGCTCGCGTTGAAACACTGCAACATAATGCTAAGCTGATGGAAGCTCAGATCCTGGAGATACAAAAAGCAAAGGCAAAGGCTGAGAAAGAACTAGAAGCTGAAAAGCTTCTAAAAGAACAGAAAATAAAGGTAGTACTCTGTAGAGATGGCAAATAGGCCAAAACATTACTTTAACTGGATGTGACTTCTGTTAGATCTTTGTAAACCGTGCCTTTATAGAAAAGGGTCCAGACTTTCTGTTCTCATTACCTCATCTTTCTGAAAAGCTGGAGAGTTTATTGAAAGAACTTTGAAAGATTGTTACTTAGATTGGGGATTGTCACAGAATCTGAAAAATGTCAATCTTCTGGGTTTTTCTTTGGTTCTATGACTTCCTAAGACGCATACACAATCTTACCTTGGTATAGCCTAAGTGTGTATGTATGCATAAGTGTAAATAGATGCTGATACCTATTTTGAAATTGGACTAAATAATTGAGAAGTATTTAAATTTCAGGAACATACTGGTACTCTCCGAGAAATGGAGGAGCTTCAGATGCAAATTCAAAAGGAAAAGAAACACCTGCAGAAAACTATGCAAGAACTGGAGCTGGCCAGAAAGGTAGAGCTGCCGCTCATGTTAGTGTTTAGCAGACAACCAAAGGTTTTGGCCTGTCTTCCTGTACTTGGATGCCTGCCTTTGTGTTCTGGGGATTGCAAAAGGGAGAACATGAAGGGGTTTACTGCTGGTTTTGTGCTTGGAGAACTGCTGTATACATTTGGGTTTGGGTTTTGGAGGGCTTTTTTGTTTGTTCTTAGCTTGGGTTGCGTGGCCTGTCACGAGTAGAAACTGGGACAGAATTCAGATGTTTGGAGTACTTAGGTAATGCGCTATTGAGAAGTCATCCTTGTTAGGACCAAAGATGATAGAAACTGATATCTGCAAAATACCTACTGGGTAGGTATTTGAACTTGCTCCCAGTTTTCACTTTGAACTCAAGTTCAAAGCTTCTGGTTTTGTTTGAAAATGGATTATTTACTGAGGAGACGAAAACCTGATGAATGGGTGCTGCTTATGGGTATGGGTAGTTACAAAGTTTTGTGATCTGCAACTTCTTTGTGTGTAATTTGCAGGATGCTCAAAAGAGTACACTGATGGATATGGAAATAGCTGATTATGAAAGGCTAGTGAAAGAACTTAATCAGAAGATTACTGATAAAGACAGCAGAATAGAAGATCTTGAGCAAGAGACAGGGATTCAGAAACAGAAGCAAGAGACCCTACAGGAAGAAATAAGTGAGTAAACTATAAGCAGCAAGAGTCTCTGTGGTGTCGTTAACAATGGTAAAAATACAATTCACAAATCAATGAGTGAGAGTGAGATTTGCTGGGAATATTAAACAGCTACAGAGTCAAAGTTACATTTCTGTAAAGGAAACTTTATTAGATTGTCAGTTGCTTCCTCTTATATTTAGGAAATAAAAGCCAAATTGCCTGCCTGATTAAACTTGTTTTTCTTAGCTAATTAAGTTAATCATAAGTTCTGAATGTCAGTGACTGATGGGGTTTCAGTCTGACATACCACGCTCAGAAAATTTTATTAGTTAGTATGGGGTTAAATATTTTACTTCTTATCCTTAAGTGTAAGTCTTAAAGCCATTTTACTTATTAGAGTATCTTCATGATACTTGGAAATCAGATCCTAAATTTACTATAAGCTACTTGTTTGCAGGTCTTAAGAAGTCTGTGAGAATTTGCTTAACTATTTTCTAATACTTTAAAGGAAATATAGGAGGGTAATTTCCTTTTGCATATAACTGGTATTTTCTGCATTAGAGTCACTTCAATCAACTCTGCAACAGGATGAGGAAAGAAATGCCAAGATAAAACAACTCCTGGTGAAAACAAAAAAAGAACTGGCTGATTCAAAACAAGCTGTAAGTCCAGATGTCAGTGACTGTATATTCCATTTTTAACCTGCCTTTCAAAAAACTGATCAGTTGATCACTGAATTATTCAGCTGCTGAGGTTTGGAGTTCTTTAATAACCAGACAATTCTATCGTGCAGGAAAATGACCATCTAATGTCACAGGCGTCATTAAAAGGGGAACTGGAAGCCAGTCAGCAACAAGTGGAAGCCTATAAGGCAAGAAACTTCACTTTGTTAGTACAAGGTTTCTTATTTAAGTAATAAGGATGTGATTTGTATTGGGCAGACTAATATAGGGTGAATAATGAAGAGGTGTAATTTTTATTGTTTGAGTACTTTTTTTCTTGAATGAATTTTCTGTTTGATACTTTCCCCAAATATTTCCCTTCTGATATTGTTTAAACAGCTTTGCTCTTGCTCCTCTTTCCTTTCCCTTTCCACTAAAAGAGGACTTTGTAAATTGAAGCTTGTAACTTGGATACATTCTGGAATATTTAAAAATGGAAGTTGCTCAGATTAAAAAACGCAACAACAACTTCATTATTAGAAATCTCAAGGGTTGTCCATCTGTGTAAATTTTGTTGGTTGGATAGAATAGGAATTGACTGTAATGAAAGGTGTAGCAGAGAGGGCAATGGAGAGGGGTTGGCTTTTGTAAATGCTGCCACCCCACCACTGTAATTTTCAATCTATTTTTTTTTTATATTATATCCATTGTAACTCATGTCTATTTTTCTTAATGGATTCTAATTTTAGATTCACCAATTCTGTGCAGGAAGTACTGTAATAGAATCCTTTGTGCTCTGTGGTATGTCCTTGTGGAGAGGGAAGAAGAAAATTTTGTCATAGTGAAGTTTTCAACTGACTTTTTTCAGATTCAAGTGGCTGTACTAACATCAGAAAAGCATAAAGTTCAAGAGCACCTGAGAACAACTTCAGAGCAGCACCAGCGCATGTTGAGTGCTTACCAGCAAAAAATTGCAACCTTGCAAGAAGAGTTCAGAGCAGCCCAGGTATTACAGAGAAATAAGGGGTGCCAGAGACTTTAGAAGGGAGATATACTGCACTCTGCCTACTTCTCTTAACAGTATTTTGTGAATCTTTCACTCTTGCAGTTGGGTTTTTCTTGGTTGTTTTTTTTTCCCCAGCAGTAATCGGGAAGTACCACAGTGCTTGATGTATTTGATGGTATAGAGGACAAGCCAGATTCTGCCCTAGTTGTCATGAATTATTTAAGGCTTTGTACCTGAGGACTTAGGAAAATCTTAGCTCACATAGCTTGACAAGAAGAAGAGAGAAGGATCAGTTTAAAGGAAATATCCACAAAATTTACAGACTCCAGAAATGCTGGAGCAGTGGCTAATCAGGGTCAGCAGTGTGGAATTTGACCCACCAGTTCAGCTGAAAGGAAACTTTTCAAATCCTCCTGTTGGAGATGAAAACATTTTAGACATTTCAAGGATGACAGATGAATCTGTGAGCTTCTCCTAAGAACAAAAACCTGCATCTGTGTTTTCCTAGAGGAATATACAACATAAGTACTTGAAGAATGGGAATAATTCTTGCCGTATAGTATACAGTCAAGGATTGAGCTACGATGTTGTGAGGTAATTTTCTGTATATAGAATCATAGAATTGTAGGGGTTGGAAGGGACCTCCAGAGATCATCGGGTCCAACCCCCTGCCAAAGCAGCTCCCTAGGACATTTCACTCAGATAGGCATCCAGACGGGTCTTGAATAACTCCAGAGAAGGAGACTCCACACCCCCTGGGCAGCCTGTCCCAGTGCTCTGTCACCCTCACTGTCAAAAAGTTCTTCCCCATGTTGGTGTGGAACTTCCTGTGCTCCAACTTGCAGCCATTGCCCCTTGTCCTGTCCCCACAGACCACTGAAAAGGGGCTGGCTGATTCCCCCTGCATCCCCTGCTTGAGATAATTATAAACATTAATTAGGTCCTCCCTTAGTCTTCTCTTCTCAAGGCTGAACAGTCCCAATTTTCTCAGCCTTTCCTCATAGGGGAGATGCTCCAGGCCCTTAATCATCTTCGTAGCCCTTCTCTGGACTCTCTCCAGGAGATCCCTGTCCTTTTTATAACAGGGAGCCCAGAACTGGACACAATACTCCAGGTGGGGCCTGACCAGGGCAGAGCAGATGGGGACTGACCAGGGCAGAGTAGAGGGGGAAACTGCAGAAACTGCCATAAACTCTTGTATCAGCTGCCTTTAGAAGAGAAGACAGACCAAACACCTTTAGGATCAACTGGAATATTTTGTCTTGTGCTGTGTATTACCATTACAAGACTGATTTAACTTCTTGAAGTTGTGCATAACTTTAAAGGATGCTAGGTTTTTGTCACCTGGGTAGTATAAAAGGAAAACAGAATTATCCCTTTTTTTCCTTCATTGATAGAACCTCTTGTTTGTGAAACTGTTGAATGCAGTGTTTTCATTTGCAAGCATTTCTCTTCTTTAATACTGGTATGTTGAAAATCAATGTCTCTGAAGTGTCACATTTTCTGATACTTAATTAAGTCTAAAAAACATGGTTCATCATGGTATTCACTAGTTTAGTTATCTATTTAAAAGACTCACCTGTTGCATTTTGTCTTTATTTTTTTTCAATGTAAGATTCATTTAATTTTAGAGAAATAAGGGAGTGCTGGTTAATAGCACAACACTAAGGGTTTCCTTTTTTTCTGTGTGATAGGCTGAACAAGCATCTGTTACATCTGAATTTGAGAGCTACAAAGTCCGTGTTCATAATGTTCTGAAACAGCAAAAGAGTAAATCTGCTTCTCAGACAGAATCTGAGGGAGCCAAACAAGAAAGGTAAAACCCAAAACTTTTACATGCATACAGAAAAATACTGATACTTGAGTTATTTAGCTTGCCTTTGCTAATTGCTGAACAAGGGAGTACCACTATTTAACTCTGCTTCATTAAGGAAAATATCAGAAGGGAGGTAGTTTGCTTCCTCAGTTACTTTGGTTTATAAAAAACCCAACCAAACAACCCCCCCCACTGAGCTGTAATCTAACTGTATCTCTGCCTATCTGAACAGAAGAAAGATGATGAACTTGCACCATGGTGATACTATGTTAGTTTCACGCTCCTTGATTTGTGTGTATCACCTGTTGTTACAGTGAGAGGGAGAGGTAAGAAAGGTGTCACAAAGATTCTAAGGATGCTTAGAGCAGAAATTAGCGTCTTCTGTGTATACTTGTCACATCATTGTCTCTGACATAAAGTATTGCAACTAAGTGCCATTTCCATCTAAGAGGAAAACAGATGTGTATCATTCAGCTGAGCTCGCTTTGAACTTCGGGAGGAAGGAATGGTTAGTGTAGATACAGCTCTGGCCACCAATGCAGTCATGGGTTCCAGCAGAGTGGTGAAATGCTGATCAGCTCTTACACGAGGAAAGACATGGTGGGGGAGAAAGTTGCCCTGCCACAAGTTCTGTGAAAATCACTTCAGTGTAGCTGTAAAACACACACATTCATGTGCACTTCAGGAAGTATCTGAACCCACTGTAAAGGTAGATTAGTTCCTGCAAGTTATTTTTACAAGTTACTGAGAGCTGTCCTTGGTGACAGACCAGGCATTTGTGTGAGACATCCAAAGTAATTTCTGACACAGGTCGTAAAACACTGTGTGCAGTTGCTGCTGGAAATCCACGAGAGGGAGACTGGTGTTTTATTAGAGGACTTCCATTTTATGGTTTCTTTATGTGTTTAAATACATGAATCTCTTCTTTTCTTTGAAGCAAGCGAAGTTCAAGAGTTGCATTTCTTTGTCTCTGCTTTTTGCAGAATTTTGAGAAGTTATGATATTGTTAGGTTTTTATGGAAGAGAGTCCTCTTGGAAACAAAGTGGACGAGCAATCAAGCAATAAAGAGATGACAAATAGTTTTCAAACAAATTATTTACAAGTAGTAACATTAAGGGTTAATGAGAGAAACAGTTCATGAGATAATGGAAATGTCCACGTATCTAAATGCAGAAAGCATAAAAGGAGAATGCATGTGACTTAAAACTTTTTGCCCTGGAGTATCTGATTTTGACTTACTTCTGACCAACAGTTTATCTGTTTTTATGGACTGATGATGCTTTCTAGACTTTGGCTCAAAACCTCCTCCCACCATTTGTCTCCTATATTCAGTCTCATTGAACTGATGTGCATTTACTAAACAGAAAAACCTCCACCACTTTTCAGCCAAAACTGTTTCTCCCATCTGCATCCCACATACTATTCTCCTTCTGTCTTGTTCCTCCAAACCCGCTAGAGGTGGAAAGTGATAGCAGTCACACTTTGTGCCCCAGTAGTTATCTTCCCAGCAGTTCAGGTGGGATCTGATAAATCTATTTGTACCTGTATTGAAAAATAATCAGAACTTTACTAATTGTTCCTACTGCAGTCACATTCTGAGAATTTTTTTTTCTGTATTTGTTGCATTGATTTAATTAATAACTAGACTATTTAGATCAGCTATCCAATTGGAGTGGATATAATATAGATCCTGAAATAATATGCACTTTAAAAAAATGATATTGTTTCTTTCTTCCCCCCCCGCCTTGTAGGGAACGTTTGGAAACGGTGATAGATCAACTTAAAGTGAAGCTGCAAGATGCTCAGCATAATTTACAGGCGAATGTGTCTGAACTCCAGACATTGCAGTCTGAACATGACACCCTGCTGGAAAGACACAATAAGATGCTGCAAGAGACTGTTGCAAAAGAGGCAGAACTCCGTGAAAAGTATGGTCTGATGATGAATAGATATTTTAGTGGGTGTGAACTTCTAGGGCTGGGCATGCAGTGGCCTATAACTGCTTCCCAAAGAAAGGGCATAGCTGTTGGGAGGGTTAAAGGAATTTTCAAAATGATTGTTTGCTATTTTTCATCAGCCTTCAGCAGTTTCCATGAGGAAAATAAAGTAGTAACTGATGAAGGAATGTGAGATTTCTGCAAGTTTTCTATCTGTTAACGCCCAGATTTTAAAACTAGCATTTCTTACTTTCTTGACTTTTTAAGTCCAATGCTCAGCACTATGTTTGTGTTGGACTGCTCAACTAAATTTTATGCATGTTTCCTATTAGAAAAATAAAGTAGTAAAATGCAGAGCAAACACTTTCACTAGCAAAACACCCAGTCCTTGTGCCTTTCTCACAGAAAGTACAGGGTTGTTTGCTTGGGTTTTTAAGTCCATTCTTACCACAATGTTAATGTGCTTTCTTTTAGAATGAAAGGAATCTGCTTCATCTGTACCACTATTTGAAAAATCATGAGTACCTAATACTTGAGCCCTTCAAAAAGGGCCTTTCCTTGCCTTTTCTTCTCTATTTAGGGTGCAAAGGAGTTCACATGAAATACTCATTAGAAATTACAGCTTATTATTAGGAACTGGTGACTTCTTGTCTCTTTCTACTATTTTATCTGTTCCTGATGGTCACACGGTGGTTGACAGTAATCACCTAAACTGCGTCCTCCTGCATTTTTCTGGAAACAAGCTGTAGGACAGTAGGCTCCCTCTGTGCCCAGAGAAGCAAGCTCTTTGCTGCACTTAAGTGCATATGATTAGAAGGACGAGTCCTAAGCTTTGTCTTTCCACACATGCACTTGTTAATTGCTTGTGAAAGTTGTGTCTTGCTTCTGGAGTACCTCCAAAGCAAGTACAACTGATGTGTTACTGATGCTTTTCTTGCTAACACTCTTCTACATTCTTTTGTACCGAAAGTCGAAGCTTGAAGAAGAATTTAACTTAGCTTCTTAGAAACTTAGATTTGTTGCAATTCCTGCGTAAGTGTTTGGTAAATAAATGTTAAAGGAAGTGTAGCATAAGGTAAGTGGAATGCCCTGTGTGACACTATAAACAGTCATGTTGCAATTGTAGAATTTAAGAATGTTTAGACCGCTGTGTCTCTGCCAAAGATGCTGGGTTTTGTGTTCTGAAATAGAGAAATCAAGGGTTTATATAGTGCAGTGTGCACATATATGATTGGCAGTGAGTGTGACTTTCTCGGTTTTAAATTTTCCCTGAAAAAAAGAGGTCATTCTTAGATAATGAAAACTGGAAGCTATTTGATACTCTAAAACTGAAATGTAAGCATGGCTTACATGTGTTCTGCTGCTTCTTGCGCTTTGTGTATACGCCGTTTTCAGGCTCTGCACAATACAGTCTGAGAATATGGTCATGAAAACGGAGCATGCCCAGACCTTGAGCCAGCTGACAGCCCAGAACGAAGCTCTCCGGAACAATTTCAGAGATCAAGTCAGGAACCTGCAAGAAGAGCACAGGAAGACAGTAGAGACGCTTCAACAGCAGCTCTCCAGAGTAGAAGCTCAGCTCTTCCAACTCAAGAGTGAGCCAAGCACTAGAGGTAACTTTCAGTATCAGGTTTTCTTGTGTTAGATACAATGTTGTGTACCTGAGCCTGAATCTAAGGTACGCTGACGCTGTGTGGTTCTGTAATACACCAGAAACAACTTCTAGGGAATTTACAGCATGCCATAGCGATCCACTGATAGCAAGTAAGGAACTACTGTTACTACTGGCCCTTCAGAATCTTATGGTACTTGAGTGCATCCAGAAGAATGCATCAAAGCTGGTGGAAGGGCTGGGAGGAATGTCCTGTAAGGAGTAGCAGAGGACTTCAGGTTTGTCTAGTTTGGAGAGGAGGCTGAGGGGGTGACCTTAATGCTCTCTTATAGCTTCCTGATGAGAGGAAGAGGAGAGGGAAGTGCTGTTCTCCTCTCTCTGGGATGCAATGATAGAATGCGTGGGAAAGGCTCAAAGCTGCGTCAGGGGAGCAAATACTGTAAATATTTGGTGCACTTCCTATAAGTTTGTCTCAGATCTTGGAGCATACTGAACTTCTGCCCCCAGTATGATGGGTAAAGCTAAAGAAAAGTGTACTGAAAGTTGTTTTAACAATGTTTGATATTGGTCTAGTTGCCATTTGACCCCTCTTCTGATTTAAGATTTTACTCTGTTCAAGCTCAAGTACTATTTTTGTATCTGTAAAGTTACTAATTGGGATGTAGTTGTACATTTGCCAAGCAGCAGGAATGGTTTAAGAAGTTACTCTTTGTATGTTACTGAAGCAGCAGGATAGTGCACACCAAAAGTAGTATTAAAACAATTTACAGGCTGTTTTGTGTTTTAAGCATGTGACTCTCTTGTCACAGCCACAGCACATCTGCAGGGAGAGCTGCATGAGGGTTTGGTAGCCACTGAAATAGAAATTTCCAGTGGAGTGTAGGTTTGGAGGAAGTCTTTGATTGGAGGCGTCAGTCGGGAGGTGAAAGGTGTAGTTGCTGTTAGAAATGTTTATGTGTCTATCCGGCTTTCTCCCTCTTTCTTTGCCTTTTTGAAGACTACTTTATGAACCACTTTCTAATCTGAGACATTCAGGCTTATGAAGTAGTTCTGCCAATTCCATTCTGGTTTCAAACATCAGTAAATGTCTTTCAGGCCCAGCTGTTTCAAACCCAGCAACAAAGAACTTAAGAGAACGGCGAAACACCGACCTTCCTGTTCTCGATGTGCACACTGTAGCCAGGGAAGAGGGAGAAGGTATGGAAACAACGGACACAGAGTCTGTCTCTTCAGCCAGCACCTATGTACCATCCTTGGAACAACTCCTGAACTCCCCGGAAGGAAAATTGGGTAGGTAAAACATGCGGCTTTTTGAAGCACTTGCAGAATTTTGTGCCCTCAAAACATCTGAGAATGCTGCGTTTTCATGCTTCTAGATGCAAGACATCCCAAATTTCTGCAGGAGCTTTTGTCCTCGATGAAGGGCTAATAATAAAATAGTGCTACATGTTTTAATCCTTTAAAGATGTTAGGTTTGTGACTTTCTAAAGGGAAAAAACTGGATGAGCGAGTCAGTGTGTAGTTACAGAACTTTTTGTGTTCTGGACTAGCCTCTGCTAGAGGCAACTAAGTGCTGATTTAGCTCTCATTAATGAAATGCCTGTTCATCTTTACATGGTTTATTACAACGGGAATTTACTCATAGGGTTTTTTCCCTAGGAAAATGAAAGCCAACATGAAGAACAATGTTCTAAGAGTCACTCAAAAAGTAGGAAAAAAGTAAACAGTAGCACCTGATCATGTTTGGAAAGTCTACTGAACACTCTATGAAAAACTGTGGAAAATCTCCAGCTGTGGGTAGCAAACAAGGGCGAAACTAAACCCATGTATTTTGACATAGTTAGAACTGATTTGCCAGTCCCCTTCTAATAGATTAAACACACAAAAAGGAATCACAGAACAGGCATGCAGTAGCAGCAACGATGCATGGGAATTTAGCAATCTGAGAAACTACATCAATCAAGTCCTGATGGCAAGTTAGTACAAAGTAAATTCAAGTGTTTTTTTCCTTCTCTCAGTTTTCCTTTCCAATATAATTGCAGAACCATCTCAGTGGCAAACAGAACTCAGCAGGGACGAGCTGATCCAGAAACTAAACACGACAGCGAAGAGTGCGGATCACTTGAATGAATTGCTTCGTGAATCGGAAGCGACCAACGCCATCCTCATGGAGCAAATAAAGGTTTGCAGAAAGGCAGGAAGCGTGGGAACAGCTCTCATTCCTATGCTCTGCTTCTTAGACCACATGTTTAACACCAAACATGTTTCAGAAAATCCCAGTCCGTAAAAAAATTTGGTGATGTAAAATTTAATTCTGGAAGGACTTTTATTCCAGAGTCAAAATCAGAGTTTTGTGGGGTTTTTCCCCCCCCAGAGTTTCTAGTCACGGGGAGGGGCAGAGGGGAGGATGGAGGGTGCACTAAAAGCTGTTACAACAAAAAAAAACAAATCTCAAGAGTTTGGAATTTTAATGTTTAGTAAAGTGCCTTTACTGTCTTCATTTCAATAATGTGTAAACTCCAAGCATTCTCTGGTTTCTTTTCCTGTAACTCCTTTTGGCTGCCTTTAGTTAAAAGAAGGTCCACCTTTAGAGGTGTACTAATGGAGTTTGGTTTGATTTGATTGCACCTCCCTGAGTTTTCAGGAAACATTCCTAAAGTTAGCATATTCTTTTAAATGTGCTCAGCTTTCTTTTATAAAGCATTAAATAAGTAATATGGATTAAAGATTTAACAATTCAGCTCATACTCTTTACCACTGAATTGAACAGTTAGTGCTGTCCATCATTATAACTACTGCACGGGTTTTTCTAAAAAAAGGCCACTTTTGATTGATAAGAAGTTCTTTCTGTACAACATTATTACATGTTCAAGTTTTGCTCCATGCTGTGTCCTGAATGTAGCTGTGCACACATTAGTCTTTCCAAAGCAAGCAGCATAATTCACTTTTTAACTCTTGAAAAGATCTTTGTTCAATTGCTCATTATATGAAGATATTGCATATCTTTTGCCTTCATCTGCAGCTTCTTAAGAATGAAATAAGAAGACTGGAAAGAAATCAAGAGAGAGAGAAGTCTGTGGCTAATTTAGAGTACTTGAAGAATGTTCTACTGCAGTTCATATTTCTAAAATCAGGAAGTGAGAAAGAAAGGCTGCTCCCAGTAATCGACACCATGCTGCAGCTCAGCCCTGAGGAGAAGGGGAAGCTAGTTGCAATTGCCCAAGGTAGGTGGGGGTCAAGACTTTGTCATAAAAAAACCCAGAAGGGGACATAAAGGCAACCTAAGTTCTGTGCTTTCTTCTGCATAGGCCTTTCAGGAAAAACAAAGCTTAGCAGCGGCATGCCAGTGAGCTAGCAATAAAACCAATTTTCTCTGCTGAGAAGTTACTACACTGTTTTCAGAAAATATAACTAATACTCCAGAATATAAATAAAACTGTGGTAAAATATAATTTCTTATGAAACATACACGTTTCAGGGAGATGATAGTAAGTTGTAAAAATTTCATGTGTTTGTGTTTTGAGTTAAGATTTCTATGAAAATGACCTTAAAATCAAGGTTACTATAAACAAATTACTTTCTTGGCAGATGTTCTAAATGGACAATTAAAGTGGTCCTCTCAAGGCGGTACTGCAGATCTAATGCTAGTTTCAATACATTAACTTCAAAAATCTCTTCAAGAAAATATGCTATTTGTGGACTAGGGAAGGAAGGACAAAGAGTTAAGCCTTTCCAAGAAATTGCCCAAGAGCTGGCTATAATCACATGGCTCCACTTCAAATACTCTGAGTGTTTGTCCCCTCAAATACTGTGAGTGTTTTTAAGGTACTGTTTGTCACTTCTCAGTACAACGTGTAGCTGCTTGTATTTCACTAGCATCTGACCTATACTTTATTTTAAAATTGATATATAGTCAGTACCGTGTGTACACACAAGCACTTAAAACCCCTGAACAAAATCCCATGAATAAGGGAAGTGGCAAAGTACTGCATTCCATGGTAGGCTTGGCATTTGGACAGGTGAGATGGAAGTTAAGTCCATAGCATTTTGATGCTGTTCTGGCACTCTGACTGGATTTTTCTGGAGAGGGTTTTTGGGTTTCTTTGTAAAGCCTCTTTCAAACATCCTTCAGTACTCAAAGTAAAGCAGGCTTGGTGATAAAATTCATGAGCATATCTATGGCAGCCCAAGAATGAGTATGGAATGTTACTTAAGTTTATGAGGACAGCATTTAACAAGTACAGAGGAAGGGGGGAAATAAGGTCATGTAACCAAATGACTCAATGTCTTACTCATTATGTTTAAATTACGTTTTTCTTCCTCCTCCAGGTGAGGAAGAGGGTACCTCACAGCCCTCTGGGTGGGCTTCATACCTCCACAGCTGGTCGGGACTTCGATGAGGCGGTGGAAACGCTGACTCTTTAAACACATTCCACAGCTGCAACAAGAAATCTCAGTGTAGAACAACCTGTTGGTGGTGTGGCATTGAACTACAGGTTTTTATTTCTCTGTTGTTTTCAGCTTTTTAAGCTCTCCTAAGAAAGAAGCCCTCAGTACCTCTGACAGACTGGCTTATGTTCTGTTCTGAGAGCAGCCAACTGTTCCTCTTGTAAATGTTCAAGCTGATGATCAGAAGTATAATGAGAAGTGATGAATTAATCACAAATTGCTTGGAAATAGAATGTGACAAATCTGTGATGGCTCCTTTGACAGTGATATAAAAACTTGATCTAATATAGTAACTGGAATAACTAGACCTTAGACTTAAAGCATTTTGAGGTGTTTACAGTTTCTTTCACATATTTTTGTCTGCTTGCTAATCTATATGTTTAGTGTTACTGTCTGCACATTGAAGGAACTAAACAGTAGCTATTTTCTCTGTGGTGATGCTTACAAAAGGTAACATCATTAAGGAACAGAGATGGCATTTTCTGCTTTGACTTGACTCATCTTTTAGTCTTGGTTACTTTATCTTTTTTCTTCCCAAAAGCTGGATTGAAAACATGAAGACAGTAGCCCACAAAATGTAGAGGGTGCCTAAATTAATATGAAATAGAATGCTTTGCATATCTGGGCAGTACTGTGGTAGAGATTAATGGCATCTGAGTCTTGGGATAGTAATCCAAGAATCGGAAGTCACGAGTGATCTGAAGCCTTGGGAGAAAGAGCTTAAGCTATGGCTTTTTACTCTGAAATTGGAAGTTTGTGTTCAACACCAGGAAGAAATGTTTCTTTACTGTAGTGGTGTCTGTACTTGGATGAAAAGACTACTCATACTGACTTAGACTTACTGAAAACACTAAAGGAAGAATCTGAGTCCATAGTTCAGACTCCTAATAACTTCTGAGAGAAAAGGACAGAGCTTTTGTCAATAGATGCATCTTTTAAATGTCCTAATGTTTGAAAATGTTACACCCTTCTCTCACTTCTCTGCGTTTGCACAGGTCATTTGCACAGATTAATAACCTGAAACAGATTATTTCAACAGAATGCTTGGCTTTCTTCAAGAAAAATAAATCTTTGCCATAGAATTACTATTTGTTACCAACACAGCACCTTTTTGTAGCTTCAATCATCTTTTCCCCTTTCCCCATGCTGCCTTTCACCATCTTAATTTGTTTGTAAGTTATTAGAATGCATACACATCTTCTAACCCTGCTTACCTTTTAAATGGAGTCTTTCCATCTTTTTCACTCCTATTTTCATGCTCTCTGTGCTGCTTTGCAGAGAATTACTGTTATACTAATAGTATTCTTCCTTTCCTGTCTTACTTGAGGCCCTGAGGAAATGATGCCCATTCCTTTAATATTGCCTTATTTGGGGCTGAGATTAATCTAAACATAAGACCAGCAGAAAGGCAGCACGTGTTGAAAATAAACTGTCAAGTAACTGTGCTTTTGGTTTAATTTTTTTATTTCTGTATATATTTCAGTACATAATGAACAAAGCCAACAGGCTTTATCTACATATTTTAATGCCTTTCCACAGTCTTAAGCACCCTTTCCCGCCCCCCTCCTTTTTTCCCTTCCAGTGAGTGTGTTAATTCGAATCCTTACGGGGTTTGTGCTACCAGTGAAAACATTCTCTGTGGACTTGGAGATCACAGAACTGATACATGGTAGTGTGGGGATAAGTCTTTTAGTCGTCTGTAGCTTTGAAATTTAGAAGCCTAAACACAGCCTCGTGTGTTTGCTTTCTTGCATTTGCTTTTGAAACAACTGCCATATCTTCAGCATTTATGACTTGCTCCAGATCCCAGATGTTGAATTCTAGCTCCTTATTCACAGCTGGATTTGGTTAATGTCACTCAAAAGAATGCCAAAACAGAGGGACAGGAGAGATTTGAAACACACTCCAAAGTAAGTGCAAGTCATTCTCCTGCTGTGCTTTTAACAATGGAAGCAGAGGAGTGGAAGGGTACAACTTTGTCTCTCTTAGTTCAAACTCAGCAGCTGACCCGATTTAGTCTCCTCTGCACAAAGACTGCTCAGCTGCTGCTAATGAGCTGTGAGGAGTTCCTGTTGAAATGCACATATCTCAGAACTGTAGATTATATAACATTGTAAGCTGTGAATAGACGCATGCAGGTAACACGCATCACTGGCTCTATTAAACACCAGTTGTTTATTGACTTCTTTCAAGTCTGGGTTGCATGCTCGCTGTTCTTAGTAAATCTCAAGTATTGTACTTATGAATGTAGAGGTGGACAACTTGCATAACTATTTTTTTATTTTTACAATGGGAAATTAAGATCTTAATTAATGTAAAAATATTTGAAGAACTGCTACTAAACTGTGTTCTGTTGCTAAGATTGCCAGAACTTACCTTTGTGGCAATAAACTGTCTGTAAGCAAATATATCAAAGTTTAATATACACTTGCAGTAAATGGCATAGAAGAATGTAGACTGGAAGCAGGATTATTTTGCATAGAAAACTTTTTATATGTCATATATTTGCATTTGTAATGTACAGCATTGTAGCTGTGGTTTGCTTTCAAAAAGCAATTTAAAGTTTTAACTTGTATTGCTGCTTCTTGATATACTGGGGCGCTCTTTTTGGGAAGAGAGCCGTGCTGACTCTGCTTTCTGGTTGGTTGGTTGGTTTGTCTTCTTTACAGTGCCATATTTGTGAGGATGTTTTTTCCCCAGAAAATTTAACCCCTGCCCAAAGAGATTATAAGCTTAGGACCAAATTTTACTCTTCTATCAGCCTGCCTTCAGCCCAAGCCTAAGGGGGGCACAATGAATTTAAGAGAGAGAGAGAGACCTTGCTGTCACTATGCAGAGTATATATTAATTAAAAAAAACAAAACTGGAAGTGATTCAGAGTTCCCAGGCCTGTGTGTGCACTGTGGCTGAATTTCTAACTACCTATGCTGACTGAGAAACGGGTTATATGCCTTTTGTGTTCCTCTTGCGTGGAAGGGAAACTCACCTGTGCAAGTGAAATGTGTTCCAGTTGAGAGGTGGGAAAACCAGAACTTGTCAAGCTGTAGTGTAGAAGTGGCCAGTTGGATTTGGGGTTCAGGGTGGCCAACCCCTGTTAGAAGCAATATTTGTAAGAGTATAGAGTTGTTTATCTCTTTTTGGACCCTCCAACCTCAAAGCGTAAGTGAGGGATTACATTGTTAGATTATTTTCTAAATTTAAATCTTCCTTTAGCTATCGCCCTCCATCCTTTTGCTTTGATACCAGATGATGTATCCTGCAATTATGGAGGAATATTTGAAAACTCCTGCAGTTTTGAAGGCAGCTTAACCACCTGTGCTTTTTCATTTGGCTCATGTTTTGGCTTCACCTGGTGCACCAATACTTTGTCAACTACCTGACAGTTCTGCTATTACTGGTACTGTGAAAATACCTCCCTTAGGAGCCTCACCAATAGCAGTTACCACCCACAAGCTGAGAAACCAAATGTGTAAAGAGGGAAAAATATATTTGTTGTATTCATTTCAGAATTGCTAGTCTGAATAGAGAAATGTTTTGGTTGGAAATATGTCTTTTGGCCTTTTCAGATGGCCATCACTTAAATAAAATTCACCTTTACCCAACAGAGTGCCTTTCTTTTTTCCCCTACATGCCTGTTTTTACCTGAGGAAATGCTACTCGTATGCAAGGTAAAAATCAAGGGGATGGTTACTGTAGTTTTAAAGTGAAGATTTTATGGATCTGGTATAGTTGCTGCAGTCTTTACTTAGGAACACAATAATGGTGAATGGATATTTCTGGATGAACCGAAAAGGGAAAGAATTTGGTTTGGGGTGTTTTAAAAAAAATAATTAAAAATCAAGTTTTCAAAATGTGTTACTAGATGTGTCAGATTGCTAGTGACATATCTGACAAGGAGAGATGCAGAAGATATTGCTATGCTTGTTATAAAGATTGCATTTGGTGTTTTTTAAGAACTAGCCACCTTGTAAAACAGCATCCCTCTGAATAACACCTTGAAGTGGGTTTAAGGACCTCATTCCCCATGGTGACTTCCCTGTTCTGCACGGCCATCCTAGTGCAAAGGCTGGATGTTCTATGAATGAGGAGGTGGTTGGGTGATTTGATTTAAGTGAGAGCTTTCTGTGTTTTTTCTTGCCATCTGTTTTTTTATTTGTTAGGCTGTGTACAGCTGTATGGTTGGGGGGGACCGTGAGGTACAAAAAGAAGTTGATGTAATAAATAGATATAAAGCAGTCAAAAAAGAAAGCCTGATATTTAGAGTCAGGTGCTAGCTGATTTCATATAGGTGTGTGTATATATACTGGAGGGCAAGGGAAGTAACACTCCAAATACTTTCCAAACTGAACCTGATCTAGAATGTATTGTATTTTCATGCAAGGGTGAGTCTTAGCTTCCAGAGCTTACTTTCTGGCCTGTTCCTCAGGCTCACCAAAGATTAAGGCTGGGCTGAAAAATGAAGCCCAAGGATAGCTAAAACAAAGTGGAAGAAAAATGCACATCAGCTACTGCTCCCACCCTAAAATCCACCTTGGTGTTAGTGAGTGATGTATTCCCCCAGCTGCCAGTCGGATGCTTGGAGGCTTCTTCAGAACGCAAAGCGATCAGCGCAAAAAGCAATGCAGTATTTTGGGCTTGGGCACAGTCCCAGCCCTTTTGTACTTGGAGAGTGTTTTAAATTGATAGACATTGGGCAGCAGCTGTATATGAGTATGGGATTTAAGGGCTTTGTTGTTTGGGGTTTTTTAATTGTTGCATCTGGAAGCTTAATTGCTTGAAAATGGAAGCTTGTTCCGAGAACACGCAGACCGTTTCCGGAGCGGAGGTACGTATTTGTTCTTGGATCTCTTGCCCTTTGCAGCACGCAGAACATCTCAGAAGTAAAACCCACAGAAACAATTACAG
The DNA here is from genome assembly GCA_027925045.1 of Hypotaenidia okinawae. Taxonomy (NCBI): domain Eukaryota; kingdom Metazoa; phylum Chordata; class Aves; order Gruiformes; family Rallidae; genus Hypotaenidia; species Hypotaenidia okinawae. The sequence goes on from BSDF01000001.1 coordinate 149,353,958, forward strand.
GACTCCAGAAAAGGGCTTTTACCTAAATACTGCTTTACTGTCATCGTTCTGCTCTTCAGAGTTAAGCTGCTGATGCTCAGCATATCTTTTGCCAAGGGAGAAGGCCAATCGCATCGCTCTGGCTTTTAGCATCCAAATATTTATACAGACTAGTTAATGTTCCTCTTGAGAGTAGTCAGGCATGTAATTAAAGCTGCAGCAACCTAGGTGAAGCTGCCAGCCTTTGCAGAAGGAGGGACGTGTAGTCACTCCACGGGCAGCTTCTGGGAGAGTGGGGACAGGAGCAGCTGGAGGCAATAAAAACTTAAACATCTCTTGGAAACTGGTTAAAAATCAGTTTGCAGAGTGGTAGAGTGTGTGTTATACTTCTCTTGCAGGAGGAAGATTTTCAGAAAAGCTTACAATTGGGTTTGTAACATTCCATGAAGGATGGAAATAGCAGTGACAAAAGGCTTAGAACAGAAAAATGATGGACTTATTGTAATACTTTGGGTTGGAACTTGATTGTTTCCCTCTAGTTTATGCCACAGTATTTGACTGACTTCTGTGCTACCTGACTCAAGCTACATTTCCTCCCTTCGGAGGACCTCAGAACACCAGCATTAGCAGAAATGTCCAAACAACATACAAAACAAGGAACAGGTAATTCTTATGGGTTGCATCAAGTTGTTGTTATCGAGCAATGGCTTTTTTTGTTTACGTTTTTTCTTTAGCCAGCGGGGATACCTCTGATATTGCAGTAGCTGGGGGTGCTCGTGCTGAAGCATGGTCTGTATGCAGTAGAGGAGGACGGGGTTGATCAACAGGATTTGCCACCCGGTCTGCTCCCTATGTTCTGCAGGTGAACAGCAATCATTTTGAAATTTAAACTATTTCTGATGGCTGTGTCACGAGTTTGGGGTGGCTCAGGGAGTGGTTTGGGTGTTTAAGTGAGAGCATGATGAGAATACTGTGAGAGACAGAAAGGATGACTGTATTAAATTAACTCTTCATGGCTTTACTGATGTAAACTAAGCTTTCAGTTTTCATCTTTTTCTAAAAACATCCCTAACAATAAATGCATTGCACTCTGTATTCCTGTTATATGCAAGTGGCACACAAGCTGAAATAAAAATGTGAGCCTAGTGCCCTGATTGCCAAAAGACATTAAGTGACTTTTTAAAGCACCTGCTTTGTGGTACTGCCATAAGCTCCCTGTTTAGCTGTTCGTGTGTCAGCCTACTTACTGACCATGTCATGAAGCAGAAATGTAAGCTGCTAAATATAGAATCTTAGTGATCACTTTTTCAGGGTTCTGAGATTGATGCACAAAAGTTAGGTCCCTGCTCTTGCACAGTCATTCTTCTGTCTTCCATGAAAAGGTGAAGCCAAATGTACCAGGCACGTCTGAAATGCATGAAATGGAGATTAGACGGGGCTTTTATAAGCTAAAACAAGCCTGTGAGTATCCTGAGTAGCCTACATACTATTTTTAAAACTAGCAATGATTTTTATGGAGGCCAAATGGAGTATTGTATCCAGTTCTGGGCTCCCTGGTACAAAAAAGCCAGGGATCTCCTGAAGAGAGTCCAGTGGAGGAACACAAAGATGATTAAGGACCTGGAGCATCTCCCCTGTGAGGAAAGGCTGAATGAGCTGGGGCTGTTCAGCCTGGAGAAAAGAAGACAGAGAGGGGATCTGATCAGTGTTTATAAATACCTTATGTGTGGGAGACAAGGGGAAATGGGCAGCCTCTTTTCAGTGGTCTGTGGAGACAGGACAAGGGGCAATGGCCTCAAGTTGGAGCACAGGAAGTTCCGCACCAACACGTGGAATTAATACTTTTTCCCAGTGAGGGTGACAGAGCCCTGGCACAGGCTGCCCAGGGGGGTTGTGGAATCTCCTTCTCTAGTGACATTCAAGACCTGTCCTAGGGAACCTGCTTTGGCAGGGGGATTGGACCTGATGATCTCTGGAGGTCCCTTCCAACCCCTACGATTCTGTGAAATAGTGGTCAAATTTTCTTTCTACTATAGAGCTGTGAAGTTACTATTGATGAGCAAGAACGTGAAACCTAAGTACTTCGTTACTTATGGATTCATTAATAGATTTGCTGGGACTGTTCAGCTGGGACAGCCTGTGTTCAAAATTTATTCGCACTTGAGGGTTTTCTTTTGATGTTGCTTTAACTTCATAGCTTTGAAAGTATGGCATGAAAAACTGAGAGAGTTTACAGCTGAAATTCATTGATTATATTAAGGTAAACAACCACAGGACTACTGTGTTATCAGGTGCTCCGAGTCAGTAACAACCTGAGGAAGAACATACCAGCTGCAGTTGCATGAAGGTCTGGGAGAAAACAAAAGCTAGTGCAAATACTACAGGTAAAAGTCACTTATTCAAGTCTCTTCATATAATTATGGCAAGACTGTAAAAAAAATAAAAATACTAGAAATGAAAATGAACCTGGTGAGAAGATGCTGATATTTGTGATCATGGCGACAGGCAGTCAAATTCTTTCACTGAACCATCTTTTTCTCTCGCCAATAACCCTTCCTTTCTCCCTCCTTCCCCAGGTCTCCAATAATTGTCTTGTTAGGCCTCAGTAAAGCTTGTAACGTGTATAGTTCTGAGTAGGTAAAGGTGCTCTGCTGTCGCTTCTCCCACTGCCAAGCCAGCTGCGGGGCTGTGTGCTGGCATTTCAGTCATGGGAACACTTAAAAGCATGTGTCTGCTTAAAACTGCTCTTTGGTCTAGTTTAGCTGGGGCAGATTGGGGGGAGGGGGAGAAACCCGACATGAATTTTGTGATGATTATGCTGGTCTGGAGACAGGGAGTCCAAAGTCCCTGCTTTGCCACGTGCTTCCTCTGAAATTAATTTAAATTTCTCTGTCTCTGTTTCCTCACTTGTCTGCTGGGGATAATGGCACTTCTCCTGATGCCAAGTACATCAGCAGTAGAACGCTTAACTTCCTGATGGGTTTGTAAGTAGAAATAAGTAGGCAGATTACTGTAGTTTTAAAAAACTCCATAGGAAGAAAATGGCCATAGCTCTTCATTATACTGGACTGGAAGGAGTGACCCTTTTCTCTTTGAGTTTATGGTGTGTGTTTGTGAATCCTATTAAATTATTTGCCTGATTTTTTACAAGTTAATTGCAATGAATACTCTAATTGATACCAGCATATTCTAATACTATGTAATGGAGAAGTAAGAGCAATTAAGGCTTGTATTTTCTGTTCTACAGCAAAGACAGAAATAGACTTCAAATCAGGCCCCAAAGCCAGGGCACAAACTTGCTGCGAAGCGCTCAGAGCCTGGGGAGGCAATCTGGGAAGCTCAGCTCCTGGCTTTCCTTGGTGCGGCGCTCCCAAAAGCTGCTAGTACTTAGCACTTGGCATAGGCTAGCCCTCGGTGGAGGCTTTTCCCGCTCAGTGTGAAGGCCTGTGCTACTTGGAGGTTATATATTGCTAGCTTGGCCCTCGGGATGTCATCTTTAAAAGCACTGGAAAACTGCTCGTGGTGCAATTCACTTGCCATTAAATCTATTAACGTGCTGTCCAAGGGAAGGGCCCTAACAGCTGCGCGCGTTGGCTGGCTCTGCCTGTTAATTATTTCCAGAGTTTACTGTTTCAGGGTTTGCTGCCCTGGTAGTGGCACGTATGCCTCAGCCACCCCCTCCTGTTTCAGGCTGTGATGGTCAGAGGTGCTGCTCTCTGGCTTGGCCCAGCAGCCAATGGCAACTGCTCCATGCAGCTCCCCAGGAGGATGGGTAATGGGGAGAGAGACCAAAATCTTTGCAGACAAATAGAGGTTAATTACAGACATCCATGAAGCTGCCTACAAGTAATGGTGGGCTGACCAAGGTTGAATAGAAAAAAAACCCCAAAAGAGTACTGTTACCTTCCACCAGCACAGAATGAGAACTTACTGAGATGATAAAAGGAAACTCTGCTGACAGGCTCATTAAAATGAGTGGGTGTTTTGGTTTGGGGTGTTTTGGGTTTGGGTTGTTTTTTTCAGGGGTGGGGAAGGAGTCTGTGTGTGTTTCATTTCAGTTTTTTTTATCAGCATCACAGAATGGTTGAGGTTGGCAGGCACCTCTGAAGGTCATCTTAGCCAACCCCCCGCCCAAGCAGGGCCACCTTGAGCAAGTTTCCCAGGACTGTGTCTGGATGGCTTTTGAATCTCTCCAAGGCTGGAGACTTCAGAATCTCCCTGGGCAACCTGTGCCAGTGCTGGGTCCCCCTCACAGGGAAAAAGGGAACCTCTCTTTAAGACTCTACCTGTTGCCTGTGGTCCAGTCACTGGGCACCACAGAAAAGAGCCTGGCTCCATCCTTTTTCTATCCCCCTGCTTCATGTATTTATATTAATTTATAAGATCCCACTCAGCCTTCTTTCCTCCAGGCTGAACAGTCACAGCTCTCTCAGCCTCTCCTTATAACAGAGCTGATCCAGTCCTTCAGTTGTTTCTGTGTCCAGTCATTGGCCTCTCTCCAGTTTGGCCATGGGTCTTGTACTGGGGAGCCTGGACCTGGATCCACTACTCCAGGTGTGGCCTCACCACTGCTGAGTAGAGGGGAAGGACCCCTTCCCCCTCTTCTGGCACACCATCCCTCCCCTTTTCCAGCCACATATATATACTTTCTTTCCAACTCTTAGTACAGAAATGTGTTCCCTGTGATTTTGCTGTGCTTGGATTCCTTAATGTTGGCAAGCAAAACCAAACTGTGCCAAGGAGCAGACAAACAGCCAACAGCCTTATGTGCCTCTGTTTTTACACTCATAGCGTGGGGCATGTTGATTATCTTTTGTGAGTCATATTCCTGAAAGCTGCCTGCTTTTCCCGGTCCTTATGGATCCGGAAGCATGGGTACCCTGGGTACACACACCGTGAACTGCTTTCTGGTGCGCACCCACTTGTACCTGCTGGTGCTGATTTGCACTGGCTTAACGTATGAGCCAGCTTAACGTATTCCCTGAGCACACTGGCGTCTTACAGATGTAGCGAGACCTCCCTACCCTTGGCAGGCACGTACCCGCACTCGCTTTATTCATTTTGCCGTGCTGCTTCCTTGCTCCGATACTGGGGGTGATGCAGACTGCCTGGGCACCCCAAATCTTCGGTACCGCTCTTCTCGTCCACCCCCGGGTCTCGGGAACTGGCCTGGCTTGCAAGCCAGGGTTGCAAACGCAGGGGCCCCGACCTTCCGGGCCGGCAGCCCTGGTGCCCAGCGGTACTGACTCGGATTTACTTCCCAGGGAAGGCGGCTGAAGCCAAGCGAGGCGCCGGCCTTCTCCCACGCCGTTCCCTAAAAGCGGCCTCTCCTTCCCGCAGCTGCCCGCCGGACCGCGTCTGGCGCCCTGAGCTCGGCCCCTCTTGCCGGCGATGCTGCCGCGCGGCGCGGCGGCCCGTAGGGCAGGGGTAGAACGGGCGCAGTCGTTCCGACAGCGATTTTCTGTAGGGGGCGGGGGGAAACAAGCCCAGGACCGGGCGCTCCTTCCCGCGCCCGCCTCGCGTGCCCCGGGCTGCGGGTGCTCCTCCGGCGCCGCGCGCTTCCCGCAGCCGGGGCTGGTAAAAGGTGCGGGCAACCGGATTTCTCTGCCGCGCCCGCCGGGAAGTGACCTGGCGCAGTGTCGGAGGCGGCCCGCGCCCCCTGCGCTTGGCGGGGACTTCCCCTCCCCTCACCGGGCGGGGCGCCGAGGGCGATGGGGCCTGGCCCGAGCCGCTCTTCCGACGCGGGAGGGAGCCGCTCGCGCTGCCCGCGCGGGGCGGAGCCTGCCTGCGGCTCGCGGCGCCGGGACCGGCGGCAGCGGCGGCGCGGGCGGGCGGAGCGCGCCCCCAGCGGCGGCGGCGGGCAGGTGCCGGCGGAGCGGCCGCCTAGCGCCATTACCGCGCGCCCGGCGTGGCTCCTCCCGGCGGCGGCGGCGGCGGCGGCAGCTCCGCCGGAGCGTCTGGCAGCGGCCGCCGGCGGGATGCTGGGGGTGGCAGCAGCGGCGGCGGGGATGACCTGTAACAGGTAGGAGAGGCGCGGGGCCGCCCGCCCCGTCCCGCCTCCCGCGGCGGGCGGCTGCTGAGGGCGGCGCTTTGTCTCGGCGCGGCGCGGCGGGGCCGCTGTCACCGGGCAGTTTCTCGCTTGCTTGAACCCCCTCCGCGGTGCCCCGGGGACGGCGCCCCCCTCCCTTCCTGCTCTGCCGGGACGCGGCCGGCGGCGGGGCCGCGCCGTGCCGTGCTGCGGCGGCGTCCCTGGGCTCCGGCGGTGTCCGGCGGGTGGGAAAGGCGGCGGGAAGGTCCCATGGGCGGGCTGGCGGAGGGGATGGGGACCCGGCGGAGAGGTTGGGGACCCCTCCGAGGGGTTTGCTCCCGCGCAGGTGTGCCTCCGCCTCGCCCCGCGAAGTTTCCGCTTCGCGGGGGAACTTTTCCCCTTCCCTGCGGCAGCCCCGCCGGCGTGCGGAGCCGCGGGCGGCGGCAGCGGCCACGGCACAGAGCTCTGCACTCTTGTGCCGCCCCGCCGGGGTTACGCTCGCTCCCGGAGCCGCGGCGGGTCCGAGTGGCACCGAGCCGGGCATAACGCGCGGAACTGCAGCGCAGCGCGTCCCGAAGGGAGCGAGGGCACGGCGTCGTGCCCTCCGCCTTAGCGGGCGTCCTCTCCCGCGGGGAGTGGTCGTTTAAAAGCGGGGTGCTGAGCGGCCTCGGCGGTGAGATCTGCGCCGGTTTATGGGTATCCCATTACCGCTGACTGGTGGCACCGTGGGGAAAGGTGCGTGGGGGCGGGCGGCGGAAAGCAGAGGCCCCGCGCCACCCATCACCCGGCGCTTAAAAGCATGCCCCCCTTGGCGTCGTTCCTTGGGAAGTGCCCCACGTTAAAGCACCCGGCAAAGCCATGCACAAATACGCCGAGACGTGGGGTTGAGGGAAGGGAAGAGAGCGGTTTTGTGCCTGGCTTGGGCTGCGGGCTTGGGACGGCTGCTGGAACACACAGACTTTAGCCTGCCTGAAGGTTGCCTTATCTTTCCCGCCCCTCATTTCCACCGTAAATTCCTCCAGCCCTGCACCACGCCTTCGGCGTTGGGGCTGCTGTTATGGCACCACGTGCTGGCATGTGGCAAGGTGGGTTGTTGAGCCAGCTCTGCTCCCCAAGGTCAGTGCCCCGATGCCCCGCAGGCAAGGTTGCAGGGAGGCTGTAGGATCTCGCTAGCCTTGACTGGCTTTAGCTCTAGCTGCTGTGCTGAGAAAAAGATGGTAACGTGATTCGGATGTCCGCGTGCATGAAGGGATCTGGTTTTTCTTCAGTCATTCTGAAAGCTGCTTGCTTTCTCGACCCGTGGCCGGTGCTTCGAGGCCAGGCTCCTCTTTGCATTGCCAAAAAGTGGCCAAGCTCTCAGTGTTCGTGCTACAAGCGTCGGTCTCTCATGACGGTGAGGATCTGCTCATTGCTCAGCCGTGCACAGGTGCTTCAGCTCCGGCGTGGAGCCTGCTTCTCTGGGCACATAGAGCAATTACGTATTTGGCATCTGTTCTGCTGAAGTTGTTGGGGAGCGGGCCAGCTGCCCTGCTGGTACACGCTCCCCAGGATACGAAATAGGCTACACCCCTAGCACAGCAAGAAATTTTGGGACAAAGTCAGGCTAGATCCTACGCTTGCAGAAACTTGCTGAGATGAGGAAGGCAGAGCGCTCTGGTGGGAGCCCACCTACTCAAAGCTCACTTGGAGGGAAGCTTCTTCAGCACAAAACACGGGCAGTGCATCCGGCAGTGGGCAACCGGGTGACTGGCACATCCAGGGGAGTGGCAGCGGCAGAGCACCCATCCTGGGGTATGACTGGTAGCTGGAGCATCCTTCTCTGGAAGTGGGGACCAGCCCTGCGACCTCCCAGCCCAGCAAATCCTCCCACTGCTGAGAGAGTCAACCTGGCGTCCTGAATATGAACTGGTGCTCTGAATATGAACTACTTGCCTGGCAAAGGCTCAACATGGGGACCCTTGTCTAAATTGTCCGCTCTCTTCTTCCCAGTTTTTTGGGAGTGAATCGTTGTATCAAGAACGAGGGGCTGTGCTGTGGTTAAGGAGGTGAAGGTGCTGTGTGGTCGATGCTCGCGGAAGCGTGGTTGGGGGGAGCTGCCAGCCGGGGTTGGGAGCAGAGCATTGCTCACCTTGGCAGGGCAGCACGGTGGGGAGAGGCTGCGGGGTCAGCTCTGTCAGGAGGGAGCTGGTTGCAGGGCTTCTGGCCCAGGGGCTTATCTTTAGATGATTCCAGTCCATTGAGGGCAAAAAAAATCAAAAGGGCAAGGTATGCATAAGATACGTTTCCGTTTGGTAAAAAGCAAGGGGAGGAGATTAAAGATTGGTGTGTTTTCTTTTTTTGGTTCTTTGGGGAAAAAAAAAACATTAAAAATGCCAATGTTTCATTCAAAACCACTCTTTAACGAAATTTAAGGTGGTCTCAAAAGCTTCTGCAAGCTGAAACTCTTCACAGACCTTGGATCTTGGCATCTTGCTCTGATTTAGGGAGTTAAAATAATCTAAGTTTTTTCGGGGGGAGGAAACACCAAATGAGGAAAGAGTGACTTGAGGTGTCTCTCCAGACTTGGTCCATGGAAGAGAGCAGACAGACATTTGATATCAGGTACACACACAGGCTTTGTTAATGTTCTCGGGAATACATTTTTTTCTTTCTTTTTTTCCCCACTCCTTGGAGCCTTTTCTGAACTCCAGTTGCTGCCCTGGCTTTTGTTTTGCAATGAAAGGAGCTTGTGGGCTGGCACTGCAACCTGAATGCCTGTTGGCCGCAGGCCGGGGCATGGCCATCGCGCTTGGCATCATGCTGGGGGATCAGACTCTGACCCAGAGGAGAGGGCTTTGGTCAGGGAGGGATGTGCCGTTCTCCCAGGAGCTGGGACAATGCTGGGGAGCAGTTTGGGTCTCAATGTTTGGGTTGAGAGTGCATGAGTTGGGGTTTTTTTGGGGGAGGGGGGTTGGAAGAAGGGATTGCAGACTGGGTTTCACAGGCAGCTTTTCCAGCTGGCTGTGCTGATTATGATGTGTTATCTTTGGAGTAAGTTTCTTCTTACGTGGTTCAGAGAAAAGCATTAGCTTGCAGTTCAGAACCATTGTTAGCTTAAGCTTTCGTAGTTTCCTTAGCCTGAACTAAGTTTTAATTTGTAGCAGTCAATATCGGCCAAAATAAGAATAAGAATAAGAATAAGAATAAGAATAAGAATAAGAATAAGAATAAGCAAGCTGCTCTTCATTTAAAACAGCATGGACTCACCAGCTTTACAGCTTTTGCTATGCTGCAGACTGCAAAGCTGAAAGCTGAGGGCATGTCGCAGCGTTCCTGGCTTTGATAAGGGACTCCAGAAATAGGCAGGTAAATGGGATGCTGCAGTTAAATCTCAGCTGTAACCCACAGGACTTTTTGTTAGAACTGGCTCAATGCAGTTAGTGCAGGGGACCCGTTAATGGCCCGTAATGCGCAGAGGATGGTTTGCATAGTTAACAAATTGTTTTTCAAGTCATAATGAAATATTTATTATTGGAGCACTTAAGGCAGGCTTTTCGGCTCCTGGAATTGCGGCTTTGTGCTAAATGTGTTAGGTTAGGCATCCTGATCTCTCTGTGTTTTACTCTCCTCCGAAGCCTGGTTTAAAGTTGGTTTTTTTTTTTTACTCCCATCACATAATGCAGTCTTTTATGACTTTTCACTACAGGGATGCTTTAACTCTTAGCTGTGCGAAAAGCAGCTTGGTAGTTGGTGGGTGAAGGACCTCGCATCAGGTCTTTCCATGACAGCGGGTGCTAATGATGAGGAAAATCAGACTGACAGGCACGTTTTGCTAGCCAAAGCCTTCCCTTGTATAGGCCACCCGTAGCACGAATCAAGCAGCCACGTACGTGGCCTGCTGTCATCGTTGTGGTGATGTGTCACAGTGCACGTCACCCTTATGGCTTGCACAGAAGCACCGGTGTTGAGGCAGAAAGGGTGAAAGGATGGGAACGGCCTAATTCAGTCTGACAATTAGAGAAAACATAGCAGGGGACTGTGCCCCAGGGTTAATAATTTTCTTCAAATTAGGACACTCCTTTGCAATTACTTCAGCATTTCCCTTCCTCCAGTGTCTGTAAGTAGTTATGAAAATGCTTACTTACAGTTTTTAAAGCAGATAGAAAAGAAAAAAGAAAAGAAAAACCAGAAGTCAAGATACTGTCATTTCCTTGGCTGGTTTTGTGTGCTCTGATAACCCTTTATGCCAAACAGTTTGATGAATCTGTCTCAGCGCTTGGAGACCGTCAGCAAGGTCCAGGGAGCAGAAGCTGATGGGGTGCCCAGTGACAAACCATGGGCCAAGCCCACCTCTTGCCTGCAGTCTGAAACCACGCTCCTGTGCAAAATGGCAAGATCTGGGGTGCGTGAAAACCAGCGTTACAACAAGGCCAGCATCCAGGATGAGGTTTTATGCTATTTTTCATATTAGTCACTTTTCCATATATTTTAAATAAGTCCTTGAATTCCAGCTCTGATCATCCTTTTTCTCGTCACATTTTTAACTCATTAAAAATACCCACCAGCCACTTCTGCAGAACTTGAGGGGAGATGACTCCTAACTCACCTCTTACATTTGGGTTTTTTTCAATCACAGCTTGCATTAACTAGTTTGAAGATCCGAGAACACTCTGGTGGGTGGGCTTTTGATTCAGTAAAACCTAAACTGGTGGGAAGAGCAGGGGATAAACCCTGGGGTTTATTACTTATGTCATGGGTGGGGAGTCAGTGTGAATAATCTGAGAAACTGAGGCAGTGTGATGATTTTATGAATGTGTCCTGGGTGGCCTGAGGAGCATGGGCAAGATGCTCCACTCAGTGTTGTAAAGGTTTTCTGTATTAATACATTGTTTGAGTGTGGTTGGGGGCGCTGGGAAAGACCACAGCAAAGCGATGCAGTAATGCCAGCAAGTATTTGGGAGGCAGCAACACGGCAGAGTGGCTCCCATCCAGACCCCACGCTGACGTGCAACAGCTGTGGGATTGATGTGGGGAGAGAAAACCACATGGAGAAATAGTTTCAGATCCACCCTGGGAGGGGGAACAGGGGCCTCGATGCTTTGCGAGAACTCTTTGCCGGGGCTCGGCCATCCTCCCTGGGGCTGGGGGACTGGGGGCGAGGGACCAGCTATCAGCCTCTCACCTTCCGGAGCCGGATCAGCATCCCCAAGTCCTCCCTCTGTGTCTCCTGGCATGCTCCACCTCCGACTGGGGAATGAAATATAAAACTTGGCAGGCGGGGCTGCTCGGCCTGCCAGCCAGAGCTGTCAGGGGACGGCAGCTCCTGTGGATTCAGGGCTGAATCAGCACAGCAGCCTCTGCTTGCAAACCTCTCTCATTTTGGTGAACCCTCCGTCATGGGGAAACGCTTGCGAAGAGGCATGTATTTCGGTCTGTAGCTTTGCAGAGGAATGCTGTGTGCTCCTGACCAGCGCTGGTAGCGGGGCAGGGTCCTGTTTTGCAGCAGAGAGACGGATGTTTGTGCTGCATGGAGTCATTTATTTTTTTGCCAGTGTCTGCTGGTAAGTGGGCTGAGATTCACCCGGCAGCGATCGTCTCCCAAACCCAGCTCTGGACGGTGTCACGAAGCTCTGGACAGACTATCTCTGGGCTGTGCCAGGGCAGCTGCTCTTCCTGCAAGCGGCGATTACAGAGACATTTTAATTAAGCATGCGGTTGCGCTGCAGCTGACCGGGGTGACCCACGCGCCTCCGTCCTCCAACATCTCTTGTACTGGCACCAGGGACCGGAGCCAGCTGAAAAACAGCGGTGAGAGAGAGAGGCAGAGTTTTAAAACTGAGTTTTTCTTGATCTGGAGCGATTTCCTTAATCTTGTGAGTGGCAGTGATGTCTCTGGGGGTGAAGGGAAGGGACGTGGGAAAGGTGGAAACACCTGTTTTGGCAAAAGCACGGATTTGTGCCTGGGTCAGGTATCTGTGGCCCAGAGAGTGATGTTACTTAAAGGTGGGGTCCTGTGAGGAGGTGCTGGGGATCTGAAGGAGGAGGGAGACGTGTTTGTTGATGGCCTGGGTTGGCACTGGGGGCTGTTTGTGGCCATCCCAGGCACGTCTGTGCTCTGTTGCACTGGAAGAGGGATGCTCTGCTTGCAGGTTGTTGAAGGAGGATCTCCTGTGTGTGCTTGAGTATGTTCTCTTTGCAGCTTGTTGTCCCCTCCCACAGCCGTACCTGAAGGGAAACCACCCCAGCAGTGGTTTTGTCATTCTTGGCACAGAATTAGTTTGCAGAAATTCATCTTCAGAGGATTTGGAAGGAGACCCTATGTCCCACCCCGGTGACATGTTGGTTATGGGTAGAAAGGGCATGGAGAATAGCAACACAGTGATGCTTGTTTAAATCTACCTAATGTTTGTTGGCGTGACATGGCTTTGTGATCTGAAGGTGCCCAGGGACTTTCTTCACCTGTTTTTTTTTGGGTCCCAGAGGAACTGGATGCTGTTTGTACCCTCTTATACTGTTGAGGGGGAAAAAAACAGAGCAAGATCTGTGCCCATGAGGTCTGGCAGGCTGAGTCCCACCACGCAGAGACACAACGTGGTATGGCTTGCTTGTTTGTCTCAAGTGCTGTACAGTGGAGAGAAGGCAAGCTCCCATGGGGAAGGGGAGGTGACAGGAGCTGTTGGTGAGCTTCACCGGGGCTGAAGGGAGACAGGCAGGAACCACTCGAGTGCGACACTTCTGCAGTGCTTTAAGCATCTCAGAAGCAACGTGGGTTTTTCTCCCTACTGTGTTTCCTCCTGTGAGTATATTGCAAGAGAGGCAATACGCTGAAAAAGGGATCGAAGCAGATCATTTTAAAGCTGCTGCTGTTCAGAAAAAGCTGACTGCCCAAATCTTTGTTCCTCCATTCACATTTTTTTCCCCTTTTTGTTAGCTATCCTCAGGAAATGAGAACATTCTTTTGGCTTTCCGTGCCTGAGTCACATCTTATATATATATATATCTCAGTCTCTATATAAAAATATGTATAAACATCTGGAGATGTTTGTTTCTGAGGGGTTCTTGTTTTGTATTAGGGTATTTGAGCTTTCAATATTTGTACACAGATGGATGTTTCCAGAGTTTCCCATACTTCTCTGGTTACCAGGATATGCATATTGAAAGGCCTAGGGAAATGTGCTGATAATGTAGGAAGGTTATAAACAACTAAAAGTAGAGCCTTTAAAGAGAGTGCCATTTCTTTTTTTTTCAAAAATTAAACTACTGAAGAGGTTGTTTAGTGTGAGTTGCATACAAATATGTCACTGTTTAATGTTTGCCAAGTGTGCTTTTTAAAAAAAAAATAGAAGTGTTTGGAGGAAAATGGGAAAATCCCAATAGGTCTTTTCTTGTTCTTTACAAGGGAAAAAGAAAAAAAAAAAAGGAAAAGGAAGTAATTAAAAGCTCATTATACCCATCTCTGCTGTTCAGTGAGCTGACACTGGCTGGGCTCTGGCAGCACGGCAGGGTCTCCCTGCCTCCCTCTGTCCTCCTACTGGGGGTCACGGGGGGATCGTGAGACTTGGCTTTAAAAGGAAAAAAAAAACCCAACAAAAAACCATCCATTTAGTTTAACCCAAGGCCAAATATTTAACTTTGGTGGGGGAGGTGGTGGGATTTAGAAGAACGAATACAATTTCCACCCTTGGTTGTTTAATGTAAAATGATGGGAGACCGGGGATGACGGGTGCTGGTGGTGTGCCATGCAGGGAGGGACAGAGGGATGGCAGTGGGACACGAGGGGAGGGTTGCCTTGAGGGGCTCCATCCACTTCACAGCGGGTTCTTCTCCCACAGCTCCCAGTGAAATGCCCTCCAGTGTACAGCTCGGATCAGAAACCTTCCGCTGATCAAATATTTTGATTGCACCCTGGCCTGCCCGTTAGTTTCTTTGATCTTTTATTGTCAGCGGCCTTTCAAACGTCTTGCTTGTTGAAATAGTTGTATAAATATGGTCGTCAGGGTGGGTGTTATTTAGAAAAGTACTTATCTCCCAGGGAAAAAAAAAAAGAAAAACCTACCTCCTCTTGGCCCTCCAGCACCCTCGTTTGCCATTGTGCGTCAGAGAAGTGCCATTTCTATAATTATACCAGAGAACAGCAGCTTATTGTTAATTGTTTGAAATAACCGAAAGGCCGGTGGGGCTTACTCTGTTGGCTGATTTCCTGCTCATTCAGACACTGAAGAACTGTTTCAGGTTTTAAAAAAAGTATGTATAAAAGAGACCTGCAGACCAGAGACAGTCTCTGGGGGAAGCTGATGGGCTTGCAGCCCTAGACCAAACCCCCTTCTGTTACAGTTTCTCTCTTTTCAAAGGGAAAAGGCTCCCCTTTTCCCTCGGCATCCTGCTCATGTGATGTCTCCTGTGAAATGGCGTCGCTCAGCCCAGCTTGATGCCACACTGGGAGCTGGAGTGTCTTCAGGCGGTGGCACAAAGCTGTCTGATCACCAGGCTGAGTTCAGCTGTGGAGTGCGGTGGGGGGATGGGTTGTGCCATGGCTTTGGAGTCAGGTGAAGTGAGGAAGGAGACATAAAATATGCTGGTGGCTACGTGTGGTGTGAGCCAAAAGGCCAGAGTTTCCGATCCTTGTCTGCAACTTAAAGCCACATTTCCCTATGGTCAGTCATGTCCAGGATGGGAACAACTGTCCAGATCTCTCTGGTGGGACCTGGAGAGGGTCTGAGGGTTTCCAGCGGAGGGGGATACAGATCCCAGCGCTGTTCCCAAGGGAAGGCAGGATGCTCCTCGGTGTCTGCTGGCATCTGTGCAAACCTCACCCAGCTGCTCTTCAGACCCGTCCCTGCCCCTGCCTGCATTAAATCTCTGACAGGACCAGGGATTCGTTGTGAAAAGTATAGAGAAAATGAAGTGCTGCTCGAGATGTCTTATATTAACAGCGCTGCTTCCTTGGGACACAGGTGAAGCTCTTTGTGCTCGTGGTTGCTTAGCTGATACACTGCAAGGGGGAAACAGGTCAGCTTTCTCCTGTCGAATTGAATCCGAGTGGCGAATGTGGAAATCAATATTTCTATTATTACCATGCAGAGATGGGTAAACAGTACAGTTAGGAGGATCCTTGACATTACCTTTGGGAAAATTACTCGAGCATGATAAAGTGGCAGAGGATCCAGGAACTGTAATATTGCATCATTGCTCAGGTTTCACAAGAAAGCTTTCTGCTCAGTTTTATTCATTTATAAATAGCTTTGTGAACCTGTATTTAGGAAGTCCAGTGCCATTGCCTGGTATCAGTGTCTTCCTGGAGCTGTTTATGCATGGACAGGTTCCCAGGGTAGGCAGAATTACGAAACCAGCATTTCATGTCATAGAATGGTCTGGGTTGGAAGGGACCCCAAGGATCATAGAGTTCCAACCCCCTGCCATAGGCAGGGACACCAACCTCCAGGCCTGGATCTACACAAGGTTGCCCAGGGCCCCATCCAACCTGGCCTTGAACACCTCTAGGGACGGGGCATCCACCACCTGTCTGGGCAGCCCGTTCCAGCACCTCACCACTCTCTCTGTAACAAAATTTCCCTCTAATATCTCATCTAAACCTTCCCTCCTTTAGCTTTAATCTATTCCCCCTTGTCCTGCCATTGTAAAATTGGTTTGCTCATTTTTACCTGATGGATTTTGGTAACGTGTGTCTGAGAACCAGTGTTAGTGGTTTGACTGACATAATGGGTTTTCTGCTAAGTCCATAAATGTGTGGCTTAAAACGTGCAGCAGGTGGAACTTCCATGCTCGTACAAAAGTAAGTGCCGGACTCAGCAGAAGGGAAGTGATGGGGCCAATGCTGGGATGTAAGTCTCTGCATCCCCAGCAGACTTGCTGTCGCCATCACAGCCATCGCTTGGACAGTTTAGGTGGTGGCAAAGTGGGGTCAGAGTGTCTTCTGGATTTAGAAGGTCTCAGTCCTCCCAAAGTGGGAAACCATGCTGTTGAACTTCTGGCATCCCACCCATGTAGGCATGAAGGATGTTGATGTAACTAATGACAAGTGGGGGATTTTTCTCTCACAGCTTCAGTAATGCTCCTTGTTTGATTTGCATTACAGATATTTACCAGTTCACCCCCACCACAGTGTGGGGAGAATATAATGAAAAACTGCTGAGTCCAGATATTCTGGCACATCATTAATCCCTTTTCATCAAAGTGTGTGCAGAATGAGCAAGGCCTTAGTTCCAGACCAGAAGATTTTCCATCAAAGTTGGAAAAACAGTTACCCACTCTGTGCTTATGGTTTAAATAATGATGTTCTTGTAGCTGGTCTGGGGATGCAAGAGGGGTGGGATCTACCTGGATTAATTAGAAGGACATTCATAGTTTGTCACACTAAAAATACATTTATCTGCATACCATGGAAATACCTAAATTTCATCTAAAGTTTGTGTTAATCTAAAGTTTAATAAGCCAAAAGTGTTTGTGCTGTCAGATAATGGTGCTGAATTAGTGGTTGAGTGGAAAAGTTTTGTATTATGAATTAGGAGAATTCAGGGAGGACAAGGAGCTGAAAATATTTGTCTCAAATTTTCTTGTCTTAAAGTGAACTCCAAAAATTTACAGAATGGATATACTTGTTTGGGGTTAACTTATAAATACTGAAATGTATCTAAGTAAAAGTAAATCAGATTAATTTATATAGTCTGGAGACAATATAGTCCTAATCACATAGTTAAATTCATGACTTCGCTGTGTTGAGTTAGGAGCTTAAATTTTCATTTCCTTGTGAGCCAGGAGCTCAAGTGCATGGAGCTGGCACATTGCACGTCCTCCATCACAGCACCTGCCCATGGCTCACACAAGTGCTAAACTGCATCTGTGCTACTGTATTCTTTTTATAAACCTTCTTACGAGATACCTATTTTATAGCACATGAAGCACTTCAACCAACCAAACAGGTAAAAGAGTGGAAGGAGAAAATGCCAATTTCATTTTATTTTAAAGGGATTCTGCTGTAAATTATTTCATAACCACGTTCATTGTGTACAAGCAGGTGTTGCAATAGGATGTTGTCTCCCAAACATCTCTAGCAGTTCCCTGGTCAGGTATATAAACAAACACAGGATGCCTCTACAGAAGTCTTCCTTCCGAAGCAAGAAATGCATCAAGAAGAGCTGCTGACATTTTAAAACCACAGTAGAAGATGTTACGGCATCAAAAGCACCCTGGCAAGGGGTGCTTGGGTTCTTCTGTTGCCTTCACAAATTGTCATCGCTGTCATTTATCTCCTTGGCCGCTGGGAAGTTGCAGCTGCCCCTCGGCGGGATGCTGCTGTGCCTGTACCCCAGGAGGAGGTGGCACGGCACAGCTGGGGGAGGCGTGAGAAATGCCTGCGCGGTGAGCGATGGAAGTTACATCTGTGACTTCCGGACCTTCCCTCCAGGCTTCTCCCGATGGGCTTCGTGCACTGAAACGCAAAGTTTGCTCTCTGTAAGGAAGAAAGGAGCTGGGAGAAACAGTGGCGACATCTGGGAGTGTTCAAACATAAGGCAGGGGTCAGCAGACAGCAGGTTGGTTGGGGGTGTGGGTACCCTCCTGGCAACCTCGCCGGGTGGTGATGCCACCTCTCCTGTTTCCTCTCAGCACCAGAAGAATTCTTTTCCTCACGGACCTCATCATCTTTTACTGCCTTATCATGGCATGCTAGGATGTTCATTTTTTCTAACCGCTCAGGTGTATCCTGTTGCTTTGGTTCTGTAAGTACTCATTTTCCACACTAACAAACGTGTGCTTTTACAGGGGATGTCTTCAGTGCTTCCTCAGTTCGAGCTGTAGCAGTGCCTTTCTCTTCCTCTTCAGCACGGGGCTGTGCTGTGTAGATGTGGCACTCAGGGACATGGATTAACGTTGGGACTTGGCAGTGTTAGGTTTACAGTTGGACTCAGTGATCTTAAAGGTCTTTTCCAACTGAAATGATTCTGTGATTCTATGAAGATAATAACTTATATACACTAATAACTTACATACAGTGAAAAGTGAAGCTGAAATGAGGAATTGTTTGCTAATTCATTAGTTACACAGAGAAAGGCTGATTTCATTCCTAGCTAGCTGGCCCATATGCATGTAATGACAGGAAAAGGGGTAATGGCCTTAAGCTGAAGGAGGGCAGGTTTAGATAGGAGATCAGGAAGAAATTCTTCCCTCTGATGGCGGTGAGGTTATTCCTGGCCCAGGCTGCCCAGAGAAGCTGTGGCTGCCCCCTCCCTGGCAGTGTTCAAGGCCAGGTTGGATGGGGCTTTGGGCAGCCTGGGCTGGTGGAGGGTGTCCCTGCCCATGGCAGGGGGTGGAACTAGATGGGCTTTTGGGTCCCTTCCAACCCAAAACCAGACTGTGATTCTGTGATTCTGTTTGCTCCTCCTTAGCCGTCTCTGCAGAGCTGCTGTCTGTATCACCCCTCTGTATCTTTTGGGAGGTGAGGCCAGTAGCCTGGGGAAGATGAAGACTAACTTCCACGACCCTTTTTTCCAGAAATACATGAGTGTTTCTAAGAAACAGAAGTGTCTTCTACAGGGGAAGAAATCTGTCCACCTCTCAGAGTGTGTGATTCAGAAGAGGGTTTTTTGCATTTCCATGTCAACAGGGAAATCAAGCGGACCGCCAGCTGCATTTAGCATCTTTTTAAACAGAGCAGCTTTTGCTGAGATATTTTTAAATGTGGGGGTTACTTCATTTTTTGCTGCTTGATAGTGATATGAAAATACCTGAGGAAAAGGCTTTAAGAATGTCTCCCTTCCCACCCACCCACCTCCCTTTCTTTTTTTCTTTTTTAACTCTAAAAATGTTGGTTTTGTCTTCCCTGACTCCTATATCTGGAAGACTAGACATTCTTGTGGGGAACAGATATCAAGCTGTTCCAGTACAAACCCATTTGTGAACAAGCCCTATGGTCAGATATTTGTCAGATACTGGAACAGGCTGCCCAGGGAGGTGGTAGAGTCATCATCCCTGGAGGTGTTTGAAAGAAGAGTAGATGTTGTACTTGGTGACATGGTCTAGTGTTGGACCTAGTAGGGCTGGATAGATGGTTGGACTTGATGATCTTGAAGATCTTTTCCAACCAAAACCATTCTATGATTCTAAGGTTTTACTGTGACATCCCACTTGCTGATGCTGTTGTCATGTTAATAGCTTTTCACTCAGATGAGAGTTTTGTTGTACAGACAGGAACTGAATTTATAATAGAGAAAATAAACTCCCCAAAATGGAAAAAAGTTTTGATTTAAAAATGGTTGTCCTGATTGACTTTTTTTCCCAGTTTCTATATTAAAGGCTGAAATGCTTACCCTCAGAAATATAGGTGATTTTTCCTTACTCAGAATGAAATTCCTTTCCAATCTGCAGGGAGTGTAATCATCAACTTCAATAAAACTAGGTTGCTGGAGCTCTGTGACAGTTCCACAGGACTGCATGCACTCAAGTAGAGAATTCTGCACCAGTCTAAGGTAATATGTGTCCTTAGGAACACAGAAACACCTCGAGCCCTATGTTTGATCACTCATTTAACATATGCAAATGCTAGAGGGTAGTGTGATTAACTGATTTGGTGCCAGTGGATTACAGCAAGTCTTTCCCAGTTCTCCTTGAAGGCAAACAAAATTCCATGGCTCTGCTGAACAAGGCTTGCTTTGGATGTATGTGGAATGTCATCAATAGCCAGGTGAGACCAAACACCTGCTCCTACGTGAAAAATAATTAGTCAGCTTTGAAACCTCACTTCTGTGCCTGAGGCATAGGGACTGTCGCTGGTTTGAGTTACTTTTGTCTGGCCGGTACAGTAAGGTCAGTCTCATAACAGTTACAGCTTGGGGGCCGGGGCGGGGGAGAAGGATGTTTTCCTAATCTATTATTATCATATTTAAAAGAAAAACAGCTGCTTCTCATGTAAATGTATACTGCATGCCTGGCCAGTGGCACAACCCTGTGCCCACAGATAAATGCCTTCAGCTGAACTTGTCGGCAGTTGGATTTTACACCTAGCAAAGTACATTTTGCGTAATTTCTATCTTGCTTGTAAGTAGTAACTAAGGCTGTGATCACCCTTCTGTATGACTCTGTAGCTTTACTTGCAGAATTTTTCAACAGATCTTGACAACACCCTTAGCTTCACATAGTTTGGCAAACCGTCATGCAAATGTGAGAAGGAAAACGAAAGTCCGGGTCTGCAGGCTATGAGCAGCAAGTCAGCGCAGGCCTGCTTGCTCACAAGGTTTGGCACCCACATGACAGTTCAGTTTCAGTTTTAGTCAGGGGGATGTTAGGCAGTGGTGTATTAACCCCATGAACTGCTAGCTGCTGTCCCTAAATTTACATTTTCAGCCCAGTAGCCGCTTGGCCAATGAGGCCGATGACCTGCATGTCGTTCTTTTGGCTTCAGTGCAAATGAAATGGTGGCGGTTGGGTAAGTGAGTGAGGAGGAGTTGCCTGTTGACAGGAGCCTTCCTGGATCCTCCAGCACACTCTCAGGAGTAAATTTTACAGCAAGCACGTTGTGTTCATGAAAGGGAGCTGAGGTTTGCATTGGTGGTGGAGTTACAACTGCAAATGGGTGGGAGCAGGGTGCAGTTGGAGCCCGTGGAACTGCAGGCTGTGGGGCTCCTGCTGGTCTCCAGGTGATCTGCTGGGCACGTTTGGGTCCCTTCGAGGAGCTGTGCTGCAGGCTGGGGGGTGTGTCTTGCAGTAGTTAAATTTTTAGAAAGTCTGAACTCCCCTCCAAGAAAGGGAGAAGAGGGGAGAGATGCTGCACCTTGTAGTGTGGAGTGATGCACGTGCACTTGTGAGTGACGTACACAAATAAAACATCCCTGGGGAAGATGGCACTTACACATCAGATTGACCAAGGTGATTTTAATCAGTTATGATGCATCCCTCAGGCAGCAGGGGTCTGAAATGTCAGTGGTGGGGCACTTAGGTACTGAAAAGGAAGGAAGGAAGGAAGGAAGAAAGGAAGAAAGGAAAGAACAGAAGATAACAGAATGTCTAAATCACTGTGGTTTCAAAGGTGCCTGGTTTATTTGTATTGCTTGCTAAATGTTTCTTGCCTTACTTGGCATTATGCCAGTACTTTTCAGTGACATTAGGAACAGCACGTTGGGACTTAATGGTAAAAGGAGGATTTCTGTTCATTTGATATCATCCCCCACTTCTCTGAGAACCAGATTCAATTCTGGATGACTGTAATGATTTATCTATTATGTTACTGAAACCATTATGACTCTGTGTGTTGCACTGTGTTCCTAATTCATTTATGATTTTTGCTGAAAGCTGAGCACCAGCTCAGGCTGCTTGGAGCTACCTGTTATTTTCTCTTTCATAGATACATATGGAAAAGCCACTTTCTGAAGGGGATAGTTGCAAGGCAATTTTAGGTTGGAAGATTTGCCACCTTGACAGCAACAGTGGCAACCAAATGTGATGTTAAACAGATGCTTGCACTACTTCTGCTTCCTCTCTGCAGTATTTAGGACAAGAGGAAATGGTCTCAAGTTGTGCCAGGAGAGGTTTAGATTGGATATTAGGAAAAATGTCTTCACCAAAAGGGCAGTCAAGCAGCAAACCATGCTGCCCAGGGAAGTGGTTGAGTCCCCATCCCCGAGGGTATTTAAAAGATGTATAGATGTGGTGCTTAGGGACATGGTTTAGCAGTGGACTTGGCAGTGTTAGGTTAACAATTGGACTTGATGATCCTAAAAGTCTTTTCCAACAAAACTGATTCTGTGATTCTATGACTCTTTTCCTGTTGTAGCATTCCCAGAGGCAAGGGCGTAGGAGAGGCAGTGCTTTGATTACAAGGATTGCTAAAAGCCAAAAAAATGAGGAGGATGTCTGCACTGCAAGGGGATTTTTAGAAAGCTCTCCTTTCCCCAGGCTTGTTTTCTGGTCATGCAGTCTTCAGTAGGAGCAGGGTGGTGAAGTGCCTTGATCGGTCCTGGTCTCCATGGGTCCAGCCTCTCTGCATGTGGCTGCTCTTGCAGTCCAGCCGTGCAGGTGTGGTGGGTGCAAGGTTTAGCTGTGAGAGCAGAGGAGAAAAGGATCTTCTGAAAAGTGACTTCACCACCTTGGAGTCCGCACACTGGTCATTGTTTCACTTGCATCGCTGGGCAGAGGGTTGAATGGAAATTCAGGAGCTTCTCGCTGCTCTTGTGGAGGGGTGCCAGATCTCTCTCAGCCTCTCTCCAGTCACTCCCAAAGAGTGAAAAATGACCTGCCACAAAAAAGTGGTGTCTACTTGAGAGGTTTAAAACCTTGGGTTTTGCCAGTAATTGGAAAAGATGTCCCTAAAATGCCTAGTTTTATGCACACTACAAATTACCTATCCTCTTACATCTTTTTCTGAAGAGTGGTTATAATGGTGTTCTCTGATGGGTCATCCAGGTGGGAATCCAGACTTCTAAATTTCTAGAGCATGTTGTGTGTGGCCTTAACATAGGAAATGTTGCCATAAGAGTACAGGCTAGCATTTTTAGATATGTTTTATTCTAGTTAACAGTATTGGTGGATTTTATTTATGCTATAAGCAACTCTGATTCCTATCCTGGTTTCTGAAAGAAAATATTGCTGGTGATGTTCAGGCACACACATTACGTGTAAGTTAAGAGTAGTTTAGGGTTGGGTTCACACCCACATATGATGCTTCTCCATGTGACAAACATGGTCAGGCACAGGCGGTAATGATACCTCAGTTTAACTGGGCAGAGCACAGAGGTTTGCTAGCTGTGAGAAGACTGAAGATAACTTCATGTTAGGAGGTTTCATACCAGGATGTGTCACGTATCAGTATTTTTGCAAAATAAGAAGTCTGGTTAGCAGAGTTTATGGTGGGTTGGTACTCTGGAGCACACTGCTGCAGCATTTTTTATCCCACCTGAGAAGCTGTGAAAGGGGCTGTGCATAAACTATCTCTGAACTGCCCTTCTGAGGAGATCTCAGAGAGGAGGGCCAGGAATGGTATACAGATATTTGTTGTTGTTGTTCGTTTGGGAAAAGAGAGCTTAAAAGCAAACAAACACAAGCAGCAAACAAAGGAAGCTTTTGCTTTGCCAAATGTCTTGCTCCTACAAACATCAGCAGTGAGATACTCTTGAGCTGGCATCCATCTCCTGCCTTAGGGGGAAAAACAGTCTCTGTTGTTCCTTAGTGGTATCTGTTTTTCAAACCTTTTCCAAACCCTTTGTTTTTACATCTTCAGTTATAGGTTGACTATTCTGTATTTGGGAAGATGCCTTTGAGCAATCTAAGCATAAGTTAATGTTGGCCAGAGGATAAAGCAGCCTCCTCCCCCTTGAGTGGAAGATGTTGCTCCGAACCCAAAAGTGTGGCATTTACCATCCCCACTGTCACATTTGTCCCTCCCTTTGGGTAGGTATGGGCTATTTGGCATGGTTGGCCTATATACTTTTCTTCAGATTTTATTAAAAATACACATTTCTCTTGTATTTTACCCAAGTACAAAGAATATATTAATGAAAGTCTCCATAGCAGAAAGGAATTCAGTGGGAAATCCTGTGGCTGATCTGACCACAAGGAAAGTTTTATCTTCGTTGCCTTTCTTCCCTTCTGCATCTTACTTCCAGTATCTAATTGCTGTTCCATGGTACCTGGCACCAGTGGTTAAAGCTGAGGGCTGATTTCTTTTTAATATCTTCTGGCACTGTAGCCCTTTCACCCTGGCTGGAGGCCAGACGCCCACCAAAGTCACTCTATCACTCCCCTTTCCAGCTGGACAGGGAAGAAAATATCTATTGAGAGGCTTAGAAGTTGAGATAACGGAGAGATCATTCCACAATCGGTGTCACGGGCAAAACAGACTCAGCACAGAATAAAGGAAAGCAACTCTCTAATTCATTACACTGCACTGCACACCCAGTGACACTAGAGTCGGGTAATGAGAAGTGGGACCAGATCTTAAAGCACCTCCTCCCACCCCTTCCTTCTTAGCAGACTTCACTTTAGTCCTGATTTTGCTCCCTTCTTCCCCCTGCATTGTGGCACGGGGAGGGGCAGGGAATGGGGGAATGGGGTTTTGGTCAGTTCCTCACTAGTTGTTTTCCTTCTCAGCCAGGGACATACACACACACATTCCTCACACCCTTCCCCTGCTGCACCATGGGGTCCCTCCCACAGGAGACAGTCCTCCATGAACTTTTCCAACGTGAGTCCTTCCCCACGGGGCTTCAGCTCTTCACCAGCTGCCCTGGCGTGGGTCACTGCTATGGGGTGCTGTCATAAATCATAGAATGTCTCTCAGTCTGTCAGGCCCAGACTGCTCCAGTCTGGTCCTCCACGGGATTATAAGCCTCCCCCCACCAAACCTCCTCTGGCATGGGTCTCCCTCTTGCGAGCTCGCTCTCTCTCTCTCTCTCTCTCTCTCTGGGTGTCTCTCTTACTCCCCTCCCTGGGGTTCAAGTTTCACTGCCAGGAGCTTGCTCCAACATGGGTCACTGTGTCTTCCATATATCGACACCTGCTCCAGTGTGAGGCCTCTCCACAGCCGGCAGGTGGGGTCTCTGCTCCCAGTCATCTTCCATGGGCTGCAGTTCTCCACGGACTGCAGGAGAATCTCTTAGATGCCTGGAGTGCCTCCTCCACCATCAGAGGGGCTTCCCTTGCCTTGGTGTCTGCACAGCTCCTTACATCTTCTCACTCCCTTCTCTGGGGGCAAAAAGCAGCTGCTTGTGGGTTTTTTCTCCTAAATGTGATTCCCAGAGGTACAGTGACCGTCACTGATGGGCTCGGCCTTGGTCAGCAACAACTCTGGCCTTGAGCCAGATGGTGTTTGCTCTGTCAGGCCTGCAGAGAGCTTCTGGCTGCTTCTTACAGAAGCCACCCCTGCAACCTCTCCTCTTCCACCAGAACCCAGCCATGCAAAACCACAACAGGCATCTATAGGCTGAAAACCATGACATGGAGATAACAGAATTTAAAGGAACTTTGGGCCACTTTGGGCATGTTCTTTGTGGAAATCAGATATAATTTGAAGTTTTAGGTACAGGTTAGCTTAAGATAATTACATCTGGATAATTTAAAAGCTGCTTTTCTGTAATGATTCGAGGAAGAGAAGGCACTAGGTTACATGTCCCATTTTTAGAGCTGTTAAGTATCTGCAGCCATTCTCATTCATTTCAGCAGAAGCTGAGATATATTCTCCCAACTACCTTTTTGAAGGTGCTGCCCTTGGTCTTGCTTCTATTTCACATAATATATTACATATAATACGAGTGTATATCATGTTCTCTGGCTGTATTACTGTCTTGAATCCATTTACTGGAATTCTTGTGCTCTCTTTTCAAGTATTTACTGCAAACCACTTATAAATCTGGAACATACTGAAACTTGGTGGGACCTTGGGCTTTCCAAGATGAAACTTATATTGTTTCCCGTTACAGGCTGTGGCTGGCAATTGCCTTCCCCTCCTTCCCAGCCTTGGTCATCTCAAGTACCTCTCTTACCACACCAGCTTTTTCTACTGACGCTGTCCCTGCTCACTGCCACCTTTGTCCCCCCTTCCTGTGGGTGTCTCTTCCCAGGGTGGTCCCACTGGAAAACATGCCTGCAGTTGGTCCTGCGTGGGAGGCAGAAGGCTCCTGGCACAGGCTTGCCCAAATCCCATCCGAGCTGTTTCATCAGCAATGACTGCAAGGAGTTTAAGTAACTTAAAGTGACTCAGAAGAGCAGCTGGAGGCTGAGCATGAAAGATAAGATTTGAAAGAGATCAAAAGTACATGCCCCAAAACACATCTCTCACAGAATTGTCTGTTCTACCCATCTTTGTTTCATTTTAAGCATTTAGGATGGGAAGTGTCTTTTCACATTTCTGTAACTGCTTAATGTATTTTGAGGCTCTCAAATCACCAAAAAGTAGTAAAAGGTGTGTATTAAAAACCTCTACTTGTAGCAGGCGCCTGCATAAAGTAGCAGGCTTTGTTGGCCACAGTCTGGTTGAGTGTCTCCTCCCTAGTTGTTTTGTTCCTGCGTGACAGTGAACATAAATTATAAAAAACTTATGCTTTTCTCCCAATTGCTCCTGCTCACAGGTCACAACTTGGAAGGGCTGTAACCCCCCTGCAGAGACAGGGTGGTACCTAGGGTGAGGTGGGGAGCGAGGGATATGCTGTGAGAAGGTGGACACCCACCGCCAAGCTCTCTCCTGCTGAGGGCAGCTTTCTCTTGAGTTGTGGGGTTTTTTTTTAATAAAAACTTCCTCTGCATATATTTTTCCCTTAAGTTGATGGAACCCAAATTGTTTTTCCATGTGTGGTTTTAGATGAACATGCTTTTCTTTCTCTTTTTCTTTCTTTCAAAAGAACTAGTGGAAAATTCTTGGAGTATTATTCACAACCTTTATATTTTTTTCCTCTAGACTTACTCTTTACTTTGGCCCAATGCCTTGTTTTTCAGTAGCAGATCACAGCCTCCAAAATACGTGTCTGCTAGACAAGCAAAGTAACTGTTAAAAAATTGTGTTTTTTTACTTTTTTCATACATTAAGATTGAAAGTTACATGTTACTGACATTGCCATGGTCTGAAAGTGGGAGCAAAATAGAGAGGCTCTGAACTGGCACTTCTGTTGCTGTCCTGAATGAAATCTGTTATGCGCTATGTTCAAAATAGCTTGGCATCCTTGCAGCTCTGTATTACTTAGAAAGCAAGAAAGTAAATTTGGTAAGTAACTTCTTTCTATTTTTGGAATATCTAGTACACAAAATTAGTGTTTGCTTTTTGTTACAACATCTAGGGATTTGGATGCCTTCTGCTAAATCTTCTGTTCAAATTAGGGTGGTGATGGTTATTCTGAAAGAAGTACATCCAGGGGCTTTTTTGGAGCTGTATGGCAGCATTATTTCCAAATGAGTTCTTCATAAATTTTGAGGATTTATGAATGCCCCAGGTTAAAGCACATTTCCTTCTAGGGCTCATTTTTACCAAATCTATTCCTATCTTTATTATAAACATTCCATTTACTGTAAGGGAATGAATTGAGGGAAGTATAGGCACATAATTCTAACAGGAATTCTGGTACTGCCCTCATTCTTTGATACTTGCCCTATATTCCACACAAAATTGACCTTTACCTTACCTCACACCTGATGCTAAGTTTATATTTATTGATATCCTGTGCAGAGTACTTAAGATGCTACTGAACTTCAAGACTTGCTTCTTTTATAGCAGTCAGTAGTAAATGGAAATAGAAGTGGGAATGCCTGTTGTCAGAGGAAGCACAAATGACAGACCAAAAACCCAACTGCAGAGTAGTACTGACTTGAGACCTCATATTTGACCTGCTGGAGGAGAGCTCAGTGGAGAAGGACCTGGGGGTCCTGGTGGGTGACACGTTGGCCATGAGCCAGCAGTGTGCCTTGGTGGCTAAGAGAGCCAATGGGATCCTGGGGTGCATCCGGAGGAGTGTGGCCAGCAGGTCAAAGGAGGTGATCCTCCCCCTCTACTCTGCCCTGGTCAGGCCCCACCTGGAGTATTGTGTCCAGTTCTGGGCTCCCTAGTATAAAAAGGACAAGGATCTCCTGGAAAGAGTCCAGAGAAGGGCTACGAAGATGATTAAGGGCCTGGAGCATCTCCCCTATGAGGAAAGGCTGAGAAAATTGGGACTGTTCAGCCTTGAGAAGAGAAGACTAAGGGGGGACCTAATTAATGTTTATAATTATCTTAAGCAGGGGATGCAGGGGGAATCAGCCAGCCCCTTTTCAGTGGTCTGTGGGGACAGGACAAGGGGCAATGGCTGCAAGTTGGAGCACAGGAAGTTCCGCACCAACATGCAGAAAAACTTTTTCCCAGTGAGGGTGACAGAGCCCTGGGACAGGCTGCCCAGGGGGTGTGGAGTCTCCTTCTCTGGAGATAGTCAAGACCCATCTGGATGCCTATCTGAGTGAAATGTCCTAGGGAGCTGCTTTGGCAGGGGGTTGGACCCGATGATCTCTCGAGGTCCCTTCCAACTCCTACAATTCTATGATTCTATGATTTTAACTGCTTGTTAAGGCTACGTTGTGACAGTATTTTTTTATCAGAACATGGTCACTTATATGCGTAACACACTTCATGTGTGATCTATCTTAAGACTGCTCTTAAGCTCCCTGTGAATGCTCCTTCTTCACATTCTTTCATGAAGGGTGTGTGTTCAGAGAGGCTTGAAAAACTACTTTTTAAGGGAAAAAAATTCTGAGAGGTACCACACCCTCTTACTCCAAAGAAACCTTGTGCTAGTTTGCTTTTTGGTTATGCTACCTTTTGTTTTCTTTTTCCTTCCTGAGATGCATGCTACCTGAAAGTTGACCTGGAATACTTGATTGTGGTACTGGCATAAGAGCCTGCATGATGTCCTAGTACCAGGGAGCAGATGACAGTCAAGGTACCCATATCCCTCTGCAATCAGTTGTGAATTGCACATGGGATCCTCCTTAAATTTCATAGAATCACAGAATCACAGACTGTGTTGGGTTGGAAGGGACCTCAAAGCTGATCTAGTTCCAACCCCCTGCCATGGGTAGGGACACCCTCCACTAGCCCAGGTTGCCCAAAGCCCCATCCAACCTGGCCTTGAACACTGCCAGGGAGGGGGCAGCCACAGCTTCTCTGGGCAGCCTGTGCCAGGGCCTCACTGCCCTCACAGGGAAGAATTTCTTCCCAATGTCTAATCTAAACCTACCCTCCTTCAGCTTAAGGCCCATTACCCTTTGTCCTGTTACTACACACCCTTGTAGACAGTCCCTCTTCAGATTGCTTGTAGGCTACTTTGAGGTACTAGAAGGCTGCAGTAAGGTCTCCCTGGAGCCTTCTCTTCTCCAGGTTGAAGAAGCCCAAGTCTCTCAGCCTGTCTTCATAGGAGAGTTGCTCCAGCCCCCCGATTATCCATGTGGCTCTCCTCTGGACTTGCTCCAACAGATTCATGTCCTTACGTTGGCCCCAGAGCCGGACTCCAGGTGGGGTCTCACCAAAGCGGAGTATAGAGGGAGAATCACCTCTCTTGATCTGCTGGTCACACTTACTTTGATGCAGCCCAGAAAATGGTTGGCTTTCTGGGCTGAAGGCACAGATTGTGACTCTTGCTGAGCTTGTATTATCAACCAGCACTGTGACATCTTTCTCCTCAGGGCTGCTCTCCGTTTACTCATTCTCTGTCCCACCTGTAGTTGTGCTTGGGATTATACCAATATATGTGCAGGTTAAACCTAAAAAAATCATTCTCTTCAAATCCAAACAGGGATGGTTATCCCAGTTTATCCATATCAGTTTGACACAGCTCTTAAATCACTAAGTTTTCATGTGTGAACAAATGCTCTTGCTTTCTGGCTGTCCATGTGCCCTTCATTTTTGCCATTAACCTTCCTCCCACAGAGCCCACAAGCAGCCTTTTTGCTTAGGGTGGCTTCCTGAGGAGGTATAACTGCAGAAGGGTAAAACTTGATGTGGTCCTTAGGTCCTGTCAAAGAGAGCAGACGGTGGAGGAGCTGTCTAGGGACAACTTACTTTCCTTGGCTGAGCATTTTGGAAAAGGCTAGGGGAAACAAAAAATTAGATTTGAAGATGTGCAAAGGTACAACCTCCAGCTACCCCACTCTAGTCTTTGTCTGCTTCATCATTTTGCGGAAGAACTTTTTCCCAGTGAGGGTGACAGAGCCCTGGGACAGGCTGCCCAGGGGGTTGTGGAGTCTCCTTCTCTGGAGATATTCAAGACCCGTCTGGACACCTACCTGTGCGACCTGTCCTAGGGAACCTGCTTTGGCAGGGGGTGGACCAATGATCTCTGGAGGTCTTTTCCAACCCCTACAATTCTGTGATTCTGTGATTTGACTGCAGATCTGTTCAGCTGATATCCAACTGAGCACTTGGTTTTCAGCAGTTGTCTGCTAAGTCGATACGCCTCCTGCTTCTGGCACCAAGCGGCTGCTGTCACCATGTTACCTGGCACAGTGGCCTCCAAAGGGGGTGCTTGCACAGGACAACACACTGGGGTGCAGGAAGAAAATACTAGTACTTCAGTAGTACACACAGGTAATTTATAAATAAATATGTTTATATTGGGGGCATGCACTCAGAAGTTTTTACCAATGGGGTATATGATTAACATAGTTCGGAAACCACCGCTCTAGCAGCTGGAGAAGTATGTATTACTTTTTTCCCACCCTTACTTGCCCCCTGATCATGGGTCTCCTAAATTCAGCCCTCTGCAAATACTGCCTCCTCCCAGCTTCTAGATGCCATGTAATGAAATGGATCCCCCAGGTAATTTGGGTGAATACCACCCCTTCTCCAGCTGAAGACATAACTGAAAGGGTCTGGCCAAAAGGGAAGCGTGCTTGAAGCCTATCTCTCCCATGCAATTAATTGAAATGCATCCATGTGATCTCTTCCTTTTGATTTGATTGGGAGCTGGTTGGTTTCCTACTGCAGGAAAAAGAGGTGTTTTCTTCTCCTGAAGTGAAACACCTGGTATCTGATGCTCAATTTATTGAGGCCCATTAAAGGAAGGAAAGGTAGAGAGGCACAGCCAGGCAGCAGGGTGACTGAGGTGAGGGCGAGTGAGTGTGGTGCTAAAATTTGCAGAGCTGGTGCAAATGCAGCAAATGCAGAGGCGAGGTGACTTGGGTGGCATCCTTACTGGTCCGCCCTGCTGTGCCTTCAGGCCCGGATTCTTCCCATCCCGCCGCTCCTTTTCTCTTGGAGCAGTGCTTCCCCACCCTCTCCAAAAATGAAAAAGCAGGAGCCTGCCAAAGTGCTTTGGAGGATGGCCTCTGCTGGGGCACAGCAGTGGGAGTGGGGTCCTGCTCCCACCCACAGCCAAGTGCGCTTTGGGTGACCCCAAAACTTCACCCCATTTGGAGTTAAGAATGTGGGTCCGTGGTAACGCCCACCACATGGACACTCAAGGAAGTAGGGTGATGGAGAGGTGGATGTTCCCTATCTAGCTGTGTCCCCAGGCAGTGCTTACAGAGCCAGAACTTAAGTGCCTGAGCCTCCCAGGCCACTGGCAGACAGGATATAAATCTGGCTGAGGTTGGACTGCGCCACTAATGAATGCTTTTCTCATGAGCTTGACAGCCCTGGACTCCTTCCCTTTTCCTTGAGTGAAACTATTCTGAGTTTGTGGGGTTTTTTTCCTTTCTTTTGAACTAAACTAGCCTTTCTGCTAGAGTATAGACCAGGCTCCAGGTGGTCTGAGGTGAGTATGCTAGCCCAGAGTGGGATTTCGCCCCCTGCACAGCATCCTCTCCACTCCTGGCCCTTTGGTGATGGTGGGGCCTCTGTGCCAGCTCCAGGGCTGCTAGCTGAGTCCCGTACCACCTCCCTGTCTTACAGGTGTGCTTCAAGTCAAATAGGTTAAGGATCATGAGATGCTCAAACACTATTCAGGTCTGGACACTGTAGGGGGAAGCAGCCAGTGGAGGACTGATATATAAAGAGGTTGCTGGGGAATGGGGCCCTGCCTTGACACCCCCATCTTCCTACCTAAAATAAACAAAATCAGGTAGAACTGCAAGAGGAATTAAATTCTGGGACTATGGTGTCTTTGAAATAGAATTCCACAGGTGGATTGGGGAAAGGGAGGAGGGCGGTAAGAAATGATTCTGAATTAGTTAATTGTAATTCAGCATTCAGGACTAAGCAGTAGGATGATTGACCTTGATTTATAATGAAAGTATTTTTGTTTCCCCATAATGACTGCTTTTGATACAGCCAGCAGAATGGAGTAGTACCTTAGGTTATTCTGCAGATATGACTGCCCTGCTTTGCTGTAAGGTGCCCTCATTTTTCAGGAGGAAAAAAAAAAGAATCAAGTGATAGTGCCAGCTTGGAAAGTTATTGCACAGCTACTGTCACATAAAACAGAACTAATTGTAAGAGGCTTAAAATATGTGCAGTATGCATACTAACCTTCTACACACTGGCACTGTTGGCGATTGCCGGTAGCAGTTATGCCAAAGCTTTACGCTTGTAAAGTCAAGCGCAAGCCTTCAATGGTGAATGATCACAGGCAAGCTTTTTTGGTTTTATCCTCTGAAGGGGGTATCCTTCTGCTTCTCACCGGCTCGACCACGCTGCACCCACTCCTGCCTCTCTGATGCTGCACATGACGCTGCACCTTCCTGCTGCTTTACTGTCAAAGCACTGATACGGAAAAATAAGTTGCGAGATGAACCAGTGGGTGAGAGGAAGGAGGGTGCTGAGGAAGGAGGGGAGGGTGGGCAGGGACCAGCAATCAGCCTGGGTGGCGGAAGAGGAGCTGGAGGAGATGCTGGGCTGATTTGAGGAAAGGCTGAGAAAATTGGGACTGTTCAGCCTTGAGAAGAGAAGACTAAGGGGGGACCTAATTAATGTTTATAATTATCTTAAGCAGGGTATGCAGGGGGAATCAGCCAGCCCCTTTTCAGTGGTCTGTGGGGACAGGACAAGGGGCAATGGCTGCAAGTTGGAGCACAGGAAGTTCCGCACCAACATGTGGAAGAACTTTTTCCCAGTGAGGGTGACAGAGCCCTGGGACAGGCTGCCCAGGGAGGTGTGGAGTCTCCTTCTCTGGAGATATTCAAGACCCATCTGGATGCCTATCTGAGTGAAATGTCCTAGGGAGCTGCTTTGGCAGGGGGGTTGGACCCGATGATCTCTCGAGGTCCCTTCCAACCCCTACAATTCTATGATTCTATGATTTCTGCAGATGTATGACTCCAGTGCTGTTGACCTGAAGGGGTGGAGGAGTTCTTGAAGGTTGCTGCGCTGACATGCCAGACAGATGTGCGGATTAGAAGGGGCTGTTCTGGGAACAGAAATATTTCAGGTGATTAATGGCTTTCAGAAAGCAAAGTTGTATGTATTTCCGTTAGAAGGTTCCTCTGCTTGGAGAAGGTGGATTCTTACGTGAACCTTTGCACTCCTCGTTTTCTCTGCCTCCCAAAATGGGGTAGGAAAGGGGCAAGAGAGGAAAGCAGCGTGCTGAGTGAGGGGGGACAGCAAATGGTAAGCACGGACGTTGTCTGTGTCACGCACATGAGGTAGTAATTTCTGTTGCTTCTGCAGTATGCAAATATGCCAACCAGTACATAACAAAAAACCTCAAGGCAATTTCACGTTGAAACAGATTTATTCAAACCGGGGACCCAGCTGATAATGTAAATGAACTCTAGTTATCAAAATAAGTTATTCCTAGGTGGGAAATTCAAACCAGAGAGCCCAAAGTCTATTTCTGAGGGGGCTTTAAAATACTTGAAGCCTTGTGAGAGTGTATTGAGAACACTTGAAATTTTAAAGGATGACTCACTGTATTTTTCCCTCCAAACAAGCTGTTTCACTGAGCTCATCTTCACTGGTCTGATATGTAGTAACTTGTTTTTCCCTCTGCTGGCTGCCTAAATTTATTCCTTTAGTAGTCTTGTTAAATGTGAGCCTTTCAATGACATTTTTTGTAATGTCAGTAACCCAGAATTTTGTAGCTGCATGGAGAATTGCCACAAGTAACCTAGCCTGTGCAGCTTCTTAATCTGGGCATCAAGAAAATCACCCTTGAAAGAAACCTAGTCTTTATGGTGAGTAGGTTTTTCTGAGCTTTCACTCAGGTTGGGGCAGGCATTGATGCCCCAACTCTCTCTTCAGCTCCGTGGTCCAGCCCTGACTGGGTGGGCAGGTCCAGACAGGCATTATCTCGGCTGAGCCTTCAGCCAGAGAACCCCCGAGGTGGCTGTGAGATGGGAAGTAAATGTTACCTGATGCCTTGGCTGCTCTGGCTTTCTTCACAAATCAAGCTGCCACCATCATCTTGCAAAGGCTGGGCAGCAGGGCAAGCCCCTGCAGTGTCCTGCTGAGACACTGGCAAGCAAAAGATTTTTGGTACCACTTGGGTAGGAAGGAATATTTTATATCGCTGACATCTGACAGGTGAGACAATGAGGAGCAAAGAGAGGGGAGTGAGGTGGGAGGGAGGCAGGCAGGGGCTGGGAAGCAGGCAGGGCAGCCAGCAGCAGCCAGCTGGCCCCAGTCTGCAGCAGCACGCCTGGGAGGGAGATCCCTGGTCTGCTGCTGTCAAGTTTGGAAGGAAAACGGCTACTGATAGTGTTAGTCAGAAAGCAACTGAGTGCTGTTCAAAGGGCTGGCACACTGTAGGAGGTTGGGTGCTATCTCATTTCCCCTTTCATGCAACCCTAGGGACCAGGGAGACCATTAATGAAACCCTGACGGTGAATGGAGGGAGACCTGGGCTGAAAAGGGTAACTGATTTCTCACAGGAGATTTATCTTTTGGTCCTTGGGTACTGTTCCACAGGCAGAGCATGCCAGTTTGCATTTTGTTTATTTTCCCTTGGCTGTCACTGTTCCAGTTTAATCCTTAAAGACAATAATCTGCAGTAATAATGGTGAGGAAGAATGGTTTTCTCAACATGAATTTCAAACACAGTGTGATACAATTTCTGTAATATTTTGGCATAGCACTATGAGCACGGTGCCAGCGGTAGTACTGAATGATTCAGAGACTGCCACAATGGTCAGAGCATTAGTGATGCTTTTTCAGAGCTCATGTAAAAGGCCCTACAGAAGAAAGGATGCAGTAGTTACATTTGAAAAAATAAGGCAAAAATAGGCTGCTGGAAAATTAAAGCCCAGTCAGCCTAACTTTGATCCCTGGATGCAGCTAACTGTCAATATATAAACACTGAGCAGTGCGGCATTAAACAAAGCAATGCGGGTTCCTAAGAGGTTGTTTCACAGCAGTGGGTTTTGCAGCTGACGGGCGAGCATGCCTCATCAGCAGAGGGGAGAGAAGAAACAAAGTGTATCGGCTGATGCTGTCTCGCACCAAATTTCATAAGCAAACAAGAGAAAGGTAATTTCATAAGCAGAATTTCATAAGCAAACAAGTGAAAGCGGCTCTAGAATTAGAGCTGCTGTGGTTAACTTTGTTGGGAGCACAAGCCTTACAGCTACTCTTCCTTTCTGCATCCGTGCCTTCTCTCTTGCCCCTGGTTTGTTGCTCTCCTGCAGCATTCACAGAAGTGCTTCTGCTGACTCCTTCCATGCCTTCATCATCCCCTTGCAAGATGTTTGGACTCAGTGCTAGGTTTCACTGCTGTTGGCCTTGTTCAAGAGAAACACAGCAGTTGGGAAAGAGGAGTCTTGGTGAAATTGCCCAAAGGGAGGTGTGTGGCTGCTTGAAAAAAAGCATTTGGGCAGGAATTCTTGTTTTGACACAGCCACCAACAGGACACCCCTCTGCCCTCCTTCCCCTCTCCCAGACCTTCCTGACAGACCCTTTGCAGCTGTTCCTCTTTGCCCACTTGTATCTACTGACTTATTTGGTGACCTGGATGCTGGAGCTGAAAGTTAGCTTATGAAGTTTGCAGGTGTCCTTTACTTCGAGGAACACACATGGTGGGGGGAGGGTGGTGGAGGGGGGCAGGAGATGGATTCAAAATGATCTTGGGAGGCTGGAGAGAAGGGATAGAGGGTCTGTGATGAAGCTGAAATTTCACAAAGAGCAGTGCTTAGAGCTGTACTCATGAAGGAGAATTCCAGTGGCCACCGGCTGGGCCGTTTGCAGGATAAATTGAAAAGACTTAGCATGTCTTATGATGTGCTTGTACAGAAAAATAGATCTTGTTTTGGAAATGTTATATGTAAAAGATAAAGGAGAGTCAACCTAGATTTTTTTTTTGAAGAGACTGCGCATTCAATACTGAAAAAGCCTAACAGACCTTGTCCTGCCAGAGGAGAACAGAGAGGCCTTGTTTAAGCCAAAGTACTTGAAGAAGATTGGAGAGAGTGCAGCAGCCGCTGGCTAGTGCATACTGCTTTGCTGAAGTCCAGGAATATGGTTGCGTCTATGGGTGGCAAATCTATTTTGGTTGTGACTTAATGCGTCTGTAGTCTCTGTAAGAGAAATAGGAGGATTATGATAGCCCTACCCAGGAATTAGGATCACTGTTTTCTCTGAAACAGCATTTCTTCCTTCTGTGTACTCTCCTGCCAGAAAGGAGATGGGTACAGTGGGGTAGGTAGGTAGGACCCGAGCCCTGACATATCCTTGATGAGTGTGTGTCAGTTCAGGATGAGAAGCACCCACAGCTGTGTAGTCTGCATGCAACAATGTATGTGCGTCTCCCCACAATCCAGGTCATAGGCTGCAAGGAACCATCCAGGCATGCCAGGCAATATGCAGCCCTCCTGTTTGTCCTCCCCCATCATGGGAACTGCAGAGGAGGAGTCTGGGGAAAATGGTTGAGTGATGTCTTCCCTCTATGGCTGTGAGGATCCCGGGGTTAGGATCCGGTGGATGCAGTTCTGGACTCTGAGGTAACCAGGAGTATGGCCAGATTCAAGAGAGATGAGCGGTAGTGTCTTTGGGATTCAAAAAGTAACTGTCGAGTAGTCTGTCTTGGTTTTGGAGAAAATTCTACTGTTTAACTGTTAAAAAAACAGAAATGCCACTTCTTCCAGCAGTATGCGAGCGGAAAGGTACGCCTTTCTGCCCTTATTCCTGAGCAGGTCAGAGGAGAGGAAGCTTCTGACATTTACCAACACCAACTTCTTCCTGTGATCAGCTGCTGTGACTCGAGTCCCATGGTGCTGTAGATGTATGTGGCTGTTTGTGGAGTCCCTGCCATTCTCTCCTTTGGCACTCAGCCTGCAGGTGCCACTGGGTCCAGGAGAGGACGCTTGGCAAGAGCAGATCAGCTGTGGAGCTTATGTTTTACATCACTTCTTGGTGAGGTGCCCTCAGCCAGGCAGTGCAGTGCACCCCGGAGTGTCTCTCTGGGACTGCCTGAAGTGTAGCAATAGCACTTTTGAAAAAGTCATGTTTAACTATTGCGGTGAACTCAAGAGGACAGAAATGACTGACTGACCTCTTGTCAGTTGAGAGCAGGAGAATTTTTTTTTATTGGTGTTATTTCACAAATGGTTTGGGTTGAAAGGGAGTTTTAAAGCTCATCTCGTCCAACCCCTGGCAATGAGCAGGAACATTTTCAACTAGATCAGGTTCCTCAAAGCCCTGTCCAATCTGACCTTGAAAGTTTCCAGGGATGGGGCACCTATCACCTATACCTCTCTGGACAACCTGCTCCAGTGTTTCACCACCCTCATTGTAAAAGCTTTCTTCCTTATTTGAATACTTGTGATTTTTACCTCTTGCCTGAACCTGAGTCAGGGTACTTTGGTTCCAGCATTGGTTCCAGTACCTGAATAGGGCTCACAGGAAAACTGGAGAGCAATTGTTTACAAGGGCATGGAGTGATAGGACAAGGAGTAATGGCCCTAATCTGAAGGAGGGCAGACTTAGATTAGATATCAGGAAGAAATTCTTCCCTGTGAGGGTGGTGAGGCCCTGGCACAGGCTTCCCAGAGAAGCTGTGGCTGCTCCCTCCCTGGCAGTGTTCAAGGCCAGGTTGGATGGGGCTTTGGGCAGCCTGAGCTAGTGGAGGGTGCCCCTGCCCATGGCAGTGGGTTGGAACTAGATAGGCTTTGGGGTCCCTTCCAACCCCAACCGGTGTGTGGTGCTGTGATTCTATGATTTAAGTGAATTTGCTGTTAGCTTTTGGTGACCTGGGATTAGCTGCTTTGGAAGGCAGCTCTGATGACACTGAAGTGAAGGACTGCAAGGGAAACCCCAGCAGCATCGTCGTGGGTGTTTTGGGGTTTTGGTGGGTGGTGGGTTTTTTTTTAAAACCCTTTTGAACAGGCTGAGCTCGTAGGGATCCGCGACGAGAGCAGCGGGCAGGGCCCTGCCTGAAGGCGGTGCAGGAATGCAGGCGGCACATGTCGGGAGGGGCTTGTGAGGAAGAGGCCGCCGAGGACGGATGACGGCACTCCGGCCCCGCCTGCCGGTGAGAGCGAGGCCTGGCCGGGCTGGCGGGGCGAGGCCGGCCCCCGGCGTGTGTCCTGGGCACGGCCCGTGGGTCCGCGGGCGAGGAGGGGTGGTCCTCCTGCTAGCCGATGCTCTCAGGCTCGTCGGGCGGGGATGCTTTGAGGGCGGCAGCTGCAGAAGTTGCTCAGAGCGTGGTGTGAAGAAGGCAAGTGAGGGAGGTGAGAAACGGTGGTTCGGATCTGCGGCCTGGCTGCACCACATCATGACTTGTAACCGACATGGTATTTTTAGGGGGAAGTACGCAGATCTCATGCAGATGACTACTGAAATGTGTGAGAGACATCTTCTAATTATAAATACTTTACCGATTTGGATTCACTGGGAGAGATGATTGCAGTCCTTGAGAGAGCTGGGGTCACAACATTGTGTGAAAGACAATAAATACAGTTTTCACAAAGTTCCCCTTCATTCAGGTGCAGCTGTGGCCTGCTGCCCACCAATCTCGCTCCCCTTTCTCCTCCCCAGCCTGCAGTGTTACCTCCTGCGCCAAACCTGGCAGGAGAGGATGCCTCCACCAAGTCCTGTGTCTGGTCTGCTTGACACAGGATGACTGTGCTGAGGGAACATCTTCACTTCTGCTGAAGTGGAGACATGCTGCTTGCCTCTTGCTCCCTTGAGCTGGGTACGGTGCTCACTGGTTCCTTGTTCTGCACTGGCTTCATTCATTAACTCACCCTCCAAAAAGCAGATTTCTGGCAGGCTGCATCCATTGTCAGCTGGTTCTCGTGAGAGCAAAAGGCAGCCTAAAGGAGTGTGCTGCTTCTTGTGGCTGCAGTGGAGGTGAGAGGAGGAAG
This sequence comes from Hypotaenidia okinawae, assembly GCA_027925045.1. Classification (NCBI taxonomy): domain Eukaryota; kingdom Metazoa; phylum Chordata; class Aves; order Gruiformes; family Rallidae; genus Hypotaenidia; species Hypotaenidia okinawae. Next base: position 149,392,632 of record BSDF01000001.1, read on the forward strand.
GAGCGTGGTGGTGGAGGAAGAGTGGCAGGAGAGAAAAGGAACTAGACTTCGTCCTTTCAGTGTCTGTGAGCTCCTAGATCAGCTCAGTCATCTGGTGTATACACCCTCAGCAAACTGGAACAGCTGAGGCATGAGTATGTGCTTCCTTCTGCTTGTTTTGCTCCGGGAATGGTGATCTCATGTGGTGGCAGGGCAGACAGCTGCAGGGTGTGACTGTCTGGCTTCTCTACCAGCTCCTGGCAATGCGGGCACCTCAGTGATCTCCTTGCAGAGGAGGGTTACCCAAGCTGCCTGAAGCAGAGAGAAGGGGACAGACCTGGCCAGGAGCCACAGAGCGTTGAACATCCTGGAGCACCCTTGGGGATCTGTCTCTACCCTTGTGCTGCTGTTCTGGATCATGGTGGCCTGATGGAAGAGCAAGGAAGAATACTATGGAAATGTGGGTCTGAAGCAATGGTTCCCTCCCATAGTCAACCTTTGCTTGACAAAACTGGTCTAATTTCATGCCGAGCCCAGGTCCAAGCCCTCTCCTCTACCTCATGAGCTTCATCATCACTGCAGAGCTACAACTGCTGATGCCATCTTCTGCTGGTGCTGGAATCCCCGGGCAGCAGGACCAAGCTGATGGGCTTGGCTGGGCTGTGTGACTTTGGCTAGAGCTGTTCCTGTGACTTCGTGTATGCTTCCCCTAACAACGGCTCTGAGTGACCACAGATGGCAGCAATCTGGCAGTGCTTATGAGCATGGCCTCTGTGGGGCTGGCCTTGTCCTGCTCTCCTTGGCCATAACTTTGTTCACAAATTTTCTTTTAGTAGAGCTCTTTTGGAAAATGGGTTGGTGATACAATAGGGACAACTGCAAAGTGAAAAAAAATTGAAAACCTAGTTTAGACAGGTCAAAGTGATTAATAAGTTACTCAAATGTGATTTAGAAAATGTTAATTAAAGAGTTAATGCTTGTTTTCCTAGTTCCCCTTTAACAGATGCTTATTGGCATTCTCCTTGAAGTCTTGCAGCTTTTACAGTCATCGTGAATCAACAAGCTGTCCTTGCCTTCCTATAAAAGTGGAACTGGCAGCACATGAGCAATATATGAAATACGATGCGTTGTGTTACCACACCAGGCCTCAGCCTCTCTACTTTCTGTACAGCAACTGTTTTTTTGTGATTTTCTTCATCCTTGAGAACAAACTGCTCTTACCTTGACATTTGCCACATTGTTTTGAGAGACAAAGCTGTAGTGCATTCTTTGTCCTAGATTAGTAACTGTCCGGTGATAAGTTGAATGCAACTTTGCTGCTGTTCTTGTTCTTGAAGGGCCTTCTCAGAAAGAGATAAGAAGTTCAAATAAGGAAGCACTATGCAGTGGTATAGGAAACAGCAGCTTGGGAAGATAAGTGTACATTGTTAATTTGCCTACAAAAAAGGGTTAGCGATAATGGTAAGTGGCCTGAAAACAGAAATAGAAGAAGCAAGAAGCAGGATGTAGAGACATGGTGGAGAGCAAAATGAGGCTCTGTTGATACAGCATAGAATTATTTGGTGCCTATGGTAAAAGCAGGAAGAAGGATTAAGGAGATGCACGTGCACTGTCTTCCAAAAATCTTGTCAGAAGGCAAGGTATTGTGAACCAGACTTCACCAAAATGCATTGAATATTGCAGATAAGTACACTGCAGTGCACTAAGTGGAGTTTTAAATATCTGAATAGAGAAGATTTCTGCCTTGCCTTTGGGGTCACTGTCAAATGCTAGCACAAACGCACTGTCTGAAAGCAGCTCATCAGCTTCTCCATTACATGCTGATGTAGACCTGAGGCTGGCCCTACTCAGTTTCACAGCTTGGGATCTGGGAGGGCAAGTAGTTGTGTTTTCACATAATATATTCATTTCCAAGTTATGCATGTCCATAAACAGACACACGAATAAATACACTTCCTAGTGACCAAGAAAAAAAAAAGTATCAATTTTCTTTATTTCCTTTATAAATTCTACAAGCATACTTTGTAACTGTTCCTGTCAATGAGTGGTAACAGTGTTAGGAGGGTTTGATATTGGTGATTAGAAAACACTAAACTTTAAAAAATTGTTTGGCTCAGTCTTCAGTGGAAGAAAACTATGTTTAAATGGATTTTCTGATATATAAAACCTGCATCATCATAATTTTTTTCTCTGTAACCAGTAGCATGCCAAAAGGCACATTATTTGGAGCTTACAATGGGAAGTGCTGGTGGGTAGTTTTCCACAGTTTCTCTGTTCCCATCACTGGCAGGGACTCAGATTTTTTTTTTTAGGAGAACTGAGTTTGGACTTTTATCAACACTGAAGCGATGCAGCTCAAGCCTTGTGTGGTCACACAGGCTGATCACCTTAACCTGCTCTAGGAAGTGCGGTGATTTTCCTTTCCCAGTTAGTCTTTGCCCTGTGTTGAGGATGCCAGAGACAGTACTGGTCATCCAGAAGGTGGGCAGTGATGCTGGCTGCCTTCGTCTCGGAAAAGAAGAAAATCAGAGGGTATTCCGCCTTTCTTAGCAGGTGGGAGGGTGAGGAGAGGGGGTCTTCCTCTTCCCCTTGGCATTGACAGAGGTGCTTGTGGTAGGGTAGGATGGCGCTGTGCAGCTGTTAACTGTTCATCAGTGACTTCAGGGGTTGCCCTTTGCAGATAGGGACCTGAGACTCCGTCACACTTACTGAGATGTTTGAGGTTATGCACACAAAGTTCTTGCCTCTTCCTTCTCTGTCTTCAGAGCAACTGGTTAAAAAGCCACCGGTTAAGGTACAGCTCCAGAGGGGCTGAGGGTGTTAACACTTGTCTGGATATTCTGGAATAACAGAAAACTGGTAAGATGAAAAGACCTGAATGATCCCAAGAACTGGATCTGCAGCGTTGGCAGGTTTTTGCACTTTGCTCTTTTTAAAAGTCCTGGTGGTGTATCTAAAGCTATACCCTTTCCTGTGGGGTGGAGGGTTTGCAGCCTTCTAGAACCCTCCTTGGTGGTTTTGAGATGGAGAATTGGCGTGACACAGTTTGTGGAGCCACTCTGAATTTGATGAACTTGTCCTCCTCTTGACAGCATCAAATTTTTACAGGGTGAAAGAAAGAAGGAAGTGGTTGCTGAGTCAGTTTTTTTTCTTTTCTTGCATCTTTTTTTTTTCCCTTTTTAAAATTTATTTATTTATTTAAATTTTATCGCAGCTGCCAGTAATAACCACTGGGAAGAAATGCAAACAGTGAGTATTCAATGTAAAGCTATATATGGGAAAGGCTGCTCATTGTGAACCTGCTGCCAGCGAGGCTACACCCTGCCCAGTAAGTGTTGTCCACCCAGCTGCTTGGGCTGAGGGGGTCTGTCTGTCTGTCTGTCTGTCTGCTGTGTCTGCTGAAGTGCACGTCGTACTGCTTTCTGAGCTGACAGCCTGGCAATGACTTGTATCATCTTTGAGTCGTTTGTGGGGAAATTCTTCGGGGCAGGAGCCACATGTGGGACGGTGATAAATGGAGTGAGGAGGAAGATGGGTAAAAGCTTTTCTTCCTGGATTTTACTACTGCTAGAAGCGAGCAGCACCGGTAATAGAGCTTTAAGCTGAGTTCTTTGTCCTTCTTGAAATGCGTAGAGGTGCCCTGGTATTCCCAGTAGTTGCTCATCTGGAGTGTTTTTAGGGGAACTGTTTTGTCCCCACCCAAAGCAGAGGATCCGCAGTTGGTTTGCAGATAACGCGTCGCTGCCGGGGTTTTTTGAGCAATGGGATACTTGGCAGTGGCTGAGGAAGAGGAGACTGCGGAGGAGTAATCGAACCCCAAAGTGTAATTCCAGTGGGAGAAATAGTTTTGTCCCACCTGTTGCAGAAATTGTATCACTTCTGGTATGATTTTAGGGAGTCTCTATGTTCAGGGACCAGTCACTGTTCCAGTGAAGCAACCCTTCTACGGTAGGGCAGCTGTGCTATTTTGTTTTAAGGCTTTTGCTCTAATTTAAGGATCTTAAGTGTGTTTTTTATGTGCTTAAAAATAATGGGGGAAAAAAGCCATATGAGTTTGTGTTTTTATTTTCTGTGCTGAGGCCAAAAGTAACTTTTGCTTTGTCAAGAGGTGTGTGTATGTGCTTCTGTTTGATATTATTTTGAATTTTGAAACTGAATTAGTTTCTTTTGCACTAGCAATTTCTTTCTGTTTTTCTGCATGGGTATGGATTACAAATTTTAGTAACTTTGAAGACAAAATCTATATACTTAAAAATTAAGATTTTTTTTTTGTGTGTCTGTGGCTAAAAAATGCACCTTGCCTGTGTTTCTGAAGTGTTTCCATGCACTCAAGCTTTATTTTCCTGGACGCATGAGCAACTTTGTATAGTCTGCTTTAAAGAATACATTAGTTCTTATACTAGAAACCATCACACTAGGAGTCTCTGACCTTTTAAAGGTGATAACCTCTAGGGAACCACTGCTTTCTACCTTTCTTGGAAATTCAGGTCAGTGTATAGGACTACTTGTCAGTATAACCGGTCTCCTCTTCTAATTCAAGTGTTTTCTGTGTGTCCCCACTGCCTCCCTCCCTTTCCTTTGTAATGTGTTTTCCCTGCCTTGTGTTCTGTGCAGTAGGGACTGTAGTGAGGTGGCTGTATGGTGCCTTCAGAAACATTCAGCTAGGATCATAGCTTCTTCTGAGCTGCTAAACTGACCGGCCCTTGCCATTCAGCTCATGGTTCTTCTTAAAACCAGCAGCATTCAGAGGCTCCAGTACCTTCTTGGGATCTCAGGGGTGGGTTGTCCTAAAGGGACAATTGTTGCCCTAGCACTTGCAGCTGTAAAGTAGTGTCACCTGCTGCTTTGGTGATCATATTTGGTTGGTGCCCTGGGGTGCTGGTGCCTTCAAGCATGTGCACGTTGATAGGATCCCCAGCAGCTCTTCCATCCTTCGCAAGGGGAACATGCCATCTTGTGCCCTCAGCTGTCAGATTTCATTTCCATCTAAAGAACACAAACCCTGGATGAGACGTTTTTCTTTTTCTACTCGTCGTGTGGTGCTAATGGTTTGAATTCGTGGTGTTAGTAACTTGTGATTTGGAAAACAAAGGGGTCAGGAGAAAAATTGCTGGGCAGTCAACAGAGGAAGCCGTTTATAGGCTGCTGTGGAGGTTTTTTGCATTTATTTAATTCTGATGAGTGGTGTTTTGGAGAAAATTGAAGACTTCCTAATACTCCCTTTCCTTCAGTGAAAGGGCAGAGTCAGCCTTGGGCCTGTTTTGAGATCTCCCCACCAGCTCTCCAGCAAAACTGGGTCTCAGTATAGCCCATCTGGAATGGTTCAGTCTGCCTTTCTGCATCCCTGGGAAGTTCCCCGGCTGTCAGAGCACAGGCATGGCTGTCACACTAGCAGCTCTCTGGGCAGTTTATTTGCCACATTTTCAGCTTCTGCTTTTGGCTTTTTTTTGGGTTGTTTTTTTTTTTTCTTGGAGGGGAGGGGAGGGTGAAGGTTGTCAGGAGGTTTGCTTCCTCAGTCTTTTGTAGCCTCTGTTGGGCAACTTGTAATCACCCAGTAAGCCAGTTGGCAGCAGGGGCTTTTTACACCCATTTCTGAAGGATTTTTATCCCATTGCAGTAAACATTCTGGATGTATCTACAGGAGTAGGGTGCATGTAGAAGTCAGCTTGTTTAAAAATAAGACTTTTTGGTCTTCTTTTTCAGACTTGGGATCTTCATGCATCATAAAGCAAAGAGCATAAATGTAAAAAGTGTATTTCTGACCAGATTTGAAAACTCTCTTTTGGTGAGGGGCTTTTCATTTCCAGACAGTAGAAATTACTCTGAAGGGAAGGTCCTGTATCTATAAATGTGGATTGGGAATGGCTTGTGTGTCTTACTTGTGATGTTCCACATGTTCTAGGCTGTGAAGTTTAATCTAAACTCTGAATTTGCTGACTTTAAACCTCCCTTCTCCCATTTTTTTTTGGGGGGGTGGGGTGTGGTTTTTTGGTTTTGTTTTTTTAGGATGTTTGTCCCATGGAGTTCAGGGTCCATATGAGTACCTGTACCTTAAAGCTTCAATTACTTGCCAGCTTGTTTATCACACCTTTTTTAAGAGGCGTGTTTGCAAACAAGAGAACAAAAACTGATTCATGCTGTGTCACCCGGTTTCTTCTTTGCACACCTACACAGGTACTGATCACCCACCGATTAACAGCATAAATTCCTCTCTGTGGTGCCGGCCTGCATCTTCAGCCGCTGATACGTCATTCCTTCCTGCTCTCAGCTCCGGCCCAGTCTGACTTATCAACGCATATGTGTGTTGTAGAGAGAAATACTGGCACCGAGAAGTAAGGCAGCAGCATTTTCCCAGTAGAGGGAGGCATTGTAAAGCTCAGCCGAAGCAGGATCCCACTTGCTTGAGAAAAATGTACCTTCTGCTTTTTTCTTTTTCCCCTTTTTTCCTTCTGAATTTTAGGAGTAGTTGGGGCAGCGCGTGCAGACAGCTCGGAAGAGGAGCCAAAACACCTTGCTCCACGCTTGGGTGGACAGAAGATTTCTCCCTGCTTGCTTTTATATTTATACATATATATATTATTTTTTTAATTCCTGAAATGGAGTGGTTGGAATGAGAGCAGGGACTTTGTAGCCCAAAACCTCATGGGCCACCTGCGGGGGAGCTGGAGAGGCCTTTGATAGAACCAGGATGAGGAGAGACCCCTGTGCTCACTGCCGCAGCCCCCTAGCCTTCCCTCTGCCCCCTCAAATCCCAGAGGACTTTGGTGGGTGGAGCACACCATCGTGTGGGTTAGTTACTTTACATGGTATGGCAGGGATGTACATCCATAGAAGAGGTTTAAAACAGCCAGCTGTTAAGTTGCAGCTTGGTCAGCTGGCAGGTTAAATGCGCATGCTTCAGGATGGATTGATTGATGGCTACCTGGAACAGGGCAAGAAACATCAAACCAAATGTTGGAGTCACATTAGAGGAGGAAGGAAAGGTGTAATTAATTAATGAATTAACACCTTGAATCAACCGTTTAGGCTCCTGTGAAGCTTTGAAATGTTTTCTGGTTTGTCAAGGTTCGTGCCATTAGATTTGTGGCTTGACTTGGTCTCTGCTCATTCCCCGTTGTCACTGCCTGCCCTAGCAGAGACCCAGGGCACAGCGGGGCGCTGTTCCCCGACACCCAAACCCGCCCGTGGGGACTCGCATCGGCAGCCCCGCTGCGAGAGGCCCTGAAGCCTCCCCTGCGGCTGGCGCATCAGCCGGGCGCTTCGGGGGTTCTTGCAGAAGTGCTGCAAGGGTTCTTTCCACCTTCCTGTGCTTGCTCCAGCAAGTTCTCTACATTCCCGCTGATGTACAAACCTTTTCCTTGGCTTTAAAGAGTGTTTCTCTTCCAGAGCTTGTGGGAAGTAGTAGAAAGCCAATGTTCTTGGACACCTTCCTCTGGAGACTCATCCCAGTGATAAACTGGGTGAGCAATGTGAGATGGAGAAATGCTTTCCCCCACCACAGCCACCTTTTAGCTGTGGGCTACTGACATTCCTATACTGTCCTTGAAACACACTTCTGACTTTTTTTTTGGTTGTTTATGCTGCCCTAGGAAAAGATTTTTCTATTGCTCTGAAAATCTTCAACTAAATTTAATTGAGATTTGGTGGTTTGTGTGAAGTTTTTTTTTAAAAAAAAACATTACAAGAATGTGTCACTGGGGTGGAAAAAAGATTAATCACAGTGATAAAGGCTTCTCTGTGTGGAATGAGCAGGCTAAAACTTGGGCTTTTCTGGCTTCTGTAGTTAATGTGCATTCTCTGTAAATACCAACTCATGAAAAAATGTACTGAAGTTGAAGTACTTGGCATTTTTTGTTATTCCTAAATTCAATGCTGTGGTTTCCAGCATCAGGGATTACTGTTCACATCACTTTGAGCATAGTGAAAAGCAGACAGATGTAACCTGTCTGTCTTAAAAGATCTTTAAATGGCAAAATTCTGCTGAACACCCACAGTCACCGGAACAACAATACTTCAACAGACGTTTAAGAGAAATTTAAGAGAGCACTTCAGGCCCGGCATATCGAGATAAATAGTTTAAGGACTGCAATGGAAACTCAAGCATCAGCCTTGTCCCTTGTAATAGAAAGTCAGTTATTGCATGAGATATGTGAAGATTTTGTCTAGGTTCCACCTTTTGCTGTTTTCCTCTAATGTAATACTGACAGTACCGTGCTTATCCATCAGATTGCAGTAGCGATGTTAGCTTTCACTGGAGGCAGGAGGAAGGTCTGTTGCATGAGGGAACGATGGTCTCTTCAGCCAGGGGACAGGAGACAGGACAAGGGGAAATGGCACAAAGCTGTGCCAGGGCAGGGTCAGATTGGATGTTAGGAAAAAATTTTTACTGAAAGAGTTTTCAGGGCCTGGAACAGGCTGCCCAGGGAGGGGGCTGAGTCACCATCCCTGGATGTGTTTAAAAAAAGGGCAGATGAGGTACTTAGGGATATGGTTTAGCTTAGGACAGTAATGGTTGGCCTTGATGACCTTAAAGGTCTTTTCCAACCTTGTGATTCTGTGAGTGAAGAGGCACGTACTGGGAAATGAAGACTGAACCTTCAAAGTGCAGGAGATAAACGGAGCCTGCGTGTTACCAGTAACACGGAACCCGTGGTATCTTGGCTGGTCCTCAAAAATTCTGACGGAATGTGGAAGGTCCAAGTGGCCCCATCCCACGCGAGAAGAATGTAATCGCTCAAAAAAGGAATTATAAACAGCAGATAGGGGCTGGAAGGTAAGAGGGGGTGTGGGGAGCAGGAGGCACTCACTGGGGAAGTTCTTCATCCTGTGGAGTGAGGTCCATCCAGGTTGCTTTCTGGCAACCTTTAAGCAAGTCAGTGGAGAAATACCATTTGCATTCCCCAGCATCGCTCCCCACCCCACACCCCCCACCTCCCTTTCCCTTACAAGGTGTATTTGATAATCAGAATTTAAGGTTTGGCTGTTTGAGTAATTTCAGATTTGAAACCTTGCCTCTTGTGAGGATTGGTGGAGAATCCCACAGGGTAGAAAAGGAGTCCCTCACCCAGATTTCCTCTTGTAGAAAACTTTTAGCTTGTTCTTAAGTCCTCCAAGAAAATCTTTCCTAAATCAGCTTAGATGCCTGCTGGATTTTGCTGAAGAAGCCTGTGAGATAGTGACGCTGTGGAGCCAACTCCCAGGTCTTGCCCTCCTCTGGACTGAGGTGCCTCTGTTCTCTGTAGCAGACGACTCATTTTCATTCCTTGGTTTACCTGCTCTGTCTGGTGGCGTTGATCTTAACCTCGAATAACAATACCGCCTTGGTGCAGCTGTGGGCTCTGATCACGTTTCACTAAAAGCCGTTGTCCCCAGCACAGCGGCTGTTCATGCAGCTGAACGTCAGTTTTCATGCAATGGACATGGCACTGACACAGCTTGTGGCAAAGTGAGTGAAGAGCCATCCTTTAATTTCTTACAGACTTGTGTCATGATTAATACAGAAGAATTTGGTATACAGTGAAGGGACTGCTCCTGTAGCGAATAAACTCTTGTCAACAAATTTATAGGTAATAGTTGAATTTCATTGGTTTACAGAGAGCTTTTTCACAGCAAAAAAACCTGCTCTGTCTCTTAGACAATAATTCTCCTTATGGATCCCTTCCAACTCAGTTTATTCTATGATTTTTTGAGTATTGTTATCTAAAAATGGTTGTTTGGACCGAGATAAATCATTGGTATACTCACATTTGAAGTCAGTAAAAACTGTTGGTAACATATAAAAGCTACTGTGTCATGGGCATCTCTCATCTGCCATCCTTAACCTCCACTGGTAACAGCATTAACTTTTCATTGAATCACTGATTGACTGACTGCAGGGAATTGGCATTTAATTATGTTTAAGCTTATCCTACTGCATATTGAGAAACAATTTTAAATACTTTGTTTGAAGCTGGAATGCAGCGTGTTTAGGCAAATATCGTGACTGTTCTCCCTCTTTATTTTCTGGGGAGAGGAGCTCAGACGTATAGCTCTTGTTGACGTTTCACTGCGTGCAACCTTCCAGCATCGTATAAATCACTTTGAATTTCTCCAGCCATTATCTATTTGGCGTGCGATGCGATTCCTTTTCCAAAATAATTCCCGTTCTTTTTCCATTGTGTGATGTTTTATATTATATGTTGATGACATTCCAGGCTGAAGTACATCGCTGGTATTATATAAAAATCACCGTGCTTGCAGTCAGTCTGGCGGTCACGGAACTTTTTCCCTATCCTAGTCAAAACAATCCCTGCAAATTGTTGGATTTCTTGGCTTTCATTAAATGCAAGTTTCATTTAAAAATGCAACTCTTGACATAGAAGTAAAAACTGAGCGGCAAGTTTTTATGTGCCAAAGATAACGTTGAAGAGGTTGTAAAACTGCTTCAAAAGTTGGTAAGCCTTTTTGAAGCCTCCTTTTAAGTTGAAACGAAGGGTTTTCTTACTGAAAGTTTAATGAGATGAGCTGCAGAGCTTACAAATCCCTGCTAGTCACCTTCCTGTCTTACAGGAAACCTTAAGCGCTCTCATTCCCGTTTTACAATGACACAGGACGCTCCATCACTGCAGAATGTGACAGATAGTTACGGTGGTTGTGTTTTGATAGCCGGGAGCGGGGAGAAAAATAGGTTGCGGTTTTCTTTGGGCTTTCAAGACGGGTGGAAAAGAGCGGTTTCTGCCAGGCAGGAGAGGAGAGCCTTTGTGCTCCCAAACCCAGGGTTGCTTTGCTTGCACACTTTGCTGCCCTAATCTCCCAGGCGGAATTTGCTTACGTGCTTGAGTAACTCTGAATTTTCATAGCGCTAAACTACGTTTCTTTTTGTCATAAATTACAGCGGACAAGAGGTAACAGCTCCTTGCAGCACACCTCCCCCCTCCCTACCCCCCTCTCCCGAAAGGTTTTCTGTAGCTCCTGGGGGAGAGCGGGAGCTGGGAGAGCACCCGGGGCAGGGTGGCTGCTGTCCGGGCAGCTGGACTTTGAAGCAGGCTGGCTGGAAGCCGGTGAACTTGTCGCAGACATCCCTGAGGTGTGATCGAGTGATAAAAGGAAATGCGGTGCCCTTCGGGAGGGTGTGTACCTATGAGAAACAGGAAGCCCAGCAGCGGCCGCCCGCCTGCCCTGCCTGCCTGCCGAGGTTGGTAGCCCGGGCGGGCGCAGGTGTGCCGACACGCCGCCCAGCCTCTGCTTCTCTCCAGGCATCTTGGCAGGGGCGCTCTTCGGGAGCAACATCTGGAAGAGGCGGGGTGTGGCTGGTGGAGGGGGAGAAACCCAACCCAAAGCCAAAACAACACCCCCTCTCGAGAAAAAAAAAAAAGAAAAAAAAAAAAACCCAAAAAAACCCAACAACAACAACAAAAAAAAACCCCAACAAACCCAACCAACAGCCCTCCAGGTAGAGAAGTATGACGGCCTTGCAGCTGAAAGAGTTGTCACAGTCAGGTCTGTACAGGAGGAGACGGGATCGGCCTGATAGCGTGGGACTGTCCGGGCTGCACGACGAGAAGCTGAGGTGAGTGCGGAGCGGCGGGTACCGCCGGGGCGCCGAGCCGGCCTCGGCAGCCTGCTTGCTGCCGTGGTTTCAGCAGGCAGAAGGCAAACGTGGCTTTGGAAAGTCGCTGCAGAACACGTGCATCGAGAAGCAGTCCTGAAGCACTACGGAAAAAACCCAGCAAACAAGGAGAGATAACAGGAGCCATACTGTGACTTAGAGGGTTTTGGTGATGGTGTGACTCCCCCGACCCCGCTCCCACACTGGGAAGGGCAAATGTTACCCGGTGTTTGCTGCTGGATCCCTTCTGGCAGTCAGGACTTGCAAGTAAATAACTTTCTGCAGCCTGGCAGCTTTGCTCGATCTGGTTTGGAGTCAGTTTTGGGTCACCCGGGCGCTGTGCTGCTTCTCGGGGGTCTTGGTGCAGCCCCTCCGCCGGGCCGGTTTCTTTGCATAGGGACTGGGGTGGCTTCTGGGCTCTGGCTTTCTTCAAGGGGGGGGGGGGATGTTTTCTTTGTTGTGGAAAGGGCTTTAGACAAAAGAATGCAGCAGGACCACTTAGCCTGACCTTATGCAGGAAGGGTAATCAAAAATCGGAAAGAGGTATAATGTCTGGGGTTATCTTCCCGGTGCTCCCTGCCTTTGGAAAAAGTAACAGTGCATTGCCAGAAAGCAGGGACATGAAAGAATTGTCTGTAACCTGGGTAGAGAGCAGAGACCAAAAAAAAAAACCAAAACCAAGCTAAAAATGCAAAGTTGGGGTTTTTTTTTTTCCCTAAGCATGCTCGGTGTGACAGCGATATCTGTTCCCTGCTTCAAGTTCCTCGGAAAAGGATCCTTGTGTAAAGGATAACAAAAGCCTCCGCGGAGAGGAAGCACTTCCTATCTCCTAATGCCTGTTCTCTGGTTGTATTTTTAGATTATTTTTCAGTGGTGGTGGTGGTTGCACACCGAAGGGCTGTGTGATTTCAAGGGGGTTGTTACTGAGCTTTCATTACCCGAGTTAGCCATTTCGGAAGGAGGGGTGTTCAGTTTTGGGGGATTTACCCTTTTGTTCGAGCTAAGCACCTTAATTAAAAATGATTGTCGAAAAAAGTGTGATTGTGGCCTCCTGAGAACATTTGCCATGCAATAAGAGAAACAGCAGTTCTAGGAATGTGCTATCCTTGCAGGTCTGATATGTGTGCTTGGAATCCACTTGGAGTATTCATTCTGAATTGATTTCCTAGATGGATTTCTAAAAGTATTAGCAATATATAGTATGTGATATGACTACAGATGGAAGAATAATCAGACTTGTTAGAGATGTGCAGAGATTCTTGACTTTTCTATGTTTAGTTTCTTTAATATAAAGTCAGCAGTGAGGAAGGATGGATCTTGTTAGGGAAGAGTAATCTGCTTTTTAAAGGGTACAGATAAAAATGAGTGCTAGCTCTCTGGGCTTGTGGTGGTGTTTCTCTGATTTATATGCACATCCAAGATGGGAATGATCCCCTTGGTGGGCTGGGGGGTGTGGGGGAAAGGGGTTTTTCCTGTATCAGTGTAATTCCAGGTGTTTTGATCCTTTCCTGAGAGGAGAATTATGTGAGACAGAGTCGGTCTTGAGAAACAGAATCCAAGTGGAGGAAATACCAAATCAGAGGATTTAATGAATCAGCCCGGGGCAGGGTACTGGAGATACAGGAAGGTCAGCAGAGCACGGGTCAGATGATGCTCCTGGAGCAGGGGGACAACCCCTACCTAAAGACACAGCTTCTCCTGTATTTGCTAACAGCTTAAGCTGGTTCTTACTCAAACTAAACCTTGGTCCTTCCTAACCCGTTTTGTGATATTTCAGCGGGTTGCCAGGCAGCCTTAATTGTCATTTTTACCACATTCTCCGTGTCTAACTGCTAGGGCATTGTGCATACAAACTAATGACATAACAACAGGGCAAAGAGCAATCCGGAACAAAAATAAAAAGTAATTGGTTTTCTAAAACCGGCAGCCTCCAGCTTTTATCGTGTGCTCTCCCCAGCGACACTTAGGTGCAAATACTTGCAGAGTACCTAGACTCCCGGAGAAAGACAAGAGGTTTCTTTCATGTCTGCTAAATGTAGCTTTGCCACCCTCCATGGCTCTGCAATGCCCTCCTGTAGCTTCTCTCTCCGTTTCTTTGTTCTGGCGCCTTTTTTATTTTGTTTTACATACATATTAATCCACCACGTGTGTTAAATAGTACCAGCCCCTGAGGAACAGTTCACTGAAAGCTGCTCTCTCTGTTCAGAAACCGTATTTTTCTAATCCTGTGCCAAAATGTACTGGAGATGCCAGTGTCCTCAGGGTATTCTGTGAGAATTTCTGTATTTAGGAAAAAAAAATGACTTGTCAAAGTCATACATGGTGGCTGCCAGTTTTCATTTACAGCCTTTTACATTTTACCCCAGTATGAGATTTCTCTCTCCTGCCCTTTTTGAGGTCTGTGTCTTCTTTGGTAGTGGTTTCTGGGGATCCAGGCTGGGGTGTTCCTCTGCTAAGGCAGAAGGCAGCAGTTATTAACCCATCGGTCTCCATTTAAACCCCATAACCTCTCTGGGAACCTTTTAATCTGCTGCTAAAGATGTTACTGGTGCTTTGCGGACCTTAGAGGGAGCTGGAGCCTGCCTGCCTGCCTCACATAAAAGATGGTCTGGATAGCTCACCCTTTTCTTGAATTTGCAGAGTACAAAGCCGTGCTTGGTTTAGACCTCTGCTGGGGCGGGGATGCTGAATGCTGTCCTCCCCTCCCCTGCTTCAGCTAGGCTCAGCAGTGCGGAGGTCTCACCTACGCAGGATGCTCCCCAGGTGCCGAGCCCAGAGTGCAGGGGGCTGTCCCGCACCTTCATCCCCCTTCCACCCCCCTCCCCCGCCCCAGCCAGATGCAGCGGTCGTTGAGCTAAAGGCACCCCGGGAGATTTGCTTTGCCAGATGGAGGGGAAGACTTGTCCTTTTCCAGCTGTATTGATTTGCTGGGGGAAAAAAATGGCATCTGATAAATCTTGTCGTGCCTTGTCTTTAGAAACGGCATGTTAAAAATCCCAACTGTGCTCTCAGCTATTCTTTTCTCAGCAAACAGGATGCAAGGGAAATTGCATGCATGCAGCTATGATTAATCATTAGGAGTCAGTTAACAGTAGCAGTATGCTTGCTATTTTTGCTCTTTCCCCTTCTCATCCTCTGGCCCCTGTAAAAACGGAAGGATTCCTCTGAAACATCTGATACTGTTAATTTCCAAAGCTCAGTGCAAGGTATTGGGAAAAGCAGGGGCTAATCTCTTTTTTTGACACCACATTTAAAGTGAATTTGATCACTGTTGTCCACAGCTCTCTTCTCCTAAGTTCATATTGGTTCAAACATGATTAAAAATGCGAACAACTTCTTCAGAGGTTCGTCTCAAGTTTTTACCAAACAGTAAATTTCAGCGTTTGCAGTGAATAGTCAGTCACTGGCCAGCTTCAGTCGGTGGCTCTCAGCTACTCAGGTAGTTCACTGCTCTGCTGTCCTGTCCAGAAAGCACCGTAGAAATTTCCCACATTAATAGCTTCCAAGTATCTGCCTCCCCTGTGCTCGCTGCTGCTGCAGGTGGTGGGTACATCTGGGTGAGTAGGTGCAGGCAATCTTCTGCCGGGTCCATTCAGGCTCCCGCCTGCCCCTGCACATTGAATCCAGGCTGGAAGGCATGTGGATGTGCCCCAAAATTTCATGCACAAAGACTCTCTCCCAGATGAAATAGGAGACGTAAGCACATTCTTAGGCCCCACGGAGCCTTGTGGGGATAGGCTGTGCACAGCAGAGCTCGTAGGTGAGTGTAAGGACAAGCGAACGAATAAAAATCCCCCTAACATCAGCAGTGAGATAGAGCTGAGTGCTGCCTCCCTTTCTTTACGAGGCACAGAATTTGGGAGTAGTGTGAGGTCACACATCTCCTCAGCCTGCCATCAGAAACCCATGTGTAGCAGCCAGCCTAGGTGTGTGCTGTTTCCAGGCACAGGCCCTCCCTGACAGCCTCCTGCTCTTCCTAGGAGAAGAGAAAGAAGATGCTGGTCAGGGACTGTGGGGAACCAGGGACTCGGTTGAGTTTTCAGATGTGTTAGGGTATGGAGAGCAAGGGAAGGCAGAAACAAAGTGTTCTTAAATTTGTTGTCCACTGGTAACATTTCTTAATAGCATGGCCAGTGTTGATGTTTACACAGCCCCTTTCTCTTAAGTAGATGTTTCACTTGCTCATGGTGCCAGTGGCAGCAGGTAAAGCAGTGATGAGTCAATACACTGGTAAAAAAACAAAGACTAAGTGATTAGACCAGGAAGAGCTTGAAAATAAATGTTAAGCCACTAAAAAAGTGCACTTCTTCATTTGTTGTGGTTTGAAACTCTGTTGGAATGGTAGAGAGTGGAGACCTAGAAATACTCTTTTGGATTGGATGCTTGGGAACTCTCTCAATTAAAAAATGCTTTGGCTCATCTGCCAGCTGCTCTAATTGAAGAGAGGATTTGTCCATGTAAACGTAACACTGAATTATTATTATTAATTACAGTAACTTCCAGTCAGCAGAAATACACTTCATGGCTGTATTTTAATATTGTAATACTTAGAATTTCTGTTGAGCCTTAGCTTGAAGTATCCAAATGACTAGAGGCTTTACTTTTCATTTGTGCTGTACTCTTTATTGCTCCAGGGGTTAAATTAACTCCTCCAGAGTTACACACCCTTTTTCCCTTGCCTTCTCTCTCACCCTTGTCTCACACATTGCGTAACAACTCATAAGCAATTTGGTTCAACTTGCTTACCCTGACTATCACCTCCCATGACTCTGAATGACCGAGATACCTGCTTGCATAACAGAAACCCCAGTCATTACTCCTGTTCCTCTTAGTCTCACCTCCTTGTGATAATCATAGAATCATAGAGTGGTCTGGATTGGAAGGGACCTCAAGGATCATAGAGTTCAAACCCCCCTGCCACAGGCAGGGCCACCAACCTCCAGGCCTGGATCTACACAAGGTTGCTCAGGGCCCCATTCAACCTGGCCTTGAACACCTCCAGGGACGGGGCATCCACCACCTGTCTGGGCAGCCCGTTCCAGCACCTTTCTGCTCTCTCTGTAAAGAGCTTCCCCCTAATATCTAATCAAAACCTTCCCTCCTTCAGCTTCAATCCATCCCCCTTGTCCTGCCCTTGTCTACCCTTTTAAAAAGCTGGTTCCCCTCCTGTTTGTATGCTCCCTTCAGGTACTGGAAGGCTGCAATGAGGTCCCTCTGCAGCCTTCTCTTCTCCAGGCTGAACAAGCCCAGCTTCCTCAGCCTCTCTTCGTAGGGGAGGTGCTCCAGCCCTCTAATCATCTCTGTGGCCTCCTCTGAACCCTCTCCAACAGTTCTACATCTTCCTTGTATTGGGGACCCCAGATCTATGATTTCAGTAAATTGTTCCACTTCGATGATTGTAGCAACTAGGGTTATCATTGCTTTCTTACAGGATTAGCTGGCTAAAGATAAGATGTAGGGTTGTTTTGGGGTTGGGTTTGTTTTTGTTTTTTTTCTTTCATGTGTTTTGATAGCACTTTATCAGAGGTGCTCACTACAGAAAACATACTGTCATTGCTCATTATTCTTTATGATAATTAAGCTGTCCTTGGAGTGCAGTCTGTCACACTGAAGTGCATTTACACACAGAGGTAATTCTGCAGAGGGGAGAAAAACTAACTTATGTCAACGTCACCACTTACAAGAATTACCACTTGCAGGCACGAGGGAGAGCGAGCTGAAAGGCTGTTAAGTTCAGGTTCCCTTTTGGTTCATTCCGTTTTCCTGTGGTCTCTGAGCTGTCCTAGGAAAGGCAGAGCTACCAGACACTGTGTCCTGAGAGGACCATGGACCTTTTACGTGATGCTCTCCAGGCACGGGAACGGCTCCAGCTTGCCAAGTTACGTTGCCTCTGAGGGTGACCAAAAGCTGATGCCTGTGGAGGGACGCTTAAGGAAAGAGCGGGCCTTTTATGGGGTTTCTCTTGGTAGCGATCCCAGCCTGCTGCCTGCTGTGGCTCAGGGACTTCCTACAGAGCTTGTGACAGTCAGTGGTTTTCCCTTTGGTTACCTCTCACCTCACATCCAGAAATCTTGGGGCATTTCCCAAACATGAGTGGTGCTCTGATTTCTCCCGTGTATTATCTGATGCCACAGTGCCAACAGTTGCATGTTCAGGTTTTTCTTTGCTTGATTTATCACAGCAGCTTTAGCTGTCGTTCTGTTTTCATCTTCTGTACCTGGCACCTCTGCAGAAATTTCTGATTTTGGGTGGTTCCGGGTCGCATTCTGAAGTGCTGGCTTCCGATACAAAGCTCTGTGAGCAGTGGTTTTGGATGAGGCTGCTCAGCTTTGCTGGGAAATTTTAAGTCATGCTGTGATGTGCCTTTGTATATCAAGAAGATGAAGCTTCATGGTGTTTGGAAGCCTTTTACCCAGCAAGAGTAATTTGGTTTATGACCGTGACTGCAGCTTTTTCTGCTTTTCCTGTCTCCTCTGATGGCTGTGATGGAGCTAGAAGAAAATTAATTAAAAACTGTTAGCTACTAGCCTGAAAGGAAGTAACCTGTTGGCAGACTCAGCTGGCGATACCTGGCAGCATTTCTCAGCTGCACCTTTTTAAATGAAAAATCCAGAAGGTTCAAGCTGTTCCGATGAGGAGTGAATGCACCAAGGTGAAGCGGGTGTGAAACGGTGCTTGTCTCTTCCAGCATGTTAAACCCATGCATGCATGCTGTGCTCTTCATAAACCATAGAGTTACTGATCCCCAGTTGAATCTATCTTTTAAACTGTTACTGTGCAGCAACTGGAAGAATGTTACCAGCTTGGAGTCATGAGTCAAAACTGCCCTGGCTGGTCGCCTCCGTGTTCCGGTATGGAAAGTTTGCACTGAAGGCTGTTTCTCTCACGTGATGTTAGGCTTCTCAGTTATTGTTTTGTACGTTTCTCCTTGCCGACTTCAGAAACTTCAGGCATACCTGTTATATCTGATAGATTAAAAAAGCTGCTTATTAAATATATGGGGGTTTTAAACTTTGTACGAGGAGGTGGTAGCATTCTATTGGGGTAGGATAGCTCCATCAGATACCGGTTGCAGGTCATGAATTTGCTCAGAGTACAAATAATTGCTTAGTTGCAAACTACATTCTTTTCTGAAGCTAATCCTCAGATCATACCCACTTGTCCGTGGTATGTAGCAAAGGGAACAGCATTTTGGCAGGGCTTGAACCCCTCTGATCTAAAGCACAAAACCCAGTGTCATGCTTTCAGATAATCCCAGCAATGTGCTGTTGGGAGGGTTAACTTCTACATCTTCCCTTGCAAGTCTTAGAATATGTATTACAATCATTTGCTCCTTTACTGATTCAGGATTTTAGTCAGTTGCTGGGGTGGAAGCTGTTACTTGAGTCTTGCAATAGTTACCAAAGCCTTGGGTTTGGAAAATGCAGAGAAGTCTTGCTTTGCAGTAACTGCTGCTGAAATTCATTCACGCTGACTTGAAAGCTTGCCTACTAGTATCACAGAGCCAGTAAATATAAAATCCCAGATTAAGAACTTCAGTTTCTGTTACCCAGAATGTTAATGGACCATCATAATGAAGTAGGAAAGCAATGCTGTTACGTATTAGCTTTATTTGCTCATACTTTACTCAGGCTCGACTCTTAGGTACATAAATCGCTTCCAGTTATTCGCCATTGGCTGTTGAATATTGAGGCCATTATTTAATATTAACTGTAGGTGGCTGAGCTGTCTGCTGTCATCTCCTGGTTTGAAAGCTTAGTGATGCTGCAGGGAATGTGGGATGAAGAAAAACCTGAAACCAAAACTCAGAGTGACTAATAATTATGATTTTAATATGTGTGTGAGAGAGGAACAACAGCTGAGGTGATATTTTCTTTCCTGTATTCTGCCTTCTGCCCAAAACAAATTAATTGAGGCGATGAAAAACTTTGCACTGTCTCATATCGAATAGCATAGAAAAACAAATGTAATGGAGGTAAAAAATACCTAGAGAGGCTATGTTGCTGGAGGTGTAGATTAATAATGTTCAGGAGGAGGTGTGGGTGGAAGTGACGTGCTGGTTGGTAAAGTCAGTCCTCAGCGTGGTGTCTCCAGTAGAGATGTTACTATAATAAGGATGTCTCTGCGAACCTGGCATAGGCAGCTATCTCTGCCCTACAAGGAACAGTGTGGACGTACTGGAAGTCTCTCCTGGTAGCCAGGCTGTTATGTTGAGTCATGGTGTTAATTATAGCTCCTGAGTGTACTCAGGTCATGGTGTCCAGCTTGTGAAAGCATCGGTTCCAGCTATGGCAGGCAGATATGGCTGAGGCAGGAGCAAAGATTGGTGTTTGCCTTTACACTAAGGATTTCATGGATAATTTTTGGTGGATTTCAGTCACAGATGACATGAACTGAATATTGGTGCTAGGAAAATGTTACTCTGAAGAAAAACACGGTAGTGCAGCATTTTAGAATGATGGAATCATTTAGGTTGGAAAAGACCTTTAAGATCATCAAGTCCAACCACTGAACCATGTCCCTAAGCACCACATCTACACATCTTTTAAATACCCCCAGGGATGGTGGCACAACCACTTCCCTGGGCAGCCCAGTCCAGTGCTTGACTCCCCTTTCTGTGAAAACATTTTTCCCAATATCCAATCTAAACCTCTCCTGGCACAACCTGAGGCCATTCCCTCTTGTCCTGTAGCTGGTTACTTGAGAAAGAGATGCAGGCCCACCTGGCTACAATCTCCTTTCAGGTAGTTCTAGAGCACCATACTCAGATTCTCCTTTTCTCCAGGCTAAACAGTCCCAGCTCCCTCAGCTGCTCCTCACAAGACTTGTGCTCCAGACCCTTCCCCAGCTTTGTTGCCCTTCTCTGGACCTGCTCCAGCACCTCAACATCCTTCTTGTAGTGAGGACCCCAGAACCAGACACAGCACTCAAGATGCGGCCACACCAGTACCTAGTAGAGGGGCACAATCACTTCTCTAGTCCTGCTGGCCACACTGTTCCAGATACCAGCCAGGAAAATGCAAAGTTGAACCATTTTAACTTATCTGAACTTTAAATCTGCAATGGAGGAGGAGCATATGTACACCAAGTTGTAATTCGTTTGCAGTTCCCTGATCCCACTCTAAGGTGCATCCCTAGACTTTCCAGTGGTGTGGTTTTCACCAGTATCGATAATTATTCTGATGAAACGCTTCCAGATTTTAAAACTGAATAATGAACTGAATGACACTGGTGTCATGAACTTCACTGTGTGTATGTCCAAACAGAAGGATGTTTTTGAACATGGTAGGCCTGATCTTGTCTCATCGGCCTTGAAGAGATGTTTTTTTGCAGAGTGAATGTCTCTGAGACGTTTGATGTGCAGCCCCTAGTATTGAGTAGCTAGCTTTTTAAATTTTTCTTAAATTAGAATTGGGGATATAAATGTTGTCATATGAAATGCACCAGTGCAAATGCATCACTAAAATGTATTGACATGGAAGAGTTTGGATACGGTACATTTGCGACAGTGAATTATACATGCAGTCGCCTACACAGGGTGCAGGTTTTGAGAACAACCGATAGCAGCACAGATTTATTCAAGCTCTCATGAGCTTCTCGAATGTGATACTGTATCTCTCTGTTGCTTTGTTTTTTCTGCATGCATAGGATTAAAAAAAATAGGTGAGGGAGGAAGAGGTCACTGCTCTAAAGAGTATCCAATATCTGTACACAGGAGAAGTAATTCTTGTTTTACACAAAGCATGGCTTCGTTTGGTAACGTTTGTAGCCAGCAGGAAGAGAGTACAATAGATTTTTGAAATACTACTTACAACAGGAAAATGCTATGGTTAAATAGTGCTGTCCCTTTCTACAAGTTCTGTAAGAAGCTGATTTGTTACTGTGCTTGTTCGGCTGATGAAACATTGTGTGGGAAGGTGCTGCTTACCTGTTTATTCCAGTTATATTCATTTCCTTATGGAGAGATGGAATGTGAACTTTCTCTGTTTGCAGAGGCCGGAGCATTTTTTGGACGTGTTTATACTAGAATAAGTTTAGATTGAAGTATATGAGGCAGGTAGATCTGCCTTTTTGTTTGCCCTGTTTAAACTCCTACCACATAAGTTTAACTATGATTTTGTGGCAAAGAGTAAAGGATGAAACTTCTAGGAGCGCTCAGAATTCACCTGGTTTTTTTTATTGCAGTGGTTTCAAGATGGTTTTCTGTCCTTTCTAATAGAAAAAATAAGTCAGAGCAGTGCTGGTCCCATGTGAACATCCTGCCTGTAATACGTATTTTGTTAATAGAAAATATTTATACCTTCTTTTAGTTTGCCTTAGGAGACCAGCTTAACACAGAGGGTCTATTACTACTTAAGAAGTAAACAAGTGTTGTTAATGTCAATAAAAAAAGATGCAAAAGGTCAATCAGTGCTGTAAAAGGTTGGTGTGGAAACTAGTGCAGGACACTGCAAGGCCCCTGGCATTTTGCAGCAAGACTACTGTTCCAGTCGTTCCTTAATTTGCAGTGAGGGCCATTGCACTGTGGTAAATAGAATTAAAATGAACTCACCCACAGCTATGCAGGAAGGGGAGGGATGCACTGCGATTACTTACCCCTTCCCTGGGTAACGCATCAGGGCACGTGGCCTGCCAGCAGCGCCAGTGACGCGGTGGTATTATGCGGTGGTATTTCACGGTGGCACGAGTGGGCTGCCAAGCAGCAGCTGCCTTTGCCAAGCACCTTCTTTGGAGCCGTGACTGCTCCACATGTCTATTTGTGGCATGGAGTGCAACGCTCAGCGGGGCTGCCCAGCCACCGAGTCTTCTCTGTAAGAGTCCCCTCTGCCTCTGGCTGCCACCGGCACGGGCAGCTGGGCCTGAAAGCTCTCCCGAGAAAGCAGTGTGTGAGCGGGGCAGCAGTTGTCCACCAGCGATGATGAAGCAGTGCGGCTGATTTTGCTGCTGTTTTCCAAAGCCCTTCGCCGTAGCTGCGGTGGGACGCTTCCCCTCCCCTCTTCTGCCACTTCCTTTAGCACCTTCCCCACTGTCACCTTGGCCTTCAGATAAGATCCTCAGCGTGCCTGGAGAAGCCTCTCTGCCTTTGTCCTTCCTACGTACCTTTCCCCTGAGCCTGTCCCTTTTCTCCTCACCTTTACCACTGCTCCCTTAGCAGCAGGCTGGTAGGATTTGTCCCAGATTCCATGGAATGCTTTTGGGAAGCTGCTGCTGCAAATCAACAAACCCCTACACACTTCTCGCTCCCCGTGGACAGCTTCACCTCTGAGTAACCTAGAAATCCCTAATGAAAATGCTGTGTATTTTTAACAGCGTATCTCAGATCTTGGCAGCTTATCTCCGGCAAAATAACAGACAAGAGAAGGGTGGCCAGCTGCTCTGGATTTGCAGACTACCAAACCTTCACAGTAGAAACTATGTTTTGCTTTGGTAACAGAAGGGCCCTTTTTAAACTTCTGGCAAGCTCCTTTCTTGCTTAATGGAAAATAAATTGGGAGTAATTCCACCAGCAGCAATGGCGATAGGCCTTGAGAAGCAGGCAGCTTTTTATTACTGCATGTAGGGTGTCCTGTTACCTTGTAGGACTGTTTCTTGAAAAAAGCTAGGAAGATTAAAACAGAGTTTTTTGACTTGTGGCACTGCTTGGTGTGCTCTGGCCTTGCAGAAGACTGTGCAATAGCGAGCTAAAGGCACAAGCAAATATTTTCCTGCTGACTACAGAAGACTCGAGCCAGCAGAAGTGGCTTCCCAGCCACCTTAGCAGGCTGTGGATTTCAGGTTACTACAGGGACTGAAGTAGTCTACCAGGAGATAGAAACTCTTCAGGCCTCTGGGAACTGCAGCAGCTGCTGCCTCCCAGGACAATTGCCTGTGATCTAGGACAAAACAGAAGAAAACTACTGAGGAGATGGTTAGTGATAAAGGGGAAGAGGCAGATGGACTTTCTATTTCGTTTCTGAGCGGCTTGGTGCACCTGCACTAATCCTGGATGAATCAGAATGGTTAGTCCATCGCAGTCTGTCTCCCTGGAATTTTGCATACCCACAAAAGCTCAGCATTGATCTGCTCAGGGAATACTGGAAAGCCACACAGAGAGGATTGCTGGCATCACTATGCTTGCATCTCCATTGGCAAACTGAACTCGTTGTCATCACTGTCATTCCAGCAGATGCAGAAACCTTTTCTTCCAGCACTGTTTCCTGCCATGGTGCTCTGGCAAGTTCATCATGTCCTGGGGCTACAACCTGAGCATTGCTTGATCCGGAGCTTGCTCCGTGACAGATAAAAATAGGGCTTGAACTCCAGCCAAGCCATGTAGAGTGTGAGATGCAGCCTCCTTAGCCTGTTACAGCTTGTGATTCCCAGTAGCTCTGGTGCAAGATGGTTAATGACACCTCCAGACGGGTAAATAAGCAGGGTCTTGCTGCCTGGGTCCCACCTACCATGATGTCTCGTAGTGCAGGAGAATAGCTTGCCCAGAGGTTGCTTCCAGTCAAGGGGAGGTGAAGGGAAGATGCCTGGCCAAACCCTTCCCACAAACTACAAATTTGGCAGCAGCGGAAACGTAGTGCTGTGTTGGCCAGGCTGTGGGAAGACAGCTACATGCGAGCCCAGGCCTGCAAGGAAGAGTGTTGTGTGAGCTGCTGTATAGTTACCGAGCAAGCTATCCCAACGAGTGGTGAGGGATGTGTCCCAAAACCATCATAAACCAGGCCTTCTGCAGAAGGTCCCAGGATGCTGAAGGCATATTAAGAAATATTAGCCTTGACTGAAATTTCTGTCCTATCCTTTCTCATCTTCTAGTCCTAATTTCTGTACTCATTCCCTCTGCTTGTCTCCTTCCTGTCCTCTGCTTTCTCATGCCCCCTCGCAGACCACTAGATTCTTTGGATACCAAGATGCTGTGTGTCACGAGCACAAAGTACACGCGGTTCTGCAGTTCAGCCACTTGCTAACAAGGCTGAGTGGGTTCAACGCAAGAGGTAGCTACTCATGACCGCTTCCCAAAGCCCTGCTCTGTCTGCAGTTATGAGGGCTGGAAGCTGAGTATCCCGCATTTGCTGCTGCACTTCAGGCAATGAGGGCTTGCAGGGGTGTAACTATTAGCTGCAGATACGCAGCTAATCAACCCAGCTTTCCTTACTCAGCAGTATGCAGTGCTTGGTTGGGTTTTTTTTTAGTAGAATATAATAACCATGAAATAATTGCAACATTAGGAGGGCATTCTGTGGTGAAGGAATAATTAATTTTAGTTCTTTCTCCCTGGTGTTGCTCTCTCAGTTCCTTCGTATCCACAGTAAATTGCTTCAGCCTTCAGAGCTATGAATTGTTCTTATGTTGGATAATTATTCTAGATGCAGCACATCTCTGGAAATCAAGCTTCATTTTTCCTCCTTCATATATTGCCCGTTACAGCATACCTGGCAAGTTGGTTAATGGCCTGTGAAACACAACAGAAACCAAACTATCCATCTGTACCTACCCCTTCCCTGATGGGCTGACAACAAGAATCCAGCACATACAATGTAGAAGACATAAGTGGAACATTAAAGGCCATTTTAATAACACAGTTAATACACTGTAGCATTAAAGCAGTATTTACCCAATGACAGAAGTCTTCTCTTTGTGCTTTCCACTGCTGGTTTGTCTATGATGAAATATTACTGAATCCACCACCAATACCACCCCTCCTTCCCTGCAGAAAGTAGCCACAGACGCGTTTGGTGGTGAACGTATTTGCTCACACAGGTTACTCACACCGCAGCTCCCTGGGGCAGCTTCTGTCAGCAGCCGGCAGCGGCGAAGCCCCTTTCTAGCATCTGAGTGTGCACGAGGGCCTGGCAGGGGAATGTGCTCCTCCACTCACAGCCAGCGTCAGTAAATCACAGCGTGACGGGCTCACCGCCCCACCACTGAACTCTTAACTTGAAGCTCTAGCAGGGCGCTGAGCAGCTCCAGCTACATGACAGGGAGCTGCAACAGTAAATCACTCCTCCGGGAACAAGGGGAAGTCCAGCATATTGTTCTGCAGACTTTGCCTGCAGCTTCTTTGCGGTGTTGAGCGTAGAATATATACACCCAGGAAAGCCACTGGAGAGAGATGGACTTCCAGCGCAGAGCTCACCCGTACCCCATCCCAGAGGATGAAGAGGTGGCACACAGGGTCGCTCCTGATGCTCACAACTCTGTGGGAAACGAAGGCGAGAAACCGGTGTCAAAGCTGCAACGTAGGCACAGTGACATAAAGCTCTACAAAGAGTTTTGTGACTTTTATGCCAAATTGTAAGTTTGTTCTGTTGGGCTTTGGGGGTGTAATGATGGTGACACTCCAGGTGTGTTGGGCATATGTGCTTTATTATCTGAGCTCCGGGCGGCCTGCGCAGAGCAATGTTTCTAATGCAACCTTTGCCACTGTTCTGCCTGATGCATTGCCATCTGTAATCATCAGCTAAAATCTGAGCTGCTGCTTTAAACTTCATCGTTAATTGCATCAGAGGGTTTTATCAGCGGTTGAAACCGGGCTGTAATTTATCAGGTACTCTCTGACTTCAGGTTGTTTACCTGTTATTTTGGGAAAACAGATAAACTGTAATGCCAAAGTATGACGTTACAACTCCGGTGTTGCATAGATGTGTTTCATATCAAAGTGAAGTAGTTTTTCGTCCTGAGGAGGAAAACCGTATGTTTTAATTTGGCTTTGAACTTCATTTCATGTTTTTGCTTGGGTTGCACTTTGTGTCTGACAGCACTTAACATTAAATAATTTGTTTAAGTTCTAACATCCTTAGCGCCCGAGAACTGTAGAGGTGGTGATGAACATCCTGGTTTCTGTTGTAATTATTCCTCATTTAGATTAATAAGGAGGACAGGTGAGGTGCCTGAGATTTTCCCACACAGAAAGCATACACAATCTTGGGAGACCATCAGCAAGCTTTATAATTCACCACAGTTTATACCTATAATCACTGCTGTTCACCTGTGGGCTTGTCTGTTACGTATGGGCTGGACAGATCATTTTCCTTCTGATCTCTCTGGGAAATTTGCCCACTTGTTTCACTGAGAGGGCGGTGAGTATTTAGACACCAGTTACTGTTCTCCTCTTCTGCAGAGATCTCGGGGAGGGGGCTGGGAAGGCAGCTAATAATAGCTGGTCAGATGTGACCTTGCGTAGGACTCTTGTGTGAGACAGCATAAGAAATAGATAAAGCACATTCCTTTTTGAACCACGTGCTAGGTGTTTGCCTGCTCCCTCGGATGCTCTGCAAGGAATGAATTCAGTTCCTGTTGAACCTGGTGGGAGCCAAAGGTCTTTTCCCCATGGAGAGAAAGGCTTGGCGTCTCGCGGGAGACTTAAGGGCTCTGCACGTAGGGAGGCAGCGTGGTGACTGTACCTAAACCTGTATGTTTGTGCACACGTGTTTAAAATAATGCCCGTTGTTTAGTATGCTCCCAGGTAGATGTTTGAGTCAGTGGTTTTGTCACCTGTGGTCAGACTGCAGTGAAACCAGACCGTTGCCCTGTGTTTGTTCTCTGCTATCAAGCAGTACTAGGGCAGAGAGGTGATCCTGAAAGGCATTGCTTTAAGAGCCTAGATATGAGTGAGGAAACACTTGCAAAGGAAAAAATCAAGCGAGCTTTTCTCTGGCTTTAAGTAACGAGAGCATAGCTGACCTGTCTACTGCAGATACGGACTTGATCCCAGTGAAGCAGCCCATTTCACTGATACTTTGCAGCTACCACACCATTGGGTTATGGTCATGTGCCTTTGAGAAGCAACCAAGGTTGCTATTTGAGGTTTTGGGGTTGCTTGGTTGTTGGTATTTTTGCATCCCTGGCATGGGTTTACAAGCTTGTGTTGGCCTGCGTGTGGGTCACAGTGGGGCAGCCAGAGCATTCCTACCCTCCTCCTTGGCGCTGGACCAGCACTGGCACACCATGAGCTGACCTCCCCCCAGATGAACCCTAAAAAGCCAACTGAAAATCCCAGGACTTCAAACTAAATTTGTAAAATGACTTCAAGCTCCATGAAGTTTATAGAAAGAGTAATAATTTACGTGCTCTGGTTTTCGTTTATACCCTCCAGACCAGACGCATCCACTCATTTCTCATTGCTTGCTTAGAGCTCTTGAACCAGCACCCTTACATATATTCTAGAATTAGGATTTATTTTGGAATTATCATTTATGTTTTCCACTGTGATGCCAGTCCTCAATGGCTGTTAATGTTTGCCCTTGTCTTCTGTAATTCAAATGTGTTTCATCATTTTTAAAGTAGTGTTTTGAATCGCCTGCCTTCTCTCATCATAAAAAGCCTGTAAACGTATCTGTAGTAATGATGTTTCTATTGGCTGTTTCTTTTAATTAATAGTTTTTGGAGTGCATTGCTGGGACTTTGTTCCTACGGAGTCTGTGAGCAGGGGGAGATGGTTTTATTTAGTTTTATTTCTGAGGGGATGCCACCTGTCATTAAGTCTATTGGAAAACTTCTGTTGAGCAGTCTAGTGTTAGGTTGATGCAGTTGGCTTTGGCAGGGAGGGTGGGGAAGAGACACACCCCCCCCCCCCCAGCCAGTGGTGTTCCTATTTGGGCTAATTTTCTTTCTTCTTTTGTGTTATTTTTTTTTTCTGACAGCAACATGGCGAACGCGCTTGCAAATGCCATCTGTGAGCGCTGCAGAGGTGGCTTTGCCCCTGCTGAGAAAATCGTCAACAGCAACGGTGAGCTGTACCACGAGCAGTGCTTCGTCTGTGCCCAGTGCTTCCAGCAGTTCCCCGAAGGGCTCTTCTACGAGGTAAGCGCCCGGCTCGCCCCCAGCCTTTGCCCTGGGCCTCCCTTCTCATGCACCAAGTAACCACAGGCAGGTCGGTTCCTTAGGAAGTTCCCTGGGAAGAACTGGGCCCCGAAAGGATGTGCCCAATAGAGGGAGAAGAAAGCAGAAACGTTTCTGTGCCAGTTTGGAGGTTATCAGTGTGTACAACCTTGTTTAAGTGTCTCATTATCAGAGCTGAGGAAAGAGCTGCTGGAGATTTCTTTCTCAGCGCAGATTTTTTCCCCTGAAATCTGAAAACAGTTTACACGTCGTACCAGAAACACAGGGAAAGCAGACTTCTTAGAGAAGAGTCACAGAGAAGGAAACCCCAGCATCCTGTGGTCTGTAGGAGGTTTAGTGCTGAGTTGCACACTCTCAAGGATTGAAATCCACTCTATTTCTTCTTACTCAGCCCCAGGTAGATTGCCCTCAGCTCAGATGGGTGTTCTTATATCAGCGTTGTTTTCTTTTGCCTTCCCCTGTTGTGGGGGTTCAGGATGTGGCTCAGCTATCTCGAGTACAGACTGGCTTTAGGGAAAGCTTGAGTTCATAAAATATGAAGTGACTAATATGAGGAAGGGCAGGTGATGTGAGACAGGGAATTATTCTCTGAGAGATAAGATCCAACACAAGTAGCTTTTTTGTAGTCCAGCTTAGAGTAGCAGTTACAGGACTTATGTCACCCTGTGATGTGAAAAGGGAGGTAAGCGGTGTGTTAAAAGGTGTGTCTCTCATTCAGTGCACCATCCTTGTGGCAAGACCACAACAGTTTCATCTTCCACAGTAGTATTTCTAGTTTTACAGAACCATGTCAACGAGGAGAGGCTGAGGAAGGAGCATGGTTTGGAAAAGAGACAGGCAAAGGGGCTTCCTAAGCTTTGCTTTCTCTTACCTTTTAAGAGGATCAAAAGATTTTTCAGTGCTGTTGAGATAGTGTTGCACAGATTATGGTGGATGAGGCACTAGTGTTCCATAAGACATCAAATTTGAGCTGCAAGGCAGTAGCAATTAAAAAAACAACCCCACAAACCAGAACACCCCGTAGATACTTACACATTGCATTACAATTCTTAACATATACCGAGCTGATACCTGCTTTCAGGCATAGTGGGGCATCCATCCTGACATGTTAATACCTGCAAAGTAATATGAATGTTTTAGAACTAAAACAGTTGTAATTGTGTTAATAAAATTGTTTTAAAACCAATAAAATATATTTTCTCTAACTAAAGAGTACTTTATTCATCCTTTTTCTGACTCAAAGAACAATGGGAAAATCCAGGGACCTCATTCAGAAAGTCAGATGGCCCTTTGAGATAAAGTTTGAGAAATCCTGTTCTAGGTAACCGTATCTCTTAGGGGTTGGAGGAGGACTGCAGTGGAAAGGAAGTCCTAAGTTTACATGTAGTTGAGGAATATTACACCACCTCTGTTGCTGACAGGATGGCCATATATGAATGTCCTTCCCAGGGGCAAATATCCTGGTGGGATTTAGACAGATCAGATGTAGGCATTTTGTTGCCTACTGCTACCTTGTTAACATTCATAGAGTCACAGACTCACAGAACCACACAGTGGTTTGGGCTGGAAGGGACCTCAAAGCCCACCTAGTTCCACCCCCTGCCATGGGCAGGGACACTCTCCACTAGCCCAGGCTGTCCAAAGCCCCATCCAACCTGGCCTTGAACACTGCCAGGGACGGGGCAGCCACAGCTTCTCTGGGCAGCCTAGGCCAGGGCCTCACCACCCTCACAGGGAGGAATTTCTTCCTGACATCTTATCTAAACCTGCCCTCTTTTATTTTGAAGCCATTGCCCCTTCTCCTGTCACTGTACACCCTTGTGTAAACAGTCCTTCTCCAGCTTTCATTCATCTTAGTTGTGGTTGGTGTTTAAGCTCTGTCTTACTGCAAAGCGATGCTCCCTGTTAAAGACAGTAAGTCAGGAGTGAGTATCAATAGGTTGTCCTGGGAATTAAATTACCCCCATATACTAAGCATGTTTTGGTTAACGTTGCCAGTTCTGGGTCTTTTCGGGCAGGGTGCTTTGTTCTTGAGGAGAGGAAAGTTTTGTTTAAGAGTAGACACTTTTTGCCATAGCTACTATAGAGGTTAAATAATTGTGATGAGAATTAAATGAAACCCTAAAGACTTCTGTATGGCTTGAACTTCAGGTCACCCTTCTGCCTCTGACCCTTATAGTGTCCTCACAGTTTTTCTGCACATGAGCAGGACTGTCTGCTGCTGTTGAAGAGAGGTACTTTTTGGTACCTCTGACAGCCTTCAGCTTCATAAAACTTAAACAGCCTTCCTCTCCCATCAATACCAGGCACCTTCTAGAGATCCAGAGTGATCCATGTTGTCCCAGCCCTTGTGCCTTTGGGGCGGTTTCAGCTGGGAAATTTTCAGCAGGGCATTCTCCCCTGTCTCTGCACCCTTTAGGGTGTCCACATGTTTGCCCATGCTGCCAGAATGGCTGTCACTTCACACTGAAGTGGTCAGTGAGATGTTTGCAGTGGAAACCCTTGCACAGTTCTTAGTGGTGCTGCTCAGGAAGCAGGGGGTACAAGGGCACAGCTTGCTCTTCTTTTGTTTGGCACCTTGGTACAAGCGTTGGCAAAGTACTGGGTGACAGCGTTTGGGGGAGAGGGAGGAACAGGCCAAGGCAGGTAGAGGATGGGCCAGTGCTCAGGAGAGGTCTGGACAGTGCTCTGGTGACTTGAGATGGTCTGTATCCCTGTCAAGTGGCTGAAAAGGATGGTCAGGAAAGGAGATCTTCCTCTGGCTGGGGTAACACATGCTGTAAGAAGATGGATGTGTTTGGAGGTGTGGCCGTGTTGCTCTGCTCAGGTTCCCTGTGGGTAACAGGAGCATTGCTGTTCGCCTGGCATGAGCTTGTGTTTGCCCTGTGCCTGGCTTAGCTAAGCACGTCTGCCTTGGGAACCAAATGTTCTTCCCCCGCCTATGGCAAGCCTTGCTGAGCTCCCCCAGTTAGTCATTAAGCTGCTTATCAGGCTGCTGTGATAAGCTTTCACATTTTGCTCCACAGGTTGGGGAGGGAGGGGGGCAAAACTGTTTTGGCTATGCAGGAAGTAATGCTGATGTAGGCCTCCTGCACTGCGGGACGTGTCTCCAGGCTGCCTGCAGCAACCCCGATCGGCACAGCTCCCCGTGGTCTGGCACCAGAGCTGAGCTGCTTGCAGGCACAAGTGGTGCCACGGCAGAGCAGTGACCCTCCGCAGCTGGGATTTTGCTCAGCATTAGGAATCACAGAAGGGTGGGGGTTGGAAGGGACCTCTGGAGATCAGCTTGTCCAGCCCCACTGCTAAAGCAGGATCACCTAGAGCAGGTACACTGGAATGTCTCCAGAGAAAGAGACTCCACAATCTCTCTGAGCAGCCTGTGCCAGTGCTCTGTTACCCTCTCAGTGAAGCTTTTCCTCATGTTCAGACATGTGTGCTCCAGTTTGTGCCCATTGCCCCCTGTCATTGGGCACCACTGAGAAGAGTCTGGCCCCTTCGTCTATACATCCACCCTTTAGATATAAATTTTTAAGTGTTTATCAGATCCTTTCTCAGTCTTCTGACCCAGCTCTCTCAACCTTTCCTCATACAAGAGATGCTCCAGTCCTTTCCCTTCACTGGACTCTGTCCAGTAGAACTGGGGAGCCCAGAACCGGACACGGAACTGCAGATGTGGCCTCACCAGGGCAGAATAGAGGGGGAGGATAATCTCCCTTGACCTGCTGGCCACTCTCTTCCTAATGCACCCCAGGACACCACTGGCCTTCTTGGCCATGAAGGCACACTGCTGGCTCATGGAGAGCTTGTTGTCCACCAAGACTCCCGGGGTCCTTCTCTGCAGTACTGCTTCCCAGCTGGTCAACCCCTAACCTGTACTGGTGCCTGGGGTTATTCCTCCCCAGGTGCAGGACCCTACTCTTGCCCTTGTTGAATATCATTTGGTTCCTCTCCACCCAGCTCTCCAGCCTGTCCAGGTCTCTCTGAATGGCAGCACAGCCTTCTGGTGTGTCAGCCACTCCTCACAGTTTTGTATCCTCAGCAAACCTGCTGAGGGTACGCTCTGTCCCCTTGTCCAGGTCACTGAAGAAGGTGTTGAATAAGACTGGACCAAGCACTGACCCCTGGGGCACACCACTGGCCACAGGCCTCCAACTAGACTCTGTGCCACCGATCACAACTCTCTGGGCTCTGCCCTTCAGCCAGTTCTCAACCCACCTCACTGTCCACTCATCCAACCCACACTTCCTAAGCTTTTTGCAAGGATGCTATGAGACACAACAGACAGACATCACCTGTGCTGGTCTAAAAGGTAGGAATTCTTGGAAGAGAGGGACTTCCAGGGTGTATTTTCTAAGCTTTTCCACACGTTATCGATCTTTTCTTGTGCACTCCACCTAACCAGAAATTAGCACAAGCAGTGCCCAGCAGAATTTCTGAACTCATGACACTTAGCCCTCAGATATGAAGCAGTAGCAGTTCTAGTCCACTTCACTGTCTGGAAGTTGTGTATTCCCTAGAGCTGCAGAGTTTTACAAGGAGTCGAGTCCCATACAAGTAGCAGCACAGTCCTGTACCAAGAGCAAAGCAGCCGGCTTAAATGGACAGAGGGACAGGTTGGCCCCACTGTAACCAGTCAGTGGGCAGGCATTTCCTCCCACCCGTGTTACTCTGGTCCAGGGATGGTTCTTCCCTGCCTGTCTCTCCCACTGGGGAGTGTGGGCAGCTCACCTTCCAACTGGGGAGGTTGAAAGAGATGAGTCCTACCCCTGGCCCTGGTGTTTGTCAAGAAGCTCTTGGTGGCTGCTTCCAGGTGCCCAACCTGAGGTGGGGGAGATGGAAGGGCTTCCCACAATAGAAGAAATAGAGCAACATCCTGATGGAGCACTCCAGGAAGAGCTATAACTGGGGTATCTCTACTGCTGTTATTACTATCATTATATTATTGTATAATAATATATTGCCCCTGTACTCAGTATTTGACCCTGTACTCAGCATTGGTGAGGCCGCACCTCGAGTGCTGTGTCCAGTTCTGGGCCCCTCACCATAAGAAGGACATTGAGGTCCTGGAGCGAGTCCAGAGAAGGGCAACCAGGCTGGTGAAGGGGCTGGAGGGCAAATCCTCTGAGAAGCGGCTGAGGGAGCTGGGGATGTTTAGCCTGGAGAAGAGGAGGCTGAGGGGAGACGTTATCACCACCTACAACTAACTGAAGGGAGGTTGTAGAGAGGTGGGCAATGGCCTCTTCAGCCAGGTGACAGGAGACAGGACAAAGGGAAATGGCACAAAGCTGTGCCAGGGCAGGGTCAGATTAGATGTTAGGAAAAGGTTTTTCACTGAAAGAGTTGTCAGGGCCTGGAACAGGCTGCCCAGGGAGGGGGCTGAGTCACCTTCCCTGGATGTGTTTAAAAAAGGGCAGATGAGGTACTCAGGGATATGGTTTAGCATAGGACGGGAACGGTTGGACTTGATGATCTTAAAGGTCTTTTCCAACCTTGTGATTCTGTGATTCTCTGGTAATTTAAAAAATACTGAATGGCATGTGACTTGTCTCCTAAAGGAGAGGGAGTTCCTTTCAGTTCTATGTTTTCTAAGGTGTTTGTAGTAACTTACAGGAAGATGAAAGGAAGGTGCAGCTGCAATGTGCTTGTCAGATTTGTTTCTATTCCAGTTGCACCTGGAGTGTTGTCTTAAAATGGGCTTTCCCAGAAACTGAGACTTAGAAGAAGGGTTTTTTGAGACTCAGTTTTTGTGTGTGCCTATCCCCTGGGTTAGCTAAAGCCATGGGGATCAGCTGGAAGTTACATCATGGTGAAATGTTCTTTGCAGAGCCATTTAACGCACGGACTTCCTGCGTAAAACGATCAAATGACCTTTCTGTTAAAATATGTGCTGTGGGATTTGCTGTGGAAGCTCAGGGCTTTATCTGATGGGTGAACTGCTGGGTCATCCACAAAAGGCAGCGCAAATGAGCCGAGAAGGTTGAAAATAAAAACAAGACTGAATGAGAACCAGCCTGCCTGACACAAACCCAAGGGGAAGAAAACCTGTTTAGTCCACCCAGACCAGGACGTGGTGGCTCTGAAATCCAGGCAAACCTGTGCATCTATCACTGCACCACCTGCTTACACAAAACAGGGAGCTTTTCCAGTTTTAGAGAGGATTTTAAACCAGCAGGAAGAAAGCACAGTTCTCAGCAAACCAATAATTTCCATTACTCTTATTTAAAAAAAGCTCCCATTACAAAAAAGTCATCTGTTTTTAGAGTATTACACTGGAGAAGCGCTTGATAAAACTCTAGCAGAGACATCTGAAAGAGGCCACATTGAACACACGTCTTTCAGTTCCTAGTAGTTGCTGTTCAGGTCAGGCACCAGAATGAAATTTCTGATCTGGAGTATGCAGTGACTTCTAGAGGGTTGCATTAAATCCCCCTCCCGCCGGCGGCTCTGCACGTGGCATCGGTAATCTCTCTATTTACATTATATTTGATCCTTGGAATTTCATAGTACAAACCAGATAGCCCTGAAGCACATTACTGCATTATGCTGTTCATTTTGGTTTACATTAGACCCAGTAAAAAGGGAGGAGTGGGGTTTCCTGCTGCCCCCCTTGTTCCAGTGCTTTAAACCCAGGCGTTGAGATCCAAACATTTCATGGCATACCTAATACTGCCTGTCTGGTTTTGACATGCTGGTTGGCATGTGTAGCTAGTAATGATGTGCCTGAAGGTATCTCAACGCTTCCCCTCATTTCAGGAGATACTTGCCTACATGTTTTTACATATCCTCAAGCTAAGTTGCTAATTCAGTGCTGTAGAACTTTTTTTTTTCCCATATGTTTTGTTTCTGTGTGAGCTTGAACTGCATCTGAACTTCTCTAAGCTGTGAGAAAATTCAGATCTAAATCCAAACCCCTTGAGATCGGTTCCCTGTTTCATTTGGTCAATGTAATGAACTTTGTTTCTTAAAATTCAGACTCAATGAGCTTAAGGGGTTTTTCCAGCCTGAATAGGTCTATGATTCTGTGAAATAAGCACCACGAAGGAAAAGTCTTATTTCCTTTCATGTTTTGGCTGTACTGCTGCATGAATTGCAAAGATTTCTGGCCCTGGGTGTTCTTCCTCCCCCACACTTACTTCCTCCAGCTTCCTGGGTCATTCTTGCAGGAAATGTAGAGGGGAGAAGAGATCAAATGGGTTCAGGGAAAATGCTTCCCCCCAGGAAAGGGTTTTGTTAGCTAATTTCCTGCCCAGAATTCACTCAATTGCATCAGGTTCAGCAGTCTGTCAAAATTCAGACGTCCCTTGTGATGTAAACGGCTGATGGAAAATGCCTTATGCTCTCAGCAGTATCAGAGCAGCATTGTGCTATTAACACTAGATGCTAACTAGTAACTGAATTAAGGGGGTAGATTTAATACCTAGCACATCAGTCTGGTTTTGCTTTGGGGTTTGTGTGAAGCCCCCATATCTTTTACTGCCCAGTTGCATCTGGAAACAAGCAGTTATGTTGCAGTGTTCATGGTAAGGGCATGCTCCACACCCCTCTAACGCTTGTCCTTGCTTTGCATTTGCAGTTTGAAGGGAGGAAATACTGCGAACATGATTTTCAAATGCTTTTTGCCCCATGCTGCCATCAGTGTGGTAAGTTTTACATGGAGGTGAGACACTGCACACCGGTCACAAATGGAAAGTCAATATATGTCACTGGGGATAGATGTGCAACCCTTGTGTATCTTCTCTGGGACGTGGCCCCGTGCGGCTGAGCATCTGAACTTCCAGAGTGAACTAGGCTTCAGAGAATTTGGGGAGCTGCTTTTCCTAAAGGGCATCAAACAATAGTATTTAGGACAAAAAAATAAATTACATTATTTGAGTGAGTAGTTTAGGTGTTGATCCAGTGATCCAATGAACAGACCATCCATGACTTCCAATTATATATATTTATTCACCCACCTGTGCTTGTAATTGGCCCTTCTCATACAGCTGAAACCCTGCCACAGCTCTCTCTCATCTGCATTGACTACTGCAACCCACCCACACTGGCCTCCTCCACACAAGCAGTGACAGTCTTCATCACCTTGTGTTACAATCAAATGATGGCCGCCTGATCCCAGATACTTTTAAGGCCCCAGCCTGTAATGCCCACCCTACCTAACGCTGAGAGCTGCTTTGTCTGCCACTGTTGATGCAGATGCTTGTGTGTCTGCTGTGCTGCAATCATCTGCACGTTTGGTTTTGTCCCCCCAAGTGCTCAGGGCAGGGCTGGGAAGTGATTGCCTGGCTGCTGCTGCTGAAACTGGTCTGGGAGCTGTTGTGTTGCTGCAGCGCCTTGGCAAGGCACCCCACTTTTGCTTATCTCAGAGAGGCCTTTTCCCATGATGAGGGAGGAGAGGGGCTGCACGCTGAGGGAGAGGGAAGCAGATGTTACAGACCTTTGAATTTAAAGCTGCAGATGTGACCAAGCAGGGGAAGAGGAAGAAATGTGTTGGTGGTGATTTCTGAGGAGCTACGCTGCTTATCTCCCTGATTTCTCCTGCCCAGCCAGCACAGCTCCCACTGCTCCTGCCCTGGCTCCTTGTAGCACCAGCTCCTGTAAAACCTCATCAGGGGCCTGTGCAAAGCAGGGTTTCCCCACTGCTTGGATTTAGTAAGCACAGCCAAAATCAATGGGGCTGTTGTCAAAGATGAGACTTTGAGCTTTCCTGACACTTGCAGAGCCCATCGGTTTTGTTCTGGAAAAGCTCTGACTTCATTGGAACGCCACAGAGCCATGTGCTGGATGTTACTGTCCGCATCTGTCACCTGCCTGATCGCTCCCCTTTGGCAGCTGAGTTGTGCGTCCTCCAAAGCCAGGACTTGTCCTTCTGTGGCACTGGGAAGCAGAGCTCCCAACGCCTTTCAGGCAGAGCCTCTGCACTGCACAGGGACTTTAGTTACAGCATTCCTGTAGAGAACAACTAAACTACACGTGTGGTGGACATGGCTTCACTGCCTGTGCAGTACAGTCACACTGTGCATGCAAAACAGGTTCTCACACGGATTTTTCAATGCCTCTCAGGACAGGAGTCCTCCTGGTAGGTCAGAAGTTGTTTGTGTTGGATCGACTGTTCTGGAGCTTCACTGTGGGTTTGTGTTTTCACTGCGGCAGCAGGGGACTGGGGAGGCTGTTGCAGGAGGTCCACAGCCACCCAGGCTCAGTTCTGTTGTGCTTTGAGTGTAGAGTGCCTTCAAGGCTTGGTCCTGGTGGAATATAATCACTACATGGCAAGTCAAAATTGTCATCTTCTAAAAGAAAAGGAGGTGGACACGAGCCTTATTATATAAAGAACTCCATATATTTCTTAACAGCTTGAGAACAGCTAAGTAAAAATGGGGAAGGGACTGAAAAGGATGGTTGCAGGGTGGAGTGAGCATGTAGAAAGGTTTGTATGTAAAGAACAAAAGGTCCCCCATCAGCAAAGAGGTTTTCTTCTGACCATAGCAAGAAACCTCAAACAAACCTAAATTCCAGAGTTTAGAACCAGAATGTATCCTAGCAGATTTTGGGGGGAAGGGGGAAGAGGATGCACATCGTAGCAATGTGGTTGTGGGTTGCTTTTAACTTTGTCCAGCATGGTATTTTACATCCTGGTGTTTTTCTTTTCTTACAGGTGAGTTCATTATTGGTCGTGTTATTAAAGCAATGAACAATAGCTGGCATCCAGAGTGCTTCTGCTGTGATATCTGCCAGCAGGTATTGGCTGATATCGGATTCGTCAAGAATGCTGGCAGGTAGATCATCACTCTGCTTTCTGTTACTGATCAGGAATAAAATAGGGCACTGAGAGATTTTGGTTCCTGAAGCTTTCCAGATGAGGGGTGGAGCAACTGAAGTGTCTTTTGTGGGGAAAGGGTCTAAGAGTGCATCACCATGTGTATTTTAAAACATACACTTAAAATATGAAGTTTACCTACTTCAACACCAGATTTCTCAGCAAACATGTTCTCTCCCTGGCAACATTTTAGGGGCATGGTGATAACGTCCTAAGAGAGAAGACGTTCTGATACAGAAGCATTGTCTTTATTTTTTTAATACCAGTTTTTACTTCCTTTTTCCAACTTGAGTTTCCAATTTTGGTCTAGTTTAGCACCTTATTTGTTAATAATTGCTTTCAGTGGGACACATAAGAGAGTAAAATGTTTTCACCAGCTATGATCACAGGTATGTTTTACAAGGGGATTCTGTGGACATTGGCTATGTATAATATGATAACAGTTATTTACACAATTAAAGGACCTGTGTAGTCATGCAGCTTCCAATCTAATAAGATTTTTGAGGGTAATACAGTCAGCATTGAGCATCTATCACGAACTTTGGTTTCTGTGTTTCAACACAGTTTACACTTAAATGAGCTGAAGAAATTATAACCAGAAGATAAAATGACAGCCTTCCTTCTTCTGGACTTGGTTTGCATAACAGGGGAATTGTTTTAAAGATTGTTTTCTCCAAAAAAAAAAAAAGACTGAGTGAAATGAGGTTCTAGTATTTCAGTTTATATTTTGCACCGTGGTACCGGATACCAGCACTTACCCTCTTTTCTTTAACAATGTTTCAGACACCTCTGCCGTCCTTGCCATAACAGGGAAAAAGCCAGAGGCCTGGGAAAATACATCTGCCAGAAGTGCCATGCCATTATTGATGAGCAGCCTCTCATATTCAAAAACGATCCTTACCACCCTGACCATTTCAACTGCGCCAACTGCGGGTAACTCGGGTGCTGCCCAGGAGAGCTGGGAAACGCTGGGTGTATTTGCTTCACCAGTCCGCACCTGACAGGGAAAACGTGGCCTGTACAGCTGGCAGGAGGGGTGGGGTTTGGGTGCCTTGTGGCCAGGCGTGACCTAATGCTTTTAGGATGGTGGAGTTGGACCTTGAGTTCAAAGAGCAGCTGACCTCTCAGGGAGTGAAGAGAGGTTGGACTCTGAAGGACAAGGTGGTACCCTACAGATTGGAAAGTGTGGACAGGGGTAGAAGTTCCTGTGGCAGTGAAGTGGTAGACTGTTACTCTGCTACCAAGAGGAAGAAAATCCCTCCTCTCTGGTTGCTTGGGCTACTGTCTTGCCTGTGTTAGTTCTTTTCAGCTGAGTGGTGTGCAAACTTTGTTCTCTCAGAACCTTTTCTGAGAAGCTTTCTCCCACTTCATCTTATCAGCTTCTGCAGCTGCAGTGCATGTAGCTGCTCATTTCTGCACCCCGCACTGACACAGCGATGGGAGGGCATTGCAGGGTCTAGCATGGAGTGTTCCTTGTGTGGTTCTGGTGCAAAGCAAGCTATCCTTGCAGTGCCATAGCAAAGGCTGCTCTGAGTAACAACACATAGGGTCGTGTCAGTGGCCACCAGCTGAGAGCACGAGTGAGTACAGCCAGCATTTAAAGTTTAGATGTTCTCAGTGCCACGCAGGTTACTAAAAAGTAGAGCATGTGGGATCCTGCAACTGGCAATGAAGAAACTTCACCAGCTCATGCAGGTCCCTAAGTTTTCTTTCCCTTAAGCTTGATGCAACAGGATGACTACGTTTTACTTTCAGTTGCAGTTATGCAAATCTAAAATAAACTGGTGATAAGAGTGCCAGAACATGAACCAAACATGGCTCCAGCTCGCACGCACACAGGGTTGTGCTGCAGAACCAGAAAGCAGAAAGAGGACAGCTCAGTAGCTGTTTCCAGAGAGACTTTGTGCATCTTGTGTAGCAGCCTGTTCTCAGTTGACTGCGATTAGCCTTGAACCCTGTTACACTGTGTCGGATTTGACACAAATGCAGCTTCTGAAACAAACGCTGAAAATTGGGGGTGGGGGTGGGTGGTGTGTTCAGAACCTCTCCAGAGTAGGCATTGTTCAGCGCCTCTGTTCATGCTCTCGATTCATCCACTTTTGAACAGGAAGGAACTTACTGCTGACGCTCGAGAGCTGAAGGGAGAATTGTACTGCTTACCCTGCCATGACAAAATGGGGGTGCCCATCTGCGGGGCATGTCGGAGACCAATTGAAGGCCGCGTGGTGAATGCTATGGGCAAACAATGGCACGTAGAGGTAAACATCCGATGATAACTTTGTGTTTTACAAACATAAAGCCTTAACTTACCCATCTGGGACTTTGCTGATCAATTTCAATGCAAGGATTAGCAAAGTGTGCAGTCAGTGATCATTAGTAAATGCCTTCTAATCCCTTTTGCAACCTTCTTGTGGCTGGTCTTCCACTGTGAAATGGGATTTATTTCCTGCCTTACAGAGAGCTTTGACTGTGAAACTAAAATCAGTAATCGAAGCTCTGTGAGGTCCTCACAAAAGAGAATTTCAGAGTGCAAAGGGGTACGTGTGGGAAGGCAGTAAAATCTGTGGGAGCCGTCGTGTTACTGAGCATCATAGCACCCCCACATCTTCTGTAGTCACCTTCCATGTAGATGTCTCTAAAGCACTTGATGTGAGAGTGTATGTCAAGGCCCTGTACAAGATTTAGTTCCACATCTCCAATTTAAATTAAGAAGATAACCAGTTTATTCCTTTTGTTGTTTTGAAAATCTCAAGCAAATGCTTTCTTCATAGAAGTGTAACGATGGTGCACATTCTTTAATATCTCTTCATTCTGTTCATTGAAATGTTGAAGACATTAACAAGGAAGGTTATTTTAGTTGTCCAAATGTGGAAACAAAAAATGTTTTAACTCTCCTTTTCAAGGCAGCACAGCGAGCTCAGTAGACTTCAGTCATGTTCAGTACTGGGTTTGGTTGGTTTGCTTTCCAGAAAAATACTACTTTCAAGTCATTAAAAAAAAAATATAAAAAAATGTCATTTTCTTTTTAGCATTTTGTTTGTGCAAAATGTGAAAAGCCATTCCTGGGTCATCGCCATTATGAGAGAAAAGGCTTGGCCTACTGTGAAACCCACTACAATCAGGTACGGATGTGTGTTTTTTAAAATGGTCTTAACTGGGGAACTTAGAAATTAGTTTTATTAGCTAGTGGTGGGAAACCCGGGACATCCTTCCTGTTTCTTATGGACACCTGTGGGTGTGATGCCAATTAGATACTCTGTTGCAATGAATTTACCCGGGTTTCTCTATGATTGGTCTGGTGCTGCACAAGACGAGGTATTTCAGGAAGGCTAGCAGGAGCAGTGAGTATTCAGCTGCTGGTCAGGTGAGTGGTACTTCAGCAGAGCTGTTAGAAGCTTTTATACCTCTGTGAGGTCAGAGCATCGAATGACACCCAGCCTTTTCCAAGAAGCTAAAGAAGGTTTGCCACTCAGTAGCTGTGGTGTAAGGCCCAGCCCGAGGGAGCAGGGTGGTTTTCCCTACAGCCGCTCCCCTGAAGATGACTGTGCTAACACGTTACAGCTCCTCACCCAGCTCATTCACGCGGTTGCTGCAGGCTGGGAAGACTAATTTTGTCCGAGGACACCACCTAGTGACAACTTCCATTTATGTAGGGGTTACCTACCCCGGTACCGTCTGTCCCCACACTCCCTTGGTTGTGAAGTCCAGCACCAGGCTGTATACAGGCAGAGCTTTTCTGTGTGGCGGCCGCCTGCGCCCTCTCACGTCCCCCCTTCGCTTGTGTAAATACAAGAGTAGGGGTTACATCTGGGAGTGGCGAGGCATCTGCTAATTACAGATCGGTTCTTCAATTTGTCAGCCATGAAGGGCAGATGATTGAGATGTTGCTGGCATACTTGAGGACAATAAACACCGTGACATTAGTAGTAATAGAGTTGCAGCCATGATGGGGTACATGCATACATCAGAGAGGAGCTGTATGTAGAGGAAGGAATAGTTTGGAGCATTTCTTAATTGTCATATTATGGATAAATGTTAACCCTGGAAATAGAATGAATAATTTTTGGCCTGATTTTTTTTTTCTTTAAATAAAAGTAGTATTTCCTTACAGTTTTTGCCAGAAACACCCATTTGTTGTTCTAGTCATGCATGTAAGTACAAATGTCAAATTGGCTGATTAGTAATGACGTGTATGTGACACCAACTTCTGTGTTCTGAATGTTCAGGAGTGGAGAAATGTTAAACCACAACAAAATCCTATTTACAGAGGGTCAGACAGATGTAAACAAACACTTTAATCTTTAATATTATAAAGATTTTTTTGTGATGACATGATGCAAAACATACTTGGAATACAAAACCAGTCTTGCCAGCATTCCCTTTATTCTACTGAAACAAACAGGAAGGCTACTGTGCCCCTCAGCTGAAATAAGTTCTTTTGTTAGTTTGAGAAGTTACCTCAGTAAAGTCATCGCCTTAAAAATTTGTCACTCCTCTTTCCTCTTCAGCTGTTCGGTGATGTTTGTTTCCACTGCAACCGTGTGATTGAAGGAGATGGTGAGCACTTCTCTAACTCTCTAACTTCTGCTTCCTTAACATTCCTTTAAACTGGAAGTAAGGGGGAAGCAGCCCCCTGTTGAATCCTCGGTTGTTCTCATTAAAACAAAACCGGCCGTTGTGTTGATCAGAAGTTTAGGTTAGAGCTGATTAGCCAGAGACCAGATGGTAAGAAAACCTTACAGTGAGTGTTTCATGATGCAGTGGAAGGTCCCCCGGTGACTGAAGGGAACTGTGGTCAAGTGGATACCCTCTGGAAATGTGCAAAGGCCAGGGATGCTGGGAGATGCACAGAGGTGGCTCCCTGCCCCATCGACATCAAAAACGAGCACATGCAAGGGCGAGGATGACCACACAGGCGTCTCCTCAAACACATTTAGGGATCGTCAGACGAATTTGACAAATTAATTAGATATTGAAAGTTGTGGGTGGGCACTGTAAGGCTTTTTTTAAGTCCCTAGTTTCCATTACTTCTGTTTCATTCCTAGAGATAGTTACCTATCTGTTGCAGCCACCTGTCTTTTGAAAGCCTAGGCTGATGATAATGTCACAAAACCAGGAAAGATCACATCTGGAAA
Organism: Hypotaenidia okinawae; assembly: GCA_027925045.1. NCBI lineage: Eukaryota > Metazoa > Chordata > Aves > Gruiformes > Rallidae > Hypotaenidia > Hypotaenidia okinawae. Next base: position 149,435,971 of record BSDF01000001.1, read on the forward strand.
AATGTGTCCTATAAAGGCAAAACTGGAAGCATGTGTTTTCAGATTGGGGGGTGGGGAGGTTGTTGAAAGAGAGGACAGTAGTTTGGAGGGGTATTTTTTGACAACCAGCTATGATAGTATGCCACAAGACAAATTATTCCACTTGAAATAATGCAACATTACCATCTGCCTCTTTACCCCTGCCTGAGGTAAATACTGTAATACCAGTGTTAGTCTCACCTAAGCCAAAGCCATTAGCAAAGTGGGAGGAAGACTTGAGCATGTAAAAAGAGACACAAACTAGTTTATAGTCATGTAACTATAGGGTGAGACCTACATTCCAGAGGTATGCTTTCCCCACATTTTCTGGACTGGACTATACCTGCAGAACAACAATCCAAAACGCCTTGGAGGAAACAGTGTCCTCCTCTTGAGTAAAATCTTCCCGGAATGAGCAGGACCAGAACTTGAGATGAATTAATAAATTCAGTCCCATCTGATAATGACATCTCACTGTGTTTCTAACCTTGTGCCATATAATTTGACACTGCTGTGACAGATGAGGAGCATCCAGTATTTTTTTGTCTCTGGCAAAGCAAACATCGATGGCAGTAGTTTTTCAAGAGGGTGTCTGTGACTCTATTCCAGAGGTTGCTTGGGAGCAAAGGCTTTCAGCTGAGTCCTGTTATTCTGGCAAGCAGTGGAATAACTATGGTTCTGTGGATGTGCTTGCCCCATAGTACAAGAAAAAAAGTTCTGCATGACAATGCTGTGGTTCTGTTTGTTATTAAAAATTGCTGTATTCTACAAGAAAAACATTGTTGTGCATCCTCTTAACTTAGATTAAGAAGAGAGGCAAATTTTGGCAGGGAAAATCGGGAAGGTACATTGAAAGACAGAAGAACAGAAAATGGATTGAGATACAGAACAAAGAGAAAATAAGCTAGTTTCTCTCCAAAGCAAAGAATAAAAAATATATCCAAGTTTGTCTCAATCAAGTAATTTATACTACAAGTCCATCAATTTTTTCATCTTGGTAGTGCTGATTTACAAGCAGTGTCCTGACTTGCTGGCTTCACGATAGTTTCTTTGCCAGGCAAGAGCTGTTGTTGATGGTGCTTCAGTCCGAATAGGAGCTGAGAAGCAAAGCCAAATGGAAACATAAACACTTCTTGCTGGATTGCTTTTCAGCTGAAAAAGTCTCCTGGCTGAGTTGGAAACACAGCGTCATAAAAGACGCTGAGAGATGAGGTGGAAGATGGCATCAGGAGGCAGAATTAGGTTAAACTGGTCTTGCTGATGAAGACCCTCAGAGACGGTTGTATCAGTGCTTCACAGTCCTGCTGGGCTGCATTCACATGTGCCTTCCCCTCACGCCACGTAAATGTTACTGTCCTTAGTACTTGATGCAAGAATCAAATGACTATTCTTCATGTCTCATGAATAGATAAGCTTTAAAATTTTCTAATACTTTTGGTTTTTTCCTGTAAGGCTAATAATGTTTTTTTTCCCATTGTCCTAGTTGTATCTGCCCTGAATAAGGCTTGGTGTGTGAACTGTTTCGCTTGTTCAACTTGCAACACAAAGTTAACGCTCAAGTAAGTTTATGGATAACTGTGATGCCTTCAAATCCTATCAGTGGTTGTCTGAAAGGGCAGATATTGCCATTGTGTGACTGCTACAGTATGAAAAACATAGAAGTGTCATTAAGAAAACAAGTTCATCTTAATTCTTTTGCTCCTCTAATTTCTGTCTCTTTCAGCTGTCTGTTCAGGCCTTCCTGCAATTATTCTTCTTAACTCTTTTCCTTTTCTGTCCTTTACTTTCTGTCTTTAACTCTAAAGGGATAAGTTTGTTGAGATTGATCTAAAACCTGTCTGCAAGCACTGTTACGAGAAAATGCCAGACGAATTTAAGCGACGACTTGCCAAACGGGAGCGTGAAGCAAAGGACAAAGAGAAGCAGAAAAAGAAAAAGCCAATCTGCTTGTAAACTTTTTTCCCTTCTCACCACCACCTCTGCTCCTTTCTTCCTTGGTCAGTGCTCAGGATGCTTCTACTTTTAAGTTTTTGCATGAATTTGACTAAAATATTTTTCACACGAGTGCAACATGAAATACTAATTTGTTACTCAGTTATTTTAGCCTGTCTAGCCCTACAGTTAGGTCTGAAAGGCTTTTTAAAGGACATGGTTAATCAGTTACATTGGGGTAAAAACTGTGTAACTCAGAGAAGTACTGTAATTATTGCCTACAATGTGTAACCTTGTGAAAGTAACTTTATTATATATTTTTTTTTTACATTTTTTTATATATATATATATACACACACATATATATGTGGGTCTGTTTATTAGGATAGCTTAAAAAGAAAAAGAATGTTTCACTGCTAAAACTTTGCCTGGCTTCTGCTTTGTCATTTTAGGAATAAATTCGTTGAGTTTGACATGAAGCCTGTCTGCAAAAAGTGTTACGAGAAGTTTCCTCTAGAGCTGAAGAAAAGACTTAAGAAACTAGCTGAAACTTTGGGAAGGAAGTAAAGGTTTCATCTGCCTTTCCTCTGTGAAAATCTTCTGTGTGTTACTTGGGGGGAGGGGGAGGAAGGGGGCTGCTTTGAGGCTGCAATCAGACAACAATGGTGATGTATTCCTTCTATGAAATCAAAAGAGCTTAAGATTCTCCGGTTTCTATACACGTATGCTTATTTATTAATGAACAGACCATAATTACAGACTAAATTAAATACCAGCTCACCTGAAAGGTTTCTGAGCCCAATAATGAATTGAACTGGCTGCAAGTGACCCATTCTGCACAGCAATCTCTGCAGAAATTTCGAGAGACAGAAAATTTTCTGGTGAATACCTGCAAAAAAACCCAGCTGTGCAAATGTGTCCCGCTTGAGGGGCACCTATTATCACTTATATTAATCAAAGTATTAACCTTCAAGCATGTACACAAACCTTGCCCGAGTCAGGTTGGGCAAGGAATCAAGATACTTTGCCTCGTGGAAAAGTGCACTCTTGGGTTTCAGGCCAAGCCCTCTCGTTCAAGGAGCCTTGTTTCACAGGGTCTGATGGCTAAATACGGTCACCGTAGAAATGACCCACTTCTGATAGATTATGCTTACGTGATCAATCTGTGTACATCAGGCTTAGCATGAGATACCTATCTAAAATATATATTCCTACTGCAAGAAATGAGCATGCTCAGAACTACTTGAATTTTGCTATATTCCACTCAGAATAACAGATTAACTTTTATATATGCTTTTGCATTCTATTTACTTTTTGTGCCTTACTCTGCCGGACCATGCATAACAGCGTTCCATTAAATATATGTATAGTTTTATTTTTTATTTCATATTTTTATGCAGAAACTATATACAAGGTATTTTCAAAAGATAACATCCTTTGCCTTAATTCTACAGGATGTGAGAAGTATTTTATTTCCAATGTGAACACCTGAGCTGAAAATTTAGCTTCTAGACTTCATTAATTTTCAGAACAATACTGAAAATGTGTATTTCAGTTAACTGGCAATATTGCTTTTACACCTATGAGTGTAAATGTACAAGGTTTGATCCTGCTAGGATCTGTTTCTTTAGCCATCCTCAAGAACTGAGTTAAGAAATCATCACAGTTCCTTCTAACATACATTTATTTGGTTTACACTTCAGTACATGCAAATCTGTTTTATTTTTCCCTTTCTTATAGAAAATACAGTTACTTAGGACTCCTTCATGGTACTACATTACGAAGTACACAAACGTTTCTGATTTTTTTTATATATATTAGTGACTTCAAAAGATTTTATGTAATTAGATCATAGGAAGTAAAACTCTTTCCTGTTTATGAAAAATTAATTGCTTTAAAACATCTGCTTTCCCATGTCACCAATAAAGGCTCTGTTACTTAACCCCGTATCACCTCTCTTAAATGATTGCTTGAGAAGGGTGGGCAAGCAGCTAGGCTCTCTTGGTTCCCTGTGCTTTTTACCTGTGGCTCTAAGTAAATACTGCCTTATCCTGATGTGAAGAATGAGCAGGGCCTTAGTTCCTGACCAAAAGATTGTCCATCAAACTTGGAAAATCATACATCTTCTATATGTCTCCACCTGCTCCAGTGTGGGGCCTCTCCACAGGCTGCCTATGGGGTCTTGTCCTTTTCCATGGGCTGCAGGGGGACACCCGCTCTACCATGGGTTTCTCCACGGGCTGCTGGGGTATGTCTCTCTCTGGCATCTGGGGCCCTTCCTGCCCCCATAGCAGCCTTGGTACCTGCACAGTTTCTTACATCTTCTCACTCCCTTCTCCGGTGGCAAAAAGCAGCTGCTTGTGTTTTTTTTTTCTCCTAAGTGTGATTCCCAGAGGCGCTGTGACTGTTGCCGATGGGCTCGGCCTTGGTCAGCAATGACTCCGGCCTTGAGCCAGCTGGTGTTTGTTCTGTTGGGCCTGCAGAGAGCTTCTGGCTGCTTCGTGCAGAAGCCACCCCTGCAGCCCCCTCCTCCACCAGAACCCTGCCATGCAAAACTACAACAAACTGTCACCCCAGACTTTCAGTTTAGGGCTAGGTAGGGTGGTTTTTTTACTATTTTATCCTACTTAGTTATTAGGCATTTCAGTTTGGTAACTGAATGCAGTCCTGAAAGTGTTCAAGATCAGAGAAGCTTAAAATGCCCCTCAAACCCATTCACGTAAGTAGCGTGGTAGCCCTGTTGGGATTTTAGACCATACCATGGATTCAGCAGACCATCGCCAGCAATGCTTCCTTTATACTGTAATTCACTTCTAGTTCTAGGTTTTTCCCATTACAGAGACTGTGCATCTTCTCCTTCAGCCTGTGTATGCAGAGCCTTACTGTTCGAGGAGTCAGGAAGGGGCCCCAACACCGAGGCTAAGCAGCAAGCCCTGGCTCACATCCTCATTGCCTGGGGTTACATTCATCCACTACATGGGGGCCTTGTTTATGGTCTACAGCCACAGGTCTACTGACTCTGTGGTAGCCCAGTGGCCCTAACATGGGATGTTTGGTTTTTGTCTTAGAATCATAGAACTGTAGGGGTTGGAAGGGACCTCGAGAGATCATCAGGTCCAACCCCCGTCTCCACGTCTGATGGTGACCATTGTGCTGCAGTTCAGGTTTCTGTTTAACATGACTCTGTGTGTGTCTCTCCAACCCTGCAATGTAGTGTTGAGAGCATCTGAGGGTACTTGAGGGCTCAAAGCCTGATGAATCGTGGAAAAATGTTCCTTGGAAGGGACCGCTAGAGGTCAGCTAGCCCAACCATCTGCTTAAAGCAGGTCTAACCTCAAAGTTGGATCAGTAGGGAAGGTCTTGCTCAGTCATGCTGAGTATCTCCACCAAACGACGTTTCACAGCCCTTTGTGGGCAGTTTGTACCAGTGCTTAATGACCCTCATGGGGGTACTATTTTTATTACTAGAGTCTTATCTCAAGTTGCAGGTTCCCCAGATCCACACTGCTCTCTGGGGAGCTGTCTTTGGAGTGAACTGTCACTCAAATCATATCCCCGGACATTGTTATGAAGAAGATTCATTAAAAGAAGTTGCAAAACAGTGCCAGGGAGCAAACTAGCAATTAGGCAGCCTGCACAATTACAGGTCTGGTGTTGAAGCTCACTTCCTGGCTTGCCAGTATTACAAATATTTTGCATAGCTGGACATACTTTTTCCTGTAAGAGACAGACTTTATTATTGCTTTTCTACCTATGACCCCTACTAGGTCTCTCAAGGAAGGCGGCGAGCCTGGGATGTGGGAAGGGATGATGCAGAAGCTTTGCCCTTTTCTGCTACATGGGATCAACCATGTGTGGACAAGAGATCCTTTCAAAGTCCTTTCAAAGACAATAAGGAACACTTCAGAAATCCCAAAGGATGTAGCTGTAGGGACAAGCAACTGAGCCTAAAGCGTTTCTGCTGCTGGCAATGGCCACCCCTGTGCTCTGTTCCAGTGGAGAGCTAGTGAGCCAAGCTGAGCAGAGTCAGCTTGCAGGGACAGCACTCAAGCCCACTGCTGTCCTGCCAGGTGAGCTGCCTTTCTGATGTTGACCACCAGTGACACGTCCACGGGGATGAGCGAGAGACCGTGACCAGTGTCAAGGCACTGGACTTTGGCTTTACAAAGGTCATTTCCCATGTTCCCCTACTGTTGTGGTTTTGCCCCAGCTGAGAGCAGGGCCCCATGCAGGGCCTTGTTCTTTGAGGGAGGGGGAAAGGGAGGGAGAAGAAAACCCAAGGAACCAAAACCTTGCAGGTTGGGATAAGGATAGTTTACAGGGGTCAGAAATATAGATATAATAATAACAGGACTTTATAGCAAAATATATGAGACTGGTGATACACAATGCAGCTTCTCACCGACCCGCACAGCTCAGGCTGTACAGTTCAGAGTCATCCCAAAACCAGATCATCTCCAAAACCACGCATCCTGGAGCTGCCTGCTCCTCCCCCACCAGCTCCTCTTTATGCTGAATATGATGCAATTGGCATGGAATACCCCCTTTGGCCAGTTTGGGCCACCTGTCCTGGCTGTGTCCCCTCCCTTCTCATTAGCAGGGGAAATAGGAACAACTGAAAAGTCCTTGATGGCTTGGCAACAACTAAAAACATCAGTGTGTTATCAGCATGGCTCCCATCCTGACTCCCAAACATTCAAAGCATTCCATCTGCTGCTAAAAAGAAATTAACTTTGTCCTAGCCGAAACCAGGACACCCATCAGCTGAAGAAATCTCCAGTGAGACAACTCTTAGCATTCTCCTCTGCACTAGCACCAAGACTTCTGTTACTTGGTCTGCCAGGCCCCAACAAGTTATTTGGCAACTCCAGCTGCAGACAAACCTTTCAAAAATGTATGGGGAGGGGGGTGGGGGGAAAATCCTTTTTCTTCTTAAATCCCTCATCTAAATAAATCACCATTGATAGATGAAATAATAAAAGAGAGGGTTAATTCTTTCAGCCAGGATGTTACATTGATGATGCTGTCTCCTTACAGGAACAAGTTGGGTTATGTTTGTTTTTCTTGCAGTCGGTAAGAGCTTTAGAGATGTCAGTATTTTTTAGGCATACTAAGAATAGCATGTACGTGAGTGGGCTGCTTCAGGTAAGAATGGGACAAATCTTTAACAATGCTTCTCTAGAGACAGAGCTCAGTGGCCTCATTTTCACAGAATCACAGAACATTAGGAGTTGGAAGAGATCATCTAGTCCACCCCCCTGCCAGAGCAGGATCACCGAGACTAAATCACACAGGCACACACCCAGGCAGGGTTTGAATGTCTCCAGAGAAGGAGACCCCACAGCCTCTCTGGGCAGCCTGTGCCAGTGCTCCATCACCCTCACAGTGAAAAAGTTTCTCCTTATATTCACATGGAACTTCCTATGCTCCAGCTTGCACCTGTTGCCCCTTGTCCTATCACTGGACATCACTGAGAAGACTCTGCCTCCATCCTCCTGACTCTCACCCTTTACATATTTATAAACATTAGTAAGGTCACCCCTCAGTCTCCTCTCCTCCAGGCTAAACAAGCCCAGCTCCCTCAGCCTTTCCTCATGAGGAAGGTGTTCCACTCCCTTAATCAACTTGGTGGCCCTGCACTGGACTCTTTTGAGGAGTTCTATGTCCTTCTTGAACTGAGGGCCCAGAACTGGACACAATATTCCAGTTGTGATCTCACCAGGGCAGCATAGAGGGGAGAAGGACCTCTCTTGACCTATTAACCACCCCCCTTCTAATACACCTCAGGATGCCATTGGCCTTCTTAGTCACGAGGGCACATTGCTGGCTCATGGAAAATTTTTGACCAAAATTTGACCGGTAAGCAGAATCAGAGGCTGCAAGTGCCAGATTCTGCACCTGGGAAGGGGCAGCCCTGGCTGTACATACAGAGTGGGGGGTCAGACACTTGGAGGCCAGCCATGCTGAGAGGGATTTGGGGGTCTCGGTCGACAGCAAGTTAAATGTGAGACAGCAGTGTGCCCAGGCAGCCAGGAGGGCCAACCATATCCTGGGGTGCATCAAGCATGGTATGGCCAGCTGGTCCAGGGAGGTGATTGTCCCGCTTTATTGGAGTGTCCAGAGGAGGGCAACGAGGATGATGAAGGGTCTGGAGGGGAAGACTTATGAGGAGAGGCCCTTGGCGTGTTCAGCCTGGAACAGGCTGCGGGGACAGCCCATTGCGGGCTATAGCTTCCAGACAAGGGGGAGCAAAGGGGCAGGCACCAATCTCCTCTGGTGACCAGTGATAGAACCCAAGGGAACAGCATGAAGCTGAGACAGGGGAGGTTTAGGCTGGATATTAGGAAGAGGTTCTTCACTGAGAGGGTGGTCAGGCACTGGAACAGGCTCCCCAGGGAAGTGGTCACAGCACTGAGCTTGGCTGAGCTCAAGAAGCATCTGGACAATGCGCTCAGTCCCATGCTCTGTCCTGACTCGGTCTGTGTGGAGCCAGGACTTGATGAAGCTTATGGGATCCTTCCAACGCAGCAGATACTGTGAGTAAAGAACAGTTGCCCCTTAAAATTTAGCTGGCTAGGAGGCAGCCCGGCTCCCCACGGATAGCAGCAGCCACAGAACCTCGCTCAGCCGGGCCGGGCCAGGCCACTTGGGAGCCATGCACCCCTCACCTAGGCCTGGCTCCGGCCAACAGCTTGGCGGACGGTGAGGAGAGGACCTGCCGTCACTTCGCCGAGCCGACCACTTCAGCCAAAGGAGGAGACGGGCCCACGGCTGGCCTCCCCCGCCGACGCCAGGATGATGACGCCACGGGCGCGCGGGCAGCAGCACCCCCGCTCCAGGGACTGCCCCGTCGAGCCCTAGTGCGTCTGCGCGCGCCCACTTCCCCCCGAAGCGCATGTGCAGAAAGCCACAGCCGCCAGGTCCCGTCGTCCCCTCCGGCGGAACGCGGTGGAACGCGGGGGGAGGGGCCGGGGTGGGCCTCGCGCAGTAGCGACGGCCCAGTCCTCAGTGGCGGTTGCGCGGGAAGGCGTGTAACCTGTGGCGGCCGCCGCGCTCCTTCGCAGTTTCCTTTTCCTCGCTTCCCCGGGAGGCCGCCGCGCGGAGGTTGGTGAGGAAGGTGCTCCGCCTGGAGGGGAGCCGGGCGCGGCCCCTGTCGCGGCGCCATGATGAGGCGCACGAAGCCCGAAGTGGAGCGTTATGTCGCCTCCGTACAAGCCGCCGCGGCTTCCCCTAGACAGGTGAGTGCTGCCGGCGGTAGGCCCCGGCGGGGACCGCCGGCGGACCTTCCGCGGCATTGCCTTTCCCGCCTGCGTCGGTACAGGGATGCGCCGCCGTAGTTGGCGGCCGGCCGGCTCGCTTCGGCTCGCTGCGGCCCGCTGGCGGGGCCCCTTCTCGCCCCCGCCTCGTGTGGCGCCGGACCCGCGGGGCGGCTTGCGTGGAGCGGCTGCGGCGTGCCTTCCCTCCTTAGCTTTCTGGGGGCGGCTGCTCCCCCGCAGCCCGTGTGCTCCTCCTGCCCTCACGGAGAAGGCCCAGGGAAGGGGGAGGCGGCTGTTTTCTCTGTATGCTGCGGCTCCCCGCGCCGTATCGGGTGCAGCGGTGCCACAGCTTGGTCTGCTCTGTCCTTCTTCGTTCCTGGCGGTAAGAGGAAAAGCCGGTTAGGGTGTCTCTAGTCATGAGTCCGTATTTACTCAGGGTTTATTTAAGCCGAGTGAGCTGGGGGAAGCTGCTGCGATGAAGGGCGTGGGGTTTTACTTACTGGAAGTGCTTTCCCTCACCGGGAGCAGTGGCTTACAAAAGCTGCGCCCCTGCTTTTTACATCTCATGAGCCCTAGTGTAGCTCCAAAGAACCCACCGGCTCTCTTAACTATAAGTACAGAATTCTTAGGTTTCCTCAGTTTCTTTTTCTTAGGAAAAATAAAGAACCCAAATAGGGAACATGTTCAGATGCTTTCAGTTTTCGTTCATGTGCAGTGTGATTAATGCTCTTGTCTGTGTGACTGCGTTGTGAAACAGCAGTATCGAGAGGAGGAAGTAGGAGAAAATAGTTCACTTATTGTATTTTAGTACAGTAAGAAAACTGGGTGGGCAACTGGCTGAAGGGTCGGGTCCAGAGGGTGGTAGTAAGTGGGGTTACATCTGTCTGGTGGATGGTCTGTGACTAGTGGTGTTCCCCAGGGCTCTGGTTTAGGTCCAGTTCTTTTTACTGTTTTCATTCTGAATTCAGGCCTAGAAGGTGTCTTAAGTAAATCTGCAGATGACACCAAATTGGGAGGAACTGACAACTCCTATGAGGGCAGAGAAGCCTTACAGAGAGACCTGGACAGACTGGAGAGCTGGGCAATCACCAACAGCATGAAGTTTAACAAGGGCAAATACCGGATTCTGCACCTGGGAAGGGGCAGCCCTGGCCACACAAACAGAGTGGGAGGTCAGATGCTGGAGAACAGCCATACACTCAGTCACGTGCTCTGACTTGGCTGGCCCTGTGTGGAGCCAGGAGTTGGACTCGATGATCTTATGGGTCGCTTCCAATTCAGTGTATTCTGTAATTCTGTGGCAGAATAATGAGGAGCTCTGCATGACTGGCTATCACTTTCCATTATATCTGGGTAATGTTATACAGGTTACAGTGAGTAGTCTGATGCAATTTATGGGAGCTGTTTACTCCTGAAACACCCTGTTTTGCTGCTCTGAATTGATTTTACTGCAGAGGTAGAAAATTCAGCAGTGTGTTGTATAGTGTGAATGCACCATATCTGTCACTATGTAGTGGGGTCTTTATGCTGGAGCGATGTATATCCCCATCACTTGCACCTTTCCCAACAGCATCAAAGTTGTCCCGTGACTGTTTCATTGACTTGACTGCTGTTGAGACCAGTTACAATGTCAAGTATATCGCTACCAGGATCAGGGGTGCTCTTTGTTTTGAGATTCATCTTGAACTCAACAAAAATTAAAAAATAAAAACTAAAATGCTGTCTTTTTGTTCTGCCTAAGGCCAGCAGGTGCATATTTAGAGTTTTAGGGTTATTCTGTGGTTTGTTGGGGTTGTTTTTAAGTAATGCTTACAGCTAATTGTATAGCACATTTGATGGTAGTAATAGTTACGGCTGGTGGTGGTGTGTTGATTTTAGGTGTGCATGTGCTTACAAGGCTACTAAGCACTTCTTTTGAGGTTTCTTTTAATCCATGTTTAGAAGGAGATGCTAGGTGTGACTCCACGCTGATATATTGTGTCCTTTTGTATAGCATACATCAAAAATACTTCAAGTTTTCAGTCTGTATCTTAGGAGTCCTGATTTCATTCTAAACCATTTAAAATTTTGTACAAATAGTGGAGGTGGGAGAGTGGGGGAGACTACTAGTCTGCGTTTGTTCAAAATGTATGCACTTGTTTGGAAACATAGGTCACAAGAAAAACCTGCTTCTGAACTGATACTGAGAGCTCAAGCTTTAAATTTCTGTCTGGTTTACTTCCATGTTGAGGTTTTTGCTGCTTCTTAAGCTCATTCCTTTCAGTCCTTTCCTCCTGTCCGTGCTTCTGCAATCTTGCCCTCTGCTTGCTCTCTGCACCTTTCTTTTTGATTAGAGAGTGTGTATGTTCAATTTGACAACAATTTCTGACATCAGAAATATATTTCTTACCTAAACTGAGAATGAATGATGTAGAAATTTGTTTTCCCCTCAATTGTATTTAAACAGTAATGACTGATGACAGTACATTAATGATAGATCCCTCTTTTGGTTTGTAGGGTTATTTTTTTCCTTTGCTACCTTGCAACAAAAGAGATTAAATGTAGCTGACCCCGTTCTTCCACTCTCTTTAATTAGAAATGTTTATGAAACACTAAGTGGATATGAGCTTGTTGCTTCCTTCACTTGTAATCTCTATTCTGCCTAGTAGCCTTTGCCAACTATAGGAAAAACTCTTTAACTCGTCACTCTAAATCCTGTATCTTTCAAAACCTTTAAGTATGAGTGGATTTGAGCATTTAACAAGTCATTTCAGTATTATGCATTGCTGAAGAGTTAAAATAATCCAGTAGGGCAAAAGTACTGCACATGTCTAAAGTACGTCATGTTTTCTATCCTTCAGAAATCAATGAAAGGATTCCTCTTTGCGAAGCTGTATTTTGAAATAAAAGAATATGAACTTGCTAAAAGGTAACATGCTTTGGTATTCTTCTGTTCTCTAAAGTGCAAGAGAAAAACTGAATGAATGAAGTAGACAAGAGAAGGCAAGATCAATATCGTGTCTTTTTTATAGACAGCAGTCGATGTGGGTATTGAGTGCCACTTCAATCTTTATAACAAAACAATCTTTTGTAACCTTAAAGTTACTGAAAAAGGTGCCAAAAGTTTGACCTGGTTGAAATAGCTTTTGTTAATCTCTTACCATTTCTGCAAACTATTGTTGCTTTTTTGATAAGCGGAAGTACTTGCTGTCAAGTAAGTAGCATCTGTACATGTAAAACAATGTTGCTTCTTACTTTAAGGTCCTGACAGGGTATCTAGAACAAAAGATTTCTATACTTCCTGTATGGCATATTAAGTTATCATTATAGCTCAGGAAAGTGGAGTATTATTGAAAAATATTGGTCAAGTAATGGACTTTTTTTCTCCTTCCATAGATATGTATCATCTTACCTCAGTGTACAAGAGAGAGATCCCAAAGCACACAGATTTCTTGGACAAATTTATGAAGTTGAGGATAACATAGAAAAAGCTTTTGGGTGTTACAAGGTAAGTACTTCACTGACCCCTAATGTCCCACTTTATTCCTTTGCAAATGGACTTCTAGAATCCTCCTGTACTGGACATTCTGAAACCCATAGCAGAAAACTTGTTCTTGGATATACTATATTATGTATACACGCTCGACAGTGGAAAGCATATGGAGCACCACAGGAGATTCTTCCCTTGATAGCACTTGCTTCAGCAGTATAATTTGATTCTTTGGGGCTTTCATTCTAGACTCAATCTTTGTGCAACCTGTTGTTAAATTCTTGCCATGTCATGCATTGCCTTTTGGACTAAAGAGCTGTGACTGTTGCAGAATTCCTTAACATGGAGTGTGATGACAAAAGGAATCTATCTGCTACGAGAAGACTTTAGGCCTAGTATGGTTTTTGGTTGGTTGGTTTTAGAGGTGCTGTGGGCAAAAGGGATGGGAAAATCTAATTTTGATCAGGGAAGCATATAAATGTCAAATTCCCAATTGAAATGTGTGTATATGTTCTGATTTTGGGGAGGGAGATGATGTGCTCAGAAGCCTGGTTGCCAACACAGCTCCATGAAGTGCTGTCATGCTTCTTAAATTGTGTGCCTTAACTTTTTTTAAGTATCTGCATCTGGCTAGACTGGGAGCCCTTGCAGCTCTGCTGTCTGTGTATGTCAGTGTCTGGTGGTAGATGCAGAGGAGCTGGCTTTTGCATTATTTTTCTGAATTCCATTACTGTTCTGAAATTAGCAGTTGTGCCTGGCTGCTGTGAACTAGTGGTGTCATTTTCTTAATGTCTTCTACATTGATAGATATAAGTAATTTGAATAGCTGTGTCTGTTTTGGAATGGGAGGGTAACTTCCCTGTTCTATATGGATTGTAAGATTGAGTTTGTTTCTTTGTTGGTTGTTTTTTTCCCCCTCCTGTGTATGCATGGGAAAAACTAGCGTTCTGTGGAGTTGAACCCAACACAGAAAGACCTTGTGTTGAAGATTGCAGAGTTACTATGCAATAATGACATTACCGATGGAAGAGCAAAATACTGGGTTGAGAGAGCTGCTAAGCTTTTCCCTGGGAGTCCTGCTGTTTACAAGCTGAAGGTAAGTTCCAAATTGCCTCTGTTCCATGCTTAAAAAACTTTCAGTATCTGACTGGAGTGCTTTTTGCATGTCACCTCATGCAAAACTCTTCCTGGCTAAATTGCTTTGGAATCTTCAATGTTACATCTATTAGATGCTACTTTCTTTGCAGTCTGACATTTTTGTCTAGTTTTCAAGAAGTCTGCAGCTCCAGGCATACATGCCTTTCTTTTAATGTTTCAATGTTAACCCTCTTCAAAAATGTCAAGAAACTCTGCTAGTTGTCACATCCAAGAAGTTGACTCAGTAGGCACTACTTAATCTTTCTGTTGTGTGACTGGCAGAAAGGTGGCAGGCCTATGAACTCAGGCTTTCTTGCTCTACACTACTTTGTTTTTAAAAATCTGCATTATGATCAGTTCTGCAGAATGTGAGAAATGTTGCCGTTCTCAAATACTGTGTAAATGCTTTCAGTCATGTGATCTCACTTTTGCACAGGTAATTTTATGTAGCTGGGCAGCAACCATGTTGAAGTCCTGATTTATTTTTTTTTAAGCAAGGAATTCTATGACAGGGTATGCTGTCATTGAACTATTGGTAAGAGGCAAATTCTGCTGAGGATTTTTCTAGATAGTTATCTCCATTTAAAAATATTTCAGTATTTCATCCAACTTTATGTAATACCAGAAAACTATAAAAAGTAGTGTAGTTTAAATAAATGTGGCCCAGTGAGAGGAGGAAAGACAACTGGTACTGTAGTTGCTGAAAAAACTCATGTGAGAAATGAAATATTAACATGTTCCCTTCATGTTTGATAGGAGCAGTTATTGGACTGTAAAGGTGAAGATGGATGGAATCAGCTTTTTGACTTGATTCAAGCAGAACTTTATGCAAGACCAGATGATGTCTACATAAACATCCGACTAGTTGAGCTCTACCGTTCAAATAATAGATTAAGAGATGCTGTACTCCATTGTCAGGAGGCAGAGAAGAAAATCCCTTTGCAGTCAAGCTTGGAATGGTGTTCCTGTGTTGTAGAGACATTTCAGGTATTTAATCAGACTTTGATCCAGTGGTAGTCTTCTGTATCTTCTTCACTGGTCTATTTCATGTAACATCATTACTCTGACAGCTGTTTCTCAGGTGATTTACCTCTTCAAAAGCAAATCTGCCAGTGAAATTTTTAAAAAATATTTTTATTTTTAATACTGGTATTTTCTCCCTAGAAATAAGCCTTAGAGCTATTTAGGCTCTAACTTTAAAAGCTGAGCTAGATACAGCAGGTCCATTAGGGATATAATTGCTCAGACAAATAATTCCCTGGAACTTTGCTGCTGAAGAGTGTGTTACAGTCTCACCTGTGAAACTGGATTACGCAGTAAATGCTACTAATATGTTTTGGAAAAACACTGGCACTGACTTAGTGGAAAGATGACTGTTCCTTATCGTGACTGTTCCTTATCATGTGATGAACTTTGTTCTTCAGGAATACCTGGAATCTGTACAAGACATTGAGTCTGATAAAAACAACTGGAGAGCTGTCAAGAAAGATCATCTGCTGGCCTATTCAAGCTTTCTCAAAATGACACTCTCTTCTAGAGATGTTCAGGAATGCAGAGTGGTACTTGAAAGGTATTGCTTAAACTTTTCTGTAGGAAAAAAACCCTGGGTTTTGGTGGGTTTTCTTTTTCCCTTGGACACAGAACATCTACCAAGCTTTGATTTCACTGCTTAACTTGTTTGTGGATGAGCAGGGAGATTCTTGGTACTAGCCACTAAGAATGTCTGTCTTGGGTTTTGAACCCCAAGCATGACTGAGGTATAAGCCTTGTTTGAACAGGCAGCACAAAGCTGGGTCAATTAACCCTATACCTTCTTTCCCTTCAGTAAGAGAATGTCATTCTGTACTTCAGCAATTGACTAATCAAGGTTTCCCAGACAATTAAAAAAAACCCACCCAAAACCAACAACAACAAAAAAGAAGCAAAAACCCCTAACACCTCTTGCGTGTCAGCTTTGTCCTGAATATTTTAGGACTCCAGGACCACTATTGTACTTGGTAGTGCAACTCTGGTTGAAGCAACAAACTAACCATTGACTTACGAAGTTACTTGACTCACAGTTAAGTAACATGAGCCGAAACCACCTGTTGTAGCTTGTACCAGGACTCTGTTTAGAGTGAGTTTTCTCTCCATTTTAGTTTTGATCGTGTGCTTCAGTCAGTTAAACCATATGTGAATGGGGCTGATGAGCTGTCTCGGACCTACCTGGAAATGAAGGGACAACTGTACCTGCATGCAGGAACATTGCTACTGAAAATGGCCCGGCACAATGAAGCACAGTGGAGAGCTGTGTGTGAACTAGCAGCACTGTGTTACCTGATAAGTTTCCAGGTAAGCAATTTCTCAGTTGATGCAGTTTTTGAAATGTTCTTGCTGTGCCTGTGTTGAACTCCTGCATTCTAGAGATGAACTAACGTTTGTGTGCCTAAGGAGAGGCTCCCTCCTCACTTGCCAGACCCTGTTCTTTCACAATCCTTTGAAAGGTTTTGAATGACACAAATAGGGTAAAAGTGTAACTTCAATTGTTTTCCATGTCAGAGTAATCTGATTCTTGAAGGCTAATGAGTTTATTTCCAACAGTATATTCCTCTTTCTGTAATACATTTGAACACATATGTCAAGGACCAGGCTTCTCCCTAATGTAGGGAGGGAAGGGTGTGAACTGAGTGGTTGCCATATACTTCTTGTATAGACAGCAGAACTAAAACTAAGCTTAATTGTTTACCTTATGAAGCAAAACTGATTGTTCTTTTTATGCCACTGCTTGCATACCAGGTCATTACTTACTTTTGTGTGTACTTAATGTTACTTGCAATAGCTATAACTGCTCACCCTGGGGTTTTGTGTGGTTTTGGTTGGTTCCTTGCCCTGTAGCCCCCACCTCTCCCTGGGATATGTGGGGCACAGTACCTTCAGAATGAGCTATGTTTTTTTTTTTTAGAAAGAATCATTTAAAATAATAATTTTTCAGACTAAGTGATCCATGGTTAATGTGAAAATCTGTAATAATTCTCTGTTTACTTTACCAGGTCCCTAAACCAAAGACAAAACTAATAAATGGGAATCAAACTGGACAAGATAAACTAGAAATGTTGGCCTGTGACCGCAAAAGCCAGTCTGGTAATAAAAATAACTACATAGTTCTCTTTTAGTGTGGCAGATAGTTACATTAAGAGCTAAGTGGTCTGTTAAAGAACCCCTTCCCTGTCTCAAAATATAAGGTTAACAATTAGTTTGCAATAAAACCTAGATTCTGGCTACAGTTGTGAAATAGAACAGCAGTTTGATCCTGACACCTAAAGGTTTTCTTCTACTCTTTACCTTGCTAGTAGAGTGGTTTTTTTTGTCTTTTTTTTTTTTTTTTACTAAGTGTCATTATTTTTTTTTCCAGCACACAGAGAGAATTTAACTTCTTTGATCTCTTAATCTACTAGGAATAGCTTCTGCTTGCTGATATTATTTTGCAAGTGTTGTTAAACCCAAGAAGAATAGAAAATATTTCTGCGTGCTTTCCATCATCTGACGTTCCAGCTTTGCTCTTTTTGCTGCTAAATATAGTTTTTCAGTCTACAAACTGTTGCAGGGCCTAGATAAAAACAAACCAACCCACTAGACACCAGGTTCAATCGTTTCAGAATGGATTTTGATAAGACAGGCTACTTGTTGTATTACAGTTAGTTATTTTAAAGATGGTTGCAGTGCCTCCAGAAGAGTGATACTCTATTTTCCCAAAGAACTGTATTTACAAATGCCTTGGGACTGTTGTCACTAAAAGGTTGGAAAGCCTATGTGCTGAAACACTGACCTGATTACAGGGAGTACATAATCTGTAGCTTTCCTAAGGGGAAAATGCTGATTTCCACCCAATTTTGGATACCTAGACCAATCCAATATATCAGTATTACTTTCTTTATGTTTGCTGCTTTAATTATGTGAAGTGATATTTTTGTTTTCCAGGTCACATGCTGCTGAACTTAAGCCATGGCAAGCAAGATTTCTTTAAAGAGATTGTGGAATCTTTTGCGAACAAGAGTGGTTCGTTCACCTTGTTTGATAGCCTGTTTGGGAGTGGAGCTTCCAGAGAGAGATCTTTTATTGGCACGGACGATATCTCAAATATCAGTACTCAAGCACCAGTGCAGGCAGAACTTAATAAATATGATATTGGTAAGAAGTGCTACTTTCTGATACTCCACAGGTTTTTCTGTACTACAGAAACTTTCTCTTCTACAAATATTTGAGTACTTTCTCTCTACAAGTACTTGATGCTGCAACAAGACAAATGCCTGGAATAGCTGTCCAAAGTTGCCCTAATGTCCTAGGCAAGACTTAGACTCCACTGCAAAGAAAATAAGTGTTTCTTGAATAATTCCCTAAAGGTTTTGAAGAAGTAAATAGATTTGCTAGAGATAGTCACTGAATATGGTGAGGATGGATGTGAAAAGAAGTCACCCCCTAGGAAACTAAAGGGGTTGATGGGTTGAGCACTCACATCAGCTGCTTGATGTGCTTGACTAGTTTGAAGTTGATAATTTTTCATTAGTGAGAGCTGGAATCTCGATGCTCGTTGGCCTGCAAAGACTCCTTGGCTGCTGACGGACTGAAATGTGAAGTCCATCTCTGATCAGACACATGTCTTGCTCACCTGTTGGGAAGCTGATGTCTGCATCCAACTTTGTGTTTGCACAGGTGCTGTCCAAGTGCACAACGGCAGCCTCCAGCACCTTGTGTGGCTCGGCTTGCGGTGGAACTCCATGTCGGTCTTACCCCCGGTGCGCAAGTGGCTAAAACAGCTTTTTCACTTGCCACAAGAAACATCAAGACTTGAGACAGATGCTCCTGAATCCATTTGCCTGCTGGACCTTGAAGTAAGTAAACTAAACAAATTCTTAAATGTACTATATAACTTCAGGTTTTTTGTGTTTACCACCTTCTTTCTTCCTTTCTTTTTACAAAAAAAACCAGGTATTTCTACTTGGGGTGATATTCACTAGCAACTTGCAATTGCAAGAGAGGTTCAATTCTCACTACGGTACACATCAGCATCAATTCTTACCGTTGCCACTGTGCAGACAGCTCTATACTGAAAAGCAGAAGTCCTGGTGGGATGCTGTTCGTACACTTATTCAGAGAAAAACAATGTAAGGCTTTTTTTTTTTTTAAGTTTGGAAATGTTTAACTAAGCCCTTTAGGCAGCTTGTGCTACAGCAGCTTGGATTAGGCCAAATACATTCTTGTAAAATTAAACTACTTTTTTGACGTATTTTGGACATTGAAACTGTGTTCTAACAGGGACTTGATACTCTTGAAAGGTTTCTGAAAACTGGGGGTTTATTTCTAACGATGCATTTCTAAACTAGAGGCAAGTTAGGACTAAAACTGTGGGTTAGATTCATCAAGCAAATGACATGTGAATGGATGAAAAATAGAGAATACTAATCAAGGAATGTTTCTTCTGATATTCAGACCAGGAACAGCAGCAAAACTGAGACTTACTGTTCAACATGGAATAAGTGCTCTGCGAACACTGGCGAAGCATGGCCTTCAACCTGCCTTAATTATACACTGGGCAAAAAGTCTGCAAAAAACAGTAAGCTGAGATTATTTTTAAATGTATGGAAGCTGAGCTGTTTTTCTCTCTTACTTTCCAAACTGTAAACAGACTCGGGGGAGGTGAAATCAGATGAGAATTGTTTACTGAGATTTGTTTGTCAGGCAAAGTAGTTGCTCTAGTCACCCTATGAAGTACTCTGTCTTAAACTATGCTCTTTTCTAGAGGTATGTTATTTCACACGGGTGTTCAGATAAACCTCTCAAGTGTTAGAGCAGTTCTCTTGGGAATTTGAAAGAAAATGGGAGAAAGATAGATGTGGGGTGTGTGTGTGTATATATATATATATATATATATATATCACTTTTACTTGAATTTGTTGAAATAACGTGTTTCTATTCCCTTTTCTTTGCCAGGGCATCGGCCTTAACTCCTTCTATGACCAGAAAGAATACATTGGACGAAGTGTCTACTATTGGAAAAAAGTTTTACCTATGCTGGAAACTGTCAAAAAGAGGAGGAGCATTCCTGAACCTATTGATCCTCTCTTCAAACACTTCCACAGCATAGACATTCAGGTACAGATTGATTAAGCAAAGGTTGAAGTAAGAGAGGGTCTCCACGTCAGAAACTTAAGTAGTTGTGAGGTTTTATCATAAAACTACTAGTGATGAGATTTGGTAGCATCAGTGTCCAACAACTTTATTCTTGCCTTTAAGATGGCATATATGATTGGAAGGCAGTGAATGCCTTTGGTACACACTCTCTGTAAAACTTATATTCCCTGTATTATAGGAAGAAAAATAATAATGGAGGTGTCCTCGCTGAATATGAATTGTCTTTGACTTTCTTTGTAGGTCTTCCAGGTTGCAGCATATGAAGAAGAGGCATGTATAGCTTTTGCCATGTTGGATGCAGTTGATGGCAAAACTGATGATGCTTTATTAGCATTTGAAGCTATTAAGAACGTGGTTTCATACTGGAATCTGGCTGTGGTAAGCTTATAAGTTGCATTTCCCCAAAATGCTTTGTTTTAGTCAGTTGCCTTCTAACTGATCCTCATTAATCTGGGTCCCGTTCTTTAGATTTTCCAAAGAAAGGCAGAAGAGATTGAAAATGATGCCATGCTGCCAGAAGAACAAGAAGAACACAAAACCTATCTTCTTAAAAGCAAGCATTATTTAATGAAGATCATTGAGGAAAGCTCCTCAGATGAGTCAGTAAGTGAGAAAGTAAGTAATTCTTGCTTTGAAAACTTGTTACAAGAGATGCAGTACCTTTTGGTGTATTGTTTCAAAAGGAAGCTGTTTGTTAGTTTTTCTTGACTAGGCTTTGCATTAAGGGGAGTTAAACTTCTGTGCACAAGCCAGATAACCTGCTGGACACCAGTGGGTTGATAAACTCTGGGTAACTTCTGCAACCTACGAGATCATGCAATATTCTGAGTACTCTCTGGATGAAAGCTTTAGTGTAAAGCAATAGCTTTTGCCACTACTTTTCTGTGGAGGTTGATAGTTGGAAAAAAAATTGAAGTAATGATTGTGTAAATTGTTTTCTTACATTATTCTTAATGACTTGGAGCTCTGCTGGAAAAACGCTGTCTGTGTAATGAAAGCCTTGTGAATTGGTCAGTCAGAATTCCGAGTGTAGCCTGTCTTGCTCCGAGAGCCAATTTCAATCATGACTCACATTTCAAATACTCTTCTAGTTGCCAGTGTCTATTGAAACTGTGAGGGACATGCTAGACACAGTGTTCCAGGAACTTGGCAAGTATGGTGAAGAAGGAAGTCCTGCCTTCAGGAATGGTCTGTCACGAACTGTAGATTCGGAGATGAAACATTCCACTCCATCACCTAAGTTTTCTCTCTCACCAACGAAGACCTACAAGGTATATTTAGCCAGCTGTTACTTCAGTGTATTGTTATGCTTGAATAAAAATTCACAAGATCCACTTAACTTTTCTCTTTTTTTCTTATTCTAGTTTTCTCCTAAAACTCCACCTCAGTGGGCAGAAGACCACAGATCTATACTCCAAATGATCTGTCAGCAAGTGGAAGCTTTAAAGGTAAACAATTTTGTCACTATATTCAGTGAAAAATAGTTGGCTTTTTATTTATGGGAAGGGCTTCACAGTAACAGCACGGGATAACGTATGGTTCCTAGACAACTGCTTAATCAGTGGAATTACCTTATATAAGCATTTGTCTAAACTGAGTGCAAGAGTAAATCTTTTTTGCTTCAATTCTCACTTGGGACTTGGGTGGGGACACAGAGCCAACTCTTCAAAGGACCGCATGCAGAAAGAACTCTGCTTTTAATCAGTTTAGTTCTCATCTACTTGGCTCTTGTTTTTTTGGCTTGGTTTTGGGGTTCTTTTATTGCTTCTGTCTCTAGAACACAGTGTCAGTACTCTGTACTGCATGGGCCTATCTTGGATGATTCTGGCAGGTACCTCTTGATGTGTATTTATACATATTTTTAATGAGGTTGAACATGCTTTTAAATAGAAAAAGAGTAGGCATGCTTCATTATGTTTTCTTCTACGAATACCTATGTAATATATACTTAATGCTCTTGATTGGCATGCTGTCGTGACAGAATGAGATGCACGAAATGAAACTGAATTCCAACACAAATACACCATCACATCGATGGCCTGCTGAAAGCTATGGTACAGATACAATGTCAGAGGGTTATCAGAGAGCACAAAATCTTCATGAAGCTCCATTAACAGGTAACTTGCTGCATAGTTTTTTATGAATGCTTAGCTAAACCAAGTAAGAATTTTGAAAATGCTGCAGGAATATTAGGTATAAACTGGTTTTTGATATTCCTTTCTAGTTTCTACCACGGGCCCGTCTGTTTACTACAACCAGTCACCTGCCTATAACTCCCAATACCTTCTCAGAACTGCTGCAACCAATGTAACACCAACGAAGGTGAGAACAAATCTATCCACTTAAGCTACTTCCAACGACTCACTGAAAATACAAGGCTACTTTCTCTAAGTGTAGTTGGATGTAACTGCTGTTCCTTATATGGCATTTGGTAAACTTGGACCTACTAGGGATAAGTTGGATAGTTTATCTTTCTGCCTAATTCTGGGGGTGTGGAGTTTTGGAGGAAAAGTCAGCATAGTTGTTGCCTGATGAGAAGCTCAATGTGAGCTGCCATTGCATGCTTGCAGTCCAGAAAGCCAACTGTATCCTGGGCTGCATCAAAACCAGTGTGACCAGCAGGTTGAGGGAGGTAATTCTGCCTCTCTGCTCTTGAGATACACCCCCTCCCACCACACACACACCCCTGGAGTACTGCATCCAGCTACAAGGACATGAACCTGTAGGACCAAGTCTGGAGGAGGGACACAAAGATGATCAGAGGGCTGGAGCATCTCTGCTCTGAGGACAGGCTAAGCTGGGCTTGTTCAGCGTGGAGAAAAGAAGGCTTTGAGGGGGCCTTACAGTGGTGTTTCAGTACCTGAAAGGTGCCTACAGGAAAGATGGGGAGGGGCTATGTATAATGGTATGGAGGGACAGGACAAGGGGTAATGTCCTTAATCTGAAGGAGGGCAGCATTAGATTAGATATCAAGAAGAAATTCTTCCCTGTGAGGGCGGTGAGGCCCTGGCACAGGCTGCCCAAAGAAGCTGTGGCTGCCCCTCCCTG
Source organism: Hypotaenidia okinawae (assembly GCA_027925045.1). Taxonomy (NCBI): domain Eukaryota; kingdom Metazoa; phylum Chordata; class Aves; order Gruiformes; family Rallidae; genus Hypotaenidia; species Hypotaenidia okinawae. The sequence goes on from BSDF01000001.1 coordinate 149,458,999, forward strand.
GCAGTGTTCAAGGCCAGGTTGGATGGAGCTTTGGGCAGCCTGGACTAGTGGAGGGTGTCCCTGCCCATGGCAGGGAGGTTGGAATGAAATGGTCTTTAAGGTCACTGCCAAACCAATTTATTTTATGGTTCTATAATAGGTTTGTAATAGTATGTGTCTGCTACAGGGTTTGTGTGATAGTACTTAATTTTTCCCCCTAAAGCAGTATGGGAAAAAAGAATGGGGGTTGTAAGGCTTTTTTCATTAAAAAATCATCTTGTGCCCCATTTTCTGCTGCTTGCTTTCAGATGCTCTTCAAAATTCAAGCTAATCAATTTAAAGTAAGCTAAAATTAGTTTAAACTCATATGAGTGTGCCTCTGCTTTTAAGAGTATGTCTTATGAGGTCTTCAGCACAGTAAGACTTTGTCCTCTATGTTACCATAATAAGGAAAGTAATTGTTTTTTTTTCTTTAGGCTCCTGTCTACGGCATGAACAGGCTTACACCTCAGCAGCACATATATGCTTATCAACAACCCATGCATACACCACCTCTGCAAAACACTTCTGCTTGTATGTTTTCCCAAGAAATTTACAGCACATCTCTGCGTTTTGATTCTCCTGCCACAAGACTCATTTCTCCTCATAGGGGTGATGATTACTGCAATTACAGCGTGCCGCAGGCCAGCACAAATCCACCCTTGCCTGGACCAGGCTATTTCACAGCAGAATCAAAAGTGATAGACTTTCCCAAATCTAAATTTGGACAGCCAGGAACAACAGAAGGTTCAAAAGCATCTCTGCCCCCACCAGCACAGGCAAGTCAGCCAACAACCTTTAAATTCAACACTAACTTCAAGTCTAATGATGGAGACTTCACCTTTTCTTCTCTTCAAGGTGCAACGCAGCCTCCTAATGCAGCTTTCACTAGCAGCGAAAGCCTCCTGGGTCTCCTAACATCTGATAAATCTTCACAGGATGATAGATACATCGAACAAAAACCAGTTAACGATCATACAAAGAGTCACAAAAATGTCTTCGCTTTTGGCAACGGCAAATGTGTTACAGGCATCTCTCTTAGAGATACCATGGGACAAAACGCACACAAGCCCCTGGGTTTTGAGAAGACTGATGTGTTTGGTGTCCAAGAACCAAACAAGCCTGTATTTATGACTTCAAATTCAGATTTGGCCAATAAAAGTCACGAAACGGAAGGAGGAAGCACCCACGGTGGAGATGAAGATGATGATGGTCCTCATTTTGATCCTGTGGTGCCCCTCCCTGACAAGATTGAGGTGAAGACTGGTGAGGAAGATGAAGAAGAATTCTTCTGCAACAGAGCCAAGCTCTTCCGTTTTGATGCAGAATCTAAAGAATGGAAAGAAAGAGGTGTTGGAAACGTGAAAATACTGAAACATAAAGTATCTGGCAAATTTCGTCTTCTAATGAGGAGGGACCAAGTTCTGAAAATCTGTGCAAATCACTACATAAACCCTGATATGAAATTAGCTCCAAATGCTGGATCAGATAAGTCATTTGTATGGCATGCTTTAGATTATGCAGATGAGTTGCCAAAACCAGAACAGCTTGCAATTAGATTTAAAACACCTGAGGAAGCAATGCTTTTCAAAAGTAAATTTGAGGAGTGTCAGAATATTTTAAAAACTTTGGGATCAAATGTTGATGCATCTGTGAATCAGAATAGTGGGACTGGAAGTGAAACAACAAATCAAGACACCAAGGAGCCTAGCAGATCCAGTTCTGAGACCCTGAACTTTGGCTTCCAGCTCTCAAAAGATGAGGTGAGCCATGAATCTGATAGCAAAGGCAACCTTACAGCCACAGCATCTGCACCTGGCCCTACATCTTTTTCATTTGGAAAGAAATCCCTGCAAACCTATTCTCCTGGTGGTTTTGGTCAGCGTGACTTGAAGAAGGATCAGTGGCAGTGCAAAGCGTGTTTAGTTCTAAATGAAGCAGCTGCGAAGAACTGTGTGTCATGTCAAGGTCCAAGTCCAGATAAGCGGGAAGCGCGTGACGCGCCGCTAACCGAACCTGCGGCGAGTAACAAAGCCAGTGGTGGCGCCGCGCAGAGTGACTTCGGGGCTGCTTTCGCTAAAAAGGAAGGGCAGTGGGACTGCGACGTTTGCTTGGTGAGAAACGAACCCACTGCCTCCAGGTGTGTGGCCTGCCAGAATCCCAACAAAGCTAACGCAGAGATACCCAGTCAGCAGACTTCCTTCAAAATTGACCAAACAGTTGCTCCAAAGGCTGTTCAAAATGCCTTGGGAACTGGATTTTCTAAAAAAGAAGGCCAGTGGGACTGCTCTGTACCCCTAGTCCAAAATGAAGCCAAAGATGCAAATGGTCCTTGTCAGAGTCTTACCTCGCAAAGTCAACCAAGTGTGCTTGTACCACCTATTCAGGCATCTCCTGCTCCCAGGTTTGGTTCTGTTGCTGATGCAAGTAAACCACAAAAGAATGGATTTGGAGAGCTTTTTGCTAAAAAGGAAGGGCAGTGGGACTGTAGTACTTGTCTTGTGAGAAATGAAGGTTCTTCACCAACCTGTGTAGCCTGCCAAGCACCAAATCCATGTACTAAGGCTGGCGGTGATTCTTCATTAGTTCTTCCTTTTGGCCTGAAAAGTCAACTACCCGAACGTGACGGAGGACAGTTGGGAACAGCTTTTAAGAGTGACTTTGGTCGTGGTGACCCAGGCAAGGCACCACCGTTTACATTTCAGATTCCTGCTGATGCTGAAACTAAGTCTATAAAGGAAAGGTTTAGCTTTTCAATGCCAGCGCCCTTAGAAGGGTTTAAATTTGGGATACAGGAGCCTAGTAAGAATACCACGAGGAAAGATGAGCCATCTGAAGAGTGTACAACTGGCTTCTTAAAAAGCCTTGATGAAAAAGACAAAAAGGAACTGCCTTCTGATAGTGGAATTACATTCCCATTTCAAGAAACAGGAAACAAGGAGAAAAGTGACTTTGTTTTTGGGCAAAACAGCAGCACTTTTTCTTTCACTGAGCTTGCAAAAAGTGCTAACAGGGAAAAATTTCAGTTTGGCAAAAAAGACCCGAACTTCAAAGGCTTTCCAGGTACAGATGAAAAACTGTTTTCTTCACAGGTTTCTAAAGTGGATCACAAAGCAAACACATCTGCTGACCTTGGTGAGAAGGATGACGATGTGTATAAGACAGAAGAGAGCGATGACATCCATTTTGAACCCATAGTTCAGATGCCTGAAAAAGTAGAGCCATTTACAGGAGAGGAAGATGAGAAAGTGTTGTACTGTCAAAGAGTAAAGCTGTTCAGGTTTGATCCAGAAACAAGCCAGTGGAAAGAACGTGGAGTGGGCGAACTGAAGATTCTCAAAAATGAAGTTAATGGCAAAGTAAGAATACTAATGCGGCGGGAGCAAGTACTGAAGGTGTGTGCGAATCACTGGATAACAACAACAATGAACTTGAAACAGCTGTCTGGTTCAGACAAAGCGTGGATGTGGATGGCCAGTGACTTCTCTGATGGTGATGCAAAGTTGGAACATCTGGCAGCAAAATTCAAGACACCAGAGCAGGCTGAGGAGTTCAAACAGAAGTTTGAAGAATGTCAGAGACTTCTGTTGGATATACCACTTCAGACACCACATAAGCTTGTTGATACAGGTAGGACAGCTCAACTTATACAGAGAGCAGAAGAAATGAAGTGTGACTTAAAAGATCTCAAAACGTTTCTGACAGATGACAAAACAAAACTGTCAGAAGAGGAAAATGGAAACTCTGTTTGTACCAGCAGTACTTCTGATTTGGTTATAAAGTCGCATGCTGAAATTACTGGGCCTACTCTGGAATGGGGTAACTATGATTTACGTGAAGAAGCGTTGGATGACAGTGTAGATAGCTCTGTATATGCATCACCTCTCACAAGCAGTCCTGTAAGGAAAAATCTGTTTAGATTTGGAGAGTCTACCACAGATTTCAGTTTCAGCTTTAAGTCTGCCTTGAGCCCATCCAAATCTCCTGCCAAACAGAACCAGAGTAGAACATCAGTAGGCACAGATGAAGACTCTGATGTTACTCAAGAAGAAGAGAGAGATGGGCAGTACTTTGAACCTGTGGTGCCTCTGCCTGACCTTGTGGAAGTGACCAGTGGTGAGGAAAACGAGCAAGTGCTCTTCAGTCACAGAGCTAAGCTCTACAGATACGACAAAGATGCTAATCAGTGGAAGGAGAGAGGTATTGGGGATATCAAAATATTACAGAACTATGATAACAAACAAGTGCGTATAGTAATGAGAAGGGACCAGGTACTGAAACTCTGTGCCAATCACAGAGTAACACCAGATATGAATATGCAGCAAATGAAAGGATCTGATCGAGCATGGGTATGGACTGCATGTGACTTTGCAGATGGGGAAAGGAAGGTAGAACTACTGGCTGTGCGATTCAAACTGCAAGACGTTGCAGACTCATTTAAGCAAATTTTTGACGAAGCAAAGCTTGCCCAGGAGAGAGACATACTTGTAACACCTCTTTCTTCTCGTGCCAATACACCGAAGGAATCACCTTGTGGTAAAAATGCTGTAGCTGTGCTAGAGGAAACTACCAGGGAAAGAACTGACCTCAGCCATGGTGATGATAGTTCTGATGTGACTGTGCAAGTTGCAGAGGTGTCAAACTCTTCTGAAACACCAACAAAAACGGTAGTTTCTCCTCCAAAGTTTGTATTTGGATCTGAATCTGTCAAGAGCATTTTCAGTAATGAAAAGTCAAAGACATTCACATTTGGAAATACCTCAGCTACTAGTTCTCTCTTTGGCTTCAGCTTTAATCCTCCAAGAAAGAGTGAAGAGACTGTTCCCGTGTCTCAGAGCACACCATGGAAAAGCTCTAGTGCTCCTCAGAAGCCTCTATACAGCAAGGTAGGCAGCTTGCCTACTTCCACACAAGATGGACCTTCTAACTTCTCATTTAGAATTCTGGACAAAGGTGAGTATCAGTTGAACTAGTAACATATTCAGCTGTGTAACTTAAACAGTCACCTCTATGCTATTTGTTACTCTGTCTCGATGTAGGTAGCTTCTTTCCATTCTGTTAGGGGTTCCCACATCTTCACAAGTTCTCGAAAGACTCAATTCAAAGAGTGAATTTTATTCAATAGTATTTTCATGTCAAAGTGAAAGTACATGATGCAGGATGGAGTTTTCTTGATTAATGAGAGAGAAAGGGGATTTCAGGTAGGAGCCGTAACTGTAAGATGCTGTACCTGAATCTATTTCAAGCCCGTTTAAAGAAGGAGCGGTGGGTTCACTTTTTGAGACTTAAGTGCGTAGTCAGGTTGGTAGTGTATATACCTTGGCCTCTGAGTAGGAAAGTGTGAGAACAGCAAACTTACACTTGAGCTAAAATTTGAGTTACCCCCATAATTGAGCAGATAGTATCCTAAAACCACTCTCTATACATTTGTATGAAGTCTTAATTATTTGCCTCTGCAAATAGTCTCAGATGTGTAGCTTACATAGCACTGGATATTAGCCTCGTTCCTTAGCCTGAGAAGCGATTGTGTGATTACATCCTCAGTTACAGTTTCTGATGCCATCCGAATAACGTGCTGGCAGAAGTTGTGGCTGTGATATGACCACTATAGTGTGCTAAAGTGTGTCTTTGAAAAGGATGGGATTTACAAACATTTTAATGGTTGAGTGCTGTTCTTTAAAGGCTTCATAGAATCATAGAGTGTGTTAGGTTGGAAGGGGCCTTTAAAGGCCATCTAATCCAACCCCCTGTGCAGAAAGCAGGAACACCTTTAACTGGATCAGGCTGCTCAGGTCAAGCCTGACCTTGAATGCCTCTACCACCTCTCTGGACAACCTGTGCCAGTGTCTCACCACCCTCATAGTAAAGAACTTCTTCCTAATGTCTAATCTAAACCTACCCTGCTCTAGTTTAAAACTACCACCCCTCATCCTGTTGCTTGATGCCCTTGCAAAGCAGTCCTTTCACAGCTTTCCTGTAGGTCCCCTTCAGGTACTGGAAGCTCGCTATAAAGCCTCCCTAGAGTCTTCTCCAGACTGAACAAGCCCAACTCTCTCAGTCTGTCTTTGTAGGAGAGGTGCTCCAGACCTCTGGTCATCCTTGTGACCCCCTCTGGACCTGCTCCAAGAGAGCTATGTCCTCCTTGTGCTGAGGACTCCAGAGCTGGATGTAGTATTCCATGTGGGGTCTCACCAGAGCAGAGTAGAGGGTCAGAATCACCTCTCTTGATCTGCTGGCCACGCTTCTCTTCACGCAAGCCAGGATGCAATTGGTCTTCTGGGCTGTGAGTGCATGTTGTTGGCTCTTGTCCAGCTTTTCATCCATCAGTACTCCCAAGTCCTTTTCTGCAGGGCTTCTCTCTATCACGTAATCCCCCAGCCTTTACTGGTAGCGAGGATTGGCCTGATCCAGCTGCTGGACTTTGCACTTGTCCTTGTTGTACTTCCTAAGGTTTGCACAGGCCCACCTCTCTAGCCTGTCCAGGTCCCTCTGGGTGACATCCTTTCTCTCTGTCATGTCATCTGCAAACTTGGCTGAGGGTGCGCTCTATCCTGCTGTATATGTCATTGATGAAGATGTTAAACAACACTGGTTCTAGTACAGATCCCTGCAGGATACCTCTTGTCACTCCTCTCCATCTGGACTTTGAGCTGTTGACCACCACCCTCTGGATGTGACTATCCAGCCAATTCCTTACGCACCAGACATTCTACCCATCAAATCTGTATTTCTTCAACTTAGAAGGATGTTTGGGGAGCTGTCTCAAAGGCCTTGCAGAAACCCAGATCAATGACGTCCATAGCTCTTCCCTTGTCCATTGATGCAGTCACTCCACTGTAGGAAGCTGGCCACTAGGTTGGTCAGGCAGGACTTGCCCTTGGTGAAGCCACACTGGCTGTCTTGAATCACCTCCCTGTCCTCCATGTGCCTCAGCATAGCTTCTAGGAGGATCTGTTCCATGATCTTCCCAAGCACAGAGGTGAGGCTGACAGGTCAGTAGTTCCCAGGCTCCTCCTTTTACTCTTTTTTAAAACTGGTCTAATTTTTCCATTCTTCCAGTCACCAGTGACTTCATGTGACTGTCATGACTTTTCAAATGTCAGAGTGACATATCAGCCGATTCCCTCAGGACTCTGGGGTACATGTTATCAGGTCCCATAGACTTGGGAACATTTCAGGTTCCTCAGGTGGTCACAAACCTTGTGTTCACTTACAGTGAGAAGGACTTAGTACCCCAGGTCCCCATCTTGATGTCCTTCAGCTCACATGTGAGGAGAGAGGTTGGCAGTGAAGACCTGAGGCAAAAATGTCATTGAAAACATCAGCTTTCTCTTCATCCATTGTTACCAGTTTTCCAGCCAGGGTATGCTTTCCTTAATGTTCTTTTTCTGGTTGACATACCTGTAGGAGCCCTTCGCACTCTTGGCATCCCTTGCCAAGTTCAGCTCCAGCTGTGCCTTGGCCTTACTGACCTCATTCCTACATAACTAGGCAGCGTCTCTCTACTCTTATCAGGATACCTGATCCTGATTGAACTGCCAGCACAGTTCCTTCTTGCCTTTTAAGTTTGAGGAGCAGGTCCTGACTCAGCTATGCTGGTCTCTTCCCTCCTTTGCCTGATTGAGGGATCAGAAGCTCTTGTGCTCTATGGAAAGCATCCTTAAATATCTGCCAGCTCTGCTTTGCTCCCTTCTCCCTGAGGACAGTCTCCCAGGGGTCCTATTGGCCAACCCCTTGATGAGCTGGAATTTTGCTTTTCTAAAGTTAAAAGTCCTGGCTACACTCCTTGTCTGGCACATACCCCTTAGGACTCTCAACTCCCCCAGTGTGTGATCACTGCAGCCCAGGCTGCCTCCAATCTTGACATTCCAGATGACCTCACTTGCATTGGTGACTGTCAGGTCAAGTACTGCATCCCCTTGGTAGGTCTCTGTCTTTCCTGACCAAAGAAGCTGTTGTCCAGGAACCTTCTGGATTGTCTATAGTTCTGCTGTGTTGCTTTTCCAGCAGACAGGTGGTTTTCAGGGTCGTTGGAATTCCCCAGCAGGACAAGAGCCTTTGAGCACAATGCCTCCTGTAGCTGTAGTAAGAATGCTTCGTCAGCATCCTCACCTTGGTCAGGCAGCCTGTAATAGACACCAACCACAAGGTTCCTCTTGCTGCTTTGGTCTCTAATTCCTACCCATGAGCTTTCAGCTTCCTCTTGGAAAGTCTTCAGGGATGTCTCTTCACACTCTATCCTTCGCCCCTCCTTCCTCACCTGTCCCTTCTGAACAGCTTGTAGCCATTGATAGCCACACTCCAGTCATAGGATTCATCCCACCAAATTTCAGTAATGGCCACTATGTACATGCAGTTTGGTGGCTTCCAGCCACTCTTGTTTGTTGCCCATGCTTTGTGTGTTTATGTAGAGACACTTCAGCTGGGCTGTTAAAGCTTCCACACAGAGTACAGCAGCCAGGGAGAAGCAAAAATGCAGCACCCATCAAAGATGGGTTCAAACCCTGTGCTGGGCACGTGCGGCATGGTTCCCCCCGGCAGTGTCAGCAATGTGCCAAGTACGGTCCCCACGTAACCCCCAGTGTCACAGCAGGTCAGTGGGAAGATGGACGAGGCACAACAGAAACAATCTTTTAGGACCCATCTGGAGTTCTGTGTCCAGATCTGGGGCCCCCAATACAAGAAAGATGTGTAACTGTTGGAGAGGGTTCAGAGGAGGCCACAGAGATGATTAGAGGGCTGGAACACCTCCCCTACAAAGAGAGGCTGAGGGAGCTGGGCTTGTTCAGCCTGGAGAAGAGAAGGCTGCAGGGGGACCTCATTTCAGCCTTCCAGTACCTGAAGGGAGCAGAGAAACAGGAGGGGAATCAACTTTTTAAAAGGATAGATAATGGCAGGACAAGGGGGATGGATTGAAGCTGAAGGAGGGAGGGTTTAGATTAGATATTAGGGGTAAGCTCTTTACAGAGAGAGCAAAAAGGTACTGGAACAGGCTGCCCAGAGAGGTGGTGGCTGCCCTGTCCCTGGAGGTGTTCAAGGCCAGGTTGGATGGGGCCCTGGGCAACCTTGTGTAGATCCAGGCCTGGAGGTTGGTGGCCCTGCGTGGCAAGGGTGTTTGAACTCTTAGGATCCTTGGGGCCCCTTCCAACCCAGACCATTCTGTGATTCTGTGTCACCACCTTAGAGGAACACCTCTCAAGGTGTTTCACAGGTGTTTCCCTGTTGACACCAACTACCTCAGGAGCCCTTGGCTAGTGTTAGATAATAGTTTATTAATTTACATACTAGTCTCAGAATTATGAAGACATACTGCCTGTTGAATAACTAAAGTATATCAAGTGACTTGATGGAAGATGATAGCTCATGGGTTGAATAAGCTTGTGTAGAATTAACAGATGAAATTTCCTACTGTGAAATATGACTATGGGATTCTTCCAAAACTTGTTGACATCTGTTATATCCTTTCAAAATTCTAGGTAAACACTTATATCCAAACAATTTATTTTTTAGGATTTAATTTTAGCCTTTTTAAATCTAATCCAATGGCCTTTTGGACAAGCACATCTTCCTTGCAACCTGATAGTGAAGGTATTTACATACTGCACTGAATGTGTGAGAAAAACACTTTAGGTGGCATGGAGAGTAACCCAACTGTAGCAAAGCAGCTGACTCGGTAATCCTCATAATTAACATGCATGCTGAAGAAGAGTTCTTGAAATTGTGTGTCTGACTGCTGTATTTGTCCTATTGGAGAATGTATCTAGCCTTTAGTCTGTTAATGTGCACTAGCACAATGGATGGCTCAGTCTAAGCTTTTGGCTTCTGTTTGCCTTGTTTTCTGAGGGTGTCTGCCTTGCATTTCTCCATCATGGTTTTCCTGAACATGTACACTGGAACTCTAAAATTCCCCTTCTCTAAAGCAATTAAATTCTATTGCTTTTAGAGAATATATCTCATAGTACCTGAGGTCTTCCACTTCAGTGAAATGTGCTTGATCTCAAGGCAGGTTATCCAGTAAAACGTTTGAATGTATTTAGCTAGCCTCTCTGTTGGAAATATTGGGAATTGGGAAACTGAACTAAACATGTTAACTATTGTACTTGTAAACACAAGGAGTACACTGAAATGAGAAAAGCCATAGCTGAGGAGTTGGGTGTCTTTATGTATTTCCTGTATAACATGAAGTCCACCTTGGCTCACCAGAAAACTTCTGCTGAGTAACCAATTTGTTTACATTCAGAGCCTGTAACCAAAACTGTTGCAGCTTATAGTTGGATTGTATGTCAGTATAAGTTGGTATTAACGGTGCCTCTCCAAGTATGCTTGCTGTAAACATACTCGATTTACACAGTCCCACAGCATTGTAATTTTAAAAAGCAAATTTTTATTTTAGTCTGCACAAGACAGTCTTCTAATGGTAGTGCCTTACATTGTTTAAAAATGTCAAAATGTCATTCCAGACACTACTTTCCCAAAATTGTATTTCTAGGGAAGCTGTTCTTATTAAACACTGAACTCCTGTTCTGTATGTATGATCTAAAGTCAAGTGTTCTGTGTTTTTAGGCATCTCTGTGCTTTGAGTTTATTAATGGTTAATTCACTTTTATTTTCATCATTCGATGTCCACAATGTGAAGTGATTGCATCGGCACAGAATGCTTGCTTAGACATGCAAGAAGTTTTACTACCTCAAATTGATCATCTTATATTGGGGATGTGTGTGGTAAAAAAGCACCCAACCAAACAGAACATGCCTTTCTGGTACTTCAGACTGTTCACTAATACTTTCCTGATAACTAGGATATAATTACGTGTTTAAGGATTTATTTACAGTTTGTAACTGTCTTTAGCTTATAGGCTTTGTTTTCAGCTCGGACTTAATAGCAAATGACTGAGAAGCCCTTTCTAAATCATGTTTTCAAGCCTCCCCGCTGAAAGTATAATCTGGAGCTTTCTCATGGCAAATGTCTTTTGGGGAGCAGCTTCTGAGTTGTGCTAGAGCAATAGTCAAGAGAAATTTAACCTCAAAGTTCTGCACCTCCTTGCGGAAGTTCTTCTCAGATAAGGTTGTGACCTTTTGATCAGTGCTTTAAAGTCTGAGCTGGGGTTATGTCAAGTGAATATTACTGTATCAGTTACACACATTAAGGTTTAAAGTCTGATGCTTTTGTGTCTGGAAGATATTCAGTGATTTATGCATTAAAAAAATCAGTATTGTGACTAGCTAGGTGTTTAGGCCTACGTGTAATTAATGTTATTTGAAACAAAAGCAAAGCCATAATGCACCAGTATAAAGCACTGTTGTGCATGGAATTGTTCTTTATTGTGGACTTTTTTCCCCCAAGTAGAAAGTTCTATTATAAAAAAAAAAGTCTCTTAAGAATATGCTGTATACATGCATGGCTCTATATCTTCAGAGGCAGCTTTGAAAACATACTTGTTTGCAGTGTTTTTGAGTAATAAAAATTAACTTTCTTATGCGGAAGGTGAGTAGAAGCAGACTTAACTAAACCAGTGAACATCTTCCTCAGCCTTAATGTTCTGAGAGCAAATACACATTGCACTAGTCATCTTAGTTGTTGGACCCTTTTGTCACTTTTGAGTGGATGTTTGGGACACTAGAATCTTAATCCAGGGTTTGATGGGTCATCTTAGTAGACATCTTTGCCTATGGATTAATTCAAAGGGATTTTTTTCATGTATTGCTCTAAGTTACTTTGTGCAAAAGCTACTGGAAGAGGCTGCATCGTAATTCTTTGGGAATGCGGTCTGTGCGTAGGATGGACTGTGCCATCTTGTGGCTAGGATCTCCTGGCTAGCTTTATACTGCTCAGGTTAGAGGAAGCTCACGCTTTTGCCATCTACCTGGCTGGCTGACTTTGGAAGATGTTTGTTGTTGTTGTTGAAAAGTTTTTGAAAATTCTCTAATCCTAAGGAAAGCTGTTTTTTGCTGTACCCTTTAATGGCCATGAGGCTAAAGCCCCCACGCTTAAACCTCTGTGGTGAATTGAATTGACACTTGCTTAATTCGGTGAATAAAACACATGGTAATCCTTAGGATACCTACATATCTTGGTAACAAGGTACTAGATGTACTCCTTGCTCCTAAATCAGATGGTGAGTTTTTTACACAAGCTTTTGAGAAAATATATGAAAACATCTATAGCCTGCTGACGTTATCAACTTAGACATTTATTGTTCAAGAATTTTACCTTACATTTACTTTAAACAGACTCGAGCTATTAAGATGTTTAAAAAAACAAAAAAAAAAAACCCCACCAACCAAAAACAAACCACTACCAAACAAACCCCAACCAAATACTGGGGACCAGAAAGGATTATTCTATAAGACTCTTGTTCTGGTAGTGTTTTTTGAGCTATGATCTGGTATATAAATGCCTGAAGTGATTCATTTGTAATCAGAGAGAGTCAATTTCAGCAAATGTGGTGGAGAAAAGAGACTTAAATTTGAACTAATGCTTTAGATTTTGCTTTTTGTATACTATTCTTTATATTGCCTTTAATCTACAGGAAGATGCTAGTGGGAAAATTACTTTTAAAAAGCAGATTCATTTTAGTTGAGTCAGAGGATCAAGTGGCATATCTATAGACATTACACTTCTGTCCTTGTCTCCTCTTGCAGTGGTGCATACCAAACCGCATGAGTAGGAAAACCGGTGTTCCTCGGGAACTGGCTAGTAGTCTGGTCTGGTTCCAGGCTAACAATTTATGTTCCCACAGATTACATTGTGCCACAAACTTTCCTTATGAAAAGAACAGCAAGCTTTTGAGAGGACCTGTCCTGGCTTCAGGGCTAGTTTTGCTGACTAGTGTAACTCAAACTGGAAAGTGTTAGTGAATAGGTTGATTTACTAAAGCAGCTGATGTGTGGATATTGGTGTGCTTGCTTATGGGGCAATACTTCTGAATCGTTAAGGAATTTTTCTCGCACCTTTACCCGCAAACTCCCTCTCTCAAAACAACACTAAAACCCAACCCAAACAAACAAAAAACCCCAACCAAACAATACATGGTGCTTAAACTGGTATTTCCCTTCCATTTTCTCATAATCAGTTTAAATCAGTGTTTTCAGATCTGTTGTTTGTTCTTTTAGATCCTTGTTTTCGCTCAGACAGTTGAATTTGAAAGGCATTCAACAGAATGTTGTTAAGCACGCAGGTCAAAATTTCTTTATCAGGATGGTTTGTCCTAGTATCCTGTAACATAGTTTTGTTCTTTCCTGGGGATCAAAGGAAAAATGTGTATGCCCCAGATTTATTTCTAACTGCCTTAGAAATAAGTCTGGTTTGTAATAACAGCAGCATGGGGTTAATGTTGTTCCCTGTCCTGAAATTATTTTGTTTAATGGTTTGCTCAATTTTTTAAAAAAGCTGAGAAGACGACATCAGAACAGGAACCTGCATCTGATGAAGTTGTTATAGTGTATGAGTTAACACCTACCCCTGAGCAGAGAGCTCTCGCTGGATTTCTGAAGCTGCCTTCAACGTTCTTCTGCTACAAGAATAAGCCTGGATATGTGAGTGATGAGGATGATGGTAAGGAGTGACAAACTTGATCTGTGTGTTGTCTTTCTGTGGGGAAGGGGTGTAAAATACTGCACAGGTGAGGCCCCACACAGAGCATTGTGAAGTTTTGGGACCTCAATATAAGGAGAACATCACACAATTCGAGTCTGTCCAGTGGAGGGTTGATCATGACAGTGAAAGGCCTTGAAGGCCAGATTCACCAAGGTTACTTGGTTTGTAAATAACTGCATGCTAGAGCCGTGTCCCATTTTTTGCTCTAAGTGTTTAGAGACAAATACGATGCAGTCTTTATCAAAAGAGAACGTGTTTAGCTTCCCTAAATGCTAAATTAGTGGTTTATTTTTCTTCTAAAGCAAATTCCCAACACTAAAACTGGAAGTATTTTAAATCAAACCTTGCTGCATGCAACTAAAGAACTCTTATAACTTAGCAACAAATATGTTAAATGGAAGTTCTGAAGCATTGCATTTAATAGAAAATGGGAGGAGATAAGGCTCTTCCCACAAATATCCGAGCTTGCTAGTTTTTATATAAAAGATATTCAGCCTTCCTTTCCAGTTCTGTTTAGTAGTATTCTTAATAAAACCATTCAATAAGGAATGTGTTTTCTGGGTGGGGGGAAGCCAGTGCCACACATGTCTAACAATATAAGCTGAGAGAAGTGTCAGTAGTCCACTTGATGCAGAATAGAAAGTGAAAGCTTACGTCCTGACCTATGTACCCCTTAAGACACAGGCAGAATTAGGTATGTTTATGAGGCTTGTGAGTCAGAAGGGCTTAGCTTGCTTCTCTGTTCTTAGAGGATGCCTGAGAACTTAGGTTTGTTCCCTGTTTTTCAGATGAAGACTATGAAACAGCTGTTAAAAATCTTAATGGAAGACTGTATCCCAGTGACTCAGAAAAAAGAAATCGCAAGTCCCTGTAAAAGGTATGGCTTAAAACACAATATTTAACATTTCTTATCTACTGAACCATAAGCTCTAAATCTGAAGGACACTCAGGCACTCAGATTAACTTTGTTTCCTGGGATAGTTTTTTAGAAGCACGGCTGCTGGGAGCAGAAAAGCTGTGTCTCAAAACACAGCTTCATGCTCAGTATGTTGAACCATTAGTTAGCAGTAAAGTGGTACCTGAATGCAAAATGTACATTTCAGGTGGCCTTTAAACAGGAACATCAAAATGTCTTCTTACCTTGAGCCCTTTCTTCTGGATATGTAGAATTCAGCTTGCCATGATACTGTACAAGACAAAAGTTGTCCACATCTGTGAATACTTGTTGCTTCTGCAGATAGTCAATTTAAATTAAACTTAGGAGTTGATATTGTTTAAATAAAAACCAAAAAAAAAGGTCTGTATACTAAAAATACAGGTGTAGAAGACTGAATTTGCTGCTTATGTTTCTGTCTACTTTGGCTGTACCTCAGAGTTCAGTGTGGCACAACTGAAAATCTGTGTAGATGCTTCTAGAAGTGAATTTTCAGGAGGTTTTGAGGATATGTGCTGGAAAGAAGTTGTGAGCCATCAAACATGAACAAATGGTGAAGAAAGCTAGTAGTGGTGGCACTGCAAGATTGAACTCTCCATCATTGCATGGACATTCCCTGATAGCAATAGAAAACCAAATATGAGGAATCTCCAGTCATAGTCACCCTGAGTTAACTCCAGTTAGTCTTCACTTCCGCTGTTTAAGTAGCAGTGCTATTTGAAAAACTCTTCTTTATTCTAGTTGCTCTGGCCATCATAAGGCTGTTTTATAATATTGGTACTAAAAAGGCTTTTGGGATTTAGCTGCCTTCCCAGGTGTTTTCCACTGATGTTTATTCTTTGCAGCAGGCATCACAGATAAAAATGAATGCAACACTGAAGAAGAATCTGTTACTGCTGGGGAAAAGAGAGCAACTCCTGGGGAGACAACTAAAGCAGAAACTCTGCAGGTTTCTTCTACACCTGTGTGTGGTGCCAGCAGTGATACTGAGGATGACAGTCCAAAAGACCTTCAGGAAGAAGTTGTAATTCAAGAAACTGAAGTAAGAATTTTTTACTAAAGCTTTTCTTGTGAAACTAGTACAGGTACTTCCTGTATGCGTAAGACCTTGTGAGAACTAAAACATCCGGTGGGGAAAAACTATTTGACTCTTGGGGCTGGGCCTCAAGTCTTTGTCAACACTGGAACTGAAGCTTAGTTCCTTGGGAAGAGAAAGGGGTACAGCTGTTCCCACAAATTGCTTTGGCTAGTAGTATCACTCCTAATGTGTGTATATGTAGGGAGTAATTGCTTTCAGAAAGTAATAGTGTTCTTTTGAAAGCATACTACTTGAAGATACTGCAGTTAATGCCCTGTGTGTGTTAAGCGTAGTGAAAAACTTCAGAAAGCTTACAACAGCAATTTTTCTGGGTGGTGGGTGGGTTGGTTGTGGTTTTTTCCCTGAAAATGATTATCCTTAGCCTCCTCAAGGAGGTGGTTTGAATACCAGGCTCTTCTAGTTTATTTGCTTATTACTTTACTTTTTCATTAATCTTAGGAGAATGAGGTTACAACCTCAGCTGACTTTGTCTGTATGAGTAAGGAGGGAGAACCTACTCCATCAACCAGTGAGGTGACAGTGTTTGCCCAGTCAGCTACCGACAATGAAGAACCAGATTCCACCACTGAATCTGTGTGTGTATCAGAATCTTTACCAGGAGCTGGTGACAAACCTGTAGACTTGTCAACTAAAAAATCTGACTTGGACTCTTCAGAGTCAACAGAAGGTAAGGAAAGGGGTATGTTCTGGACTGTTGGGGGTTTTTTTTGTAAGAAAGTAAGTCTGGTTCTCTGTAAATTAGTTTAATGTAATTAATTGCTGCCTTGGAGAGAAGTAGTACCAATATTGAATTAGAAGCATGAATAACAATCTAATAAAAATGTAACTGGGGCTAAAATAATTCTGTACATCAAATTCTGGTATGTTCAAATGGCACTGCTACAGAGCAATGGCAATGCTGGTGTTGTACAATTTATAAATGATGTACTTTATCTCATTAGTTTACTGTTAAGTACAAGATGAACATGTATTAGAGTTCTGTTGATCTGCCCAGAAGTAGCATGCCAAAACTACCAACAGTCTTCAGCCCTGATTCTTTTTTTTTAACAATAATGAATGACTCTTGTTATAATAAGTGTCATGCAAGCTTCAAATTTATGGGAAGATAAAAATACCAGAGAGACTTCTCCAGTTTATTCTTGTGACTATGTAACTTAAAAGGTGTTTTCTTTTAGAAAGCTAGAGGAAAAAGCTTTGACTTTCCTCTCTTATTTTATAGAAAACAGAATCATCTCCTTTGGTTTCGGCAATTCTGCAGGCTTGTCATTTGCAGATCTGGCTTCCAGGAGCTCTGGAGACTTTGCTTTTGGCTCAAAAGGTGAGTTAAGCTAGTCTGAGGCACACATTCAGCTGGATTTCTTCTTCATACCATACACCTTTTGTGCACAAAAGTTCCATTGATTGATCAGTTAGCAACAGTTTGTTTGCCAGTTTTTGTCAGGAAGGTAAAGCTATACAAAGTTCAAAATGTAAATCTCTTATTTGTAGATAAAAACTTCAAATGGGCAAATACAGGAGCAGCTGTGTTTGGAAACACAGCCCGTAAAACGGATGAAGATGAAGGTGGTAGTGATGATGAGGTGGTACATAGTGATGATATCCACTTTGAGCCAATTGTGTCCTTACCAGAGGTAAGTGGGGCTTCTGGGATCTAAAACAACGTTAAGATAAGCATGTCTGCTTACCCAGCAAGCTTTTAAAAAATGCTATCTTTGCTTTCTGTGTTGCCTACTTTGTTTTGTATTTCTTGCGCTGCCTGTGTAGAAACACCTATTGTCTGCCTTTCCTATAAATAGCTATTGATTAGTATAATTATTAAGAAAGACGTTTAGGCCACAGATAAATGGTATGTCCTTTGCTTCGAACAGCAAATCTGATGTAGATCTTAACATGCCTTCAGCCACATCCTTCAAATTTTTGTATGCCTCTGCTCATCTCTGCCCTATTACAACAGCCATGGGTTGCCTTCTTCCCTTACTTGCTGCTTCTCTTCTTCAGTTCTATTTCTTTTAGTACAAAGAGTTGTTTTGTCATGTATTTCTGCCATTGTCCCAAGTATTCATTATCTTGGGAAGATGTGTTTACTAAAGGAGGTTGGAAGCCAGTAATATGAATACATAATGCAGGGAGGAGGTAATGCCTGTCAGGCCACCAGTTCATTATACTCATTGGTGTTTGGTCTGTTGAAAGGCACGTATCAAGTTCTTAATGTTGAAAAGGAAACACCTGAAATGGTAATAGGATTAGATCTTCACTTCATTGCCCATCATTCAACTTGCCCATCATTCAACTTGCCTGGAAGCTTGCCAAGGCAGAAGAAGAAAAACCCAATCCAAATACAAAAAACTCTCACTAAAACCCAATCAAATGTGAAGTCACCCCAAAGCAAAAACCAGTATCCACCTATCAAAAATCATATGCAGCATGACCAAAGTAGTATTGCAGTAATTCATCTCAAACAGTGGGATATGGGCTTTGAAATTCTGAAAAAGCTTAGATGTTTATTTACTTTGGTATGTGAATATGATGTGGGAGAAAGAAACACATCAAATAAGTTTCATTGTAATATGTCAGAATCATCTTCAGTGTGATGTTTAATATCACTGGTGACAGCAGCTCTCTAGGAAATCCCAAGTACTCTACTGTGCTGTTTTGTAGGTGGAAGTGATATCTGGAGAAGAAGACGAAGAGATTCTCTTCAAAGAGAGGGCAAAACTTTACAGATGGGACAGAGATGCTACTCAGTGGAAGGAGCGTGGGGTTGGTGAGATCAAGATCCTCTTCCATACGCAGAAGAAATACTACAGAGTCCTCATGAGAAGAGATCAAGTTCTTAAAGTCTGTGCAAACCATGTCATCACCAAAGAAATGAACCTAGTGCCCAATGATGCGTCAAACAATGCTTTAATTTGGACAGCGACAGACTATGCTGGTGAGGGTTTGTCTGGGTGTTTCTCTTTCTTTTTTTTTTTTCTGTCTGTAGCTTCTGTGGCTTGGGTTTTCTCTGGAGGTTATGGAACATGAAAGGTACTAATTTCTGACAGTGCTGAATACAGCTAAAGAAACTTGTTCTTGGATTTATTTTCAGATGGTGAAGTAAAAGTAGAACAACTTGCAGTCAGATTTAAAAGCCAAGAGCTGGCTAATGCTTTCAAGAGGAGGTTTGAAGAATGCCAGCTAAACTTGTCAGAACTGCAGAAGGGACACTTAAGTCTGGCAGAAGGGTTGTCAACAGACACCAACCCCGTTGTGTATTTTGAAGTCTCCGCTGACGGTGAACCCTTAGGACACATAACCATGGAGCTGTTCTCAAATATTGTCCCTCGAACTGCTGAAAACTTCAGGGCCCTGTGCACAGGGGAGAGAGGATTTGGATTCAAGAACTCCAGCTTTCACAGAATAGTCCCTGACTTTGTGTGTCAGGTAAGTGTAATGGGAAGACTCTTCACTGAGAGAATGAGATGCATATTGACTAACAACGACACTTCAAAAATCACTTACACAGGATAGCATGTTCTTGTTGGCAGCATGAACCCAATGTGTGAAATACTCTGATCTGCCCTTTCCCTACAAGGACGTGAGAAATGCAAGCAGCAGCTGCTCCCTTAAGCCAAATGCTTTTTTCCCCGTGGCTGCCTAATGCTTTCATATTACCTGGTGCTGCCACATTGTTAAATGTGGAATTAAAAATGGAGATGGAGATCTCCTCTTAGAATGAGTGAGGGGCCTGTTGGTGGACAGAACCAAGTCAAGGGGTTCCCAAAGCTGCCATTCAGCCTCCCCTCTACAGGGAGGAACTTCCATGTGCATGCCTGCTTCCCAAGCAGAGTGCTTACTTTCCAGGCTTATTTTACATTTTAAAGTACACTTTTATCTTGGATAATGTGCACTTTAATACTGATATTACAAGTATTTTTAGATGTTCAGGTTTTCAACTAAAAGAAGTTTTTTAGGTCTCATCATGCAGTGTCTTGTTCCTTAAAATTTCTCACCAAAGAGTATCAGCCTGTCAAACCTCTGTATGCATTTGGTAATGGTAGCAAGGTCTAAATAAATGCAGAAAGCTTAGGAGAATGATCATAGCTTAGATCAACTTCTCCTTTCCTAAAATTCTCATTGAAAATTCAAGGAGTTGTAGTGACTTATCAGCAGAGCAAACTAGTTCCTTACATGCTAATGCTCCTGTATGTCACTGCATCCCTGAAGATGAGGCACGACCTTCCACAAACTCATTAAGACAGTATTATATGAATGACTTGTTCACCAGAATAAACAATGATCCTGTCTCTTGATTAGGTATCGCTTGTCAGAAGTATGCCCTTTACAGCTCATTTGCTAAAACATTGTGCCTGTCTGCTGAGGAAAGCAGTGTTACTTATTTAGGTATCAGGCTTTTTTCAGGGTGTTCCACATCCTCTAAGAAGCAGGATTTCTTAAAAATGCACCCTGACACAAAGTAAGCTTTTATCACAAGAAATCCATATATACCATGCTAACTCTGCTTTGCTTAAACTTTCTCCAGGTACAATTGGATGGTTTCCAGAGAGAATTAAGGCTTTCCTTCAAAGATAGGATATATACTGTTGCCTTTATGTGTATGGTCAAATAATCAGGAGCCAGAAGCTTGCTGCCTTGCAGAGTGACAAAAGACACTGCTTGCTAGCAGCAGCTGCTCTCCTAAACAAAGAGTAGCGTGGCAAAAGGTGCTGCCCACATGGAAGCAAGAAATGATCATTGGTACCCTAACCTTTTAGAGGTGATACATACTGTGTCTTCAGGGACTAGGCAAGGATGGGCCTTCACTGAGGTAGTGCAGGTCCCGGCCAAGTGGGCAGGAAGCAGGTTCTGGGAAACACGAGCAGGGAGTGTTTCGGTGTGTGGAGCAGGGAGACAAAATGCCATGATCAGAATAAGCAAGGGCTAAACTTTCCTCTGCTGCTTCCATTGCTGTGAACAAAGCAGCTGAAGCTGGGTTGCTTTATCCCAAAGTAAATATGGTACTTGTGAAAACTAAGCATGAATTCCTCCACAGTAATTTTTACCATCAAAAGGGAATATAATTCTGCTATTGGTGTATGGTTTAGGATTTGTAAGTTAATGCTGTGTTTTGTTTGTTTCTTTAAGGGAGGTGATATAACTAACCATGACGGGACAGGTGGACAGTCCATTTATGGAACAGCATTTGAAGATGAGAATTTTGAAGTGAAACACACTGGTCCTGGGTTGTTGTCAATGGCAAATAAGGGCAGGGATACAAACAATTCTCAGTTCTTCATAACACTTAAAAAAGCAGAACACTTGGACTTCAAGCATGTAGTGTTTGGGTTTGTGAAAGATGGAATGGATGTTGTGAAAAAGATTGAATCCTTCGGTTCTCCTAAAGGGCAAGTAAATGGAAGAGTCATCATTACAGACTGTGGGCAAATATAGTTATTACTTTAAGTATGCAAATGTTCTAGCAGTATAAATCAATATTTAGATGTTATTGATTAATAAGTTTAAATAAAATGGACACTTCTGATGTATAAATGTAAAATTCCAGCTTGGGTTTTTTTATGTGTTCTGGTTGATTTTTTTTGCATGTTAAGTTCAGACACTGGCATATTTTGGGTGTATTTGTGCTTTCCTGACATATTTGTATTAAATGTCAAATTTTAAATATTAAATCTTAGTCTTGTTAAAATAAATATTTTGCCTTCACAAAGTTCTTAAAAAAGATCTCACTTAATGGGGAAAGACTCTGCAAAATCTCTGCAAAGCGTCGGTGCTAAGGGCTCGTCAGCAGCCTCAAGGCCTCTGCCCCTTCCTCTGCTGGGGTGCAGGAACTAACTTCTTCCCTGAAACTGAGCTTGGTGCAGGCACGCCTGGCGGGAGGCTGAAGCAGCCCCGGGAAGCGCTGTGCCCTGCGGCACGGCCTGAGAACGGTGGCCGTTGTGGTTCAGTCCCGCGCAGCCTCGTCAGGCGGGGTTCCCTGCGCGGCTGCCCCCTCCCCAGCCTCGGCAGGGGCCGCGACTTCCCGTCGGTGCCTCGCCCGCCTCCCGGGCCATTAGAGCGCGTACGCCTGCGCGGCGCCGCGTGCCCTCCCGTCCTTCGCCTCCTCCCGCGCCTGCGCCCACTGCCTGCGGATGGTGGCGGTTTTTTCGAGCGCGAGTTGGGACGCGGAGCGTCGCTTCACGTCACAGCGGGCCCCGGCTGGGGCCTCAGCCGCTCCCCTAAGAGGCTGCAGCGGCGCTACCGGCGTGGGACGGTGTGGGTGAGATGGGAGGGCCGGGGGTGCGCGCTAGGGGAGGAAGTGGGCGGGAGGAGGGGACCCGTCCCTTCCCGCCCGGTCCCTGCGGTGCTAGGGGCGGGAGGGGGGCTCTGTGTCCCCTCCCTCGGGGTTCGCTGTGAGCACCGTGGCATTACCTGCGCGAGTCGTGAGAGACACGAAAGGACTTAAGCGGACCTCGGGAACGTTCGCGTAAAGCGTTCTCTGTAATCCTACCCCTGCCCCTCCGATGGTGTTACAAGGGGGAGTGCTGGCCAGTCACCTCTGTCTGAACTTGAAATTTCCCTGGAAACTGCGATTCCAGATGTTACACGTTCCCCGAACGCAGCGGGAGCAGCTCGGCACGCAGGTTTCGCTTAGAGCCGTCTGATGCCTGCCTGTCGGGCAGGGTAGTATGTGGGTCCCTTTAGAAGCAGCATGCCAGGCATGCCTGAAATATATATATATAAAATAGCAGAACTCGCTTCAGCCACATCTTCTTTTGCTAGAGCAACCGCAAGCCTTGCTTTAGAGCGTGTTAGAAGAGTTTGTGCTTTTTCCTAAAGCTCTCGATTTCGGGGAGCAGGAAGGCTTTTCCGTGTCTAGTGAACAAGAGGAGAATCAAACCCCTGGCTGGTTTGAGACTGACGCGATGACCAGGCAGCCATTTGCGACGGGCACCGCTCCCGTGCTGAGGCAAAGCGGTGATGTTTTACGGGGAATCACGGGCTGGGAGCTTGCTCTGACTCTCTTGGTTTCGGCAAGGGTAGAATGTCCCCGAGGAGCCAGCACAGGTGAGCCGAGCTGGCTGATGATGTTGCTGTTGTTGTTTCCCACGCCGCGTGACGTCACGCCCCCTAAAAGGGGTCTGGCGGGGAGGGCCGGGTCCCTGCGGCTGCGGGGCGGACTCAGTGCGGGCCGAGCGTCCGGGCTGGCGGGTCGGTGACTGTGTGTCCTCTCTCTTTGTGTCTGTTCTGTCACGGGTCCTGTTGCTGTTCCACTTCCCCTACCCCAGCAAACTGCTTTTAGCCCGCCCTGCGCGGCTTTTGTCCGTCTCTCCCCGGGGGAGCGCTGCGTGGTGCTCGGCTGCCGGCTGGGGCCGAGCCGCGGCACTGGCTGAGGCGTTGATGGATCTGCACAGGGGATTAGGAAACAGATCTGTATGAAAATCCGGCACCTTCCCACCCTCCCCTTACCCCTCCCTTGCCGGTGTTTCTGGAGGCTTTGATGCTGTGTGGAAGGAATGCTCACTGGCTGGGAACTTACTTTTATTCTGTCAGCAGTCAGTTTGTCTTGGTCACAGAGACAAATTTTGCAGTTCCTCTCTTGCCTCTGTATTCCATGGGTTAAATGCATCCCACGTGCCCAGGGGCTAACAGACCTGCAAAGAAAGTCCTATCGCAGAATGTTAGGGGTTGGAAGGGACCTTGAAAAATCATCTAGTCCAACCCCCCAGTGTTCTGAAAATTGCTGTGAGCAGCCAAAATTTCAGAGATTGAAAGCCGGATTCGGGCTAGACTAGGATCTCCTAGTTGGACTGGGAGATCAACTTGGTCCTGGGAATCATCAAATGAATGCAGAAACTAACCTTTTTTTTTTTTTCTCAGGAAGTGTGCCTTGCCATTTCAGGATCAGAAATCGTCTTAAATGTGAGGTGAGTATTTGAGTTCTTTAGGAGCTAAAATCTGAATGTATCTCCAGAAGGATTTGCAACTCGGGTAGCAGTTTGTAGTCCTCTGGATTCTGTTTTTCTTGGGGCATATTCTGGTTTTAATTACACAACTGTTCTTTAAAGGAAAATAACTTTCAAAAGTTATCTTTCACAAATTATTGGTGAGACTTTAAGGTGCAGTGGTTGCCAGGAAAGAAATTCTAGATTTCCTTGTGCCAATTCCTTATAAAACAATATGTAAGTGCAAGGAAATACAGTAGCAGATCACTTCCTTGAGAGCACATCAGAGAGATGCAGTGAAACTCAACTAAGATCATAGAATCATAGAATCATAGAATTGTAGGGGTTGGAAGGGACCTCGAGAGATCATCGGGTCCAACCCCCTGCCAAAGCAGGCTCCCTAGGACATTTCACTGAGATAGGCATCCAGACGGGTCTTGAATATCTCCAGAGAAGGAGACTCCACCACCTCCCTGGGCAGCCTGTCCCAGGGCTCTGTCACCCTCACTGGGAAAAGTTTCTCCGCATGTTGGTGCGGAACTTCCTATGCTCCAACTTGCAGCCATTGCCCCTTGTCCTGTCCCCACAGACCACTGAAAAGGGGCTGGCTGATTCCCCCTGCATCCCTTGCTTAAGATAATTGTAAACATTAATTAGGTCCCCCCTTAGTCTTCTCTTCTCAAGGCTGAACAGTCCCAATCTTCTCAGCCTTTCCTCATAGGGGAGATGCTCCAGGCCCTTTATCATCTTCGTAGCCCTTCTCTGGACTCTCTCCAGGAGATCCCTGTCCTTTTTATACCAGGGAGCCCAGAACTGGACACAATCCTCCAGGTGGGGCCTGACCAGGGCAGAGTAGAGGGGGAGGATCACCTCCTTTGACCTGCTGGCCACACTCCTCCAAATGCACCCCAGGATCCCATTGGCTCTCTTAGCCCCCAGGGCACACTGCTGGCTCATGGCCAACCTGTCATCAACCAGGACCCCCAGGTCCTTCTCCACTGAGCTCTTCTCCAGCAGGTCATCCCCCAGCCTGTACTGATAGAAACGGTTGTTCCTTCCCAGGTGCAAGACTTTACACTTGCTTTTGTTGAACCTCATCTAGTTTCTTACTGCCCAGCTCTCCAGCCTGTCCAGGTCTCGCTGGATGGCAGCGCAGTGTTCCTGCGTGTCAGCCACTCCTCCCAGCTTTGTGTCATCGGCGTACTTGCTGAGGGTGGATGCTGTTCCCTCATCAAGGTCGTCAATGAAGATGTTAAACAGGACTGGACCCAACACCGAGCCCTGGGGAACACCGCTAGTCACAGGCCTCCAGTCAGATTCCACTCCAAGATCATGAGAGCTCCTTTGAGTCTGATCTTTTCTAATGTACATTTAATTGATTTTGCTCGTAGCCTAACACTTCTGGGATGATTTTTTGTTTGTTTGGGTTTGGTTCTTTTTTGTATAATGTACTTACAAGTCAATAGGAAACTTTGTTGTAAAAGGCCTAGATGTAAAGATAAATGACACCATTTCCAAGATTACCAAATTCTACTTTTATGCCCTTATGTTGCTGTCTTCATAGTGTCTTGTAGTCTCTCAAATATTTTAACATATAACACTATAGGTATTTCATTATTACACTGTATGGAATGTGTTTGCCTCCTTTTATTAATATGAGGGCCACTTACTTTTATATATTTTTTTAAAACCCACTTTTTTTCCAAAGTTAGTAGTTTGTAGTAAGTTCTGTCACAAGACATTGTAACTGTCTGTCCTGGTTCCAGCCAGCACAGGTGAGCTGAGTTAGCCCAGGCTGTTTTCCACACCACCTGACATTGTGTTTAAGTCCTGCTTGGAGTCGTTGGTAGCAGTCTGTCTCATACTGTGGCTTCAGCTTAAAGATAGATATGTATTTCATCTTTAGAATGTCTTTGGGCTTCTTGGGAAACAGATTTTAATCATGCATACAGGCAGCAGGGTAAAGCAATGTATCAAACTTTGCTTATTGAAAAATTAGTGTATGAAAGGAAGCTGTAAAGCTTCAGAAAGATAAATCTGTTTTGAAAACTGAATGTTCCTCTAGTTGAAGCTGTTACTCTTCACTCAGTGGGGTTTTTTGTTCACATGATCACATGGCAAGTGTTTCTAGTAAACCCTTGTTGATTTCTTAATGTCAGTTTCTCGAATGCAAAGTAAAATAGTGTTCTATCTTCCAGGTAACATGGACCACTCACTGGAAAATGCAACTGCTGCTTTATCCAAATGTTCATTAGAGTCAGCATTTACAGAAAGTGGGAGAGAGAACAGCATCAGATCTTCTGGTGATTTCCTACAAAGTTTCGAAGACTGGAATTGGTAGGAGGTGTTTTTTACTTCAGCTCTCCCTTTATCACTCATTATATCTCATAATCCAGATAAATCACAAGTATACAATACATTAAGTTATTGCAGAGATACAGATGTTGATTTAAGATTTTTATTTTCTTGTTAAATTGCTGTTTGTGACTGATGTATGAAATAATCTGAATGTTGATTTCGGTGAGGAGTATCATCTCACTTTTGTTCAAAGCTATGTGTTGGAATTGCTAATGGGATAAAAGGATGACTGTCCTAGTTCTGGCCAGGCCAGGGTCAGTCTCCCCAAGCAGTTATCACAGGTGAGATGAGTCATCACAAGACTGACCAAATGCCCCGGCCTCACTCAGACTGTCCTAGAGGCACCAAGCCCCTACCCTTCCCCAATCAGCTCCATAGGCTGAGAGAACTGGATCTGTTCAGCCTTGAGACAAGAAGACTGAGAGGGGATCTGATTAATGTTTATAAATATCTGAAGTGTGGGAGACAGAGGGAAATGGGCAGCCTCTTTTCAGTGGTCTGTGGGGACAGGACAAGGGGTAATGGCCTCAAGCTGGAGCACAGGAAGTTCCACACCAATATGGGGAAGAACTTTTTCCCAGTGAGGGTGACAGAGCCCTGGGACAGGCTGCCCAGGGGGGTGTGGAGTCTCCTTCTCTGGAGATATTCAAGACCCATCTGGACACCTGCCTGTGTGACCTGTCCTAGGGAGCTGCTTTGGCAGAGGGGTTGGACCAGATGATCTCTGGAGGTCCCTTCCAACCCCTACGATTCTGTGATTTATGAGGAAGTGATGTCAGGTGGTGTGGAAAACAGCCCAGGATAACTTGGCTCACCTGTGCTGGCTGCTTGGGGAGATTAACTCTGGCCTGGCCAGAAGCAGGACAATGATATAAAGTGAACTAAGAGTAAAGCAAATAGCTCAGACTGATGAACAGCTTTAAGTTTATTTAGAGGCAATTTGATTCTAAAAGCTAAGAAGTCTCTTTTTGGAGCTAGTTCACACCAAATATGAAAAAATAATGAAAAAAAGATTGTTTCTACTTTTAGCTTCCCTGGAATGTGGTGGTTGGTAGTGAGAGAAAAGTGATGGTGTTGCCTGCTGCATGCATGTGCTTACAGCATGAAAATTCTTGCTACTTTTGTTTGAAAATAGTTACTCCTTTTAAGTCAGCAACATTACTGGTTGTTGTGATTAAAACCTTGTGAGTAATAATGCTTTCCAAACGATTTAACCTTGCTGTTTGTTACCAGTTAAATATAAAAATCTTAGATTTAGCAGTGTTTAAGTTTTTATACAGATCTCTTGCAATGCTATATGTACTATGTTTGGAAGGGACTGAGTAATTTCATAGTACTGCTTTCTTGTGGGTTTTTTCAGTTTTGATGATGAGCAAGACTCTCTTTGTGATTTGAGTGGCCTAGAAATAGAAGAAAGGAGCATTCAAGGCTCTGAAACTGATACCGTTGAAAATACAGATATATACATGGAAGCAGGTAATAAATACTGAATTTTATACTTCACACAGGGTTGTAAAAATATTTAACATGTAATTTAAAAATATCTCTAGTAAATGTATTTCAGTTCAGAAATACAAGAATCAGATAAAAATGTTTTAATTTGGGGATTCAACCTTTTATTTAATTATGAGTAACTCCTTTATAATCTGTTTAGGAGGTCCAAGTGTACTTGATGCAATACTAGCATAAACTTTAAAAAGAAGAATCAATCTTTTCTGCAACTGGTTGCCACTTGACTTTAAAATATAAATGAAGAAAAAAGTTGGGGTTTGGATTTTTTGGTTTTGTTTTAAGTAGCCAGCTGCATTAACTCTGTTAAGTCTCCTTTTAGTTTAAGTATTGAAAACTGGCAGTGAAGGGAGTGTGAGTGTTATCTGTTGTTCATGTAACTCAGAAAACTTTTAATTGCAAGATTGTTATGGCATCCTGGCTTGTATCAGAAACAGTGTGGCCAGCGGGTCTAAAGAGGTGATTTTGCCCCTGTACTCAGCACTGGTGAGGCTGCACCTGAGTGCTGTGTCCAGTCCTCCTCACCATGAGAAGGACATTGAGGTCATTGAGTCCAGAGAAGGGCAACCAGGCTGGTGAAGGGCCTGGAGGGCAAATTCTATGAGGAGTGGCTGAGGGAGCTGGGGATGTTTAGCCTGGAGAAGAGGAGGCTGAGGGGAGATCTTATCACTGCCTACAATTACCTGACAGGAGGTTGTAGAGAGGTGGGTGATGGTCTTTTCAGCCAGGTGACAGGAGACAGGACAAGGGGAAATGGCACAAAGCTGTGCCAGGGCAGGGTCAGATTAGATACTAGAAAAAAAATTTTCACTGAAAGAGTTGTCAGGGCCTGGAACAGGCTGCCCAGGGAGGGGTTGAGTCACCATCCCTGGATGTGTTTAAAAGACAGGTAGATGAGGTACTTAGGGATATGGTTTAGATCAGGATGGGATTGGTTGGACTTGATGATCTTAAAGGTCTTTTTGAACCTTGTGACTCTGTGATTGTAGCAAAGATCTGCTACATTATTTCACTCCAAATGCTGGGAAACACTGCCAGGAATTTGTGAATCAGTCTAGCTCTGCCTCTTGTGGAGAGTTTAAGCTTAGAATAGCATTGCAGAATACTTTTGAAGGGCATCTGGAAATGTAGAGACAGGCAACCAACCCCAGGAAGAAGCTAAAAGGCATCTCAGAAATCAGGCAGAACAGATCAGTGGAGCCATGGAAGACTCTCACTAAGAGCTGTATTAAATGGGTAGGGAGAGTATAAGGACGGTTTTCTTGAACGCATAGCCTTTCAGAAAAGGGGGAGAGAGGTAATTAATTGCACAAAGAAAAATGTGTAGTTTACAGTATTTGATGTCAAAACCAAAATAAATACAAAACTGATATTTATCACATGCATTTGTTTCTGATAGAGCTACTTTTTTTTCTGGTTTATTTTCCCTTTTTGTTCTGCTGTGATTTACGTGGCATTGTACTAGCTATGCTTTCCTTCTGTATACTTGAAGACAGGCTATGACAGAACAACAGGTTTGGATTATTGCCCTGCTTAGCCCCATGTTGATCACCCATCAGGGCTGATCTGATGCATACCACCAATTAACCCTAATGATTTTATTTGCTTTTCTAGTAACTTTTCTCTTGTTTCTTGTTGCTTTTTCTCATTATCCTTCTTTTTCTTCCCCAGTTGCCTACCAAATAAACAGCCCTCCCTACTTGCCTTTTTGCCTGAGTTTTGCTTAATCTGTACTGCTGTGGTTTAACTGCCACAGGCAGATCAGCCCTGCACAGCTGTTTACTCACTCTCCCAACTCCCAGTGTGAAGGTAAAGAATTGGAAAGATTGAGACAAAGACAATTTAATAGGTAAAGCAAAAGCAGCACATTCAGAGTGAGACAAGGAATTAATTCCTTGCTTCCCTTGGTCAGGCAGGTGTTTGACCATCTCCAGGAAAGCAGGGTTCCATCCAGGAAAGCAGGGTTCCACCACACCTAATGATGACTTAGGAAGACAAATGTCACAACTCTGAAAGTCCCATCTTCCCCTGGTTTTTCTTGCTGAACATGATGTCATATAGTCTGGGATATCCCTTTGGTCAGTTGGGGTTGGCTGTCCTGGCTGCGTACCCTCGCTTGTACACCCCCAGCCTACTTCCTGGCAGGGCAGCATGAGAAACAAAGGCTGGCCTTGACTCTGTGCAAGCACTGCTCAGCAACAGCTAAAACATCCCTGTGTTATCAACACTGTTTTGGTCATGGCTCCATAGTAGCTACTGAGAAGAAAACCTTCTATCCCAGCCAAAACCAGCACAGTACCCAGGTAATCTTGGCCTGATGTGGTACCTAGGTGCAGCTGGCCTTACAAGATGTTTCTCACAATACTGTCCCCTCAATTGTCTGTAAATTTTCTCTCTTTAACTATTTATGAGATCCAGCCATTTCTCACTGTCCTACCTGCAACGGTCACCCACTTCTTACACTAATCTGTCACCTCTGGCAGTTTCTCATGTTGTGTCCAGTAGTTCTTTATGTTTTGTTCTATTAGCTGAGCTGTCAGGCTGATGTCTGGTTAGCAGCACATGGCTTACCTGAAGCCCTTATAAAATGGATAGGAGACTTTAGCTATGTTATGATTCAGTCTGTGCATAGATTTAATCTCTGGAATTTCTGTAGTGAAGCAGAGGGCATAGTTTTCCTTAAACTTCCCTGATCACCAATTGATTCAAATAAGTTGTAGAACACAGCTTTAAGTAAATCTCTGTAATTTGAGATTACTTTCTCTTTTTGATACTTCTTGCTTTATATTTGTCACTCTAAATGCCTAAAATAAGTTTTCCCTGGTTTAGAACAACAATTAAAGTAATTCTTTATGACTTTTAATGTAAAATGTTTTGGGTTTTTTTTCCTTTCCACAGGCAGCACCTTACCACGTTTGGCAGCAAATACACCAGAAAATAGTGACCAAAATATTACCAATGGTTTGGTAAGGAAACATCTGAGTGGAGCTGATGCTCAGGCACGCAACAGTCAAGGCTTAATACCGCCTCACGTCAGCCGAATTTATGATGAATTATTTGTCATACATCGGAAGCTCCAGGTAGGAACTGAAATGCCACCACCCCAAACGTCCCTCTTCAACTCTGTATGCTGAGTGTGACGCCATACAGTATAGGATATCCCTTCGGTCAGTTGGGGTCAGCTGTCCTGACTCTGTCCCCTCACAAACTCCTTGTGCGCCCCCAGCTGTCCTGCTGGCAAAGTGGTGTGAGAAGCAGAACAGGCCTTGGCTCTGTGTAAGCACTGCTCAGCAATAACAGAAAACACGTCTATTTAGCAAAACCATCTCTATTTCATCAGCAACAACCCAAAACACAGCCCCATACTATGAGGAGAATTATCACAGAATCACAAGGTTGGGAAAGACCTTTAAGATCATCAAATCCAACCATTCCCATCCTGTGCTGAACCATATCCCTAAGTACCTCAACTACCCTTTTCTTAAACACATCCAGGGAAGGTGACCCAGCCCCCTCCCTGGGCAGCCTGTTCCAGGCCCTGACAGCTCTTTCAGTAAAAATTTTTTTTCTAATATCTAATCTAATTAACTCCATCCCAGCTGAAACCAGCACCAGTAGTGGTGCTTTGACTTGTTCTGGGGTAGATCAGATAAAATTCAACTTGAGGGAGTTTGAACACATCAGAGAGGAGTGTCTTGTGACACACTGTGGGCAAGGGGAACCATTGCTGCCCCTGAGAGCTTCTGAAGCTGCTCTTATGGGCATTCAGTTGGGCTTGCTGCCTGGGCCTCCTGCAAAAACCTTTCACTCTGCCTTGTCTCTGCTGCTGCTGGGGAGTCTCAGCAGTTCATCCCCTAGCAGGCCTAGGCCACTGACAGAAGAACCTCCTATATGATTCTATTCTGTAATTACTACTGTTTTTCTGCTAGATATGCTGCCAGGGCTGTCTTTTGCAAAAATAATTTTGTATCCTTTTTCCTCCCCACTTTTTCAGGGATGCTTCCCAATGATTGAAGAAACAATATAGTAAACTAGTGTTCAGGACAGACAGTTGCCTCAGACTCTGTTTTGTCTTACAGTTCATATCATTATCCAGAACTTTTGAAAGGAAAAGCCTGTTTATTACATTGTTTTTTTAACAACCATGTAGAGCTGAATTTTGGATTTTGGATGTCTAAGCCATCCTGATGCACATCAAAGTGATGTGGATTAATGTGTGGGGAAACTGAACATAGATGGCTATCAGGATACTTTTAATTAGCAAGCTGTTGTGTAAGACTGTATAATTTTACAAAAAGCTATTTCTGGGAAAGAAAATTCAAATTCAGAATAAAGTATGATAATTTCATGGGTTTTAAAGCTGTTTCAACACTCTGATTTTCTTGATACAGAGAGAAAGTTCAGCACAGCAGGAGTATGCCCTGCAACTCCAGAAACGAGAGCATTTTCTAATGGAGCGAGAAGCATCGGTTTTTAGACATGAAGCAGCTTTGGCTAAAATAAGAGGTGTTGAGGAAGAAGTTCACACAAAATTTGGAATCATGAAAGAGGTGATAAATATAATGATGTTTATTGCTCTACAGGCCATTTAACTTGTTTGTAATTATCTTAAGTCACTGGGTGTTTGCTGGATATAATGGTTATTTCTTTAAAGTGCTTGAAATCCCCAAATGAAATGTTTACCAAACAATATTGTTATGGCTTCTGCCATACAGGTTGTATAGGCTGCCCAGAGAGGAGGTGGATGCCCTGTCCCTGGAGGTGTTCAAGGCCAGGTTGGATGGGGCCCTGGGCAACCTTGTGTAGATCCAGGCCTGGAGGTTGGTGGCCCTGCCTGTGGCAGAGGGGCTGGAACTCTATGATCCTTGGGGTCCCTTCCAACCAAGACCATTCTATGATTCTGTTTGAGTGGTGCATTTAATTGTCTGGTGTGTAGGCACATTTCACAGTTACAATTTAGAAAAGAAAGATAACTTGTTTCTAAAATAGCAAAAATTATATGACCGGTATTAGAGAAAAGATTGGTGGTGTATCTGCAATTGTATGTAACTCCCAGGAGAATCCTTGGTGTTAGCTGAAGTAGACTTCCTTGGGGAGGCTTTGGGGCACAATGAGATCTTATGATGTAACAACTATTACAGAGAGTATTAGCAGAAAAACACTCAAAGTGCAAAGCAAGAAAAGACTGACCTGTGGCAGGAAATTAAATGGTATGATTTCAAAAAGGAAAAATACTTTCATCAACACAGTTCTTGGGGGTGTTTGCTAATGAATTTAGGTCTTGTGGAAAGTTTTGGTTATTATCCAGAAGATCACCAAGGTAAGTCCTTACATCTGTGCGCTTAGTGTCAACACCACAGAGCTGAGAAATTACTTTTCTTTGAAATGTGCAGATAACTGCTGTTGAGGGAGAACAGGTTACCTGTTAAAGAGGAGGAAAAGGGTGCCAGAGGGGGCAGGTGACCTCAACTGTTGAACCGGGAAGGAATAAGTTAAGGTGTTAATTTAAGTGTTTCAGATAATTTGGGCTTTAAGAATGTTACGCCAGTAAGAGAACTGGCTGATGAAAATCCAGGAGAAATTAGTAATTACCTGTGAAAATCTGTGGAGGTCAAATGGAGTATTAGAAGCTAAGAAAAAGTGGTGCCTTTCTTCTCAAAAGGGAAAAAATCATACAGGCATCAACTTAATGCCAGTTCTTTAAATAAATAAAATCCTGATACAGTCTATGAACACTATGGGAAGTGCAATGCAGAAAGCAGTGCAGTAAATAACTACTAGCATAGGTTGATCATAAATTGTCAAATCAGTCTCATTTCCACTACAGCAAGGTAACAGGTATTGCTAAGAGAGGAGTAGTAGTTTTTCACAGAATCACAAGGTTGCAAAAGACCTTTAAGATCATCAAGTCCAACCGTTCCCATCCTATGCTAAACCATATCCCTAAGTACCTCATCTACCTGTTTTTTAAACACATCCAGGGAAGGTGACTCAGCCCCCTCCCTGGGCAGCCTGTTCCAGGCCCTGACAACTCTTTCAGTGAAATTTTTTTTTCTAGCATCTAATCTGACCCTGCCCTGGCACAGCTTTGTGCCATTTCCCCTTGTCCTGTCTCCTGTTACAGATATGTCTGGACTCAATTAGAACTTTCATGTAGAGTTTTCATAATCGTACTAGGAAAGCATAACATAGATGTTAATGCAGGTGGTGTAAAGCTGTAGCGAGACAGTAGTTCACAGCACAGTTGAAGGAGCATGCATAGTGGGTTCTGGAGTATCCTTTCAGCCCAGTATTATTCAGTATTTTCAATAAGAAGCTTTACAGTGAGAAAGAGCATGTTTATTATATTTGAAGAAAATTGCAACTGAGGGAGAATTTCAAGCATGTTTAGAAAGAACAATAGGATTAAAATTGATCTTGACAAATTGGAGATATGGCAGGCTTGGAAAAATGTGTACTAAGATGATGTTGAGTGTACAGTATTGTGCTTGAACACAAATAACAGCTGCAGAAATGGAGGATGACAAGCAGATGCAGGATGAATTGAGGGTAAATGTGCCAAGTGTCAACTACATAAAAGGTTGCAACAAAGAGGAAGAAACTAGTATTTTTTTCATGTCTCTGATAGGAGAAGCATTAGTAGTAAGGGAAAATTTAGTTTATGTATTGGGAAGAACTAGCTCTAAACAAAAATAGTTAAAGTATGGGACAGGTATATTGGTAAGACTGCAGTGTTTCCAGCATTGGAGGACTTAAAAACAGTCAAGGCAAACATCTGGCAGGAGTGAAATGGTTATGATATGGATGAAATCGCCTGATTTGAAATGATAGTAAGCATATATAGCTGCAGTATTTTCAGTTAAATAAAACTTTGCCTTTTTTATCAAATCTGAGGTATACCAGATGCACTGGTGTCCAGAGAAGATTAAAATAAGATTCAGGGGAGTGAGAAGAATGGCTGTAGATAGGCAGGTTTTAGTTAGGAATTCCTGTGCTTGGGCTGTAAACCGAAGCACTAATTTAAGATGCATAGGATTAGTTTCTTGATTTGCATAATTCAGAATGAGCAAAGCCAGAAAAGCAAGTTGAAACCTCAAAAGTTGCTGCAGAACAGAATTGTGACTTTTTGTAATTATAGGGAAGAATAAGCTGTAAATGAAAGCTTTTATTGGCATTAGTTTTAGTTCACAAACCTTTCCCACAGCTGAATTGTCTGAGAAATGTACAAACTGATATAATCTGGTTTGGGTAGAACCTGGAAAGAAAAAGAGCAATTGGCTGTGCACATCACACTCAGTTGCTGTGTAGATTCTTCTGAATATGCAACGTGGATGTTGTTTTTCTCAGTCCAGGTTGGATGTGCAAAGTTGGCCGTGCAGAATTACAAACTTGATCTTTGAATGTTTGCCCTATAATTTAAACACTACAGTGGAAGTTAGAGTTATTTCTCAAACAGTCTCTTATAAATCAAGCTTTAAAATTTGATATTTCTATAGCAACACAAGGCAGAAGTTAAACAGCTGACAGAAGCCCTGAGAGAAATAACTAAAGAAAATAGAAGGCTGAAGTCATCATTTGATGCCTTGAAGGAAATGAACGACTCTTTAAGAAAACAGGTAAAATTAGTTCTTTCAGGTTATCAATAAATGTATGGGTTATAATTAACAATTTTAAATATTTGAACAGCTGAAGTTTGAAAAATCACTAATTCTTTCTTTGTTTCTATAAAGCAAGTATATGAATGACTGAAAGTACTTTCCACACCTTTTTCTAGTACTTGAATTTTAGCCTCTCTGATCTTTTACAGTATAAAAATTGGATTTATTCTTCTGATCTCCTAGCAACAGCTAATTGCTAGCAAGGACAAATCTATGTCCTCTGAAGCAAACGGAGTGGATGGAGAGGAAGTATTTTACAACATAGTGTCCACCCTGCGTTATTTCTATTAAATGAAAAGTAGAATATATATTTCTAATTTCCCATTTGCCCAGCACTTTCAGTTATTCTACAAACGTTAAAGAAGTATTTTCTCAGTTCTTAAGCTGAGACAGTGGCTCATTGTAATACAGAGAGTAAGAATTTTCATCTCATTTGACTGTTAAATCTTACCTAAAATGCTGACACACATATTGCTATCTAAATAATTTGACCTTTGATTATTCAGTGAATTAATTGCAATTCTGATAGTCCGAGTATAATAAAAGTCTACAATAGTGTCTTATTCATTCTTTTAGAGAAGGTCAGACCTAACTCCTAGAATGTTTATGGTTCTGGTGTAACCCATCTGTCTCTTTATTTTACCTTGTTATAAAATCTTTGTGTACCTGTGCAAAGTGAGGATAATCATGCTGTTCATTGCATGTATGCAGTGTGTTTCTTATATTTAAAGAGAGGTTAATGTTTCCCTCAGCTTTTCTCACACAGAACACAGTTCCTCTGTCATGGTCAGTAACTCTTCCATTCTACAGAGAAGAAAACTTTCACCTTCCCCATTAACAAAGCTATTAGATCATTCTTGAAATGTGTGCACTTCATGAAAAGTAATCAGATGTGTGCTGCCTGTATATCTAGAGAGGCACTGTAGTGTGTGTTCTTGCCCTGCAAACTGAAAGGTTGGGCTGCAGGTCAAGAAGAGCTACTGCTGTCTTACTTATCCTGGCACGAGTTGCCCAAGAGCAGTGGTGGAGTCTCCAGTGTTGGAGATAATGCAAAGCCTTCTGGACATGGTCCTGGGCAGCTGGCTCTAAGTGGCTCTGCTTGAGCTGAGGGGTTGGACCAGATAATCTCCAGAGGTGCCTGTCAACCTCAGCCACTCCGATTTCTTGAGGAACTGGATGATGAATTTCTTTCTATGCCTCTGCATGCACAGAAGAAAAAACCTGGAATAATTTATCTGTTCAGTAGGCACATCAAATTGTTTCAGAGTGACAACGAAGTAAAGAAGTGAGTTTTGAATTCACAGATACTTTACTATTTTCTGATTCTTTCAGTTAAGTGATGTAACTGAGCTGAACAAGAAGTTAGAAGGTCAAGCAAGAAAAGTACAAGCTCGTTTAGGGAATCTACAAGTAAGGTTTGTTCTTACATGTATCTCCTTCCTTTATAGGTAACAGGTGAAATATAATTCATTGTTACATTTTGTTGTAGAGGAAGCATGAATTTTTAAGGGTGCAGAAATCTAAGGAGATACGGCAAGTGGTGCAACAAAGTAAACCTGTCAAACAGGAAAAAGGGATGGTAACATCAAAAATGGCTAAGGTAAGAACTGGGCAAAATAAAACATTCATTATAAGACACTAAGTAATGGATCATTCCCTTTGTGTCTTCTAGAAATTAGAAACTAACTTTCAATTTTATTTATTTTATGAGTTAATTAGTTACTGTAAGAAAAGATGCAGATTATAGTGGAGGAAAACAGACAAGAAAGAATTAAGCTTGTTGCTAAAAATAAGTCTCTTAAATTTCATATTGTATATGTATATATTTTTATTTTTATGGTATGTTTTCCTCTTCCTGTCATGTCATCTTTCATTTGTTAGTTAAAATTATAACCCACTTACGCTGTAGCTGGTTTATTTTGTGGTGTAGGAGCAAATCTTAAACTCATTCTGGTGACTGCTACAGTACACCGCTGTTCTTGTGAATAACACCAGCTGAAAAGCAGTCAGTCAGAGGTATCAGATACAGATTTTGTAAGCCAGAGGTGATTGTAGTGCTGTTATTTTTTGATAAATAGCCTTTAATAAGGGAAAGAGATGCACACAGTTCCAAAATGATCACCTTGTTTTCCTTAAAATCTCTTCTTGTTTCATTAAGTAGTGAGTCCTCTGCTAGTGCTCCACCAACATCTCCCAGGTGGTAATGATGTTCTCCAGCTAGAGGCCAAACTGGGAAATGGGAGAGATGCTCTCAGCATCCTACTTAATCAATCCATAGCAGGTGCCTTAAAACTGCGTTGTCTATATATAGCCAACATATTTCTGTGTTTACATAGGTTCTCATGTACTTTGTTTGCTAGTGAAATATAAACAGTAGTTACAGTTCTGAGCAAAGAGGAAAACGGGTATCTGAAGGGAGATACCAGCAAAGTTTCAAATTCTTTAGAGAACTGTTCATGCAGCCTGTCTTCAGGTAACTCTGCATATCTTTTGTAGAATATTCCATTGCAGTGTAGTGCAAGGGCAGAATGACAATTCCATGAAGTCTTTGTTCTTTTTCTAACAATGCGAGTTACCCATTTAAATATTAACAGTGGTAGATTGTATGAAGTAAAGCAAAGGAGATCTGGAGCATGAAATGAGAATTTCCACAGGCAAAGGACATTAAAGATTTGCTTTCTCCTGTAATTCATTTGGCCAAAATTATAAAATGGAGTGATCCTGTTAGTAAAAAACTTTTCCCTGCCCTTTGGTAACATTTTGTACTTTGGCAAACTAAATTGTGAGTATTTTTTCACACCCAGAAACCATCACCTACTCTGTAGTGGGGAGTGAGGTGTGAGAGAGAGAAACAATGTAGGGTTCTTTCTAGGTCCCTTTAAGAAAGGCATGAAAATAGTCGGCAAGGACTGACTGACCCGAGGCCCCGGTTGCACTCAAACTGCTCTGTAGGCAACCAGCCTCTGCCCTTCCTCAACCAGCTGCTGTTATGGGGAAGTGGTGTCAGGTGGTATGGAAAACAGCCCAGGCTAACTCAGCTCACTTGGGGAGGCTAACTCTGGCCTGGCTAGAACCAGGACAATTACAAGTTGTATTAATAACACACAGGCTTCTCAAACCTTGGTACGAGGCCCAACAGAGCAGACATGGCTGGCTGAAGATGACTATTTCCTCGAATATAACATTTACCACAGGCTCCCACTACAGTAACTTGCCTCCCAGATTTTATCAGGCATATACTTATCATCCTTTCATTTATGCCTGATATTTCAGAACTAAGGTACCCTCATATACATCAGTCTTGTTACTATTTTGGCTTAGAAAAATCATTATACTTAAAAGCTGAAGTATCTGACATGAATGTATTACAGCTACCATTGAACTCACAAGTTTATGAGCTCTTAACTTTTCTAATGGATTGGATCTCAGACCACCTCCTTAGCAGGATAAAAACACAAGAAGAGAGAGAGAGCGGTCATAAACTTCCAGTTACCCAGGCCTCCAAAAAAACCTGCACCCAGGAAAGGTGTATGAAGGTAAAGGGGTTTGGATTGTTTGCTTGGGTTAAAATGTTTCTGGATTTACAGGGTTTATTAAATGATGTTGAGACTATAACAGGTCATCCTTGTTTATATGTGCTTTGGATACAACAATTAAAATAAAAGCACTATTAATAAGTCAGTTTTCATTTCACCAGTGAGATATAATAGGTAATTTGTCATTTGTAAAACATACAGGCCATTTTTAAGCAATAGTATGGTGTTCAGTCTCAGCTTCAGAGTTTCAGCATTTTATTTCAGTAACTACTGTCAGATGATAAGTTGTTTTGTGGTTTATGTGTAATGCTGTACATAATTCCTTTTTTCTAAGGAGATAAACATGTCTAACTTAAAATGGTTTTATGCCTATATTAGATATTAAAGTTTCAATTTATGGCATAAAATCTGATGCTACGCTATACTTTTAACATGTTGCTTTCTTTTTGGGGATATCAAAATTTGGAAATCAGTGAGACATTTAAACATCATTTTACTGGTTTTCTTGCTGAAAGATTCACAGCCATTCAGATTGGCTTTACTGAGATTAAGCTCACACGATGTATCTCCACTTTTGCACGTAAACCTCTGTGAAATTTAAAATCTGGGTATATGTGTAATTGTGTTACCAGTACAGGATCTTCCCAGTGAGTATTTGCATGTGCAATCTGTTAAACTTCAAGAGAAAGTTGGAGTTTTATTTCTTTGGTTTCCACTTAGGGTTAGCTTCTACAGTAGTTTCAGGTACTGCATGTAATTTTACTTTTGTATGTTTTTACAGCTTTTGCCTCTAGCTACTGAGCAACTCCAGTGGATGCCATTTGTGAATCCTAATCTACACATGCCTGTGATTAAATTTATTTACTGGTCTATAAGACAGCTAGACAGCAGTACTCAGGTAAAACAGTAGTCATCTTGCAGTGTGGGTTTTTAGAATTAAATTCTCAGAATATATTAATGGATTTTCTGTTTTAAATACACAGAACAAGTGGATGTTTTCAGATAGTACATATAAAAGAAACTCAGCTGGTTTTGTAAAGCAGAAATTCATCGTGTTTACCACAGATACATGGCAAATAGAAAAAAAAGTTTTATTTTAAATTTTATTTTAAATTATTTTAAATTTTGCCTTGTGTAACTAAACATAGTTTTGGTAAGTATGTCACCTCTGTCATGGTGTCTGACCATTTCAGGAATTACATTTTTATATGTGTCTTTACAAAACTTTTTCACTTGAAAAGGCAGTATTTGTAGGTTCATTCTATGCATGACCTTTTTTGAAATTCATGGAAGTGTGTGACAAAGTAGCAAAGGCGTTTTGATTTTTCTGTTCTCTGTGCAGTGTCTAACTACAAGACATTCCTTGCTCCCTTTGACTAGACTGCTAAAAAAATATTTAGCAATATAATAGAGACAGCAGTACTGTAAAAAAGTATAGTGCTTAGTGCTGTCAGTAGTGCTCTTGCTAAAGCAAAAGTTAGAAATTTTGCAAATAACTTGAGTTTAAATTCAATAGAATACTAAACTTTTGGATTTAGTGCTAATAAAAATATATTCTAAATGAGTGCATCATGAAGTTTGATTCTGGATAAATATTTCTTTACGATGAAAAGTCTACTACATCTTACCTGTATTAAGGTAAGTGTTCTTAAGGTTTGGTTTAGACCTTGATTCTGTAAATATTTTTGTAGGATATCATTTCAGGCATCCTTACAAGAGTTGAGTGCAGCTGAATTTGTTCTGGAACCAGAGGCAATTTAAATAATGCCAGCTTATCAGGGACCCTCACTAACCAGTCTCTTTGTAAAGTATGTGTTGATAAGGCATCCCAATAATGTTCATCTGCTTTTGGAACACAAAGTAAAATCTCCTATACAGTTTATATTCCAACAGATGATCAAGCTATTTGCTGTTTAATACTTAATCACTCAAGAAACGTATGTATCTCTACATAGTACATAGGCTTTTAATGTTTACACTAACCCTGGTCATCCTTGGAACCAGCATGCAACAATGATGTCAACAATGAGGAGACTTGGTGAAGACATTTTCAGAGGCGTAGTGAGTAAGGGAAACCCATGTGGTTCTTCTGAACACTGTACAGCAAGTACATCAAAATCTGCAGCTTTCTTTAAGAGTCCCTGTCTGCCATTGAGGTTCCTGTCAACTTTAATTGTGCTTAAAACAATGACACAAGGTAAGTTCTGATTATTTTTTTTTAAGGTTTATTTTTTATTTCAGTCAACACTCTTGGACAGCATTTTGGTGATGCTGCAGCCTCTGTTATGGTTTGTTACTGAAAAGTTTTTTACTGGAGTTTTACTACCTTGCTAAGAAAAATATACTGGAAACAAGTAGGAATTTTGCATTTAATAATTTCTTGTTGGATTTTATGTGTTTCTTTTACTATGATGACTTTTTGTCAGACTAATGAACATTTCTGACAAGGAGGAGAGAGAGATGTTGGTAATTCTGTCAAAGTGTTCCTATCAAAGTATCCTGTCAAAGCAGTGATTGGATTTCCAGGGTTTTTACTTCATAGAAAGGCACAGCTTTTTGCTCTTTTATAAACTAAGTAGTAGATTTTGCACAGTTCATGAATGTCACTGTCCTGTTTAAAGTTAGTAGGCTTTTTACATGTCTTCTGAAAGGCTGCTCTGCTGCAGTGTCAAGTGTTTCCTTTCTGACGTAGAATCATACAGAATGAATCATAGAAGGGTAGGGGTTGGAAGAGACCTCTGGAGGTCATCTAGTCCAGCCACCCTGCCAGAGCAAGGTCACCAAAAGCAGGCCACACAGGACAGCATCCAGGTGGGTTTTGAATGTCTCCAAAGAAGGAGACTCCACACCCTCCCTGGGCAGCCTGTGCCAGGGTTCTGCCACCCTCACAGTAAAGAAGTTCCCCCTCATGTTTAGGTGGAACTTCCTATATTCAAGTTTATGCCCATTGCCCCTTGTCCTGTCTCTGGGCACCACTGAAGAAAGACTGACCCCATCCTCCTGACACCCACCCCTCAAGTATTTGTAAGTATTGATAAGATCCCCCCTCAGACTTAAGCTAAAAAGTCCCAAGTCCCTCAGCCTCTCTTCGTAAGAGAGATGTTCTAGTTCTCTACTCATCTTCATAGCCCTTTTT
This sequence comes from Hypotaenidia okinawae, assembly GCA_027925045.1. Lineage (NCBI taxonomy): Eukaryota > Metazoa > Chordata > Aves > Gruiformes > Rallidae > Hypotaenidia > Hypotaenidia okinawae. The sequence continues at coordinate 149,500,763 of BSDF01000001.1, forward strand.
TTGTACCCTCTCCAGTAGCTCCTTGTCCTTCTTGAGCCGGGGAGCCCAGAACTGCACATGATATTCCAGATGAGGCCTAAACAGTGCAGAGTAGAGGGGGAGAAGGACCTTCCTCAATCTGCTGGCTACGCTTTTCTTGATTCACCCCAGGATGCCATTGGCTTTCTTGGCCACAAGGGCGCATTCCTGGTCATTGCTAGCCTCTTGCCCTCCAGAACTCCCAGGCCTTTTTCCACAGATCTGCTTCCCAGCAGGGCAGCCTCTCACCTGTACTGGTGCCTGGGGCTATTCCTTCCCAGGTGCAGGGCCCTACTCTTGCCCTTGTTGAATTCCTAAGAAACAGTTGCAACTTTGCTGCATTTATCTTTATAGGCAAATCTGATGTTCTTGGCTGTTTCTGATATGCTGCAGTCACATAAAACAAGCCACTTGTGTAGTGGATTATAACTGTTAGATTGAACTGTGATGCAATATATGTCTTTACATTGGTTTTTTTCTTCCTTTAGTCTAAGTTTAGTATCCAGTTCATTCCCCAGCCCTCACCTGTCTGCTGCTGCCCTCTTCTACCACATCTGTCACTGCAAACAGCCATCTGTAAAACATTATCAACATTGAACAATGCGACTCTGAAACTGTCAGTGCTGGATGTGATTGTCCATTTGTATTTCACTGTTTAACAGACTCATTTACAAAGGTGCATTCTGTTTACGTAAACATGTTTTAGACTTCAAAGCCACCTGTCTAGCATGAAAAGCGGCCTTTTTATCCATAATCTTCCAGAGTTGCCTTGTTGATGTAGTTGTAATGTACTTTATTAACAAGGCAAAAGCAAACAAGAGCCAATCAGGAGATTACATAGCTCCGAAAACAGTGACTCCTGCTTCAGGTTATGATGGGTTAACTCCACTTGTGCAGTTTTCAAGATTCTGTGGCAGATCTCTGAGGGACCTTCTTTGAAAACAGATATGATCTGGAAAGGCTAAACCATTTTCTTTAAAGATTGACAAAAATGGGCTGTTTCTTGTGGGCTCTGAGTTGGGAGCACAAACTCAAGACTTTCAATGCTTTCTTTCCTTATCCTGTTGACAGAGGTTGGTGTACATTTTTCTGTCAGAACCCAGAGAAGAAAAACCTTCAAGCCAATCTGACTTGGAGGTATTTTTAAATTAGCTTCCAGCTACTTTGGTCTCATAAACAAATTCTTACCTATTTATAGTTTATATATGACTACTTTGGAAGCTTCAAGCAGTAGTACTTAATCTGAATTATGCTTGAAGGTTCTTAATCTGTAAATCTGCAGATTTGATGGGTCACCCAAAAGAATGTCTAGTTTTGACTGATTATTTGCTTTCTATTTTGACTCAATTGCTTTAATTTAATAATGATTTCAGTGATAGCTGTGAAGCACTCTTGTTCACCTGTGCAGAGTCAATCAGCATAAAAGCAACAGAGTTGCTAGGTCCCCTCTGAATACTAAATGCAATATAATTGCCACATATTATCAAGTTGAGCTTCTGACTATATAAAGACTTGATTTTTTTTTTCTGTATTTAATTATTTATTGAGGGGAAGGAGAAGAAGAGGAAAATTCAAATACCCTCTTACACTATATATATATTTACACTCCAAACAGCCTTCAGTGCCTGTTAGTGCATTAGTGTAGCTGAAACAGCTACATCCTTTTCAGCTTATGCTTTCCCTCTTTTGTTAAACAAAAAAATTTGGGTGTGTGTCTAAGGGGTGAGTGATTCTTTCCTTTCACTATGAGGTTTTTTCTATTTCTACTTTGTTCCTAAGATCTTCCCACCTTTCACATTAGCAGATGATTTGTAATAGTAATGTAAAGTAGAATTCTCTACTTTAAACCTCTATAATTTTGTGTTGGCAAAGAAATAGAGGAAGTTGGGTCTTTTCTGCTTCATGGGAGAGGGAGAAAGTAAAGGTTTCAGTGTTAGACACTACCAATGAGCAAGAATCAGATTGTGTCTGAACAGGATGAGGAAAAAAAGAGGAAAATATATCTCTAAGAATAGACTAATTGTTCTCTCTGCTGATTTGTTAACTGTTGCTGTCAGTTATGAAGTATTTTCTCTCTTCAAGAGAAATGGGGAACAAGAGGTGTTGCAGATCCTTTTTATGGAAGTCAGGTAGAAAATACTAATTATATACCATTAAAAGCAGGTGTAAGAGGTGATTACTGCCTACTTGCAGCACTGTAGTGCTGCATAACTGATTTTCTGCAAGAGTAAGTTTTACAAGGCTATAAGAATGAATGTATCTATAACCTTTTCCAACTCTTTGTGATACTAACCACTTATTTTTTTCCACTTCCAACGGCATTTTAAAAGCAGAGAACTTTTTGATAGCAAATAATTGTTCAGTGGGCTTGTTCCTATGAGCTATGTAATCTAACTTTAGAGATCATCCTGCTTTGGGCAGGAGGGTTGGACTAGGTTCCAACCTAAATTATTCCACAATTCTATTTTTGCCATCTTTTGTTCTCAGAACAGTTTGTATTTTAAACTGGTAACACATCCCCACCACTAGTAACACAGAGATGGAGACAGTTTAGAGCTGTTTATTTTCAGCCAGAATGGCAGAATCAGATGTGGCATCTGTGGTGGGATTTTTTTCAGTCTCTTGTATGGAATATGTTATGAATTTTTGGGCTATTTCTTAGAAAGTAGAGATCCACATGGCAAAATTGCTGCTGGCTCTGACACTGATTGACACTAATTGGGGGTGCCAAAGATTTTAAATCCATTGATAATGAACAATACTCTTGTTTGTGGAAGTCATCATTCTGGATTAGCTGGTTAAGTAGATAGTATGTCTTTATGCTTAACTGACCTGTGCAGTATTTAGACTACATATTTACTGTAAACCCAGGATTTAAACATGGTGGGAAACCACCCTGACATCATTAATGAACATAGTATTTCAGTTGTTGAAAGGAACTATTTCAGTCAAGATATTTTGCCTAAGGCACAATAATTACTCTTTGAGACTTGCATTTCTAGAAATGCTTGATAAAATCAATGCAGAAAAAATAGTTCTTGCAGAGTTGAAATTACTCTAAGCAGAGTTGATTAGAATGAATCAGTTTAGCTTCTCAGGGTTGCTTTTTACTGCTGGCTTCTATAACGAGGAAAACATGACCTATTGTTAAACATATGTTGAATATCACTGTGTATGAATTTCCAGCGCTCTGACCACATGGCAGGAAGGATTCAGTGATAAAGTAGTAGGTAAATATACCTTCATCTGCCATGAAGGTATATTCCATTTCCCTGGAAATGCCACTTTCCAGCAGATGGCACTGTGGTTAAACTCCTGCTCTGGGATACGTTGGTTCCTTGGGCTGCATTTTCCGCTCTTCAGGTGATCAGTGCTATTCCCAGATACTGAGAAAGGTTTGATATCAGGAAATTAAGAAAATTAGACTGTTTCACTTATTCGACGTTCTTTGTATAATTTAGTGCTCTCCACAATGGATGAGTGCATAAAATGTATGCACTGAACCTTAAACTACAGCTCTTTATAGAAGGGAATGGGTTGCTCTTCTGAAAGTAGTTTCTCTTGTTGTTCAGACAAATGAGCCCTTGACTCCTTTAATAGAGTTTTCCCAGATGTTGAAACCAACATCGTCTCAAGCTGTGCAAGCTTGTAATGTCTTTCCTCTTTTAAGCAAAATATTAGGAAGACTTTATATCTGTCAGTATATTTCTCTTCAACGTATGAGTTGTAGCCGGTCATTTTCTCTGCTCACAACAAATTGTTAAGGAATAAAACCAGGCAGAGGACGTCTTTAAGTAAAAATAAAAATGTAATATTTTCAGCCATTTAAGTATATATCTGGAACAGTAATTCTCAGGATAGCTATTCAGATATTGCTTAATGGAACTATGATTACGGAATTTTTATTGCCTGTATTCTGGTATCTTTCAGTGGATTTCCTGGCTCAAGCGTTTGATTCCCTTTGCATAGACTTGAAAACAGATGAAGGGAAGACCTTATTTTTGGAATACCAATGTGTGCCTGTCATATTAAGTCACTTAAAAGTACCCAGGAGAGGTCTGCTTTCCAGTGCTCTTGATGGATTACTTCAGATGACCACAGAATCTGGTAAATTTGTGTAATTAAAAAAAAATAATCATGATGCAAACTGGTGAGGTAAGTATAAATAATCTAATATAGTATTAGCATTCATTTGTGTCATGTAAATTCAAGAGAGACAAATGATATGTCATACTTCTCTGCCTCTGAGTTGCCTTTTCTTCTCCCTCTCAGCACCTATGCTTTATATTTTGTCCTGGCTGCTTTCTTACTTACTGGTGTGAATTTTTTTGTTGCTATTTTTCATTTGACTTTTCAGTTTATTCCACTGTTTTACCTTGAGGATGTTTTTCTTTGAAGTTAGGCTGTGCCCAGGAAGCCGTATCATGAAAACCTGCCAGCAGGTGGAGATAAAAAATAGCCTTTCTTCAACATTCTCTTTCTAGTTTGGATGAACAGCTCATCCCCAGTCATTTTTCATTTTTGAATAATTGGAAATGGCATTTCTAGAAGAGGTGATTATGTTTGGCTGAATTTTACAGTGCTGTGGCCCTATAAAAGGCTTAATTATCTTATTTGTCACAGCGCTTTACCAAGAGATACAGGCTAAGAATCAGTTGATAACCAACTGGATGAACATGAAATAATGAGACGTTCCAGTGCCCTGTTGAATAAACCTTGTGACTGTTTGTGGGGTTGGGTTTTTTAAGATAAAAATCACTCACTACTTTTTTAGAACAGAAAAGGAGTAGGGGCTGCTGCTATTTCTGAAATGTGTATTGTCACTTTGGAAGTATTTTGTTACCATGCATTGTAGTGGTGAAAGCAGAAAGCATGTTTGACTTGGGATGGAACAACATTGCATTAAAAGCCATTTTGTAGTGAGATAAGTGGAAGAAATATTTAACTAAAGTGTTATTTTTCCTTTGCAGAATCTTTTTCTGACCGTGTGGTTAGTTTTACACTATTCTTCCTAGTGGTCATAGCTGTAGGTAGTACTGTAATTGGAAAAGAGGGGGCTGTGTGCACAAAAGCAACCTAAGCAAGGTAGATGGTGTCTGGTATTACTTTGAGTAGCACCAGTAAAAGTGCATCTTCCATTACCTACCAGCTGTCATTCTGACAGGCTAGATGCCTGCAGTTTGAAGACTAGTGGAAGTATGTGGTGAGAGACTCACATTATGCCATGAGCCAGCAGTGTGCCTTGGTGGCTAAGAGAGCCAATGGGATCCTGGGGTGCATCAGGAGGAGTGTGGCCAGCAGGTCAAAGGAGGTGATCCTCCCCCTCTACTCTGCCCTGGTCAGGCCCCACCTGGAGGATTGTGTCCAGTTCTGGGCTCCCTGGTATAAAAAGGTCAGGGATCTCCTGGAGAGAGTCCAAAGAATGGCTACGAAGATGATTAAGGGCCTGGAGCATCTCCCCTGTGAGGAAAGGCTGAGAAAATTGGGACTGTTCAGCCTTGAGAAGACTAAGGGGGATCTAATTAATGTTTATAATTATCTCAAGCAGGGGATGCAGGGGGAATCAGCCAGCCCCTTTTCAGTGGTCTGTGGGGACAGGACAAGGGGCAATGGCTGCAAGTTGGAGCGCAGGAAGTTCTGCACCAACATGTGGAAGAACTTTTTCCCAGTGAGGGTGACAGAGCCCTGGGACAGGCTGCCCAGGGGGTGTGGAGTCTCCTTCTCTGGAGATATTCAAGACCCGTCTGGATGCCTATCTGAGTGAAATGTCCTGGGGAGCTGCTTTGGCAGGGGGTCGGACCAGGTGATCTCTCGAGGTCCCTTCCAACCCCTACAATTCTGTGATTCTATGATTATGCCTTGTTTCTGTACAGAGAACAGGAATATATGTGAAATCAGGGAAGGAGGAGAAATGTTTAATTGAACTGATGTTTAATTGAGTATTTATCAGCAACTACAGAAAACCTTTTGTTTTGGTAGGCTCACGTTCCAATCAAACCTGTTGCTGTCTCAAACTCTTTGAGCAACATGTAAGGCCAAAAAGGTTTAATCCCAGCCAGCAGCTGAGCACCCTGCGGCCTCCGGTGGGATGGGGGAGAGAATCGGAAGGGTCAAAGTGAGATACTCACAACTCAGGGGTTGAGATAAAGGCAAAAATATAGGTAAGGCAGAAAGCTTGGTAAAGCAAAAGCCATGTGCACACACAAGCAAGGCAAGCAATTGATTCCCCACTGCCCATGGGCAGGCAGGAGTTCAGCCATCCACAGGAAAGCAGGGCTCCATCATGCCTAACGGTGACTTGGGAAGACAAAGGCCATGACATCATATGGTATGGAATATCTCTTTGGTCAGCTGGGGTTGGCTGTCCTGGCTGTGTCCCCTCTCAACTCCTTGTGTACCCCCAGCCTGCTTACTGGTGAGGTGGTGTGAGAAGCAGAAAAGGCCTTGGCTCTGTGTAAGCACAAAACTATCTTGGTGTTATCAACACTGTTTTCAGCTCAAATCCAAACTATAACCCCACACTAGCTACTATTAAAAAAAAAAAAACAAAAAACTATCCTAGCCATAAACCAGTAGAGCTTGGTAGGCTGGGAATAGCATTTAACAAGGAATATTTAGGTAACAAAACTACGGCATCATTTTTTGGCACTTCAGAAATGCCATGATTTTTTTCTAGGGCTTTCCTTGCCATAGGTCAGCATCTCATTGCTATTGTTTGGGAAGGATTAGAGCAATCCATAAGGATCACTTAAAATAAGTCTAGTTTAAAAAAAAATAAAAAGAGAGTAAACCAGGATTTGTTTGGCAAGATCCACTTCTCTGTCATTCTCTAAATGTGTGTTGACACTTGCCATGTGCTTCTGTCAAGGTAAGGCTAACTTTTAATAAAACAGGTTGTCTGTCTGTGAAAAGACTCCCACAGAGCAGTAGGAAGAAGTAAAATCTATATGGTGAGAGGCAGCTGATAGCCAGACTGCCTGTATGTCATGCCACCTTGTGTACATTATGCCCACACATATTTTGGGATGTTTGGGCAGATCTATGCCCTTAAGACTGAGGCTGATGAAGATAATAACTATCAAGGTTGGAGTTCAAGCCATTAAAAATACTTCATGTCAAGATCAGTACCCATTCAGTTCAAAGGCTAATGAAGCTCTTTGCTCATTAAGAATTCAGAGCTCCTTTGTGTTTTCAGTAAGTTTGTGCATTCCAGTCTGAAGGAAGAAACAGGTGATGTTTTTTTTTTGCACTGCACAGCTTGGTGTGTGAAGTATGAAGGAAGACGTACAGGTTATTATACCAAATGACCCCTACACAGCTTCTAGTGATAGGCTTTCTTTCAGGAAACCTGCCTTGCAGTCCCCAGGTGTAATGAGAGAAAGAAAGTGGATATTACAGACAGCTTCAGTGAATTGTACTCTTGCATTAACTTTCCTTTCCATGCCTTTGTGACAAGGTACTGTTGAAGCAACACCTGAGAATGATCACTTAGATGACAGAAGAGCAAAAAATCTTAGTAAACTATCAAGGATTAGGTATTTCAATCCTACTCCAAAGACAGAAGGGGAATATCATCTTACTTTGTCCTCTTTGTGTCAAGAGGTCTAAACATTTGCATCCTTAGTCATCAAGCCATTTGTCATCATTTTCTCATTAGAACCACAGGCTGGGCTATTAGCCTTCAAGGTGCTTTTTTTGCTTGATCTCTTACTTCAGATTCCAGGTTGGAATGGTTTTGGTCACTACTAGGATCTGGGTTAACTCTTTAATCTTGTTGTTTTCAGGTTAGTGAGAGCTTACCATATTCCACAGGCATGATACCACTCTAGTAGCTCTTATAAATCCATGTCGTGCTCATTTAAAACTATAGATAAAAATATGCCTGAGGTCCACAGCTTCATCAACAGTTTGTCTGAGTTGACGTGTGTTCTGTACAAGGCTGGGTAACACCAGTGTACCCGTGCAGCTATGCCACAGAAACATGGTCTAACACTACAGGCATTCTGTGAAGAGCCGATTAAGACTTCTGGTACCCTTGTGAAGCATATTTCTTGAAACTTAGATGAATCCTCACAGAGTCACAAAGATTCTGTGAGGAAAAGACCTTTAAGATCATCAAGTCTAACCGTTCCTGTCCTATGCTGAACCATATCCCTAAGTACCTCATCTACTCTTTTTAAACACATCCAGGGATGGTGACTCAACCCCTTCCCTGGGCAGCCTGTTCCAGGCCCTGACAACTCTTTCAGTGAAAATTTTTTTTCTAGTATCTAATCTGACCCTGCCCTGGCACAGCTTGTGCCATTTCCCCTTGTCCTGTCTCCTGTCTCCTGGCTGAAGAGACCAAGCCGGCTGGTGTTTGCTCTGTTGGGCCTGCAGAGAGCTTCTGGCTGCTTCTTGCAGCAGCCACCCCTGCAGCACAAGCCCCCTCGCTCCCCCAGAACCCAGCCACACAAAACTACAACAGGCTTATAATGCATTACTTTACAAACTTCTTAACATTTCTCATTTAAATTACTATTGAAATTAATGTTTAAGAGTTGAAGTAATAGTTAATTTTAATCGTACGGATTGTTAGTGTGCTGTACTGTACTACGGTGGCTTCTGTGGCATGTTCACACTTCAAAGTTCTCTCCATATGACTACTAATTTCTTTTCTCAGCAGATCATGTTGTTAGGACAGTAGTTGCAACACACATGACACACTTTCTGGAAACAATCTAGTAGGAAGTAGCATGACCTCAGCATGAAAATTTTTGTGGGTGTTAAAGAGCATTGCATCGTTAGTATTAAATCACCCTGTAATTGAATACTTGTCATATGCAATCTTGCTGAATACTGTTGGTCCCATCTTCTTGCTTCTCATGAAGCTTACTGTAGTTTTTTAGCTGTGAACCAGTTAAAAGGGTTCCAAAGGATGCAGGGAGTTATAGTCACCTATCAAAAATACCATTGTTGAACTATAGTCTTGATTTGTGCTTCACTTGAGATCTGCTATGAGCAGGGAACTGTTTGTCTTGGTTTCACACTTCACTCTTTTACACAAAGACAGCACAGGTCTTAAATTCCTCCTGTAGCGATAGCTGACTTCTTCATGTAGAATAATAGGCTCCCCTTCCCTGCTCTTAAGTTCATTCAAGGAAATCAAAACTTACTTGCTGATTAGACATTACAAAGCACTGGCCTTTGCTTTAAATACAACTTGTGGTTACAGATTCACAGAATTACAGGGGTTGGAAGGGACCTCCAGAGATCATGGGGTCCAACCCCCTTGCCAAAGCAGCTCCCTAGGACAGGTTGCACAGGTAGGTGTCCAGATGGGTCTTGAATATCTCCAGAGGAGACTCCACAACCCCCTGGGCAGCCTGTCCCAGGGCTCTGTCACCCTTCCTGTGAAAAAGTTCTTCTGCGTGTTGGTGTGGAACTTCCTGTGCTCCAGCTTGAGGCCATTGCCCCTTGTCCTGTCTCCACAGACCACTGAAAAGAGGCTGGCCAGTTCCCCCTGTGTCCCACACTTCAGATACTTATAAACACTGATCAGATTCCCTCTCAGTTTTCTTTTCTCCAGGCTGAACAGCCCCAGTTCATTCAGCCTTTCCTCATAGGGGAGATGCTCCAGTCCCTTAATCATCTTTGTGGCCCTCTGCTGGACTCTTTCCAGGAGATCCCTGTCTTTTTTGTGCCAGGGAGCCCAGCTTGCTTCTGTTTTACAGAGACGATACTCTGCATTAGCATGTGTTTATTTTGCAGGTTGTGAGATGAGTGCATATTGGAAACCAAACCTCTACATGACTCTTCTGTGCTTACTGTAAATTAAGGCATATTCTGGTAGGGCTTCATTATGATTTCTTAACCATGTTAACTTATATCACTTAAGACTTTTAGTAACTGGAAAATCAAGCTGTATTTACACAGTTGCTGAACCTTGTAATAGCCAACGTGGATAGCCAAGTCTGTGTCTAGATTTAATCACCTCACAGAAAAGGTAATCAAGCCAGTGGAGATAGAAAGATTCAGTTTATAAGTAAATAGTCAACTTCTTACTATGGAGAAAATCTTTTTATGTGGACTACTTACATGCCCACTCTCTTCAAGTCAGAATGCTCCATAACTAATACTAGGTATTCCACAATTCACATTTATTTTTTTATTGAGTCTTAGAATTTTGAGACTTGAAAGGCGACAAGCGGCAAAGATATGGAGTAAAAAAATGCCTGTATGCTTAAATGGATTAAAATTTAACTATTTTTCAGCATAGTATCTTTCTTGGTAGCTGTTTGCAGGATTGAGACTTCAAATGAGCTTCTTGTGCACTCCTGGAAGGGTAAAAGTGTCAGTCTGTGAATACCATACTAAGGTAGGATTCCCCCTCACCTGGGTGAAAGGCAGATGTGAAATTATTCTGAGGAGCTGTGTTTGAAGCTCTAGTGATAGGCATGATTTACAGCTCATATGGGATAAACATTGAAATACAAGCCATTTAAAAGGAAATCCTTCTTCTCTTATCCTGTCTTACCTTTGTAATTTTTTTATTCATGCTTCAGAAAACAGTGAATGATTATGTAGGATTAATAGACGTTTTAGTTTAATATTTTAACTGCAGATAAATACCTCTAGCTCTGTTAAATGCAGCCTGTGATAATGCTAGGACCAGCCTGCATACAGGCATGTACATCAAAAATCTGCACATGCTTTTGAGAATTAATTGCAAGCTTAGTTTGAATACTTTGATTCACAGAATCATTGGGGTTGGAAGGGACCTCCAGAGATCATGGGGTCCAACCCCCCTGCCAAAGCAGGTTCCCTAGGACAGGTCACACAGGGAGGCATCCAGACAGGTCTTGAATATCTCCAGAGAAGGAGACTCCACACCCCCCTGGACAGCCTGTCCCAGGGCTCTGTCACCCTCACTGGGAAAAAGTTCTTCCCCATGTTGGTGTGGAACTTCCTGTGCTCCAGCTTGAGGCCACTGCCCCTTGTCCTGTCTCCACAGACCACTGAAAAGGGGCTGGCCATTTCCCCCTGTGTCCCACACTTGAGATATTTATAAACACTGATCAGATCCCCTCTCAGTTTTCTTTTCTCCAGGCTGAACAGTCCCAGCTCACTCAGCCTTTCCTCATAGGGGAGATGCTCCAGTCCTTTGATGATCTTTGTAGCCTTCCTCTGGACTCTCTCCAGGAGATCCCTGTCTTTTTTGTACCAGGGAGCCCAGAACTGGACACAATACTCCAGGTGGGGCCTGACCAGGGCAGAGTAGAGGGGGAGGATCAGCTCCTTTGACCTGCTGACCACGCTCCTTTTGATGCACTCCAGGATCCCATTGCCTCTCCTAGCCACCTGGGCACACTGCTGGCTCATGGCCAACCTGTCATGATTTTGATGAAGTACTTGTTTACAGGTTTTAAAAATGAATGCACTAAATGAAATAATATAATTTGGTTTCTAATGGAGTCACTATTTGTTCAGGGCAATACTGTACTTCATACCATGTGTAGCATACCATTTTGAAGGTATACATGAATACTAATTTTTAAAATGTATTGTGTATAGAAAGAAGCTGTTTGTATCAGTACTTGGATGCATACATCCCTTTTCAAGTCAATTGAATTTATTAATCTTTAGAACAGTGAACTTTATTCAAGTAGGATCATGTTTGCTCATACTAACTTTGCATTTTTTAATAAACAGTTTAGTTTTATCACTTTCCATAAAGTGGTTTAATTTAAAATGATTGTAGTGTGATTTAATTAGAAAAAAATATTTTTAATGCCCTTTTATTTGACTAGAACTATTGTACTTACTAGCCAACTTCTCTGTAACTTTCAAGGTGAATTTGCAGCAATGTACAATATTATGCAATTGTGTTACTCAAATAACTTCATAAAGAAAGGCTTTTTTTGGAAGTAGATAACACAATTTATGCAGTTTGAGTAACATCTGAAAATGTCAGAGTTCAGACCTTATTTACCTCCTTACTTGCAATCCGCTGTTACAGAGTTACAGGTCATGCCAGGTTACAGGCTTCCTTCTTTGAGGTTGTTTGAAATACTGTGCTTAGTTCTGAGATGGTTACTACAGGAGTAGAGTTTGGGGAGGAGGGGAAACAAGACAGGTGAGCTCTGACAGAAGAAATGTTGGAACAAAGCTTCTTCAGGTGCCCTCTGTAAGAGAGTTGTGATTCCTTCAGCAATTCTGGTAGTTCATTAGGCTTTTTCTGGTTCCTTGCGTGAAGTAATCTATAACAGTGCATAGCTTCAATTTGCAATGCTGAGTTACCTGTAAAATGGTGTTTTTCTCTCTTTCTCAGGCCTCATTTGAATCAGTCTTTACTGGGTAGACCACATAGACTGCTCACAGATACACTGACTTCAATTAGCACAACAGTTTTCATCCGCTGATGTTTCTATGCAGTAATTTTCCAGGAAAAATATTTGTTGTTTCATAGTGTATTGTCTTTATGCTTCTGCTATTCTAGCAAGTAAGATAATTCTGGTTGTCACATATTTTATATCTGTTGCCATCTAAATGGGTAGTTCCACCATGGAATTTGATTAAATTACTCCTGTTTTCATGCCCCAGTCATTAATTAATACACCAAATAAGCACAGTTGCAAAAATAAATACTTAAAATTTAAGTTCAGTTTTCAAGGCAAAATGTTTTTTCTTTTAACCAGTTCATTACACACTGCAAATTCCAGTCCATACATTAACCCCCTCTTCTCCAATATATGTTTCTTAATCAAGTGGTATTAAAGTCTAGCAGAGTTATAAATGCTATAGCATTTATTTACCAAACAAATAAGATACTTATCTGACTACTCTGACACAACATGCTGATGGTGGCTGTACACATACTGACAGCTAAACCTATAGTACACTCTTTTTTTGGTCTCTTAGTTCCAGGAAGTATCTTTAGAGTCTTACTGAAGGACATGTGTTCAAATTGCCTTTTTTGGTCCAAATCCAACAGATATATTGCTTTTGCTGTCCTTTCTTCACAAAGTGCCTCTTCCTGACTTGTTAGCAACGATTGCTTAATTCTCCTTGTCATAAAATTGAGGTTCTGAATTTCTTTCAGAATCCTGAAATCTGTTCTGATGTCCCTGACTAAAAGCCTCTCTTGTAATTACAAGTTTGGGGCACTTTTTCTTTTTTTTTTTTTTTTTTTTTATTTTTTTGGTCCCTCTCATCAAGACAGAGTTCTCTACTGAAAACCAGCATATTAGCCAAAGTCTGCACCCAGAAGGCTAAAATAATATTAACTTCTATCCCATCTTCCTTGTGCTGACCACAGATAACCTCACTACCTCTTTTTTGTTCTATTTTTCTTAAATGTCTGGAGAACTTTTGAGGTTTTTTTCTTAATAAGGTCTGACTTGACTTGACTTTTCGTACTATTGTTTTTTATTATAAAAATAGTTTCTGACCTGCAAGTCATGGCTTTCTTTTCTGATCTTCTTTTGTTTTCCTTGTAGGGTAGATTTCTTTACATTCCAAGCATCTCTTGTGACATAAGTATTCCTGCTAATTTTTTTAATCTTTTCTCTTACCATTTTTTTAATGGGTGCAAGCTCCAGTCACCATTTAGGCATGACATTGGTGTCCCATGTGTCCTGCCTCATGTCTCCATGAATGTCTTGTGCATCCCAGGGAATGGAAGAGCAGTTCAGTCTGAGGTTGACACTTACTGGGTGTGCTGCTTAGCCTCTCTTAACTCGGTGTTGCCCATGTAGGCATCCACATTTGAGGTCCCTTATGCCGACTGGAATCTCGCCCTGTCTCCACTGTGCTTTAACTTTGCCCCCTGCTATCAATAGCCAGGGGCTGTTAAGTGCCAGTGGTTAAATTCAATGAACGGGTCCAGTCTTACAGGTGATTGTATTGTAGACAATTGGCTATTAACAATGTGTAAGAGGTATAACAGTTTAATAATAAATAATAACTTTTAAGTGTTTCTGCTGTGGTGCATAGTTAGTTACCCTCAGTCTTAGTTAAACTTTCCACACTGGCAGACAGTGCTGTGTCCCTTGTTGGCATTGCTGTCACGTGGTCTCTGTTGTCCTGGCAGATCCTCCTGCATTTGGAAGTAGGCAAAACTGTAACTGGTAATTTGCTAAAAGATGAACTTAATGTTGGCATTCCTGACAGTCTTCATTTCCTGAGGTGGCATAGCTTTAGGTGTAAAACTGAATTTTCCTGGGTAACTGTAGCTGGTGAGATTTTATGCTGTGACTGATTACTTTGAGGGTAAATTTCAGATGAATTCTGTCAACAGTGATAAATTGCTCATTGGTCATTGCAGTCTCCCAATCCAGTTAAGCTTATGCAACTACAATATGCAATTTTTTTAAAGGTAGCACTGGAGGCTTTTGAAGATTATTTTAAATTAAGCCCAAGTTGTATCAGGATGGATTCCAATTTTGGTTTTCTTTTAAATAGGTAATCACATAAATTAACTTTGCAAACTTTTAGAAACTATTTCCACCTTAGGTCTTCTGTTTTATAGCAAAAATCCTTCTGTCTTTATAGTATTGCATCTCTTTTACATTAGTTTGTAAACTTCACAGTCAAAATATTCTTACAGCATATATGTGTGTGTGTGTGTGTGTTTATACATTATTTTTTTTAATGAAATATTTTTAAGGAACCAGTAAGAGCAAGGCAACAAAGACATGTCAAGGTCAGCTGAATATGGTATTTGTTTACCCTTGCAAAAAAAGAATGTAAAGTATTTTATGGCTATTTAAGGATATTTATAGGAATCAATTGTGGGACCATCCTTCTCATCCCAGCTGTCTTGCTGCCATCAGACCTCTCATGAATCAGAGTTCATCTGAGTCAAAAGTCATGTTAAAGGAGAGGTTTCTAAAGCCATTTGTTGTGTTAACAGGCAACAAAAAGAAGAAAAACCTTTATTCTCTATTTACTTCTTGAATATCAGTGTTCTCAAACATTTATTTCCACTTCCCTCTTCCTAACTTTCTGATAGACATCTTTGGTAAGTAAGAGAGACTGTTTCAAGATTTTATTGTTAAAATGGGCTTGGTTAGTGGTGCAGTGCAGATTGATAGGGCAGTTTATCTTTCTTGGGAATAAGCAGCCATTTTTAAGAACTCCAGTGAATGGTAGCACAATGTCAGTGAACTTGTAGATCTATAGGATATCTGTGAAGTTACAATAACATAGTATGTAGTCCTGGATTTTCTTGCCTTAGAGAAGGTTCTCTCTTGTTGCTATCTGCATAGAAAGTCTTGCTTCAAACCCTCTTAAGTGATAGAAACGTTTTGATATGAAGCACTCTGAAGATGGCAGGATTGTGTTCATTGGACTTTGCTTTTTTGCTGTTTCTGTTTATAGTTTTGTCTCCTTTTCTCATGGATTTTAACAAGGCACACTCACTAAGGCATGATACCATCACACTAGAAGTGAATTCTGGGTTAATTACATTCCCAGGTTCAGGACACCTACTATATGTACTTAATAACTTCAGAGTTGTGCTAGAGAGAGCTCAGCCAAGAGCGCTGGATCCTGAGTGTATGTCAGTGCTGTATCACTAAATTTAGCACATACTGTGAACCCATCTCAGGATTTTCTGCTTGCTGCAATTGACAGATAGCCCTGAGTTTTTGACATCTCCATTTCTGAAAAATAATACCTTCTGCAGCAAAAGTAGAGAAATATTAAAAGTGTAACTTTATATTTTATTACAGAGTATCTTTATCCTGGGGACTGTGTTTGTACACACCAAGGGCAGAAGTCAGCGGTGATTTCTCTTGTTGGATTCCTGACAGGTGTTCAGTTCTATTACCTGTTGAGTTGTGGATTAGAATAACCCTCCATTCCTAAGTTAAATTTCCCTGAGATAATACATTCTTCTCATCATTTTCTCTTTTTTTGGTTAAATCAGCATTCTACTGGTCCCTTGTGATTTTTGATAAAGAGGGATTTTCAGGTCAATTCAAACATACCTGGGAAATGGTTTCTTTACACGTATCTATTTTAGATAAATATGTATTTAAATGTATTGCTTCAGCACCAGGCTTATTTTTCACCTTTAGGAGGTTGTACCCTTTTCTTTGTTCTTTTTAGGATTTATCCTGTAACTTCCAATCTTGAATTCATTTGCTTTTAATGTATTGTGGTATTTGCAGGTTTGTAGAAATGCAGCCAGAGGTCACGATTCCAGCATCCAGGCTGTTTTTCTTGTCTTAGAAGCTGTCAGTGACATTTAATAAATCACTTCAGTCACAGCATTCTATCCTTAATTGAAGACCATAAGCTAAAATAAAATGAGAAATAGTTTCTTTACTGACAGAGAAGAAAGATACCTGTACTTGCCATTTTTTCAATATGTTGCTTACTGATTACTGCTTACATTTCTACTTAACTTTCATTTGGGTTTATACGTATTACTGTTAGAATTTTGAGACAGAGGATTTTAACTGGAAATAGCTCTAAAAGTGAGAGAGCAGGCATGAAACCATTGGTGGATTGAACATGGAGGAAGAACACAAGAACCATGGAAGTAGAAGCAAACAGAAAAATAATTGATAAACATATATTGCCCTGATAGTGTATGTCTCTGTCCTGGTTTCAGTCAGGATAGAGTTAACTTCATTTGTAGCAGCTGATGGAATGCTGTGTTTGGGAGTTACAATGAAAGCAGTGCTGATAACACCCTGATGTTCTTAGTTGCAGTCAGACAGTCAAGGACTTTCTCAGCTTCTTCGTGTTTCTCTATTCATGAGAAAGGAGGGGTGAAGCCAGGACAGGTGACCCAGATGGGCCAAAGAGAGTATTCCATGCCAATTACGTCCTGCCCAGGATAACGGGGGGCTGAAGGGAGGAAGAAGAGGGGCGGTGGCGGGACGCGTGCTTCTTGGGGGGACGGTCGGTTCCGGGACAGCTCTGGGTGGTACGGCCTGAGTTGTGTGGTTCGGGGAGAAACTGCATTGGGGATCAAGAATTTCATATTCTTTTGCTCTAAAGTCCTGTTAGCATTGGTATATTTTATCTTTCTGTTATCTTAGTAAACTCTCCTTATCCCAACCCACGGGCCTCTTAGTTTCTTGGGTTTGGAGTTATTTGCCCCTTCCTTTTCCATTCCCTTGTTTCCCCCTTTTTCCCTTTTCCCCTGCTCTTTTACTTTAAGAAGCAGGCAGCTGCGTGGATCTCGGCCCACAGCCGGGGGGAAACCACGACAGTCTCATGGAATAACTACTGTTTCGTGTTGCTTTGGGTAAGGAATAGAGGACACTTCAGCAGTGCAAACCACAAGACAGCTGCCTGCCTTTTCCAGACTTGATAGTACATCAGTTGCTATCTTGGTTTTTATTGCTGAGAGGTTGGCCCCTTGCTACCAAAGTCTGTTAGCCTGCATCTGTATAGTTTCCATCCACACATTCCATTGTGTGTTTTGTGGATCCTGCCTGTTGAATTCAGCCTTTTACGTCAGTTCTGCTGAGAACACCTCTCCTGAAAACAAAGAGTCGGTGTAGCCACAGCTTCTCTGATCTAGAGGCACCTGCTGTTTCTCAGTCTCTTCCTCTGATGGTGTGAACCAGCGAAGGCCCACCAAGCTTGTTCACTGCACTGTGTGGCGTAATGCACACAGATGTGGGGTGGCACTGGGTCACTTGTCTGTGTAGCCGAATGACCTGCCATTGTTGTCGTCATTTTACCTGGCAGGCAGCTGGAACAACCACACAGCTTGTTCCCACCCACCCAGGGGCATGGGGGGAGAGAAAAAGAGAGGGGGGGAAAAAAAGAAGGAAATAAAAAGTAGTAAAAAGAAAAGTAAAAACTCATGTGTTGCGATAAAGACATTTTAATAGGACAGAAAAGGAAGATAATTATTAATAATTATAAATTAATATGCAAAGCAAGTGCTGCACAGCAGTTTCTCACTACCTAAAACCAATGCTCAGCTAGTTCCTGAGCTGCAATCCCAAGTCCTGACTAGCTTCCCTGATAAAAATGGAACATGATGTCATATGGTATGGAATATCCCTTTGGGCAGTTGGGGCTATCCTGGGTGTGTCCCCTTCCAACTCCTTGTGCACCCTCAGCCCAGGGGTGGGGTGGGGTGATAAGTGGAAAAGGCCTTGATTCTGTAAGCACTGCTCAGCAGTAACAAAAACATCTCTGTCATCAATGCTGTTTCCAGCAGAAATCCAAACTGTAGCCCCCTGTTAGCTACTATGAAGAACATTAACTCTATCCCAGCCCAAACCAGCACATTCTCCAGCCCTTTTTCCATACCATTCACATCACGCTCAGGTTCCACACTACCCAATACAACCACTCTCCATCCTTTGAGGTAAAATAATACACAGGTGTCATTCCCTCAGTCTATGGACCACCCCTCTAAAATGCCCCCAGTGTATCCAGTGAGTTCCTTTACTGTGTCTGTGACTTCAGGCTCCATCTGTCACAACAGTCTCTTAGGGCAGAGGAGATTCTGTGTGGAGGTGCTGCGTGCTGTTGGATTGTTTCATGATGTATCTAGTTTGGTCCATACTCACAGTCTCCAGGTTGAGGATGTCAGTCTCAAAATTGATGGGTGCAAATGATTGAAGCAAAAAAATAAAAGTTTTGCAAGTTCTTCCTAACAGTGAAGTCTAGAAATTGCTGGGTTGTTGTTGAATACTCAGTATAAATGAGCAGCTCTGAGAAAATGAGTTGTTTAGTCTCTCAGACCAGGTTGATTTTTTTTTAAAGTCCTGTTCCAAATAGTTTTCTGTAGAATTTCTTCTGATTTTATGTCAGAAAGCCTCCTGAAATAAATTAAAACCTTGAATTCACTCCAAGGCTACTTGTAAATAATAAGTTGTATGTCCTTGAACAAGGAAAGGGAAAATTTTGTCCAAAAGATACATCCAGTCTCTTTATACTGATAAAAGCATCTCGATATCATATTTATAAATTACAGTATTCAGTGTATGGGCAAAGAATTTTTAATGTCTGTGTTTATTGGTTTATGCTGTAGTTTTCTTGTTGCAGTTTCTAATTAAGTATAACACATTAAATATTTTTAACATTTAAACATAAAAATATTTGTTTCCTGTTTTCCTTTGTTCTGGAGGCACTCAGCCTTGTTTCAATGGGAGGGTTGTTAATGTCAGAACTCTGAGGAACTTTGCATTTTTTCAGTTTCTAGTTTTACCTGAGCTTTGCATCACACGCCCAGCATAAACTGAATTATTTCATTGTTCTAATAGCTGTACAACATGAGTCATTTAAAGCCCTCTAAAGGTATCAATAGCTGGTTTCTTTTTTTTCCTTGCATAGAGCCTTGTGATACAAGTCTTTATTTTATTTTACAGGTTCCCTGCAGCCTTTCCTGGAAGCCTGCAGCAATGAATCCTTCTTCCGTACCTGCTCTGTATTGCTTCAAAGTTCTAAGCTAGATATTCAGATTTTGGAAAAGCTCTGTGTTCTACTGCAAAAACTCTCCAGAATAAAGTAAACCTTTAGTACCATTGTTCTGTTAGTTATTATTAGATTAGAAAACTTGGGGATATTTATCTCTGTCCTTTCTGAAAGGCTCACCTCTGTTTTGCTGTTTATTTGCTCTACCATAGACAATGCTGGGCTTTTCCTGTTAGCAGTTAGATTTAAGTTGTTTGTGTAACAGATGTGTAATGCAAGGCTCTCAATTCACTTACAAATCCAGTTCAATTTGCAGAATACAAACTAAAAAAAAAAACCCCAAAACCAACAAAAAACAAACCCTGAAACTAGGCTAAAGAGGAAAGAATACTTATGTACAGAGATGTACAGGAATGCTTAGAAGAAAACCCTTCTTTTCTTTCCCCTCAACCTTCAGTTTTACTTGGTCCCAATCTCTTTTGAAACTTCAGCCTCGACTGTGACTTGCATTCACCTTTCATCTCTCTGCATTTCCTTTGATATTTTGAGACCTGAGCCATTCAAGCCCTTTTTGGGAATGGTAATCTTTAAAAAATTTGTCCTTTTGCTTACTGGTTATTAGTTTATTGTAACAAAGATCATCATATTGGTGCGTTACTTCATGGGATTGTTTCATTTGTAAAAGCAGGAATCTAAACTGGGCCATTCTTTATATTAAAGTTGTTGGCAAAACCGAGGTTTTCATTTGAAACAAAATAGAACTTTATTTGGGGAAAAAAATAAACCCATTTTCCTGTAATCTAATAGAAATATAGCTTAGACTGGCAATATGCTAAAAGTAAAATTTGCTCAGAAACCATAACTGTTAAAAAATTGTTACTGTTTAGGGTATTTTCACATTAGTGAAACCCTGTCGTAGCCTTTCCTTGAGCTTTCATCACATCACACATGTAGTATTTACTCAAGTGAAATGATAGGTTTTGGTGACTTTTGCCAAGATTTCTCTCATCATGTATTGATAACCTTCTGCTTCGAGATCTTCTATGTGCTGTAGAGGAATTATATGAAACTCCCAATATAATGCACAGTTTTCTTTGTTAAAAAAATTAAACTTCTGTAGAATCTTGAGTGTTTTGATGAAACCCCTCTATTTTCAGCTGACAGCTATTTTTTTGTGTGAAATCTTTTGCAGAAGCAATAGGAAGATGTTTGAACTGTTTAATCTCCACCAAGTGATCCGAGAACTGCACAGGACTACAAACCCAGATCACGCTTTCCTCTGCATAAACCTCAACTCCATTCTCTTGAATTTGGGATTGTTGAGGAGTAACTCACTTACCTCCAGTCTAAGCACAAGTCCCTAGCACTATCCTTCAATCTAATTACTGTTCTATGTAATTTATACCAACTGCCTGTGTTACTTGAAGGTTGTAAGGTTTTTTTACTGTTTTATGTAACGTAAGCAGAACCTCAGTACTGTTTAAGTTGCTCAGTGTCCTGTGGAACCTCACTGATATTTCCCCTCATTCACAAAAAGGAAAATGAAAAACTGCACAATATGCTAAATGGTATCTTCAAAACATTTCAAAGAAATGAAGGAATGCTGCTGTTCGTAATGACTCTCACAATCTAAGGGATTGGATCCCTTGGGTGATCAGATCAGAATTTCCAAGCTTTCCATACAGGCATGAATCTTAGTTACCTTTGACTGTCCTTTTATAAATTCATTTATTTGTTTTATGGTTGAAGAGTAACAGGGAGGTATCTTACCAAATTATCTTTTGAGAAAATTACTGTTTTAACTGTTAAAACCAGAATTTGACTTAACATACCTAGATGTGTTGAATGAGAAATTTTGTTGTTTTGATTTCAGAATGGCTTAGTGTTTGATCTTTTCCTGAATTTAAGTTTAATGTTTTCTCCTGATTTGTACAAATTTGTAGTGGAAATTTGGGTTGTAACATTTCTGAAAATGTAAATAAAACCATTTCTAATTAATGTATTTTATGGTTTCTGCTATAGTTTTGTCTCCTAGTACCCACGTTCTTTTCTGAGTGTGATGAATATATTGTCTGCCTCGGTTCAGTGTTCAGAAGTTCTTACATGTAAGAAGTAGGATATTTTTTAAAATCTAGCTTAGTCTTCCATTTCTGCTTCCTGACTTGTAGCTACTGAAACTCTTTAATTATAAAATTGCAACTTAAAATTTAAAGATTTTCTATGTAGCAGTCTTTGTCTAATGCTGGCAGTCAGTATAAAAGTTCAGAGAAGTTTACTTCTTGTCTTCACACAATTTTTGCTTGGCTTTCCTTTGTATTTTTTCACCAGAAGACTTTCAACTGAGTCTTTGAATTCCAACTGCAAATATTTTTCTAGCAATCTGACTTACATTTCTGACAGGCTTTCCTGTGAAAGGAGCCTATGCCAGATTTGGCACCAAGTAACATCCGGAAGAGAGAACAAGCAGTGTGTACTCTTTGGCCAGGAAACCAATTCTAGGTAATTTTTAAATAACACTAATCATAGCTAAAGGCTTTTGCTGACAATGGATTATGTTTTGGAATAAGTACAGTAGATTCAGTTATCTGTCAGACTTACCAGCAGTGCAAAAGCTTGTTGTATATACCTTTGGCTTCCCCTTATTTAGGAAGTGTGTTCCCAGTTGTCGCGGTGTAACCCAGCCAGCAGCTGAGCACCCTGCAGCCGCTCGCGCACTCTCCCTTGGTGGGTGGGGGGAAGAACTGGAAGGGTAAAAGTGAGAAAACTCATGGGTTGACATGAACACAGTGTAATAGGTAAAGCAACAGCTGCTCACACAGGCAAAGCAAGACAAGGAATTCATTCCCCACTGCCCATGGGCAGGCAGGTGTCCAGCCATCTCCAGAAAAGCAGGGCTCCATCACATGTAACTATTGCTTGGGAAGACAAACGCCATCACTCCAAATGTCCCCTCCGCCCTTCTTTCCCTAGTCCTGTACATGCTGAGCATGGTGCCCTTTGTGGCCAGGCTGGGTCAGTTGTCCCATTTGTGTTCCTTCCCAACTCCTTGGGCCTTGACTGTGTAAGCACTGCTAAGCAGCAACGAAGACATCTCGGTGTTACAAGCACTGTTTCTAACACAAATCCAAACCATGGCCCCATACCAGCTACTGTGAAGGAAACTGACTCTATCCCAGCCCAAACCAGCACACCAGTCCTCATGCTCTGCTCCATCTGCTTGGTTATTAAACACTCTGGCAAGCTAGCAACAAAAAAATAGGCCTATGGAAAGTTTTTGTATATCCACAGAAATATTAATTGTGCTCTTGGTTTTCAGCCTGCATCACTTTTGCCTGTTAATCTCCAAATCATCCTTGAGATGCCAATTAAACAGAATGTTAGTCTAGTAATTTAGTAATGGCAAAGGTAACGTGGCAGAGAGGTGCATCAGGTGTGACATAGCTTTTACTTTTGGTCCTTTGTGGTTTATGTGCAGTGGTATTTACAGTCTGAAAAGATTAATCCCTGTTAATTTCAAGTTTTTTGTGATCTTGAATATTTTGTTAAAATGCAAAAAAAATGTAAATCTGTTAAATATTAATGTAATTAAATTGATGAACTAAGGATGGGACTAATGATTTTGATCTCAAGTTTTAACTGAGCCATAAAGAAAAATACAAGTTCTTGATTTCACATTCATACCACACTAAACATAAAAAGAAATAAAGAAATACATGAATGATGCAAATGAATTAGCTGTACTAAAGTTCAAAAATGTGCATGTGATTTTTGCACAGGGTAGTAATTCTTGGTTGAAAGAAAATAGTCATAAATAGACTCTAGTAGAGTCATGTGGAGGTTAGACTTACAATGAGAGAAGTGATGTTTTCAAGCCAGTTGTTGACAGACAACTGATAGTAGTGCCGTAGTACCTTGTCATAAAACCTTTCAGTGAAGATCTTTAAAGAGCATAAACCATGCCATGTTTTTTCCTAAGTTTATGACTAGTCAATCCTCTTGATACAGAAATCTTTATGAAGCCTCCTAATACCTAGAAAGGTAAAACAATGATGAATTTGGAATTGGCTTTATTTGCCATCAGATTTTCAGTTTGCATTGGATTGCATCGTTAAATGTACATGGGTTTATGGGACATGTAGAGTCTAAATACAAGTGAAAAGATTGTCTTACAGCAATAGGGTTTCAGGATCAGAGACTTCAAGGACTGTAAAATGTTCATCTACCAAAAAATGGAAGCAAAATGATCAGAAATAATAAACCGAAACAGAGAATTTAGATCTGTCTTAGTACCTAAGCTACCTAATAATGGGGTCTGCATTAGAAGCATAGATAAGCTAGTTTGGCTTTGTCATCGACGGGCAGCAGTAGGTACCCAGATAAATATCATACCAAAATCACAGTTATTTCTATATTTCTGCTTCCAAGTATTTGGTATATCAAATTTATTTTGTACACAGCTGCTTGTTGCACTGTCCTGACCATCAATCTTTCGATTGCCCACACCAGTCCATGTGGTGGCCTTGCTCAAACGTCCCCACCTGTTACTGTTCCCCTGAGTGACCGTGTCAGTCCCTGTGGGGAAGGGGAACAGAGGAAGGCAGTTGCATTCCCTGCCCTCTTCATGGATTTGATTTGGGAAGGATAGATTTCTGTCAGGTTGGCCACACTTCGGGCATCTCTTTATACAGTCTTGTCTTCTCAGATGGAGTCTAGAATTTCCTGGTGGTTTTCTGCTTTTGTAGCATTTAGGTACTGTAATATTAGAGTATGAATTTCTACTACTTTATCTGTGTTTCAGAAGATGTCTACAACAAGAGACACTTAGAAATGTTAACTGTAACTGCAGCTATTTCCTATGGTTCCCAGTTCCCTATGGAAACATAGTTATGTGACCACTGTCTGTCTGCATTCCTGAAAAGAGGTATATTTTGAATATGCAAGCCATCTCTGGCCAGATTTGGCAGCAGGCAAGACAATATTAATTTTTTGGAACCTTTTTTTGGAGAGAATTTGAGGAGAAGAGAGAGACCTTACGAATATTGGCCCTTAAAAGACAGGCAGGGACTCTCACCCTTTGTGGGAGCAGCCAGCTGATCAGTCAGACCACGTAGCTCCAAACCAGCTACAATCTGCTGTGTCTTTCTGGCTTGTAGGACTCCCGAAGCGATCAGCTACCATCGCTGGCATGAAAGGACGTTTCTGGTGGTCACAAACCATTGTTGTAAAGCAAGATAAAGAACTGACCCACAATTTCATGTTGCTGAATTTTAAAACAACGGTGAGAGTCCTCATTGGGAAAGTCAATAAGTATATTGCCTCTGTTTGTGCTGGAATAATTTTCATCCCAGAAAAGGCTACTAAGCTTGAAGATAAATACTTTATACTTTTACAAGCCCATTTGCTGTAGACTTGTCATTGCCCCTGCTGCTTATAAAGGTTCCTACGGATTAATGGGCAAGACAGTGTTTCAAACCTGATGTGCAAAGTCTAGAATTCAAACCTGTAAGAAAGATCATTCCCCAGACAAGGGATAATTCTATTTGCAAAAGCTTGGCAGATGTGAATCAAGTAGGGCAACATCACCCAACTCACCATTGTCCTGTGTTTCTCTGCATTTGTAGCTTTCACCAGCTGCCTCTTAGAGTGGGATTTCAGTTATCTTCCAGTTCTCCTGAACATGGCTGGCTTGCATCTTCTCTAACGTTACGTAACCGAATTCAATATGTTATGGAGAAAAAATGTCATGTAGCAGATAAATTAACTGGAAAGTGAAAGTATGCTGAAGGCAACATATTTTTGAAGAACTTTTATTCACGATCAGCATCAATGTCTAAAATATATGATATAACGTAGCAGACCAGATTTAAAAGGACCTGTGAGTAGAGCTCATAATTCAGAGCTCTGACACTGGATCCTTTAATAATATACTGAATTTTTTACCTAAAACTTATATGGCTTCAGGGACTGATGGTCTGATAGAAGCCATTTATCTTCAGGATAACATATTTAAATGTAGTCCAGAAAGTCTGAAAATTTGATCTATGAAACAATTTGGTAAATCTTCCACTTTCCAAATGGTTAGAGGAACCATGGTGGCAAAGCAGTGACCCCCTGCACTCCTGTTAATGATATAATGCTCACGTTTTTAAAATTCACCAGAATCAATGTAAAAGTACTAGCGTTGCGCAGTGTCGTGATCCAACCATTGGCATCCCCCTGAGAAACGCTGTGATGGGCAAAAGACAGCTTTATGTGTTACACTGACTCCTGTAGCGAGCTGCATGAAAGCCACCACTATCCATCACCAGAAATAGATGCCTTTTGGGCTGATGAAAGCCTTCAATGCTGTCTTCTGACCATGGTTGGGAACGTTCCTGTTTATTAGACTTCGTTTTTTCACGTAAGTTTGAAAGCAAGTGTCTTGTATATTTATGACTACCTGATCACTACTAGGAGAGATGACTTTGAACACAACCACTTAGTGTTCACTTGCTTGTAGCTGCCTTTTTTGAGTGAATGGTCCCGAGTCATATTTTAACAAGACATAAATCACAAGGCATTGCGATGTCTAAAGTCACACTGAGAGAATTACCCAAGAAAAAGAGCTCTGAGAAGCCCTTTTTTAAAGAAAAAAGTAAACAATTCGCTCTGTGCCCATTACTCAAGGATATTTAGACTGGTCCCAGGGAATATTTCCCTGAATATACTACATCTTTCTGATCACTGCAACTTAGTTGTGAGTAACTGCTCTGGTAGATGTACACCGGCTAGGGCTGCAAACACAGTGGGCAGGCTACTGCTAGCAACGGCAGCTATGAAAGCTCAGCATAGGAGAACATTCCCATTAACAACTGGCATCCTTGGTGCAGTTAGCTATGGGGAAAAGAAACAAAAATAATCTATCCAGTTTGTGGGGTGGGGGAAAAGGTATCTTGTGGTAGAGTTTCAAACAGAAACATAATATTCCACCCACACACCAGCTTTTTGGAAAAGTAGCATGTCTTTGAAGAAGGTCATAGATAACTGGTGTTGCCAGACTGGTTTTGTCCTTCAGAAGAAATAGTATTCTAGATTCAAGAGCTATTTATATAAGAAATGCAAATAAACAGCATTTCCCTCTCCACAGTCCTTCCCACAGTGTAGCAGTTCAGTGTCCTCCTGGTTCGTCCTCCTCCATGTGGAAGGGTGACCATAGGGGTGTTTTCACAGCAGCCTTGCACCCCAAGGCCAAATTCCAGAAGCAGACCCTGGTGCTGCTTCCTTCCCCTTTTCAGTTGTCTTTCAACTAATCAGTCTTCAGTGTTCCTTCCTCCTGACTTTTTTGGTTGCTTCTATGTGGTGGGTTAAATTTGAAAATCATTGTGTATTCCTGAGTTGTCTCTCCATCCTAACTTGAATCCTATTACAGGCTTGTTTTTAAAGCAGCCTCAACCATAACAACAACCAAAAAAAAAGGAATTCTTTTTTATTTTTTTGAAAGGTGATGGGCAAATGAGATGCCTGTGCGTGACCTGTATAACAGCTAATCACTGACATCTCCTGCAGCAGAGCGTGCAAAAGGCTTCTTGCCATCCCTCTGCAAGTACTCAGATGGTCTGGTTGCACAGAACACTGGTGAAAAGGAATCGACATTTTCCTGTCCTTGAAGAGTGGTTGATAGTGATAAATTAATGCCTGGGGTCACAGGTGCTGCACATTATAAATCATATCACAATAAATAATCGAAATAGCTTATTTGGATGTGGGGAAATAGAATACATATGCAACATTATGTGCCTAGAACTAGATATAGACCAAGACAGTGAATTCTTACCTTATTTATATTAATATATTTACTGGAATATGGATTAGGAAGTCTAATAAGGCTAGTACGGACTAAAGGCATGAGCTCTCTTTGCTTTTCGTTATCACAGAGGAGTAGAGAGGTTGCTTGCAGATGAATGAGTTCTGCACACAGGAGGCATTGTTCTACCTCTGGGTCATGATTTTCACCCACAACAGTAAGGTTTTTTTATTAAAATTGCCCTCCTTATGACATAGCAGGACGTCTGACCTGTATGAGGCTTTGAGTTCAATGGGGAGATACTGAACTTTTCAGCTCATCCTCCAGCCCATACTGCTGGCCATTTACATGGTGTCTTTTTGTTCCTGGATAATGGATTAATGATCCCAAATTTTAGAGTATGGAGAGACAGCCAGCTGTTGTTGCTCTATGCAGCAAAGCAGAGACCCATCTTTTTCATCTCACACCTCTTTCTTTTTATTAACGTAACTGAACCAGGTCCATCAGATGCCAAACACTATGTACAGGAAGGTTCCTCTCTGTGAGCCAAGATCAGAGAAAGCCTGCAAAGTCTGCTAAGTTCCTCTAAGGGAAGAATGGGATGATGCTGGTCAGGCTACAAACCTGGGCTTAGGTGGGGAAGGGCTTGCAAGGTAGTAAATATTAATTCTTGCCTGGGAAGAACTTTCCACAGAGTCCCCCAGAAGGCTAGTTACAGTGTCAGGAATAGAAGGTTTATCTGTAGACAAGGAGTTAAGTGCTCTCTATAGCAGGGCCTGCTGCTATAAAACAAAAGGAAAAAGCCCTAATGCCATTTTTACAGTGTCCATGAGGTGGGCTGTAGAAATCCTTGCAGTAAAACCTTGAGTTGACCAGAGCTTTGTATAAAACCTAACAGTTTTTTATTTTAAATAAGCATTTCCAGGGTCTTTTCAACTTGAAAGCTGGATTTATCAGAGTATAAAGGAGACCAATTCTCTTTTAAGAAAAGGGAAAAAAAAATCAAAAAGGAAATAAAAGGCCTTGTCAATAATTTTCTCCGTGACATCCTCATTTCTTTAGGAAGTGGGTCTTAATTTTTATTTCAATCCTAAGAACTTTTATTCCAATCCTCCAACTCCCAGAAACATTCAGCCTTACATCACAACTATTTGAGGCCCTGTCCTGCCCCTGCCCCTACCCTTACCGGTGGTCTCCCTTTCCTTGCTGTGCTGCAGAGCCTCTGCTTTCTCACTTTTCCTCCCAGCCTCTCCCACCCTGACCTTACTGAAGCCCCTCTTCCTGCTGCTTGCCATGCTCCTTTGCTCTGAAGGAAGGCACAAGTTTTCCCTCCGCCCAGAGGAAAAGTCTGAGGCAGTTTGTGGCAATCAGGGCAAAGTAAAACAGAAACCTTTCCTCTCTGCTGTGAAAAGGCAGGTTTTTAAAGGAGTATAATGTACAGTAACTGATTTCTTATCTTCTTTTCTCACTAGGACACACTTAAACTGTGTGGCATTTGCTGAGACAACAAACTTCCAGGGCGTTTCATGTGGACCTGTAGCTGTGTAAAGACGTTTAATAGGTTAGTCTAGATAAAAATACTGTACCTGAGCAGTACAGTAATGTAAGTAACCATGTTTCTCCCCGTTCAGTCTGGTCTTTCAGCATTAGATTA
Organism: Hypotaenidia okinawae; assembly: GCA_027925045.1. Taxonomy (NCBI): domain Eukaryota; kingdom Metazoa; phylum Chordata; class Aves; order Gruiformes; family Rallidae; genus Hypotaenidia; species Hypotaenidia okinawae. The sequence continues at coordinate 149,529,592 of BSDF01000001.1, forward strand.
AAAAGCTCACACCAAGATGCTGTTTCCTAAAGAAGTTCTGTCAAGAGCTGAAAATAAATCTTTTCTAAAAGCAATAATAGGAATTGGCTTCTCCACACCAAAAGCAGGATTGACATTTTGCTCTGAAGAAGCCAGTCTGTAGTTGATCAGCTGCTTGATGGAGAAGAAGAGAGACATCTCTCAGCAAAGGCAGTCATATTTTCCTCAGAGTTAGGAGTGTTTAAGCGGATATGGTTTAAGAATTTTTAGTAAGAAATGTGCTTACATTTCAGGTAAAGTCACCGCAACAGGTTAAAAACCTTAACAGTCTTACATGAAAATTCAGAAACTTCTGTTTAACTTCTTGTTGCAAATTCCTTATCATATTTAGGAGAGCAGATTCAACCATAACTTTAACCTTGTATGAGACAAATTTGCTGTAAATAGCAAGAACATTATTACACAACACCAGAGAAATGAACCTTAAGTACACCCTGAGCCTTCATCTGATCCAATAACAGAACACAATCAGAGAGTCATAGAAACACAGAATCACAGACTGGTTTTGGTTGGAAGGGACCCCAAAGCCCATCTAGTTCTACCCCCTGCCATGGGCAGGGACACCCTCCACTAGCTCAGGCTGCCCAAAGCCCCATCCAACCTGGTCTTGAACACTGCCAGGGAAGGGACAGCCACAGCTTCTCTGGGCAGCCTGGGCCTGGGCCTGGTCTTCACAGGGAAGAATTTCTTCCTAATATCTAATCTAAATCTACCCTCTTTTAATTTAAAGCCATTACCCCTTGTCCTGTCATTCCATGCCCTTGTACACAGCCCCTCCCGATTTCCTGTAGGGACCCTTTTAGGTACTGTCAGGCTGCAATAAGGTCCCCCTCCAGAGCCTTCTCTTCTCCAGGCTGAACAAGCCCAACTCTCTCAGCCTGTCTTTACAGGAGAGGTGCTCCAGCCCTCTGATCATTTTTGTGTATGTCCTGGGTTCAGTCAGGATAGAGTTAACTTCATTTGTAGCAGCTGATGGAATGCTGTGTTTGGGAGTTAAAATGAAAGCAGTGCTGCGAACACCCTGATGTTCTTAGTTGCAGTCAGACAGTCAAGGACTTTCTCAGCTTCTTCGTGTTTCTCTATTCATGAGAAAGGAGGGGCGAAGCCAGGACAGGTGACCCAGATGGGCCAAAGAGAGTATTCCATGCCAATTACGTCCTGCCCAGGATAACGGGGGCTGAGGGGAGGAAGAAGAGGGGTGGTGGCGGGACACGTGCTTCTTGGGGGGTCGGTCGGGTTCCGGGACAGCTCTGGGTGGTACGGCCTGAGTTGTGTGGTTCGGGGAGAAACTGCATTGGGGATCAATAGTTTCATATTCTTTTGCTCTAAAGTCCTGTTAGCATTGGTATATTTTATCTTTCTGTTCTCTTAGTAAACTCTCCTTATCCCAACCCACGGGCCTCTTAGTTTCTTGGTTTTGGAGTTATTTGCCCCTTCCTTTTCCCTTCCCTTGTTCCCCCTCTTTTTCCCTTTTCCCCTGCTCTTTTACTTTAAGGAGCAGGCAGCTGCGTGGATCTCAGCCCACAGCCGGGGTGAAACCACGACAGTGTCCCTCCTCTGGACTTGCTTCAGCAGCTCTGTGTCCTTCTTGTAGTGGGAACCTCAGAGCTGGATGCAATGCTCTAGGTGGGGTCTCACAAGAGCAGAGTAGAGAAGTAGAATTACCTCCTTTGACCTGCTGATGATACTTGTTTTGACGCAGTTCACGTGGTTGTGCACTTTGCCAGTTCATCCCTGAGTCCCTCTCCTCAGGGCTCCTCTCATTCCATTCTCCACCCAGTCTGTAATTGTGTTTGGGATTGCCCCAGCACATGTGCAGGATTTTGCACGCTGCCCTATTAAACTTCACACAGTTCACATGGGCCCACCTCTCAAGCCTGTCAGGGTCCCTCTGGATGGTATCCCTTCCCTCCAGCATGTCAACCTCACCACACACCTTGGTGTCATCAGCAAACTCGCTGAGGGTGCACTCAATCCCACTGTCCATGTTGCCAATAAAGATGCTGAGCAGTGCTGGTCCCAGCACCAGCCCCTGAGGAGTGCCAACACCTACCCACTTGCTATTGGTCACTACTTGGACCTCAAGCTGCTGCCCACAACACTCTGAGTGTGACCACCCAGCCAATTCCTTATCCACTGAGTGATCCATCCATCAAATCCATGTCTCTCCAATTTAGAGACACAGATGTCACGTGAGACAGTGCCAAATGCTTTGCATTAACATCATGCATCACCATTAACATCACCACCTTTATTAATGCTTTACATTAACAGCATTTATAATAGTTTTGTGTTCATTTTCATTCCACGCTTGTTGGCTGCAGGCATCTTAGAGATGTTACTGAGCTGACATAGAGTCACACACCTGAAATGCATCGGTTGCTTGGTAAGATTCAACTCATCTAACATCTGACATCTGCAAAATACATGTTTACATCAAAGCCTGTCACTCCAGGTTCTTCTTATAGACCAGAGACTAGTCTATAGTTTAAGGATGCAATGCATCCCAATTATTTTAGATGTCTGCTTTAGGACAAGATGAATCTCACTGCAGGCACCTGTACATCCCAGTGTGCTGGAAGCACAGCACTTGTTTGAAAAATTAGAAAAAAATAAAAGGAAAATTGAAACAAAGATGACAGCTGACAGAAGTTTTCATGTGGTTTGTATTTGTTTTTAAAGTTACAGAATCACAGAATCACAGAATGACAAGGTTGGAAAAGACCTTTGATGTCATTGAGTCCAACCATACCTGTCCTCTACTAAACCATATCCCAGAGCACCTCATCTACCCATCTTTTAAATACATCCAGGGTCAGTGACTCAACCACTTCCCTGGGCAGCCTGTTCCAGTGCCCAACAACCCTTTTGGTGAAGAATTTTTTTCCTAATGTCTAATCTGACCCTGCCCTGGCGCAGCTTGAGTCCATTCCCCCTCATCCTATCACCTGTCACTTGGCTGAAGAGACCATCACCCACCTCTCTACAACCTCCCTTCGGGTAGTTGTGATGAGGTCTACCCTCAGCCTCCTCCAGGCTAAACATCCTCAGCTCCCTCAGCCGCTCCTCATAGGATTTGCCCTCCAGCCCCTTCACCAGCCTGGTTGCCCTTCTCTGGACTCACTCAATGACCTCAATGTCCTTCTTATGGTGAGAGGCCCAGAACTGGACACAGCACTCGAGGTGCAGCCTCACCAATGCTGAGTACAGGGGCACAAACACCTCTCTAGACCCACTGGCCACTCTGTTTCTGATACAAGCCAGGATGCCATTGGCCTTCCTGGCCACCTGGGCACACTGCTGGCTCATATTCAGTCATCAGTCAACCAACACCCCCAGGTCCTTCTCTGCCAGGCAGCTTTCTGCCGCATTCCATGGTTTTGTTTGATTATGTTGCACAGTGAAAGGACACGTGTATTTTACCTGGCTCTGGGTTTGTGCTTTGTCATGTTAAACTTAAGAAGCCAAAATTTCTCCTTCAGGTTGTTGTCCATTAAACAGAAAACACTTGTGATGCTTTTCCAACAGCAACATGTTTAGCTGCAGCAACACCTGCCGGAGTGTGCTTCATGCCATGTTAACTCCTGTACAGATTGTGCAGAGGGCATGAAGACTGTACAGTGACACTCAGAGCATCGCTCCCTCCCAACTGTCTGGCAGGCTCAAAGCTTTTGTGGCAGTTTCTAGAGCTTTTCTCTCCTTTAATTGTGATGGAACAAGAACATATTAATTGTGCAGAAACCAACAAATGAATCTGAATAAACAAGTTCCCAAATAGTTGTTTGGGTGTTTCTTTTAGTAGGATGGTGTTTCTTCCATTTAGGAGATTTTTATCTATCTGAAATACTTTGAAGGTCTTGGTTTACTCACCAGGGTCTGGGGGAGACGCAGTGTGGTGCTCTGCTTCATGTAGAAGCTGGCGGTTCTGCTGGCCGTTTCACCAGTGCAGCCTAAGGTGAGTGTAGTGTCCTGTCATGCACCAAAAGCTTCCAAATAAGATCCCTGACAATGTGGTGTACTACTGCTAATTTAGAGGTGGGAAAGGAAAACACCTTCGTGTTTCACTTACTGCTGTGTCAGTTTCTACCATCTCTCAGTATGCACATAGTAACTTCCAAACGGTCTCTCCAAGGAGTTTCCCATTTTCATAACACCTGCAAGGTGAAACATTGAACCCAAACTATTTTGACAAGGGGGAAATGGTCTCTGCTTCAAAAGCTTACAAAACGTGAGGCAGAGAAGCAGTATCCTACAGGAATGTAAAGATTCCTTCATGTATGTTACCCAGACACTCCCATACCACAGGAATGTGACTGGCAGCCTCCGGCAAAATCATCTAATTACAGATTTATAAGAAAATACATGATTTAATCAAATAAATAGCTAATACAACTGTGTTTGACCTCTTTTATTAGCATATTTTATGTTCATATTTTACAATATAATAAGTTATATATACAGCATTAAACAAAATTATTAGAAAGTAAGCTTTGGCAAGACCTACAGGAAGTGTCTTCATTCCCATACATCTCTTGTGTAACAATAAAAATACTGCATACTAAATAAAATAACATTAAATAGTCTGTGTTCACATTGGCACCATTGATCTCAAGACCCTAACTTTTCAAGGCCAAATAAACATTAAAAAAAAGAGGATCTTTGTAACTTCTTCTAAGCAAATAAATGGTGGGTACTATTAAACGGAGCATGAAATATAGGAGGCAGTCCGCTGAATAACACTGTAGTTGCACACTGGCACAAGAAAAGTAGAATCTTCCTGTTTCCTCAGTCTGTCTTTTCTATATTTTTTTCTCTTTTTAATTTTTTTTAAATTTCTTTTTAGTAGTAATAGTCCTAAATTCAGGGTCTTGAAAATCTTGTTGAAGATTGCCAAGTTGCCAGCAGATCTAGAAATCTTACTGAAGCCTGTTGAAATGTGTATGAATTTGTCATGGATTTCCAGAGAGCAAGAATTTCACCCCTAAATTAAACATCACTTAGCTAGCTAAATGATCAAATGTTCAGTTAGCTAGTTAAGTGTTGAAATGAATGCAGCTTGCTGCTTCCTTAAGCATCCAAATTCTTATCAAATTGGGCACATGGGAGTTGATGAAGAGAGTGTTGCGATAGGGAAGGAACAGTGAAAGAAGAATAATGAGAGGGATGGTTTTATGTTGCAGTGTCTGCTTCCTCTGCTGTATGAATCAAGTGCTGAGGAGAAACTAAATACAAATGCTACTGAATGTTACATTATGCACAAGCATAATGCTACGGTAAATAACACCTAGTTACTAAGTGACAGAAGACCAGTTGGTAACTCCAGGGCACTAATTAGTATTTTTTAATTGTTCTTCATTCAATTGTGCATTTTGGAATTTGAGAAGTGTTGGTTTGTAATTGACACACCTCTTGGTGTAGTGGCTGCATGTGTTGAAATCTGTTGTCACTCATTTTAGCTATAAATCAGGCAAAAAAGTTTGGTAACAGCTACTGACTGGTGGTCTGTAGAAGTTTTAGAGAGTTTTTAATCAAGAAAACTGGAAATTAATTAAGAGGCAAAAAATATAAGGTCAATTTTTGTTTTGCACAAACTCACAGTAATGCTTTAACTTCCTGAATGGTTGATTTTCACCTGTGGACTCTGTGCTCACTGTCTACATTTACCAGAGTACAGCATTTAAAACAATGCTTGTTGAGATATTTCACATCTTACTGAAGAAATCTACTATTTCACTCTTAGTGTCACACGTGCACCACAGGAATTGTTGTCTGAAACTCCTCTGCTGCTGGAAAAGTGGTTTTTTTCATGGGAATGGACAAGCTGTTTTCATTGCTACTTTATTTTGTAACATGCAAGAAGGGAAAACCTTGTTGCTCTCCACTCACAAGGAGTGACTGCCAGCTTTTACTGCCTGCATGCCTGCTAACCAGCTTGTCCTCAAGCAGCTTGTCCTCAAGTCCTCAGCTCGATCGTACGGTCTCTGAAATGCCAGTATGGACCAGAGGTGCATTTGGGTGCATTATGTACTGCATTCTGAAGCACTTTAACCTCAAAAATTATGTTGGCTCTTTTTTTTTTTTCATATAGTATAGCTAGTTAATCTGAGGACTGTGTATATACCGTGGATATTCTAGGTGCAACAAACCCATAGTGAGAATAGAAAATGAAACTGGTTACATATAAAACGTGTTAGAGCTGACAGAAACGTACATGCCTCGTGTATTAATTGATAGTGTAGCTGCGGTGCTGCTTTTGACTGTAGCTATTAAACCGTTGAACAAAGCCCTTAGAAACAGGAACACCTTCAGAGAGAGATTCAGTGGCTTCCTTGAAGGAAAGGTACCTGCAGGGTTATCTGCACATATACACATGGTGCCAAATGGATGTTTGTGGGTCCACTTAGCATCAGGAACTATTTACCGTGACCGTTTTGAGTAATGGCATGTTTCATACCAAGCTTCTTGGGAGATTTCTGCTCTTGTTTTGGGAGATGTGCAACTTCACGTTCTTTAGCAGTCAGAGAAGAGTTTCCCATTGGCTGTCGGGAGTAGTGGAAACATCAATGGTCTTTTGTCCAAAGTCTTTGCTGGAATCGCGGTTCTCGCAGGTGATGTGGAAGTGCAGGTCCCAGACGGGCGTATCAGGACGTCCCTGCCGGCTCGGGAGCAGGCATTGCTTGCGCCCACTCCAGAATATCCGCACACAAGGACTCCACAGCATCCAACCGCTCGATTTGCACCAGCTTGGTTAGCAGTTCTGGGATGCTGTAACCTGCCGTGCTGATGCGGTCAAACAGCTGCATGCCATCCGTCATGCCGCCTATCTCGTCCCTCTTCAGTCCAAAGCTCTCGGCCAGGTGGCGCCACGTTTTCACTATGGCTTTTTCCGTGTTGTAGGTCGAGCTGAGCATTCGGCTGGTCTTCTCCAGGCAATCAAATGGCAGCTCTGTAGGGCTCAGACCTGCAAAGTGAGGGGTTCACTGTCAGACGGCTCCGAGCACAAGCCCAAACTGCTCAACACATTTATTGAAGTACTACAGTGCGTACTGTTAGCAATAAGTACAGCTGAAATCTTTAAGGGATGACAGTCCTCGATAGGTAAGCCTAGCTCCAAAGTCATTTCTGTATATTACCAAAGGTACTTCTTCCCAGCTGCAGTAGGGTACAACGATTAGGGTGAAAATTTTGCTGGGAAAGAAGTATTAGATGGGTTGTGTGTATTCCCATGGCACTGCCCCTTCCTTCAACAATTTCCTAGCTGTTAGAAAAAGTATATTGCAATCATTTCCCCAGTGAGCAGCTCCATCAATACACCTCTGCACGTCAGGCACAGTGTTTGAGCTCATGAGACAGCTCTGACCCTTCCCTGAGTCTGTCACCAGCAGCAGCCGTAACATCTCTGTAATTGAAAGCTGCCCTTGTAGGAACGTGGGGAGTGAGGTGAAGCAATGATGCCTGGTGCTTGTAAGCATAAAAGTCCCTGCAAATGCTCGACTGTCATTACTATCACTGAATCTCTAGAGAGAATTTAAAATTCATCCTGTGGGGGAAAAAAAAAAAGCTATTTTTTTTCCTGGGCATTTTTTCTATGCATGGTCACAGAATAGAGGAGAGAATCAGCTAAGGCATTTTTCTAAACCCAGTCTTTTGCTTCTGTAGTTTTCCCGCCTTACATTCAAAAGCAGTAATTTGGTGGGAGACAGAGCTCCTCAAATCACAGAGAACTCACACCCACATGCGCACACAAAGAGTGCATGGGGGGGAAGTAAACGCAGTCACATCTTCTGTTCTGCAGGGAAATTAATTCATGTCTCTACTACCAGAACAGCCCAGGTAACCAAGTGCTAAAGAGGGTTAAAACAGGTAAAAGACTGACGTGGAAACTCCACTTTTTGTCATGAGAAGTGGGACAGCATTTAGAGAAGCAGAGTAGGTCAAGACTTGTTTCTGAAATACAATCCTGACCTTCCTCAAATCACACTTGTGTGGTTGGAACTAATTTCTACCTGTCACCCAAAGGATTAGAAAAATCCCACAGTTTTCCTCTACATGGAGAATGAGAGTGCTTCTCTGCAACGTGGTCTGTGTGTGTGTGTGTGTGTGTGTGTGTGTGTGTGTGTGTGTGCATGTGTGTGTGTCCCAACACTACCCTCCCCTCTCTCCATGGGAGGGAAGCCCATGCCAGGAGAGAAGCCAGGAGAGAAGCCACGGCGTGCTCCAGCCCAGGGCCAGCCAAGACAGGTCTGGGTTCAGGGCATCACGGGGCTCCCCATGTGCAAGGGAGGGCGAATCTGCCCACAGAGTGTGTTGGGTGGGTTAGGACTTTCTCCTTTCCATAGGAGGAGCAGAGGCCTCTCTTATTATAGAAGCTGCCTGTGATGCTGTCTGTCAGTGCAGGCGCACGCTGGGTACACTCACCTTCTGCAACGTCGCAGACGTTGGCGTACACGTCAAGTATCTTCTTCCTTCGACTTTGAATCTAGATGAGAAGAAATTTCTGTCATTAATTTTTCAGTCCTGGGAGTAAACAATTAGCAGGCAGCAGTGGAAGAACCCGTGAGAGATCCTCATTTCATGGCACTAGGAGTTATCACGTCACATACTCAAGGTTCCCTTTTGAAGACTTGAAGAAAAGGACACAGCAATTATTCCACGAAGCATATACCTATCTCTGACCTCACTTCCCACTGCTAATCATCTTTCTTTCCATCTTCTAGTTGTTTTTTAGATCAATTACTTTTCTGCTCCAATACAGTGTTTGTGTATTTTATTTCTCTATCAGACGGAAGCAAAATCCTGACAATGAGGACACATCCAATACCAGGCGTGCAGGCAATTAGTGCAGGGATGTCCAGGTACACCAGAACAGGACTAGCCATGGGGAATTAAATCATACTGAAATTGCCTTCACCCAGTAACCTAACAGGACTGTGGAGGAAGGGATCTTCCTTCCTGTCATTTGACATAGAGCTGCCTGGTGCATTAGTAATTAACTGTATTTTCTTCCATAATGTATTGCCTGGCTGAATTGGAAACGTTTTACTAAAAGGTAGATTTAAAAAAAAATAAAATAAATCACATCAGTGAAGCTTTGGACAGTGAAAATCTGAGGTCTGAGGTGCTCTAGTCATTTTTGACAAGATACTCGGACTGAAAACCTGACATTTCCCAAGCTGAAAAGGGACGTTTCATTTAGCAGGAATATTCTCAAGGTTTGTCTTTGGATTCAATGTGGAGTGAAAACAAATGTCAAAATGTCATGAGTTCTCAGGGACGGGAATTGTCATCCCTCTGCCAGCTCTCATTAGGACTGAGCTCTCTGAAAAGCTGTCTTTTTGATGGGACTCCAGCATTATCTCCACACATTTGCCACTTCTCACTGCAATCCAGGCTAGAAAAAAAAAACGCTCTGCTCTTAGCGTTTTGTCTTGTGGAAAGATTTTCCTCATTTTATTTGGGCTCTAAAGGGCAAGGCACATCAATGACTGGGATTAATAGACTTGCAGCTGGAGCCCATGAAGAGACTGCTCCAGCTGAAGGCTGTCTCGCAGGCACGGACGCTGTGTGAGTGTGTTGTATCGCAGGGCAATTCAAGGCATGCACTGGCTGTTGGTCACGTGTTCTTGGTGTAACTTACATCTGCTTAATTGATTATGTTGCTATTGTGGGCTTGGTATTAGCTGCTTTAGAACCTTGTAAACAGGAAATTTTCCTTTAATGGGATTTATTAAAACTCCTACGCAAACTGTTGGATGAGTATTTTCCTTTTCCTCTCATTTTTAGGGCAAGGGGGAAGTTAAGTAATTCCATGCCCGTGAAGAATAATGCAGAATGCTCTTTTTACCAGAGCCAGGAGACAAGGGATTTGTAAATCTTATGTTGAAAGCAAACAGGTAAAGTTGAGCCTGACAATCGTCTGCATGGCAGCTTGTTGCTTAATGGGTTTCGGTTTAACGAGGAAGGAGCAGACTCAGCTAAGAGCAAACCTCTAACATTCTTTTCCTTTGTCCAATAGCTGCTTAATACCCTTTCCTGTACTAGAAATGTTACTTAATCTCCATCTTGAAGGAAATTATGGCTTTTCTAATGTCTGGCAGCTGGCTTAATTGTGAAATCTTGGGTTCAGAGTGGTGGAACTTGAGTGCAATCTGCACTTCCATTGACAAGTTTGTCTTCAACCTTGTCAGCAGGCTTCTGTCAGTGAGAAATATGTTTAGAACAGAAGGTCTGGAAGAAATGGTTCAAGCTTCAGGTGGGCTTACAAGCTATGTATCTAAATTATTCAGGAGGATCTGTCTATTATATATGCTCAGGTAAGCCTGACCCTAAGAAGGCAAGCCGCTTCTTATTAAGTGTTTCAATTTTGTGAATGCCCAACTTGTATTGTCCAATTTCAAGCTAGTGTATATGGAAGTATGATGAAGTTGGATGTTTAGAGACACCTCAGAAAACTGAGTGTGAGCATTAAAATGTGAACGTTAGCATAGGAAGTTGTTTTCAGATGGTCACTGCAAAAACATTTCTTGTGTATTGAGATTTTGTGTCTGGTCTCAGCTGAAAAATGAGCTATTTTAAAAAATTTAAGCTGAACCATCCCAACAGTTTAAAAGATGCAAACAGGAAAAGATGTGTTTTCGAATCTTTTCCTTCTTAACTGGTATCTGTTTGATATTAAAGATGCAATTTTGTCCTAGATATCCCCATTTTCAATTATTTGTAAAGCACTAAAATCATTACAAATCTCTGAACAGACACCTTCTCTTTAAGGACAGATTCATGTTGAAATAAACAAAAAAGTTGGGGGGGAGGGGTGACCTTATCTATACCTTGAAATACTCCAAGTGAGATAAAGTGCCCTGAGCAGTACATTCTCATCAGGAAGAGGTGAAGGCCTTCCACAGTGAAACAAACAGTGGATTTAGTGTTCATCAGAGCACAGTATTGACCTTCAAAGCACATGTGTGTTTTGCAAAATTATCACAGGAAAACCAAGCACAACACAGGATATTATTGAAAAGTCTGGGGTGTGGAAATACTGATGTTACTGGGTCAAGGTACTCAGATATTACGCTACCATATGGAGCCAAAAATGCTGTTGAATTATTTTTTTATCTTGGGTTTTATGTGGTAAATCACGGAATCACAGAAGGGTAGGGATTGGAAAAGACCTCTGGAGATCATCTCGTCCGACCTCCCTGCAGGATCACCTAGAGCAGGTTGCACAGGATCACATCCAGGTGGGTCTTGAATCTCTCCAGAGAAGGAGACTCTGCAACCTCTCTGGGCAGCCTGTCCCATTGCTCTGTCACCTTCACATAAAGTAGTTTTTTCTCAAGTTCAGACAGAACTTGCTGTTTTCTAGTTTGTGCTTGTTGCCCCTTGTCCTGTCACTGGGCACCACTGAATAGAATCTGTTCCCTTCGTCTAGACACCCACCCTTGAAATATTTATAAGCATTGATAAAATCCCCTCTCAGTCTTCTCTTTTCCAGGATAAACAAATGCAGATCCCTCAGCTTTTCCTCAAAAAAGTGATGCTCCAGTCCCCTCATCATCTCTGTAGCCCTCTGCTGGACTCTCCAGTAAGTCCCTGTCTTTCCTGAACTCTGGAACCCAGAACTGGAAACATTGCTCCAAATGTGGCATCGCCAAGGCAGAGCAAAGTGGTAGGACCTCCCTCAACCTGCTGGCCATACTCTTCCTAATGCACCTCAGGATACCACTGGCTTTAATGGCCACAGAGGCACACTGCTGGCTCGTGGAGAGCTTGTTGTCTTCCCAGGTCCTTCTCCACAGAGCTGCTTCCCAGCTGGTCAATTCCTAACCTGTACTGATGCCTGGGGTTAGCCCTCCCCAGGTGCAGGACCCTACTCCTGCTCTTGTTGAATATCATTTGATTCCTCTCCATGCCCAGCTCTCCAGCCTGTCCAGGCCTCACTGAATTGCATTGCAGCCTTCTGGTGTGTCAGCCACTCCTCACAGTTTTGTATTCTCAGCAAACTTGCTGAGGGTACACTCTGTCCCTTCATCCAGGTCATTGATGAAGATGTTGAATAAGACTGGACCAAGCACTGACCCCTGGGGCACACCACTGGCCACAGGCCTCCAACTAGACTCTGTGCCACTGATCACAACTCACTGGGCTCTGCCATTCAGGCAGTTCTCAACCCACCTCACTGTCCCCTCATCCAACCCACACTTCCTAAGCTTGTTTGCAAGGATGCTATGGGAGAAGGTGTCAAAAGCCTTGCTGAAGTCAAGGTAGACAACATCCACTGCTCTCCCTTCATCCACCCAGCCACCACAATGTAGCATCAGAGTTAGTTATATAGGCACGAGTTATATGGGGGTTTTGCTGTTATTCGTTTTTTCTTTCTTTAGACTATAAAATATAACTACTCAAAAATCAAAGTTATTACTCCTGTAGGAAATTTGGTTTTCAGCCCTGAACAGCCCAAATTATGCTATGATTCTATTTTATATATATATATATATACACATACATACACACACACACACACACATATATATGCACCACTTTGCAAAGGAGATTCTACAATAAAATTGTCTGAAGAAGTTCTTGTAAATTAGTATGGTCTAATTTACCATTTCTGGGGGGTGGTAGTGAGTATATTGTTTTCTTAAAAAAACCAAACCAAAACAAAGCCCCCAAAAAATCCCCCCCAAACCTACAGAACCATCCTCTCAATTTTTAAATCTCAAAATAGCCTTACCCCAGTTGATTTATTGCTTGTAGAAGATTTATCTCTGGCCAAATGCACTAAAGATAACAAGCATCTCTCTGGAGTCCCTTGCTTGTCAACTGCGGCTTCTTCATCACTATCCATACTCCGACTTAAAAGTCGTTCATTCTCAGAAGATGCATCATTTTCACTGTGAAATGAAGGATACAGTTATCATAGCGAAGTCTCTTGTGGGTGGACTCTAATCATCTCCTTTTGGCTATCCTAGAGTAATGGAATGGGAATGTCTTCTGTTTTTTCCAAATGCCTGTCCTCCAGAGCCCTGTGAACGTAACTTCATTCACCCTCCCAGGACACATGTACAGGGCCCACCAAGTTACGCTGCCACACATCACTTGCACCAACCCTATTATTAGAGGGATTTTCTGACTGAGGACATTGTTTATCCCACCATAATTGTGTGACCCAGAGAAGTTTGGCTGCCAGGAAGACAGAAGGTGAGGAAAATTATCACACCGTGCCACCCAGACAAGGAATTTCCTTAAGGCCTGGAGCAGCTATTTTTACTCCTCCTGCCTAAAGTGAAGGGGAACCTTACTGAGGGCATGTATATATGAGCAGTACTCAGGTCCCAAAACCAGACCTCTCAAAAGAGTAGATGGAGTTCTCCAAGAGCTGGTGAACTCACCAAGAGTGGGGAGGACAAGGGTAACGTCTGTCATCCTCATTTAGAAACCAGGGGGAGAAAAGCCTACAAAGGGATCTAGTCTTCTCCCTGCTGCAGCAAGCTCCCAGCACACCCACCTAATTTGTTCTTCATGTATTCATCCTCACTGGGATGAATGGTGACTATGTCCCCTCCCCACTTTACTCAAACTGGAAGTATGTTTATTTTTCACTCACCTTTTAACAGCCTTAGCTGGAGTTGCTGTAAGTTTTTCGAACTCTTCTTTCTCAGAGAATATCACCACATTATCTGCAGAATGACAATTAGAGGCATTTAAATTGGCAGTGAGTTTCCAAACCTGTATTTTATCTTGGGAGCTGCTTCTGCTGGCAACCATACTGCAAAAATCTCTCTGCTACTTTTTTTTTAATTAATTGCTACCAGAGGATTAAGTGACATTCTGGAAATACAAAACCTATTAGGCAAAATAGGTGTATAGTAGTAAACTATATTCTTTAGTAAACCTATGTGGATTTTATACAATTCAAAGGAGAAATTGAAATTAAAATAAATGCATTAAGAGTATTTAAGCCAAATGCATTCTCAGACAGGAAAAGCAAAACCTAAAGCAATTTATACCTTGCACTTCTTTCTTCTCTTCTTGTGAGTTAGCCTGAGCTTCAACATTTTTGACTGAGTGGCTCTTGCAACAGGCTAGAATGTAAAAATATAACAATAATTATTCTCAGAAGCTATCTAAAAATAGTACTTGCAGCTAAAATTTTTGTGTGCTGAACAATTACCTTGAGCAGAAGGTTTTGTTTTCACAATGTAAAACATGATGATGAGGACAATGGCAATAGCCATTATGAAGATAGTAGACATTGCAATTATAAGAGCTGTAGCCAGATGTCCTTGTCCTGAAAGATCTGCTGGAATAGATGAACAAAAAAATAGTATTTTCATAAAGGAGAAACTGTTTGGATCAGAGAACAGCTAACAGTTTGTTGACTGCTCTACACTGACATCTTGCATACTCATTCAGTTGATCTGAGCCTTAGCTACTTGTTAAGTATCGAAAAACTTAGTGTTACATCTCAAAGGTGAGTTAATAAACTTTTTTTAATAATTGTGCTGTTTATGCCACAATAACCAGTTATCAGTACTCATACAAATATTTAATTGCACAATCCATCGGATACAAGGGTGTAGGAAATTATCTGCTAATAATATAGGAAGCAATATGTAAGCAAGAGTAGCAGCTTTCCTAACACCCTGTTCTGGGAAACAGCATAGATAAGAAAACAAACCAACAAACCCAGCAAAACCCAACTGGGGTGAGAGCTGAAATGACTGTTGAAAACCATGGCTGCCTCAAAAGCTTTGCAGTAAAATGGGAAACGTGATGCACATGCAGAAGGCCTGATGCTTTTCTAACGGAGACTTAAAAGAGCATGGCTGGAAAATGAATTTAAAATTAGGTATTTTAATGAAAAGGTATTCAGATGCAGAATTTGAATGCAACAGACTAGAATAGAAAAGCCACAAGAGGATGCAGAAGATGCTAAAGCGGATGGAAACTTCAATTTTTCTGAAAACTTGTTCCTCACAACCAGGTTTCCAGACAATGCTAGGAAGAGCAGCATTGTTGGTACCTCATTAACTGCATCTTTCCAGTTGTGCCTTCTCAGATCCGTTTATTTTTAAAACCCAGTAACCATGCTGGAGAACTGTTTATGTGAGCTCAAGAAGAGACTGGCCATATTTGTGCATTAAATTATTTTCACCACTCTAAGCGAAGCTTTGCTGAGGCGTAGTGCCATTTCTGTGCGGCTACAAATAATGAGCTAAATTTGTTGCTGGCATTACTGAGTACAGTTCAAATCCATTTTAAGTCCATCTGACTTAAAACAGCTGCGTTCATTAACCAAGAAATAAAAATTCATTCTGAATTATTTTTAATAGCACTTTTAGAAATCTGGAAATAGTGGCAACGAAAAACCGCAGTAGCTGCTCTCAGTTTGGTTGCACTTTGCTGTGTGCAAAGCTGGCAGCTGCAGGATTAAATGTGGGAATGCATCCTTACCTTTGTGAGCATGTTGGTAAGGCGAGAAAGTGCTCGTGCCAGAGGTGCTTGGGAAAATGGCTGAGATGCCCGAGGTAGCCCCCGCGCCTGCAATATAACCAGAAATGCCATGAACTTCCACAGGTACTTTGTCCAGTTGAAACAGTAGGTTGGCCCAAGTAAGCAGAGCCTTTACTTAGCTTGATTGCACTTCTGTCATGTTGAAAATTGCATTGCAGAGTACATTTTTGCATAGCATTTAGAAAAAGAGGAAGAAGTCAAAGTTCCTGAGCTGTTTGGAGCTTAGAAGAAAACCCAGTCATCTCCAGACACAGGCAGAGCCAACTCTTCTACATAGATTCCCATGTTATACATCTGTCCTGAGTAGCAGGAAGTTTCCCAGGATCCAGTTGATTCACACTGTTTGCACTGTTTACCTCGCTCCATTATTTGCAACTGCAGACCCCAACTCCCAGTCACCAAATCAGTGCTTCCTACAAGCATCCTTCACTGCCAGGACCGCTGTGAGACTCTGGTGGTATGCACCCTCCCAAAAAGGAAACCTAGGATAGGCGTCAAACAATACTGTTTAATGTTTTTTCTGTTCCATGGACCTCTCCTATCATAAAAGGGAATATTAGAATTGCCTGCAACCTATTGGAACAGTATGATTCGCCCTGCCAGTCCAAATCTATATTCTGGGGAGGGAGGAAATCCACAAAAACAGTGAAACAAAGAATTTAAAGGAATACCACAAACTGACAGAGGAGTGAGGTTGTCCAATAGGGGTTTCCATGTCTAAATTCTAGTTAACTTCAAAGGTCAGTATTAATCTTCCATATGGTGTCGTGCACCAAGCTTTCAAAGCAGTAAACCAAGTAATAACATTATTTGACAATACCAGACAAAACTGGACATTATTGGGAATAAGGCTTTCATACAGGATGGTGTTGGCATAGCATTCCCAAACAGAGTAAAAACATCAGGGTTGGGAGAAAACATTCTCTTTGTTCTCAAATAAACTTTAATGTCGTTGGTAAGGAGGGTGCTCAAACAGCAAGTACCAGCAGACACTGGAAAACATCTTCTGGCATGGAGGGGGTACGAAATCCCTCCTGGTTCATAGTAGCTGTCTATGGGAAAAGCTTGGTGTTAACTGAATTGAGAAGACCTAAAGGCAAAAGACTGTCCCAGTGATCTGGTAAGGTGCGCACAGCACGTGACTCCACAAGGTACTTTGGCAACGGCAGTAGCTGTGGAGTAATCCTGCCATTCTTTTGACCTAGTAAAAGTTGTCAAGAAATTAAACCCACCAGGTAAACATGACAGGAAATGAAGTGGTCTGGAGTAGCCTGCGAAACGCTCTGCGGTTAAGAACAAAGCTCTTCAAATTCAGAGAAAGGTTTTCTAAAGAGAGAAAGAAGCATTATACCTAACATAAAGCATGGCTGTGGGTAGAGAATGAGAAATGCACGCTCTTAAAGTGGCCAGCAAGTATGACTTGCCACTTTTGTCTTCAAAATAAATTCTCTTTAACAATGGTAAAACTTCTTTCAAACCTCATTTGTTGGAAGGAAATGGATTCATTTATTACAATTGTGGTTTTATTCAAACTGAAAAAAAGGGTTTTCATAGAGTTTTAAATGTACTAATTTGTTAATTCAGATGCTTTTCATATTATGTAAATGACAGGCAGATTACATAAGTCTTGCCTCTGGTCCTTTCTAAGACAGATTTCCTTCTAGGAAGAATTAGTTACAAGCTCCAGAAACTGCAGTACAGCAGTAGATCATCTAGATATCTAGATGAAGATATCATCTGCATGTAGTGAAGATTAAAGAATGGTCATTTTATAAATTTTCAGCAATTCCTCACAAAACTGAAATGAATCACCCTTGGTCTCGACCTGTGTATTTACTCATCCTGGCTGGACTACTGAGAAAGTTTAGTAAACGGCCTGTGCTGTAGCACATCCACAGCTACCAGGCCTATACCTACTCTTGGAGTCCACCCTGGCAAATCCAGTTACAGACAATTGCAAACCTGTGCAGGCCTTGCAAGCTGCAACAAGTCAACAATACTTTCCTTCCAGTGCCTTTCAGCTAACACCGGTGAGCCATGCTGCCTTGTCTGCTTGGAGTTTAACAAGCTTCAGCTCGTCTCCTCCATAACTGAGTCTTATCAAACTCTCCTTCCTCTCTCTCCCTTCATCTGAAATACGTAGCCACTGAAGCATTTCTGCCCAATGAATCTGTCAGTAGCTTTGTGTTGTTAGCCTCACGTTTTTCACCTGTCTGTGAAAGGAAGTAGAGCCCTCCAAGGTGGGAAGTCACGCAGCAGCACATAGTGCAGGAACAGTAAGGAGGAAGGTCATCCATTCTTCATTCAGCCTTGTCACGCTTCACCCAGCTCTAACCCACATCAGGATATGGCATATTGCCCACGCTCACACACACACACACACAGAAAAGCAGACAAGCACACAGACCCCTCTCCTATGCAGACAAGTGAGCACCTTCAGCTCCAGAGCCTACGTGCAGAATTATCTTTCCATGGGAATGGGGCCACCTTGTTTGTTCTGCAGTGCCTGTCGTGGCAAAATCAAGGCTGGCACTAGAATGAGATGGCTTTTTACATGTGACTAGGTGGGAGTTAGTCGTTATGCATATTTTAAGCCTATTATCAAATTTAATAATTTGGCATACTCATGATGAGCCAAGATTTTCCTTCAGATGTGGCTTAGCAGAAAGCGCCAATTCGCACACCTGCACGACGAGAGGCACCAAAGACGCCAGCTTCTGCAGAAGCTCACTACTTCACAGTGGTTTTGTGTGAGCAAAAAGAAACAGAACTCGTAGCTGCTGCTTCTTCCCAGCCCAGCAGTATGCCATGGCTGCAATGCCAGTCATTCCTGTGCACATCCAGTTCTGCATCCCTGGTGATCACAGAATCACAGAATCATAAGGGTTGGAAGGGACCTCAAGAGATCATCGGGTCCAACCCCCCTTGCCAAAGCAGGACCCCCCTACCATTGTGTTATAAATTCTGTTTTCAATATAGATGACACTTACATAACCTACAAAGACATCAATATAGTTCAGGCAGAGACATCCTAAGGTGCTACAGCACAACATATGGAAACAACTCTACTTTAAGCACAAAAAAAGACTGATGGCCATAATATAGCTGTGCAAAAGAGTGGTTTATATTCCTAGACACCTGTAAGTAATATTGTAGGAATGTGATAAAGACATTAGGGAAGACGTTTATCACTGAAGTTGGGTCAGCTTTTGCTTTATAAATGTTTATATTCAAAAACTGTAATTTAGTTATAACTTTCTTGGATTCTAACTACAGTTTCTTTTAAAAAAATAAACTTATTGTTTAAAAGAACAATTGAGCTTGTATTCAGCTTTGAATGTTGGGGGGGTTAGCTGCTGAAAAGATAGCTCTAACTTAAATTGCCATGCAGTCAGCCTTTTGTCCTCATAGCAAGCAAATACTGGGCAATAAAATACTTCTGATTGTTTGTTTCAAAGAACCTTTCTGCTTTATGTAACAGGACAATTACAGTTGTTCTTGGTTCTCAAGACAGATTTACAGTAAGATGGGATGAACAAAACTGCCAGATTTGTGAGGGGGAGGGTACAGGGAGGGGGCTGTTTACCAACATGCTCCTTTGCAAGTGTTTGTGAGTGAATAAAATCTGGAGCAGTAGGAGACCATATGTGCTCCTGACACAGGTCGCTTACTGGTCCATGCAAAGCACTGCTGTTCTCATAGTTAGCAACAGCTTTTTTTTTTTTTTTTTTTTTTTAAAGCTTATTTGCTACTTAATGACATATTATAAAAATACCCCAAGTGTGTATACAACAGACTATCGGAGTGATCCAGAAAGAAGAAGCGTTTTAAAAATGTCTATGTGTGTATACATATCAATTCCTTGCCATTGAATGCCTCTTCCTTTCTCCTGATGCACCCGCCTTCTCCCAGCCCTGGCTCATTTATGAATGGCAGTGCAAACTCGTCACAGTTTCACAGGAGCCGAGGAAGATAAAGCACTCACACAAATAAATAACTAGCGGCCTGGAATATGAGATGAAGAATAAATTATATTGAGTTGAAATTCAATAAAAGCAGACAGCTTATGGCTGGAAGAATAATCAAAAACTGGCTTGTAACTAAACCTAGTCATAAATAAAGCCCTAGATGTCTAGAAAGCAAAGGTCAGAGTTTTCATTAACGTAAAACTGCATTCAAGTAAGTTCTGGGTTCAAACTTAAACAAAGCCACGGAAGCAGAAGCAGCAGTCAAAGCCAAGCCACTCCCTCAGGTGTCTACACACAACTTCAGTAATGAAACATTAAACCAACTCTGAACATTCTGCAAACCACTAATAGCAGAGCATATCCCAGGTAATGGAGGATTGCCTCTGCTCTTTATTGTCTTTCACTATCAGGGGACATATGATAAGGCAAGATACCCTAATGTTCCCTGGAGCCATGGGCAGACACTTCAGTTAGCATAGATAGTTTTTAAATCAGGAAGTAAATTAATTCCTGAGATTAAGCCTCCTAAAAAGGATGATGGCAAAGGTCCCATTTTTATTTATTTATTTTAAAATCTGGTCATTCCCACTGTAAGTAACCCCTACCCTCCAGACACATAAAAAAGAAGTATTTCATGCTGTTGTACTCTCTGTAATGCCTTTAACTGTTCTATTTCTCTCTTTTTTTCTTTTCTTTTTATTTTCCAGGGCAGAGAAGTGGTGATGAGTCCCATGGCCATAATCCAAGAGTTTATTTGCATCTGTTATAGTTTTGCTCAGGATGCACTGGGAGCTGCAATCATTGCACACTACTGGAAGGTCACAGGCACACGCTTCATGAATTAAACCTAACTCCAGGAATTCAGTGTTGTGACCTCTTTGTGTAACACGAAGGGGATAATTGCCATTTTAACCCTATTCTGGTGACTTCAGAAGTGTCAGAAGGAAGTGAACAGACCTGCAAAGACTCGGTCTCCTATTTCCTCTGGGCCTTGGTGGCTAGGCCATATAGGCAGTGGAAAGCTGCAGCTCTGTGGGTTTTGCAGGTCATGAGCCTGGGCAGAGCAATGCTGCAGAAACTTACAATGTTTCCCATGGGCAGAAGATGCTGCAGCTCTGGCAAACATGGAAACATCAAAATTGTTGGAGATTTCTTTCAGGAGAGCTGCACTGGGACCAGGTGCCCTCCTGAGTGATACCTGGGCCCAGCTTCCCCAGCAAACCCCATCTTTCCTTCTCAGATCCCTCCCCTTGAAGGTTTATGGCTGAAGCTGGCCAATTTTGTTCTAAGATTATATATTTCCTAATATAGACAAACCCTGAGGGGATGAGAATTAGGCCATACCACCAGTGAACAATAAAGCACTGCCTTCAACATTTCTCCCATTCCACATGTGAAGAGGAATGGGGTGTTCAGAGATCAAACAACTCAAAAAAAAAAACCCGAGAAAGAAGGAAAAGTTTGTTAGCTCCAGCTAACAAGCCTATTCATTTGTAAGCATAATTTGAAACAGAAGGGGGAAAAAAAAGTCCTGATGTTGATCGTATTACAACAGGACAAAGCTGGCAAGGAAAGAAAATTAGTGATATTACAAAGAATGGAGAGTTAAAGTAAGAATCTCTGAAAGAATTATTTTTCGCTAATACAGGTGTTTTTTTGGCACTAGGCTTGTTTCTGTTCAGCATTTCAATTCAGGAGACTTAGTTCTCAGTCTTCAGTACATGGGTATGGATGTGACCCTCCCGCCCCGATTACAGCTCGTCACACCAAGCCATCAGCCTGTTAGTCAATTGTTCCATCTCATCTGCTTAGTTGTTTTTGAAGTTCTAACGATGCAATAATAAAAAAGATATCTTCTGTTTCTAGATGCTACTTGTTCTCTGATAACTCAAAAATAACTTGACTGTCTGTGTTTTCTGTGGTTGTCTATCTTTTGGGGTTTTTTTTTTCTTTTTAATTCTCTTAAGCCATCATGGGTAGGTGTTAGACTTAAAAACTTACACAGGTTGATTACTGCATCTATTTTCATACATACAACCAGCAAAAAAGGTGAGAGGAAATAAGTGTTCTGTGCCCATGCACAGTTAAAATATATACAGTAGATTCAAAAGAAAACCTTTGATGAACTGTCAAATTTCTCTAGATCAATTATCTGTGAGTGGAAAAGGATTTGCAGATTTGATGTAACTGTGTAAATACAACATTAAAGCAAATGTTTTTCAAGTTTTTGAAGCCAGGGTTGATTTTGTGTTCCTCCATCTTTTTTGAACTGCAATGGCTACTATCAAAGACTGAAGAGAAGAGCAGAATTACTATACATAAACTGTTAGAGTTGTAGCTGCTGAAAGACAAAATCTCTTCCAGCAGTAACTGCACCTCACTACCAAAGAGACTCCATGTAGGTTAAAATATTCTGTCTTTTACATAAACTTTTACATTGGATAAAAGAAGAAAACCCACAACACAAAACACCCTCTGTAGTCAGAGGCCTCAAGTGACTCCAGTTCCAGAGGTGTTGACAGAAAATCCAGCTCCTTTAACTGTGGGAAGCCACATCTTAAAGCAGCTTGATGCTCGTTACCATCATTCTTTGATTTGTGTAGGAAATGTGCCTCCCCTACTTTTTGCAATCCTGCTGTTTATCACAGGAGTATCATATCCCAATTTTCTGTCAGCAAAGTCACTGGTGGCTCGTGATCTGCTTCATGCATAGCCAAAGGAAGGTCTCACATCTTTGATATTTTGGCATTGTGCTCCTCTGTGCTTAGCAGACCAGTCCTGAGGCTCCCACACAGGAGACATGGGGGAGCTGCATGCTGAGAGCCCCTAAGTCTTACGTAGGTGATTCACAGTGCACAAGATATGAAAAATTGCAGTCTTCATAGTGATGTCAGATCTTTTTCCAATAAGAAAAAGTGTTCCTTGTACACAACACACATCCTTATGCTCACATACACACAGCCCCTTCCATGTATGTGCTCATGGCTCGCAAGCTGCTGCTGAGGCCTGGTATTCTTCCCAAACTGTAGAACTTTATTGCTCCCATTGTTCGGTCTGGAGAGCTTCAACATCGTAACCTGGTGATATGTTTGCCTCAATTAAATCTCTGACCTCATGAAATGTCTCCCTCTCTTCCCCCTCTTTTCCATGCTATTTTGTGCTATTTATGTCTTAAGTCCCTTGGGGGGGAGGGGGAAGAAAAAAGGTGACACAGGACCATCAGGGAATTTCTTTCTCATTTCTATTCCTTTTTGCCCTAATATTTCCAGATGCTGGGACACGGAGTGTTCATCTTGTTTCCTCGGCCGTTTCAAGGTTTATTGACTGTGTAGGAGATGAAAGTCGCACAGCAGGCTCCTGGAGTTGAAAGCTATTTGTTTACCCTTTGATCAAACCCAAATACTTTTGTGCCAGATAAAATGTGTCATCAGGCAAATTCTTTGAGCAGGTTCCCATGCAGCAGCACACATACCCTACTTCCATCTCCTCCTAGCCCCCTGTAACATGCAGGCCTGGCACTTCCCCAACAAGGTACTTGGGAGAGCACCGCTGTCCTCAAATCCTGTCTCACACCTAGTGAAGGCCTGAATTTAGATTTATCTCCTCTAATTTTTCTATCTAAAAGTGTAAAGCCAGAGCTTGTCCTCCCCCAGCTTCCTATTTGTGAGTAATTTGCCATGCTGGCTTCCTTGCAACCCACTGCATCACGTTTCTCCAGCAGCGTGCTGTCTGTGGAGGTGTTTGAAGAAAAGGTGCTCTAAGGAGAGGCACCCCTTTAGGCTGGGGATTAGGCTCCTTCAGTGAACAATGCTGATCAGTGCTATTTTGAAGTCTCAAGAAAGGAACAGAAGATGCCTATGACTGTTTGGATTTCTCATTCTAGGACCTCCTCTGCCATGACAGCCAGAGGGGTGAGAAAAGAGCACCATGATGCAGAAGTTGTTCTGCATAGAGGAACCGTTCCTACCAAATTGCTGACACTGTCCTTCATATGACACAAGCTGCATGCTCATGTCAACTTGCAAACCCCCAAAAAACTATGCAGATATGACACCTTTTCTTTGCTCTGACTGATATTATCTGATGACAACGAAACATATGATAGAGAGCATTTCTTTTTAATTAACTGCTAATATCACATTTTATGCTGCCTGGCACAACAATGCTGAGCCATTCAAGGGGTTCCTGCAGCAAGGGTGATTTTCCATCTGGAGTACAAATTCTTGCCTATGAATTAGGGAGCTGCCATTCCAAACTGGGTCCAGAGATTGAGACATCGTAAAACAAATTACCTTAGCTTAGTGATTTGGGGGATCTGGATTTTAAGAAGCTTTCCCACTTTTTGAACATTTGTAATCAAACAGTTGATTTCACAGACTTGATTAAAATGGTCATGTTTACTCTTTCTAGGACTAATGTTTTCTCCTACTTTAGTACCCAACTTGATAGTTTATGCACTTGCCTAAATTCCTCCCAAAGATAATATATATTTTATTGTTGTGTTTGTCAAGTTAAAAATTGCATGTGGTTCATCAGTTGTGTGATTCGTCCTTTCCTCTCAGAGACTAAGCCCATTATTATAACTGCCAGATATCCTACAAAAGGCAAAGAGCTGGTTTTTAATTGAGTAATAGCTGTAAGATCTTCTGGTAGTTCCTTGCCTAATCAGTAAGATACAACATACTTGATACTACTAAACCCCCATTTCAGCGTGTGTTGGAGACACAGACTGTGAGAGCTGAGGAAGTGATTCATTTCTGGCTATTGGCTAGCAGCATGGTTGTATTCCCATCAGCATGGCAGCCAGCCTGCACAGGCATGCAGAAGCCGTGTCCATGTCCTTTTACCAGATCATCTCCCACCGAGACTCATAACCTCATGTTTCCGCTTACCTCTCCACCTTCTTCCCACTACTCACATTCGAGTCCTCCCAAGCATCCTTACCTCACCTCCTAATACAGAACAAAGCCCTCATGGGCCTCGGCACTGGGTGGGTTTCTGCAGCCAAGGGGGAGCTGGGGCTGTACAACGGATCAGACACTTTGCATGCAGACAGTTTGGGGACCTGCCTCCAGCCGGGTTGCTGCCACTCACCCCACTCACCGGGAGCACTGTGAGACGGTCATTAATTATCCTCTGAGCTCATCTGAGCTCTTGCACTTCAGGAAAGCTGGTAGCTGTGAATGACCTCTCCTCCTTTGAAGTGGCTTACAGAGCACTGATGATACACAGTTCAGCAGCATCTGAACTAAGTAATTGCTATTTATGTACACAAATAAGTGCTCAGGGGCTTCTGTGCTAACCTCTGCTTTCAAATCACGCAGGAAAAGTATTTCAATTCTTTGTCATGAGAAAGGCTTTTAAAAGAACAGAACATGGACAGGATTTTGGTTTTAGATGCATCAGGTTTCTCTTGGGCCATTTTTGGCCTTTTTTTTAAAAAGCTTTTTCTCCAGATCTTCTCCTGATTGTCTGAGCAAGTGCAAAATAATTTGTTCATTCAGACAGAACCTCATTTTTCCTTTTCTTTTTCTCACTTTCTTTACCCATAAAGGGGAAAGCATACTGCCCATAGAGGAGAGAGGATATGAAAACGTGTGATGCACTTTTAGTAGGATCTGCAAAGTGACCCATGTTTTCTCCATGCTGAACTAAAACTGGATGAAAAAAAATGACACAGTTTTGTGACTTCCTGTACCTACAGGTTAAGGAACCATGATAAGTCCTGTATGGGATGTCTTAACTGATGAAAACAGGAGCACAACTGATCAAGAGCAGGTCCTCAAATCAAAGGTTCTGATCTCTCCCCAAGCGTTCAGCATTTGCTCCCTTTGTTGTCAAGGCTAGCTGGGAGCAGAAATTGCTTCCCTGGAGATGGACTTATTGTTTGAATGTAATAATCATCACTGAAAGTCTGCATATTGAGCTTCCAGATGATTCCAAGTGAAAACCAGATGAAGTGCATAGAAACTGAGGAATACTTACATTCCTTGGTGTTAGGAGGTGCCAGCAAGCATGAGTAGCAAACCATCCCGTATATGTTGCGAGGTCTGTTTTCCAGCATGTAGTAACTGTAATGAAGGGCAAGATGAGGCAAAACAGTGTAAATTAATATGCTACAACTGAGCACGGTTCAGCAGCAACCAATTATACTGAGATAAAATCATTTTTTTTAATAAAAACCCCACTCTTATAAGCAATTTGATGCGACAATTATTCTTTTTTAAAAAAAAAAAAATTGCCTGAATAGACACAGTGTTTCTCTTCTTCCTTTCCTCCTAACAGGCAATTAATCAACCATCAAGCCTACATGACAAGAAGCAGTATCATTGCCTAAAACAACATTACCCTCCCTGCTGAGTTCAAGCTGCACTTTACAGCATGCCCAGAAAGAAGACTTTCCAACATAAGAGAACATTATTTTTTTAAGCAGTAATCTTCCAGGCAAGACCACCAGTTGGACACGGATGGCTAGTTTCCTTCACAAGCACCAGTAGAATAATCTCCTTAACATTAGAGCCAAATCTGAGTTTAAAAAAAATGCAGGAAAGCACCACCCTCACAGGGAAAAGCAGATTAGGGTTTACATGTGGGGCTTTTATTTTTGTGAGGGTTTTTTGTTTTGGTTTTTTTTGCTTCGTTGCTTTATAGTTCAGGTCAGCCCTTGATAGTGGCATTACAGCGTGAAGAAAAGGTTTTCACAACTTGAACTTCTGGGCTGCTAGATAAAGTTAGTGTTGAAAAAGGTAATTGGTTATGCAAAAATTGGATCCACGGGTGACCTAATGAGTGAATGACCTCAAAATCATACTCAGTTGATGTTATGGATATGTCTTTAACAATCACTTGTAAATAACTACAGATTTTAATGAAGAAATTAATACATTTGTCATCCATTCTATGCAGACAGGTATCCAATGCCATAAAACATCCTATGTAGCGAGGAATCTGTTTTCTGGTCTCATGTACGTGTGCACAGTATGCTTTTTCCTGGACAGTGTGTGTATGCTTTGTTATGAAATTACAATTCTGAATTACATCAGAACTCCACCATCAAAATCAGTCGGCCATTAACGAATGAGCCAGCCTACAAATAGGAGATAAAGGTCCAGGAAATGGAGTATGTGCAAAGGGGGACGGATGGGAGCTGGAGGTACTTTCGGGAACAGGTGAACTGAACATGATTCCTCTTTTCTTTCTTACTGGTTTTAAAACCTTTGCTCTTCACTTTGAATGCCTTGTGTGCCTTATCTGCCACTTCTCTCCAGAGCCAAACTTCATCTTTCCTCTCTTATGGGGGCCTGCATAATGTTAGCTTGTGAAGCAGTTCATAAATAAGGAAGAAATGACTGCCATACCACACACACACAAAAAAAAAAAGGCAGACCAAAGATACATATAAATCTATAAGGAAAGATGCAGGACAGTTAGAATCCTCAGTCTAATAGACACAGTGGTTTAGGAAAGACAAACAACTCTTCTGACAGTTAATTAAAGCAAGCTGGTGGAATATTTCTTGGGTTTTGCCACAATGCAGAGTGATGGAAGACGGTACAGAAAACTGAAGAGGATGCTCACAGCAAGCAACTGTTCACCCACGTGAGTAGGAAGCTCTGAAGCTGCAAACATGAATGATTTATTCCTATGAAGTACTAGCAACAGATTTGTGTTTCTGGCTACTTTGCAGTGCACCAAGTATTGAAGGCAATGTTGTAAATTGTTGATCCCTTTATATGGGTAACAACAGAGAAGAAGTGACCAAGTAATGAAATAATAAATTTTCATGCTGTTACTCTTCCACTGAGAGACTTGCTATTTGTCTTTCATTAGCATCTACCAGTCTCAGGCTTTGAGGTGTTACAGGAAAAATCCAAGAGTAAAGGCTAGACTGAAAAATGAACTCAAGTGTTTTCCTTCTCATCACCGTGGTGGTCTATCTTGGACTAAACTTGGTGGTGTCATGTCACACTCGGGGACTTGGCTCTGGGTTTAGGTCAACCTGCCAGCAGGGACCTGATCACCTGCAACCTTGGTGGGGGGAAGCTGTTCTTATCAGGGGACATCCTGCAGAGGGACAACAGGTTGCTGTTAAGCGCATAGTTGGAGGCAGCCACTGCCTTATCTAGAATTGCAGGGAGAGACTTGGTGTCATCAGAACTCCGCTGGCTAAATGTTTTCCTTCAGAAAACAGAAGAAAGGAGCTCATTCCTTCTTTCAAGAGAACCTCAGAGATGAGAATTGAGCCTGCATTTGCTGTAACGGTGGACAAACACATCAAAAGGGAAGAGATACCTCTGTCCATAGCATTTCCATGGCATGTCCATTTTCTTTTAAAATGTAGTCAGAGATACCTCTGCTATGGACTGCCAATGGAGCCTTTGTATTTTCATCTAGTAAGGATACCAGGGACATATTCTGAGCTGAAAATAGGTGCTGGGACAGCATGGGAAAGACTTATATATGCTTGGCCTGTTCTTACTCCTCTGTGGGCTTGCACTTATGGCAACTCCTGAAGACAGACAACTGGGTGAGAGGAACCCTTGCTCTGACCCACTGTGGCTGATCCTAGTTGGATATGATCTCAGTCACACCCCAGAAACACATAGTGGATCATCCCATTGAGGGAAAGCCTTTGAATCATAGAATCACTAGGTTGGAAAAGACCTTTGATGTCATTGAGTCCAACCATATTCCTAAGCACTTTGTCTACCTATCTTTTAAATATATCCAGGGATGGTGACTCAACCCCTCCCTGGGCAGCCTGTTCCAATGCCCAACACCACTTTAAGTAAAGAATTTTTTCTTAATGTCTAATCTGACCCTGCCCTGGCACAGCTTGAGTCCATTCCCCCTTGTCCTGTCTCCTGTCACTTGGCTGAAGAGACCATCACCCACCTCTCTACAACCTCCCTTCAGGTAGTTGTAGACAGTGATAAGGTCTCCCCTCAGCCTCCTCTTCTCCAGGCTAAACATCCCCAGCTCCCTCAGCCACTCCTCATAGGATTTGCCCTCCAGCCCCTTCACCAGCCTGGTTGCCCTTCTCTGGACTCACTCAAGGACCTCGATGTCCTTCTTATGGTGAGGAGCCCAGAACTGGACACAGCACTTGAGGTGCACCTCCTTAGACCCGCTGGCTATGCTGCTTCTGTTACAAGCCAGGATGCCATTGGCCTTCTTGGCCACCTGGATACATTGATGGCTCATACTCAGCCTGCAGTCAACCAACACCCCCAGGTCCTTCTCTGCCAGGCTGCACCTGATTTCCACATTCTTGACCTGTCCTATTTAACATGATGGAAAAGCTGCTGGGCAGGAGTAGAGGATGATGTCTGCTGTGTCCCGGGAAGTTAAATCTAGGTACCTCTGCACTTCACTAGCAGCTGAACTTCTGTTTTGAGGCTCACAGCTTTGGAGCTAAGCCTTCAAATTGTCCCCTGGTCATGGTTTTGCAAGCTTTTTGTGAGCTTGATAAATAGTGTTATTGCTATTTTAGATGGAAGGGGACCTGGACACAGTTAGGTGGTCGATAACCTCTTGTTCCAAAGGTCTCTTTTTCTTCCCTAAGGCTGATAATCAGTATCACTGGGGAAAAATAGAATGAAAAATATATAATTATCCAGCACTCATTATAAGGAAAATAATACAGAAAGGCACATGTAGCTATTAGAAAAAGGTGCCAGTTCACTGGTATTTTGTCTAAAAATCTTTGGTCAGAATATGCCACATGCTCATTGTTTCCTCAGGCTGCTTTACCGAGCTGCAGAAAAAAAGCAAAGGGGTGAGATGCCCCTAAATACAGACTGCAGTGTGTGTGCTGTTGCCTTGGGAAGATCTGCAGTGCTTTATGGAAGCACAGACCTCTGGAAGGGAAACCTTAATTTTGTCCTTCCCATTGAGTCCAGGGCTGTTTGAGGTTTACAGCACAGGCAAGGGAAAGGTCTGCTGGCTGCCGCTCCCCAGGTGCCTGGCTGTCCCAGTGCCACCAGGAGAATGAGGAAAAGTGGCTGGTCAGTTGGCACTGCTCACCAGCTCCTCTCTGACACAGGGACTCTGCATTTGCCCCACCATCACACAGAATCACAGAACTGTTGAGGTTGGAAGGGACTTCTGGAGATCATCTAGTTCAACCACTGCCAAGGAGGTTCAGCTAGGGCATGTCACACAAGGACACATTCAGGTGGGTTTTGAATGTCTCCAAAGGAGACTCCACAACCTCTCTGGGCATCCTGTCCCAGTGCTCTGTCACCCTCACAGTAAAGAAATTTTCTCTCATAGTTTGGTGTAATTTCCTGTGTTCTAGTTTATGCCCTCGTCCTATCACTCACCACCAGTGAAAAGAAACTGGCCCCATCTGCTTGACACCCACCTGTCAGGTATTTATACACAATAATCAGATCTCCTCTCAGCCTTCTCTTCTCTAGGCTGAACAGACCCAGCTCACTCAGCCTTTTCTCATAGGAGAGATGCTCCAGTCCCTTAATCATGCTCATTACCCTTCATAGGACTCTTCCCACTATTTTCCTATCTCTCTTGAATTTGGGATCCCAGAACTGGACACAATACTCCAGATGAGGCCTCATCATGGCAGAGTACAGGGGCAAGAGAACCTCCCTTGGCCTGCTGGTCACCTCTTGGGTCTCACGAGAAGTCAAGGCAGCTTCAGAGCTTCTTTTAGCCCACATTTAGTTTATCTTGAGATATTAATCTCTTCAAGCTTGGAGTGAGAGTGTGTTTCTCCTTAACTGCTAGCCTTGCCAAGCTATCCCAGGACCTGGGAGTCATAGGCAGGGCTATGCACAGCCAGACTCCTACAAGGCCAGTTTCTGCTACAGGTTACACCTGTGCAAACACAGTGTTTTGAGACTACTCCCCACACAGTGCCAGCTGCACAATCTGATTCTTTTCAGCTAGCACCCCTCTCCCACCTGGGTGACCTCATTAGTCCTGACAGAAAATTGCAAAACAGCAACTGAGGCCACTACTATTTAACTTTCGTGCTCTTTACGATGTATGAGGGGAAGTCAAGAGGGAGCTCTTTGCAAATCACACCATCAGTTTGCTCTGTTGGCAGTTAGACAAGTCCTTCTTTTTATTTGTAAACTGTGAGAATTTCACACAGGCTCGCTGATATAATAAACCTGGAGCCTCGTGGGGCCTCTTCGACAGAGTTTCCTGTACTATATGAGTAGCATGGGTTATGCAGTGTCTGCAAACTCCACAAAAGCCAAATGTCAGTCGGAATTATGTTTCTGAACCAAAGAGGCACCCTGGCAGAAAACTGAAAAGGCCTGTAAGGTGAGGTTGTGTTTTAGAGTATTTACTTACCCTACCAAAAAAAAGTTGAGAAAGCAAATATACTTTAGGGTTTCAGACTTTAAAAGGCAATACGGTCAAGAATGTATTGCTAACATACTCAGTGCACCAATTGCTTTCTCACCATTACTATCAGAATTCTACTGAGCATAAGAGGCCATTAAAAGATTAATTTAATAAACAGAACCTATTTTAAGCCTCCTCAGCCAGCCCTGGAACTTGTTTTGACTCTGAATGCCAGCACAGCCTCCACATTAGCAGCACTAGAAAGGACCTTGAGAGTCTAAAACACCTCTGTGAATCTAACCAAACAGCTACGTTAGCTAAGGCTGTCAACTACGGACCAATTTGCCAGCTGGTCACATCTGGAGAGGAGATAATTTATGTTCCTAAACATACTGTACTGCCAGCATGGCCCCTAGATGGTATCCAAGGTGCTTGTTTGTAGGATGCAAGACGCAGAGGATGGCCCTCTGAAGCCACAACTGGAGCCCAAGCTGGATTTCTTAGAACATCTAAAATGGTACCGCACAACTCTGCTTGGGTACGTGACCGGCTCCTTTCCCACTTGTAGTAAGAGCAGAAGTTTCGTTTTTTCTAGCTGTTCCCACTAGTTGTTTCTTCAGTGAGATTCCAGTAAGATTAATGACATCTTCTGAAACACTAAATTCACCAATGCTTTCGAAACATTTAGACTGTTTTAGCAGAGACCGAAAAGCATAATTTACCAGTAATGTACCAACACTCAGCTAGAATATGAAGAGAGGCTGTGAGAGGTTTTCAACATAAAAAGAATTACTTTGCAGTGCCTGAGGCAGAGCAAAGGCACACAGTTAAATCCTTACCCTGGGAGACAAGGACCACATTCTGCATCATTCTCCTGATCACCAGGTGTCATGACTGTGGCTCGAAAAAAACCCTCGCAGTCTTTGTGCCGCCTGCATATCTGGTAACCTCCTCTGGAAAACTTCTCTGAAGGGCAGGGGACGCAGCCATAGTCCTCATCTTTGGTGCCGTATCCACACGTCTGTAACAACACAAAGTCACTGAAAAGCAGGCTCGTGCTGCACCCTGGCTTCTAGCAAAAGGGAATGCTCATAGTCTGGCCTGTTGGCTTTGTGGCACAATGTCCAACCAAGGGAAAGTAGTCTGTCATTTGCTCCCTGAGTGCCTGTCCTAAAAAGGCCATGGGGAGATATAAGGACCCAGCATGCTGTACCCTGAGAGGGGGAAGGGGAACAGGAGCATCGTACTCCTTGAAAGTGGCCCCCTGCTAGCTATTTATATCGTTTTCCAGCAAGTCACAGCAGGGAATCTCTCAGCTGCTGCTCAAGTAGAAAGTGGACCAAAAACTGAAGAGTAGAGAAGAAAACTACAGGGGAACACAGCTACAGCAGGGATATCAGAGATCTTGCTTTCATGCTTGGAGAGGCCAAAGGCAACATCACAAAAGGCAATGTTTGGATGAGGTTTTGTAACCTCTGAACTCATGTGTCCCAGCTGAACATTACTTTTAGATTAAATAAAACTAAACCAAAATGGTTATTATTCAAAAGTACTTGGTCTGAACTACCAATTGTGTGAAATTCTTGCAATGGGATGTTTATCCCATTAAAACCAGACAGGATTTCAGTAATTTAATTTTTAACAAGCAACAATTATCTACTGTAAATCAAATGGTTGCTTAGGAACTGCGATTTAAAATGCTGCAGAAGCATCCGAGTTCCTCTAATGCCAAAATATCTTAGCAGGAGAGCAAAATTAAATTCTCGGTGTGGGGGCCTAGAGAGCATGCCAGACTAACCAATTTACCACGCCACGCCGAAATGGCAGATTTTAAGTAACTATTGAGACAAGAACGCACTGGCAGAGGCTGTGTGAGCAATGTTTACCTTACAGTTTTTTACAATATCACTTCTAATAGGCTGCTGCTGGGATGTGGTGTACCAGAGCACATGTGTGCAGTGCCTTGCCGCCGCCACGCACTCGCAGGTGTGAGCACTCCTGCTTAAGCATTTCTGTCCTTGCCCTTTTCTTCTCTTATCCGTGTATTACCACCATGTAGCAAAGCTTTTGTTCTTTGCATCTGGTGCTCGACATGTGTCCCCCTACCAGCAGAAGAAGCTGAAATTACCATGTAAGGCTCTTCGCCGGGCTCGCACTTGGGGCAGTCGTGGCACATGCCAGTGGTCTGGTTGTAGTATTCGTTCTCGCCGCAGTTGGAGTATTCGGCACTGGCAGTGTACACCAGGGAGACCTGTCACCAGAGAGCAGAGCATCCCAGAACACCGTCACTTCCATTGCCTTCATCCCACACGCCTCGCCCTATTCCCTTGCCTAGCTGCTCTGGCTGGCATTGCAGCACCAAACGCCTCTCATGCTCAGAAGCAGAAGTGATGGCACCACCTCCATTTCATGTGGTGCCACCACCAAAGCAATTTATCTGTCATTCAGTAATGGAGTTGACATTGGACTCCTTTTATTTTTTACACTTTATTTTGAGAGGATAACTGGGAGGGAGGAACAGGTGGAATGCCTTTAAAAAGTATAAAGCCTCCGGCAAGTAACAGCATAGTTTTCAGCAGCCTGGTCTGCTAAGAGTTTCTGGGAGCACTGATCTTCATCTTGTTGTCACTGAAGACTGAAGGCTGTGATTCCTGACCTATTAATCCTCCTGCTCTCCCACACAGCAAATGCCTGAGTTTGCATCCTTACTCCTCCCAGCTCTAATGAGCCTTCATAAATGGGACTGGGAGGGACAATTATAACAACCTGAGATAATGAGCTGCCTTGGGCCTCAACCATGATGAGGCTGTGCTTCATGTGACACCCAGGTTAATCAGCTCTTCCAGTGCCTTCCCTCTGCTCCATCCGGGGTCCTTTTCCTTTCCCCCTCTTCCCTTGCAGCCTCACTCTAGGCAGAGCATACGGAGGTGTTTTATTGAATGGAAACCGATCACTGCATCGGAGTTCAGTCCCTAAGTCATCCATGGCTGTGCCATGATGACTCACAGGCGTTTGCCAGGACCTCAGAAGAACCCAGTTATCTTTGCACACCGTACAGACATATCCACATGTAAATACCTACCACCAGAAAAGGGAACACGTGAGTCCATTTACGTTCGCCCAGGCGAGCCATGCTCTCTTGATATTTTACCTGAAAAGATAGAATCAGTGGTTGTTTACGAAGATGAGTAAATATTTGTGCGTGTTGCCAAAATAAGAACAGAAGGGCTCACAAGCAGAACAAAGGTTACACGGGTATCTGTGCGGGTGCCTGGAGGTCTAAACAGAGCGGGAGATGTGCACGTGCACTCACACGCTCGCACACACTACACGCCCTTACTTGACATCTTTTTCCTCTCTTTGAGAAGACCAATAGTACCAGGGAGCCTGGTCTTGCAGCCCTTATAAAAATCTGTCAAAGATGAAGAACCAGGTCAGAGCCCTAGACTTTCTTGGCTTGCTGAGAAATCCTCCCACGGAGGAACCGAGGGCTACGTCAGGACGGCTGAATGGAAGAAGACTGGGGATCAGTATCCTGGCCTGTGTCTGCACTGCTTAGTGCTTGATCCCACTAGAT
The DNA here is from genome assembly GCA_027925045.1 of Hypotaenidia okinawae. Classification (NCBI taxonomy): domain Eukaryota; kingdom Metazoa; phylum Chordata; class Aves; order Gruiformes; family Rallidae; genus Hypotaenidia; species Hypotaenidia okinawae. Next base: position 149,564,011 of record BSDF01000001.1, read on the forward strand.
CAGATTTGTCTAGGAAGGATCTAGATTGAGACAGGGAGCAAACCAGCAGCAAGAAGCGTGGGCAGCCGGCACGCTGAGGGCCCACTGAGGAAGTTGAGAGCTGCCTTCAGTCAGAAGCGACGGCTGCTTTTCAGTCTTGATGAGCAAACTTCAGATTTAAGAAGTTAAACTCCAGGAAGAAACCAAACTTTATATGTGAAGTGCCATTACAATGGTTGGAGAAAATAATGCCTGCAATTTCTGTTATAAACACACGTGCTAATTTATTTCCTTTCTTCAAATGAGTAAGTTTGAATAAGAGCTAATGTTACATATTCATATACTGGATTTCTTTCTAAGGGGAAAAAAGAGACAGGAAAAGGAGGCACAAATTGTTTCATTAGCATGATACAACATATTTAATGGTATTGTTACAGCACATAATATGCCCTAGGGATTTTACAGCTTCAAGTTGCAAATGTTTGAGATACAGTTGCAACACTTCGGCCCTAGAAGATGTAAACTAGTTTTAGTTTTCCAGGTCTCAGGCGCTGTAATGTTTTTAGTCTCCCAGAAGAGTACAATTACTGCTTTGTGCCACGTTTGAGCACACAACCTACATGAGAGCAGCGCTCTAGTATTTGAGATAGCCTTTAACATTTGCATTTTTAAACACTAAGTAGATTAAGCCAAGATGATATCACTCCAGCATCAAGATAAACTTGCTTTATATGTTCCTTCCAGCATTTGGGCTAGCTGGGACAGGCAACTGGGTGGGTGGGTGGACAACTTGAATTATGAGTATATGCATTTCTGCAGGAAATTGCACTTTGAAACCTAGAAACAAAAGTGAATTGGAGATAAATTGTCCTAAATCTGAAGGTAAGAGATGGAAAATAGTAGTGCAATTGTATAAACCATCAAACATTTGAGTTGGACAATGGCTTTGGCTATGACAGTGCAGTTACTTGTAAAAGTTCCAAGGTTATATAGTCTTAACGCATATGTCTCTTAAACTGAATCTTAATTATAAAAGAGCTCATTAGACCTTTAATGTGAACATTATTAAGGCTGTGTCCTCACTAATGGTGTAAAACAATTGTATTTATTATAAATCAGGTCTCAGGCTGCTCAAGACCAAAAGTTTGACCAGTAAAGCTTGGATCTATAACTTTACAGTAAGAATCTATCTTACAGTGCAAACATGCTTCAGTTGTTTTCAAGCCATCCAGATGTTTGCTGTTTGAGGTACTTGTATGCAATCATAGCCAGATTTGAAAAATGGAAATGAAGAAGTATAGCCCATTAATGTATAATACAATCTTCTCCATCCATTTGGTATTTATTTACATAAAATGTTGAAAGTGTCAAGTTATACACACAAACATAAAATATTTTTCTGTCTTTCAATATAAATATGCATGTGAGGTTACATTTGTATGTAAACATAGTTTCCCCCACCCTGCATTCCATCTTTATATGAAGCAATATGTCAAACATATGGGAAATACTTTTTAACTGGAAAAAGCCAGTTCCCAGTTCAAAGTACTGAGTATGGCCAGATTATTGCTCCTGGGGAGACTTTCTCCTCAAATTGGAATACCAAAAAGTTGAGTGTAATTATTCACCCCCCATTCAACTAAGCTGCCACAAACCAGCAGTTTTATTTTCTGTTGAGTTTGGTTTCCTCCTTTGGGGTTAAGCCCCAAAATGCTTACTTTCAAACACAGGAGTGGAGGAAGGAAGATGCAGGAGGCCTCTGGCTGTAGGGCCATAGGTAGCTCATCAGCTGGGATGATACCTGGTGGTGTCTACAAAGATGTGCCAGGCTGCTAATATTCAACTATGTTCATTTGTACCCTCACTGCATTATCTGTCATGCATTAATCCCATCCGCACAACAAGGCATCTTCTAGTGCTAGGATCTAAAGTAAAAAAATGTCAAAAGTTTTACATCTGTGAAGACACACAAAGCTTGGACAGTGAACCTGCCCCTGCCAAGATGCTGGGAAAAGAGCCACCAGTTGTTATGGCGCCTAATCATGGAAATCAATTAGTTCTTAATGAATTAACTGGCACAGTACCTTGCCTTCACATTCTGCTGTGCTTTGACTAAAGCAAATAACCTTCTCCTGCAGGATGGCAGGCAGCGGTGAGTAGGAAGGAGCCGGAGGTGTATTTTTGCTGGGACCACAAGATCACTCCTAAGCAATCTGAGATCTGGGGCAGCTTGTCCGCTGAGCCCTCCACAGATCCTGACTTGTGATTTTGTGTAGGCCACATGGGTGTCTCTGGAGAGGAGGTGTGAAACACAGACCCGTGTCTATGGATCAGGTGTGCAACATGCAGCAAGCCTCGTCATGACTAGAAGGGGTTGCTAATTACAGCCATATTTGCCCTTTGGGTCATACTCATTAGTAGCTGCTGAGAATATACATCTAAGCTGACAGGAAAAGGAAGACTATTTTCCCAATGGCAACCACAGCAAGAAAAGCTAGAGACTCCTTGTCTCTACTGTAGACTGCAAGGCACAATTTGGCCTGGGGGAATAGGCAAAAAGACGCCTGGGACCCTATTACTCAAATATTTCTCCTCCCACATGAACAGCCCTTCTATATGGTCTTGGTGGCTTCTTACCAAGAGCTGGCAGATATAAATAAGTAAATCCCCAGGCAGAAAATGTTTAGTTCATGCTTTCCAAAGGAGAAAAAGCATCATTCGCAGTAGTTAGCCTTTGAATTCGATAATTTTCTTAGATCATAAGGTAGCGCTGTCATGACAGAGTATCCATCAGTAAATGGAGTAAACAGAGGGAATGTGCAAACACTGAGGTTACCCTGGATGGTGGTCTAAACAAAGGCTCACAGCTTTCTGTAGATGATCTTAGTAGTTGGCTTTGGTATTAGCACCGTGCAAAAGATAATTTCCAATCATAGACTTCTTGGGGGTTTTTTAAAGAAGGCTTGAAAAAAGGAGGCAAGCAAATATAAGGACTGGGATATAGAAACATGTTTTGTAACGTAGAGAGGGGGTCATTTTTGGTGTCTTTAGTTTCATCGCTAATGCAGATGTACTTTATGGACAGAAAACCTGACTGTGAGAGGGAAAGGCACAACTGTTGTGCCAGACATCTTCATCACTTTGACATTTCTGTAAGCACTTTTCTTCTGAGGCTTTCTAAACAGCTGTTTGGTTAGCAGACCTGTGGTTATGAAGGTAATTCCTGAGTAGCTGGAAAATTGGTATTGATCACTAATCCACACCCAAGATCTGCACTACTAACAGCAACAGCAATGGATAGCAGAATGTGAGACAAAGGTTTTCATATGAAGGAATGTGGGCAGGCTGTGTGTACTTCATGGGTGCCACCAAGAAACCCAAAGCTTGCCCTGAGTTTCTGGGGTTTATGAGATGAACCTCACGGCCCGTCTTTTCCATAGATTGCCGCAAGTTTTTTGCATGAGCTCAGTAGATAATCTCTGTATGCTCCCACTGCTGCTAAATCCTCCTTAGCTGCACTAAGCGTATAATCCTCACTGCAAGGCCTCGCAGGTTTCAGGGTTCAGCAGCAGAGTTCAGTCTGGCTCTGGCCTTGTGCAAACAGATGCGATCTGAGTTTTCCTTTCGGGAGGAAATCGGATTCCCTGAGCCCATCACTTAATGACAATGATGGCAGCGCAAGTTCGGGGAGACAATAGGGAACTATAAGCAAATGGAAACACAGAGATGATGAAGAAAACTATTTTGCAGCCTTGGTTACAGCTTGTATTGTGAAAAAATATTTCACAGAGCAATATTACAGCACGAACAGTAAGACAGCATGAACTTTACCGTTTCCTGTACCTGGTCTTTATGGCTTTGACCTTGCAAATACACCTGAAGAATTACCTCAGAGAGAGATGTAAAAGTGCTAAAGTGATACAACTCCATTCTTTCTTTTGAAACTTCAAAAGGAAACAAGAACGGCTCAAACTACACACAAAGCTTTAATTTCCTCTGCAAACCAGCAACTCCAGCAGAAAAATAATTCAGTGCTTGGGCACAGAAACAAGATTTTTTTTTGCTGTGGGAGCCACAGTGACAAGAGGGGACAAAGAAGATTCTTTAATCTGTTAACCCGGCCACTGCATGGGGGTAATCAAGTCTAATGAAGAGTTGTCTGTCTCTCACAGGAAACTATCCTTTATCTGGAAACTACATCTGTAAGTCTGTATTCCAACCTGCTTTCTCACCTTACATAAAGACACGTGTTGGCTCTTGTGTAAACGGGCCATCAGCTTTCTGAAAGGGTTTTGGGGGGCGGGGCGACTACAATGCAGGCAAAAAGCGAGTAAGAAGGAAAGGCTCTTTCCAACAATCTTCGTGCATCTGGCATACTTTCCTGAAGAAATGGGGCCACTATGTGAGGATTGAGGGGACCCTGGAGTCTCACTGCCCAGCCTCAGGGCACCCACAGGTGGCTGGTGCTGGGCCAGCTGTTCCTCTCCAGCCCCATCACTACCATCAAGGCCTCAATTCATCCTCCTCCAGGCTCATGTTGGTCAGCACCCATCCAAAACCAAACCCCACCAGACCAGAGCTGCAGGATGAGCAAGGTGGTCTCCCTCTCCAGCCCTGGTTCTCAGGCAAACCCCCTCCCTGGTGCCTAGGAAGATGAGATGCTCAGGAAGGTGAGCAGGGAGTGAGCAGGGGGTGGCTTTTTGGGCAGGCAAATTGTAATTCATTGATCCTGAGACCTGTCACCACAACACATCTGCTTCAGTGATGTTCCTGCTAGAAAGGCTGCCATTTTGGTGGGGACGTGAGGGGTAGGGAAAAGACACTCATGGCTGCTGCGGTAGCTCTTCTGTTAGTGCTGCTTCAGGCAAACAAGAAAATACTCACTGGGGCAAAAATGTGAGCAGGAACTTGTATGTCCCCCAGTCAAAAGCCTCCCTTGACCCTTAGGCTAAGTCATATAATCTCTTTTGGTTTTTAGAATTAAGAAAAAAATTCTGGGATTTGTTCTGACACACAATTAAAAAAAAATCATATACCTCATATTTGTAACAGGAAAAAATATCTTGACTTTTTTGACTTGTTACCATAAAGATTTTCCTCAGTGGGAGAGGACTGCTTTCCACCTCTGAAAATAAAATTTTTCCAAAGCAATCTACATGGAGGCTTTCTTGCTGTTTTTCAGTCACATCTAATATCTGCCACAACAACTGACACATTTTTCCTTCTGGTTTGCTTGCTTGCTTGTTTGTTTTAGGAGGGCTTGGGCTTTTAAGAAATGCTGACACTGGTGGCACTGGGTGCTCAGGGCTGCACTCCATCTCTTCCCTCCCAGAAAGCTCCTGCTCTGCTGCCCAGGTGAGCTTGCCTTGCTGCCAGCTCGCGGCTGCTGGAAGGCACCTGAGTTTTCCATGGAAGTAATTGCAAGATGAATCTTACATCACCATGAAAAATTGCAGATGAGCACGTTAGACTCCCTAACCATCCCAAAGCAAGGATGAATGAGCAACAGCATCTTCGTTCACCCTCTACCAGGGTTTTGCATTGGCTCTGTGCTTTCTCCATCGCTGCTTCCTAAGAAGCTTCCCCACCTGCCTTATCTGAGAGAGAGGAAATGGGGTTTCAACATCTTGCTTCCAGGAGCTAGGTAAAATTGCTGGTATGATGGGACTCATTTTAAATTCAGCTGCTCTCCTCAGTTCCTAAGACAAGTATTACTTTCCATTCAGTGCAGAAAATTAAAAGCTTATTAGGAAAATGCAACCACTGAAGCAACAATGATGTTTTTCTAACAACTTTTCCTTTTTATTGGGCTTTACACTTTCTAGATGGCAGATAACATCATAAGAACAGTCTGAGTCTTGTGTTATTAAGATGAATCAGGATTTGAGCTCACTCTTTGCTTCCGTTTCTCGGGTCTGACCCTGAGAGCTGCCGAGTACCCTCCAATCTCACAGTATTTGGGAAGTGGGTGATTTTTAGCACTGTGCAGACACAGGCATATTTTTAATACAATAATGGTTGACAGCCAGGACAGAGGTGGAGACATTTAGAAATACTTTATGGGAAGAAACTGAGGTGAAATCCTACAGTGACCATCAACAGAATTTATTGAAACTGTAACTAGAGTGGAAATCCCACCGTGACCATCAATAACTAATCTCTGCTCTTAGTTCTGCAGCACATTTGCATTTCTTAGCTAAAAGCCACCAAGTTATGAGTGAGGTCAACACACAGTTCTGTTTTTTCCACGGCTTACATGAAAACAACTGAATGACTCCATCTTGCAGGAACAGTGAAAAGCAGCTGGGGTTCTGTGGGAGGGGGCTGCAGCAGAGCATGGTGGTACCTTCAGACAGTGAACCTCCCCTGAGCAGGTCACTGCATGGGGAGGATGTCATTGGGAGGGTCCTGGTCATTAACTTTTATTCCTTCTACAAGTGCAATAAGCAACAGGGCTGCGATTTCACTGTGTTTGGCAAATGTAATGAAGTCACTATTAGGTGGTGGCCATTTATACTTTGGGACTTGATTTAAGAGACCCAGAAAAGCCTCTTGTTTGTCAACAGGCCTCTGTCTTGCAGACAAAGGGATACACACGCTGCCAAAAAACATTAGTTTTTTTTATTATTCTACTTTTTACATAACTTTGTTTGAAGGGGATTTATTATTTTTGTAAACTAAAAGCTGGCCGCATTTAAATTCAAAACTACATCCCAAGCTGCCTGGGCCACCATTGTTGGGAAGAGCAGGGAGAGGGAGCACAGGGAGGGGAAGCATTCTGCTGGGAACTGGGGCCACACAGAGAGTGGGCGCCGTGCCGGGGGCTGCCTGAGGGGACAGGCGGCTTGGGGGCATGGCATGGGGCTATGTGCCTTCACTAGGGGGAATGCAGGGTGGCACATGGTAGCAGCCCCCCGTGTGCCCCATCAACCCACCCACCCATCTCACAGTCAGGGGTACCCCCTTGAGGAGGAAAGTAAGGGGATGGGGCATAGAGGCCAAAATGCAACTCCCCATCCAAATCCAGGCTGAGGAACATGCCCGAGCAACCAAACCCCCCATATCTGTGGGTAGTAGCGAGCTACAACCTGCTGGGGCTGCTGTTTGTGCCAACCACCATGCATACAGGTGAGAGGAGGAACAACCACCAGCTTGGCTAACAGCAGCTGAGGTAGCAGCCCACTCTTATGTATGTGCCTATAGAAATCATGTGTTTGCAGGCACGTATGTGTATGCAAACACATCTATTTATATCTACACGCCCTCAGAACGGTTGACTGTCCCTCACATCTCTGTTCAGCCTGGACACCCCAAATGTCAGTGTCCCAGTGGAGGGAAATGGCAGTGCTTTACGTGCTGTGTAGGGTTACAAATAGAAAGTTGGTTGCCCCCGCTCCTAGGGCAGGAGGAAGGAATGGCTTCTTCTGTTGGAATACTTTCTCTTTTGAGTCCATAATCATAAAATCTCTTCATCATTTCTTTGAGGCCTTTTTTCTTTTTTTTTTTTTTTAATGAAGGTGTTTACATTCCTAATTAAGGAGCACATTAAGCCTAGTGGCACCTTATCTGATAAATCCATTAGCAGGCTATGTCAAGCTGAGCCTTTCAAGGGAACAAGGTAGTTTTAAAAACTGGTTATCCTCTGGGCTGGAAATGTGCAAGCCAAGAGCTTGCAATTAACTTCGGTTAATTACAAAATACCAGAATTGTAATAATGTATTTAAAAATATAACACAGGTGCTAATGACATTTTTTTTTTCCCCACCCCCCTCCTTTTCCCGCTCTGCTGGAGCTCACAGCCTGTCACGTTGCTCTCAGGTAACGCCTCCCACACCGCACAGGTGTTAACCACCTTTTTCTCTCATGTGGTGGGATTGATTAGCATAGAAAGATTGATCCAAGCAATTTGCTTCTACCTTGCAGTTAGCATGGCATTTGCTGCTGCTTTCTGGGCCTGCTGAAGGAACCAGGCCAGAGATGGTTTGTTTTCTCTAGGTCTTGTGTCTGGTGTAGGTCTAATAAAAGATACTACTTTCCTCTCCATGCTATTCTGTGACCATCACCACGATTGTGCACAACACAAGAATTTTGAGACACAATCCCTGCAGTGCCACACAAGATCTAGGCTTGAGTGAGTAACCACTTGATCTCTTTCCTATGAAGCAGCCGTCTTGTGACTGCATCCCAGTCTTTTCAGCATAGATGCTGCCTTCCCAGCTAGGCATGCTCAGCCAATTCTGTTTGCAACTTACAGTCCGGGACACTTTTAATAAGGCTGGTTTTGAGAGACCAGGCAAGACTCTCCAGTTGAGTAACTGCTCTTCTGACGTGACCCTTCATAGGTCTCTGCTTGCTCATGTTTTACCTGTTGGTCCTAGCCCACGTTCCTTATGTCAACCAGTGTCAAGTGCTTTACTGAAGTCCAGACAGCTCATGATACCTACCCTATTTAGAATTAAAGCTTCCTGTCAAGTCTAACTTAGGTGCCTGGTATTATCTAAGAAGGTCATATTGTATTGCACAGCTAATTTGTGCAATGACCCTATTTCATCTGTGTTTTTACAGAAGACATAGGTGCATTTCTTGTGCAAAACCCACTAACAAAACAACTGGGGCTATTGACCCCAAGTGTAAATGGGGAAGGGAGAATATTTGCAGGATTACGGTACTGCCAGCCAAAAGTGTTACAAAAACCAACTCCCCCCACCCAGCAAGCCCCACTGCTGCTGAAAACACAAGGCAAGTAGCAAAGCAGGGTATGAGAAGGGTAAACAACTGTGGGTCCAACCAGCGCAAATCCTCTCCAGCTGTGAGATGTGTTTGATGGGGGAGAAGAGCTTGCAGAGGCTGAGTAGGAGAGGGAGCAGGTTGCTAGCACCCATCTTGAGAGAAGGGTGCTCTCTGCAGGTAGCTGAGCAAGTCTCCTACCAGGATCCCTGCCCCAAGGCAGGTGTGGAGCTTCCTCCCATGGGGTCTTGCTGACATCTCATCCTGAGCCCTGGGAACTGGGTTACTGAAAACCATTGCACACACTGCTGGCCACCCTGCAATGTGTGAGGATCAGGCTTTGACACCCACTGACCCAGCAGCCAGCACCCTAGAAGGCACAGGCCAAGGGAGGGGAGAGGGGAGGGCAGGCCTTCTAGCTGGCAAACTAATGCCCTGGAAGGCAAGCCTATAGGGTGTTTGGAAAGTATATATATGGAAAGGAAGCTATACTCCTTGGGCTTGTGCTACGTGAGACACTGCTTTTCCTACATGCACTATGAGGGTGTTCATGACAGTCCTCTGGGGTGGCCTGCTGCCCGCTTCTGCCTTGAGTGCTGCTAAGCCTAGCTTACATGTTCTCTTCAAACATACTGCCTTTCACATTGGCTTTGTAGTTCTTCCCCTCTCCGTCAACTGGCCATTGAACCGATCCTGGTGCCTTTTGTGGTGCTAAAACCCGACTGTGCTATGAGCAGAAAAAGATACTTTTATTATGTGCATGAGCATTTATTGCCTCATCCCATTCCAGTGACATGAGCGGAAGAAAATGCGGAGATGTGGTTTCAAAAGCATTGCTTTTGTCCTGACACAGAGGTGATGTGAAGGAAATGTGGCAGAGCACTCTGGGAAAAATGACAAGGATAACACCTTGAGAAGAGAATCAAAGCAATGGTGAACATCATGGGCTTATGGTCTTGATATCTACCATCTAGGCATTTAGTTGTGTGAATTTTAAAAATTTATATTCATCTAGAGCTGCTGTTTGATGAAAGAGTCTATGGACATGCCAAAATAGTGACTGTAACTGTGAACAGAACCGCAGCTTTTACAATATTCTGTGTTGCTGTAGGAAAAATGAAATGAGGATAGGAAAGGGACCTGTGGGAAGCAACAACAGTCCTAAGAAGGCTAGAAGTCAATAAGCCAGTGAGAGAATGAAATGCAGCAGGAAAAGGAATGTGATTTAAAGTTATCTTCAGAAACAGTTAATATGCTCAAATAAAGTAGTATTTTCTGGTACAAACCAGAAGGTGACACATTTTCCCACTGGATGATGAAGGGTGTTGCGGTGAGTGAATACATCTCCTTCCAGCTGCTTTAACAGGTATGCGTAATGTATCAGCCTTGAGAAATTTTGGATTTGGCTATTCTTTAAAAACAAGAACCTCCTTCAGGTCCCCTCAGCAGCTCTGAGATGTGAAGGGTCACCCGGAAGCTGAAGACCACCTTGTTCTGTTCTCTCTGATGGCAGCACTTGCTGAGAAAGAGAGGTCCTTCTCCCCCTCTACTCTATCCTGGTGAGACCACATCTAGAATATTATTTCCAGTTCTGGGCCCCTCAGTTCAAGAAGGACATAGAACTCCTTGAAAGAGTCCAGCGCAGGGCCACCAAGATGATTAAGGGAGTGGAACACCTTCCTTAGGAGGAAAAGCTGAGGGAGATGGGCTTCTTTAGTCTAGAGGAGACTGAGGGGTGACCTTATTAAAGTTTATAAATATGTAAAGGGTGAGGGTCAGGAGGACAGAGCCAGGCTCTTCTGAGTGATGGCCAGTGATAGGACAAGAGGCAACAGGTGCAAGTTGGAGCACAGGAGGTTCCATGTGAATATAAGGAGGAACTTTTTCACTGTGAGGGTGACAAAGCACTGGCACAGGTTGCTCAAAGAGGTTGTGGAGTCTCCTTCTCTGGAGACATTCAAAATCCACATGGATGTGTTCCTGTGTGATTTAGTCTGGGTGATCCTGCTCTGGCAGAGGGGTTGGACTCGATGATCTTTCGAGGTCCCTTCCAACTCCTAATGTTCTGTGATTCTGGGACAGCATGTGTTTACACTGTAAAATTACAATTGGGTGCAAACTACAATCTCTACAAACCACCTTTAAAGAGCTTTACCACTGCCCTATCAATGATTTAATGCATGTCCCACGAGCATTCCCTTTATGCACCATCCACACCAGCGAGGGTTCACAGTGGATCTTCCTCTCCTAACCCAGAACCCGGCTCCACTGGAGGGCAGTGCGTGAGCATGCCCAGGCCCTCCACACTCGCCCCTCTCCTCTTGGGCACAGCACACACAGACACACTGTTACCTTCCAGGCCTGGTCCTGATAATGGAACAAACGTGCACAGTCGGATACATGCGGCAAGTTCCCTCTCCGACACGGGGCTGTTAGATTGCTCACTAAATGAGCAATGCTAACCTGAGAATGGTTTTCAAGTTTAAAGATGAAATATTTATTGGCACCAGGATCAACAGATTCTAAATTAGCTACAAAGCTGCAGGGAATAATGACATGTGAAGTTTTTGTTGTTGTTGTTGTTGGGGGTTTTTTTTCCTCCTTTTTAAATTTTTTTTTCAATTCTTAGCCCCTTGGGAGATTTGGGATGGTTTGATGTTCATCTGGAGTCTTGTCAAAATTCTATAGAAACTTAATAGCCTGCCAACATGGGTGGTTGCTGCTTGAAGGCATTTCGACATGGCAAGGGTCCTGTCTGCATGCTGCAGACCTGTATCCATCAAAGGCTGCTTGGAATGACATGAAAACAGGAGCCGTGTGGTGTCAGAACTCCGTGTGCAGGATTGCAGGGGTAATGTATGAACACCCCTACTCTCCTAGGGCAGCTGTGGGAGGAATCCATTTGGCCCCTTAATTATTGTGAGCACCACCTAAGCATTAAACCCCACAAGGTGCTACCACACCTATATACCAGGTTTGGGTGGGACAGGGCTCCCTGTTCTCTGGTTAGAAGAGAAATGAAGACCTGAGGGCAGCCAAGGAGGCGTGATGAACCTGGGTGGAAGCAGGAATCAGGCCAGAAGTCTTGGGACAGAGCTGGAGGAGGCATGGAAGGCTAGCATCTGGATTGGGAGCCCTGGGCTGGAGGAAGGACACTCAGGGTAGGGAGAGGAGTGGGGAACATGGCATAATTTGAAGGCACTAGAGCTGAGCACAGGCTGTGGTTGCCCTTTCATGGAGTCACACCTGCTGGCTGCTCCAAAGCAAATTGTAAGTAGAATTGCCTGGTGGGGTGTCATGGTTCAGCCCCAGGCAGTGGCTGAGCACCACACACAGCTTGGTCACCCCTCCACTGGAGGAGAAACAGATAGAGCCCCCCATGGGTCGGGATAAGGACAGTTTACTGACAAGCACCTACAAAGGGGAACAACAACAGAGCCCCTGGCAGAATTCACACACACATGGTGATAACACTGAGCACTTTACTGACCCAATGAGGTGATAACACAGAGCTGCAAACACACTAGGACTGTTCTGGAGCTGCACAAAAGTGCCCTTTCCACACCACATCCCTGAATGAAAGAAACAATCCCTGAATGTGGTGTGGAAAACAGCCTGGGCCAACTCACCTGTGCTGGTTTCTAGCCAAGACTTCAGGAAGCAGATGGAAGGAGCCATCCTGTGCTAAGCAGCGGGATGGGGAAGAGGATGACCCTTAAACCATCCTTGTGATGAGCCTTCAGGCTCCTCCTTGAAGGCATGGGAGAAGGCAGCTTGACAGGAAGCAGGGATGTCTGCACTGCAGCAGCATCAAGAACATTGCTCATGCTTCTGGCAAAGCTCTGCAGTGCTGTGTCAAGTGCTTTGGGACAGTGACAAGAATTAGAGCAAAGAATTAGTTGGTAGGACAAAACCTTGGTTACACACCAACCTGAAGGGAGACATGCAGGTTTTCCGTCCTGAAGTCAGGAGGTAGATAGCTGAGTGATACAGACATAAACCGAGCAGCTACCATTGGTGAAACATGGGAATCACACCACAGAAGAGAAGGCACTGGGGCAGGTTTTGCCTTTCCAAGTGAAACCCTGAGCAGGACACATGGAGGACCTGATTAGCTGAGAGAAGCCTGTACTGGCAGACAGACTGGGACTGCCTGGGACTTGTGCTCAGGGAGAGTGCTGTCTGCAGCCCATTCCCCACACTAGACTAAATCCTCTCTCACTGGAGCCTTGATTTGCTTTCCCTGGAGCACTCATGGTGTTTTTCCAGTTGCAGAGTTGTACCCTCTGAGAGGAGACAAGTGCTTTTCTGTGTCTTGTTTCAGGCTGTAGAGAAACACGAAGTGCATATTCGATACCTGTGCCAGGACTGTACCCATGTCTGATGCTCTTGTCCCTGTTTGGGTACATTTGAACAGGTTTCAGAGCACAGCTGGGCAGAAGTGTTAGAGCTATTTAGGATCCCTTTAGGCTAGGAAGAAGCAGAACTTGCTGGAAGTTCATGCTTACTCATCAGTACCTGCAGTTTGGAGCTTGTGGAGGAGGAGGTTCTCACTGTGCTTTGTTTGTTTGGTTTTGTTTTGTTTTGTTTTGTTTGGTTTGGTGTTTTGGGTTTTTTGGTGGGGTTTTTTTTTGCAGGGCTGGACATGTCATGGATAGCTTTGTCCAGGAAGACAGATCTACCTTGCCACAGTTTGGTGGAGCACATCTGGACTTTATAAGGAAGAGACTTCTGAAGCATGAGGAGGTGTCTGAGGCAGCACTCAGAGAAATGGCCTTACTAGGTCCCTCACCACTGATAAAATACAGTATGGCCAGAGGAGGATGAGGAGTGGAGTGGGATATGTCAGGCTCTGGATAGGGGAGCTGGGCTGTTGGGAAGCAGTGCAGTCGGTCCCTGACAGAGGAGAAACGCTATGTGTCTCATTGGAGTTATGTCATTCCATGCAGCTTGTGGGCGAAAGAGAAGTAGTACAGGGCAGAAGGCAGAGCTGGCTAAACCTAACTAAGATAATTCTAGGAAGATTAAAAATAATTTTTAGTAATTAATGGATAATTCATGTTTATCAGGATTATAAGAAAGAAGAGTAGCTTACAGCTGTAAAGCCAAGTATTATTTTTTGCTTTTCTTAGCACTTAAGAACTTTCAGTAATTGCAGCAATGAGACACTGAAAGCTTTGGATTAAGCCTGCCTGCAGTTCAGATGCTGCTGCAAACACTTCATCAGTTCACATGGACCTTTATCATAAAACTTGGATCATAGATGCTTACTGGTTTGGATATTGCATCTCCATCTTGTGGCCTTCATGAAGTTTTTTACTAAACATGGTAAAAAATTAATTCTCCCTGTATTTCAATTCTATCGCATCTGACAGCTTTCGAGTTTGTCTCTATGTGTGACATTTGTGGCCAAGTATTTTAACATGAAAATTCCTTTTGCAAGGCCAGCATGGATGTTTTTCCTATACTTCATCCCCCTGTTTTTGAAGGAGTGATTTTGATGCTGAGGTAACATTAGTAGAATAAAGGTTGTAATGAAGCAATCATCTCAGAGATACATTGAATCAGCCTAATTAAAGCAAGACTCCTGTGTCTTCTCAGATGTGTTTTCTTTAAAAATCTGTGTACCTCCGTGACACGTCTAGTACCAAAAGCAGGAAACTATAAAGCTGTTAGATTTTAGAGAGAATTATAAAGACTTTTGACAATTCAGGCTATCAGAATAATCAAATCCATCCTGTCAGGAAAAAAAGGGCAATCCTGAGATCTATGCTTATTATATACTTAGAAGTTGTCAAGTAATTTGACCATGGGGAGGGGGAAAAAAAGAAAAAAAGGACCAGATGGGACATCAAGAAGTTCTCTAACTAATCTACCCTTCTATTTCACACTAAGACAAAATTCTGTCACCCCAATGAAAGTTTATCTAACCAGGTCTTGCGAACCTCAGTGACAGAGATTATGCAATTTTCCCTCATCTATTTATTCCTGTGTTATGCTGCTCTGGGTATTAGGCAGCTTCTCTTAATGTCTAGTCTACATGTCCCTTCATTGACTTGAAGCTGCTGCTGTTTGTTCTACCCACCAAGGATGTGAAGAACAGATTGTTTCTTTCTGCTCTGCAGTCATCTTCTGTGTATTTCAGTCTGACCTCATGTCTTGGCTTGGTCATACTTCATACAAAAGTTTTCGCTCACCCAGTCTCATACCATTAAGCCACGGTTTCTGGACCACTGGCTGTTGGTGCTTCTACCTGGAGTTTCTCCAACTTCATTTCTTTAAGTGGACGTCTAAAACAGAACGGAATACTTTTATAAAGGCCTCAGCCATCCTGGATAGAGCGTTTTGTGGAAGAGTTTATAAGCCCCCAGATGAGGTTGTGGAGAGAATAAAGATCCTGCAGTCACTAGGAATCTACGAGAGACCATAAAATCTCATCTATTAAACTACTATGTGCTTGAAGCTGGTAAGTTTTTGACTTGCTCTTGTCCCTCTTTCACCACAATCTATGTTGGTATTTCTAACAAGATGTGAAACAATACCTTGCATTAGTAAGACATAGAGCAGTTTTGCAGTGTTGCTATTCGTGCACCAACACACATTCCTTTTGTGCCTAACAACTGCCCAGGGTTTTTCATTCTGATGGAGTAAAATCTACCAAATTTGTTGGTTTTCCAGCCATGCCATTCATACCAGATTCCCATTCTCCATGCTCCTTGCTTTTCCAGGTTGGTGAAGGTGGTGTTGAGACTGCCATGGTAAGAGTGTTTCCATCTGGAGAACAACAGCCATTTGCACCCTCAGAGAACTGTCAATGTATCTCCTGCAGACTGCTGAGCCATGCCAGCACAAATCTTTTCACTGTGATGCTAGATGAGTGCAACAACTCCAGCATGATGAACTGCTATTTTGAGTTGGATGCTCGAGTTGTTGAAAAAGATTTTTCTGGCAGAATACCTCTGCAATATTTCCACTACAAAAATCTGCTTTCATCCTCAAATTCTAATGTCTCTGTTTGAATGTATTGCCTGCAAACCTACTTACGTGGTCAGGAGATAATCCAGTAGTGAGGGCTGGCAAGAACAGTTCTGCTTTGAACAGAACAAGAAATTGCTCCCCTTTGTCCACTAACTCGTGGAGTGTCTTGTGTGTCATTTGATGGTCAACCCTGAGCTCAGACTACTGGAGGATTCCTTAATAGAAAATATCTGTTTTAATAAAACAGCACAAAACTATAGACCTCGGCAAATATACATTGCAGGTATTCAATTGCTCATTGATCAAACATGTTAAAATTAGGTTCTTAACTCCTTTAGTGGCCTGCAGAAAAACAGAACTCACTACTTGTGTATTTAACTCTTGTCCTGAAGCAGAAGACCAAAGCAGAGCAGTATGTATGTAATGTGTAGGGCCTAGTGAAGATTCTATCTTGTCTCTTTGGAGTACATCTGCAATGGCTTAGTGTTGTGTGTATTTTATTTTTCTGCATGGAAGATTGAAGGATGTTTTCTGCATGAAGGCAGTGAACTACTCCAAAGCTTTGTTTTGTATAAAGCAGTGACTGCTCTTGCAGAGACAGCTCCTCTGTACTTTGAAGACTAAAAACAAGAAACATGGGAACCTTACATTTCATACAAAGCCTACCATTTTCCTTTGGTTAACACCATGTGACCCCCACTAAACAGAAAGCCAGGGCAATCATAGAGTGAATTTCTGCATTGCTACAGTTGGTAGCTCTACTTACACCACCACATGAGCAAGCTGGTGCTAACTGAGCGCTTTTGGAGAAATAGAGTGGGGTGGGAGGGAAAACGGTGGGCCTGATCTGTCAGCTATTCTCAATCCTAACTGTTGGGGTGGGGCCACATTGTTTTGAATTTGTCCTGAATAGAATGCTAGTACGTACATCAAAGCCGGCTCTAGTCTGCTGGGTTAATCTGAAATGGAGGAAACCTGATTTTTGGCTGGATCAGCTCAAACAAAACTGATTTAGGCTTGATAATACCTCCTTCAACGCTTCTGGAAGACATTGAGGTGCTGCTTAGAGTTGGTCAATAGGGTAGCTTCCCATCTACCTCCCAAATCAGTTTGATAGATTTTAATTAGTTACATTTTGTGTTTAAAAAAGAATGTGTGGTTGCTTCTGCAGGGCAAGTTGGAAAACACCTGATGTCCAGCAAAGGAATGACTCCACACCTACTATCAGGTCTATGAAGGGATGGACATTTATAGCAGTGGGGAGAGGAGAAGGGTGGCACAGAAAGGCCATGGGTGGCTTAGCAAGAGAAACAGCCCAAACAGGACACCACACTAAAGCTGGATGCTCCAGCACTCCCCGGTAACTTGCAGGCTCTGGGGGGAGCTGGCACTGCTGCCTGCAAACAGCTCAGTGTCCAGGCACTGGGAGAGGCAGAGAGCAAGGCACTACACGCAGTAAATGCATCATCTTACAGCTGAGAAAGAGAAATTGAACGGTTAAAGAGCCAAAAACAGAAATACATTTCTTACTCCTTAAAGACTATAATGTTATACAAGTTGGAAATGGAGTAGATGAAACTTTGTAGAATGACAAAGTTTTGCTTTGTTGTTTTTTTTCCTTTTCTTTTATAGACAGTTTTGTTTGGTCTCTGGTGACTGGGGGGAAGGCCAGACACTAGCCTTCCGTAGCCATTTATTTTGCCTGCTGTAGAGCTGTGTCCGATGCTGGTGGTGATCTCACCTTGAATTTTTTTCTTAATCAAAGAACCCCATATTTCTGGGATGCAGAACTCAGGTCTGTTTTTTGAGGCAAGGTCTATTGAGAACTCTGAAGTCATGGCTGCTGCCACTGGACTACCATGTCTCCTCACTTCCCACTTCCCTCTGCTTTAACTATACTGTAGATTGCAAATCACACTGGTTTTTGCCAGTTGGCTATACCTAGAAGTAATGTTTTGCAGCCCTGAAGGCATTCAATAGTGATTGCTGCTGAGATCTTGCAAAATGGTTTCTGGAGGCCAAAGGCATATATCGTAAAGTATTTGATGGTGCTAGTAAATCTATCTAGCCCAAATTTCTGAGAGGTATTATTTCTAAGCTAAAAATATCGGGGGGGGGGGGGAGGGGGGGGGCGGTATTCCTTCTTAGTCATTAATAAAATGTAAAGCAGTCTAGCCTTTCTCCGGGTTAAAATGTCTGCAGGTATCAGTACGGAAATAACCCAGACGCAGACGGTACTGGATCCCACAGGTGACTGAGGTGCTCAGTGCATGTAAATAACAAGGGACTATCCCCTCTTGGAGAAGTTGTTTTGGTAAATTCAAGTCTAAGCATGAAGCAAGCAAAACATAAATTTTAGGCCTTTCCTGTCAAACACGATGTCTCGTTCCACTGGTTTGGAAAAAGTCTTAGCTGTTGTTTCCCTTAGAACAATATGAAAGCCTTGGGGAAAATTAAATTGGTGAGAGATTCAGTATGTAAAATATACAGCGCAGAACGATGGAGAAATCTCAGTCTGGGTGTGAAGAATCACTCTTGTCATGAGTTGGCAGGATTTTTATCCTTCTTTTACACTGAATTTTGGAAATTGATCCGCGTGCCTCCTAGGTGAGTAGCTTACTGGCTGTGTGGTGCTGTGCCAAACTGCTGATCCCCAAATTCTAAGGTGTCAATGTGTCGAGAAAATCTAATGCAGAAGGATGTGTGCCTCCATGAAGCAAGATGTTGTCAATTAGCCCGCTGCTGGAAAATATCATTCGAAGAATTTTTGGAAGAGGAAGTGCCAAGTTTCTAGTTAGACTTGTTGAGTATCTCTGGCAAATTTGAATAAGAAACTTTCTCTGGAGAGATTATAAAAATAACTGTTCAAGCCAAGTAAACAATGTATTCAATGTGACAACTTTTGTCATCATGTCAGCTCTGATTTTCACAGATTATGATGAATACAAGAGCGAGAAGCTAAAATAACACTAAAGGCTTGTAAACATGAGGGGAGCCTAGGAGAGGAACCGGAATGAACTAAACCCATGAAGTTAAAGCCCATTAAACCTGCAATGCTTCCTCTGAATGTGGCTGCTTGAGGTTCTCAGTTTGCTTACTTATCTAACTTAACATCTAGCACAAAAAAACCCTGGAATGGCCTGAGAGTTACATCACCACACAGCTAAGAAAGTAGTCTGAGGGCAGCAAATGTAATTGTTCTCTCATGCTTCACGTACTTGTCGCTGATATCCTGTGCTCATTGTACTGCATGATGGCAGGGCCTCTATCTGCAACTGTACCTGAGATGGGTGAATAGAAAATTCCCTGACTCTCTGCTACAGCTGGAAAAGAGGAGTCTCCCCTCACTGGGAAAGATAATGTCTCTCTGTGGTTATATCAGACATTGCTCTACCATGCCAGAAATGACTAATACTACTTTTCTAACCTGTATCAGGCATAGGGAGACCTCAGATGCATATGCTTAGGTAGCTCAAACACATCATGCCAAGCCCATAGCACAGTGCTGCTCCTGCTCCTGGTCTCAGCCTCACGTTACTGAAGGTTATCCATCGAGCCGTCTTGCAGGGAAGGGAGGTTATCCTGAAGCATGCTGCAGTGATGGAGGCCGGGGCTGTGTAGTAGGAGCATGCTTTCAAGTGAGGGGCTAGAACAATTCCTGTGATAGATTGACTGCCATGGATCAGTTTGGAAGCGGCAAATATGGGCAACATTTGCTCTCATATAAATATGCTTATTTTTGTAAAGCCTTGGACCTATCATCTCAGAAGGGTGAGATCATGTGCAACTGGGTAGACTTTAGTTATCTTCTGATGGATTGGTCTGACAAGTTGCCATAGAGGCTTCAAATAACTTAGAAAACCAGTAACCATTCCTACACCCTGTCCCTGCACCTCAGCTGAAGCTCTTAAAGTTGGCTACAAGTTAAAGCAGCCCTCAAGCTACCTTTTTATTTGTTGGGTCTAAGCCAGGAGAGGCAAAGCACAAGGCATACATCAGCCTCTGTGCTGAGGCCAGCATTGCCACCCTGATATATGTCTTCTGCTGCGCTAACACCGTGGTGTGCATGCAAGAACTTCTGGTCACACCTCACACAGTACTTGCCTGCCCAGAGTAAAAAAAGACCTTGTCAGCCCTGTCTTGTTTTTTAGGCAGACATTTTTTTTTTACCCTGTCCTCTGGAGGTTTTTTTCCTGTTGCATTAATGATCTAAAACCTGTCATCTCTGGCAGAGATTGTTGGGAGGCACTGAGGGACATGGCTGCATCTCTGCATAGTCCCACATTCCCTGCGTGACGACACCCGCTTTGGTCTGGTGAGAGGAGGGTGGTCACTGAGGTCCTTGCCCCCAGACCTGCGGTGGGGAGAGACCTAGTCCCTAGACCAGGCAGGGCTGAGACACTTGTAAGGACGTGGGGTTTCTGAACAACTCTGGTTCAAAGGAAGAACCTGGGATTTGGGGAGGAACAAGGCTGCTCCCTCCCTGAGGAGGAGCATCAGGCACAGCTGTGCAGGTGAAACCCCACTGAAGTCTGCGGTGAAATTCTCAGTGATCCTGACAGCATCTGGATTCGAGCCATGACACACAAAGAGTGCACTCAATACGGCAGTTGACAGAATTAATAAAAGGGGATCACATAGATAAAAACGGTGTGTGTTCACTGCACTCAAAGGAAGTAGTCGCATAATTTCCCTGTACCACCAAACAATACCACCGCCAGCACGGCAAACCTACCCTCACAGACACCTTCAAACATAGCAGCCTGACCAGAAACCTTCAAATTCTCTCAAAAACAGCCAAAACCTAGCTCGGAGC
Organism: Hypotaenidia okinawae; assembly: GCA_027925045.1. Classification (NCBI taxonomy): domain Eukaryota; kingdom Metazoa; phylum Chordata; class Aves; order Gruiformes; family Rallidae; genus Hypotaenidia; species Hypotaenidia okinawae. Next base: position 149,584,511 of record BSDF01000001.1, read on the forward strand.
CTGAAATGCAACACTCTATATATTCTGAGTAATGGAATAGTCGGTAGCACACTAACAATAATAGATCACAATTAGTGAAAATATGAAGACTGCTGTAGCCTTTGCTGTACCAAAGGGCTTATTTGTAGTCTGCCGCTTGCATCAGAATGACACGTTTACAGAAAGATGAAGAGAGCCTGTCAGAGCCCATTTGAAAAGTCACTTCTTCTAGACAAGGCTGTCTGCTTTCATCCCTCTTTGCATTATCAGCTGAACTGCTGGCACCAGGTATTCAAGGAATTTCAGAGGGAAGGAGGAGAGCACAGTATGTCTTTGTCACTGTGATAGATTTGACAGGACATTTGGGCAATACATCCAGCATCCTGTCATACAAATTGAAATCTTTGGAAAGCCAACAGGCTTTAAGAACAATAACGCAGCTTACCCTAGGCCTGGGATATTAGGTTATGACCAGATCCCTCTTTTGTTCGTGGATCACTCACTTTCACCCTTTAAATGCATTCAGAGAACTAGGATTTGGGACAGTTCTGCAACAGTCTGCCTGGCTTGCTAATGAGAGTGCCCACATCCATTCTTCTTTGTTCCCACATGCCTGCATCTCAGCGAACAGATTTTCTCTGCTAAAGATGGAGCAACTCTCCAGACTGTTGTATGTCTCAGAGACAAGTAATTGTGCTTGCCAAGCCTGTTGTATGTGTGGTGCGTGGTCAGCAGGCATGGTGTCAGGAGAGGTCCTGGGCTTCACCAGAGGGGCAGGCTTGGCACTGATGTCTGGAGGCGAGACAAAGAGAAACGCCAGCTGCCATGCCAAGTGATGTGGGCATCCTTCCTTCAGGGTGCTGGCACCCAATGAGCAACCTCCAAGATCTTTGAAGTATCAAGCTGCTGACGGTGCTATTTAAGATCAGTAAACAGGCATCCTATTTAAACCCTGGTTATGGAAGAATCCTTGGTGCTTGGGAAAGGAGTGTTATCAAGCTAGAGTTTAGGGATTGCAGGACCACAAAGGACTGTCTTGGTGCCTGCAAAGTGACCATACAATGGAAGTCCCACTGCTCTTTCTAGATTAAATACTCTAGCCATCTCCATGTTGCACAACCCAGAGCACATTTTTGTAGCTACATTTCACTGGCTGCTATTTTCCCATAACACCTAAAACATCATCCTTCTGTTCACACACTCCAAATGGAAAGGGGAAGTACTTCTGAGCACAGTGCTGAGTTTTCCACCCTGCATTATGAAGCCAGTGGCAGAGTGGTATGGAACAAGCCTGCTCTTACAAACAATTTTTATATCCTCTTGTAAAAGCCTTCTCTGTGTTTTGGGATTGAAACTATATGAACAAGACTGAAAATACAGTCCTTTCCATTGCCTTCCCTCCATTTGAATGACCGCTCACCATCCAATTGTACACTGCTGCTCAGTAGTCCATCATGATGTGTTAGACAGGTACAAACTCTGGACTTCTGCACTTCCATGGCATCCTGCATAAACTCATAGGACCCTCTAAAGAGTATACTGACCTTGAAAATATCCAAGGCAGACACATCAGTAAACACGTCCAATAAAAACAAGGACAGTCCTCCATTCTGATGGATTAATTCTTCCTTTTTTCTACTGTCTATTCCCAAGGCACAGCTTGTGAATGCTCCTAACCCTGTCATACTCTGCCCATTTTTATTTTCAAGTCAGAAAAGTGCACCTACTGCAGAAAAGACCATTTCCATGCCAACTCCAGGCTTTCAAACTTCATCCATCTTTCTGTCACTTCACCAAAGAAGCAATACTTTAGAGAGGGCAAAATGTCTTCTCACCTACTTGGAAATCTGAAAGCTCATTTTTCCCTATTTTTTCCTCACACAGTTTATCTTTTGGGGAGAGATAAATTATTGGTAAGCTGTGGAAACATTTTCCTTGGCCATTATTAGGAAGTGTGCAAAGAGTTGCATTGCAAGATCACAGAATCCCAAGGTTGGAAAAGACCTTTAAGATCATGAAGTCCAACCATTCCTATCCTAAGCTAAACCATATCCCTAAGTACCTCATCTACCCTTTTTTAAACACATCCAGGGATGGTGATTCAACCCTCTCCCTGGGCAGCCTGTTCCAGGCCCTGACAACACTTTCAGTAAAAAATTTTTTCCTAACATCTAATCTGAACCTGAATCTCACCTTAAAGTGGGTAAGTGTAGCTCACCGTACTTCTAGGTTCCCATTAAGGGCAAAGCAGACCTCTGACTCAGGTCAAGAAATTGTTCCCCTCTACATACATGGAATAATATTATTTTCCCCTGGCCATTTTGGAGGAGGACTGGATAGCACAGGGTTGGTTGGTTTGTTCTACAGGATCAGGTTTTCTGGTGATTGCAAAGAAGGTACTGAAGCTTGCATGATCAAGTTTGCCAGGCTGTACCTGCTCAGGGCCTTTACCCTATGCTGTGCAAAGAATGAAATCAGAAACTTTCCCAGATATCAGTGGCATTATGAGGAGGAAGCAGAAGGTGAAACACTGTGTCTAAGTGGATCCTTGATAAGAGGATTAATGTGAAAAAATACGCTTTGCTCATTTAGCTTTTTCCTTTTTTCTTTTTCTTTTTTTTTTTTTTTGTGAGGAAACATAAAACGCCACTGTAATTGTACTTTGGCCTGTGGGAATAATATCCCAGAAATAACATCTCTACTTAAATTCTAGCAGCTTAAGATCTCTGTGGGGCTGCTTCTTTCACTGGAAGACCTATAATTATCCACGCATTATGGCATTGAGCAGTAATCCTTAGGAAGCCCGTACTTTCCCCTGAGCACTGTATGCCAAACGTACAGGTAGGCAACACGCTGCTGTTCACCCTCCCGCACAACCCAGGCAGCACAGGGCATTGAAAATCCTCCCCAGGACAATTTGCTGGGCTCTTCAGCAAGGCCACCTGCTGGGACACCTCACTGCTCTCCGGGTGTCTGTACTGTGCCTCACATTGCAAACATTGGGACTGCTACACTCGAAGCCCTAAAGCTAAGGCAGTGTGGTTTGGGATGCTTTCCCCTTTCTTTTAGCTTTGGGGTGAAGAAAGAAAGTAGTTTTCCATTTAGGAAGGATGGGAAGCCAGTAGGCCAAGCACTCCTTTCCTTTGGGTGCCTAACATCTCCTCAGCTTTTGGATCAAGTACGACTGCGATGGGGATGGCTCGCTGGTGCAGCTCCAGGTCTGGCAGTCTGTGCCTTCAGGACAGTTAATGCTGCCCTGGCTTGTCTGGAGGGGATACTCCCAGGGAGCTGTACTGGTCAAGCTGAAGACTGGATTCAGATGGGGTGAAACAACACATATGAAGAAGACCTGGTTACAGGTATTTCCCAGTGGTTTTGGGAAAGATTTTAGGCTTCCTTAAAATAAATAAGCAACTTTCTCAGGTGAGTAATTTTCTCAGGTGAAGTACCATAAACATATAAATTGTTTCACTTAGCAAATCCTACATTTGAATTGGTTTGTATTTTTCAAAGCCTTTTCCCATTTTTATTGTCTAAAACTCTTTTCCATGGCAGAATTGAATGTATAAATGGTTTCAGTTGCTTAGAAACGGTGCTGGCAGGGTTTGTGTGTGTGTGTGCACAAACAAAATCACTGGCTGAAAAGACTGTCCCTTTCTATGTAAAACCTTTACTGAAATCCATGCAAACTCCTCTGAAAGTGGCCTGGAGAGCTCTGCAGTGGTGGACATGGCTGATGAGACCAGTCCTCATCTTGACACACTTAAGTCTCTGAGACAAAAGTACAGACAGTCCTCAGATGTGCCAGACTTCATCCCCCGTACACCTTCCTCTGAACTACCATCCAGCCTAAATTTATGTTTAGAAAGATATTGAATCCCAGGTGTGACAGCTCTGCTCTGACTTCTGATGGCAATTACCAGGAATGAAAGCTCTCCAAGGCTCAGTGGTATCAGCAATACTGCTTCAGACAGCCCTTGAGTTACACCCCCTAGCTTCAAGTGCAAGGTAAAGTAAACTATGTTTTTCACAAACACTTCATTACTACAGATCAATGCCACCAGACACTCAAATTTGCTTTTCCCAGATTCCATGTAATGGAGACAAAGAGGGTTTCTATAAAGTACTGGAAATTTGGGGTCAAGGGCATGAAGGCATGCGGGAGGTGTAATGCTCTGCTAGACTTAGGAATGTGATTACTCCTCACAAGAAGTATTGCGTGTTGATCCTCACCAGCCTAATACCACTGCAAGAGACAAATCTGTGACCTGCCTCAGCTGCACATATACTTGTGTAGATGTCACGTGTCTTTATTAAAGAAGTGGATACAGACAGAAGCAAGTTCTGACTAAAAAAAGAGGTCAAGTTTTTCTGAAATTCCCAGTGACCTTCCTCTCCATGATAACACCGAGTTGAAGGTTTGGGAAAAGTTTTAAATTAAATTAAGTCTCTGCAATCTGTCAGAGTGGAAAAAAGCATTTTGCATTGCCAGGCAGGTGCTATTTCTTATCTAGCAGTGGTAGTACGTGTTGAAGTAAATCTCATTTTACTTGTTCAGTAATGTCATGGGCCTGATCTTGTTCCAGGCTTCTTTGGAAACACAAAGCTACACAAGGTGTAAGAATCTTGTAATACATTTTTGTTTTAAATAGTGTGAGCTCAGTTTTTGGATGTTCAATTCTTCTGGAGCTAGAAGTCAAACCCCCTTCTGCTTTGATCTTGTCCCTCAGCCAATATTTTGGTGCTCTACTCTCACTATGATATTCTTAAAAAAAAAAGAGTTAATAATTGGTTCATATTTGTGATATTGAAGTATCTGCTTAATTTTAAGACCCTATTAGGGTGTTGCAAAGAGATCATGCATACATACAAGTTAGGAATCCACTATATGCAGTGGCAACTGTAAAAGTTGTGGTTACTTGGAAACCTGGGAACCACTGTGGTGGTTCTTCAAGACAGAAGAAATGAGTCAGGTATGTAGGGAAAAAGAAATAATCTGATGACAAGGAGATGATCATGAGCTTTCTGGAGCTCTTAGATAAGCAATTCTTCTAGTTGCTGGACTCAAGAAGGGCTCAACACAGCTGTCCATGCCTGGGTGCCTGGTGCCATTGGAGATGTCTTGTGAAACCCTGCCTGACCCCACTGTGCCACTCCAAAAGACTGCATGTCCCCTCCAGGTCCTGCATCAGGCCTACCAGCCTCACATGGACATCTTACATACACAGCCCATCTTCAATGGCAGTAACCACACACGAGCAGGCAAATGAATGCAGCTCTTCAGAAGGACCTTCTACTAGTTTGAAATCACAGGCAGAAAAAAGCAACAGTGAAAGATCTCATCCTTCACACCACATAGAAAGAAGATGCAAAGCAATTTCCTGACTTCACGTTATCATGGTAGTCAGGGAAAGAAAATTGGCATAAACTTCCAGTGATCATTGGCCACCCAATTACATATTCCTACACAAAATGTGGGTAAAAATACAATTTTTCTTACTTACTCCCTTCATGCTCTTGCTGGTCTCCAGAGAAAAGAATCACATAATGGGAAATAGTGTCATACAGTGTCAAACTGGCTTTCTTTATACCTATAAAGTGACCGTATATGTAGGGATTATATGGTATTATAATAAATAAAAGTCATCAAAGACACTGTTCCTCTGACTTTAAAGCAAGACTGCATTTTGAGAGTAGCATAAAAAAAAATCTGGGGCCTCACACAGTAGATTTACTGTTGGCTAAAAGGGGACAGGCAGGAGAGGCAAAGACAAACCTGGAAAATCCTAATTTTCCTGAGAAAATTATGTTTGTTAATGGTGTTCATGGTGACCATGGCTTCTTAGACCCCTCCAACTCTTTCTGAAAATGTCCTTATCAGAACTTTTTCATGACAATGACTGTGACAACGAATGTGCAAGTTGCACAGGGCAGAAAGAAGCTAAGGAACAAAACCACTGTTGTCTCAACTATGCACTGGCCAACGCCATCCTCGGGGCTCTCTGACTGAAATCTTCAGGTGCGTCCATGTTCTATAATTTAATTTTGAGCAAAAACTACTGTATGTTCGAACTGTTTCTCACTCCCTTCTTAATAGCTAGAAATCAACACCCCCAATACCCTCTTAAGCCACACTGTCTGGCAGCTATTTTACGGTATAGGCAAACAGTTGAGTTTAGTGTTAAATATGCTGGGTGTTGTACAGTACACAAATAAAGGCTGTCTCTTCCTCAAAGATCTTACTGTCTGAAAGATAAGAAGATGAAAGAGTGCTTGGGAAGATGAGTAACTGGGGGGCTGTGAGAAGGATTCGCTCCAGTCAAAACATAAAAACCTCTTATCTCCTGGAAACCCCTTAAAGAACATACAGATTTTGGTGCTAAAAATATGTATCTTTTGTGTATCACAGTTTTGCAATTAAAAGGAAAAAAAAAAAAAGGTGACACTGTTGATATTTACTTGTGCCTGGTTTTGGTAGGACTTAGGTAGTGAGTTGCTGGTAATTCTCCCGACCCCTCAAGCTGGCCACACTGCTGTAGCCGGTCTCTGAACGAAGCCAAAGGCTCTCACCAAAACCACTGGCCCTGCTCTGAGGGAAACACTTGCACATCAGTATCCTGACATCCCTTCTCTTCCATAAACAACTTGTCGGGTTTTGACCTTGAGGGGAACTGGAGGGAGATTTTTCTGCCATACACAGATGTCTCTCATATATGGAAAAAAAATTTCATTTAAATACAAGAAATAGATAGAGTTCTTTTTTCTTGCACAGACTTAGGAAAGTTATGAGTCACAAAGTAAACAGAAATAAATATGATGTAATCAGCATGTGTGATTTTCCATGATTCAGTTTTGCAAATATTTCTCTGAACTGAACCTATCTGTCTTCAGACATCAAGCACAGGTTAAACCCAAGGACCCCCTGATCATAAAGGCACCAGATGGCTCTCTCTCTCTGGGAAGGAGTCACCGCAGAGCAGGCTGCTGGGGCACAGAGGCAGGGTGCTCAGCACTGTCCTGCACCTCTTGATCATTTTTGCCTCGGATTTTCTAGAAGCAGAGTTTATTGTTACTGGAGACAGAGGGACTCAGCATCAGGCAGCACAAACTTTTCTAGGCTACAGATAATGCATGGGGGACATCCCCAGGCCGTAACTTCTTTGTATGTCACCTCCCAGATGACAGTTGCATCCCACAAAGAAAGGACAAATATTCATTTCTCTTTCACTCATAACATGGTGTGGTACACATCAGATGGTGCCTCTGTTGGTTTTGGGATCATACCAGCATAGCTTGTTCCTCAAACAATGTTTGAGATCAGACTTATCCCAGATCACACAGACGATAGATCTGACTTTCCCTTAGCAATGCCAGAACAGTTCTGATACTAATTGGGATGATGTAGCTGCAGCTTCTCTTTGTCAAGCATGAGCAAAATGCCACATGCATATGAAATGAGTGATCCCCAGCATAATGAAGTCTTGTCCCCCTTGTTTGTACATAGAGGCAAAGCACGCTGTTGCTTTGCGAAGCCGAGCGACACGCTTGGAGCCATCCGTGTTTTCATTTCAGGCCTGTGAAAACCAGATTTTCCTTTTGCTGAGGTAGCTGGAAGGTTGGTGGAGTGGGAGGCAGCCAGTGCCAAGGTAAAACTATGCACGTGTCTTGTCATATGTCTTCAAGTGATACATTCCAGGGTTTTTTCTTCATTTAATCATCCAGAGATACATAAGCTACCACTTATTACTAAGTAATTGTCTTTTTAAGCAGCACAGCTAAAAGATAATCCGTGCTACAAAATTCCTGGTGGCAACAACATCCAGGATTTTTTACATGTAAAATCATGAAGCTGCTGCGGTGCTTTTGAAGTTTTAACACACACACACACACACACACACACACACACACAGACGCATTTACTTAAAAACTACTATGCAAGCAATAAACACTCTTGTATGCATCCAATCCTTCAAGGAGCAACTCAAGTAGTTCTGCACTTAACTACATGGGCTCTGTCCTCACAAGTCTCACCTAGCTGGTAACATTTTTGAACAATGGGTTTATCTATCAATGTAAATAATTAAAGAAAAATAAATATCTGTGTTTAGTATTGATTAGTCTTCTCAACAAAACTTAGGGCACTACAGAGTTGTGTGTAGAAAAGAGGCTTAACGAAGACACTTAGAAAGGAAAAAAGCCCAACACAATGCCTTTTTCTTTTGCTTCTCTAATTGCTGCAGATGTTGTGTAGTCACACCTATGAAAAGTTAAATATTATGTCTCTGGAACATTTTTGATCTTCATTAATTATAGCTCAGAAAAACTTGCAAAAAGCAGCCTGCCTCTTTAATACAAGTAAGATTAATTGCATGGCTGTTCAGAAAATGAACCCCCAGTAGTTAAACAAAAAATGTTTGTCTTTAAGCAGCCCTTGGATAATTTTTTTTTTTAACTGTTACAGGAAGTGAAGAGGCTGCCAAATTACCATGCCCGTGAGCCCCACTCTCATTATCAGCCTAAACGAACACACACACCCCGCCACTTTCATCCTCTTCCAGGTCCAAGAAAAAGAAAAAAGGAGGTATAGAAAAACCCAACCTTCCACACAAAGAGGTGTCTCTGAAGTCTGGAATGCAGCCTGGCTATTTGAAGACAAGATTTATACCTGACACCCTCCTTTAAGCTCATTGTCGAGACTCGCCTGCGTTCAAATCAACCGCAGACTGGCTGCTGCAGGTACTTCATCTTACAACGACCACATCATCTGAAGATAAATACACCAGGAATTGCTATGGCTTTGAGGTGAAAAAAAAAGAGAAAACTCTCAAAAAAACCAATCCCCTGATGCAGGTAGTGGGTGGGGGGAAAAACAGACGGGTGAGAAGGCATGCGTGAGGTATGCCCAGGGAAAGAGCTGGAGATGGCCAACAGACTGTGGCATGGGGCACGAGTATGAAATGGGTTTGGCTGCCTGTGCAGGTACCTGTGTTTCAGCACAGCATCTCCACACCTTTGGCAGCCAGGCTATGAGACCAGCCGCAGAGCGGGATGCCTACACTGCTGTCACTGCTGTCACTGCTAGGGAACGGACAGCACGTTGGCTACCTGTGAAAGACTGAAAGGTGTTTGACTTGGTGAGAGGTGACAAGAGGGACTGTGGCATTATGCCATTCCCATGGTTTCTGAGGCAAGCCTGGGTTGCACATTTTAGGTATATCCATTTTCTCCCTCAGCAAGCTGTGGTTTAGACACCTTCATTCAGCCTCTGGAAGAAAACCCTTGGTAGTTAAGGACTTCATTTTACACTGAGTCTGTCTGATGGGAGGCGAAGCCATAAAGCACTGAGATACGTGAAGCAAACAACAGGAGGGAGAGAAGACAGTGCTTGGGACACTGTCAGGACATAGCAAATCACAACTGAATAGAATCATAGAATCACAGAATCACCTGGGTTGGAAGAGACCCTTATCACAGCCTAACCCTGACTAGTCCACCTCTAGATTGTGTCCTTAAGCACTTCATCCACACAGCTTTTAAATACCTCCAGGATGATAACTGTACCACCTCACTGGGAAGCCTGTTCCAGTACCTTACAACCTTTTCAGTAAAGAAATTCTTCCTGATATCTAACCCAAATCACCCCTGGTGCAATTTTAAGCCATTTCCTCTCACCTATTGCTTGTCACATGGGAAAGGAGACCAACCCTGACATCTCTGCAACCACCTTGCAGGTAGTTGTAGAGAGTGATAAGCTCTCCCCTCAGCCTCCTTTTCTCAAGATTAAAAAGCCCCAGCTCCCTCAGCCATTCCTCACAGGACTTGTGCTCCAGACCCTTCCCCAGCTTCGTCACCCTCCAAGCTCAGGCTGCTGAAACTCCAGCACTTGCAGGTGTTGCACTAATGACTGAAGGCTTTGAAGTGACACAGGCAGAAAAAGTCTGTCATAAAGAGAGAATAACACCCGGAAATTTGCAAAGATATTTATTGCCTACATTGTTTTATCAAAGGCCAAATAAAAGTTGGGGAGTCAGGATGCCGTTCATGGTGCAGAACCAGTTAAGGGGCATTTTCCAGAGTGAAGATTTACCATGGCATTTGGAATAATGCTGCATTATTCCATGGCATTCAAAAACATTTATGAGGAGATATTCTGAAATCCCACTGACAGAGAAAAGAAGGCAGAAAAATGATAGTATAGCTTAATATAAAACTTAACGTCAAGCATTTCATAATGCCTTTCTCTGATCCTGGGACCAGAAAGCAATATGGGGTTTACAGCAAAACAATGTAAGGAACCTTGAGAGCTGTTCTAGCATCACAGATTGACCCTGCCATTGGGGATGACCCCTCAGCACATTCTGGACTTAACCCAATGGAAAGCTCTAGGTTTGGTTTCCTGATTCTCCTTTTTTGAGCAGTTCAGAGCCAGGGGTTTATGGGGCTTCTTCCAAAATTTCTGGGCTCACAGGGATATTTGGGATGTTGAGATCTGGGAAAAAGGAGCTGGTTTAATCCATTTCAGTTACAGAGCACTTTCTATATTTAGGTTTTAAAATTACATTTTATTAAGAATGCAAATGATGAGCATTTCTAGGACTCCAGGTACTTGCATGTCCCAGCTAGTACATAAACCTCATGCCTTTACAGATCTGAATAAAGCTAGTTATATTTGCAGCAGATTTAAAATAGAGCAAAAGGAAGGGTGGGGAGAGAGCCTGTTGAACATCTACCCACTAGCATGGGAGGAGAAACATCTTCACTCAAGCTGAACTGACACAACTGCCTGTGAAGCTGCACCATCAATCACAGTTTGGCCACAGGTATCCTGTTCTGTTTTCACATCTGAAAGATTTACCATTTTTCTTTTTTTTTTTTTTTCCTGTGGGTGTTTTGTTGTTTGTTTTATTGTTTGTTTTGCTTTTTCCCTTGGGGGACCATGTCTTCTATCTGGTGCCAGCTAGAGGTTCTCAGAGAAATCAGTTTCATCAACCTGTGACCAATGTATTGAAAAATGGAGCATTGCTCCACGGCAGCAATCACAGGAATCCGTTGCGGACACTTAGCCTGGAGCCTCCATAATTTCCGACACCGAGCGTCTGAGGAAATAGCATTCAGTATTTCATTCTGACATTTCAGCTCTTGACAGCCCTACGCAATGCTGCTTGAACCCAAAGTCAAAGGCAATAAATGGAGCACAGCTTTGCGAAAAAAGAACCCCAAAACAACAACAGCAACAAAAATGAAACAAAAAAAGGCAGCGTAAGCAAGGCCAGTTCAGCTTGCCCTATCTCACAGGGAGTCACAGGAGAGGGAGACAGAAATATGGGGCTCTAGGCAGTCACTCCATTGCCTGTTAAAAGCAACTTGTTATTTTCAAGAAGCAGTTATGGGCGTCCCAGCCTAATGAGAGCACCAGCAACAAATTAGGCAGAAAATGCTCTGGGTCGCCCAGCAATTCCTCCTCCAGACCACAGAAAGACAACTTTCCCCCCATCCTCCAAAAACATTTGCTATTTTTGTCCCTGTTCAGTCCTTTGCCTCATAATAATTCACTTTCTTCCTCAAGACATGCATTTTCTGGTGCCAATGACTCCTCCTCTTTATCCCTCTTGCTGCCTTTCCTCACTCCATCCCTGATGGAGCAGCACGTTGGTGGAAAGCAGCCCTCTTCCTCTTGCCCATGTTGCTCCCACAGCCACTGTTTGTGTCTCCACTGCTTTTTATGCCCCTGGGAGCCCGAACAGGACTTGAGCAGCTTTTCCTCCCTCCCTCCTTCCCTCCCTCCCGTGGCCTGCATCCTGATCATAACGCATGCCCTTTGTGGGGCCATTCTCTGTAGCTGCTCAACTCCACTATGAACCAAAGGTGGCAAAGACACGCTGGGCAGGTGCTGCCTCTGGATCAGAATAATCCCACCTGGAGCAAAATCCCAGGCAACTCACCCTCACCTGCTTGGGGCCCCATTGCCACCAGGGCAACGTGACATCAGCCTCTGCCTGCAAAGGGGTGGGTAACATCAAAACCATCCTGCAGAGTGAAATGTTTATGCCTCGTGTTTATGTTTATGTTTATGTTTATGTTTATGACTAGTGAGGGTGGCTCATGTTTATGACTGGTGGGGGCTGTAAGCAGAGCCCTTTCCTTCCTCCTGGCACATCCATTCCTCTCCAAGAGCCCAGTCCAGGTGGTCCCCTGGCATCCCCCAGGTCTAGGGTAGCTCTTAGAAGACAACTTAGCCTGACTAAATGCATTGCCCTATATAAACGGTAAAAAAATCACATTTGTAGCTGTATCAATGTATTCTATAGCAACCCCCTATAATAGAAAATAATTTTTTTCAGTGACTGTTTGCTTGAAGTAGATAAAGGGTTATAGAAACGTCATTTCTGAAAGATGCAACTATCAAGCAGGCAAAAGCAACCGAGGAACTACATTTCTTTTACAGCTTGTCTGAAGTGTCACCCTGTGCAGAGGCCTGGGGGCATGTTTTAGTCATGTGCTTTAAGTGGTGAACAGCGAAACCTAATTCTTCTCCAAAAAGGATGCAAGCAGGAAACTTGTTTAAAGGACAAAGCTTTCCATGCATAGCAAGTGCTTGTGTCCACTTGCTCAGGTTGCTTTCGGAGTTGGGTTTTGGCTGCCAAGTCTCTGCCTTCTAAGACATCTCCAAAAACTTATGTATGTGTCTAGCACCCAACGTATATGCTGCATCTCAAGTTCAACACCAAGTGACAGTTAATTAAAACCATGCATATCAGAGAGCTCATCCTTTCATGATAAAGGATGGTATTGACAGATGAGCTATTTTTAAGTCACACTCAATTGCATCAAAGCTCAGCCCACCAACGTGCGACGGAAAGGGTGGTGGGCTTGTTTGTTACTAATAGGCCACGTTTGTTACTCTTTTCCTGCACTATTGACAAGTGGTGAAAAGTGACCTAAACCCATATACATCGTATGTCAATTGAAAACATTTCGTTTTTGTTGTTGCATCATGACACCTATACAGATCTGCAAGAAAAAAAGGCCACAAGGCTGTCTCTTGGCTCCTCATGGTGATGTAAGTGTAAAGCCTTAAGGAAACAATGACTGAGCTTGCCTGCTTGCATGGAGCCAGTTCTGTATATTCTCCTTGCTCGGACTGTTGCACATAGAAACCTGCTCACCTGAATCCCTGAGGTCCTGTTTATCTCCTACACATGTATTCCTCTTGCATGAAGAAGCCAAAACTATACACAGAGCTACAATATGGCTCTCCCTAATTTATGTGCCTAATAAAACTAGCTTCTCCATAAGGGGATAACTTTAGTCTTAAAACACAAAGACTAGATTGTGCTGCCCCTGCTCTAAGAGCAGCATCAGCAGCTGAAATCAGTAAGCCCACTAAGAGAAAAATGTACTAGCAGAGTTAACAGTGTCTCCTAAATGAAAACCAAATAGTCTACGATAAAAGTGGGGGGTTTGAAGTCTACCTTCTGTGTCCAGAAAATATTACAGTTCCTGTAGACCAGTTTTACTTCAAAGCCAGTGAAAAGCCTGGAAATGAAAAGCTAAGACAACCATATTCACAGTACCTATTACCCCTTCACTGAAGTTTGCCCCTGCAAGATATTGCTCCTAAATCTCAGCTCGGCTCTGTATTTGCACTCTGTGTATCTGCTCTTGAACAAATTAAAAAGCATTGCTACTCTTCTTAGTAGGCACAAAAGGCTTGCATACAGGGTATGGTTAGCAGATTGCAGAGGAGTATATGGTTTCCACAGATCAATTTATTAGTGGAGTAGCATGACATGCTGAGGAAAATGGGACAACATCAAATACTTCCTCAGTTTAATCTGGAACAGGGAGCTGAACTTCAAACTCCTGTCTCTCAAGAGAGTGCCAAAACTGTGGGATTGTTGGATATTTGCAGGGGGGCTTTATTAACTATTTCTCCCCCTTTTTCACTGCATTCCAAAGCAAATAGTGCTTGTGTAGCCGTGATGTAATTTCTCACCCGCTGTCCTTGGCTTACCTGTGTAACCCCAGCCTCTCTAAGAGCAGCCCTGCGTGCTTGGATCGCACAGGGAGGAACCCAGTCCTTGAAAGGTTTCATGATGCAGGTGGCCAGGACAAGCTTGGTGTCCTCCAGCATGGGAAGAAGCAGCCCTGTGAGCCACCAAAATTCGCACATGGCAGCAAGGTGTTTGCAAATGTGGGGAAAACTTCAGTTGGAGTTGGCAATCAGCCATTTGACATTGATCCATCAGAAATCAGCCTTCATCCATGGTGGAGCTACTTGTGTCTTAGCCATCCTTGATTTAAACTAGCCTGGGATAATCTCTAGCACATTTTTCCAATGAAAGCTCCCTGATGAAGCAGGGATCAGGCCAGATTCACAACAGGATGAGTGCAATGATGGAGTCAGTGCTCTGTGGAAGCCACAGGAGATGGCAGCCTCCTTGCTACAGCCAAAGCCTGGGGCAAGTGAGACATCTCAGAACAGGGATCCTCAAAAGGCAGCAGATAGGCCTCAGCCATGGCCCTGGCAAGGCTTAGCCATTCAGTCCTCTAGGCTTACCCACAAACCCAGCCCAGGGGGTGCCTCCCACAGGCCATTTCTCTTTCACAAAACACAGCACATCTCTTTGCCCTGAATAGCCTCCCTCCTCCCCCATCCATGGGGCTGTGCAAGGCCACATACCTCTGCCTGCTTGCAGACAGCATCCTCCTTTGTTTGAACATCGATTTGGAAAACTTACCCCCCTCCAAGATCCGGCATCTGGAGGCAGACTGGGTGGGCTCCACAGAGAGGGAACAGCCTGGAGCGCCCAGCCAGGCAGCACGGCTACAGGGGGTCCCTCACAGGGCTGAGCATCTCCCTCCTGTTGATGCCCTTCTGCTTTGCATGAGACAGTTTTTGTCTCTTTTTCACTTAGACACATGACTCCCAAACCTGGCGACTGGGGCACCACCTGGGACGAGGTTTGGAAACTGGGCTCCAGTTCTTACTCTGACAAAAATTTAAATATCTTACACTGAGTATTCCCCAGAGCCCACATCTCCATACACCCTCACAAGTACCCCAGCCATCACACAGCAGTATTATTTTTCTTTTGCTCTCCAAATAGTCACTTATGCCTACGAAAAAGTAACAGTCAAATAAAAAACAAAACAAAACAAACAAAAAACCAAACCAAACAAAAGAGGGATGGACAGACTATCCCAGATTCTGTCCCAGAATACAAGAGCTGGGGCTGGGGCCACCGTTGTGAGAGAAACAGCTGAGTTCTTCCCAGGCTGAGAAGTACATGGAGTCCATATCTCCCACCTGAGTTCCCTAGGCATGGGCTAAACAGAACCGCATGACCATTCCCATTGGCAGGACTCACGCCTGGTGTGTGGGTCTATTCGTCAAGCACAGGCCAGGCCAGGTACAGCATGCCCAGAAGCACATGTTTTGGCATGCAAGGAACTCAGTGGATGCAAACGTGGGTGTTGAGGAATGTAGGTACCTCTGGGGTGAAGGGGCAGGTGAGCAAGATTTCTTAGGATCTCAATTTTGGACTTAGCGTGTGAAGTGAAAGGTCTGCTAGCATCCAAGTTCCTCTGTGAGATTAAGGCCATGATGATCTAACATGAAATATCTGCTTCTCACCTCAGAGTGCTCCCAAATCAGATTCAGATATGGCCTGTTACTCTATGCAGTTTTCACACACCCATCACTAATTGCTCTTCTGTGATGATGGAAAAGAGTTTCATCTGTATATATGGAAGGGGCTGAAAACTCCAGATTAAATATATTGCAAAGTTAAACACAACAGATTATGAGCTTTCATCTGCTCTGCAAAAGTGGATATGTTATGAAGCTAAGCAAAGGTCTGTGTGCAACACTGGGTAAATTAATTCAGCTAGCATTGGTAATGGCTGGGAAAACACCACAGAGAGCAGCTTTGCTTCTGTACAGGGGAACTTGAGCTGTTAGCACTGCCTTTGGTTTTGCAAAAGGAAAAAGCAGACGTCTTTCTCCTTCATTGATTAAACCAGTACAGCAATTGTACCTTCTCCTTAAATTTTTGTTCAGTTCAGTCACAGGCATAGGCAACAGCAAACAAAAGCACAACGTCCACAGTTTGGTAAATGAAACAGAGAAAACAAACATCAGGACATGAGGGAGCATCTCAAGCCTTTCTACTCAAGTCTTCCCAGCAAACTTGTTTTAAGAGGGATGTTCAGAAAGTTCTGAAGGAAAAAATCAAATCCAGGCACCACGCTTCCACTCATTTTCTTCACTTCTGTGTTTTAGAACTCCAGAATAA
The DNA here is from genome assembly GCA_027925045.1 of Hypotaenidia okinawae. Taxonomy (NCBI): domain Eukaryota; kingdom Metazoa; phylum Chordata; class Aves; order Gruiformes; family Rallidae; genus Hypotaenidia; species Hypotaenidia okinawae. Next base: position 149,600,788 of record BSDF01000001.1, read on the forward strand.
AAAGCCACACATGCATATAAAAAAATTACTTAGTAAACACATACATAGTTCCACTGTTTCTTTCCTATTTCTGTCACATATTTTTAAAGAAATAATTCTGCCACGCCGCTTCTGTGCACCCCCGAAATTCTTCAGGGATGCTTGTATAATTAGGGAGAACTTACTGAATTAATTAACCAGAGCACTTTGGAAAGGCATTAAAATCATGTAAGTGAGAGGCACACCCAAGGCTGTGCTGTGGGTGAGCAGCGTGTGGAGTTGAGCCTAGCTACAGCGTTTCACTGAAAGCAAGCATCCCCCTCCAAAGAAGCCCGTGGCTCTACCAGCTCTAAGCCCATCACTTCGCAGTCTCAGACTCCTACAGTGATGCCATACAAAGCCTTTTGAGCCGCTACAAACCACAACAAGTTCTAAACTTGACTCATGCCTAGAACTTCGACTCCCTCGCTGTTACGGGCTTAGTCACTGCCAGCCCGACATGCATCTGCTAATCCTGCGGTATCCTCAGCACCCTTCCCTCCTGTGGGAAAGCCCTGGTTAGTCAGCCTCGCAGAAAGGTAGGGTATTGTGATATTTCTCTTACCATGGCGCTGCTTTGTTCTTCTTGCATTCCCATCTTAATGACGGCAGGGAGCTCTTGGCCTTCCACACTTTTCTTTGTGCCTATGTAAATGCAGTGTTTGATGCTGAAGAGGCGGAGACGATTTCTAAGTCAAGGGGCAGGTGTGAGTGAAAGGAGCAACCCAACAGCCAAACTATTTGAAAAAGAAACCTTTAATGTCTCATCAGCTCAGCACTTGGGGGGAAAAAAAAAAAAGAAAAAAGCGCCTTCATAACTTGCCTTGAAAACTGGAAAAACAGGGTGTCTAGCTATAATTTAAGACATTAATAACAAGAAGATATTGCAGTTCCCTGACATATTTTGACTTCTGTGGAGTGAAATTCTATCTTAAAACTAGGTCTGATTCTTAATACGTGAAATGCTGTCAGTGACAAAGAAATTACAGAAAGGTTGTTTCTCATTCGCTAGGTGAAATTTCAACATATTTGGAGAAAAGAGCCCAGCCTAATTTTTGAGCACACCTGAAAGAAATTGTTCTTTCACTTTGGCAAACAGAGATACTGATGAGTATTTCGGCATAATCAGAAATTTGACCGTACTGACAGAACTGTAACAACTTTACATGGGCTTCAGAGGTATCAATGGCCACCCCTAAAACTGCAGCCTTGGGATGTGGCATCTCAATTAACAAATTCAGTTTCAGGAAAAAGCATTTTTCACCTGCAGCTGATGAGTATGCACTCTTTCAGTACAGATGTCTTGTCACCAGCAAGCAAAGCTCAACGAAGCACGAACACATATGCATTGCCATGAAGGAACACAGGGCACTATAAGCCACGGTTTATTTTTGTTTCTATTTCAATTCCCACAATTTATTGTTATTTCCCTGGTCCAGAAGGTATTTGCAAGCATGGAGTTAAAGTTTAAGGACATGAGTAACTTATTCACCTTCCGTAGGACAGCTTGCTCATTTCAAGCTGTGTGTATGTGCTTGTAATCTCTGCCATGTATGTCACGATATACAGAAGAGTCACCTACAGCCTTCTCCGTGCAATCATCTTTACATCCATCATGGAAATCTCAAGAAAGGGAAAGTCACATTTGCTATTGGACTTCTTCCTTCTGCTGAAATCATCAACTTTCTACATGGTTGCTTCATCTAGAAATATTTTATGATGCTAGTAGATAGACGGGCAAATGCAAGCATCCTGCTCCTTGTGCCTTCAAAGCCATCATGTAAAGATAACAGTGTTTTCTTTTTAATCTTTTTTTCATTACTGAATATTATGCTTACAACAATCCCGCTTTGCTACAGATGGTTTCCTGTTGTTTCTGCCAAATGTGAAATAGCTATAAAACTTGAAAAGGTTTTGATGCTGTCACTGCATGAAAAATTGCATCTACGAGGGAAAATTAAATATGAGCCTTAGCCTTTAATTGCTTTAATCTTACTTAGTAAGTGAACTTTTTACCCCCCATCCCCAACTCAAAGCTTCCGATAACATGACCTGAAGGGAAAAATACAGCTATGTATTTTAGTCAGGTATAAAACCTTCATTAACAAAAAAAAAACAAAAAAAAAAAAAAAAGAGGAAGGGGAAGTAGATAATTCTCATGTCCAGACCAACCAAACAGCCACCAACTCTAGCTAATAAGAGCAGTGCCTTTGGCTCAGCTTCATAAAATACGTCAAGTCATTTCTGTTCGAAGACAGCGAAGTTCCTGTTTTCAGTGCTATTATAAGGAAATCTGTTGTCTTAAGCAGACAAATTACTAGAAAATGGCTCGCGTACTCCCAAGGGGACAAAGCCTTTGCTCCTTGCGTGGGCAAACCTCAGTGAACCCGGTGACAGCTTTACTTTAACGCAGAAGGAGAGCTAAGAAGTACTTCAAAGAAAACCTGAATTTTATACATTTGTCATACTGCGAGGTAAACTGCTGATGCTCCCTACAGGCATCCCTGTAGATTCAGTGCTCTATGGGAGAAGGGCGAGGGAAAGGGCATGTTACCAGCAAAGGCGTGGGGCGGGCACTTGGCTTACAAGTGGAGCGTCAATGAATGAGTGAGGTGCAGACCGTCTCAAATTTCTGCCAGCAATGGACTGGCACCACATCAACATAGCCTTTTCCAGAAAAAAACAGTGATTTTTTTTAACCATGTCCTTCTACCACCAAGGTAAGGCTCTGCTCACAGCCATGGACATGCCCATACAAGCACTGAGGGTAGAGGCAAAGAGGGCAAATGTTAGAAATCGCTCTGTCCTTTTGAGTTCATGTGCCTGTCTGTTGCTTTACATAGAGGGCCTGGTTCCTGAGGGCTCTGCAGCACAAGAACCAAGTGTTCGGTATTACACGAGAGACTGGGTGAGCACCCATCTCTGCAGGAAGAAAGCATGCAGTTACAGTCATGGTTGACCCAGACACCAGACCTCAGCTTTCCAGTGGCTCAGACCTCTTATTACTGGGGATGGATCCAATACCCATTTGTTGTAAGGATTGATTCCTTCTTGTTGGAATGAGAAGCTGGTGGGATTTAAGTTTCTTTTAACCTACTCTGGAGGCTGGAGGAATTTAAAAGCTGAAGCAGAGGTGACATTGTGGGCAGGACTGAGTGGAAAATGTGTACAGTCATCAACCTGCAACCAAATGTCTCATCTACATGAGAATGTGCCTCACCCATGTGCTGGAACCCCCAAGGGCACCATTCACTGCCTCCTCAAAGTGCCCCTGGTGTTTCCCCATGCAGAGATACTTGCACCAGAGGTATCTGTTTGTTTAGTCTGACTTCCACCTAAGCTAAATTAAAAACAACTTACATAAGCTCTGGGAGACCTACACCACATAGCTACAGACTTAAACTGTCATTCAGATTGGCTGTGGCTCCAGGTTCACTGTAAAAATCTCAGGTTGCAGGGAGGAGGGTCGAAGAGGCTGCTTGGGACCCATGTGGCTGATGTGTTGGACCTCCTGCCTTCTCTGAGTGACCCTGCATGGTGCCCAACTTTGACATCTATGAAAACCAGGAAAACATTCACAGACAAGCACCTCTTATTTCTCTTTTGTAATGTAGCCTGTGTGTATCTGGACTCTGGATGAAGATCAGAAATGGGCATGCAGATGCCATTTGAATAGCTGTTGGCCTTTGTGGAGAGTCTCCTGTTGACTTCACTGGCAAGTGGATCTAGACCCTGCAAGTCCATTTATCTGTCTGTCTGTCTATCTCTCTATTTATTTCCACTTCTGTCATTTGGTCACCAGCTGAAGTATTCGCACCTTTCACATCCAATTAAATGCCACAAACTGCTAGTGCTGTTTTTTTCTCACAACCGGTTAGAAACCATGATAGAAAACATAACCCTGCCACATCAGAGACGTTCTTCATATACCGTACCATATTTGCATCTAGGTTTCCTTGTTTGCTAGCCAATGCCATCTGTTATCTGTTTTGGTCTGCTTATGAGAACCGGTAATTTTTGAAAACTGAGAGCAAGGAAAGAACAATGGAGTTTTCCTTTGCATTTTACATCCCAAAGAAACCAACCGGATCTGCACATGCACACAGAAATATACCACTCGAACTGGCATTATGTTAGCACATGCCTTTTCTGTATGGAAAATGTAAAGAGACAAGGCTCATCATGGGGAAGTATTTGAACGTAATGAATTAAATCTGCACCCCACAGCGCCTGGATGCTCGGTTCTGCTTTTGTCTCTCTTGGAGGGTGCCAACAACTCAGTCTTGGTGATGGCTTAAACGATGACAGCTGAGATAGTCGCTGCCCTCCGGGGCATGCTCTGCCCTTCTCTTGGAAATTACTGCCCTCCCGCAGCCGGCACAACTGAACGCTTCCTGAGTCCGGTTTCAGACGGCCAGACTTGACGCCAGCCACGGCTCACGCGGGTCCGCCAGCCCGTAAACTCCTGCAGCTTGGAGGCAAGACTGCGAGCCATCGAGCCATGGCTGCACTGCAGCTGGGAGAGGCTCAGAAGGAAGAGGGGGCGGCCAGCTGAAGGCGGTGCTGCTTCACTTGCCCCCCCCCCCATCACGGGACACTGGATGGGTGGCAGCCCACGGATCACTGTCTCCTATTTTTGGAAATGCAAGTGTGTCTAACTCAGCGGACGCACATCATGACCAGCTCCCCACCGAGAAAAGAAATGGCCCAATCACGAGTGATGAAAAGAGAACACATCCCCAGCCTTTGCTTGGGTGGGTTTTCCTTTGTGGTGTTGACCGGGTTTTTTGTCTTTTGCACAAGCCCTTTGGGGACACTGTTAAACTGTGCTCAGCACTGACCAAACTCCAATACTTGGAGGTGTGTTGCAATTTTTTTTTGGTTGAGTTCGATAGGAAGAGAAGCTTTGCTTTAGGATGGCCATTTCAAACTCCTTTTTGTTATAAGAGGTAAATTTAAGCCCCGGGTTTGGGGATATTCTCTCTTTCATAGTTATTACCTATAGCAGGCTACAAACCAGTACCAGATTCTGCCATTTTTACCCTTTGATCTTGTCTGTTCTCCATATTTTTGTAGTCCCAGTTTTTTGTTCCAAGATATGTGATCTGGACACACAGGGCCTTTTCGTCTCCTTTTCAGTGACAGAACCAATTTTATATAACATCTCAATTTATCAGTGATTAGTATACAGATTGCTTTGCCTCCCTGGTCCTTCTTCCAAGCAGCAGAGTGTGTGTACAGTTGGGATTGAAAAATGGAGCATGTCACAGGAATGCATCCTCCTAGCTTGAATAATAATAAATATCAAGTCCTGAACTATTAAAGCGGTTCTTGCGTAAAATGAAAAAAAAAAAATCCTGACACTCAATCTGCAAATAATTGTGTGCTGCTTAAACTGGCACTTCAGTAGATTTCCTTTGTGATATATCTGATGGAAGAGATGGATGCACTGTCAAAATTAAAAGCTCTCTCAGTACTTGGCCATATGTTTCTGCTTTGGTCCCCAGCCTGTTACACTGATGAACAGAGGATAAAGGCTGGTCTAACAGAGCTTCATGTACAACACAACCTCCACGGGAGGTGGGGGAAAAGATCTTTCCAGGCTTCCTCCTTACCAAAGGCTATGACTTCGATTCAGCCAAGTTTTACAACACCATGCCCTGGCCTTAAAGCCAGGGATGATTAACACGATCTGCAAGGGATGTACGTCCATCAGCATTTCCACAGCAGAGAAAAAGATAGTGAGAAATCAGAGCTCATGTATCTTTCTATGCCAGGCTCCAGCATGGAAACAAACAACTCATTGGTTGGGAAGGGTCGGATGCTGGAGGTTTGCAACTAGGTTAACTGTGGTCTTTAAGACCGAAAGGGTCTCCAGTCTATCAATATCTCAGGGTGTCAGTAGCCTAGCTAAGCATAGTCACCTAAGCATTATAAGCTCTTTTGGTTTTCCTTTCCAGCTTTCCAGTGGCAACTGATGGTACCCAAGTAACGCTCCCAAAACAGAGTTTACCCCACACATGTTTATTATCAGAGCAGGCCCCTGGATAGTTCATCAAGACCTTCCTAGCCTCATATGCACAGCAAGTCAGACAAGGGTCATCTGAGATGTCATCAACTTCTGGAGAGGTTTCTTGCATGGCAGTGAATAAGGCAACTTCAACCTCCTGAAAAAGCCTTTTTGCTCTAAAACCAACACAGTTCTCTCAGTCCCTTCTGCCACATAAAGTCTTCCCAGCCCTCCCCTCCTGAAAAGGAAAAGAGCAGAATTTAAGGCACCAAATCCAAAAAGGCTCAGCTCTACAGAACTGAGTCTGAAAAAGAGCAAATGCCAGAGACTCTATGAAATCCACCAGGGACTTTGCTAGTGATTTTGCACTGCAGATGGTCAGACGTTATGGTAATATGGTAATGTAAAACCTGTTGCTAGATTCATGGTGGGTTATTCAGCTCAAGCATTGAGGATTAGCTTCACAGATTGCCACTTCTGACAGTTCTCACTTGTGGCAGATCAGGAGGATGCAGCCCTGACTCCATCTCCACAGAGATTTGAAAATCCACTGGCAAAGCTTTAACTTCTTCAAAAGACAATAGCAGATAATGCATAAAAATAGTCTTTGTTTATCTTTCATTCTTTTGTTTCTAATGGACTCCTTCTGAATTTGAAAATAACTTCCTCTCTACTTTTGTTCTAATTTCCCTGGTGGGAAGAGACTGAAAGATCTGAGCAATGTCAAGTCAGAAGAAATGCAAAGCTAACATGGTTCAGAGAGCAGTGCTTGATCACTAAATGTTGCCACAGAGCCAGAGAGAGCTGGGCACACCACCCTTGTGGGAGCTCTACCATCAACTGCATCGGCCCAGGATCTCAGTTTGTTTGTTTTAGAATTGGATGAGTGATAAATCAAACAAAACAACAAGTTACTTGGCCTCCAAGTAACGTTTGGATGTCCTAGCCTTCTGCTGTATGAAGCCAGGTTCTTTGTTTTCTGAGGAAAGTATGGCCATGCTTTTTGTCCACATGGTGACCATTGGCACAGGTTCAACAATACTTTACCGAGCTGGACAGACATAAATGTCACAATTACAGACTTGTTCAGTACTATCTTACCCTTTACAGGTATTTACGTGCTTGGAATACACATGGCAAAGAAGCGTCTCTGCTTTTGCAAACAAATCCCTGTCCTAGCAAGACACTGGCCAGGGTATTTATACATACTAGGAAAGAAGGGTTTTCTCCAAAAAGAGCTGCTGCTCCAGCAGCTGTTGGGTAAGAAAGGGCACCTTGTATCTTCCGGATGCAACATAAAAAATATATAGTGGTTCAGGAGGGTACCAAAAGGCAGCAAAGCCCTGCTTTGGAGAACAACCAGAGGGAGAAACAGGGTACCTCTAGCAGGAGTGAAGGGAAAGGCTGATCTACCGTAAACTTCTCGCAAACCTCGGCACAGGGTGTGGTCATGCTGGAAACTCTGGGTTATGCTGCTATGAGGCAGTAGCTCACATCACCATTTATCTACCCTTTAGCCAAGAAAAGAAGCAGCACAGATAGGATCTGAAACCCAGTTCCATCCTAGCATGGTTAAAAGAAACAACTCTGCTGAGGATATTAGAGGGGAATTCCTCCACTTATGACAACATGAGAAAAACATTATCTTAATGTGAATTTTATCTTCAAAAGCTTATGCTGCTATTTTTTGAAAACTGGGGCTTGGACCATTTATCTAGCATGGCTATATGGGTTCAACTAGAAACTGCAGACTCTACCAAAATATTCCAGTTCTCCAAGAAATCCCACCCTTACATGAACAAGTTTAAATGTTTCAAATTAAGACATTTTTTAGAGGAATCCTAAACGCCTCTATGGTACAGTTGTGTTCAGTTGAACATTTTCAGTGAGGTGATTTCCACGGCATGCGATTCAGAACGATCCCTTGAAAATGGCCATCTCACGATCTGACGTGAGAAATTAAAACATCACGCTTTCCATCTAGCTGCAACAGAGAATAAAAATGCCTATTTATGGCAGCAATTTTCTGTAAAACTATCTATCTCCCTCCCCCCCCAAAAAAAAAAAAAAAAGCAAAACCAAAAAACACCAATTAAAAAAAACTCCTGCTGGCTTTTTCTGGGCACATTCTCATCTGAGCTCTTTGTTGTGGTCAGACTACATTATTGCAAACAGCAACACAACTATGCTGTACCCTACCAACCAAAAGAGCTGAGCCAAGGTTTAGTAGCAGTTTGACCTTTGTCAGACACCTCCAATGAAACGAGGCTCTCTCAGGAGCTTACCTGAAGGTGAAACTGTTCCCACCAAGTAGTGTGGAGTCCAACTGGCTACTGATTAATATATTTCGTTCATTTAATTCTTATTGTTTCATTTAATTTCAAAATTGTTATCAGGGTTGCTCTTTAAAACAACTAAACTTTCTTTTATTTCCACTTTATCTCAGACATTTCTGAGAGTAGAACAAAGAACTGAGTAATCCTGATCAAACTCACGTGGTTTGACTCCACTTTACGCAATCATATTTATTTCCCCTTAAAATTTACCATCTCCCACAATTTTTCTTACAGAGTTGCCAGAGAATTCCTCCATTTGTCCAAAACATTTCAAGACCTGTCATTTGAAAGCACAGTGTACACCATCACCTCCCACCCTTGCTGTAGAGGACTGGCAGCAGCGGTAGCCATAGGCCTTGTCTATGTTCTTCTAATGAACAGCAGCAATACGTGTGAAAGCTTTCCTTGCAGCTTGAGGCACATAAAGAGGATTTGGGTGGTACCCCAAGGAGGTGGTGGTCACTAAGCTCCTTAGCACTGTTGCACTAGATGAGTATCTCACTTGTCATCACATGGGGGACAGATCTGAAGTGCTATGCAGTGCCCCTTCATGTAATACCTAACGCTCCACTGGTTGCAAAAAGATGAAACACCTTTTCTCACAGACATTCAAGTGTCTAACTGCACTTTTTCTACTCCACAATATCAGTGATATAGCCATGGCTGCGGCAGCTAAAAAACATCCAGCTCAGCACCAGTGACAGCCTTTCACAGCCGTGCAAGGCTCAGCCCTAGCTGAGCTCTGTTCCCCCGGAGGTACCTGAGCTGGGCATTTCAATGCTACTCCAGCACTGCGTATGGCTACAGCGCACTGTGCGTGGAGCAGGCCAGTGGTGCCACTGTTGCCCGGGCACTCCTCAGCTGCCTGCTTTCCTCTGGACCCCAGTCCCACATCATGCTTTTACAATGAGATTGTGGAAGCAGGGAAAATAAAAATCGGCATGCTACGAACATGTATTCACACGTATAAGCAGTCAGCTGCAACACTACTGATTCTACACTATCTTACAGTGTTGGTCATGATTTCAAAAGTATAGCACAGTCCAAAGCACACAAGTAAATTAGTTTGCAATGTTAACACAAACCCCAAAACAGCAGTTCCACTGTCCTCTGGAGAAACGGGTACTTCCACTCAAGTAATAAACCTCATTCGATCATCTAGAGTTCGTGAACTGGTCAGAAAACCAGTACTTTAAATAATAAAGAAGTCTTAACCACATTAGATGCAAGGAAACTTAGCTTTTAATCAAAGATGCTACCAGGAACTGTAGCTACTTTCTAGCACTCAGAGAAAAAAGCAGTTCTTTAGTCTGATGCCAGGAGCAGAGAAACTCAAAGGGTAGATCTTGCTCAAATGAAACATTGAATCGACAGCATTTACATCCACAGCCCTCAGCAACATCCCCACGACAGAGCGATTCCCATATCAGACCCACGCAGGCTTTGGGGAGAGGACTCAACACAAGCCTACCTTGCGCAGATGGGCTCACCACCACCAAAGCCTAGAGAAGAGGTCCTCCGGCAGGTACAGGACTCGGGGTAACCACTTGGTTGGGCTCTCACAGGTGCCAAGGCTCGAGCACAGCCAGCGCACGTCTCCTCTTCTTGCAGAGCTTGTCATGAATGTCCCCAACTCGGTCCCAGGGAGCCCAAATGCACCAAAGCCCTCAGCTGCCGGCCCCGCACTCCCTTAGCAGACTCACAGGGACTTCCCAACAACTTCTTCCCGGCTCACTCCTTCGCTGCTGCTGAAGTTTGACAAAGCCGCTGGCGCCGGAGCGGGCTCCGCTGGCTGTGGAAACTCGCCTACCCCACCTAGAGGTACACCGCAGGAGGAAGAGGAGCCCCACATTCCGTTCCCACTCCTGCTGAAGTCGGATTTTGCTGGTGAACAGGAGATGAAGAAGGTTTTCTCGGATTTGGCGCAGAGAAGGGGAGATGGATCCTGCGGTATGGAGCGGGGGAACACTTCTGGGAAGCTCCCAGGAGTAAGTGGGACAAAGGGGAAGTTTGCCAATAAAACTGGTTTCTTTACAAATACTGAGATTTTGAAGTAATTTGGGGCAACTTCCCCTAGGTTTCCCTCTGAAACTGGCTTAGCTTTCCTACCTCTCAGCAGCAAGTCTGGGGATTCCCCGGACTTCCCTCAGGAAAGGTGAGATAGCATGGGAAACCCCAAGAATTACTGGGTGCTCGGGAGCTGCGGGCAGCTCAGGGAGCACCCAGCTCTCTGCTGCTTTCAGCAAATTCTAAAGGAAAAACATTGGTGCTTTTCAAACTAAAAATGCCGTGGCTGCCTCTCTGAACTACTGATTCTTTTCTTTGAAAGCAAACCAGAAATACTTCTAAAGGCTGCAAACTCTGGTGGTCAGGTAGGTCTGCTTGAGACAATGACAGTATTTCCCTAAAATCATAAAACATGAAATAAACTACTCAGACAGTGTTGTTTAACGCTGAAGTGGAAAGAAATAACATATGAAAAAACCCCATGCACCTGCAGTTGGCTTGACTGCTGCAAACACAGTTAACTCAAAGGTCATTAAGGACAAACATATCAGCATTACAACTGTTTCTGCAAGCATCCAACATGTCACATGAAAAGCTGACGGTACTTGCTAGATGAGTGGAAAATATTTCTTAAAGGAGACCTTTCAGCCTTGTTGGGGTACAAGATTCAGTTTTCTGGTATATGCTGTTCTTGAAACTCCACTGCTGACCTGGTTGCCACCGTGCTGTTGGGTGAATGTGTGCATTGAAAACGTGTGCATTCATTGTTATCTAGTACGTATCAAACCCCATGCTATGAATCAACTTTGGGCTTTTTTTTTCATTTCATTTTGTTAAGGGTATTCAGTTAAATGGTTCTTGATTCCTTCGTACCTGCTAAGAAGAAAAGGTTATGGCTGGTTTCAGGACAACACAGACAGAACATGGCTAAGCCTGGCTGACCTTCCAGTGTGGCTGATTCTCTTGGCAGCCAGTGAATTGTACCTGAATTTAGTTCCTTGCTGCACTGAGGTTATATGAGAGACAAGGATGAAAGTGGGAATAGCTGGACAGGGCAGATTCACGGGAGGTGAAGGAATAAACTAGGAATGAGGGGACCTCCCTACAGGCCACAGGATGCATCTATATCTTGAGAAGACACAAAAGTGGCAGGAGCATGAAAGACAGAAGAAAGCATGGACCAGAAGGCAGAAGGAGAACAATAGTTTTTAGCCCAATTTCCTGTGGAAACAAGGTTAATGTAATGTTTGTATTCCCTCCTAACAACTTTTGAATCTACTGGCCAACAAAGATATGTCCTCAGTGGTCTCTAACAATAAGCAACTGGGTAAAGACAGTTATTCCCAAGTTGTTGCCCAGATTTGGAAAAAGCAAAATGTGAACACCCATTATGAGAAAGCAAAAAATCCACACAGAAAGACACCTCACACACTCTCCAGCCACCCAGAAAGCATACATCTTCTCAGACCACAGAAGCCAACTCAGGGACACAAGTCTGAAGGAAATCAGGATTCATTAGTTCCAGTACTTCTGGAGCAAAATGTTTTCTGAGGATGGTGTGTCATCATGGGTTTGAGAGATGTTGAAGCATTTAATGTTTCGTATCTTTAATCTAAATCAGGTTATTTTCCATTCTTCTATTTGTCCCAGTCTTCTAAGCAGAAGGCAAAAAAAAAAAACCCACAACCAGGACACGTGCTTCCAGCTGTTTGGCAGCCCTGCTGATCTGAGAGTACCTGGGTCATGCCTAGGGTAAAAATGGGTGCCCTTTCAGCCTCTATGACATCTGTGTCTGCATACCCTCTCTGACATGTCTGCAATTGCCACTCTGAGCACCCACCTGAAACAAGGGGACTAGCAAGCATCAGTGCTAAAATAAGTATATGCACCACAAGGAAGGAAAGGAGGGTTGGGTTACGATAACCTATAGACTCAGCCATCTGGACTTGCAAGGCTTCTTGCTGACTACCTTTTCTATCAGATTGGAGGGCTCTGGGGCACAAGGATATCTGTTGTCACATAAGCATCTTTCCACCCTATCTTCAGTCACATCAGAGGCAGACTATGTCACTAATAATTGAAACAGTTCATCCAAAGGGCCTGCGTCTCCCCTCAAGTTGTATGAGAGGTAGGGAGGCATGAAAAGTGCCTGTACTACATGTCTAAACTAGACAGTGAGTTTGCCATGTGTGCCTTCTCATTGCTGTTATCAACTAAGTGAAGCCAATGGGATACTCAGTTTTGCAGTTTGTGTCTCTCCCTTTTCTGCAGGGACTGCAATACCCCTGGCCCACTGTGGTGCAGGACACTGGCATCCAGAGATGGTGACACAAGGAGGAGGAGAAAGGATTATGAGACACTTAGGTCCTTGAAGATCTTTCCTCCTTTGTAGTAGAAAATCACCTGCTCAGTACCAAAAGCTCTGCCATTTAAAGGTCTCTCTTGTCACCTCATCACAAAACTAAGAGCTAGGATTAAAAAAATTCTGTAAGAAGCAAACATAACATAATTGAACAAAACACCACAGGAATGAAAAGGCAGCACTTCTGGGAGTGTCCTTGATACAGGGACTCCTTCCCAGAGTTTACAGTTATTCCCGAAAGACAAATAAATGCTTCCATATTCCATTAGTATACCACCTACTTCAAAGCCTGGCCTCACTGATATAAGACTGATGACTACAAGAGTGTGCTCATCCAGGGCTCCTAATCCTCTTCCTTTCCTTCATAATCCACTCAATCTCCTCAGGCAGGTATGTTGCAACACCTACCACCACCCTCAACCCTTCTCCCCAACACTTTCTACCTCCATGTAGCTCGCAAATGCATTCTGTCCTTCACCAGTTCTCTCATCTGTCCATGAACTACAGTGCTCCTTTGCAGCTGCTGTGGTGGTTAGTTTATTAGGTCTGAGAAAATATGCATAGGTGCTGGCTTGTGTAGAGACTAGTCTGAAAAAGGTTTCCTCCAGCCAGAAAGATTTGTTTTGTTCCAAATGATATCTCTCAAACATTCTTCAAATTTTCCTGACTCACTTTTCCAGTTGAGTTATTACAAGCCCGTGAATTCACAGGTATCTGGAAACTGAAGCTGATTACGAACAGCATATGTAACATATGGAGACCTTCTTCCAAATCATGAAGCAGACCATTACAGCCTAGCTCATTAAATATTTTTCTAATTTTCAAAATCATGTCTTTCTACAAGGAAGGCAGCAAGCATCTGAAAATTATGAAGCAATTAGTTTAGTTTGAACACCAACAGTAACCATGCTCTTGTGTTTTTAATAAATATTTGAAATAATTAACAGCCTATTTCTGTGCCTTCTAGAATGTATGTAATTAACAAATGTATTAATCATGACTCCTTTCCTAGAAGGAAGACCTCATGTCAACTACTGTAGAAATATTTAAACCAAAACCAAATGAAACCACCCTTTCCCTCATTGCCAAGAGACAACACTTTATATGCTACATGAGACTTTTTTTCATAGTCTTTCAGAAACTCAAGTGGGCCTTGGAGAACACAGAAGAATGAATGCGTGGACAATCCTTTCTCAATTGTCCAAAAAGCCAAGAGAAGAGATGTTTTGTGGTTTTGCTTAGCCCAGTTTTGGTGGAGGACGGGAGGCTGCAGGGGTGGCTTCTTCAAGAAGCAGCCAGAAGCTCTCTGCAGGCCTGACAGAGCAAACACCAGCCGGCTCAAGGCCAGAGTTGTTGCTGACCAAGGCCGAGCCCATCAGTGACAGTCACAATGACTCTGGGAATCACAGTGAAGAGAAAAAAGAAAATGCAAACAACCGCTTTTTGCCACCAGAGAAGGGAGTGAGAAGATGTAAAGAGCTGTGTAGACACCGAGGTCAGTGAAGAAAGTGAGGGAGAAGGTGCTCCAGGCACTAGAGAGAAAGATTCCCCTGCAGGGAGAAGACCACAGTGGAGCAGGTGTCCCTCCACAGCCCATGGAAGAGGATGAGGAGCAGAGATTCCACCTACAGCCCATAGAGAGGCCCCAAGCTGAAGCAGATGGAGACTTACTGAAGATGCTGTAACCTGCATTGGAGCAAGCCCCTGGCATGACCTGCAGCCCTTGGAGAGAGACGGATGCTCACGCTGGAGGAAGTTTGCTGGGGGAAACATGGGACTCCATAGGGGACCAGGCTGGAGCAGTCTGGGCCTTAGGGTCAGCACCCCATGGAAGAGACCCGTGCTGGGGTGGTTGGTGAGGAGCTGAAGCCCAAACAGAAAGGACTCCTGTTGGAGAAGTTTGTGGAGGACTGTCTCCCATGGGTGGGACCCCACGCTGGAAGAGGGGAACAGTGTGAGGAATGTCCCCCACAGCTAAGAAGGAAAACAACCTGTGAGGAACTGACAACCGCCCCCCCCAAATCCCTCCCCACCCCCTCTTCCCCCCGTCCCCTACACCCCATGACACCTCAGGGGGAGGAAGGGAAAGAAATCATGAATAAAGTTGACTCTGCGAAGGACAAGTGGGAGGAAGGTGTTTTAAGATCTGTTTTTACTTCTACTTATTCTACTCTGGTTTCAGAGAGAGCAAGTGAGCATGCGCGCAAGACAGAGAGAGAGAGAGATTGTGTCTGTGTGTCTTGTAATTCCTTTAATTCCGTGTTGAATCTGTTTTGCCCATGGCGTTCATTGCTGAATGATCTCTTCCTGTCCTTATCTCAGTGACAGAGCAACTTCAGTGGGCACCTGGCCTACAGCCAGGATGAAACCACCACAAGAGGAAACTTGGAAAGAGGAAGGGCCAGGAACAAATGGAGTACAGGACGATTGAGATACACTGCAGATGATCTTGTATTAACTAAAAGTACTCTTAAGAGGCCTCTTCCTCATTACAAGTGTCTGCACGCCCACAGTGAAGGTCCTCTGCAACTTCATTTCCCAGACACTGGATTTGTACCTGCCTCAGCCAATGCACACTGAACTTTCTTTTAGCTCTCCTTTTTTTTGTCTTTATGCAATGTGTATGCACTAACATTATTAATGACACAACAGCAAGCCCTGCTACACATTCATTAACTTTTGTATGGATTTTGCCAAGATTTTATGGATGTTTCTTATAAAACACTCAGTATTCCGGAGCTTTACAAGTAATATTGATTGAATCTTCAACTTTTCTCTAAAACAGGTGGTGTTAGCCTGATGTAATAGAAAAGGGGGGATATAGAGGAGAAATGATAACCAAATATGCCAAATAATTCCATATGTTTGATTTCAAATGCCTCAGGACTGATTTTTCATGTGACATCACCATACACAGCACTTGATATATTCCAGAACAGCCTGCAGTGACTTCAGCAGCAGCTGGCACAAGAGCATATTGCTCTGTCAGGCATGCATTGCAGGTTTCATGGGAAGAAGGATAATAAGGTAGGGAGCCCCTGAGACAAGGTTGTGTCAGAGGCTGTATTTCTAGGACAGCATTCAGCTGCCTGAAGTGTGAAAACGCTCCTTCTCCTCCTGCATCCCTTTGCCTCCATCTTCGACAACTCCTGTGATTAGGGTTTTCACTTGTTCAGGCATTAGGGCAGATGAGGCAAAGTCTAGTAAAAAGTATATTAGCATGTAATTAGACAGGATACTGTAGTTTGGACTTGCAAAGAAACTTGAGTCAACTCTCTGAATTCAGTCCCAGGTGTCTAATTCAGCCTTATCTTGTGTAATCCCTGCCAGTCAGGCAGAGGTGGTCTCCAGCACTCTCATACTTGTCTGGTGACTTCCTATACTCAGTTTGCATATGAAAATAAACTGATAAGGATATAAGACCCAAACGACTCAAAACCACTTTACTCCTGATTAACCTCAACAAGACCTGGAAGATTTCCTGTCCAAACAGGTAATCAAAACCCTGCAGGACATCGGGAAATCCAGAAGCTTTACACTTGATTGCCAGAGGAGCACTTATCCAGTGTTTTTAAGTAGCACAAATAATGCATTTCTTACACCACTAGAATTTACAAGATCTGAACAGGAAGCCAAGAAGCAGTAGGCATTGGAGGTGCCTGAATGATGAGCCATCCTGTCTGGCTGCTTCTGCTTTTGATGGGTCAGGCTGCATCCCTTAGAAATGATCTGAGAGTTAAACTGACCACAGCAAACCCTGACACCTGGCAAGAGCAGTGGTCACCAGCACACTAAAGCATGTATTTCCCTATTACATTAAATGGGGAGCTGCATGAAGGAATTACTCAGTTAACATTTGTCCTCATCAAATAGCTATAGCATAGTAAGGTCATTAACTGTTCAATAAATTAACTTGTGAAAGGTATTTCTAGATATTTCAAGCATGCCCTAAATCTTGTCTTGCTTTTGGCATAAGCCAGGAGGGTTTCAGCTTGGAGCATGTTTTCCTTTGTTGCACATATGCACTGAATAAAACACTGGAGTAATCTTACTTGGAGGAATTTCTTAGAAGAAGTAATTAGAAATGGTAACTGAACCATTATTTTAAGTATTTAGTAGCATTTGGATAGTCAGGGAGTTTTTTGATACATGATAATCACTTTAATAAAAAAGTGTAAACAGGGCATGAACAGCTTTGACGTTCCTTGTATGTGTCTTTTAAAATTAGGTTTCTAAATTGGTGGTGATTTGATCTATTGGTTAAACCAAAGTCTAATTGAAATTTGGATCATAAAATTAGGAGCACAACTGACCACATTGATGTCACAATTTGTCACTTTTATGGTGGAAAAGAAAATCAGAAGTCTGGCCCAAACAAATTTCTGGATCTGGTACAACATCACATTCCTTTCAGTACTGAGCCAGCATCCCTGCTCTTTCACCAGAGTAGCAGGAGAGTTTAAGTTCACACCCCTTAAAATCAATTCCACCTTCAGTATTCTTAATGTATGTAATACATCTTTAATCTAGGAGCCTTGTATTAACAGGAAGTATTCAGGATACTTTTCCAAGTACAGTATATTTTGGCTTGTAGCACATTCTTCAAAGTTATGGCAACAAATTTGCATTCTGTTTATAACTTCTTCCTTGACAGATTACTTGTCTTCATGAATGCATGTGGTTTGCAGATTTGATTAATATTTTAATACAGTATTGTATCACCTGCAATGTATTACCGTGGTGTATCACTAACCTTCAAAATACATAATAAATTCTAACTGTCAGCTGGTTGAAAAGACAAAACCTATCCTTGTGATAATACACCTGTACAAGTGCAGATGATTTAAGGTTAGCAGGAAGTCAGAAAGCCCAGGTGACTCCACCATCTGTACCATCTACTACCTACTGTCAGTCTGTACTCCAAATAGATCTTGCTTATATTTTAAAGGGAAAATGCAAGGTCATGTCCTTGCTCAAAGGTAGGATCCCAGTTCTGTTTGTCCTGAAGTAGTTCATTAATCCTCTTAGACCAGAACCCACCTTCCCTTACTTTGTCTTTAGTTCTACTACACATCAGCTGAGCTGCTGATATGTAGTAGATCCTTTTGGGGATCCTCTCCCAAAAGGAATCCAAAGCTTTTTACAAAATTATTTTAATATGCTAATTCCTGGAAAAATATCCAGAAGGTGTATGTGGGTTTGTGAGAAACACATGTGTTCATTTCCCTTTCCAGCACAGCCAACAATAAAGTATTCAAAGTACTCCTGTGGTACGTAGGGCGTGAATTAAACTGGGGGCTTATGCCATGTCATGGTTTTGCCCCCAGCTGGGAGCTGAGTATCACACAGCCACTCTACCACTCCCCTTTTCAGCTGGACAGGGGAAAAAATATACATTGAGAGGCTCAGGAGTCAAGATAAGCACAGGAAGAGATCATTCTGCAATCAGCATCATGGGCAGAACAGACTCAGCATACAATTAAAGAAACTCTCTAAATTATGACACTACACACCACACCCAGTGACACCAGAGTCGGGTAATGAGAAGTGTGATCAGATCTTAAAGCAGCTCCCTCCACTCCTCTCATCTTAACAGACTACCCTTTAGTCATGATTTCTCTCCTTCTTCCTCTGCACCCCACCATGTCAGAGAGAGGGGCAGGGAATGAGGGACTGGGGCTTTAAAGTTGTTTTCCTTCTTGGCTGGGGAGGCATTCCTCACACCTGCTGCACCGTGGGGTCCCACTCACGAGAGACGGTCCTCCACAGATTTCTCCAACTTGAGTCCTTTCTGTTGAGGCTTCAGCTCTTCACCAGCTGCCCCAACATGGGTCACTGCTATGGGGTGCAGTCCCTCAAACCCAGACTACTCCAGCCTGGTCCCCCCCAGAGGTCTAGTTCAGATGTTCACAGGATACCTGGACTTTATTTGTGGTACATGCTAAACAAAAATTAAGTTGCTTTCCTGATGACTGTACCTACAGTGTCATCTTTAATTGAGCCTCAAGCTTGTATTTAAGCTGAAATTCCCCCTCTATGGTAATGCTTTACATACCTGTCCATATCATGACTCACATCTGGAGCAAGCCAAGTACTCAGAGAGTAGAGAACATAAACAGATAGTATAGATACAAGGGGCTTAAGCCACAGCAAAATCATACCAGCACTTTGGTGGACCTATCAAAGCCCTTGCAGACAGACGAAGAGACAGTGCAGAGAGCAGGGAGAGCAGCAGGAAAAGAGACAGTGGCCAGGATGTAGTGTAAAGATGCCTCACCCTACACACCCACAGCAACAGCACAGCCTAGCCTGCAAAAAACCAAAAACTTCTCTGTAAAATTACGAATAATTGAGGACTTGGTGAACTTTTTGTTCCCTCCTCCCTGCTAATACCACTTTTACTTCTATAATGCATCTAGATGATCTTAATTTGTAATTTAGGAGAGACTTAATTACTGTAATTGTTAAGAAAAGTTAATAAAAATGCTTAGCAAAGTCAGTGACCCGACATGCTCTATGCACTGCTAAGGTTGGGCACAGAACAATATGCTAGATTTCTTTCCTTCAGGCAAACACAGGGAGAAATGTTCAAAGCTGCTTCTTAAATTGCACATGCAACATTTCAACAGACTTCTCCCTATGTGTAAGAAACCTGATTTGCATGCACAAATACAACATTTAGTTTAAACATATCCACATGTTATTTCCACGCTAAGGGAGCATGTAAAATGATACCCAGGTAAACACTTAAGGCAATTTTCTATGCTTCTTTCATTTGAATAATAATGTTAAATATTGTACTGTATTTTTCCTGATATGGTCCTTCAGAGTGCCCCCTGAAAGGAGACATCTAGGTTCTGCACTCACTTCTGCAGCTTGTCATCTGGAGCTTGCTGAAGCCTAAGCTTTCTTTGCAGCAGCGCTGTTAGGTTTAGTTAATGACCAGTATCCTTTGAGATTCTTGATGGAAAGCTATTCTATAAACACCAAGAATATTACTCCTCTTTTAAATAATTTTCTAAAAATCTTAGAAACTTCCTTTGCTCTTGGGCTTCTGGGTCTTCCTGCATGTTTTTCTACCCTCTTGCTTTAGACTAAAGTACACATTTCCATCCTCTGCAGGGCACTACACTTCAAACTCTGTCCTCTAGGTAAGTAATAATAGTGAGTACTCTGACACTTGAAGACCACACTCAGCAATTTCAACACACTTGCCAGTGCTTGGTAAGCTTGGAAAAAGGATGACAATGTGTAGTGATAGGACAAGGGGTAACAGCTTTAAGCTGAAAGAGGGTAAATTTAGATTAGATATTAGGAAGAAATTCTTTACTATTAGAGTGGTGAGGCCCTGCAATAGGTTGCTCAGAGAGGTTGTGGAAACCCCATCCCTGGAAATGTTTAAGGCCAGGTTGGATGGAGTTTTATGCAACCTGGGCTAGTGGAGGGTGTCCCCACCCACGGCAAGGGGTTGAAACTAGATGGGCTTTGAGGTCCCTTCCAACCCAAACCAGTCTGTGATTCTATGATTTTGTGATTTGGATTCAGAGTGGGCAGCGGGCAGATATGCAAAACAGATCAGGGGAAAAAACTGGTGAGGAGATATTGGAGTCTGGTGAGAGAGATAGGAACTGGGACTGGGAGCCTGGAAACGAGATTGGGAATGGGAGCTGGGAAGAAAGATGGAGGCTGGATGAGATTTTAGTGGAAGGGACATGGGGAAGGCATCAGATGCAGATTCTCACTGTGATGCAAAGTGGGGAACTGGGGAGTTGCATGGGCTTGGGAAGAAGTGCAGATGGCTCTGCAGAATCTTGAGGTGAAACAAGTCATTCAGATAACTACCACAGCCAGAGCCAAGAGAGGGAGAACTGAGGTCCCACCATGAACCATAATGCTGATCCAGCATGACTATGGAGTTCATGGCAGGATGGGTTTTGCTATGTAGTTTTTATCCACATAGTATCAGAGGTAAAAGTGGTATTCTGAGACCTAAAAAACCAGAAGTTGTAACTTCTTGTATGAATGGTTTGAACTGCCCTTAACATCTTTACTTTACCAGAATTTTACTGTAGTACAACAGACTGAAATATAAACAGTCTAGATATAACCAGTAATGATTAATTAGTCATTTTCTCAGAAATGCCTGGTCCAAGCAGCACCAGCTGCACTCCCATTAAATCCACAAAGAAATCTACCCTCTGTTACAAAATCTGCATTTTCTGTAAGGCTCCCCAAATTCCCCCCAGAAGTTCTAAACGTCCTTTCTTTGCCTCACACCACAAATGCAGGAGCCACAGCTGCTCTGAGGGAATTTATGAACCCATGGAGAATTGTCCAAGAAAATGCATTTTGGCAAAAGCAAGTCTGATTTGGACTGGCCATTGGGTCTGTCAAGAGCCTGGATCCAGATATGTAGCTGTGAAGATGCTCCTACATCTTGGGGTGGCTGTGCCAGGCACTTGGAAAGGGGGCGGGGTGTGTGTGTGTGGGGGGGTTGGGTGGGGCAGACCCTACAGCCCAGAAGTAAAACAGTTTCTGCGGAGTAAGATTTTGACACACAGGCATAGTCATCTTAAGCAGTGAGAAGACTTCTTCCTGGGAAATGGTTGACACCTGATGCTTCAGGCATGGCTTAAAGAACTCGTTATTATGAGGCATGAAATTTCCAAATGCAAGGTATTTTCCTCAGTTTTCAGCCCATGCTTTTCATTGACATCAACTGGCCCCTTATCTTCAATCAGTCAGAAGGAACAGCTACCATCAACCACGTTTCTCTCTGTTCACTGACAGGGAGGTCTTTTTAGTCTCTGCATGTTCATCCTTGTTCCTCCTATTCCCAGTACATTTTCTCAATAAAAGGTTACCACAATCAGCAATACTAAATTTATTCCCTTACCATGGAAAAGCTATAGACTGATAGTTAGCCATTCCTAGGTTAAATCCCTGACCCACATAGGCTGATGATTATAATTGTCTTGGGATCTATCCCAGTGACCAAAACACCTGGGTCTTTCAGCAGGCACTGGATTGAACTCCACAGCTAAATAATGCCTCAGGAAAAATTTAATGTGCTAAAACATAATGGCATCTAGAGACATTTTAGATCCAACCACGTCCCCTCCCATCCCCATGCCCTTCAGCTGCTATTTCACAAGGGAGCAGACATCTCCTAAGTCTTGTGTCTTATCTGCCAACCCCATTCATATGTCCTAGATATCTAGGGCATGTCAGATGGCAGTAAGCACCTGTGGTTAGACAAAATAACCCCACCATCAGTCTGTCTTTGTTTTCCTTGAGAACTTAATTTGAATTTAAATATACATAAATCCTGTACACTTGCAAATCCATGGTGAGGGCTGGAGGAAAAGTCTGGGCCATACATACAATAGTAAGTCACCGTGGCTCATCCCTATTTGTAGAGAAGATGAAAACATTAGTCAGTGTGACAGATTTTGTACCTAAAGGAATGGAGATATATTTGCTGGTAAGTAGTTAAGTCAAGGTTAAGTCAAGGTTTTGTGAAATACTTGCAAATTTGCAGTACTTTATACTGGTCTTTTCATTGCATGACATTAACTTCAGCCATAAGTGTGCTGGTTTGTTGGTAGATATGTTGCCCTTTGTTTTTTTAGTGTGATTTATTTATTCACTCTCCAGAGTCTAATTATATCTTCTCTATTACATAATAGGTTTGAACTCTTTCCCCGTAGACATAACCTGCAAGATCTGGGGGCATAAAATGTAATCATCTTTGATAATTATATGATGGCACCCCTGAAAATTAAGTTAGAGCAGCTGCAAAACATGTGAAATAATGAGACTTATCTATATTACAGTCCTGATGAAATCTTGCGGAGACCTTACAATACACTTTATTGACCTTCTCTGGGGTACTATAATAATACATCCTGTGTCAGATCTACATCACTGTAATTGAATTTTAGAGAATTTCTGTGATGACTCAAAAATTGAATCTGCTCCCTGGTGCCTTTTCTTTCAATACAATCTAAATCCTTTTTTCATTTCCCCTTTTAATTAGGAAGGTGGGGAGACTAGGGAGAAGTGTTATCAGTCTTTCTTTGCCTACAGCCCTTTGCTTATGCTAACATTTTCCCACCAGAGACCAAAGAGTCACCATGTTTCGTGCAGGATGGGCTCGAGAAGTTTTCTATTTTACATATGGTAGGCAAGAGACGGCTACACCGCATCCTTCATTTCAGCATTCAAAACCTAGCACATCCCCATAGTATCCAATTGCCTGTCCCTGTTTGGACTTGACTATGCCTTATATACCTCTTTCCAGAAAGGAGATGATGGTTATCCTTGCTGCACAATGGCCAGCTCAGTGGGGTGAGCCCGTGAGAAAAAGGATACAATTTCCACAGTGAGGACAACATTCCTGGCACGGTTTAGTCCCAGTGCACATGTCAGTATTAACTTCAGACATACCTACTGCACTTGGAACATATCAAGGGTTTTGGAAAGGCCTGTGATACACCTTCACCTTGTCCTCTACCCAAAGTCTACTGACTTTGAAAAGGCTGGTAGCGATGTTCGAATCTGATGACATCCTGCAAGTGGGTGTTATTGCATCTCCCTCTCTCTTCATCCCCTTATTGATAGATTTTGTTAACGAGTACAGACACACACAAAAAAAATCAAGATGAAGTAATGATATGCTTTTTACAAAGCCTGCTTCAAGGATCCAGTTGACCAGAGTTACTGTACTGTAAAAGACGCAGCCAAACTACTTTCTCTCTAAAAGCTAATAAGGGCTTTCAATAACAGCAAGTGAGGGAACACGCACTAAGTACATAACGGTTCTTCCTGCTGGGACATCAAGTTAGATAGCTTTCTCTGGATGATGCCAGAAGATCCCGTCTTTCCTTGTGTCTCCAGCTATGCTGGATTTCTCTTTGCAACTGTATTTAACAGAAAAAAGCGTCCAAATGTATTTATAAAGTGTCTTTTCCTGATAGAAAGAAATCGTCTCAGTAGGGTATGGAGAAAATGCATGTTACTCATTACCACTCCCCTGTGCAGTGAAATCTTTTGAAGGCACAACATCTCCCTCCTTCCCTCTGTGCGAAATCCTCCTTAAGGGACACTGCCACAGCCAGGGACATGTCATTTCCCAGCAGGGCACACGTTGTTTACTTTCAGGTCTCTCCACTACAGTCCATTTACTCCTGGTATCAAATACAACAGACCTATATTGAGTAAAGCACAAGGAGCAGTTTCTTAATCTGGTGAGCTACTGGGCTTTGACTCGCACTGCTGTGTCGGGGCGCAGTCATTCCGCAGAGTCTATTTTGTCCCTACCCAAATCCATGTCCGACGGCCCTATGAATTCCCATAACATGCTCAGGAGCTGTCTGGCTGCAAGTGAGTCTTCTTTACCTCTGCTCTCTGATGAGCAGCAGCAGAACTGTGTAATAAAACCTTTAAAACTGGATCTGCCTCAAATCATTCACAACAATGCTTAGGTGAAACTTGCTTTCTCTCAGAGTTTTTCCTTTCCTCTGGAGCTGTCAAGACAAATAACAACACTAAAATCTGTCACCTTATGTAACTTTTCAGTTTGATAAGAAGCCACAATGACAGTGTCGGAGAAAAAAAGGATTTCTCTCTAAAAAAAAAAAAAGGCCTATCTTTGCACTCTTTTGGGCACTTCTGATTTTCTGTAGACTACCTTTGCCTCAGCCCTCCTCTCCCCTTTTTTTGCTGCTAAAATGCAAAGCATAGATACATTTGTCATCTCTGTATTTGTGGGAAAAGGTCCTATAAACCTTCTGAGAACAGAAACTATTTTTGTAGCTGAGAAAAGTGCGGTTATGTCTAGGCCTAAGCAGGAAGCAGCAGCTACCAAAGAAAACCCGTAAATGCAGGGCAAGTTTATAGGAAACCCAGTAAATACAGGCCCAAAGCCATTACAATTATAAACAGTGTAAAAAAAAAAAAACCAAACAAAACAACCCAATGTGTTTTCCCTTCATTCTCATCCTGAATAGTTTGTGATATCTGTGAGGATGCTACAGATGCAGCTATTGTGACTACAACCGCATAGACTATGCAAATCTGTATGGTTTACATAAATGTTGGATGCTTTTGATGAAATTAGTGACTTGAAGTATCTGCTGCTTTTCCACACCACGGGAGGCATATTTTTCTTGTTCCAGAAAAGAAGTAAATATCTCATTCCATAAATACTTCAGTGAGTCTTGCACTGAAGTTTGCCCACAGGAGAACTGGCTTTGCTTCTGGTGCTAAAATGACTGATAAAGAACTTCAGATAAATAATTCATTGAAGAAGGTTGCATAATAATCAATCTTCAAACTGGAAATCAAATTAAATAACTTTGTAAAGTGGTTCATTCTGCAGTTGTAGCACAAGTAAAGCAGTAATTACAGCTCTATAACTTATTGTGATTTTCTTGGCCTTTTAACCAAGACGAATCAAGAGCAGCTAATGTCTTAGATACTGGACTTTTCAGTAGCCCAAGTTTTTGTTTTGATTGGTTTGGTTTTCGTTGGTCTGGTGTTATTTTACAGGGGCTGAGGATTCTGGAGGTATAAAATACATATTTTGTGCACTTCAGATATGCATTCTGTGAAGATGTAAACCTGAAAATATAGTGGGTTTAGAAATTAAAAACCAGAGAATAATGTGTTTACGTGGCATAAGGCTTGTGTTAATACAAAGAAATAGGACTGCAGTGCTGGATATATGCCATGCATTGTGCTGTGTTAACCAGTGACAAATTTGAAGGCACCCACACTGGATGACCTCTAGTAGGTCTTTGCCCTCACTCATCATGTACAGTGCCTGCAGAGTGGACAGGCATATAAGGCAGGAGCAAGGGAAAGCTTTTTGGTTGAACCAGCTATCTAAGCGAGGTGGTTTTGGAGTTAGAAACTGATCTGGGAGGGAGTGGTGTGGATACACATGGCACATACACATCATAGATGTGGTGCCCCCTGTCCAAACATGGTCACCTGAGAAGGTGTCCTGTCTGCTAGGGTCAGGCCAGCCACCCTCTCCAGCAAAACAAGAGGTGTACATATCCTTCTGTCACCAAGACACTTCCATGCACAAAAGGTGATACAGGAAGGTGAATTGTTGCTGATGTTCAGATGCAGCTTCTTCCCTCACTGTGTAGGACATTTCCAGTAGACTTTCAGCCAGTTTTGTTTACCAGAACTCCCCATACTGCTACAGTCCAGCAAGTTTTTTCCAGTTTCCTGGATTATAGATTTGTGAAAACTGGTTCCATCAGTGTGAAGATGGGTTGCGCTCTACCAAAAGCTAACACTTGACCTAGGTCTCAAACTCATAATTTAGTCCATCCCTCTTATTAATCAAATGAAATAGAAAGATATGCTGGGAGAAGGAAGCGGTATTGTGTTACATCCTTCAATAATAAGGTGCAAACTAGCTTGGTGGCCCACCTGGAGCTTTTTCCATGACCCCAAGGAGGCAATATGGAACTGCTATAGAAAAGTTCATCTGCGATACACACGGACTGCCTGGGACACACTATGTTTCTGGGCCATGTTGGAGTGCAACATTTGGTCCAATACCGTACGCTTGGTACTTGCTTCTCATCCCTTCTCAGTATCTCTTTTGAGAAGGAAATGGGTTCATTGCATTTTTGGTTTTTTAATTTTAGTGTAAGAGGTGGCTGTGGAAACACAGAAGTGATATTCTTTAATAGCATTTAAGTTGTTTTTGTGGCGCTTGACTGGAACACTCCTTAATGACCTCGTTCTGTAAATCATTGACTGCTCGGCTTTAGTAGATTCTGTGCAGGATGAGAAAAAATCTCTAGGATTAGGCCCTGAAAGTACATTTTCCCCAGGTTAACATTTTTTCCCCTTTAATAAATAGCTGTATTACCTAGGGTACTGTCTTTCAGCTCCTGCCTGTGTTAAACCAGTCATAATAATGATTTTGCCTTTCATAATGATTTTCTCCCGAACATGGTGTTATTAAAAGGCAGACGAAATCCATTACAAGTCTCATTACATCCTCTGTAAAGCTAGCATTATATATCAGATATGGAGAGAAAGACAGCGATATAATTTGCTGAGGGTAGCCTCAGTAAGGATTTGCTGGATCTAGCCCTCTCTCCAGAGAGCTGCTCTGCCTGCACAGCAGTAGCTGTACACTGGGGCTGCCACTCAAAAGCCCGTTCCTTCGGTGATTAGATTTTGATTTTTATTTTACCTTGCAATTTCTGCTCTTAGAATTTTAATTGGAAAGGCATCCATCATGGATGGTAAAGTGTAATTAGTTCTCTTAAATAAATCTTCATTGTCTCCCATAAATCTAGTAGATCCAAGTCTTCTGAAGCCATTAGTTGTTTTTTTAAAAAAGAAGCCAATGTATTGGCTATTAATTTGGTCGGTGTGAGCCTGTGAATGATAGAATAGGAAACCAGATTCTACATTCTTCAGATGATGTCGTTCTCTTCTAGGATTTTTAGAATAATAAGTAGTCATGAAAAGGGGAGTGGCAGGCTTTTGAACAAAGTACAGAAATTTCCAGATTCTCATTAAAAACATACCTTTAATCAAGATAATTTTTAAAAACTTTATCAGCAACTTTAAATAATTAATCTTTTTAATTATCTCATCCAACCGTGGAATGATTTTTTTGTTAAATTAAATAATCTCTCTGTATGGATGCTAATTTAGTCTCCTTTAATAAATGAAATACCCATAATTTGAATAGTAAAAAATGTATTAATGTCACTAATTCCAGTTAAGGAGATACTGAAGTCAGAATATATTACTGAAAGAAATAACTTTGCAGGAAAGAAGACTTACTATAATTTAAATTGTGAAATATTCTTAATGCCACTAATTCTCCCTCAATCACTTTCTGTGTAACAAGCCATTTATCATTAGGATCATTTCAGTCAGTTGTGGTGATAAATGGGTGCTGATTTAATGTGTGGATAAAGCAAGGTTTCTAGTACTGGATTTAAGAACAGCACTAAACGTTGTATGTCTGTCTTCCTTTTGAGTTTTTCTGGGGAAAAAAATGGTGTCCTTTTTCTTTCTTAGATGTTAGTTCC
Organism: Hypotaenidia okinawae; assembly: GCA_027925045.1. NCBI lineage: Eukaryota > Metazoa > Chordata > Aves > Gruiformes > Rallidae > Hypotaenidia > Hypotaenidia okinawae. The sequence continues at coordinate 149,628,601 of BSDF01000001.1, forward strand.
TTGAACATCTGTCAGACTGAAATGTCCTGACAAACACAGGTCTTTCATGCAAACTCTGTGACTCTTCTCATCTGCAGCAGGCTCTGTGCCTGCACTTCTAGACACTACGCAATCCCACTGCAGGATACATCTTTATACCTGAGGAATAAACTGAGCACTGACTCCTGCTTAAGAGGTAATGGGACAGATAATTATTTTCTATTGTTTGCATCATATCAAGTGTGACTAGAATTATTTTTTTTTCTTTATAGAAGCCAGGGAAGAAGGGGACATCACAGTTTTCAGGCTCCAGTCCACGATGGCTGGTGTGAGTTACCTCAGCCTGAAGCATGTTCTCTTTGTGAGGCTGTGGTCTCAGTAAGTGACAGACACTAAGCACAACTCTGAAAGATGCATGGCCTATTTGTCTTCTTTAAAAATAAAATGAAGGAGACCTGCACAAGCTCATTTACCACAAGTTCAGTGTCTGAATGAGTCCTCTGAGTCTGAAGGAAAAGGGGCTTGTCAAGGCTTGGTTCTTACAAGAGGTGAGAGCTGTTTTGAACTACTCTGAGCTCTCAGGTTTGTTCTTCATCAAAGAGCTCTGTGCCCCTCCTAGACACTTCTCACAGCAAGAGCTGCCAAAAGAAAGGGAGAATTACTGGAGACAGAAGCAATCTGTGATACACTGATACCTGCAAGAGAGCTGGTGCTATTCTGTTGATTCTTCGCACCATACTTTCACCTACTATTATTCCCTTCTGAGTGCCCACTGATCATGTGTAAGGCACAAAGAGAAACTCCTTTCTGTCATCTAAATGCATGATTTGCCACCAGTTGTTTCCTACACACACTTTTTTTTTTCTCTGAGGGGGTGGGAGAGAGAGCACAGACAGGGGCTACTGATGGTGTAACATTCTCAGGTGCATCTACATCAGCAGTTTAACCCAGAGCAGTAATGCGGTATTGAAGTGGTGGTCCTGGTGGTCTCCACTCACTGTGTTGCGGGTTGTGTCACAGGAAAGCCACTGGGTGTGCAAATGGGATTCCCAGAAGAAGACTAAACCAGATGTGTCTCAGCTGCACACCTAACATGCCCCCATGTGGGGATCAGACTAACAATGGTATCCTGGGTGCAGTAAGAAAAGTGTGGTAGGTTGATGGTGGAAAGACAAGGAACCACTGGAAAGAGGCATCATAGCTTTGTCACCTGATGGGTTTTGCATTGGTGGTTGCATCATGTGTTTTCCTGGAAAATGGTGTGTCTGAGCTCAGTCATGGCCCTTTGCCCCACTCTGCACTGAGGTTTCACAGAATGACTAGGTTGGAAAAGACCTTGGAGATCATTGAGTCCAACCATACCTGTCCTCTACTAAACCATATCCCAGAGCACCTCATCTACCCATCTTTTAAATACATCTAGGGTCAGTGACTCAACCACCTCCCTGGGCAGCCTGTTCCAGTGTCCAACAACCCTTTTGGTGAAGAATTTTTTTCCTAATGTCTAATCTGAACCTTCCCTGGTGCAGCTTGAGTCCATTTCCCCTTGTCCTATCACCTGTCACTTGGGTGAAGAGACCATCACCCACCTCTCTACAAGCTCCCTTCAGGTAGTTGTAGGCAGTGATAAGGTCTCCCCTCAGCCTCCTCTTCTCCAGGCTAAACACCCGCAGCTCCCTCAGTCACTCCTTGTAAGGTTTTCTCTCCAGCCCATTCACCAGCCTGGTTGCCCTTCTCTGAACACGCTCCAGGACCTCGATGTCTTTCTTGTAGTGAGGGGCCCAAACCTGAAAATTTCTTTTGACAAAGTGATGCCTCTAGACATGCCTCTACCTGTTTTGTTTGCGCTGTGAAAAGAGATCCCACCTGGGCTGTGCTGTGCTCTTCTGCTCCTTGGCAGATGATCCTCTCCTTTTGTCTGCCATTTAAAACTCTTGGCAAATTTTGCTTTGAGAGGACAAATAATAAAGTTGCTTCAATCTCTCTCTGTGATCACAGTTCCTCTTTATACAGAGGTTTAAAAAATGCTCACTTCTCTTTTTGTACAAGGTGGTTTACCTTAAAACCTTACTGATCTCTGAGAGCTCCTTTCAGCAAGTGACAGACAGCTCTTACAAGCCTCCCACAAAGCCTCTGCAAAAGCTTCCTACTTGTTTTCTGAAGCAGAATGCAGCTTGTTCTGTTAAAAAAAAATACTGGAGTGAATATATAATGTCTTTTTCAGAATGCCTATTGTGTTACTAGCTTTACATCCACTTCATTAGATACTGTGAAAACATAGAAATAAGCACTGAAAATTTGCTTTTCTCTCAACCTAGGTGGAGGGGCTGAAATGTATCGTGCTATCAGTACCTACTTGTGGATGGTTTCTACAGCTCAGCCTGTGAGTTGGTGCTTACAGAGCAGATGCTACCATGGGACAACTATGATGAGTTATCTTTGGAGCACACGCATGGGGCCTTTGTCTGGACTGCAGTGGGAGATGAGGGAGTGCAGGTAGACTAAAGGATTGAGGGTGTGTTTAGGAGGGAAACAAGAAATATTTCATAATAATACGCATAAATGTGTGTGTTTCTCTGTGTGTGCTGTGGGGGAAGTCTGTTCCAGAGCCAGGCAGCTGCTTCTGCCAGGACCAGGCAGGGTACCAGCTGCTCACAGGGATACACGAGCGCTCTGAGTGATGGACCACCTCCTCCATAGCAGGGTATTTGTTCAAGCTGCTGAGCACATGTTGCAAAACATCCCTCTTTTTCACTATTGTGGGAACTGACTGCATAGGTGTCTGTAGTGTCTTTGGCAGGGGTGTGCCTCCAAGGGAGCATTAGGCAGTGTTGCTGTAGTCGTTAATTTAGCCAAAGCAGATTGAACTGTTGCTGGCCTTGGTTTTCTCTGATTTTTCTTGGCATCCAATTCCTCTTAATACTTTTCCTCTATTTCATTTTATGCCACACAAGACAGCTAAAAAAATATGTTTCTGTGGAAGCAGAGACTAATGCTTCCTTCATATCTAAAGCTGTCAGCCACCTGAAATGAAAATAGCTAATAGAAAGACCCAAACTGAACCCTGCTTGTCACTGAAAGCCCTCCCTGGAGGCACTAGACCTCATTCTTCCTTTGCCAGGAAGGAGTTTGGCTGTTTGGGCCTCTTCTCCCAAGACAGGTGGACGCTTCTTTGCCAGAGCCCACCAAAAGGGAGAGTAACTGACAGCACAGGTTTACATTTCAGGCACTTCTGAGGTATTGACGGTAGCATCAACCCACGCTGTTATTGAACACTTCCCTGCAGCTGAAGCTTCATGTTCAGCCACTGCCTACAGCCTCCAGACTCTGCAGCGGCAAAGGATGTGGTTGCCCCTTTCCGTCTTCCCTCATATGCCTGGAGATGAACAGCACCTTAATACACATTTATCTGGGCAGCACATCGTGAAGTGTTGCAGTCTTTGACGGGAAACTGTCCTTCTCCTGCCTGTCAGAGGGCTGTGGGGACACCTCAGCTCTGCATTTTAGCATATTATTAGCATTTGTTAGCATATTGAAATCAGAGTAAAAGCAGGAACCAGTAAAGCTTCCCGTACTTTCCCAGCTCATTTTGTCAGACGTATTTATAGCAGTTTGGCCCACTGTGTTAATACTACAGGGCTTGACTGGTCCATTTCCATAAACAGGCAGCATGAAGTGATTAAACCAGCCTCAGCCCTGCTGTCACAGAGGTCACATACACTGCCTTTACACTTCTTGGTTGCATGACTTCCCAAAAAAGCATGTGACGGCGTTGCACCTGAATAGCAACCTGACATTTAACCAAAGTGTGTGATTTTCTAGTAATGTTTACTAAATGCTATCACTTGCAGACCTATCGCAAACTAGCCTTGGGTTATAAAACTCTCTTTTGCATTCTGCATTAGCCCAGCAGAGGTGAGTTCCCAGCCAAATTTTTTTGAGAAAACAGTTTATGTTATGATTTTGCTGGGGGAAAGAAGACCTTCTCTCAAATTTATTGTGTTCTTGCACCAGCTCTGTGTGCAGATTTTTACAACACACAGTAGCACCAACAATGTGGAAATGTGGCTTGGAAAGGCAATGGTGTAGAGTCTCTAATTTCATTGATTATGTTCAGTTTCATATTATGGGGTGGAACCAAATGTACAATAAATACCCTGGACTATATCATTTACACTCTGCAGATGAGGTATAAATGCTGCTCTGCTGGGCCACATTGTTTTTTGCACGAGGGTGAATTATTACAAAAGGGGTAAATTGGCATGAACTGGCCTTCCAGTTATAAGATATTATAATTTGGCTTCTCAGATGGGAAATAAAAAGGGAGAAATTAACACAGTAGAAAGGAACACTGATCTTTTTTATTTCTTTCTTTTGTAAATATCTGGGTACACAGTGAGCATTTCTGCAAATGAAATGTGCTTTGATTATATTCGAGACCTTTTTGTGTTTTCTTTCTGTAAGTGATCTAGCAAATAAGTGCTCTAATTGTAATGCTCATGAGAAAGGTAAATCCCAGAGAAGCATGTGAAGAGCGAATGCTGATTTGTGAAGGGGTATTCATACAGAAAACCCAGTATAATTCATCGCTCTTCTCTATCCAGAAAACATGAATGCCTCTGTGTAAACGTCACATATGAAAATGGGCACTGAATACTTGATTAATTACTGTATTACAGGCAATGCATTTTTACATGATTTCTCCAGTAAATACTTCTGATTAAACAGAAACAGATTTTTTTTAGTTTTACTATTTTTAAATATATATAGAAATAAAACAACCCTTCAAATGTATCCTGGATTATCGAATGGTTAAAAAAAGTTTAATATTTCAACTTAGGGAGTCACCTGAAGTTTAAAAGTGATATCTAAATCAATATGAAACTAATGTGAAGTTATGAAAATAGGCACAGGGCACACGAACAGCAGTGGAAGATTTTATTGCTCAGTTTGCCAAATCCTACAAATCTCAGGATCTTGCAATTGTGTTTCCTGTAAAAGCAAAAGCTAAAGATACAAAAACCTGAAGTACTTCCTAATATAATTTCTTTGTCTAGAGCTGGATGTGCACCCCTCCTATTTACCGAGGACAGAGATGATTTGGAACTGCCACTACAAAGCGCCTTCTCCTCTCTGAAAGCTCTCCATGAGGCAGGAAGCGGAGGCTGCTTCAAAACTTCACTTTGGGATTATCTTTGGCTCCTTGCCCTCTGCAAAATGTGTAGGCAGCATTACACTACAGCCGAGGGTGATTTCCTATTCAAGGTTTAAGAGAAAATCAGGGGGTAGATATGGATCTGCAGAAGGGGGAAGAAACCTCCTTCTTTAATGTTACTGAGGTGGTTGAAGTCAGATGAGTTAACTGTTTCCACGAGAGCAACCATGTCCTTTCACCATGCAGTTCATTTTCTCTGCTATTTTGACAGAGCTTGTTGACTTTTATGACCTCATTTACAAAGGCAAGCGGCAGCCACTACTTTTAGTTGACCTCAGCAAGAGCTACCAAGTGTTCAGCCTTGCTAAAAAAAATAAATAAAAAACATCAGGTAATTAGAGCGCAGTATGAGGAAGGTTTTTGTCTTGCCACCAGGTTTTGCATGCAAAGGGAGGTGTCAAGCTGGGTTATCATATTAGGCTGAGTTATCACATTCATTATTTCTGAGTAGATTGTTTGCTTCTCTGCTCTAAAGAGCCAATCAGCCTGTTAAATCTTGTATGCATCCAAAGAAGCTGGTAATTAGCAAAATATAAGTAAATAAGACATTTTCTACCAAGATTGCATTTATAAAAAGTATTTCTTCAGAAAACTTGGCAAGCTATAAAGAGGATTTTTTTTTTCTTTCCTTCTTTCCTCTCGTCTTAGTTCCACCTGGCGTTTCTGCGTGGTATTGTTTTCCTTAGCTGTCTTCAAATGCTAAATGATTCCTAAGCTACATCTATGCTGCTAGACAGCTACGGGCCTCCCCCTCAAATTGCTTTTCTCTGGATATTCCAGACTGTTTTTTTCAGTCCGCACTGCTAGAAAATATGAGTTAGTCTCTAGAAGTGCCTAATGGTGTATAACAAGATGTGTAAGATCAGCATGAAGAGAATCGGGGCAAGAGGTTCCTTGGAAGGCAAATCATGACGTGAACTGGAAATGTTACTTGTGTGTTTCTTGATTCAGGCACTTCCAAGCTGATGGAAGATGGGATGACATTTATACTGTTTTCTTTCATCTTGCATGCTGTACCAAACAGCAGGAAAGCACTTCTTTATGTAGCGGATTTGTTATTTCCACCTTTCTAATATTTGTCTATTGAAAGCATGGCATTCATGTGCTGGGAATATTATTACCAGGCACTTACAGAACGCAAGTACTACAGCTTCTCTAGAGATGAGTCATTTCTGAATTTTAAAGACAAATATATATATATATATATATATATATATATATATATATATATACAGAAGAAGGATAAGAAGCATGGGAAGAAACTAAATACCACATTTCCTATTCCTCTTTGCAGGCATTGGGGAAGCAATTATCCCAAATGATGAAGGGGAAGAGCTGTAGCCACGGTGAGTGAAATTCTGACAGCTCCTCTGTAGGGCATGCTTCTCTATGTGCCTTCGGAGACCAGTCTGGCTCCTCCTCTTCTTCAGCTTGAGATTAAAGTCAGGAAACCACAAAACTGGTTTTGGTCACGTCAAGTCAGCCATTGGAAGGGGAAGAGAACATATTAAGCCATGTCTGCTGTCCTTTCAGGAAATAAGTGCTGTACAAATACTTTTAGCCCTGCATTTGAGGCTGGCTGACACTCATGCTGGAAATTAGGTCCTTGCAAGATGCCCAAATGCTACCTACGAATGAAACATCAAAAGATCTCTTCCTATGTAACAGGCCACGCTGTAATCCTGGCAAGTGTGCCCTTGTTAGCGCAGAACTTACCTCTTTATTTATTATTCATGAATACATTATGATGTCTTCAGCAATATGTTCTGCAGCAGGTGATCTAGAACAGGAAAACAAAATTGCCTATGTCTAATTATAAGCGACATTGTAGAGCTCCTGTAGCAGCGTACTTCCTTAGCACGGGCAAAGTACTGCATTATAGATTAAAACAACATGAACATATTACAGTTTGTGTAGTGTTTCACTTCTATTGGGTGTATGTTGCTAAGAAACAAAATTGAAACGTCTCTTTTGAACCTGAAGCCTCTCGGGAGTGTGGCATTCATGTGTAGTAAATGTTTTTCACTTTAGGAGGGATTAAATGGGAGGCCAGGAGAAGCAGGGAGGGGTCATTAGGATTGCATGTTTTCCAATCTACTGCCAATGAACCCAACTATTATGATAGTAAAAGCTATGTAAGGAGCTTCAGCTTGTTCTTGGATGAAGTGTTGACAGCTGCTCGTTTGAATATTAATAAAGTCTCTTGAGTTGTTCCCTGGCTGCATTGTCTGTAGCTTGAAACTCTCAAGATTTCTCCACATAGTGCATCTTTATGTTTCTAAGTACATGCCTGTCTACGGAGATGGTACCCGTTTTGTTCCTAGAGATGGTCTGCCTCGTTATAGAGAAAATTACAGCCTTGTGCTCCATTAAACATTTATTTTGGCAGCGTTGTTGGTTGCTGTTTCCCCCCTTGAATTAAAGAAGTCAGTGCTGATTGAAGGAACACATGTTCTCTCTTACATATGGTAATTAATCCTCATTCTTCCAAACTTTTACAAATAAAAGTCAAAGTTATTCCCGAACCACATGCAAGAAAATAGAAGTTAATTCTCCTTTTATTTAAAAAAAAAGTTTATTAAGTCAAAAGCATGATACAGAAATCAAGAATTGTACAGTGCACATTGTTTTTCCATGTTTTAGCTGCAGATGGCTTGTTAACTCGGTCATGCATGGATTAACTTACGGCAGAGCAGCAGTTTCGGCTGTCTGGGTGTGCTGGTTAATGATGGAGGAAAACACTGATAAGGCAATGGTTTAGGCCCTGCTGGGGAGGGACACCTGGGGAGTTTCCCTTGCAGAGGCAAGAACTAGCAGCCCAGGCACTGCCACAGCCCCACAGGCACAAACCCAGCTGCTGGGCCTGTGCAGTACAGAGATGGGCACCTGGGGGAAAAAACGGACGTCTGGGCAAATCAGTTCTCTTGGCTGGCTGTAAGTTAAGTAATGGGGTAACCTGACTAACACTGGAAGTATTATGCATCCCCACCTGAACAAAGCCCAGTCTCTATGAGGGCGGGCAAATCTGAGAAATTCAGATGTCAAGTGTAAGTTTTCTGGCAAAGAGACCTTTAAAAAACACACAAGAAGATTAAACAGTTAATTTTATACCCTTAAAAACTTTACAATTAAAAATTTACATCGTTTAACCATAGCAACGTCTTCTTCCCTGCAACAGATTCCTCTAAAAACAATCGGAGGGGTATTTCATTAGCAGTGGGACGGTGATGAAATAGTTTGTCATCTCACGGTTGTGACAAGAAACAGGTAACGGTGGAACAATCACAACACCGTACCTGTGCCTCTGCTAGTGGGGTGGCCTTCCTGCAGCCATGCAGCTTTGCCAGCTCAGGCATGTTCTCCCAGCTGCCGTGTGGCACCTGTGGTCTTGTCTCGGCGAAGCACCACGAGAAGAGACTTTGTCAGATGTCCTCAAAGGCGTGGTTAATTTTACATGTCAATTAGCGGGGAGAAATCAACGAGTGGAAAAAGCATTTTGATAAATGGGGTAAATGAATTAATCACTAACAGAAGTATCTTTCTTTCGATGTTTAAGAAATATCTGCATGGTGAAGGCAATTTAATCAAATTTATGACCTGCAAAGAACAGAAAAGAAATGGAATGGATTTTTTTACCCTCCTAGGGAACTGTAACTGACTCCTAGAGAGGGCAAGGAACTAATGGGTGGCACTGCAGTCGTGACCTGAAAATGTTCCTCAGGTCTAGAATAATACTCCTCTTCAGCCTTTGATGCCATCAAGCTAATTTCTGCCAAGATTAAAAGCTCCTTGCATCATTTATGCCAAATTTACTGCAAAGAAGGTAGCCTCATAAATGTTTGAAGCTATTTTTCAGCCCTTTCGAGAAAAAAAATCCCAAGTTATAATAAAAGCTGAAGCTTTAATTATATAAAAAAGAGCAAGATGCATCTTGAAATCCCTGCGAAAGGAATGTTTTCTAATGACACTGGAAAGGCAGAGGGCTAGCTGGATGTGTAGCACAACAGACTTGCCATCGTCCACATCTTTACAAAACCCAAACTACAAGGAATGTGATAAAACCTGTCGAAAACCTGCAGTGGTTTGATAGGCTGCCATACTGAGACTGGTGATGGACACTGTGCATTCTCAGAGGAAGTTCATAAGTTTATTGAAACAAAACCACAACATAATGCAGTTATTTTCTGAATGTATAGCGTTTTAGCCTTTGTGTGTCACTCTTATGGTCAAAATGATTTGCATTTTTTTTTCAGGGTTATTTTTTGTCTGGGTGAGTTTCATGAAGACACACTGACTATACAGGCAAGGTGCAAGGGAGGGGAGAGACCAACCAGCCGGGGCTGTTGGGGAAGATAAGGCAGGGCAGCTGCAGTGCCTGCCTGAACATCTGCTGCCATTCCCCAGCCCTGTTAAACACACATCTTCCATCTTCCTGACCCACGGCCAACATGACCAGCATGTATGTGAGGAGATAGCAGAGGTATTTGGATGTCTTCCTTTCTTTCCTGATTTCAGTGCTGTGTTTAAACACAAAGGAAGCAAAGATTTTCTCTTCAGTGTTAAAATACTGTCAAGAGAAATTTAAGGAATACATCCTTCTTCATCAGTCTTTTAGGCTGGCATTGAAAAAAAATCCAGAGTCTGACTGAATGGATTGGCTATGACTGCCTTATAAGAGAGATCTTAGATATACTCTCCAGGCTTTGATGCAAGGCCAGGCTGTCACACACACCTTGCCAGGACATGTATTGCAACAGCCCATGTACTTGGGGGACAGTGGTCCTGCTGTAGCTGTCACATAAGGATTTTCAACCTCTGAATCAGTACAATCTGTCTTTTCACAGGCTGCACAGAGGTTACCCCTTCATCAGGTAAGAAAAGCCTTTTGGCAGAGCAAGGCTTCTACAGTGTAGGGTGGTGGATAGGTAGGTAGGTAGGTAGGTAGGTAGGTAGGTAGGTGGTTGGTAGGTAGGTAGGTAGATAGACAGACAGACAGATTGATCCCAATCAAAAATATCATCTCCAGTCAAAGGAGAAGACAGGAGATTCCATCATGAGGCATCTATTTTGCAGAAGTATTGCCATGTTCTGACATCACTTTGGTACTTTTTGCCAGATGCACCAGATTGTTTAAGTCCAACAAAAGGAAAAAAAAAAAAAGAGCTAGCAAGTCCCCCTCCTTCCCTCTGCTCAGTACTGATGTCATTCGCTTCAGAAGTCCAAGACTGCCATCATTTTTTTGAATCTAAATGTAAATAAAGGAAGTAATGTAAGCATAACCCAACGATCGTTTAAACATATAGAGAAAAATGCAATAGCAAAAACGAACTGCTGTGCTTTCCGCTGCAAGTTTAATTACATTGACTCATTCTAAAATAATAATGCCTACCATTCCTACAGTGCTTTACAGGTTTGGAAGGAGTCGTACAAATAAGAGCTAGTCAATGTTATTTAGTGGGCAAATGTTCTCTGGCTGTGCAAACTGAATGGTTATTGTGCTCTTACAAGAGGAGCGAGCGTACAAGCAGGGATTGGGAATAATTTCCGTGTAAGCGAATCCCATTTGGTAGGAGGTGGGAAACCAGCTGCACGTCTTCAAGAGCAGTGAGCAGATACACGGAGGCAAAGCTGAAGGTGTGATGCCCACTTACTGTCCTCCAGAAAATGTCTTTGAGACCAACATGGATACAGCCGCAGGCAGAAAAAACCCTCAGTCCCTCATGCTCTTAGCTGAATAGGGAGAAAGATCATGCAGGGAAAACAAGGGAAGCAGAACTGGCTTCTTTTTTTTAAAATTCTTTTTAATCGAGACACTAAAACCTCACACATTACCATAATTTAAGGACAACTACAAATGAAGTCTTGAAACAAATCAGGATCACTCCACTCTCCTGCAACAGTATTTTGCATTTTTGAGTTAGCTTCTGTCTCCAGGTACTGTTCAAAGTTAATGCATCAAGAAGGATTTGTTTCATCCACTATGGGAGTGAAGCTGCTTTCACAGCCTGAAACAGGAGTCGCTTATCAGCTGTCTCCTCAAACACACTTACCAAGGGATGTATGGAAAATTGTGTGGCTCCATCCCTGTGTGTAAAACAGCACCTCTGCTTAAGAACCGTGTTAATCACATTACTTAATTAGTCCACAAATAATCACTTCATACTTATAATCTGAAGCTAGATGTTCTGGCAGACGAGACAGGGAAATTAGTAAAAGCTGCTTTAAGATTCTTTAAAGTGAGCAAAAACCTGTTACATCTTCTGTATCGCTTTCCATCCCTTTCTATGTGCTTTATCTCAGGCTTCTGAGGGTTTCATCTTTTTTCCTCTTTCCAAACTTACCAATCTGTGTACTTAATTCCTTAATATTTAATGTAACATTTCCCATGGTCTCTTTGGCAAGAAGAGAAAGTATGTGTGATGATTTTTTTTCCCCCTTTCATTTCCTTCGGGCCTGGCCTAACTCTCACTTAGGCCCACGCACAGGGAAGCACAGCAGCATGCTCAAAACTTTAAGGCATGAAAATGCCTCCTTGACATCGAAGGCTATTCAGACACTCCAAAGGTGTTTTTTTCTAGTTGGAGCCCAACTTGCAAACCTCTCCCTCTTTTTCGTAGAGGTGTGTTTTTACTTATCTCTAGTCCCTTGTGCAATTTCTGTATAAATCTATCCCTCTTTTAATCCTTTCCTCCCTTCATTTTGCCTCACCTCTTCTCACTTTCCCTTCTCCATATCCACCTCGGGTTCCCCATTTCCTCCTCTACGTTCTTCGTGGAGGTTTGAGAGCTCCCTTACATCCTCCCCTTTGAGGGTTCTGCTGTAGCTTTGCTTCAGTTTTAGCTTCCGCTGCTCTTCTGTAACCAGCTCGTATTCAAGAGGGTGCTTTACAGGTGGATCACGACAGGCTCTCATTTTAAGTGTGTCAGCAATTTCTTCCATTGAATAATAAACGGTTTGCACATCTGGGACTTTTTTAAAGCTGTCCCAGTGTGAAGGAACTCTCTCATCATCTTTGGATGCTGGTTCTCCAGTGGTTTTCCTGATTTGAAGATACATAACTGGGCAACTCTGGGATACCTGGTGACAGGCTGGTTTGGGTGCAAGCCCTGGAGCAACCAGAAGGACGGACGGATGAAGAGAGCACTTCCAGTCATTGAAGGTACTCTGGATTTACACTGGTGTGTAACAGAGCACTTCTGGCTTCTGTGTTCTGACAGTGCTATTTACGTCTTCACCTCTGAAGGAAGGAACCTGAGGTGCTGAAAAAACGATGCATTTCACTACAGATTTTCCAGGATTTCCCTCTCCTTGCTGAAGCAGTGCCTTTTATCCTGAGAAGTTCTCCATTACCCCTTTTTTCTTAAATTAACAGTTTTACTCCAGAGAAAGCCCAAGTCCTTGATACTGTATTTCACATTTCTCCAGGCATCAGTGTTATTTATAGTTTAAAACTGTTGAGTTCGGAATTTCTTTCTGCAAGGACATAGGTTAGATTACTGGACATTACTCAGCAGCAAATAATGACCTGAGCTCTGCATTGGGAGCTTTGCTTTGCCTTTACACTTACTCTTTCTCTTCTGGAGTAATGCAAGAGCAGCACGAGATTCGTGGCTTTTCTTGCACGTTGGAATTTAGTGAGTTTTACAATCCAGAGTCCGGATTGCCCTGATGACAACAGGGTCATCTTGCTATATACATCAGAAGTTAACTGTAGAGCTGTAAAGCTGGTGGAAAGATTTTGTGCAGCCTGCCTGGCACAACCCTCACAAAAAGTCAGTTTTAAAGGCGCCACATGAGAGAGGAATGGGAGGGCTTCTGTTGGAACTACAATCCCGAAATACACAAGGGCTCTGTCACACCGCAGGTAGAGAAGAGACCTTGGGCTAGGGATTGGACCACAAATGAAAATTCTCTTTGGCAACACTACAATGTATTTCAATAGTAGCTCTTCTGGCTTAACTAGGCCCTTTAATTATGCTGATAGCCAAACATTAGCAAAAAAAGGGATTTAATTATTATTATTATTATTTTATAAAGCAGTGTTTATCTGAAGAACGGGGCTTCTACCGCAGCTTCCCCCAGGGCAGGTCTGCTCGTATCCCACGCGTGCCAGTGGCCGCATCCCAGTCCTGTAAAATCTCTCGTGCTCAGTGTGCAACCTGGACCCGAAACTCCAAAACCGAGAAGGTCTCGTCCCTTCCAGCCGTGCCTGGGCACCCGCTCACACGGGACCCCGGGAACAGTCCGGCTCCCGCATCCGGGACGCGGGTACCGGGTGGAAGCCAGAACGTCCCGGGGCGGGCTCCGAGCGCTCGGCCGCTCGCTCTTATTTCCCGCTTCGGGCAGCGATTACCTGGGGTGGCGGTGGGTGGGGGGCGACGCACCGGGACCCCGCGCTGCTCCCCGCCGCGCCCACTAGGGGGCGCCGCGCGGCCAGGGATTGCGGGGCCGGACGGCGGCGCGGACCCCGGCCCGCGGGACAGGCGCTGCTTGCCCCAGGAGCAGGTTTTGCCCACGGAACCCTTCCCGGCCATCCGCCACCGCGACCTCCGCTCCCCGAAGGGTGCCCGGTCCGGGCCGCACTGCAGGGGCTCCCCGAAGCCCCAGCCCCGGTGTTCTCGGCTTCCCCGAAGGGGTCTCCACCGCCTGTCCCCGGTAACGTGCGGCCGCACAGCCCGTTCGGCATCCTCTTCCAGGAGGAGAAGGAGGGAGTGGAGGGAGCGGCGGCGGCGGAGGAAGGGGGAGGCGAGCCCTGTTGGGTCGGGTTACAAGGAGCTATGGAGCGGAGGCGAGGCGGCGGGGGCGGGAGGGGACCGCCCGCGGGGCGGCCGCCGTGCCGCGGGCGCCCCCCGGGGCTCCCCGTCGCTCCCCGCCCCGCGCGGAAGCGCGGCGGGCGGCTCGCCGGGCCGCGCCGCGCCGGGCCCCGCTGCAGCTGCTGAGCCGCGTCGTGCCGAGCCGAGCCGCGCAGGGCGGCGGGAGGAGGCGCGGGCAGACAGGTGCCCTCCTCCCGCACCGTTCCGCTCCGCTCCACGCCGCTGGCATCGTCGCCGCGCCGTACGGCGGTGGACAACGCCGCCCAGGCAACCCCCGAGGTCGCCGCGGCCCGCCGCCGGGGGCTGCCCCGCCGCCGCCTCCCCGCTCACTCCCGCCGCCCCGATGGCCCCTGCCGTGCCGCCGCTGGCCTCCCCCGCCGCCGGCGGCCGCGGCGGCCCTAGAGGCGTCGGGGCCCTGCGCTGCCCCGCGGAGGGGAGGCGGAGGCGGCGGCGGCGGCGGGGCGGGGGCGGAGGCGGAGGCGAGGGGGCGGCGGAGCGGCGGCGGAGCGGCGGCGGAGCGGGAGCCGGCGGAGGCGGCGGCGGCGATGGACGAGTCGTCGCTGCTGGACCTGCTGGAGTGCTCCGTGTGCCTGGAGCGGCTGGACACCACGGCCAAGGTGCTGCCGTGCCAGCACACCTTCTGCCGCCGCTGCCTGGAGAGCATCGTCAGCTCCCGCCACGAGCTGCGCTGCCCCGAGTGCCGCATCCTGGTGGGCTGCGGCGTGGACGAGCTGCCCGCCAACATCCTCCTCGTTCGCCTCCTGGACGGCATCCGACAGCGGCCCCGCGCCGCCGGGGGCGCCAGCGGCAGCCCCAGTGCCGCGGCCCCCGCGTACCCCCAGCCCGCCGCCGCCCCCAGCGCCGTCGCCGCCGCCGCCGCCTCGGCCGCCGCCAGCCTGCGGGAACTGGCGGCCGCCAGCCGCAGCGCCCTGCTGGGAAAGGTGGGTGCCGGGCCGGGGGCGGGCGGGCCGGGGGGAGCGCGGCCGGGTGTGTGTGCGGCTCGGCGGGGCGCCGGGCGCTCCCGGTTTGCCGGCGGGACGTCCCGCGGGGCGGCGGAGGCTGTCCTCCCCGCGGCGCACCGCGCCGTGGGCCTCGCTCCGCGCTTGTGGCCGGCGGTTGCGGTTGTGCCCCCGCCCGATGTAAAGATGGGAGTGAGGGTAGGCTCGGCCCGGGATGTCCTCGCAACACTCCGGGCGGCCGCGGAAGGGGCCGGGGACTTCTCGGGAGCCGCCGTGGGGGCTCAGACCGGCCGTCCGGCAGCTGCCGCACCGACAGGCCCTGAGGTAGCGAAGCTAGACGGGGCTCCCGGAGTTAAGGACCACGAAGTGCCTCGAAAGCGCGTTGGTTCGGCGTGCCGGCCCCTCCCGGGTGCCTGTCAGGTGCAGGCAGGAGCTGGCTCCCGCTCTCCCGCGGGGACAAGTCGCTGCTACCCGGGCACCCGGCCGGGCCAGTGCCCGGCGCTCTCGCCTCAGCCCCGAGTTTTCCCCTCCGGAGGCTCCTGTGTGCGGTGACAGCCCCGCACTGCCCTCCCGGCAGCCAGGACGGAGCTGGGGGTTGAAGATGAAGTTTCCCCTCCCAAGGGAACGTGATTCCATTTCTATGTATGAGGTGTGTGGCTCACCGAAGGAGAGTACTGCAGCGTTTGCATTTATTTGTTCTGAAACTGCGATCGAGTGCCCGATCTTGCGCCCTTTAAAATCAATGGCCAGGGTTTGATTGACTCGAGAGGGGACAAGATCGATTCCCCCCCCCAGTGTTTTATGTTATTATAGAATTCGATATGATAAAATTTACTCTAGGACTTCTTTAGGAGACTTTGGCACGGAGGTTTCTCAGAGGGCTGTGAACCACGTCTTATTATTTATAAAGTCATATGTATAGTGGATATATTTAATTGTCTTTGATTTGTCATGAAATCTGCTTGAGCTGTAGTTTAGCGTACCGGCTTTTGATTTGGGAAGGTCAATGCAGAGATTCCTTGCGAAGTCATGTCCCTATGGCAAATGTTTAAATGAATTAATTTCCTTTTTTTGGTTATTTTTCTTTTCCCCTTGAGAAAAATGACTAGACCTGTACCAGCATTCTAAAGTTCTGCCTACAGGAAATGATGGCAAATGCCATACATTGTTCCATAAAATTCAATTTGGAGTCTGAAGTGAAATATGCTTGGCAGTACTTTTGTAAGGGTAGATAGTTCCTTTATTACTGAGCTGTAGACCACAATGATCTTTGGGTATTTAATAATGATATGGCCAATTTAAAGAAGGAAAAAAAAGGCAACAGGATTCTGCCCTCTGCGTTTTTGCATATTTGTTTTTCAACCCAACTTCGGGTTGTCACTTAGTCATAGCAGGCAGCTCCTGTCATCTTGAGTTTCAGCATTGCAAAAAGGGAAGTTTGCATTCGGTAGGTGGCTAAAATGCGGTATCCTGATGGTCTGGTTTGATGTCCGGATAGTAAGTAGTCTGTTACAGGAGGTAGGGTCTGCATGGAAGGCTTATTGCACCTGTGGGGTTTGTGTTGGGGAGATGGGGTCTTGCAGTCTGACCAAGCTTTTGTGACCATCCAGCAAGAAGACAATTCCTGGGTTTTGTATCTTTAAATCCTAGTCAAGTTAGGATGTTACGGGGCAGTGTGCATGTAAGGAGATGCTTGATGGGGAAAGTTACTTGAGAGTAATTTTATGTCTTTAACTCAAGTATTTAGAGAAGTTGGATTTTCATTATTACACCATAAATTGGCAGTTTTTTATGACGTTACTTCCCTAGCCAACATTTCAGATATCATACTGTAGATAAAAACACATCATGTTCTATCGCTTTCTGACTTTGAACAGGACTTCAGTGAGCAACTTAATTTCTCTGTGTGAGCTGTTACCGGTCTGAATTTGATAGAAAGCAAAGTTGGATGTGTCCTGAAATTAACACTTTGACTTTTGTAGTTAACAACTGCTACTCATTCCCCAACCCCCTCCCCCCTGCACCCCCCCTGTCCCCCCCCAGGGGTGATTCTGGGGCAGTGGGTCTGCTGGGGCACAGTGGGGCTGTGAAACTGTTTGCTTGGCCTTTTGACTGACCGCACAATTTTATCCTGGAAATCAATGCAGTGTGCTTGATCCTTACAAGGTTCATTACAGTGAAAGAAAGTCTGAACTAATCTGCTTTTAAAAAAAGCAGCAGGGGAGAATAATCCTCCTTGGAGCTGCTGATACAGCTGATCGCTGAGCTATCCTGGAGACAAGAGTACAGCACCTCACTCTGTTCTAAACAATAGATGGTACAAACCAGCCTAAAATTTGGCTTTTTGAGGCTGATACAGAGGAGCAGAATTGCATCCCTTGCAGTCTTACATTGGTCTTTGACAGCTTTGCTCCCTTGGAGAGAGCCGAAGTGATTCTTTATGATATGTACTTTTATTTTTAATTTCAGCAATTGCTGTAGATTTGCTGCCTGGGGCTTAAATGCAAATTACACTATTTTACTAATTAATACCTTTAATTTCAGGTAATGCAGTGTATGAAGTGGGACATACCATTACAGGCTCTTTTTTTTGTTAGGAAGGAAAACGCTAAGAGTGAAATGTAATGGCAGAGAGCCAAGGTCACATCTATCACACTTCAGTCTTGCCCAGACCCTCCGACCGATACGTTAGAATCACATCAGGGATCTGTTTCTCTGAGAATTTTAATTAACCTTAGAAGACAGAGCAGGGCCGGCTCTTGTGTTGCTATTACGCCTGTGTTTTGCTTCTGCAGCTTACACTTTGGGGAAGCTGTCTTTGCATAGAGAGTATTTTCTAAAAGCAATGAATGATGGCTATCACTGTGGCAAAATGCTGAGGGTTTTGTATTCCTTTATCCAGTCTTTGGTCCTTCTTTTCCCATGGTTTGTTGCAGACCCAGTCTATCCAGAGTGCTGAAACCCAGCTTGACAGGAGCTGGGCTGGCCATGAACTGACACTGGGGCTGCACCTAAAGTTGTCCAAGAGGGTTCTTCATAAACACTTCTGAAATGTTGTAGGCATTTTAAGATACCTTCTGCATGAGAGATCTGGAAGTGGTGTTTACCTACTAATAGATGCTTGAAAAATATTTGGGATGCAATTGATGTATAGTAGCATTTGGCCTTTGGTAAACCAGTTAGTCTCCTGGTGCCTCTATTTCAGCCTGAGAAAAAAACAGTTGTCTGTTTATAACTGGTACAGTGTATTTTGGGATGTTCCCCTTAAAGATGGTGTGTAAACGCAGGGTATGGCGTTAGGCGTTATGAAAAGGTCTCGTTGCTGAAAGAGCACACTGCAAGAGGGAGAGAAAGGAAATCCAGCAATTGTTAAAGTGCCCCCCCCCGTCCCCCGCTGTGTCCCCCAGGAATAAAGCAGGAGCCTAAGAGTGGTTTATAATGGTAGGCACATTACACACAAGGTTATAATTTATTGGCTCCTCCGTTTCCATTACCACTGTAGAATCACTTGGGGAATTCAGGTTCTGTCAAAGTAAATGGCTCCCTTAGACTGTAGAGGCATTATGGTAAATCTGCTGCCTTCACTGAGTGCAGGGTTTGGGTTTTGTTGGGTTGGTTTTTTTTTTAAACAATTACTGCAGTTCATCACGTAGAATTTTTTTCAGGACTCCTCAAGATCTAATAGCCAGCTAAATGTATGCAAGTTTAGTAATTTCCTCCCAAACCAGGCGTCTCCCACTCCAGGTGCAGGGTTTATTGCTTCTTTGCTTGCGATACAAACTGAGAACAACGTTTGCATGAAAAAGAAACAACCTAGGAAAACAAAACATGTCTCTTGGTTTCCCCAGAAGAGAGAACATGGCTGGAGTGAGGGATAGGCACAGGGTGCTGATACCGGGTGGGGGGATGCGAAGGAGTAAAGATGGGCACATGAGGAAAATGATGTGTCAGTGCGCTCGAGTGAAGTGACGGATGGGCCTTTCTCCCCCTGTGTTGTGCTGGGTGTATCACCCTTGTGTCAGATTTGCAGAACTGTTTCACCATGGCGGGTAGAAGGCCTGGGGAAAGGTTATTAACCTTGGCTTCACAGGAGTTTTGCAAGCAGAGGGAGCAGCGCTCGTTTGCTGCCTGGGCTTTTGATTGGTTCTGTTTGTAGACATCCTCCCAAAAAGGACATAGAGTCATTAATTTTTATCAAGAGTCCTACCTCACCCTACACTTGTCACAGGCAATTGAACATGGAGTAGACCTTGGGTGATTTTCTGTAGCCACATTTCCTTCTGGGATACACTGTCTGTCAGGTGAAGATCCCACCCTGGGTTATGCCGGTGGCAACAGATAGGGTCTGGTGTTTACATACATTTATATCTGCTAGGAGCAGTGGTGGGTTGTGTAGGGGACGTGCTTTGTCTTGGGCAGAGGAGACTCTTCAGCTTGTTTTTTTAATGATCAGATGTGCACAGTGAGGAGTGCCATCCTTGTCAGCAGGGCACAGTATGCACAGACCCATGGACTTAACTCTACTTTTGTTCTTTCTCTCTGATTTATCTGCTTCTGCTACTGTAGTTTGGCTGGCCTGTGCCTGAACTTTGTCATAAAGCCAACCAAATAGGACTGATACCCCATGTGTCAAAGTCTCAGATCTTGATTTTTCTGGGTCTGACAGATGGCTAAAATTTGCATTTCAACACAAGAGATTAACGATCACACTAAAGGGTATTGTGAAAAATATAGCCAATAGTATTTAAAATCCCAATAATTAAAGCTGTCCTCACAGAAATGAGTGAGTATGGGAGAGGAGAATGCTGAAGGGCTGAGTCAGAAAAATTCGCCATTCACTGAGTTCTTAGGCTTTTCAGAAAAGACACCATTTGCAAATGTCATGTCCATTATGTTTTCTAAAACATCAGCATTTTCACCCATCTTTGGATGATGCTGTCAAGTTTTACTTACAAGCTAGAAGAATGCAGGATGGGCCCGACATGACCAAAAGGTGCCAGTGTTGACAGCGGACTTTTCCTCCTGGACTGGGATGACCAGCAGCGCTTCAGTCAGACCTAGAAGACTTGTGGGGCAGTGGAGAAAACTGTGTCGCTAGCTCCAGACCCTCCCTGTTGGTTTGTGTCGAGTGTGGTATGCCTCTGTGGGAATCCTCTTGTTGTCAAATGTGAAGGCGCATCACCCCTCCGAATGATTAATGATGAACACCAGTAATGCGGAGTGTGTGAGTGTTCGGTAGCTGGGTACTCAAAGGGAAAATGGATGGACTTTCAAGACTCTTAGCCCCAAAATCCTGTGCTCATTTTGATTCTGGCGATTTCTGCCCACCTCCCCTAAACATCTGCTGTTTGGGGAGACAGCACCATTGTGGTTTTAAGACTGAACTTGCATGGAGAGTGTGGTCCTGTGTGGGATGTGGCCATTGACCTGCGGTGAGCTGCATGAACTTTCTGAGCTCTGCATTTCCTGGCTGAAAAGCTGCCCCAGAAGTCCCCACTCATCTCCCCTCACAGGCTTTGCAATCTTCAGAGGTCACCTGCCCTACAAACACAGAGTTATTACTAGAGAGGCTGGTGTTTGGGGAGATTAAATGTGTACAGTGGAGCTACGACAGCTATTTTCTGCTGTTGAATGAGGTTTCAGCAGAGATGCTGCACTTGGTTTGTGGAGAACATGGGTGCGGGAATGCAACTATGAGGTCTGTGTATAGGCTGTAACAGTACTCTGTATTCCTTGTTTCTAATCTTATCAGTTCATGTTCAGGCAGACTCCTGGTGCTGGCTGGGTGCCCATCAGGTCAGAGCGGCTGCCTGGGCTGGCTGTTAATGCCGTGTGTGCTTGCGGGTCAGGGAGAGGCTACATGTGCTCTCTCTAGGCAAAGCCCTGTCCCTACGGTCAATAAGCTGCCACAAAAAATGCTATGACAAAAATTTATTCATGCTGTGAAGGACGTTACGCTCTGGGAAGGCCTTTACTTACGCTCTAGAGTTATTTTTGTTTGCTGTCTTAGAATTTGAGGTTAATAATCCCATTGCTGTTTCAATTTGAAAAGTCTGCCTGGGTACTCCGTGAGTTTTGCATGGTTGTGTTTAGAACGTCCCCCTAATTTCACTGTTCTGTTCAAAATTTCATGCTGTCTCTGCCACAAACCATGACTGAAATTTCAGGTAAAAAAACTGTAATTCCCTCTTGCACTCCAGTAGCCCACCTGTAATATCTGCAACTTCAGGATGACACTTTGTATTGAAGTTGTAGATCCCTCTTTCTTAGAAGCCTTTCCTTAAGCTTCAGAGGGCCAGTTATAACTAGTATTTCGCTCTGGTTAATGTCTTTAAGCATTGCAGCATTGTAATTGCTGACCTCTGTTGCACTGGATTCATTCAGTTTTCAGGGACTTGGTGACTTCTGCGGACTGAAACTGTTTGGGATGCAGGCAGTTTCAGCTTCCCAGCACTCACTCATCACATATCGAGCTGAATTTTTGCAACTGTTTTCAATGCAGTCTTGTTAAAATCTGATATTTTACAACAGGTTTTCCCATTCTGGGGTAGGCTGTCATGGGAAGAACCCAAGATTAGTTCTAATAGGACATGAGAGCCTGGACAAAGATAAACTACGGGATTTGAGAAAGCTGCATGACCTTGGCCTTGCCCCAGCTCCCACAGCAGCTGTGCTTCTACAGCTGGGGAGGGAGCAATGGGGAGAAGCAGTGCCAGCTGAAAGCTGCCTATTTGTCCCTAGTCCTGTACCAAACCAAACTGGTCCCGGTAACAGAAGCCTCTTGCGTGGAGCAGACTGGTACTTTGGGTGGGAAGTTACTGGCCTGACATAGTATTTGTTTAGCATGGTAATGCTAAAGAAAAAGTGTGTGTGAATGTGTGGGGAAACAACAACCAAACAAAAAAAGGAGAGTGAAAAAAAAACCCCAGAAAAATTTCTTCCCTGTGCCTCATGTAGATGGGCCTGGGAACAGGTTCTCCTCATTCACCAGCCCCAGATCCCCTTTCTTTTGCCAGTTTGGATTCCTCTGACAGCTTGAGCAATGCCTTTTCCTGACAGTTTGGGGCGGCGAGGGGGTTGCTGATGTGCTAGTTTTATTTGCTTGGCTCCGTTACCAGAGTAATGTTAAACTCGTTACCTCCTCTTTGCGGGAAGTTTTGCTTATGTTGCTACAGCATTGCTGAAAAACCTTTAAAATTGTTTAAATAGCTTTAAGAAAACCTCTGCTGCGTTTGCCGAATAATTAAATGTAATCGTCCTTGCATGTAATTTCAACGTTTTTATTCAGTTAAAAAGGACAAACATTAATTTAACAATACATGTACATGAGATGCCTCTTAGTTCAGGGGAAGGACAGAAGGAGGGGATATTACTTTTGGTATTAAAAAGGCATTTTGTTTTCAAAAGTAGAGAGAAAAATGTAAAACATCTGGAATTAAGAGCACTTTCTGCCCAGTCTTTTAAGTGCAACTTCCATTGGTTCCGCAGAACTTGCTGCATGCTGGTTGCCGTTAGCCAGGGTCACCTCTGAATTCGGGCCATGGAGCTGATGGGGCTGTACCCCTCCTCTGCTCCCCAGCGGTCACCGGGAAGGCCTGGTATCTGGCACCAGGCTCACCCCTCTGCGTCTGTACACCAGCTTTTGAGGGGTTAAATAGCCAAAACCACGGTTGGGTTTGTCTCATAACTGGCTTCTGGCACTTTGAAAGCATGGGTTGGCCCCGGCTGGAGTTTGGCTTCTTGTCCAGCCGGAGCAGTTGGGATTTTTGGTGCGGCTGATCCGGTCTGTTTGCGTGTGGTTGACCCAAGGGCAGAGGTTTCTGAAGGACACGTGTCCTCATGGACACCGTAAGGCTGCTTGTGCAGCAGGGCTCTACCCTGTCCCGTTTGGGAAACTGGAAGGCCCCGCAGCTGGGTGCCAGGAGAGGGAAGGCCGTGGGATTCACTAATTAAAAAAGAGAGAGATGGGAAATGTTTTCTTTCACCATGGTGATCGCATAACATAACTTGACTCAGGGATGCCGAGGAATTTTCGTCTGCTTGCGAGGGCAGCGGGACAAAGGTGCAGAGCCCTTTTCCTGCTCTGCGGTGTTCAGCCACGTTTCGTTTTGAAGACACCCTGAGGAGGATGTGTGTGTTAGTGAGGAACTTGTCCTCAGTGTTGGCTGTCAGCTGGAATATGATTTATTGGGCAAGCAAAACTAAGGCTGTATATGGTTAAGGAGTGCCTTTCTGTGCACAAAAATGGTGTTTGTGGGAAGAGGTTGCTTCTTAGTCGATGCATGGAGTGTCTTTGTACTGCTACAGCAACAGGCATGAGAGTCTGATTGTTCAGACGAGTTAGCATTAACTTTTTCTCCAAGTTTTTTTTAAAGATGGGATCCAAACCAGTATGAATTGGCCATTGCTAATTTTAGAATGGTCTGTTTGCATGAGATAACAAATCCCAGTTTTAGTTTAAAGAGAAAATATTTTAACAGAAGGCTGGCAAGATCGTTATCAAAATGCTAATGATCATTTCTCCTACAGTCTCGGTTATTTTCAGAGGGAGGACTAGAATAGACACATCATCTGAATAATATTGATTTTAATATGTATTACTGTCTCATTAAGCAGTTAAAGTCTTTTCCCTTCTGGACAAAGGTTCATTAATCGCTGCAGTTAATGTGTCATTAAAGTGGGTTTAGGTGCAAGATGGGTAGAGGGAGAGACGAGATGTGAAGCGCTGATTGTGCCGTTTGGATGGGCTGCGGGTGCAGATACTATGGCCCTAATCAAAAAGCAAAGGAGGGTGCTGTGCTTGGTGTGCTGCTGCCTGATTGCCTCCTGAGTGACAGCCAGGTCAGCCAAGTACCAGTGCTATTGTATTTACTCTGCTAAATGATCGTTTTGGTAAATATTATTGAACATGTTTAATTGCAGATTAATTTCAGGCTAATTCCAATCAAAAACTCCTCAGTGAGTTACTATAAAAAAGATGTGGGTTTATCAATTTATTTTTTAATTTCTAACTTCATTTTGGAGCCTTTTTAACAGGCTGCCTTTTTATTGGCTGCCTTATTACATGTTTAGAAATGCTTGCATTGCATGGCAGGTTGACTCAGGTTTGCCATACTGTCATCCTTATAAGCAAATCAATACGTTTTCATTTCCAGTGGTAGTAATAATTTATGAATTTTTAATTATGTGAACCCAGTAAAGTAGAAGGAAGATTTTGTTTCGATTGATTGCGTTTTGATTGACTTCATTTAACATTTGTTTTTCTGTAAATAAGACATGCACATACAAATACGTGCATATGTGTTTGTGTGTGTAGATATCTTTATCTATATATATCTCTTTATGTATCTCCCTGAACATACAGGTTTTTTACAGAAAAGCCTGTTCCATGCATTCTTGAGTCCTTGTCCAGGTCAGTGAATCACGCACTCCTTTTGCTGTGCAATGGGCATGGACGTCATGTTGTGTCATGGCACGGTGGCTGGTCCTGCTGCATCTCTGGACGTGTGCCCCTGTGACCGTCCCAGTGTTGGAGTATGCCTGCTTGAGGGATGATAGGTGTGCACGTAAGCAGCCTCTTCTTGCACCCCAAAATATATGCTTGTTGTGTGAGGGAGGAGGGATGTCCAGCAAGAGAAGCAGCAAGAGGTCAGCTGGAGGGGAAGCAGGGGAATGGATACCAGCCTGCCACAAGCTGCCTGTCCCTTGAGGATGGTGAGGCCTGTTGTGACGGGCTCTTCTGGTCCTTGATGCCGAGCCTCCCTGTGATTTTGTGCTAAAATGTCACGAGATAAGGGACGGAAATAGCACAGGCTTTCCTGGCAGAAGCGTGAGCTGCAGCACGTCGAGTGGGCAGGATTCATCAGCACTGGGGCTGCTGCTTCTCACTGGCTCTTTGCAGGGAGGGTGCAGCACCACTGAAGAAGCAGGCATGTTCAGTCCAGAGCGTCTTGTGTTGCAGCCAAGAGTTTTCGTGTGAAGAGCCTTGTTCTTTCACATACTTCCTTTCTAAAACAAATCATAAAAAAGCCCTTGGAGAATAGAGTCATACATACACGTCATAAAATACAGTAAAATAATAGTTGACAGCCATGAGATGAATTTCTTTTTGCTTATTCTCTTCTGCTGTGTAGGTAATCGTGGTGTTAGATCATAGTGGAAAACATCTGATTATTTATATTTCACAGTCACTCAGCAGTGTAAAATCCAAACTGATCATACCTTTTTAATAATCAGTACCTTATTTTAGAAAAGGAAAGTATGGTATTTCTGATCTATATTGCAGAAAGGATACTTTGCTTTTTCCTTGCTTGGGTTCTTATCTGTTCTTTTGATAAACACAGGACTTCCTTTTATATGCGGTCGATCTCACATCTGAGTATGTATTTTCATGGAGGAGCTATCACTGCAGTTGTTACTGTTAAAAAAAATTAGCATACTTTAAAGAAGGGACTGTACAGGTTTCAGCATCTGTAATGATATTGTTCAGCCAGGGAGAGGTCATTTTGTGCTTTTAACAAATAAAAACTCATCAGCCAGAGTTCAGTGGCCATCTCCCACTCCTCCCAGGCCTGAAAAACAAGGAAGCAAGTAGCTAAGGGGAAGGTCAGTGTCTTCCTCCCTTTGTCTTGCCAGGAGTACACTGAAAGAGACACAGAGGTGTAGACAGCCATACATAACAGCTTTTGCTTTCCCCTTTCTCTGCTTCCAGTGTTTGCTTCATATGGATTTTATATAGCCAAAGAATTTTATATAGCCTCGGTTGCTAAGAACTGGGTTTGCCTATCCTTTTTTTTTAAATACAAAATATTGTATCAAATACGCTGCCTTCTGCAGTGTCTGGCGCGGAGAAGATGAACCCTGTCTACCCCTAAACATGAGTGGGAAATGGGTTTGGTCCATCTAATCGTCATGGTCTTCTAGGGACCAGGGTGGGGGGAGTTTGTGATGGTCTTTCATGCATCTCCTCTGCCAAGTGTTTCGCCCACCTTGAAAATGTTACTAAAAATAGGAACTGTTTTAGTAGTGATAACAGATGATCCTGGAAAGGATCTGTGTCATCGTCCTCATCCTGCAGCAGTCTGCTGCTGGCTAAGACATGCAGAAGGCAGGAGTCGGCAGGAACAGCCTGTTCAAGGGGTGGGCTACAGATCTTCTGTCCCACTTCCTTCTCTACGTGTGTCTTCAGTCTCCAGCAGGCTGGGGCAGCTGCCAGTGTCAGGAGCAGAGGAGCATGCATGGGTGGTTGTCGAATTGTTAGCCTCCCAAATGAACACATTTGAGTCCTTTTTAGCCTATACCGCAGAGCCAGCCTGACTTTCAGGCTGGGCATTGTCACCCTTCTCTCTGCAGTAGGCACAGAGAGGGACCTGGGGGGGACACCAAGAAGATGAGCTCCTTCCATGTGGATGATGAAATGTTTCACGATTCACTGGTGATGCTATGGTCGGGGACCTTTGGGAGAGGGATGTGCTTGGCAGTAGCTAATGACGGGATGACTGTACCAGGTTTAGTCATTCTGAAAGGCAGCACGGCCGTGCAGAAGATGAGAGGGGATCATTTTGGATGTTTGGTTTCCTGTGGGAGTAAGGCTCCTGCGATAGCTTAATCTTAAAAATATGAAGGGAGTGTTTATGGAGAATGTGCCCTGACAGCATTGTAGGCTGCAGTTCATGAGTGTAGTCAATAATAAAACTAATAAGATTTGGAGAGTGTGTTGAACTCTTTTTAGTCCCTGTTCTCCCCTCTCCAAGCTCAGGAACTGCTGTCACACCAGGGGCACATCTGACTGTTCCTGATGAACATCTCCCTCATTGCTACAGCTGAAATGGAGTTGGTGGGCTTGTGCCATGACACATCTGTCATCATATTAAAACTCCCTAGACTCACTTTACTTTGACTGCTCTTCACCACTTGCTTAGGAAACAGCGGTAGCGGCAGCTGTCTCCTGCTTGTGAGCACAGGATAATGATCAGGTGGTAACACTCATGCAGTGCTGGGCAGTTGCTGCACCAGGACACTGCCCTGTCAGAGGACCCTTTCCCTGTTTAATTTGATCACTTGAGCATGAATTCCTCTGGTTATCAAATTAGTTTATCCAATTCATGCTGAAAGTGGGATTTTGCTAGCATCAGCATCAGTACATTGTCGTGTCCTTTTCATTTATTCCTCTCCATAGCTATCAAAAGGAAACTTTACAAGAATCTGAGCTCGTATTTACAATGAGAGATTGTGGGAAATGAGATAGACTTGAGGTTCCTCAGCTGTTCTGATGCTTTCAATGAACATGTGCTTCCTTGATGAGTCAACCCATGACTTAAAGGTTTCGGATAGTGATGTCGACTCCCCAGATCAGTGATTCCTTTCTGATGCTGGTGAAATAAATAGCAGCCAAACACAGAGAGAGCAAAGATGGAGGTTGCCCTGAAGTTGTCTTCTTAGCCCATAATCCCAAAGCAATTGGCAGCGAGCAAATAAAGAAGAGAGTGAATCTCAGGCAAGATGGTAAAAGCTACTTATTTTTACTGTTGGGTTTTTTTCCCCTCTGAAGAGCTTGTTTGGCTGATGAAGTACATTAAAAGATGCCTCTATAGCAGTATTCCACTTTCTGAAGTTGCGTAGCTGCAGAGCCAAGAAAGTATGGAGAGAGCCTGACCTTCATAGTGTTCAATATCCTAGCTGTTTAGTAGCTTTGTCTGACTGAACTTCAAATAAACACTGTTTTGGTTTTTGTAGCTTTTTTCCCCAGCAATTAATGAAGGAAAGTGAGTAATCTGCTACTTGGCAGTGCTGCTAGGCACGTGGTAAGAGAACAAAAGTCTCTCTCTGTAGTAGAATGATCGATTTCTTTTTTTACTTCTACCTCCTCTTCCCCTTCAATCCCTGTAGCTCCAAGGGACTACAGTTTTTGAAGCTAAGAGTGAAAGAGTCATGATGCCCAAGCTGTTCCTAGGGGCACGTGAGAGCCTCGAAGGCCTCTTTGAGACTGTGACTCAGTTTTGGTGGGAGGTGTGAAAAATCACTACTGTAGTAAGTAGCAGTATCGTAGCACCTCAGCAGAGCCGATTTTGAGAGTGCTGCTAGAGAGAAATAGGCTGCTTCCTAGGAAGAAAAACTTGGGAAATGCTGTTCAAATAGCTTTGCTTCATTGACCTGTTGCAAATACAGTTCAGGATAATGGTTGGCACTGACGGAGTTGCTGTATTGCTTTGCTTTAGGCCTTTCAGGTGTTACTACTTTCTGCTCTGCATGCCATGAATAGATATGACTTTTCTCTCTTATTTCATGTATTTACTTTCTTTGTACATGCAAGGAGCGAAAGGAAGGGATTTTACCAATGATCAAGGTCTCACACAGAGGCTGTGCCCCTGCTGCTGTGCTCCCCGTGTGCTCAGGCTGTGGAGGGGTTTTGCTGGTTCTCCCTTGGGCTGTGGGGAGGCATGTTGTGTTTTCACTTGGACTTGATTGGAGGTGACAGCTCAGGAAGCTCCCACAGCCCAGCTTACCTGCTCTGCACCCCTGTGAGGTCCCATGCTGCCAGTGCCCCTTGCTGCTCACAGCCACCTGGGCAGCATCAAGGTCTGCCAGGTCTATTGCCATCACCCCTAGGGCCTCTTAACATTGTCCCCCTGCCCCATCACCATCATCCCTTGTCTCCAGGAGGCCCACAACATGGGTGGCAGATTAGCAATGGCACAGAGCTATTCAGTCGCTCAAATACTCCATACCCATTTGTACATGAGTGGTGCCATTCAAAATACTTGAGAGAAGGGATGCCATCCAGAGGGACCTTGTCAGGCTTGAGTGGCCCCATGCAAACTTCATCAAGTTCAACAAAGCCAAGTCCAGGGTCCTGCACCTGTGTTGGGGCAGTCTCTGCTATCAGTAGAGGCAGGGACATGAAAGGATTGAGAGCAGGGCTTGGGAGTACTAGTGAGTAAAAAATTGTGCAAGACCTGGCAATGTGGATTTGCAGCCCAGAAGGCCAAATGTATCCCAGGATGCATGAAAAGCAGCATGATCAGCAGGTCAAGGGAGGTAATTCTGCCCCTCTGCTCTGCTCTGGTAAGACCACCCCACCATGAGTACTGCATCTAGCTCTGGGGTCCTCAGTACAAGCAGGGCACGGACCTGTTACAGCAGGTCCAGAGGAAGGCCACAAAAATGGACAAAGGGGGGTGAAGATTGCTCCTATGGAGGAAAGCTGAGGTAGTTGTTTAGCCTAGAGAAGGCTCTGGGGAGATCACATTGCAGCCTTCCAGTACATACAGAGGCCTTAGGAGAATGGTGGAGAGAGACTTTTTACCAGGACATGTAATGACAGGACAAGAGGTAACAGTTTTAATTGTAAAGAGGGTAGATCTAGATTAGATGCAGGGAAGAAATTGGTTACAATGAAGGTTGTGAGGCCCTGGCCTAGGCTGCCCAGAGAAGCTGTGGCTGCCCCTTCCCTGGCAGTGTTCAAGGCCAGGTTGGAGGGGCTTTGGACAACGTGGCCTAGTGGAGGGTGTCCCTACCCATGGCAGGGGGTTGGAACTAGATGGGCTTTGGAGTCCCTTCCAACCCAAACCCGTCTGTGGTTCTGTGTCTGTGACCAGGGAATGGGCACAGAAAACACGATGTGGCAGACAGTGAAAAGTAAATACTATAAAATGCATGTTTATGTGTTTTGAGAGTTCATAGTAGTTCAGATCTCTATCGTTTATTCCTCAAACATCTTGATACAGTGAAGATGCAAAAGGAAAATTGCATTTTCGTGGTGAAGGTTTTCTTTTGAGTATAAATGCTTCCAAATTAAATACAGAACTGAATAAATATGGAGTTATTCTCTTCTATTTCATCACAGCTTTGCTGGATTTCCAGAAAGGTTTATAGTGGAAAAATTGCTTGACATCCGTAGCAGGTATAGTCTCATCCTTAATGGGTTGTTTGAATCTCCCAATAGGCATACTCTGTTTCTGAACAATAATAGTAAATTCTTGACCTTGTTTCAGTTTCCAGTTCTTTAATAAATAGAGCTACCTTTAGTTAATGTTTCTTAACTCCACAGAAAGCGTTACAGAAAACAGTAAACATCAGTGCTGCCTTTATACATGAGAAGCTAAAGCAGGTCCAAAGTGACCCAGTGCCAGCGTTGCAGAGCCAGGGAGCGATCGCACACCTCCAGACTCCAGCACGTTGCTGTTGTGGCATTTGATGCGCTCAAGCTCTTGTCAACATCCTTGTGTTTGGAAGGAGCATGACAGACATTTCACACCAGATTTTGTTCTGGTTAAAGAGCTTTGATGGGTTTCACCTCCTTTACTGTGTGCTAAAGCTCTGCTTGGCCTATATCCAAGTTTAGTTTCTTTAGTTACTGAAATTGTTTTCCTTTTCTATTTCCTAGTATTAAATTGCTGTAAAATTAACTGGAAAACTACTATTATGTACCCTGTTTCTTTCTTTTGTCTTCACATTCTGAGTATTTTTTGTTTGCATGTGTTTATTTTTCCTTTGCTTATTTTTTCTTTTGTTGCGTCTATGAAGATTTTGTTCTCAATTTTCATGTCATTTGACATATGAGAGAAGCCAAATAAAATATTTCACATTTCTGTTTCAAGTTAAAAAACAGGTTTTATGCTGAACAATAATTGTATTACAGGGAAGCCTGATGTGCCCTCAGTGCCATTACGGCATGTTGAATAAAAGGTAATTTAATGGAAACAGCGCAGTATTTGAAAGTTCACTGCATGAAAATTGGATTTTTGCCTTTATTATTTACATTGCACCTTATTCATATTTAAGGCCACAGGGATTATCATCCTCCTTAATGGCTTTATTTAATAAAGACTTTGCATTTCACAGTATAGGACATAATGCAGGCTTCAATCTGTTATCAGGATTTCAATTAACTAGCTTTGGCTTCAGTTGCCCCATAAATCCTATAAATATATCTAAATAATTCATTTGCTTTCACTGGGCAGTAGTGGCTACTTTTAAATACAGCTGCTATATACTTATATATACTTATCTGCTAAATGATACAGCTGCTGCTCATAGCTTACTCTTATTTTTGATTTTTTGAAAGATGACATTTGTCTCTCAAGGTGTCTGGCTAGAGCAGGGCCAGTCTGCCAAGGTAAAAGACCTCATAGAGGGACCGCTGTTATGGCTGAGGACCATTGCAGCTAGGGATTCAGGTGCACCTTGAATTTTGTGAAAGGACATTAGGGACAGGCAGATGTCATGGATCAACATGGGCTGAAGGGCTCTGCATCCTTTGATGGTAGTTATGGATATTGTGAATTATGGGCTGGATGCAGCTGATTCCAGGGTGGAGGAGTGATGATAAATACAGGAGATGAAATGAAATCCCTTTGCTCTTACTTTTGGGTTTTCCTTTCACCTATGCAGTATCACGTACTCATGGTAACTGTGGTCAAGGTTTTCTTTTGGAGTGACAGTTAAATCTTCTTGCTAAGTGTGCAAAACAAATAATGATGTTAGCAGTTTTGCTGCCACTTTTTGGGTACTGGGAGAGGCTGAGATTGGATTTTAAGTGAGCCTGATAAACAGTCAGAGTTGAAAAGGTGTGCTTAAACAGCACAAGGATAGGCCCTATCATTTTCTGAATTTCTAAATTCTTGCCAATGTTTCAATACCCTGAAAATAGGAAATAAGGCATCAGCCATGGGCCAACAAGCTCTGGTGTCAAAACAGATAATGACCAGGCACTAGTTCAATGGGAACCACGCGGTGTGAACACTCAGCCAGCCCAGCACCCAGTACAAATACCTCCCCTGCTCCAAAACAGAACAAAAATCCCAGCACCAGTGAGCTGCAGGCAGCAGCGCAGGCATGCCAGCCCCTCGCCAGTGCAGATGAATGTGCTCAGTGATTCACCTAAGAGCAGCAGGGCAGCATACAGCTTGGCAGCTGTGGAAAAGTGCTGTTGATCTTAGAGTCCTGGTCTTTTCCAAGTTACTCCTGCTGGTTCAGGTCCCAAGGAGGGAAGATTTGAGAACTTCAGGGACCCGCCAAGTCCAGGCTGTCGCTCGGGTTTAAAATGCTTAACTTGCAGTACGTAGAGCTTGAAAACTATTTTTCACCTATCAGTGCGTGATTAAGCGAGTGCACGAACTCAAAAGGGAAACATAATATTTATTAAGCTTACTTCACTTAGTCATTTTGGCATTTGATATGCAAAGATTATGCATTTTTCCCAGGAGTTATGTTAATAATTTCAACATGATAACTTTAATTTTAAAAAGCGCTTTGCTTTTCTTTGCTAAAGGGAGGTTTTGTCCATGCATGTGTACAAGGAAAACTTTAATTAAGATTTTTAGTCTCCATTGTTTTCAGGAGTTTAAAATGCACTTTCTCCCCCGTGAGATAGAAAGACTGCTTATATTTACAAGACTCAAAGGGTTAATGTGTGAAAATGAACACATAGAAGGTTCTGTTACTGACAGCTCCCTTGTGTTGGCAAAGGAAAAAGATGAAGCACAGCCTCAATTTACTTCTCTCGCTCAACAGTACTTTATTTGTCTTGTTAGAAGAATCATTCCATATCTGGAGAGGATGGAAAACATGGAAATCCTGATACTGCCTCTGAAGACCTTAATATAATTTTTTAAAAACCATTTCTTCCCTGGCCCTGGTCCTCATGGAAGG
Organism: Hypotaenidia okinawae; assembly: GCA_027925045.1. NCBI lineage: Eukaryota > Metazoa > Chordata > Aves > Gruiformes > Rallidae > Hypotaenidia > Hypotaenidia okinawae. The sequence goes on from BSDF01000001.1 coordinate 149,661,219, forward strand.
CTTGAAAGAGAAACCACGTTGTTTTTCTGAGGAAGATCTGAGGTCTTCAGATGTGATCCTTCTTTTTGGGGCCCACTGCAGCAGATAAAATATGGGGATGTTCTCTTTACGGTTGCCTGATAGGGAAAAATGATGGTCGTGGATACATCCAGCATGGAAAACCAGGGCACGTGTAGTAGGTTTGCAAATTATTGACTATTTGGTACATTTCATTTCTCCATGGTGTAGGAAATTATTGCAAGTGTTAGAGAATTGATGAATAAACTGGGGAAAAAAAAAAAAGGCAAGATAAGTTTGTGTCAAAGCTCCATCTGTTTCCTGTATGCTCCTGAAAGTTTTCCTGAAAGCTAATTTCTGTGAATTTGAATGGAAAAGGAGAAACCCTAAAAACCCCTCCTTTTTCTTTCCTCTAGCAGATGTTGTTGTTTGTAGGACAATTTTAGTAAAAATTTAACGTGGCTGTAAATCACTACTTGTCCAGAGTAAACTCCACCCATGGAGTTCTCAGTCCTTCAGAGAACCCAGGAGAAGGGACACCAAGGTAGTTTCTCTCCTTGAAACCTATGATTAAGGATGCTGTAATTATTTCTTGGGAGAAGTTCACTTGTGCCTGCACCGCCCTCTCCTGTTGAAATCCTCCCAGAAAAGGCAGGAGGGAATAAATCCCTATGCTGCTCCAGCTTCCTGAGGTTTCCTTTGGTAGTGTTCTTGATGGGCTTGTCACCTGTCCCTCCGGAAGGGGTTAGGATTTGCCACCCAGAAGTTCTTTGCTGGACTGGTAGCCCTTAAATACCATGTATATCAGCAGTACGGGTCCAGAGGAGCCACATGATTGGAAAGTGCTCATCTGCTAACCACTGGCTGGCAAAGCGGCTCCTGTACCAAGGAGAAAAGTAAACAAGGAAGAATATAAATACTCTGATCCGAAAGCAGTGTTTTTCTTTGAAGATTGATAGCAAGTGTCCAGTCTGTTAAGAAGGAAACGTTAACTCTCACTTCAACTCACTGCCTAAGAGCGAAACCATTTGGTTTCATTTCAGTATGAAACATTGCTATTTTATCCTTAAAAACAATCAGTGTTTCTGATAGGAAATTGTTTGTCTGCTAAGAGAAACAAATTCATCTGTAGCTAATGCAAGCGGCCTATTGCTCCTTCTGTATGAGGCACGCAAATCTCTCTCTTGGCTGTTTGTGACCAATCTGACTTTCTAATATTTGCCAGTGGAAAGGCCCTGGCTCATTTCTTTCTTCTGAATCATATGTTGATTGTCTCATTTCCTACTGAAGTGATTAAAGCCAAGCTGGATATACACAGGCTATAACTTCTACACATGGCTTTGCTAAGCTGCAATGGCTATTATTACAATTTCTAAAATTATCTTCTACTATCAGCTTATTTAATGCCCTAAAGCCTTCTACATGAGTTAAAAATAAGTGATAGGTGTATCCACATTCAATACTTCTTAGCAGGTGCATTTGTATGAAGGATCAGAAGGAGGAGGAGGTGATGTGCTCTGGGTTTTCAGCCCAGGCAGGTTGTGTCCTAGGGGACCAGAACTCCTGGGTACATTGAGGAACATGCACACTTGGTAGGATGGGAACAGACAAAAGACTCCTTAACAAGGACTTGGAAAGAAGTACTGAAAAAGCACCAGAAAAGCACCTGCCTCCTGTGCTGCACTGGAAGATCTGGGTCTGAATATGTAGAATATGTCCTTGTGTGTTAATGGTAGGTCAGAGAATCACAAACTGGTTGAGATTGTCAGGGACCTCTGGAGAGCACCTGGTCCAAACCCTTTCCTCAAGAAAGGCTGCTGGTTGACCAGGACTGTGAACAGAAATACTGAATAACATCACTGCAACAGAGGCTGTGTCAGGTCACAGCAATTAAAGCTGTAGGAGGAAGTAAGACAGACGTGGCGTCAGAAGTAAGTAGTCTTTAACGATAGTAGACCCATTGCCATTGCCTAGTTAGGAGTTGCATCCCTCTTTGTTAATTTGTAAAAGCTGGTTTTGCCTGGTTTCTTGATTGGGTGTGCTGTTTAGTGTTTCTGTGCTATCAGTAACTGGAAGCGGAGCTGGAAAGTGTGACCATCCCACTAGCCACTTCACTGTGAGAGTCTTCCTTCAGACTTTGGAAATTGTCACCTGTCCTAAAAATTTATAGCTTGTCTTTGCTTTGGGGCTACCGTGAGTTAATCTGAAGTATTTATAGCTATTACTGTGGTTTGACAAACAGGTTCAGCCAAATAAGAGACCTCAGCAGAGCAGATTAATAGCAGGGAGCCCTTTATTTAACTTGGCAAGGCTCATCACGAGCCATCAAAGAAAGCAGTCACTTTGTCAGTAGTATTGAATGGATGAATATGATAAACAAAGAGGTCACAAAGTCTTACAGGCTAGTTTCCTTCAGAAAAGAAGTAAGAAGGGCTTGCCAAGCAGCTTTAGGACTCAAATATAGGTTGTTTTATGTATTCAAAGCATATGGGGTTCATAACTATTGTTCCCTTTGGCTTTGGTGAGTTTTCTCAAAAAGCAGGAAGGAAACAGGTCTTGAAGGAGCCCAGAAGTGACACAGAGCCCATCTGTTTTGCTGGACTGTTTCTCTAAATTAAATCCATTGCTTCCCAAGTAGAGTCGGTAATAGGATGTTGAAAACTGAGTATTTCAGAAGCAGTTTTGAAAGCGGTTCCCAGCGGCCTATTACAGATGCAGGTATTCTGATGATAATGCCCCGTTCCCAGATGAGGTACTCACTCAAGGCCCCAGTTCAGCCGAGGCTTTACATGCATACTTGTGTGAATCTTGGTTACGGCAGTTTTCCCTGTGGTTAACTCCAGCAGCGTGTTCTCAATTAAACGGGTGTCTGATGTGTCCTCTGCAGAAATAAAGGGCTGGCTTGAGGTTAGAGATAATTTCCTCTGAGCAGCTACTGAACTGTATTTGGGCTGTACCTGTCTGCATCCATTTGGCATGAGGTAACACGGGCTGTTGTGGCTTGTGCCCTCCTGTAAGGAATTGTTTAAGAAAATGGCCGATGCCTTCCACTTGATTAATTCGGAAGAGAGACGCTGAAGGAGTTGGAAAGAAGCAGGACTATAAAATGTAATTTCAGGGTTGCGGCTCTTTGTCAGCTATTGCAGGGAGGATGAGCATTACAAGTGTCACAGGTGTCTTAAATTATATATGGCCTACTGCCTGAAATATTCATTAGATACGGAGATATGAAGTGAAAGTTCTGGTTGGAAAGTATAAAGGTTATTCTTAAATATCAACGTGATTTCCCCTACCAGGGTCTCCAACTAGCTGGCCTGCTGTGTTTACAGGGAAAAAAAAGTCAGAACTTGTCTTTCACCCAGGCATCTTCTTCACCTTGGTGAACTATCCCAACTTGGGTAGTGCAGCCTGCTGTAGTGGAGGGTGACCCTGCCCATGGCCCAGGGTGGGGCAGGTGGGGAGTTGGAAGTAGGTGGTGTTTAAGGTCCTTTCTGGCCCAAACCAGCCTGTGGTTCTGTGATCCTACAATGAAATGACAGTTGCAGTAGATGTGTCTTAAAGTCCAGAGTGCTGCAGGTGTAGAAAAACTACTGGCTCCTGATGAGCATCCAGGGAGTGAAGGCAGTGATTTACAGGGCAACAGAAGTGTGCAGAATTCAGAAGCAAGTATACTCTTGAGTTTGGGGTTCATAGAATCGTAGAATGTGTTAGGTTGGAAGGGAACTTTAAAGGTCATCTAGTCCAACCCCTCAGCAGTAAGCACCTTTAATTGGACCAGGTTGCTCAGAGCCCCATCAAGCCTGACCTTGAATGTTTCCAGGGATGGGGCCTCCACCACCTCTCTGGGCAACCTGTGTCAGTGTCTCACCACCCTCATGGTGAAGAACTTCTTCCTAATGTCTGATCTAAACCTACCCTGCTCTACCACTGCCCCTTGTCCTATTACTACATGCCCTTCCTTTCCAGGTTAAGTGAATCCCTTGAGCCCTGCAGGACTGGTCAGTCCCGTAAAGCATATGGTTAGCAAATTCCAGTCTGAAACCAATGTAAAAATAGTGGAACTGCTTTTAGCACTGTGTTTTTTACTGTCTGCTCTTACATTAGGACTGTGTTAGAAATAGGAACGCTAAACTTTTACAGCTGGCAACAGGTGGAGGGTGATGAACAGGAGGATTGTTCTGGATGTGCAGGGGAAAGGCAAGGTGCAGATGGTGGGACTGAAAGTGCCTGCTGTTTTAAAAGCATAACTCATTTAAGTACAGCCCGGCAGCAATCCCCTGGAGGGTAGTCATCATTCATTTCTGCACACTTGAGGCTGTCACCAGCTTGGCATGTGTCCTGGACCCAGCCCCTTACTGTGCTGCTATCAAGTGGGAGTGGTGAAAGGGGAGGAAAGCTGGTGTTATCTTGGTGAACCAAACATCTGCAGCATCATCCTAGATCCCCAGTTCCGGGGAGTTCCCTTTACTGAATTTCATTTCTTATCTCCTGTGCAACCAGAGAATGACCTCTCTGTGGTACAAGCCTGCACTGGACACTAGTTGTTCACACGTGCCAGCATTTGCTTGAGCTGTTGCTCCCACATCCCCTGCCCACTTGTCAGTCTCGTAATGCATCTCTTCCTATACATCACCTTGCAGTGTTTCCTTCCTCTCTGCCCACTTACAGTCTTCACTGCAGGTACCCGTATTCACAGGCATGTTTAGCTGCGGTCATACATACCTCTTGACCTCCTTGTATGGTGTTTCAAGCCAAGTCATGGTCATTTTTAGGAAAAGATCTCAGACTTAAGTCTTGCTTTAACCAAGTGACTTAGAAATTCTCTTGTGGGATGTTCAGTGCATCCAGACTAGTGTTGCTGACATCTTGCTAGTGAGTGCCTTGGTGTCTGTGGAGGGTTGGATAGTCTCACAGACTGCTGCTTCCTCAGGGGTGACACTGATACCACAACCTGCCAGTGCCCTGGTCACTTCTGGTGCCTCCTTTTAATTCACAGTACCTTCTTCCTGCTCTTCCACGTTGGATAAGGCAGTACAGCACTCTTAGCCTCTGGTCCCTGATGCTATATATGGGACACATATCGCGTTCAGCCTTCTTGTATGGGAGACAGCAGTGCAAAAACAAAAGTCATTCTGGAGGGATCCACAAACCTCCTGCCTCCCCATGGCCAGATTCAGCAGTCTACAAGTCCCTTACCAACGTTTTAAAAATAATGTAAGACCTGAACTTGAAGAAAACAGAAGAGGGAGGGCCATGCTAGTGTTTATAGATCCCTAGGATAGCATGGAAAAATGTTGGTAAAATTCCTGGGATAATCTAGGAAATACAGTACATCATGTCTCCCAGGTGGGAATCCATTTGACATGAGCAGGAGAACAAGGTATATCATCAACCTTTTAGCCTCAGGATGTACCATGCTACACTCTGCTCAGCACCCCTCTTCATCTGCAGGAATCTGGACATTACAAAACCCATATTCTAAAACTGGTGCTAGCTAACATTTTGTGAGGTGCCTCCTCCCTTCACTGCGAAGAGTGGCCGGTTCCCAGAAAGCCTCAGCACATGCCTAAGGCAAATTTCTTCTTAGACTTTTGCAGCCCATGGAGCTGGGTTGAGGACAAATTGCTCAACCAGACATCCCCCTTCACTCCTCTTTAGGTAGGTCTTCGCTGGCACAAGGAGCTCCAGCAGTTACCTCAGGAGAAGAGCTACCCTGAATGCGGGTTCCACGTGTCTGCAAACATTTGGTTGCAGCTCTTAATTAAAACCTGAATAGTGATGGGCCATGAGGAAGTTTTTCTAGCCTCCTTGGGATTTAATTTTTTTCTTTTTTTTTATTATAAGGAAAACAAGAAATAATTCCCAGTAGTATGCACCAACAAAGTCTGGAGCTGATGATAGAGACAGGCTGTTGTGTCTGTAGTTTGTCCTTGATCACAGCAGTGCTCCAGGTGTCTGTTAGTGGAAAAGTCAACATACTAGGTGTTGTTTAACAAAACGTGAAAGAATGCTGGTGACTCGTCCCAAATATCATTCCTCTGCCTGCGCTGTATAGCCCTAAGTATGTATGCATATATATGGGTCCAATAACATTAAAATTTAGCAAAATGTAGGAAGACTCTGCCTCACTGCGGAAGTGCTGCCTGGAGACTGGGTAAATAGCCAGACTCTTTTCAGTGGTCTGTGGGGACAGGACAAGGGGCAATGGCCTCAAGTTGGAGCACAGGAAGTTCTGCACCAACATGCAGAAGAACTTTTTCACAGTGAGGGTGACAGAGCCCTGGGACAGGCTGCCCAGGGGGGTGTGGAGTCTCCTTCTCTGGAGATATTCAAGACCCGTCTGGACGCCTCCCTGTGTGACCTGTCCTAGGGAGCTGCTTTGGCAGGGGGTTGGACCCGATGATCTCTGGAGGTCTCTTCTAACCCCTATGATTCTGTGGTCCTGGGATACATGCAGGAGGAAGACTGACTTTATTTTCAGATAGTGGGACTGCTGTCCTGCTGCCAGCAGTACGTGGTTGGACAGGGGGTAGAGGCGTTTGGTTTTGCAACCAGAGCTGTGCTTCGCAGAGCAGTTGGGATGAGTTGTGGAGCCAGGAAAAAATTTGATCCCTTTATATGCTGGTTCAGTGATGTGCATGCAACATTTATGTTGGTAAATAAATATCTCTTATGAAAAGGAAGCTTTAAAGGAAAGAAAAGTCTCTCTGTTCATACCCCAGAGCTGACAGCACTTTGGTTTTCATTATTATTTACACGCAGGCACCATTCTCTCTAAGAGATGCCAGTTTCTGTTTCTCTCTCACACCTGGCGATGCGTTGCTCTGTCAGCAGTCTGTAGGGTATGCGTCTCTTTGAAAAAAAAAATTGTTATGTATTGACCTCTGAGATAAAAGCATCACACTTTATTTTAGGTACACCAACCGAGGGCAAAACACTAAAAAGAAGAAAGAAGAAAAAAAAATCACACCATGGCCGAAGAATTTTTATGCTCAACTGTGTCATAGTAAAATGTAGTACAGCAAGGGTGCATAATTTACCTCTTCTTGTTGACTGCCTTTGCAGAACTGTATCTGAATCATTTCCTGTTAGTGAATAAAATCGAGAGGTTTTCAGGGTTGTTTAGTCTGGGCAACTGGGAGTTGGTGTAGCTAATGTGTTCCAGGAGGTTAACCACTGTGAACTCTCTTGTCTGAGCCATTTCCCCTTTTCGGGTGGTTTTCTACCCGTACAGTTGCCTTTCAGGTAGCAAGTTATCAGCTGTCTCACACGTAATGTGGAGGAGATCAATCTGTGGCGGGGTGAAATCGTGAGAACACATACTGCCTGTCTGCACTGTAGCCAGGGAGGGGTAAAGGAGACTGGCTCCTGTACAGCGTTATTTGGGGCTTCTTTTCCTCCCAGATAAAGACATTCCTATTTTATGTGCAGTAGTTTTTGAAAACCTCATTTTGCATTCACATAAAATCACGTTAACGGGCAGGGTATTTATCTGTAATTCACATCTTCAACTAGAGGAAAGGTGTTTCGTCCAAGGCATTTTAATGGAAATTTTTATGTACAGATAGACTCCAAAAGCCATTAGGAATTTTAGGTGATGCTGACAGTGGGGAGTGATTAATGCCGACTCCTCCTGACCTGTGTGGTGCTACTGCAGTGGGAGACTGGGCGCAGGCAGCGTGGCTTTACACGGCAGGGCCATCTGGAACGGGCGATTACACTGCTTGCAATTAGCTCCCAGTGTTGGGATTCTCAGGTTGGGGATTTCTTCCACATAGCGGTTTCTGTGGCACCAAGTCACTCATCACACATGGGATGCCTGCAGGTGATTGCTGCGGGCGGTGCTTTCTTCAGCATTTAACCTGGGTGCTTTTGAACAGCAGTCCTCCATGTACTTTTTTCATTAACTACATTTGCAAGCTTCTCATTGATTTTTTTTTTTTAACCCCCTCCTGTTCTTTTTTTTCCTTTTCTTTTTTTCTTCTAACAGCGGGTGATGTATTTGTAATTAATTATTTAGTGGGGATAGTATGACATAAAAGGGAATATCTTACAAACGATTATAGTTTTCTCCTTTGTGTCATTTTTCTCCCTGCTCTCTTGTGATCTCCCCACAGCTGATCTCATGGATGATGAAAGGAACCACTAATGGGCTTCCTCCTGTCCGCAGTTATAGGTGCGCCATGTGTCAGACCCTGCACAGGGGATAAATCCTCTAGTTCCTTAATGGAAATTCAGACAGTATTTTTCACCTGTAACAGAAACATACTAATGGGTGGCAAAAGCCAATTCCCTTCTCGGGTTTCAAATTAATTTGTATAAAAGCTCTGGGTTTAATTCAGTTCAGAATGTGCTCTTCATTCAGTAAAAGAGGAAGAATGGGGAATATGGAGAATACTGGAAATCTCATGGCCATTATATTAAGCTTTAAGAAACGCATTCTTGTTTGTCAAACTGTTCATATTAACAGGATGGCTACGAACCATGGAACTCCATAGCAAATGATGCTTTATGAACCATTTCTGTACATATTTCTCCTCACCTTAAAACTGTATCAGCTCTCAAGAAGCATTTTCAAAATGCTAGATTGAAAAAAATCCAGTATTTTTGTGTTAGGGAGTTTCCATTAGGTTCATAGTAGACCCCAAATCTAGAGAATTAAGTGAAGGTGAAAGTCTCTTGACAATTTTTTTTTTTCTGGATGTGTGTTAAACTAGCACTCTACCAAGTCTCACTAGCCTGGGGGTTCAAAAGAAGCACTGACTGTGTAATTTTATTTCTAAATACACATACTTTTACAACAGCAGTTTTTAAAAAAGAGAGCTTCACTCTTCATGTATGTGGGTATAAGGTAGGAGTGCTTGGAGTCATTTAACAAAAGTTTAAGTATGACAACACTAACCTGTTTGCGGTATTTACAGAACACATTCAGTTAGCATCTGCACTAAATTTTATCTTGTAAAGCCAGAGACGTCATTGGACTCAAATAATACATAGTTTTTTAATGAATGTTCTTCTACAAAGTCCTGTGCTATTATTTCACATGTGCACATAGGTTTTACACGTGCCCAGTAGCCAAAGAAACCTTGGGAAGTCATGTGGCAGATGCAGATGGCTGTTTTGGAGTAGGGGATCTCAGCAGGTGAGTAGGATGTGAGCTGGGATCATGCCATCCATCACACAGGGATGCTGGAATGCGTGTTCCCATAACCCAAACCATCTCTGTTTGCCTCCCCCCGCATAAGAGTGTGAATTGAAAGTGGAGGCATTCAGCTTCAGAGACAGCATTCAACATGGGATGGAAGCAGGTTGTCCAAGGTGAAGGGAGGAGTGAGAAGAGACCTGTAGGAGCAGGGACTCCAAAGCCACCTAGTTAAGCTGACTTCTGTTGTTTCCCTTCTCTGACTTCTGCTTAGGCTGGGAGAAAAAAGAAGATCTAATATCTTTGCTTCAGCTTTGACAACCTACCTGAATGTTTACTACTGATAGTTTCCTATTTATACCTTCTGTTTTCTCAGAAATGTCTCTGGGTAGAAGTACAGGGGATGCATCTGCACTCAAAATTGTATTGTCTTCTGTGCTGTCTCTGAAAGTTGGCTATAGCTGCCTCGTGTGGGCACTCTCAAGAAAAACAAACAACAGATAATAATTTCCACTGGGTGAAGTATTGCTAAGGAAAGGTTAAAACTGGCCCATTTGAATGATTAGGAAATGCACCTAATGATGGTAACACCGCTGTGTCCTCTGGCGGCTGTGCTGCTGGCTCTGCTTGCCTGCTTTCCAGTGTTCACATGGTCACTGCCATTTGTTTCATGGAACTCAGACTACACACTCCTGAAAGCCAGTGTCCTGGTTTTACTTGCAAACCCCCCTGTTACAAGGGCATTCTGTGAAAAAAAATATTGCTAGTAACAACAATGAGACCTTGTGCACTAGTAAATCGGAACAGTTCTCCGGCTGTGCCATGCCACTTACTTGGTTTCCCCTTGCCTCAGTTTCTCTGGGTGTGGAGTTGATGTTCCTTTGCTTTCTTACCAAGAGGAGATTCTGTGAGGATTCCTTCATGTTTGCAGCTTTCAGCATAATGATGCTTTTCAGTGGTTTTCCTGCTCACTGGCTTGAGAAGTGAAGTACAGGGAAAGCTGGGGGAAAAAAGAAGGTGGGCATACAGTTCAAAACAAGCCTTCTCAGAAATAGTCGTAGTTTTAGTTTAATTTTTTTTCCTCTAGCTAAATGTGCCTTTTGGAAATAAGCTTAAAAAGCAGATAAACAGCAGAGGAGGGGAATGTTTTCTCCTTTTATTTACATAACTGCTGCTTTCTAGAAATGAGTCGTAGAGTGTTTTTAGGAAGCAGTGAAGACTTCAGGTCTTCACCTCTGCTGCCATGTGCATTGTCTACGGGCTGTGCTGGATTCCCTGGGAATAGTTACAGATTCAGGTGTGAAGCCAGATCCATAGCTCAGGAAATGTGCAGGTGGGCGTACGCACAGTCTGGAGGGAGAACGTCTGCTGGCTCCGTTTGCAGAACATGGGGCACTTCAGCAGCCAGAGTTTCGCAGCAAATGGATGACATGTTGGGTAACGCCGGTGTATGGATGCAACACATGCTCCAGGTCTGCCTGGGGTTAAGGAATGCAGCATTTTATTCTTCCAGCTATGACATACTGTTGAATTCCTACTTAAAAGGATGCACGAAGCAGGACAGTACTGATTGCTGCCAAATCCTATGCTTGCTTTTGCAGCTTCTTCTCTAGCCCTCTTCTGTTCCTCTGCTGCTTTAGCAGAGCCCCTAACTTCTGGTACTCTTGGATCTGGGACATGGTGGAGCTTGAATTAGAACTTGAAAGGTGGACGATGTTTTTTTAGTGTCTGCTTTAAGCTGTCACCACTGTGGTTAGTTACAAGTTCACTGCGACTTGAGAGATTATTCAACCCTCAGCACACGCCAGTATTTATTTCTACTGAAAGGCAAAAGTCAGGGGAGTTTTCTGTTACTTAAAGGTATTAAAGTAATTGGCACTGTGACAGGTGACTGTTGTGGCATTACCTTCAGCATTTCACGTGAGTTACCCAAACTCATTCACCTGGTTTGCAGGTCTTAGTACCAGATTTTTCCCAGTTTAGTGAGAGGGACAGTGCTCTCTGGGGACTCGTGTGCGCGCTGGCATTATTAACTGGGGGTAAATCCTCTTGCTGCCTGCCTCTGAGGAAAATACATAATGTTACTTAACACTCAGGGAGTGCCTAATGTGCTTAAATTAGTCATACAGAGAGCTCCGTGCTCAGCATGGTGACAGACTGTGGACACTTGGGAAAGGGGCTTTCGGTGGCTGGGACCTAGTTCCTCAGCACCAACCTCTGTCCTCTTCTGCTTGGGCAGTGACAGCAGCGCTTGAGCCCTGTACTAGAAAGCACTGCTTAGGATTACTTTGCAGTGTTAAAAACCTTGGTTTCTGTTTGCTGTCCTACCAGGTCTGAAAGGTTTTGTGCTGTGTCAGGGCCCTAGTTAGTCACAAGGTGCAGGTCCATCAGAAAAGTCCATTGTAGAAGTGGTCTCCTTGTCTCCCCACAGTCCTTTTTGCCTGCTCTGGCCCCCCATTCACCACCTTTCAGCAAGCCAAGGCAGCTTTACGAGCCCCTGTAAACCAGATCATGTCCTTTGAATATATTAAAAATAACATCCAGATAATGTTTGCTGCTGGATAAGGAGCATCTTTTGCAACCTCATGCTAATTTTCTATGTGGTTCTCTTGGTTTGGCTGTGGTTTTGTCTAGACAAACCAATCTCAGCATTTATTCCAGGGATCTGTAATGGACACCCCTTTTGCTGTTCTCAGCATGAAATGGAAGGAGAGACTGGTGTAGCCAAGCCTCAATTTCTGTAAACTTTTGTGGCTTTAACAACAAAAACAAAGCATATATAACTTGTCACTAGTTCCAACTGACATTTTAATCACGGAGGATGTGTGTCTGCAGAGATGCGTGTGACCGCCCTTTTACTGATGAAGGTTAATGAAGCCATGGTTTTAATTCCAGGTCAAAGGTGCAAGAGGGCTTTTTTTCATGTTGTCAGTGGAGATTTGTAGCCACTGTGCTGCCATATGTGGAAATAACTCTCTGCTGTTGGCAGGTTGTATTTTATTTTCTTGACCATCTGGTCTGCTGCTGCTGTAGACCTTGAGCTTTGCAAAGTTTTAATTTAGTGTATGTTGAGGTACCCTCAACATTTCAAACTGTGTTTTCCAAACTTGAAGGAGTAAGATATTAGATCCTTAATGAGAGCTACAGTCAAACCATTTCAGGAGTTACAGACTGGGGATGGAATGGCTGAGGGATGGCTGTGCTAGCAGGAGCAAGCAGGGATGAGGTGTTATCTTGGTCCTGGAAACTTGCACTCCTGACTGTTTATGGAGCAGGTTGGCCAAGCTTTTGTGCACTGCATGCTAGGTTAAATTGTAGAAGTTGACTCAAAGGTTACTTATGAATTTGTGACGTTACGAGGTGCTGTAAAATCCATTGATTCCTATGGAATTGTCCTGGGGCTGCAAGAAGTGTGGAAAACTGAAGTAAAGCAAGTGAAATTTGATACAATTTTCATGTGTTTAATGTAGAAGGCATTCTTAGTGCAAGGTGAAGTATAGTAGCATTCATCTTAGCAGAGGTAAAGACTTAGGTGGAGCATTCTTATCAAGAGGATAATGGGATAATGTTAGTGCCAACAACATGTACATGTGCTAACACATGTACCATGGTGCTCATAAAATACGCCTGAGCAATAGTGTGAAGACTTCTGTTCAGAAGTAGATGTGTTTTTCCTCATCTGTTTTGTTTTCTCTGGAAGTCACAGTTGGGCTCAGTAGTACGATGTGGTTATCAGTATCACTGTGCTGCCAGTACTAGAAATTAGCCTTGTGGTGTGCTTTAAATAGGATTTAATTCAAGTTTGAGGCAAGCTGTTTGTCTGTGTTTGCTTATGGTGAGAACATTAAGGATGTTGCATGTTTTTGTTTTTAAATAAATCAAAGCAAATAGAAGAAAGAATTAAGTAAACAATTTATATGTCTTTGTGCTCAGAATTGGTATTGTAAAGACTGCTGTGATTTTAGAATAAAGCCAAATAAAAAGCAAATGTATGTTCAACTTTAGTTAAACTTATTTATCTTTTCCAAGTAGAGTAGGCATTTTAACAGGAGCACTTCTCATGAAATTAGGATACAATCAAGGCTCATTGAAATGTGTTTTCTTCAGATAGAATTACAAAAAGAAATAAATGCAAGAACAGCATCTAAATGCAACTCATCTGTCCAACAGCTCCTGCAGGCAGGCTGTTAGCAGTAATGAGGACAGTTCTTATGAATAGCTTGGTCTTCTTCAGACTATAGAAAAAGCCTTAGCTAAAAGTCCCAATTCTGTGATACCCCTTACGATGGGATGCATTCTTTCTCATCGCTGCTCCTGACTTCTGAGCCCAAGGCTTCTCTCCCCAGCACATGTCATGCCAGTGCCTTCACACCAGTCTGGTGGAGATTTCCATCAACAACCTCCCAGCTATTTCCTGCCAAAGCTGCTTTGAGCAGACAGTTTATTTACCCAAAAGACACAGCTTGAGGTCCGTGGTTGTGCCTACACCTCTGGGTATGAGCAGCTGTGGAAAGGGGCTTGATGTCAACCTCTTCTCTCATCCGTGTTGCCACTCCATGGGAGGATGCTGGTGGGAATGTGGCAGGTGACGTGGGCATAGCTTGGGACTCCCTGCCTGGCCCAGCTGCCTCCTTGTGCCTTGTCTACCTTGATTTGGTACCTCGATACCAGGTTTTAGCAGATAAAACAGCAGAGGATCCTCCCCAGAAGGGCCCTTGTCTTTCTTGAGGCAAAGACAGATGGGATTTGTGATTATCCTGAGCACAAGCTAAATTGTGTTCAAACTGTCACTGCAGAGAAACGTGAACCTGCGGCTCAGGTAAGTTGAGATGTTGTCATTGAGACTAATGAAACAGCACAGCTCAGTGCTACATTAAACAAAACTGTCTTGAGATATTCACCAGATCCGCTGATGTGGAAACGTGCGTTCAGAGACATGTGCCTGGGAGGCTTGCGTGCTGTGGAGGCGAGACGTGCAGCAAGCAGCTTTTGAGAAATAAAATTACCAGCTCCATTGCTGCTGTCCTAACTTCTTTATTGGGATGCTAACGTGCTGCGCTCGCACCTCAGCCATCCGCCTGGGGTGTGAACAGTGACACTGTCAGTGGAAATGAGGGGAGTAAATCTGACGCCCCACAACGGGAGGCGAAAGCACAAGAGAAATCCTGTTGTAAACTACTGCTGTCCTGGAAATGAGTACGTAAAGCCGTCACCATGACAGTGCATTTCTTCATGACACAGGATCCTTTGTAAGTGTTGGGTGGAGTCCCACATGCAAGACAAGGGGGTTGGAAACACTTTCCATACATGCACCTGCTCATACTGCCTGGTCCGACAGTTGTAGGAGACCTAAACCCACACCGCCATGAAGCTTCCAAGGGAAGCATCTTCTGCAGTTCTATTTTTGAGGCACAGTAAACACGGCTTTCCATCAACTCGGCTGCCTTAAGCCATTGTGATTTGTTAATACTCTTTTTTGTAAGATCTCTTTTAATTTAGTGGAGCATTTTCTTGCAAAATGGAACATGGGCTGTGATCCCTCAGTGGCCACTTAAACTGCTTGTCCACGTCGCGACGCTGGATAGAGGGTGCCTGTCAGAGTGACTTCCAGAGGAGTTTGGCTGAGGCCTTCCTCAGGGCTCTGCGACTGTAAGCACCAGCCCGTGAGAGTCACCGCTGTGCTGCTGACAGTAATGAGAAGCCTTTGGGTGCCAGGGATTTCCCATCTGTTACAGATAGTTCTGGTCTTCAGCTTTTACGTATGCCGGTCCTGAAGGAGGAAAGAAAACAGCAGGCAGCTGTGATGTCTTCAGCCAAAGAGCTATTAAAGAAGCACTGTTATGATAACAAGCCTGACATTATGCAGTAAAACAGGCATTAGACTTCTCTTTTGCCCATCATGTTTGTTTCTCAGCTTCTTCTGTAAGTTAGTACTGGGACAGGCTGCCCAGAGAGGTTGTGGAGTCTCCTTCTCTGGAGACATTAAAAACCAACCGGGACGCATTCCTGTGTGATTTAGTCTAGGTGATCCTGCTCTGGCAGGGGGTTGGACCTGATCTCTGGAGGTCCCTTCCAACTCCTAACATTCTGTGATTTGGTGTTTCTGTCTGTCCCCAGGTAGGCTGTGTCATTCTGTGTGAGAGGTGGTTGAGGGATCAGCTTTGGGCTCACCCGATTAGATCCCATCTTGACTCCTTTGTTAGGAGATAGATTTAATTTCTACGGGTATCAACTTTTTTGTTGTTTGTTTTATCTACTGGCATTTTAGAGCCATTTGGCAGAAGTATTTGTGAGATAAATGTTCCTCCTGCAGATAAGAATAAATGTAGGTATGTTATGGAAATAACTAATAGTGAACATTGTAAAACATCAGGGAAAGAGTGAGGACAGATGGGTTTGCTTTTCCTCAGGGAATGTAAAATAAACTTGATTTGTCTTCTTTAAATCCTTACACTTGGTTGACAAAAAATATATAGTAAGTGATGTTTACTTATGTGATAGAAATATCTTAAAAACCAGTTAATATCAGCTATGTAATGGTTAGTGATTTATGTATGTATGTATGTATGTAACCAGGAGGATTGGTGCTTCACCATGCTCTCTCTGATAGTAACATAATCTGTTTTATTTTCATAGATGAATCCAAAATCTGTATTTGGCATTCTTTGTGTTTTGCAAAGGACATTGTTTTCTCAATTTAGGTCAGAGATTTTCAAAGGCACGTACAAGCATCTAGGCATTTAATTTTCACTCACATTAATAGAATTTGACCGGTTTCTTCTTCCTTGCTTTTTGACATCTTTCATTTCACAGTTTTTGTTTCAATTGCACCTGCCTAGTGAAAAGTTGTAGGCTAAATGGGAACATGTCTGCCAGCTTTACTGTTTCTTCTAGTCTTGGTAGACTATTTCTTTACCCACTGATTACTGCTGTGCTTTTTTGTTTTGGTTTTTTGCTATCTACCACTTTTATGGATACCCAGGAAGTAGGGTGAGCAGTAGCTCAGACTGGGTAGCTGGAAATCCAACAGCCCAGAGCAAACAGGCACTGGGCACTGGCTGCAGATCTGATGGGCTCCCATCACCTTGCGCTCACTGCATCTCCAAGGCTGAATTGCTTCTGTGGATCAGTTGTATCCTGTAGATCCCTGTGGATCGAACACACAGAATCCCAGATACGTGGCTGTGGTTTTGAATTTGTGGTAGGACACAGACCTGCTATCACCCAAATCTTCCTCCCTCTCTGTCTCTTGGATGGATTTTTCTTGTACACATGTAAGGATTCGTATCTATAATAGCCAGAAAAACCTCTGCTGTGATTCTTAACCCCCTGTTTCCTTAAAGCATGATACTTGCAGAGCTACCAAGTTCCTCACTGTTTTTCCCTTTTTTTTTTTTGGCTATTTTAGTTTAAAATATAATTCCTGTAGTTGTCTGAGTTTTGCCTAGCCATCACGTCTCTGGGCAGTCTGCTGTGGTGCTCAGCGTTATGCCTGGCTTGAGGGAGCGTTCGTTTGGAGAGGCGGCAGCATCAATTGCAGAGCACGTCCCGGGCAGGATGCGAGCGCCTCGCCCCCAGGCCACAGCAGATGTCTCAATTGCTTTTCAGACTCTTGGACTGAAATTGGTTCATTCTTGCCAGTGTCCTATTTAGACTGTTTAGAACTAAGTGGTAAATGAGTAAATCGGTTGAAACTCCATTGCAGTGATGGTAAATGACTTTTCACAAACATTGCTGTTAATAATGCGCTGTTTAACAGTTAATACTATTTTGGTGCAGAAATAGACATTGTGTGGCTATGACTGGTTAAATATTTTTCAGGTGAGGTGGCCAAGTCACACGTGCTTTGGTTTGTTACACTGCTCTGGTTTAAGACCTGCCTCACCTATTTTAAGTTTGCTGAGAGCTGCTGTATGGCCGAGGCCTCAGCTTAATTGCTGTCTGCCAACATGGCTTTACTAAGTAACAAGGTGTGCATTTCCCTTAGGTGACAAAGCTCTTCGTGAGCTAGCCCAGGGAAGTGTCGCTGTTACTACCATGCAAACCAAATGTTAGCATATGGGAAAATGCAGAGCACAGTTTCTCATCTAGCCTGGTGCTGTATCTGTGTTACTTATGGTGCAGGTGTTACTCAGTAGTTACTCTGTAACAGGTATGTAAAAATCTCTCCTTCTAAGTAGTAAATTAGTTCACTGCAAATATATAGAATCATAGAATGCATTAGATTGGAAAGGACTTTAAAGCCCATCTATTCTGACCCCCCTGCAGTAAGCAGGGACATCTTCACTGGATCAGGTTGCTCAGAGTCCCATCAAGCCTGACCTTGAATGTCTCCAGGGATGGGGCCTCCACTACCTCTGGGCAACCTGTTCCAGTGATCTACTACTGCAATTTTCCCTAATATCCAACCTAAATCTCCCATTTTCTAGTTTAAAAACATTCCCTCTCATCCTCTTGCTACATGCCCTTGTGCTACATCTGTGGCATCTTCAAAAAACAACATGGAGATAAGCCAAGAATTCAACAGAAACTGTTTGGCCTTAAATACTTTTAGAAAAAAGGAGAACAGATGCATTTAAAGGCTGATAACAATAATGTTAAGTATATATGGAAAGTGCCTGCAGTTACCACTGCATCTTGCTACGATCGTAAGGAGTTGTGTGCAGAGGAGCTGCATGGTTGTGTCTTGCTGTCAATGGCCAAGACCCCTTACTGCAGACCAGGTTTGTGGTGTGGATGGTCTTCATTGGTTTTTGACACACTGAGCACCGTCTGTCAGCTCACAAAGGATTTGAGAGAAAATTCCCGTTCCTCCCCACTGAAACGAGCTGGGTGTCTGTAGTTAGCTCTGCTCTGTTAACCTGGCTCATTCTGCTCTTCCGTAAGAGGGACTAGGATGACTCCTCACCTGGGGCTGGGCCTCCCGTCATCCCCACATCCTCTCAGCATCACCACAAAGAGTCCGTCCCAGGAAGGGACTTACATCCACAAAATGGTAATACCCACCCTGTAGCCTGCTGCTGGGCATGTGCTGCCCTGCCCGCTGTCCTGCCTTGCCTGTCTGCTGTCCGGCCTGCAGCCTCAGGGGTGCCTGGGCAGCTCTTCTAGCTGTAGTCAAGCTCCAAAAGACCTTTTTTGGTTATGTCATCGTAGGGGTGCTGCTGGATTCCTTTTTCTGCTGGTGAGATGGAAGCGGAAGTGATACAAAAATAGCCCTGTCACATCATGTTGCTGTATTCCTGCTTCAAATTCAACACACGATACGGGGTTTACAATGCAGAGGGCCATGGTTGCTTATGGAAATCTACCTCACAAACAAAGCAGTAAACAGCATTTGCCTACAATATTGTTTAACAAACAACAGTTCAATTTTCCATGTCCTTAGTCAGAAACCCAATAAAAGGCTAAATCTTATTTGAACTGAACATGTTGTCTCCAGTTTATTTGTCCATTGAAGTTTACCGATAAGTTGATATTTCTGTAATGGTTTTAATGTAAGGAGTATGCCATAAATCACTGCTTTAATAGAAACAAATACAATATTGATGCTAATTTTTAATAGCAAAACAATGGAACACAGTTATCATGATTTATTAATAAACCAAAATAAACCAGGATCTTGTGTACTATCCAAGAAATTGCCTATTTTTTTGTTTAATCAGATGAAGTAAATATGGTTTCATCATTGTTTTATAATAAGGTTTTGTATTTCTGAAATAGCTTTCTCCTTTGATATATTAATCAAACTCGCTAATTTAAGAATCTCCTCTTTTGCCTTATGTTTTATTTTGCTTTTCATGCCCAAGTATAGAAAATTACATCACTTTCCTCAGATAAATTTCTGTCAGAAGTAGCAAGGTGGGTGGCTTGGAGTAAGACTGAATTGAGCTAGTGAGGGATCACCCTGCCCATCAGCTCGGCAGGTTCCCCCTCTTAGTGCTACCTTGGAGGTAAGGATTGCTCCCCAAATGGAGCGAGCCCAGGGAAATAAAAAGGAGCAGGATTATATAAAGGAGTCATGGAGACCCTATAAGGCCCCATCCCTCTTCCTGACCTGGGGGTTTTCAAGCGTCACCTTGTTTAACTGGTTTTCTTATGCACTTTTGAACATCATATATTTAATGTGCAGAATAGCAAATAGACTAAGAGAATCTCCTGAGTTGGAAGGGACCCATAAGGCCCATCCAGTCCAACTCCTGGCTCCACACAGGCCCAGCCAAGTCAGAGCATGGGACTGAGCGCATCGTCCAGATGCTTCTTGAGCTCGGCCAAGCTCGGTGCTGTGACCAATTCCCTGGAGAGCCTGTGCCAGTGCCTGACCACCCTCTTAGTGAAGAATCATAAATAATAAATAATAAAGCATCACATCCAATCAATGAGGTTTATATCTGTCGTGTCAATGCTTGTTCTTTACAAACACTGTGTAGTGCCCACCCTGCTCTCTAAAGCATCAGTAATTTCCTTGTGATTCTTCATGTTTCCCAAAGTGTCTTAAAAAAGCTGGTCCTGTCTCAGAAATTGGTGTGAGTGTGAAAAGCCCATCCACCTGCCTATGTATGAGCACTTTCGTGGTAATTTTATGTTGCTGTTTTCTGAAATAGCATTTTTATATTCCTGCTAAAAAAGCTGTAATAGCTTTTTGAGGGAGCCTGCATAACCCAAGGAAAAATGTTTAGTAATTTCCACCTTAACACAATAGCAGCTGAATAAAGCTATTTTCAACCTGTGTGGAAGTTTCTCAGGATTTCTATTTTGTTAAGGGCAATGGAAAATCCCATTTGTCTTTACTGTGTAGTCAACAATATTGTACTTTCACCAGCCTAGACTAGTGTGTTGTGAAGCACATGAATGATTAAAGATCAGCTTTATGGCCACAGCCTCAGAAAAATATGCACAGAAATAGGAGACTAATGTTTCAGGTCCTCTTTCTTCTGGATCAAAATACATAGCACCCCCCATTGACTGAAAATGCTGGTTTCTTCTTGTGACAACGCGTTTCTTGGAAGACCTTTACTCAGTATGCATAGCACTCAGCCTCAGATTTATAGAGGCACCAGGTGTGTGGAGGGAGACAGACACATACTTACACTGTTAAACCTAAAAGAAGCTGCTATAGCCTGAAAGAAGAGCTCTCAGGGAGGGCTGTGGAAGGGGAATGGAATCCTAAAGTTTCCACCCCTGTCTTAAATGGATTAAGAAGGTAGTGCTTAAAAGTTCTGAAAGCACATAGCAAAATGTCCAAGGAAAGTAACCAGAACAGTGAACGTGTCTGGAGCTGATGGCCCTTCCAGTTCCCACCAGCAGCTGTCTCCTGGGGGTGGTGGTGCTGTCGGGGATACTGGAGTCAGAGTGAAGGAGCGATGACCAATACCGCAGGCTGGCATAGCCTCCTACCCCAGATCCACCCTGCCCCACACTGCCATGCCAGGTAGCTGAGGGAGTTGTTGGTTTAGGTTTCTAAGCTGCTAAAGTGCATAGGAGAGAGCAGAAGCAGGGATCCAGTAGATAGATGTGTGGAGCAAGAGAGTGTGTGCATTTCTGTCACTGTAAATTCCTTACAAATGTTTTGCAAAGATCAATTATGGAAGATGTAGCTTCTTTCAAATTGCTGCAGAAGGTGGTCCTTACTAACACTTACAGGCTTATCCACAGCTTTTTTGTAAGACTTAAAAAAATACCCCAAAACTAAATGTAGCAGCAAAACTTGCTATTATTATAAAAAAGTTTAGTTTTTACTAAAGAACCCAAAAAAGCCAAACGCATAAACTCTTCTTACTGAAAGTTTAGCTGCATGCTCTAACAGTTCGAAAGACCATTTCAGATTTATTGCTCTTGTCTTTAGATGAAAAGAAAGCTTCCTAAAGCAAGGTATCTTTTTCCTTTGTTGAGGTGCCATTTCATTCCTCTTGAAGCATGAAGGTATCCTACACCCCCTCACCCCCCATCCTTGTGATTTCCACCAGAAATCTAGAGTGCAGCCCACCTTACTACTATACTGCACCTCTTGCTACTTCTTGTTTGATGATGCAATCATCAATGCGAGTGACTGATTGCATCATGTGATTTCATGTGATTACATTCCAGGGATGTAATCACCATCAACACCATCAAACCACGTTAGCGTACAAGGTTAGTGCCCTGTAGGTGAGCCCCTGTTGTTCTTCACAGCCTTCATTAAAGGCCAGCCTGTGGAAGGGGCTGCAATGGGAGGTCTTAAAAGAGCTTCACTGAGGCATGCTTTGCTTTTTTTTTTTTTTCGCCATGTTGAATGCAGCCCTCTTTGTTTTAAAGTTTCAGTCTGATGCAGACACTTTGCTGCTGGTTTTAAACAGTATAATTTAATAGTAATGGTTGCTGACAGGGAGAGAAAAGCTAGGCCTTTGATACTTGGGTGGTTGCAGCTTTTTCTGCTGTGAGGCAAAATCAATGGTTTGTTTTCTTCAGGCGCTCTGGAAGTGAGTTTGTAGATTTGGCTACTGGGAAAGGGCATCTCTTTGCTTTTTTACCTCCGTTTTCACAGCAAAGTTCTTGAATTTTTTATTAGTGTAGGACTTCGCATTTCCAAACTCTTTGACAGTGTTTGGTTACCCTGTGAGACCCACATTCCTGATTTACAGCTGTTTTTTTCAGTGGCATTAATACATCAGCAGGGCCTAGCAAAACTATCTGGCAAGGGCGAGATACTGTCTTTGTACCTTCTGCGTTTGTGTTACAAACAGTTTATGATGTCTCTTACGGGTCCCTTGAAAATGAAAAGCTTTTGAGAAATGTTGAGGTGTCTGTTCCTTTCTCTTGTGCCCTGAACACAAATCACCTGCCGAAAGATAAAACTGGAGCCTGAAGAATCACAATTTAATCCTCTCTCGAGCCGGCAATCTGCTTCAGCAAGTCCTTCATATGTCTCTTACAGGAGCCTACTGACCTTCTCCAAATGACACATTAAAAAACAATGGAGCCGGCAACGATGCCGCTGAAGTTGCTGCAAGTTTCAGGTCAATAAATTGTCTCTTAGGATGATGTATCTGAGCTCGCTGTTAGTTTCCTCAGCCTGCAAGGGGCTTGGGGCAGGCACTCTTGCCTTGTACCTGGCTTAAAAACCCAGGCATCCTTGACGATGAAGCAAAGACAGAGTCAGAATCACAGAATCACAGAATCATTAGGTTGGAAAAGACCTTTGAGGTCATTGAGTCCAACTGTACCTGTCTTCTACTAAACCATATCCCTAAGCACTTCATCTACTTGTGTTTTAAATGCATCCGGGGTCAGTGACTCCACCACCACCCTGGGCAGCCTGTTCCAGTGCCCAATAACCCTTCTGGTGAAGAACTTTTTCCTAATATCTAATCTGAACCTGCCCTGGCACAGCTTGAGTCCATTCCCCCTTGTCCTATCTCCTGTTGCTTGGCTGAAGAGACAACACCCACTTCCCTACAACTTCCTTTCAGGTAACTGTACGCAGTGATAAGGTCTCCCCTCAGCCTCCTCTTCTCCAAGCTAAACAGCCCCAGCTCCCTCAGTCACTTCTCATAGGGTTTGCTGTCTCTTCACCAGCCTGGTTGCTCTTCTCTGGACATGCTCCAGGGCCTCGATGTCTTTTTTGTAGTGAGGGGCCCAAAACTGGACACAGCACTCAAGGTGTGGCCTCACCAATGCCGAGTACAGGGGGACAATCACTTCCCTGGGCCTGCTGGCCACACTATTCCTGACACAAGCCAGGATGCCTTTGGCCTTATTGGGCATCTGAACAAACTGCTGGCTCACACCCAGCTGGCAGTCACCCAACACCCCCGGGTCCTTCTCTGCCAGACAGCTCTCCAGCCAGTCTTCTCCAAGCCTGTAGTGCTGCACAGGATCCCTCCATCAGCTTTATAAGTAGAGTTCCCATAGTGGCTTAAAATTGCACCAGGGGAGGTTTAGGTTAGATATCAGGAAGAATTTTTTTACTGAAAGGGTTGTCAAGCATTGGAACAGGCTGCCCTGGGAGGTGGTGGAGTCACCATTCCTGGAGGTATTTAAAAGGTGTGTAGATGAAGTCCTTACGAACATGATCTAGAGGTGGACTATGGTTGGGCTTGGTGGACAAGGTTAGGCTATGGTTGGACTTGATGATCTAATGGGTCTCTTCCAACCCAGGTGATTCTATAACTCTATGTATTTCAAAGGCCTATATGCTTCTTTCTTGGTGGTGAAAGACCTGCTTCTTCCAAACAAGCTGTTTGGGCAAGCATCAGACTGGTGTCCTGACCAGCTAGCAGGGGGAGATGCTGCCAGCCATTAATTCAGGATCCCGCTGAAGACTGAGCATTTACCTGCCTTCCTGCTTAGCAAGCATTTAGAAACTCAGAAAGCAAACTGCCCAACTAGACTGTCTCTGAGCTAGGTTGTTCTGGGGGTTTTCATGATGCTGGTGAATGCATGAAGATGACTAAAAGGTTCTTCTTGTAGGTACAGGGTCCCATATAAGTAAATACCACTTTTTTTTTCTCCCCTTCCCCCCTCTTCCCCAAGAAAAATGGTTTATTAGCTTCAGAGGGCAAGTGACTGAACCTGCACTGTTTCATAGGTTATCTCCCCAGTTTGCTCCTGGGTGCTGTCCCCAGTCAGATATACACTGCCCCATACATACTGTTCCCCTCCCAAACCACCTCTCTGAGTGACCCAGCTGGCTCCTTCTGAGAAACGAGGTAAGAGTGGCCTGGAGGCATTCAGCTTCCCCCACCGTGAGGCTGTTGCCTGCTGGCAGCTGTACACACAAGGTCTCCCTCCTGCCATGACCCCTCCTCCCTTCGGCTCCCCAAGCTCCAGGCTGAGCCCTACTGTCTTTCCTGGTAGTCTTTCAAGGAGAGAAACAAAGGCATTGCTGTGATTGAGAGTGTCCTATGCAGGATGTGGGTATAGAAGGGTGGGATGCAGTATCTAGGCAGCTGTGTCTCCTGAAGGTTTATCCGACTACTTACTGTATAGAAGGGGCGCCAAAGAAGTTTTAGTTTTTGTTCATCTATTTCATTTCTGGGCAATGCTGGGCCATTGATGTCTGAGTAACAGCTCTAGCATAGTTTCACTGACAACTTCAAGCTTTTCTTCAGAAGGCGTATTTAATTACAGCAGCTCTTCAACTGCTGTATCTTCAGTACTTCTAATGTCTTAATATCACAGAGTATATGTGTGTATATATCTATCTCAAAGATACAAGCCTAAGTTTTATGGAATACAGAAAAATGTAGAAGAATTAAGTAGCCATCTGCCTGCTGGAAGTAAATCAGTTATTTTTAATATTATTTTGGAGTAGATGTTGAATATGTAATACAGAGGAGAATTGCAGTGATTCACTGAAGTGTGAGTTCAGTCATACTTCATGGATTAAAGGGAGGGTAACACTATAGTGGGGAGTCTGCTACAGGACACTCAACAAAGAAGACTGAGTGGATGAAACTCTCTAGAGACAGATTGGAGTTCACAAGCCCTGGTCCTCATGGGGGGCCTCAACCATGCTGGTATCTGTTGGGTGGACAATGTAGCAGGGCACAAGCAAAACAAGAGGTTCTTGGAATGTGTTGACAATAACTTCCTTCTCTAAGGGACAGAGGAGCCAACAAGGAGAGGTGCCATGCCAGACCTTGTTCTCACCAACAAGGAGGGGCTGGTGGGGAATGTGAAGCTCAAGGGCAGCATAATAGCCATTTTTAAAAAGGGCATCAAGAGAAGTGTGAAGAAGTGTGAAATTCAGATCAAGGGAGGTGATTCTCCCCCTGCTGAGCCTACACCTCGAGTACTGCATCCAGCTCTGGGATCCCTGGCATAAGAAGGACATAGACCTGTTGGTGGAACAGGTCCAGAGAAGGGCCATGAAGATGATCAGAGGGCTGGAGCACTTCTATAAAGACAGGCTGAGAAAGTTGGGCTTTTTCAGCCTGGAGAAGAGAAAGCTCTGGGGAGAACTTACTGCAGCCTTCCAGTCCCTGAAGGAGGTACAGCAACACTGGAGAGGGACTGTTTATCGGGGAGTGTAGTGACAGAAAAGGGGTAATGTCTTTAAGCTGAAGGAGGGCAGATTTAGGTTAGATACAAGGAAGAAATTCTTCCCTGTGAGGATGATGAGGCCCTGGCACAGGTTGGTCAGAGAGGTGGTTCATGCCCCTCTCTGGAAGTGTTCAAGGTGTCCCTGCCCATGGCAGGGGGGTGGGACTAGATGGACTTTGAGGTCCCTTCCAACTCAAACCAGTGTGTGGTTCTGTAACTCACAGTAGAAGTTGCAGAGGAATTTGCAGCTTGTTGTCCACGGCTCTGTGGTGGATACAGCAGCCTCTGGCAGCCCAGGGACACTGTTGCAGACCAACAGCAGCAGATCAGTCATGCCTTGGACTTCCTTCTCCTTGTTGCCTTCTCAGAGGCCAGAAGCTCAGCCAGCTCTCACTGCTACAGAAATATTTCCAGATTTTATTTCAAAATTACTGCTAACTAATGCATGTCTCTATTTTTGACTGTGCTGTAGGAGCACATTTCGTTTCTGGGTGGACAGGGAAGAAGAAAGGCACATTTACAGCAGCTATGGCTGCTACACACTTCAGAGGTGGGTTAACCTGGGGAGATCATCTTCTGCTTCACTCGCTATATGGTGGAGCTCTGCCAGGTGCATCTATTGTCCCTAGGTGCTAGAGCTGCTCAGTTTTCCTGAGAAGGAAAGGAAACACTGGCCTCAAGGCAGGAGCCACCAGTTCCTTCTGACTGCAGGGACTGCTGTGGCACCAGGGATGCCACCCGTCAGGCAGGAGGCCATGCTTGTGTACTGCAGCCAGCACCAGGTAACAGCCTCTGGCGGCGAGACTTGTTCACGTCGCACATGGAACAAGCGATGGATGGCAGGGTTGTCAATACTGATGCAAAATGATCTTTTGAGGCATTTGGCAATAGCTAAGTGCCATTCCTGAAGAGACTATCAAAATGAAAGATGAGAAACCTTTTGAGTTTTGGTTTATTTTTTTTTTTGAAAAGTAGTGAAACAGAATTCTCTGAATTATTTTGCAGTGCAGCACATACCAAATATTTTATCAGATTGTTTTCTAAATTCAAGTGGAAGTTGTGAATCCTTCTAATGATTCTAAAACTGCATGTTTGACAAATAAACACTTCATCCAAAAACTTCCCTTGACCATATTGTTGGCACTGTGGGTCTGTTTGCTCTTCTAACAACATCATCCCGTTGCCTAATCCTGCAGTTTCACAGTGTCGCACCTCAGTGTGAGAGGGGACCATAAGTGCAGACAATTCAAATGAAGTCTGCAGCAAAGACAGAGCTGCACAGAACTAAATCCAGGCTTGAGCTGTGAAAACATTCACAAGCCCCTCGGCTTGTTATTCTCCAGAAATGCAGCTTTAGGGGCATCTGAATCTGCTTGTTGAATCATTATGGTGAGATATAAATCAAAAGTCATGATTTTGCATTGTTTGAAACTTTTCTTTTTGGCATTTTCAAAAGAAAATTAAGTTCACATCTTATTTTGAAAATGTCATTCCAGACTTGCTCTTGATTCACTACGGGAAGGAGCAGAAAATGTTTTAAACTGAACCGGAGCTTTCCATTTCATAAATTTCTGTAACTGGAAGACACCCATTCTTGTCCCCTGGGTGGGTCAGCCTCCTGAAGGCCCTGCAGCTTTTCACTGTGATTATTGTTGCTGTGGGACATCTGATGTCAGTGCGTCCCTAGTGAGGTGGTGCTGCTGTTGCAACAACTGCTCCTCATCAGGGCAGACATGTGGGGCAGGTATTGACTGTCAGCCCTAAAGAAAACCTAAACCATTGGCTGGACCAAAGCCCATGCTTACAGCTAGCATCTGCAAGCAAAGTGATGTCTCCAAGAAACACAAGTGTCGGGAGTCCCCAGAAACCCAGGACAGACCTCTCTCACTGGGGGTGTGACCTAGGTGCTCACAAGAAAATTAAGAGGTTCCGCCGTGGAAGGTGTGCTCAGGAGAAGCTCTGACATAGAAGTGCCATCCTTTCCCTGGAGCCAGGTTTGGCAGCTGGGAGCTGGATCTGATGATGTCATCCAGTGTTTGTGGCTTTTTGTCCTGTATTGTATTGTAGCATTCTGCTGCATTTGAAGTGAGAAACAAACCAACCCTGATGGCTGTCAGCCACCCCAGCCCTGTCCCGGGCCACTCCGGCCTTTCCCTTGGAGCGGCATCTCTTGCTACATGTGATCATGTCCATTAATCCTGTTTTTAGAAGCCCATCACCTTTCACTAATGTCATTCTTTCTGCAGATGCTTCTCCATGCCTTTCCACAGTGGGCTTCAGCCAGGCCACAGCAAAGAATCGGAAAATGTAGCTGTTCTCACTGAAAAATTTCCATTTTCCAGTAACAGGGCCTGCCGATCATTTTAAAACCAACTGTTTAAAATTCAGAGATGAGCGGACGTGATATGGGCTTGCTTTTCTCATGCCACACCACAGTGAGATGTTTGTGGGGTTCGGCCAAACTCGATTATAATTCAAGGAAACAGATGGGAACTGTACCGAGTGCAGGAGCCTCTCCAGCTGGAGAAACTGCTGCCAGCCACCAACTGGTCTCCTTTTGCCCTCAAGACGCAAAGCAAGTCCAAGTCCTGTTTCAACTGCCCCTGCAGACCTTAGCTTTGGAAGTAAGGGAATTTCCTAGGGAGCTTAACAATTTTTTTCCCCAGTCTATGTGTTAGGAATAATGGGAATGTCATGGTAACAGCTTTCCCCTGTAAGAAGGAGGTAATATTTTGATGGTGACTGCTGTACAAAATGGGAACAGAACTGATCCAAACGCCATGATTTCAAAATGAACTAGCTAAATTATAGACGAATCTTCTCTGGAATACGTTATGGAGTTATCTCTCCTCCGCATATTGTGTCCTTTTTTTAGATTTTTATAAAAGGATTGAAAAAAGCCAGGGTACGTGGGACAAATAAAACAGGAAAAAGAATAATAAACATCATATTGGATAATTTGCCAACTACAGAAAGACAAGATTTAAGGATTCTGGAAAAGGCACCAGAAGTTGATACAGAGAAAATAAGAACCACCCAACCTTGCTGTAATCCCTAGCTATTGTGAATCTCTTACACTTTGAGAAAATAGATGAAAAGTCTCTTCATAGATAAGAAAAGCCTATTCGAAAACAAAGACCAGACAAATCCCAGACACTGAAGGTTTTTAATTATTCTGGTATTGATTGCAGAAAATAACTGAGAAAAAATAAAAGAAGATTTATGGCCTGTAGAAATAATGCAGAACTGTTTTCTTATGTAACTTGAATACAAAAATCTCACAGAGGCCAGTGGAGACATCATTCCAGAAAGCAATATAAGCTGTCGTTATTAATGGTTCCTCACCATCCTGAAGCAAACTCTTCCTGCTCATTCAGGGCAGCTGAGCTATTTTACCAGCCTTAGTTATTCCCACACAGTCGTAGATGTAGGTTTATCCACTTCGTAGCTTGAAGGACTGAGGAGCGGAGACGTGTTGACATTGAATCATGTGGTGACAGGTCTGTGAGCGTGCGAAGTGAGGCACGCAGTGTGGTGTGAGTGTGGTGTTTGTATTTGAGCGTCAAACGGGTGCTCATCGCAATGCACAGAGATGGAACATGCGCAGATGTTTCCATCATCAAAATCCTTGCGAGTGAGGAAGTATTACTAACCTATTAGCTGTTTGGTGGTTGTTTGGGTTTTTTTTTTATTTTTCACACCCGGGGAACTGAGGCACAGACAGGCTTTTACAAAACCTCAAAGTTGGCTTGCTGTGCTTACCAATGCATCCTCTGCAGAGAAGAGGATTTTACAGTAGCTTTGTAGGAGTTGGTATTGTTAAAGGTTCAATGTGAGTGACAAAAGACTACTAGAAGAGGTTAAATAAGAAAGGCGATTCAGTCTGGAGTTCTTCTGGGACTCCTGATAAGCAGTGTGCAGAACAGCGTTTACCAAGGAGTATGAAAAAGTTACTGTCTGGGAAATGTACTTTGAAATACTCACTGTATTTCTCATTGGCAAACTAAATGAAGGGGTCCTTTATCTCCTGGAGCCACTGCACTGACATAAAAGAAAGCCAGGGACTAACCCCTAGCCCTGAAGCCAAGTAGCATGGATTGGTTTGTACCCACTTTGCTCATGGCTAGCTCTGTCCAGAACAGACTAGGTGCATCCACCCCACACGGTACTTAACCTGAATCTCCTCTGAGCCTCATATGGTGCTCCAGTAGCCTTGAGATAAAATTATTTTTAAGCTGTTTTTCTTTTCTATTTGGGAGTTTTTCACTGTCAGATGGAGGGGTGGTTTTATTTCATGAAGCTGAAGAAGTGTGTTACTTGACCTGGGGCATGTCATAAGACCCAAATTGAACACACAAAACCCACTGCGATGATGTTATGAAGCTCTGTGGGATGGAGGCAGCTGTACCTGGCATCTTCTCCATACTTGGGGAACACTCCCTGGAGTGAGTTATTCCCAGGAGGGTGTCGAGGCACTCGCTCAGGAGCAAACCAAGCCAGAGCCAGATGGAGCAAAAATTAGTGTTGCAAATGACGAAGGCTCTCATGACTGACCTCACTCTAGGTGTAGTCAGAAAAAGGAGGGAATAGGTAGTAATTAATTAAACATAAGTGATAAGGAAAGAACAGATGTCTTCATCAGTTAATTTGCTTTTGTATTCAGAAAAGGGGCAAAGAAAAGCTCCTAATTCAGAGCAGCTTGGGATCATCCTGTGCTCGGCTGGAAGCCTCTGATAGGAACAAGGAGTCACCATGCACCACCCTGGGGCTGTGCCATCTCCTGCCTCCAGCACTGAGCCCCAACTAGTTCTGTAGGGGAAGAGTGGGACTGCTGTCACCCAGGGCTTATGGCATCTTCCAGCTTGACACCTCTGAAAACACACATGGGCACGCATACCTTGGACAAGCAGCAAGTGGGTGCAAGGAGGCATCCTGGGGGTGTGGGTGGGAGGCCTGGCACAGCCTGTGTGCCAATGTGTGCCTCACCAACCTGTCTGACCCTCAGCCTGCACTTACATATGCTTTGGGAAGCGGAATGGCTAGAAAGCTGTCATGTGCCTGGCAGGAATTATCCCGGTGGGCTGCTTCCAGGCACCATGGAAAGCATCCCTGAGCAAGCTTTGGGGGCAGCATGACTACCTTGCCTCTGCCCTCCTGCTTCCTCACAGTGCCCAGGGTAGTCTTTGAGGATGAAGAGCTTGCAAGATGCTAAAAACAAAATTTCTGATGGAATGTCAGTTACTTGTGCATTCCTACATGGCTCTCAAATTTATCCTTGCTGTGGTTTTGCCAGGGTGCCCTGAAACGGGATTTCTTTCCATGTTACCCTATTCACGTAGGGTGCTGTGAGCTTCACGGTAGAGACAACAGAAAAGCAAAAGCCAGGAGAAAAGCAAAACCACTACCTTAAGAATTAAAAAAAATATAAATAAATGTTGATTTGTAGGGATTAATAAATGATGGTGAATGTTCCTAAAGCAGATTTCTAGTGGGCAGATGGTAAGAGACAGTTTTTGTCACTCAGAATGATAGTGGTTAATTGAACACAAAAGATAAGGAAATAACAGATGCATTCATCAGTTAATTTGCTTTTCTATTCAAAGACAAGAAAAATGATAGTGACTTTAAGTAGGAGTTGTATCCTGGGTACAATGGGAAAGGACTCGTTCCAAAGGCAACAAGAATAGAAAGAGGTATTGAAGACGTCTCTAAGAGGATGACAGGAAGCAATAACCAGCCACGTCTGCTGAAGTTTTCCATTTTCGTTGTTCTATCACAGAGAGTCAGATCTCTGTTGATGTAAGAAGATGAAATGTGTGTGTTAATTATGTTTGAATAAGATAACAAACTGTGATCTCAAAGCCATCTGTAAATGAAAAACCAGGTGGCTGAGCAGCAGAATGAAGATTGCAAATAGAGGACGATAAAAATTTGGGGTATAAGAGCCACTTCCACTTGCATGTCTGGTTGGCTTATGAAAAAGTGCAGTAAATGCTTTCTGAATTTTTGGGCTTTACCTTAGTCATAGTATTGCTGGGGACATCTCTTTGGCCCTTATTTGTGTTGAGAAAAGTAAATTTTTTGCAGGCTACACCATGAGCCAATTCTCCCTGAAGCGAGCTCTTTTCAGTAGAGCCAGGTACCTTGTTACCCTGACATGATCTCTCATCCTGCAGGAAGGTGCAGCCCCCTCTGTTTAAGATTCCTGTCTCTCCCTCTGTGGAGCAAAGGCAGTTGGTGTCGCGTATGCGCAAGTGCGGAAGGGGATGAGACCTTCACAGGATGATGATCCGGTTGTGAGGCTCACGAAAAGGGATGCTTCGTGCTTTTCTGGTTTCTTCCTCTGACCTAGATTTTAGGCTCTACCCCTCTTCCCCTTTGGTTTCACTTATTCCTGGAAGTGTGGTGTGATCATCTGTGTTACGGAGGAGTGCTTGTCCTTCCAAATTTGAAGTTGAAGCTCATTTTCCACATTGAGTGCGGTTTCTTGGTCTCTACCTTTCCTTCTGCTTAAAGGCTCCCTAAGTGAACTAATTAAAATGAGACTTTGCTCTCCATAATTTTTCATAATATAGAATTCTTTTTTTCTATAATGATTGATAAAAATCAAGTAAATTGTGAACAGCTGTCTGAAGAAGTTCAGAAGATTTTCTTTTTAAAAAAGACTTGTGTAGGGTTTTTTTTCTTTCTTTCTTATGGATGTTAAGTACAGACTTGCCTAAAAAACCCTCCAAAAATCTTGCCTCCTGGTAGAAGTAATTTCTGTAATGTTTTCAGAACTTGCATGCAATTGATACGTGTTTAAGGCATGAATATGATATGTAAGGATGCATCCAAAGTGTGTACACGTTCCCTTTGTGAAGAGCTTGCCTTCATACAGTGAAGTATGTCGCTACAAAACTTTCCCCAGGGTTATGTTTTTAGTAAAGAGGTAAAACTAGGTAAAACGGGGTTGCAGGTCATAGCAAGTAAAGTAGAATAAGGTAGAATTCAGTGCCATTGAATGTAACTCCTGGGTTCTGTAAAACAAAAGCTGCTCCTCTGCAGCGTTTCAGCACGTGCTTTGGAAAAGTGCATCTGCCTTCATGAACGCTGAGAGGCAATGATATCCAGACGTAACTTCCAAGAATCTTGCTCCGTGTGTTGCAGGCATCTGCAAAGCTTATATTATTGCAGCCCCTCCCTGAAATGAGGAGCATTTAAGAGTGTATATATATTCATGGTTAATGTTAAATAAACTGTGCTGGAAAGCAGCTGTTGAAGGCAGCTCTGGAGTTTGGTACAGAGGAGCTGTAGCTCTGCTTGGAACTCCAGGTTGTTTCTAACACAGCATTCACTGTACTCTTAGCCACGGTAGGAGCTGGTACCACAGGATTATGTGAAGGGCTGTACCTCTGTGTCAAAAGCAACCAAAAAATGGAAGCTAATTCCATCACCACATGGAAGGGTTGCAGGAAAAATGGGAAGGTTTTTGATGGAGTAGTAGCTGCAACTTTGAAAGGATTTGATTTTAGTCTGGTTTTGGGAAGTCTAGGCTTTCCAACATTTATAATAGTTTCTTGGGGTTATATAAGGTGTTTTTCCCTTCTGAAATCTATGAACGAGTTGATCAACCCAAATTTCAGCTTAATTAAGTTTTTGCCTGTGACTTTTTCTTTGATGTGGGTAAATATATTCTGTATAACACCAACTTTTTTTTTTCATGCTGATTTTGAAGTTCTTTAAAAGTGAGATGGGGATGCTTCTAATTGAAGCATTGGGTCTGTATCTCCAAAGTATGGTGCCTCCTAATTATTTATTACTTCCCTCTAGAGAACCATCAAAGTGACACTGAAATTTCAGAATACATGCTTTATAAAAAATGCTGGAAAGCTATTTGCAAGATTTGTTAAGCAATCAGAGCCCTTTAAGATGATTTCTGAATTCGCTGTTACAGTGCATGAAGCTCACAAAGAAGTTAAATTGTCATTATTAAAAATTAGCAAGTAAAAATGATGCAGAAGCATCAATGTAGAGGGTTTTATTGCTGCAGATTCAGTCTGAAATGCCTGTCGCATCTGCAGCTCATTATGACCCGAAATGGGGGAGTGCCTGGTACATCTGCGAGAACAATGTCTAGTGACTGCTGGGGCAAGTGGACATCACTGGTGCAGGGTGCCAGTAAGTCTTTATCATCGATGTCACGTTCCACATGGCCTCCTGACAGCTGGCACAAGAGGTCATCATTGCCTCTGCAGCACTTTGTCTTCATTTGCATTGGAAGCAGTGAGAAGCCTCATTCATTTGGAGGAGGGCTTTTTCATGGATGGCTGGTTGTGTCACCCACACGCTGCCTGTGGGATGAGGCTCTTGTTTTCGGTGTTGGTGGCCAGCATCTCTGTGGGTGTCTGCAGGGCATGGGGCCATGGAGCTTCTCATGTTGGAAAGGGTGGGTGCAGTGGTTTGGCAAGACCCCTGTGGCTGGGGCTTCCCTCCCAGTATTGCAGCTGTGGTGGAGGTGGGAGCTTCCACCAGTCTGGGTGTTTCTCTTCAGCAGATGCAGATGGAGAGGCTGGGGGGATGGGTTGAGTACTCAAACTTGGTGGAAGGTCTACAGGAGCAGAAAGAGGTCCATCTTTCTCATTCGATCATTCAAACATATGTGCCTGTCTTCTCCTCTTTTCAACTCTGGAACTTGAAAAAATTAGGAAGATTTTTTATCCACAAAGACTTTATTTTCCCCAGCCTTGTTTTCAGGAGTAGGACAATAATTTTAACAACTACTCCCAACAAAAAAACAAACTTCTCCGTCGGTGTAAGCTGAACACCTGGCATGAAGCATTGAAACCCAATCAGTTAAAGTCTGTCAAAGCCGTAAGCAATTGGAAGCGGGTGGAAGGCAGCGCCCGGCGTCTCTCCTTGGGAAAAACTCATGCCAGCTCCAGTCCATGCACTTCCTGCAGCTGAGGCAGCATTTGCAAGCCACGTAGGGCTGCTGTGAAAGCTTCCACTTACCTGGGTCACAAAACCCAGAGCTCGCCTCTCTTTAGCGTGCCACGTGTGAAAGGGCTGCCTGCAGGATGTATGTATCTGCTTCAACCTGTTGCTCACCAGAGTAATTTAGGACTCGGCAGTACAGGTGGAGTCAAGCTGAGCTCGCCGCCATTCAGCCATGCACGTGTAATCGGGAAAGTAATGGCCGGTTGGAACAAAAAACTAACAGCTTGGCTTGAGGGAGTTTGCCTGGACACGCAGAGGGAGATGGAGGCGGAGGAGAGGAGGTTTGGGGTTGTTTTGCAGGGATGGTGCCGGGCAGAGATCAGGCGGTTCGTGTTTACAGCAGCTCACTTCCAGCGAGTACAATGCGCACAATTACCAAAGTAAGAGATGTCAGCGAACGAACGCATTTGCCAAACTATTTGTGCTTAATCTATGCCGATTTGTGAAGCCTCCAGCGGTTTTCTTTGTCCCTTGGGAAAAAGGGGGGGTAGGGGGGAAAGAAAGTGTCCGGTTGCCATGGTGACAGAGCAGGGCTGAGGAGAGACATCATATTTTCTTTTTTGATGCTCTATATAAAATGATGTAGGTAATTACACATGTAGTGATTTGCCGTGCAGCCAAGCAGCTTCTTTTCAGGACGGTGCATGATGTGCAACATTATGCCGAGCCCCTTTTAGAGCGGGGACACAAATGCGTTGACATTTCAGTGGGAATATTGCTGGAGAAATTGCAGCAGCAGGAAGGAAAGAGGGCGTGACAGCAGCCCTTCTCTCCTTTAAGAAACAGAATAAGATTCAATTAACAAGTTGCCAGTGGAAACCTGGATATAATTATAGCTCTATTATGCTGGCCGTGTTGTTTTTCCATAGAAAATACAGTTTTTAATTAACTTGTGGATTTGGAACCAACACCTACGTGCACCCTGTCAGGAACAAAGTCAGTGTTTCCCCACTTAGGGCCAGCACTTTATAATAAC
Source organism: Hypotaenidia okinawae (assembly GCA_027925045.1). Taxonomy (NCBI): domain Eukaryota; kingdom Metazoa; phylum Chordata; class Aves; order Gruiformes; family Rallidae; genus Hypotaenidia; species Hypotaenidia okinawae. The sequence continues at coordinate 149,696,333 of BSDF01000001.1, forward strand.
TGAAGGTTCCGGTAGTGCTCACAGACCTGCCCTCGAGCAGGATGCTCTGGGCACAGCTGTTGCCCGGCCAGTGAGAAGCAGGAGTAGCTCTTCCCCATGTATTGCATTTTGCAAAAAAAGAAAGCAAAACCAAAGCGTGTTTTCCTCTGAGGAAATGTTATCCTTCCTGGAGGGTGCCTAAGTTAGCCTGTCAGCTGTGGGGCAAAGGGAAGTCAGGTGACACAGTCTGTGTTTCTGGAGGAGGAATGGGGTGGAGGTGGCTCTCTCAAGGTGCTCAAAGTCTGTCCCCTCCATGCAGTCCATGAGACACTCAGTGCATCCATTTGGGAGCTGGGGGGAGTACAAAGTCTGGCCAATCTCCTGAACAGGATGGGAAAGGACTGATTCTGCATCATCAAGAGGGGGTAGGGAGGAAGGCTCTGCCAACTAGACCTTGCCAAGATAGCCACATGTTAAGCCTTGTTTGGGTTTTTCTTCTTCCACCTCTTTGCCTGCCACCTTTTTCAAATGCAATACTGAATTACTTGAGGGAAAAAAGGATATTTCAGATGTGGCAAGCATCCTGCTTTTAAAATGCAAATGTGTTATAGATGCATACACCAGGCGCTGTGGTTGCTTTTCTTTCTGGCATGACTGCCTTAAGAGTAGTTCAGGTTTTAAGTACAATACAAAACCAGGAGGGGTTTTCCTACAGAAGCCACTGAGTATTTTGTTTCTAACGGTGACTGATGTGAGTGCTCAGGGAACAAGCTTAAAATGGAGGAGGTTTTTTAAAGCAATCCATCCCTTTTGTATATTATGCTAGCTGCTGGCAGTTTAGGAGTTTCCCAAGCTGGGTATCATACATAGTTTGGTGGTCAGTAATGGATATGTCTCTGAAAAAACTTTTTATCATTTCTTTTTTGAACCCACATTAAGTTTTGGTCACTACTACATCCTATAGCATTCAGATTCAGGATTTCAGCTACGTTTTCCATGGAAAGATAATCCTTTGATTTATTTCAGGCCCGTTGCCTGATAGATTTTCACCAAATGGACCCTTGTGTGATAAGCAACGGTGACTAGTCATTAGACAATCAACTTCTCCTTAGAACACATGATTTTACTCAGCTACTTTGTCATCTCTTTATGCTGCCTATGCCGAGTCTGTTCTGGTTTATCTCACATGGAAGGCTTCACAAGCCCCTGCCCGTCCTTTGCCTTCTCAGCATTTCCCTTGTTCCACCAGGCCCTGCGGTTACCCAGCAGCTCAGTAAACTCTGAGTTGCCATGTAGAAATTAATGGAACCACACCATGATTTGAATTGTATGACCTTTGGATTGATTTTTAGGTCAAGTCAGAGGAAGCTGGTTTATGCTTGTATAAGCTGTTTGAAACAGCAATTTAAGAGTTAACAGCAAGATAGTAAAAATTACAGTTGCTGAAACATTTTCTTGATTTTGTGTGTGTGTGTGTTTGTGACCGATATACTACAAAAATGTGACAGCCACAGCAAGCCAATGGGTATGAAAAGCCAGTGGGTAACTTAGTGTGCGTTGAATGTTTCTTCACCTGGAATGCGTTGTTTGCTCCGTTTGGAAGGTTCTCACCACATGTCTCTGAGTTGTGGTGTTACTATATTATCTCTCTGTGAAAGAGGTGTCACCACGAGCAAACAGTAACACAAAAGCCAAGCTGTGACCATGCAGACAGCCAGGAGGAGAGCCCTGTACCTTTGCAGACTCAAAAACAGCTTAGGTCTTTTTTAAACCATTTTGTAATGATAGTCTGAAAGAAAATAAAATGCAAAATCCACACCATGGTTATCCTCCACAGACAGAAGTGGCACTGAAACACTCACAAAAGCCTTGAGTGAACAGCCGCTGGATACGTACTGGTCTGACCAACCTCCAACCTCCTGGTCTCAGAGCTGGTGGGTAATCATACCAGCTCAGGGATAAAATACAGCAGGATGAAATAATGCAAATTGGTTTTCACTTCTTCAGACCATATCTGGAAGAAGTATTTTCAAGGTGAACCTCAGCTGTACATGACAATTAACTTTGGTCCTGGCAGAACTTTGCGATTTGCTGTGTGGCATACGGGGTGGCCAGTGAAGGAGCACACTTTTTACTGGGATGTCATGTGCATCCATAGGATGTTACTGGGGCAATTTCAGGTGTTAGTTCTTCTGATTTCAGCTTAATAGGGGGCTGGCCTGAGGTCCTTTTGTAGTCTCCGTATCTGGAAATGAAGAGGAAAACCCATGCTTTACAAACAGCCAACAGCCAGTGGGCCGCACTCCACGAACCGCCTGGCATGCTGAATTCACAGTGCTCTCAGTTGTGGTGATTTCTGCTCTCGCCCAATGCAGAGGTGCCAGCGGAGGCCCTGGGTGATCTGTGAGCAGCAAGAACGGGGTGCCTGGCCTCACAGCTCCCCAGGTTACTTTGGGGACAGAGACGACAGCCTGCTGCTGAAGCTCTGTTTGCTTAAGGCACGCTGTAGGCCTGGTGCTTTTTTGACAGGAACAGAGAGTTGTAGTGAATGAAATGGCTGTGTGGCCAGGAGGAATGTGTCTTTTTTTTTTAGTTTTTATTCACAGAATACACAGAAATTAAAAACCAATCAAGCCAACCCCAAAAAGCAACAAAATTGTTCCTGGTTCTGTTCACCATGTTGGGGTTAATGCAGTGAAACAAAGCAAAATACAGAGCTTTTTCAGAAACTGTTTTCCACCTGATGGAAACACTTGAGTTATTTTAAGTCAAGGAAATCCTGTGTTTCCTCGGCAGCTGTTGCAGTAAAGATGAGTGGTCGTTTTCCATACGTATTTATATTGCTGGAGGTCCTCTTTCATTTTATGACTGAATGGCCCTTTACATATAACAGATCTTCTGATGGTTAAGTGGCTGGACATTTAGGGTTTGGACTAGATGATGTCTTGAGGTCCCATCCCTTCCAACCCCTACAATTCTGTGATTCACATAAAGTTTCCTGAAATCTCACATGAAAAGATAGCTGCGTGGGATAGGCGTGATCACTATTAGATGGGTTGGAAATTTACTGAAACACCAGAAATGGTGAATGGAAATGGCAGCATGTAGGCTGTAAGAGAGGTGACTGGCATTACAGCATGGTTTGATATTGGGCAGATTTTGGTATATGACACAGAGACGATCTGAAGTTAGACTGTGCATCCCGGCACTAAATGAAGCAATGACAAATACACAGTAATAGTACAAACATGCACACAGACTTTGGTCAGAATGGAGAAGAGTGGCATGGGGGTAATTAATGTAAAGGAAATAATATGAAGGAAAACAAAAAGTGAGGAAAGATAGGAGAAAAGACAGCAAGAGTTGGAAGAGCCTGGTAAGTTTGTATTTAAAAGTTGCAAAAGTCTTCTCTCTCTTGGGTCTCTGGAGGGTGGGCATACACCTACGTGGTGCCTGCCCTGGCCTTGTCACACAGCAGAGGACATCTGGCATGAGAGGCACAACACTTGGGCTTTCCTGTCCAGGGAGTAAATGTGCTGCATCAAGCATCAATGAAGAAACTGGTAGTCTGTTCTGGCTGTAAGGTGCTTCCTGTGTTTGCTCTGTAAATTCTGTTAGGGAATTAGGGAGGAGTAGCTCATGTCTTTTGGGCAGTATCTCTTTTAAACCAGAAGGGCACTAACAGAATTTGTGTATATTTTTGGTCATTAAATAAGACCATTGATTTTGAGCTTCTAGTTGGGGCCTCTTGTTAGATTCAAAATGCTTGGTGCCTGGCTCCTTTGCATAACCGGTTGTGCTATACACTTATGAACAAACCCTGTGCTTTGCTCTGGCCTTCTTCTGAACTTTGGGCTTCAGATAACTGACTTTCAGGACACACGCTTGTTATTATATTTACCATGGGCGAATAGAAGAATGGAATGGAATGGAATGGAATGGAATGGAATGGAATGGAATGGAAATTAAATTAAATACTCCAGTTGGAAAGGACCTACAATAATCATCTAGTCCAACTGCATGATCATGCCAGGGCTGACCAAAAGTTAACACATGTTATTAAGGGCATTGTCCCAGCACCTCTTAAATGCTGGCAGGCTTGGCGCATTGATGTCTCTAGCAAGCCGGTTCCAGCATTTGACCACCCTCTTGGTCAAGAAATGCTTCCTTAATGCCCAGTCTGAACTTCCCTTGGTATGATACCTTTTGGGCTCCCCATGATTGTCAAATTTAACAGCATTAGGTTTATGTATCTTGCTTGGTCCCAACTGATCCTTTTCCATGAGCTTTGGAGACTTAGCTGGTAGCCTGCAACCTTTGTAATTCCACTGTGGGAATAAAAGAGGTTCTACTAGTAAAGCACGTACTAATTACTTGAATAGCTGTGTGATTCATCCTGGCTGTCCTCATATGACAGAACCACTTTTCTGTGGTGTTTTTTTTTTAATAATGAATGACAAAAGGTCAATTTTTCTTGTGGTTCCTTGCATCAGGTTTCTGGCTGTTGGTTTGCAGTAGGCAGTGTCAGGTGTTAAAACAACAATTACTTAATTACCAGCATTTATTTCAACTTGTCAACTTTTTTTGCTATTCATTATCTGTTTAGTTGGTGTATTTTAGTGAACCACTGTGATAGTATAAATGCCTTTTTGGTCCTTGTGATACAAAGTGCACGAGCCCTGTATGCAGTAAGGTATGGTATAATTATTTTTCAGTCATGGAATTTGTACCTTCAGTTGGAATATAGAAGAAGTTGAATTACATCTGTGGATAGATGGAATTAAAGAGTTCCTGCGGCCACAGCAAACACCTACCAGGGAGAAGAGAATTGGCAAAAAAGGGCATTTTAGGAAACAGGAGAGGTGAACCCTGGGAAAGAGGCCAGCTAGCCTTTCTGCTGTGGGAGATTTTTCAAATGTGTCTAGTTTGCAATGACTAACAGTTTAGACATAAACCTGAGTAAATAGATTTGGTCTATTATTTACCGAAAGCTGCAGCTCAGGGTAAAACAGAGCTACCGAGAAATTGGTTCAGTGTTTTCAAAAATGTTTATATTGGTGTAGACTAAATAATATAAAAGGGAAAAGAGGAAAAAAAAAAAAAACAGGAATCAGGTTTTTGTTCCTATGAAGCACTTCAGCACAGAATGGAAATTTTTTTTTTGACTTTTGGTGGGGTAGTGGGGGGAGGGATGATCAGACAGAAAAGGAGCCAGTAAAGCTCTGTTTATCTGGTTTTTAATTTTTTCCCCAGTGTATTACAGTTTTCAGAAGGAGGCTGGGTAATTTCTCTACCTGGACACACAGAAATCTAGTACCTATATACATCAGCCTAATTCCCCTCTCAGCAGTTCAGCATTTTTAGGGAAGGGCTCATGATCTCATTCTTTCTGCCTGTCTTCCAACTTTTCTTTCCCAGTTGAAATAGCATTTCTCAAATCATACTAATGTCAAAATTGAGACATTCTGTTGCTCATGCATGTGCAGTACCGTCTGCTGATCAACATAGAATGCTCTTGTATAAAACTAGCTTTAAGCACATGTATATGAATTCCTAGAAAACACTGTGCTGTTACACTGGAGTGCTGTAAAGTGGCATAAAAATTCTAACTGGAATAATTCAAACTCAAGTAGGGATGTAGTGTTAGACTCAGGACAAAACTGTCTGCTCAGTTACGATACCAGAAACAAAAATTACTATCAAATAGCTAACCGTCAGGTATGGATATGCTGTAGTTTGCTGTGCAGAGAGCTGCTCGATAGGCAAAGATCTCAAAGATCTGGCCACGTGTCAAAACAACTTCCCATTTTATCATAATAGGAGCTCAAACAGGTGTAGCACAAGTCTGTGATAATCTCTCTGAGGCTTTCCCCTAGGAAAGGGTTTGCTAACCAAAAGTTAACGATTACACTGGGGTGACTTCTGAGGTTCTTGTAATCTCTTACTTTGCTCAAGCGGCGCTGGCAGTCGGGAGCCCCGCGACCTCCAGTGTGGTTCTGGTTCTGAACAACTGGCTGTGTTGCAGCGAGCAAGTTTTAAATATTTCATGTAAGCAATCAGCTGCTGAAAAACATGCTGCTATTTTCCATATCCCAAATTGAAAGAGAAGTTGGTTTTCTGTCCTCGTTTTTGTTTTCCTTTCCACGGTTGTGGATTTGTGTATTGTCCACAGGCCAAGTCTGTGTGGTTCTTGGCAGGCTGCTCGGACATTTTTCTGCTGAGCTTTTATCACAGCATCTTAGTCTGGGTTATACATGAAATAATGTAGAAAGGCTCGATAAAGAGAAACCTGTGCTACATACAGCCTTGCAGTCTTTAATTAACGCCATGTGCGTGTGCATGTAAGCGATAGGCGATAGGCGAGCCGCAGATGCAGCGTGTTTCATTTTGATGCTGTATCGCTTCTTTGCTCTGCGGTGACATTAATAAATTGATGCAGGCAAGCATTTTAGATTTCATTACCGCCTGAAACGCCCTTACTTTTTGGCTTGCCCCAGTTCATTTATGAGGCATCATCATGCTCAAATTAGAAAGAGAATAAGCTGTATGTGGCTGCTGAGAATTATCGGATTATTCAATTACTGTGAATGGTGCTCAAGGAATATAAAATATTCAAGAAATACTCAAGGAAAAATCCCTAAATAACCTATCTGTATAAAGGTGACACATTCAGCGATGGATATAGTCCAAACATAGGTCCAGGGGGGATGAGGCAGTTGCAAGGCACAGGGTACTGCGACTGTACGGTGTTGTGGCAGGCATTGTGTGCAGTGATTAACGTTCCCTTGGCCCCCTGATAAACTGTCAGCTTGGTTTAGCAGAGGACTGGAGGAGACCCATGAGGCTTTCGAGGCTGAGATCCCCCTCAGCTTGGCAGAGGTGCTGCCAGGTGCAAGCTGGCAATCCCAGCCAGCCAGGGCTGGGGGCCAGGAAGTGTCTCTGAAGACTTCACTGCCATCTTTGTCTGGGAAAGTGGGAGACAAATGGCACGTGGCTGAGCCTGATGCATTCAGTGCTGCTTCTCTCTAGAAAATCAACCTTTTGGTTTTAGCTGAATACCTTCAGGCAGGAGCTAGTCACTTTTTCATGCCAAACTGAGCTCTCGGTTACCTGAAGCTCAGTATCTAAATTATTTCTATGACCAGGCCTGCATTGGCATCAAGCGTGGGATCAGCCTGTTTTGCTCTTGTGAAGATTACACCCACTAGTTTGAACCAAACCTGGCCTTATTAGGATTGTATCGTTTCTTGCCCTACAAACCTTGGCCAGGCCTGCTCCCAGGAAACTTGTGTTTCATTTTAACCATAGCTTCTTCACAGTGGTAAACTTTCCTATTTGGTGAATAACACATAACGGAAAATACTCTGGATGGTGAAAATCTACCTTCTGTGGTCTGCTAGACCATACAGAAGAAGGTAAGTCAGTCTACAACAAAATAACTATTACTGCAATCCAAAGCATGAATTCATTCATTTTAATGACAGTGTTGCTGTTTCACTCCAAGCTTAAGTGAATATAAATGTAACTTATCAAAGACTCTTTGACAAAAGCCATCTGTGCAGGTTCTTCTGATCACATCTGTCCTTAAACTAGCTGTGTATTATAAGAAGAAGCAGCAGCCGCAGCAGCAGCAGCAGTGGCCTACAGCTGACTCCCAGCAGCATTTCCCCTCGCTGCAGCAGCAGCAGGAGTGAGGGGCGGCCGGCCGGCAGCTCCTCCTTGGTTGTTTGGGGTGGCGGTAGCAAGTCAGACGTTGTTTTTCTTGTACCACTAACACAGCTTTTCATGTTTATTATCAGTGGGTGGCTTAGCGGGATGGTTAGGATTCTGTGCTTTGAGCAGAGAATTTGTGAGATGAGCTAATTCTTTATAAGGCTAGTTATTATCCCTGTTATCTGCAGTACTGTGGTTCATGCAGCAACAGTGCTCACTCCAAGAAGTTGAAAGAATGAAACAAAAAGACCATTGTCTCCATAATGATGAAGGTAATTAAAAGAGAACGGATTCCATATGATGTAAATCATTGTGTTCAGGCTTTTCTTACACCTCAGACCTTTTTTTTTCCCCCAAATTAAGTTGATTGGTGTTTCTGCTTTGTAAATTCGGTTTGCATCTCAGTGATTCTTTTTCTTTTTTTGTTCGTTGAGGGGTGCAGAAGGTTCTTGTTATGGTCACTGATTTTCCAAGAAATCTTAATAATTTGCAGACATCTAGATTCATTGAAATGCACAGAAGGAAAACAGCCAATTTCATCTTGTTGCTTTATTCATGATAATGTTTTTGTTTAAAAAAAAAGTAACAAATGCACCCAGGGAATAGTTCCTTGGGGAAACCACCAGAAACAGTTGTATGTTGAATTTATAGATCCAAGCAGATTATCCTTGGCCTTGCTTGAAATGCTCCAGTGGGATCTGTACAGAAGTATCTCCAAAGGTAATCATATTGATGAAGTTAAGGTCATATGGAAAATTGGCTGATGTAATTATTCATTAAAAATTGTTAAAGCTGCCATGAGCATTGCATCCCAAGTCATTCTAACAGCTGCAAGACAAAGTGAGAGGCACAGTACTTTTCAGAGGTACCATCTAAATGGTGTTTCTTTGACTGAGATTGCTGTCAGCGTCTTCTGAAGGATCTTGAAGTGAGACTACTTGTATTTATTGTTATAATTATTACAAAACTTGACCCAGGCGAACAGAGATCATTAAACACGTTTCTAATGTTGCTCCCACTGCCAGGTACTTCAAAGCCAAGGTCAGAGGCCAGCCAGATACCTGATTATTTCATCTCCTGCCCTGCTGCGCAGCGCAGTGTATTAGAGCAGCACTAATGTTTGTGCTAAGATTAGTAGCTAGCCATTTTTAATCTTAACTTGCAGTTGGACACGTCTGACCTATAAAGGGTAGGTGATGAGAAGTGATGTTAGATTTAGTGACTTTTCTCTGCAAGAGTGGAGATTGTCAATTTTCTGGCATTTCAAAACTGTTTCTTCTCTACTGGGAGTGATGGCTGAAGGCAGCAACTGAAGTCTAGGAAAATGCAAACTGACCTGCAAACACTCGTCAGCAGCCAGGCAGTTCCCAGCCTTAGAAGTGAGCACATTAAAGGAGGAGAAGGTAGTCCACTTTCTCCAGGGCAAGGACACAACTCTCCCTGCTTGTGAGTGTCAAGTCCATCAGGGTTAATTCCAATGTCAAATGTGACTTTTCAAACATGACTTACAGAGCTCACATGTGTGGAGAAACTTGGAAGGAAGAGTGTTTTTCTAGGTTCATTTCATACCGCTGCTATTTTTATTTTTTTTTTAAACAATGACACAAAATAACACGTTTGAAGCTGGTGACATCTTTCTTTTCTCTTTTGTGTGTCCATAACTCCTGAGTTGCTGGCCCTGGTCTTTGAGATACAAGTGAAAGTGCAGAAGGTGTGCTTTGGTGTGAATGTTTAACAGAAGTTCTGCCTGTCCAAAGGAACTAAGAATTACTTTAACTACAAATTTCTGTGTTCGTTTTGCTATATAATCCTATTGTCTTGCTGCTTTTCCCCAAAAAAACCTCAACATGGAACGCATGGTAAAATTCCTACTGAATGGTGTCACTTGAGAGCACAGGAATATTTCTCAGCAAGCTACCAGGACCAAACAGTTTGTCAATAATATATCCACTCTTTGGTTCATTCTTGCAGCAATCATGACCTTGTAACATGCCGATACTGCCGTAGCTGCAAGTTTCGTGGCCCAGGCTCCTCTGTGGTGACCTGTGTATTTGTGCAGATAGATGTGTATTCCCAAGACTGCACGAGTGTCATCAAGTGTTGTCTGCAGGAAGCCAGTTTAATTGTCAGTGGCTCACGGGGTGTCATCTACTGTGACATGGTTCCCTGTCAAATACCTATTTCGTTTTCTGAAGCCAGATTCTTTTATTGAGATATATCGAGCCAGATTTATTCTGATTGATTGAGCTAGATTCTTAGCGTGTCTCACACATGATACTGGTTCTCATGCGAAGATGCTGGCTGCAGGCAATCCCCTCCTGGGTAAGAAATTCCAGAGCACGCAGTGCAGGAAAGGTCAAACTCATTTGCAGGGACTTGTGTTTAACTGTGCGATGCAGAAGTGAGCTTCATTACTTGTAATTAATCCTCAAGGTTCCTGAATGTCAGTTTACAGAGGCAGCCACAAAGGTAGTTCACGGAAGATAATTAATATTGGTATTCCTGATTTGGAAAAGCCTCTGGATAGCAATGTTTGTAAGTTCTTTTTACTGGGAGATCCTATGAAAAAATACCCTGATTAAATCATCAGTATCATTGTCTCTGCCTTGAATGGTTGTTTCACTGCAGTTAATGCCCTTTCACTACAGAAGGGTGTGGGGCGATGTGGTGGTAAGTACATCCTGATGGATACAACAGAAGGTGCATCCTGAGATTCTGACACGTTGGCAGGTTTTCACAGGTTCAGAGAAAAAGTCCTTGGGGAAAGGTTAATACAGTTATTGGGCAGGTTAATGTTCTGTTGTTCCCCAAGGGCCTTTGGTTTATATGGGCGGTGGGGTGGGGGGAGTTGCTCTTCTGCAGTATTTTTATCTCAAAACTATTGGCCTGCTCAAAGAGACTGAATGAAATCTAAAAATACACACATTTTAATAACAGCTCAAATTTCACTGAGAAAATATAGGCCAAATTCTCCACAGATGCCATCATAAAGGTGCAACAGGGAAATGCAGCTGGAGGCAGAAGATACTCTCAGGTTCAGAGCAGTTTTGGGCCTCTGCATCCAGTCTTACCATTCGTCATCTGTGTTATGTTGTGGACTGGACTGAAGGGAGGCTAAAGAAGAGTGATTTGCTTTCTTTCTAGATCTGTTAGCAAACTGAAGACATAATCTTCTGTTTTGGTGTTGCTGTGAAGCTTTTTTCAATTATCTTATGCAAACACAGCAGCTTAGAAATATTCATGAAAACTGATTTTTGGGCTGTTTTAGGATCTCCAAACTGAGAGACTGTTTAGTACTTCGGACAAAATTTTGACCCTCCAGAGTCCAACTCTTTAATTTCTTCCTTTCTGCAGTCTCCCAGAGGAAAAACAAATACACAGAAGGCTTCTTTGCATGCTAGAGACATTAGAAAATGTTTCTGGATTAATGTAGATACTCACTGGTTTGTAGCCAGTTCTTAAGAATCAGATTTTTCTGGGTTTGCATCACAATTTTCTCTCTTTAGAGTGACCCTAAATTACTGTGGAGAAGTGGAAAAAGGAGTTGGTAGCTTTTGGGAAAACACTTCTGCTAGTGAAAGGGCTTTTTGAATATGAAATAGGTTATTTGATACAACGCTGCTATTTTATATATTGGTTTATGAACAAGAGTCAAATTCCGTGGCTGTGAATTAGAAACTTAACTGCCTGGATTTTAGTGCGATCTTCCTGGCAAGCATTCAGCGATCCAATGAAAAAATGTACTCTTTTTTTCTACTTCACTGGTTTGGCCATCGTAAGCAATGTTGTTAATTAGAGACTCCAAAGTAGCATCCCTCTGACTTCTGCGCCCTAGAACTCACATTGTCTAAAGTGCTGCATTTGCCACCTTCATGGTAGTAATTAGTATATTTATAATGAGCCTCCACTCCGATGCTGTGATGCTCATTGGTGCACTTCTAACAGCAGCTTGTGTATCTCACTGGTAAACATGGGGTCAGGGAGCTGTACCCTCTGCTATATGGAAATCGGTTATAGAGATCCACCTCTCTCTCATTGTTATCCAAAAAATATCAGTGCTTTATCACCACCTTTTCTTTACTGATAATACAAACATTATGGGTTACAAACATTAGAGAGCTTTTATACAGAGGTTTCAAGAGGTAAGGAATAATAGTTTTGAGCAATCAAAGAAAGAAAGGGATAGATGTGGATTTTAGCATATGTATTCCTAAAAGCTGGTGGATGGCCTCCAGTTATTTTAAGATGTAGCATAAATGGAAGGGTTCTGTTTTCGAGGCTTGCTGTAAAGTTTGCTTTCAGATTTCATATGTCACGCATAGGTGGCAGAGGGTTCAGAGATTAATTTTCTGCAGAGAAGTCATGCTTGTCAGCTTGCAGGAGTGTCTTGTTTGCCAAAGTGTCAATATACTTTGACACCTAAAAGCTGACAAACCAAAACATTGTGTTGTCACACAAGGGAGATGGTTGGAAAAGATGTGTGGTGCAAAGTGACTGAAAAGCAAAGGAGAGAGGAGGAAAAAGCTTGATGGGCAGCATGCTGGGGGGATTTCATCCAGTGGTAACGTTCAGGTTTTGGAGGTCCTTATTAGATGATGGGTCATCTTGCAGTGAATTCGGCATCGCCCCAGTGAGGTGGGACAGTTGTGGGCTGAACATTTGGAATGAAGAACCAGAGTTGAGCCTCTGGGGTCCTTGTGAGCTTTGGCACGTGCAGCTGCCTCTCCCCTGTGCTATGGCAGCATGCTGCTGTGCCCTCTGCACCAGTGGGTGTTAGACCCACAGGGACAGCTGGGTTGGTCCCACTCCCTCCCCAGCCTTCCTTCTCCTACCCCCTGCCACCTCCCTGAAGTTTGCTTTTGCTGGTTTTGGAGCAGTGATGTAGAACATAAATTTCCCACCCAAGCTGGTATGAGTAGACAGGAAAGAGCAGATGCAGGTGGCAAGGAGGGCCAGAGCAGCAGCACTGGTTTACACTGGCTTCATGCGGCTCCAACCCATCAAGCTATAGAGGGAGGTGGGTTTCTCATTAAGAGCTGCACAGCTCTGCCATGGAGGTTGCAGCTGCCTGCAGAAGGTTGGTGCCAAGCATGGCCAGAAAGTTAACTACCAGAGCCTTTCTTCTGAATTGGGTTTTTTTTTTTTATCAATAGAAAAAGTATAGATAAACTTTTATTCTCAAGGATTTTTCCAAGAAACTCCACTTGGGAGAAACTTCTCTGAATAAAATCCTGTCCCTTTTCAAATTATTTTTAGAATTCTCTGAATTCATAATTGAAATAAAGTCTGCAATTTGCCCTAATAATAACAACCTATATACATTTAATACTAGGTTATTAATCATGCTTTTATGTTCTTATGCTCTGTGAATTACACTTTACTATGTGTCACCTTTTATAAGAAATTCTACTTCTTCTTACATTTTTGTGAAATAATGCACAGTGCATCTTGAATATTATGGTTCCCTGGGGATTTTCTGAGTATTTAAAAGATGAGCTTGCTGTCAGCCTCCATACCTCCCTGCCTTTCTATGTGAAGAAAGTGTTGGCATCTTAGTGTGTAAGCTTAGGTATAGGAACACATTCTTAGCAATTTCACACAAAGCCCGTGTTAGCCTATCTTGGGCGTGTAACAGCAGTGGCTTTTTTCTAGATAAATAATATGTAAATGGTATCTCTTGGAAAGTGCTGGCTTGTAACTGAGTTAGAATTTTGGGTCCTTGGGAATTATTATAATACCAGGTTCTTGGGATTTGCTTATTATCCTTACTCCTGTCAAGGGTGTAGGGTTTTTGTTTCGTTATCAGGGATGCTGTGTGCATAGGTGGTGTGCTTGGACCCAGTGCTCTGAGATACGGTGTTTCCCCCAAAACTGCTCATTGGTTTCAACTGGGTCCTGGCCCCAGCACTGGCAAATGAGCTCCTGGGGCATGAGGGGGACGTCAGGGTGCTCTCTGAGATCCCACTGCCCATTGAACCAGGGGTAGGTTTACCTGGTGGCTGGTGGGGCGGAGAGCTTGAATGAGCTTGTGGAGTGACTTGGTGAAGGGGGCTGGAGGAGAAGGGGAAGACACCTGCTGGCCACCTCTCACTGCTCCAAATGGACGCTATCTCTTTGCAAATCCTCCTACAACCTGTGAGTGTGATACCTCCTCGCAGGTTTGGGTACACACATATGTTAAAGCCAGAATAGTGCCACAGAAACGGATCTTTAACTAGTTTCCTCAGGCGGCGGGGCATAAATCCAAAATGCGTGCGTGGAAAGGTGCAAGGCTCCCAGGCTGCCTGATGCTTGGCAGGCAGCCTGAGAGAGCATGAAGTCATTAACACGAGGCTGCGCACGATCGGACTCGCAATATAACTGAACACTCTTGAGGTGACCATAACGTTAATGGATGTACAGAGGCTGTTGGCTTGGAAGTGCTCATTGGAGTAGCATTTTCAGATGTGTACAGGGGAGGCTGGTTCATCAGACCCAGGCAGTCAGTATCAGAGGCAGCAGAAATCACTTTGTTCTCCCTGAGCTGTGTTGCTGGAGACTCTCCTTTTCACCCACATCCACCCTGACAGTTTTTCACTAGGTCTGGAGACTCCTTGCCATCATCTCTTTCAACTGCTTGCTGCTCCATCTCCTAGGTGAGTTTGAAGCTGACCTTTTGTTGTGAATCCACTTTTTTTATGTACTCAAAAATAATGTCTTCAGAGTAAAAAGTCTGCCTGGAGTTTTGTGTTGGTGCTTGCTCTAGGAGCAGCCTGGTTTGAAGCAAGTCCCACAAAGGGTTTTGCAAGGTCTGAAGAATGAAAAGTACTTAGTGAATGTTTTCCTTGTTTAAAAAAAATTAAAATTTGGCTTGTCATAACTCTGTGACTTGGCCTGAAAACCCCGAATTTATTTGGCTCTGTTGGTCTTGGCTGCCGTGCGCGTCTTCTGCTAATCTTGGAGAGTTAATGAATTAAGTGAAGTTACTTATTAAATCAGCTGCACAGCACTGGTGTTGTAGAGAGCTCTGCAGCCACCATGCCGGTCCAGGGCAAACATGGGGCAGGGGGAGCCAGGGGCATGTGTGGGGCATGGGAATGCCACCCGAAAGCCAACAAGGACCATTCCCCAGCATCCATTGCTGTTTCCCTTCCCCCCACCCTGCTCTGCTCACCTCCTTTTTCAACTGGTTACGGTCCTACTCCGTTCCACGGCTTATATGCCCAGAAGTGCTTTGTTCCCAGAGCACTAGCAAAAAGCATCGTGCCTCTCCATGAATCCTGCCTGTCCCATATCCTTAGATGGATGTGGGGTTACGACTGAAAAAAACAAACAAACAAAAAACAAAAAAAAAGGCAAAAGGAAAGCCTGCGTTGTGCCTGATGAGATCTCCCAGCAGCAGCAGAGGGCTTGAGGCAGTGGGGTGCTGAGGGAGCAGCTGGCAAGTCCTCTCCCTTGCCTTGTTTATCTCTGCTGTACCCCTTCAAGGCCTTATTATATGGTCCTTGCTTTTTCTTAGGAAATTGATCTTTCAGTGCAGTGGTTCAGTCAGCATTGCCTCTTCAGCGAAGCCCTGAGGAAGTTTTGTGTGCCTATACAATGGAAGAGGTTGGGGTTGAGGTTGTTTTTTTTTTATTTTAAAGTTAGCTGCTTTCACATCTAACAGTTTTGTGCCCTTGCATTGGTGTAGCCTCTGGCTTTGGTTCAAAAGAGTAGAGTGAATGAGAAAGTCTTTTACCTGAGAAATGGTCTTGATATGTTAAAAACATCTTTTTAGTGTTGAATTCTGCTTTTTAGTCTGAATTTAGATTTGCCATTAGATACTTCTGTGTCTTTTCCCACTAGGTTAAAGTGCGCTTTATCACAGGGAACCTCTTTCCTCTGTAACTACATGAATGCTGCTGGTGAGTCACCTCTGAGCTCTCGTGGGTAAATCAGACGGTCTTTCTGCATTGTTTCATTTCCTCAATCTCAGATAAGTTTTGTAGCATTTTCTTTAATCCAATTCTGCTCCAATCTGTCGGTATTTTCCCCTGATGGATGAGCAGCTGTGCTTCCATGGCAGCTTCATGTCTGCTGTAGATCCCCATCCTTTTTTTCCTTAGTCTATGCCTGAGAGATGTTTCAGCTGGCTGCGTGGGGTTAATGTAGTCCAGAAGAGCCATCCTTATCAGGAGACTCAAGACAACTTAAATAATTGACATGTCCACAGTTGTGTTTATCCCCTCTCCCTCCAATTTTCACCCTTCTCCAACTGTTACCAAAAATTGATTGGTGTTTTCTTTCAGATCATTGATGAAGATACGGAGCAGTTGCGTGTCAGAAACCAGATCCCCATAGGCCCCATTAACAAAGCTAATGTCGGGTGATGGATCCCATTTATGATTAGAGGGGTTTCATTCATGTGTGTGAACTCGCTGTCAGCTGCTTTTTTAATCAATTTAGCATTGGCTGCATTGATTTTGCCTAAGTGCTTTTAAAAAGTCAGGGTTGCTAGGTGGGCACATCTGGGTACCATACTGAGGTCTGTCCTGGGACTGCAGATGGTTTCGACCCATCGAGCACATGGTTCCATCAGCAACGAGTTCTCTTGACCAGACCTTTTTCCTGTAAAACCACATTGATGAGAGTTAATTATGCTATCACATTTTCATTAAGAGCGTAACTTGGACCACTGTGTTTAGAAATTAAGGGGAATCTATTCAATTTGTTTTACAAAATACTTTGGATGAGTTCAGACCACAGTTTATAACACATAGGAAATACAATTCATTTGTTTCCCACAAGTTCTCATCCATAAATGCAGGGAGTGTGTGGAATGATGAGCTGCGATTTACTGGCCGAGCTGTTCCTGTGTATCTGCCTTTTCTTTATTTCTCAATTCACATCCTCAAAAAAACCCAACAACCAACATCATGTATTATGGGTTTTAAAAGGGTGTTTGTGTGTGTTCTTTCCCCTTAGTTCTCTCTTCTGTCTTCTCTCCACTAGAGAGTTTGACAGTCTGTTTTAGCATTACTGATTGCAATAACACACCGACCAAAACTCATCCATGAAACACAACTACAGTGCTGATTTCAAAAGCTTTAACAAAAGGCATCCCATCTGGACCATCTAAAGCTCTCGTATGGTTTGTTTTAGGGTGTGAAAATTGAAACACTCCAGTCCGAGAACCCAGAAGTAAAATTGGTTTTGATGTATAATGTACTCAACAGTTGTTTCCCAACTCACTTATTTTTCTTGTCTTTTTTTTAAATTTTTTTGTTTGGCATTGCAATTCGTAAACAATCAAGGATG
Source organism: Hypotaenidia okinawae (assembly GCA_027925045.1). Classification (NCBI taxonomy): domain Eukaryota; kingdom Metazoa; phylum Chordata; class Aves; order Gruiformes; family Rallidae; genus Hypotaenidia; species Hypotaenidia okinawae. The sequence continues at coordinate 149,713,301 of BSDF01000001.1, forward strand.
CCATTCCATTCCTGACAATTCCATTTTCCATTTTGCTACATTGCTTAGGCTGTATTAAACTTGGAACAAAAACAAAATTTACAGTGGTAATAAACAGTTCTGGGCTTGATATTACTCCAGATTGTTTTGTTTAAGAGAGGGTGGTCAAACACTGGAAGGTGCTACCTAGAGAGGTGGTCAATGCCCCAAGCCTGCCAGTGTTTAGAAGTCGTTGGGACAATACCCTTAATAATACGTGTTCACTTTTCATCAGCCCGGAACTGGTTGGGTAGTTGGACTAGATGATTGTTCTAAGTCCATTGCAACTGAAATAGTAACCCATGAAGCATACAGACTTATTTTATTGATCTATTTCTTTGTCAAGTTACATGGTTACCAATGACATACTCTGTTTAACAGCCTAATAAAGTGCATTTCCGTGGCACTTGCTATCCACTGATCTGGAAATACTTTCTTGACACTCCCTGCAGACAGAGGAGGCATTGTTATCCTGACCCTAGCAGAGGCAAAAATTAGCCACAGAAAGGGTAGCAATGGGACTCGGCAGCAAAGTGGTTAATCACCCTTTTACCTTCCAGTTCAAGTCTGTGACCTAGCCAGAGCACTACAAGAAAGTCTTTGATTTGTGCTTCTAGGAGGGCAGCTGAAGAAAAGAAACCATCACCAGGTAGTAGGTCTAGGGTTTCCAAAGGCTTCAGTCTCATGAGAAAATTTTCATGCGTGATCCACTGATCTTACTGAGAGCCTTGTGTATCAAAAAGCTGCACAGTCCAGATGTTAGATCGGACCTGAGGCCCCTCCTCATTCATGCTCAATGATTTGGGATTCATACAAACATACTGCAGGTGGTGTTGTCAGATTCTGCCGAAGATCAGAGGAGGGCACTGGGGAGCTGGTGAGTATGAGACCTCTTCTGTGTCATTAGAGAACTTGTATCACTCTCATGTCAGCTATTTTCTTTTTTCAGCACAGCAGATATTTAAACAATGAAAATTTCTGTGCCATTATTGAGCCCACTGCCATATATTGCAACCTGAAGGAGTAACTCCCTGACCCAAAACAAATGGAGGAGATTGATGAAGTGGTGCATTTCTGTGAGTGGAGTTGACTGCAAAATGGAGTAAGAAGAACAAATTTGGTTTTGACGTTGTTGTATTCCTGGAGTTTGAAAAACAGGTGAAGCTGCAGGTGCATTAAGACAGCGGCCACCCTTCCACCCCCAAGTTTGACTAGACTGCTTTAGGAAATGGACTGCATGGGCACAGTGGTACGGGGCAGAAAAGACTCTTACAGGTCAAGTTAGGTAACCGTGAAGAACCTGAACAACAAAGCAATTAAAGAGATGCACATTGTTGCTGAGCTTAGGGTAGCAAAACTTCCACAAGCCCAGGGTGTGAATTCCATGGTTTAGTCCCCTGCAAGCAGTGAAACGAAACAGTGAGCCCAATGGCCGTGTAGTGCTTTGTGTCGGGGGTGATGCCTGTCTCTTGGGAAGGTCTCTTGACCTTAAAGCTATTTTTTGGGGGTACTGTATGGAGAGAGCAACGAGCAAGTTTCCTTGCATAAGGAAGGGGGACTGTGGAGGGTGTATTTAGGCGACATGGCTTGTGCCAGGGCTGATGAAGGTAACTGACAGCGAGGCACCAGCATTTTCCTACAACCAGTGCTGCTGAGACTCAATCTCTGTGAGGAATTGTGCCGTCTCTCTCGTTTCTTAACGTGACCCAAAAGTGCAGGGAAGAGACCTGTGAGGTGAGAAAGGCAGCTCTGCTGCGAGTGCTTCAGCTGCACAGAAGAGTTCCCGCCAGCTCTCTGCCTTTCCCCGCTGAGCCCTACGGGTTTGTTTTGCTTGGCACGTGGCTGCGTGCTCTGTCGCAAATCTTCTCTCCCTGCAGAAGCGTCCTCCCTGGGGAGGCTGGCTGGAAGTGTTTTGTGGTGCTTTAGGGATGACCTTGTTTTTCAGCGCAGTGGCAGTTCACAGACAGCACAGGAAGGTAGGAAGGGTTTTATCTGAGCGTGCTGTGCTGACTAGTTTACTTGTCTGGATTTGCTTTGCTACTGCAGAAGAGGGACAGCAGCAAGCTTGGTGACAGGAGTTGCTGTGTAGGTTATTTCCTCCCATTCTAAAATAAGGAGAGCGCGAGGTGGATTTGTGTCAACAGAAAATCCTTCTGGGTAGAGCCCTTTTTCAAAACATTAAGAACAAAGAAAAAATACGATTTACCCTAAAAATGATGTAACTCATCCATTCCAGGCAGAATGTCATGGTATTTTGTCTCGGCCAATAGGAAGGAGGTGTGGCCAAAGAAGAGATGACTTGCAGCGTCATCTGCATTTCTGTCTGTGGATGTCCCTAAGAGAGCATCATATTTCCATTAAGGATGGTTGCTCCCACTTTTTCTAAAGTGATTTTGGTTTTTTTTTTCCTGTTGTCTGCAATATAGAGCAATGCCTCTAATACCAACCTTAATGAAGGAAGAGGCGGATATATCTCATCTACACAGGGGAGATTTCTCCCTCCTCCCCTTCACCAGAAGCAGAAGAGGTACCACCTGGGAGAGTTTGAAATGCAAACTTTGACATGGTTTTAAAAGGTGGGAGATTTCAAACTGGTCCCTTCTCACCTGTGGCTATCAATGAATCAATAGCACTGCAGGTTTTAATTGTTTTTTTTTTTTTAGCAGCTGACATAGGAAAGTAACCGAAGGGATAGGAAGGCCAGTGATTAGAGAGGGATGTCTTGACCTCTATTCCACACTTTAGTGAAAAAATGTGAAAAATACCCTCTGAACTGCCAAAGCCACCTGTGGATAAATGGTGGCTGTGATAGTTAAGCTGTCATTCATGAAAAGTGAGGAAAGGCAGAGGAATGGCTGTTTACTTTAAACATCTTGGGGAAAGAGAGGATTTCCATGACAACATGGAGTTCAATGTGAGTCCTGTATGATGACATAAAGGAGGCTCTCACAAGATACCTTGCTGAGTCTCCTGACTGAGCTCCTGTCACCTGAACATTTTAGTTGAGGATGTTGAGCAGGGCATGCGTAGAGGGAGTTAGGAGGGAATACTGGACCTGGTGGAAATGCATGGCAGCATCAGTACCTCGGCTTTCTGGTTAGCTGCTGGTACAGTAGGATCAGGAATGTTTGCCAGTGCTTTACTGGCTGATGTGGGTGTGTGGTCCAAAATTTAGCCCTCTGCAGAATTCATGAATTACTCGTTATACCGTGGTGTTGTGACATCTGTGCCCCCATAGTTTTTAAGTTCTCAGATTATAGCCAGTTTCACAAAATGACCACTGTTTTTAAAAGTAAGTACTTCCCAGCCATGCCTGTGTAGTGGTTTAGAAGATACTACATCCATGTATTTTGGGAAGTAACACTGAAATAGGCAAGGAAGTCAAAATCCACACAATGCAGAGTACTCCGGTGCATATTGTCCATCCTGTGCTATCCCAGCCATTGGCTGTATGGGAACACTTATTCTGTGGGAATAGTGGCAGTAGCCTGACCTGTGAAGTATGAATTACGATAAAGATAATTAAAAGCATGGGTCGTTGTGGGCATTTACATCCTTTGGAGGACCAATAAGAATAAGCCAAGATACAGCGATTATTAATCAAGGTGAGACTGTTTTCCTGCTGTTGTCGTCAGCTTCACAGAGTGAAGGAGTTAGGGGGAGAGATCTGTTGCGCACCTTCACGAGCAGCTCTCATTCCTGCATGGATTAAGGGAAAAGTAGTGAGAATTGGAGATTTCAGACTTTGAAATTACTAATATTTGTGTGGTCAGACATGCTGTATGTGCAGAATACCTCGTTCTTTCCCAGCTATCCAAGGCTGTGTGTGTAGAATCTTTTCCCCTGCAGTTGCTCACCCAGTATTTCCACCATGTCACCTCCACATTCATGCTAGCAAGCTAGGGAGTGCTGATCCAGCTCCAACACTGGAGAGCTGCTCATTTGCAACACGTTTAACCATCATCAGTCCATTTCCATGTTTGGATAACTGAAGAGTCCTGAAATCTTGTCAGTTGCCAATTTTAATTTTTTGTGTGTGTGTCTGCCATTTGTTTGCATCCCCTTTTCCCTGAGGAAAGATGGCCTGGAGGGTGAAGGGGTGAGTGTACTTTCACTGCCACTCGCAACCACTCTCCTCCTTTTCTACCTGTCAGGTGGCCGCTGCGTCTGGCCCCCATCCCCTGCTCCCTCCTCTGTTGTTTTTTTTTTTTGGTTTGGTTTGGTTTTTTGTTTTTCTTTACTTTCCCTCCTCTTTCCTATCTGCTTCTTTATTTCCATCGCCTGGTGTAACTTAGCCAAGACCGGCAGTGTGACTGTAATACCAAGATGAATTAGCAGCAGTGCTTTCAGCTTTCTGCTGGTGAAGTTTGCCAGTTCTCGCTGGGGCAGATAAGGCCGTATTAACTCTCTTCAATGACATTTGCCAAATGCTACTTTGCAAGAGAGAAAGGTGCCCAGGGAGAAGCAAAAAATTCTTTCTTAGGGATTCTTGTTCTCTTTCTGCTTTAACTTAGGCAGATTTCAAAAGCAACTTAAGGTCATCTACAACTCTTTGTTATTTGGACTGTGATATGAAGATATATAAATATAAGGATATATGTTTTCTCCTTTAAAAACAGGAACATTAAACCAGGAAGATTTTGAGGGTGTTCTAACTTGTCCATTTAATTATTTTATGTGACATTTCTTTGTAAATGTATTAAAAACTTTGTGTGCATGGCTTCTTTTGTAGAAAAAAAAACAACAACAAGGAGATCTTGACATAAAATCCTAAACTGCAATTAATAGCATACATGCATTCTTTAGTTCTCTGAGAGCAAGCAATTGGGAAAAATTGCTTTAAATCAACCTGAAGCAATTCTTGCTTGCCCAAAAAGAATGAAAAAACCCACCCCATGCATCTTGTTCCATGTTTTCTTTTTCTCTGTGTCACATTTCATTTTCAAGCTCTGCAATAAAAGCAAATGAGATAAAAGCCCGGCTTAGAAAACCAAAGAGGATGGGTGAACCCATTGCTTTTTTACTCAGTTGCAGATAATTATACCACTAACCCGAGCTGGGAGAAGCTCAATTCCCTTTACTGCCTGGGGGGACTCGAACCCATTTCCAGGAACAGTTCCTATAAATGTGAATGGGAACGGCTGATCCCAGAATACCCTTTTTGCTTTGCCAACGGTGTTCCCACTTTGCACAGCTTACTTAAATATTCATTAAGCAAGGAAAAAAAAAGCGAGCTCTCTACAGCAGAGCTGGTTGTAGAGTGGTGCTGGGGGACCTGTGGTCCTCAGCTCATCAGCCCGCTGCTGAACAGCCACTATTTCAGGGGGGCTGCAGCATCACCCAGACCCTGAGCTGTCCCACTTTGGGGCTTGGAGGAAACACACTTCCCTCTGCCTGCACACTTCTCTGTTTCCTCTGAGATAGAATCATAGAATCACAGAATGGTCTGGGTTGGAAGGGACCCCAGGGATCATAGAGTTCCAACCCCCCTGCCACAGGCAGAGCCACCAACCTCCAGGCCTGGATCTACACAAGGTTGCCCAGGGCCCCATCCAACCTGGCCTTGAACACCTCCAGGGACGGGGTATCCACCAACCTCTTGGGCAGCCCGTTCCAGCACCTCACCACTCTCTCTGTAAAGAGCTTCCCCCTAATATCTCATCTAAACCTTCCCTCCTTCAGCTTCAATCCATTCCCCCTTGTCCTGCCATTGTCTACCAGGATAGTTGATGGATAGTTTGGGATCTGTCACGTCTGACCACATCATTACTGTGGCTTCTTATTCACGTGGGTTCCTGATGGGAGGGGCAGGTATGCAGCAGTTGCATGCAGCAGGCTTGGCAGATGGAGGTCAGCTCTCTGCTCAGGCTGGTGCTGTCTGGCCATGGGGATCTTCAGCCAGGGGATGGCAGATCCCAACCAAGACCCTGCATGAAGTTGGATGTCAGAGCTGAGAGACCCAGCCCTCATACAGAAAGTGCCTTTCCTTCTCTGCCCTTTTCCCACATGGTGTCAGGAATCTGTATCATTGCTTCCTTTGTTTTTATTAAATGTATCTGGACATCAAAGCATTCTGGAAACAGTGCTGTGAGAACCTGGTGTTTGGGCTTTTTTTGGTCATTTTCCTTTAAGGCACCTTGAAACTTTCTTTCCTGGGAAGTTGCTACATGTGTCCCAACTCTAATTAACTGGTTAATATTGCAACAGTGATCAAGGGCTTTCAAATACTCTGGGTAGGAGACATCTCCCCCAGCTTTATCAGCACATTATACCATGCACATCTAACCTTATCTTTGCACTGCTCTTAATAACTGCTTGTCTGCTTTTCCCATACCTAACCCCTTCCATCTATGAGGTGCCTTTTACTTGCAGAAAAAAAAAATCCCCAAGCTGTGAAAGATAGCATCTCATTACCTTCTAAGTCCCTTTTTGGGAGTAAGCCCTGCAAACCATTGCTGCTGGCTTCTCCTTCTGGATGGGTGGTCACTCTTGGCTCCCAGGACTGCACCTCTATATGGGTACCTAATCTATCTATCTATCTATCTATCTATCTATCTATCTATCTATCTATCTACATTATTATCATCATCATCCCCATTTCTTTCCATTTGCCTCTCACTTTTCTTGACACATTTTAATCTCACATCTTTCCTTGATTCTGTAGCTAAAAGGAACTCAGTCCTTCCTTTGGAGTTCCAAGTGTTATATCAGCAAAAACATTTTGGAATAAGTTTTCTTTCACGTGGACTCAACACACCGAGTTAGTTCTTAGCTTTGTGTTGATATGTGATTTGTAATCCCTCTGGAGAAAGAGCAGTTGTTGATCTCGTCTATAGATTAATGTGAAAGTATATACACAGCTCATAAGCATTTTGGCTGGCATAAATAACTCAAAATATTTACATGCAACTACTATAAGGATGTTTCTGTTTCTTCTAATGTTCTTAGCTTTATCGACACCTCCAGCTGTTTTGTCATCTCATTTGTCATCATTATCTTGGTGATGTTAAAAAAATAACTGTTGCAAAGTATTTTTAGGGAAAAAATTAGTGTTGTTTAAATAGAGAATGTAACTTTTTTTCTCTGTTCCTTTGAAACTCACAGAAACAAAGACTTCATACAAAAATTTAATCTACCACAACCCAAACATTATACAATGACATTTTAAAAAGTTGGTACCAGGGTCAAGTGAGGTGAATGAAAACTGAATGTACAAGTTCATAAAATACTATCAGTTCAGTATTTGAAGTAAATAAAAACATATTCATTTAACAGTGGGTCTGCTCTCAGCAAACTCTGTTTAAAGTAAAATACATCAAAATCAGACTTAAGATCTTCAGAAACTATATATATAGTTTATGAGTCACATATATATATTTGATTTATTCAAGTCAATGGAGCCACCTACAGATTTGACCCTGAATATCTGATAAGATATACGGCCCACATTTTCAGAAGCCTGTATATCAGATATGTGTGTGCAGTTCAAAGCACGTTTTGTGCTAAAATTGATTTACTGGAAGAGTGGACTTTTATAAATACAACTTTTAAAGAGAGAATACCTGCTGCTGTGCTGCTTTGTCACCATGCAGCTCACTTCTCAAAGCCTGGCTCTTCCGCAGCAGAAGACCTTTATGCTGGGGGGTTGGTTTGGCGGTGAGGAACAGCACTGAGACAAACCTAGATGTGTCACACCTGAAGGAATTCCGCTTACTAAGCAATGAGGAAGTCCTATTGCCTTCCTCACAACTTGGCTGCAGGTGGGATACTTTGTAAAAATAAAACCCCAAACAACCCAAGAGTTAATGTTTTAAAAGTTTTGTGGTTGTTCCCCACCTCTTTGCCATTGGTGTTGTGCCAGACCCATTTCAGAGAAGCCTGAACCGCGTTTCAGTAATGCCCTGTTTTCTGAATTGAGCCCCTTGGTGACACCTCCTGCCACAAGCCTGGGTGCCAGGGAGCACCGCTGTGCCAAGGAGCACCGCTGCACAGCTCGCAGAACATCGGCAAGATACATTTTCTGACCCTGTGTCAAGGTGTCCTTGCGCTGGTGTTTGCATGGATTCCAGACCCTGTGTTTGATGTAGCACTGGCATCCAATGAGAGGGTCAGGGCTCTGGTGCTGCCAGCCAGCTGGGGAGTGCTTTCTTGTAGTCAGCAAACAAAACATCCTCTGGAGATCTCATTGCTGCCTGCCTCACCGCTTTCTTACTCACCAGCCTTGAAAATGAAGAGGCCTTAGCATAGATTTACCAGGAGGGAAAGCGAGATGTTGCTTGTTCACCCAGCCCTGTGGGGATGAATGTGTCTGGGAGAGATGGGGCGTCCTTTTTAATGATGCTTAAATTGCTTCTCTTCATCTCTCACTCGCTCTCTTTTGAACTGCAGCCGGACTGAAGATTGGTATGAGATGGAAGAGGAACGTGGCTGAACAAACTTTGTAATAAACCTATGTACAGCCATGATGGTGCTGCTTTCCTGTGAGCTGTGCGCGGATGGGCAGGGAGGTGTCATGGTTCAGCTGTGCCCTCAGGCCCACAGCACTTTATGGGAAAGGGGTGCTGCAGATGTGTTACCTCTTGGTGTGCTGCCAACAGTTTAGCACTGGTCAACTGGGAAAAAAAGCATCTTCAAGAGAAGTATGTTCCCCTGGCAGCTCTTCCTGCTCTCACTTTTCCAATCAGGTGTCTGACCTTGGTATATTTTTTTCTTTTCAACAAAGAATTACAGAGGAAAAATTTTCATAGCAATTTTGCCCCTAGGAGCCTCATTATTTATTTATAGGTATTCTATTTTTGCCCACTTAAAAGCCAAACTTGTTTTGTGTCATTAAAAAAAAATAATCTCTATACATATTTTATTTAAAACAGACAGTCCTTGCTGTAGACCTCAGCATACCTACCCTTCAGCTCCCACCCAAACCTTTAGAAAAAGCTTGGGAAGAACTGCTAACTGTAATCGAAAGCCGACTCATCCTTTCTCTCTCTGGGGGAAGCCAACCTGGAGAGTAAAATCCATAGCCCGTGACTGAAAATACCACTTTCTATTTGTCAGCCAGTTCTAGTATTCAAGACGATCACTTTAGCTGCAGAGTCGCAGGGTGGGGGGCAAAGTCAAGGGAGGAGCATCTGCACGGCGTGGAGATGAGTAGAGCACAGACCCAATACTCTCCCTGGTACTACTCACAGGTGGTGTGAGTGTGGAGATTGCCGTGGTAATCCGCTCTGGAGGTTAAAAAGCTGGGCATAGCTGTGGGGAGGTACATGTAGGTGAAAAGCAGCCTGCTTTTTGCAAATACGGATGTTAACAAATACCCTCTGAACAGTTGCTGCTCATTTTCATGAGGAGTCCTGGGTTCTGTGGGGCCATCCGCAAATCAGCAGTTGAAAGCAGAGAGATACTTCTCCACTGGACAAGCTGGGCTGATCTCTTGCCCCTCTTCTCTCCAGGCTGGCTCCTCTACCCTGTGCAAGAGGCAGTTTGAGCACATCGGAGCTTTGATGGATCCTAAATACCTAGTCAATACGCTAACTGTGCTCAGCAGCTGGCAGTATGTTTTCATTAGAAGGAATTTTCTTAGCTGAGAGTGTGATGCTTTGACAGTACCTCACCTCATCGATTTCTCGTTTTTATAAGTGTGTGGGCTATGTTCTTAATCCCTCCCCGCATTCTATAAATACTGCTGGTTGCCAAACCCCAACAAGCCCACCCCAAAACATAACAAAAAGCCCCCTAACATCACGATTAGCATTTTTCACTTGCCCAACTCTAGTTGTGTCAATGGCAGAGGACCCCAAGTAGTGGAGAGCCAGGCTCGACGTGCCCAGCTCCTGCAGCACCTCTTCTCCATCGTGCTTCAGTTCCTTCCACTAAGCCCAAACAGGGTTTTGCTCTTTAGTACAGCTTAGGCTTGTGTCCAATCAGTCCAGATTGGCAAATTTCAGTCCAGATGGTTATGATAGATATTGTACCCTCTCTTTTAATCTTGACTAGAGAAGTTTTGACAAAGGCCTGTGAATTAAGTGGGCTACACGTAGCAATGACTGCATGAATTTCACATTTCGCCTAGTCCATCTGCCAGGCTTGAAAGAGGGAAGGCAAGCAAACCATTTTGGTACAAATTAGGGTGCCTGAATTGCACAAATCCAATTAGTTAACAGGCAGGACATTTCTCAGCTATTACTACTATTTAAAAAAATTCTCTTTGGCAAAATGCACGTTGAGTAGTAAATCTTTCCTTTTCAGGCTTGCCATCCATTTGGAACCTTTGTCCCACATTTACATGGAAATTTTACTCCCCCTGAACACAAAGCTTTCCCTCTCAGTGTGCAGGCTGCATTAATTGTCAGTAATGTGGACAGAAATATATTCCATGGCATTATATCATCAAAACTGAATGGGATTAATAGCCTGTCCTGTTATAAGAAGTTTGGCACCGTGTGTTTTATTTGTCAGTGAAATGACTATTTATATTGTTTTTGGGTAACTGACATAATAGCTGTAAGTATAATTACTTATCTGAATGCACACAATTAAAGCTGCTTTCTGGGAGGACTTTATGCTTGAAACCCACTTTGGTGGACACTTTCTTTGCCAGGATGGAGAGGACAGTGCAGTTTGCTTCACGTGATGCTGTAGCGCAGCTCTGCTTGCTGAACATGACCCTTTTTCAGCAACAACAGCCTTTCACAGAATCATAGTGTCAAAGAACGGTTTGGGTTATAAGGGACCTTTAAAGCTCATCTAGTCCAGCCCCTCTGCTATGGGCAGGGTCATCTTCAACTAGAACAGGCTGCTCAGAGCCCACTCCAACCTGGTCTTGAGTATTTTCAGGGATGGGGCATCTACCACCTCTCTGGGCAACCTGCTCCAGTGTTTCACCACCCTCATTGTAAAAAATTTCTTCCTTATATCTAGTCTGAATCTACCCTCTTTTAGTTTAAAGCCATTATCCCTTGTCCTATGGCCCTATTAAAAAGTGGTAATAACAAGCTGTGCTTTCTTTCAATCAGTAACAACACTGCTGTGCTGGTCCTCCCTCCTTCCTCATGAGAAGCTGGCTCACATCCCTCTGAAGCTGGTGAAGTTCCCCCAGCTTTGAGCTGTGCCACGGCAGCCCAGAACCTTCCCTCCTTGCTGCTTCCTTTCCAGCACAGAATTCTGTGGCTGCTGGTGTCATCCCCAAACAGGTTTTCACTCTTGGTTCCCATCAGCACTGCTGTTGACCTTCACCCTTCTTCTCCTCATGCCATTTTATTTAACCCCTTTCATAAGTGGTGACGGAAGGCGAGAGCCGCCAGGAGTGGTTTTCACCCATGCATGGTCTGTGCGTGGATCGTCCTTCATCGAGGCATTTTGAATCTGAGTCTCAGCAGATGACTTCAACCTGCCTCTGCATGATGGGGAAAAAATAGTGATGCATTCTAGTATTTATACATAGTTAAAAACATTAGTTCAAATGGGTATTAATAATAAGCCTAGAAATACTTCATCTGCACGTCTATAATTAGGAGAATGAAAGTAGGGAGGGGGCAATTTACATTCCTCATTCAGTAGTAGTATTGCAGCTGGAAAGCTGAAATGCCAAATAGATTTCACATTGGAGGTCCGTTTTCACACTTCATGGAAACTGAGGTCACACTATTAAAGCATGGAGTTGGATGTACTGTAAATATGGTAAGCTTTCTGCAAGTCTTCAAAAAGTCACGTGTGTCCCCATGTCCGTACTGAAGCTCATTTGTCATAGTTGGGCTTTTCAAATAGAGAGTGCATTAATTGGACTGCTTAAAGTTCTTTGAATCCCCTCCTATCACGGGCTCCAAGAAAGGAACAACTTGAAGATATCAGCGTCCTGAGGACTGTATTTTGACAGCCCTTTAGCTGAGTTTGACTAGTTGGATCTCCTAACTTAACAAAATGTTAAGATTATCTATTGGAGATTATTTCTAGTTCTGAAGAGAAAAATATTGAGTCTTTGTTGTATCTTTCATTCTTCAGTCATATAAAAAATACAGAAATACTGATATTAAATAGTCTTTTAAGAGTTCACCCACTGGTGCTGAGCTTTTTTAAATTAAATTGGAGGTCAATAAGAAATGCAATTTTAAGGACATTTCTTGAGCATGTTTGAGCTTGTTGGTATCATAGTGGACATGAATGCAGATGAAAACAAGAGTAACTTGCTGAAGTAGTTGGTTATTTTTAACACACACATGCATTGGTTACAGTTGGGTTTTATTGCTACAGGAATCGCAGACAACACAAGATTAAAATTAAACGTGTTTGTTAAAAAAGAAGGTTGTTTTGAAAACACAATTAGGAGATGGCAGGCTCTAACGATATTTCCTGTAGAGCAGTTCTTCTGAAGTTACTTAAAGCAGTCTTGTTTCTCAGAACGTCATTTGTTTATGATGTTATTATTTTTGTTGAATGCACCCAATTATCTACTGAACCTTTTTTAATTACAACTGATAAAAGTTCTAGAACATGTAATTATTTTTTTCTTGACACTGCATGTTGCCTTTCACACATGATTTCTAATAGTAAAAACCCTATTTAAAACCCTGTGCTTGGAAAAGCAGCTGTGGATATGAAGGTGTAGGTTTTTGGAAGGATTTATACATTCTTGGTCCATGACATCTCTGTGCTCACAGGAGAGCCACCTCTGTTGACGTAAATACTGCCAGATGTGCAGGTTTGCAGGTCAGCCCGTATGCAAGTGTTCAGCCGGATGAGGCAGTGCTGGGGCAGTGACTTGGGATGCTCACTTCTGTGGACCAGTAGAAACATCTGTATAAGCTAAATGTCCCCATTTTAGACAGTGCTTGCTGCCGCCCTACTCCAAACCTGAGGGGCACTTCAGGAGCAGACTGGCCACAACCATACAACATAGCCCTCAGACCTCAATTTCCTCTAAGCCCTACATGGTCTACAGTAGTCCTAGGGCACAATTATTATTTCTTGTGGCTCTTTTTAGTTTCATATTTCTGCGAGCACCAGAGCGGTGTTTTAACAACATGGAATAGGGGATCTGTGTTCAGTGCCTTGGGATCATGGGAGGAAAGCACATGAGATAACATTAGGGGAAGAATGCTGTAAGGAGGACACAGAAAAACCTGGGGCGGGCTTCACTATGCCAAGATTAGGGGATGCAGCAACATATCCCAGGACCATGTCCAGAGACTGTCTTGAGGAGGCCAGAACAGAGCAGGCAGTGGGGGTACGGCAAAGTGGAGTGAACCATCCGGAGCTGGTACTTGACCTCACTCTCTGGCCAGCTTTCATTTAAAAGTATATCCCAGTGGTGCTGAATCTCTGCAAAGAAAACACACAGAAGAACTGCTCACTGCGAAGAGATTATCGGCAGGCTGCAAGGAACAGAGGATGCTTGACATCTGAATATAGTGGAAAGATTGGAGTAAATGTGTAGCCGGTTACATTAATTTAGGTTTCTTTTATCCATATGTCTTGTCAAAATTGCTGAGCTAACCAGGCTAGTTCTTTCCCTTTTATCTCTGGTCAAAATTATCTCTAATCTAAGCAAGCACATGGCTGAGAGTTGGGCATCACTTTACAGTCTTGTGTTGAAAATTGAATTTGTGCGTTTAGTGAAAAAAGTTTAAAAATTTCAAAGCTGTTTTTGTAAAAACACTGGGGCTTTGGCCAAAACATTGGTGTGGAAAGCATTTACTTTCACAAGAAAACGAAGATAGAAATACCTGAAAATTGGAGCCTGTTGCTCCATGGTGCTGCAGAGCAGTGGCAGTTTGGGTGCTTCATGTCCCCAAACCCCTGGTGAGCTGTATTCCCAGCTAGGCTGCATTTCCCAAAAGGTAGTACAACTCTTAGCCATAATGTGCAGGATTACATTTCTTTTAAGGACAGGCTAAATTTCAGAATCAGGTGATAGCGTCAGCCTGAGGTGTATTTTGGTGCTTCCAGTCCACAAGCTCTAGTCAGCTCACAAGTTTTAAAGATTTTAATTACCCGAGATGTACAGTCTAATAGCACAGTTCTCTAATGAGACTTGGCCCCAGCCTACCCTGGGACTTCTTGCCAGCATAACTTTGTTGAGCTGAGCCATGATAAGGTATGATTTGTGGCTGGCAGGGATTTGCCAGCCAGAGCTCTTGGTGTGGGCACAACTACACTGCCAAACCTACTGTTGGAAGAAGATCGCCTGGCACAAGGGCAGCTTGGCCCTGGTGCCAACCACATCCTGGGGAGAAGCTTGTTAGTTTGGTAGAGCCTTCTGTGCCCAGCTTTCCACCCGCCACTGTGGGGAGCATGTTCTGCTGTATTTAATTTATGGCATCAAATCATGGGGTTTGGTTGCGTCCTTCATCATATTCCCTTCCAGAGCAGCTGTACTAGACATCCCCTGCACCAGCCCGTGCAAGACCCGAGGATATCTGAGATGGAAGCAGGAACCTTAAAACCAACTTGGTTGCTGTAATTTGCAGTCTGATCATGCCTCTTTTGCTCGGCAGTTTCCCTGACAGGTCCCATACACTGCGTACAGCTGGCCGTGTTGGTCCTGTGCCAAATGAGAATTTTCTGGTGTGAAAAGAATCCTCAGTTGTCTATTTTGAATCCTTTCTGGGCTTCCAGTATAGTACAAATCATGTTTAACTGGGCTGTAGAGCTAGCACTGAATACCTTGAAGCAAACACATAAATCAGAAAGTGAAAACTGGGTGTTATTGTCCACAGAATAAAAAATGGAATGTCTCATGTTCCCCAAATTACTCTTTTATTGAGCCATATTGCAATGATGACAACTGTTTCTGAATGGGGCACTAACATATTTTTTCCTTAGGCATTTAGCGGTCATACTTGCCTATTTAATTCCCTCAGTGGAAGAGCAGAAGCAGGTGAGAGTCTCTTCTGCACCACTGTAAATCCAAACAAACATCATTTACTGGAGCAGAATTAGTCCACTCTGTACTTAATATTGGTTCAACTCTATTCATAGTCTGGCTGCTGTGTAATAGCTTGTGGAGAAGTAGATAGAGGAAAACAGATTCTTAGTAGTAGGGCTTTTGCTTGATGGACAAAACTTCAACTCAGAAAAACATGAAGCTGGTGAACGGCTTTCCTCATGTCTTTCTAAAACCTTCCCGGCACCTGTGCTGGGCAAAAAGGGGAAACTGGTTTGCCATCACAGTTTTCCAGTGACAGGGTAAGTCGAGGCACTTGTAGACTGTCTTTTGCTCTTCCGTCATATGCTGGTAATGTCTCAGAGCAAAGGTGCCTATTTCCTAAACAGACAATTCTGCGCTGCCAGCTACAGGGTTTGTGGCTTGGCAAGTCCCATGCTGACTGCCAGCTCCCCTAATGAAACTAATTAGAGCTTCATCTGTGATGTGGAGAGTCCTGTGATCAGAGAGGTTTTGCCTTTGAATGTTGACTTTAAAGTGGCAAACTGCAGCAGACTATCTTGTCCTTACCACACCATCCTGTATATGCCTCCCTGGCACTGGAAGAATTCCCTGTTTTTGAAGGAACATGCTGTCAGCTAGTCTTGCCCATGCAGCCCTTCTCTTGCAGGCTGTATCATCCCAGAGTCTGAGACACACCTGCTGATGGACCATAAAATGTAACAGTGGCAAGCCCAGGCATCCCTGAATTTAAATACTTTGACACAAAACCAAAGGGCATTTACCATTGGCTTGATGTTCGAAGAGCGAGTGTCAGCCCAGCTGCACTGTAGCCTTGCTCCCAGTTACACGCTTCACACAGTGCTTCATGGTCTGTGTTGGAGCACCCAGACCCACGCCATCCAGGTGCTTCCTGGCATACTCTGTAATCCATACAACTATCTGACCAAACTGGCTTGAATGTTGTGTAGTCCACCATTACCATGACACAGATCAGCAAGGAGAGAGCAGAATGTGTTACCCCTCCCTAATCCCCCAGTGTTGCATCAACCCTTTTTTAGGATTGGTTTGCAACCAGACTGGAATGTTCTGATCCCAAATAAAATAGAAATGCCAATATTGCTGTCCACCCTGACCATATCAACAATGGCTACTGGAGTCTTTGATTTTCCTAATTGGAAATCCTTTAGCTGAAAGAGCATTGCCAGTCACTGAAAGATCAGACTGCAAATAGAGAGGGAGCTTCACAGAAATGATGCTAAGGGAACAGTCACGGAGAAAGGCAACAGCACCTAGGCCTACCCGTTGAAAGGTCGGGAAAAAACCAACCATAGTCTAATGGATGAGATTAGAAAGATCTGACTTTTCACCCACTTCTTCAGGTCTTCATTCCTTAATCTATCTCTCCAGATGCCCTTTGGTTGGCATCCCAGACCGTGCATTTCTAGATAATAAAACCCTGTGGGGCCTCCCATCAGTGTTGGTTTGTGTGTGACAGGTTACAACATACCTGCCTGTAATGATCACTGCTGGCTAAGACCTGCCACTAATGTCATAAAGGAGGCAACATATTTGTCTGTTTTGGGGAAATAACTAAGGGAAGCAGAAGACTGTGTAGGATTATCATGATCAGGAGATGTCTGCTCATTTGGACTCTCTCACACTCCGTGCTTTCCTCTTTGGTGTGTCCTCCGGCAGTTCTCCCACATCCTTCCATGGGAGAACTGTATTGGCCTTGGACCACGCGCCTACGTCTCCCAGGCTTCTGTGTGGGTCCAGCCTCTACACCACAACACTGGAATCATTTTGGCATAGCCAGTATTATGTTTCATAGAAAATTGAGTGGCTTGGACAGAACTGGTATGGGAAATTTCTGGTGGGACGTTACGTTTAGGGCCCCTGTCTCAGACCTAAGAGCAATGCTTAGATGTTCAGGCTGAACTGGGAAGAGCAGGCAGCCATACCTGGCTGTTCCTCTTCTGATTTAACACCCTAACCACTGAGCAGTAGTGGAAAACATCTAATCCCATGATTTTGCCTTAGAACATGGTGGGGGTAAAGGTCGATGAGGCCTACTTCCACAAAGAGGCAGAGTTTTCCTACAGCACCGCACCGATCTTACTGCAGACAAGGGCAGGAACATTTGCTTCGGAGTTGTATCCAGCACTCAGATCCCTGAAGATTTTAAATGTCCCTAACTATGTCTAAATAAAATTTGCCTAAATATTCTCTCTCCTTTGTCATTCTGACTCCCATCTGTGCGTGCAGCTTTTGTGGTGTGACTTTTCCCTTGGCTATGGCAGCCAAACGGTTACCTGTGTACTGTGAGGAATGTTTGGAAACATGTTGATCAACACAGAGTAGTTGAAACATCTGCGCTATTTGTTCCCTTGTGTGCATGCACACAGCACATTAGAGATCATGAAAATAACAAAATGAGAAAGCACCCAGAGGCACCGAGCAATGGGTGACCGTGTACACGAGCCGCAACATTTCTCACACCAATTTCATGACATGGATTTCCTTGCTGCAGTCTTTTCTCCCAATATATTTTCCGTGCTGAGTGGATAATGTTTCCAGCTGGTGACAGGAGGGCATTTTTTTCATCACAAACCAATATGCATTTAGTTTCAGGCCACCTTATGTTTTTACAAGATAGAGTTTTTCTTTTCAGAAGACTATTTGAGAGTGAAATTGAATAAGGGTGTTTTAATAGTACATGAAGTATGTGGGTGGCTTTGCTTGCTGTGTTTTAGGAGATGCTGCACCTTCAATTTAACAGACAATGCTACGCTTCAGTAGACCATTATATTGCTCCACTATTCCTAACATAGCAGTCATATCGAAATTGTATTGCTACATTATACAAGTATGGCTAATTAAACCCAGATATCAGCCCAAGCTCATACAATAGCTGTGTGTGTGGTTAAAGGAGAAGCAATGAGCTAGGGGGAAAAAAACCCTATCCTAGAGAAAAAGAAAACGAAAAAGAGAGGTTGGGAACAGGGGCAGTTCATGCCAGAGCACCAATGGTAGAGGAGCAATTGGATGGTGACCACCAGCACTGCAGCCTGACCCGTGCTCTGCACCCTGCAGCCATGCTGAGTAATTAGGGCATCCATTAGGTTTCTTTGCAACTTTATGACAGGAAAACACATACCTCACCACATGGAACTAAAGAGGGATAGTACAAATGAAGCATAACTGACAGCTTTTAAGATAGATGTTCAACTTAGGTTTGCTTAATGTCTCTGAAGTGCTGGCATGATAGGGCTGTGGGTTAAACACGTCTGGAGTAGAAAATATGTATATCCTCTGCTCTATCCTTCCTCTCTGCTCCAGCTGGCTTTTAATGCGCTATTGAAAATGATCATGTGCAAATAGTTGGGCTTGAAAGAAAAGTTGATATTCAGACTGTGATTGTGTGGGACTACAAAAATTACTTGTTGGGTCTTTGATCATATTCCAGGGAGGCAGAAGAAACGACAGTGATAGTACCTGTTGGTGTTGAGCAGGGTACCCTCGAAAACGTGAAGGGCAAAGCAGTGTAGGAATCCTCTGTGGACCTTTGCAGACAATCAGAGTCTTGGTGTGTTGCTTAATGTGGAGTTGCCTGCTGTCAGTCACTGCACTGTTATCATCATTGGAGTTTTCTTTCTATTTGGCTCATTTAAGTCTAGTACCTGAACTTCAGGGAATAGTTGGTGCTTTTAAGTGGTAGTTAAAAAAAAACCCAACATTTTTCTTTGTACTCTTTTTATGGCTGCCTGTTGACCATAAACCTACAAGGGAGAGTTCACTCTGTCACCAGCCTTTCCTTTAATACCCCATTCATAGCATGTCTCATTTCTATTGAAAATCAATCAAAAGAAATCCCAAAGGCACAGATTATTTTGGGGAAAAAAAGCATTAGTATACCACACTGCCTGATGAAAGGACTAACCCTGGCTGAATTATAAAACCAAGTTGAGCGTAGCTGTGATGCCAGAAGTTAGTATTAAAGTGCATTTATTCGTGGCAAGCACTGCCAAATTAAACCAGCCTGTAAGTTGGTGAGCTTTCCTTTACTGCAAAAGACTTGCCATTGTTTATGTAAATATGGAATTAAACCTTGAACTTGGGTTTTTGGATTATTAGTTTAGTATAAGTTAAACTAATATGCTGAAGAGGTGAGTTTAAGAACAAATCTGTTGCTGCACAAACTGTGTGGTTTGCTCCAGAGTACATGCCAGGCTTTGGCTGGGATCAGGTGTGGATCTGCAAGGAGGAGGCTGTTTAAGTGGGAGACATCATGCCTAGCCTGGCCTTAGCCACAGCCCACATTGCTCCCAGTCCTGAGGGGCAGTAGCCTCTGTGGAGCCAGGTCCCCTCTTCCCAGCGGTCTAGGTTGAGGTCCCTTTTGGTAGGTCGTAGACAGGTGTGGCAAAGAAACTGGGAGGAAACATCATTTCCTCTAAGGAGACTGTATTATGCAGCCTGGTAGTTTCAAAAGGAGACCATAAGATGGGCAGTTTTCAATGCTCACCTGTAGGTTTTACACAATATGGCAAAAATGGACAGTTAAAAGAGCAGCTTCCTCTGAATGGTCAAAAACTGTGCAAGGCTAAGTATGCTGCAGAGACTTTCTGGGGGTGCTTTTGCCTTTTATCAAAAGCATTGCTGCCTTCAATTCTCTGGGTTTTGTTTATTCATTCATTACCTTCTGGAGGAGGACACATCAGTATGCGTTTTCTCACCAGCTTTTCCCTTGTTCTTCTGCCATGGTTCTTTGGAGTAATGTAAACAGCTGGCTTAGATCTTTAAAATGTGAACATGGGGCTAGCTTCTTACTCTTGTTCATGAAGTGCTCCCCGCCAAATTGTTGGTGACATTGATCACTAACAGATTCATCTCTTTTTAGTAATTGAAGATAATTTTTTACTAAGCAAAGTTTCAGTAGTTCACTAGCAACTCTGCATGTTGCAAAGGCTTCACACACAAGATACTCCACAGTATATAAATAAAATACCATTCTTCCACAAAAATACTACCAGAAATTCTAACATTTACACATACCAAATCCTGGGTTATTCAATACATGTCTATATTTTGTCAAAGAAGGTGCAACTTACATTTAAGTTTTGTGATAAATGCTTTCTGTTTTTCTCAATTCCACACAGAGAACAGTAACCTCACATGTAAATATCCTGAATTTGGAGATAAGCACCTTACAGTTAGAGCCTATAGTTACCTTATAGATCTCAACTTACCCAAGAGCGATGTTGTTCAAGTCTCCCCTCTCCTCTCCTCTCCTCTCCTCTCCTCTCCTCTCCTCTCCTCTCCTCTCCTCTCCTCTCCCTTTCTTTCCCCCTTTCCCCTTTTCTCCCCTCACCCCTTCCTTTGCCCCTTCCCTATCCCCTTTCTTCCCTTTCCTTTGCCCTTCCTTCTCCAGGATCAAACAATTTCAGAAGTCGAGTTGCTTTGTAGTGCATTTCTTTTCATACCCATCCAGTGTGCTTTATGACTAGGCTATACTGATTGGGGAACTACTTGAAATCAAGCAGTCAGCAGTTCTGTCTTGCTCCCCACAAGTCCAGAAGTTGTTTTTATTCCCTCTGTGAAAATGGCTATGTCAGCAGAGAGTACAAAAGGAATCAAATTATACTTCATCTTGTTACAAAACCACCTGGAAGTCAGTGGAAACATCCCACTCCTCTTTGCCTTCCAGGTCTTTGATCCACTTGAAAAGCCTCATCCACTGTCAGGAGGGTTTACCTCCCTGCTAACTCAGCACTACAGGGAAGTATATTTAAACCAAAGGTTAGTCTCGAAGATGCCCAACAGAGTTTCCTCCCCACCCACCGCCCCCCATGTTTCATCTTCTTCCCAACACTTGTTCTGGATCTTCTAGACACAACCCCAATATTGCCTACTCCAAGTGTTGAGAATCCAAGAGGCAACCTCCTCCTCCCTTCCTCCTCTCTAGGAAAACCTGCAAGATTTGCTTGAATCAGAAGGGCCAGCAAGCAACTAGTGTTGCAAGTGAAAGCTGGGATTTTGTGTTAGTCCATGAGTGTTCTCAAAAACTCCCTGTTAGTGGGAGGGTTGGTACTGCTGCTGTCTCTACGAGTCCACATTCACTGTGGGACTTAGGGGCTTCTTATTAGCAGCCCATGGCTGGCAGCCTGTTAACTTCATTGTCAGAGTCTGCAAACAGCACTCGACCCAGTTCTCTCCAATTGCTTCCCACTTGGCCTCTCTGGGATGGCTGCCTCCTGGGGCAATGGGGAACAGTGGGGATGCAGCACAGGGGAGGAAGGTTTACAGGTGTATTCACCAGTTGCCCTCCAGGATCCACCTCATAATGAAGACTCTGGCTCATGTAGGCAGGAGCACGCACGCATGCACACGTGCACAGTAAGGCTGCTGCACTGTGACAGTACCACCCGCTTCCAGAGCTCTTGCTCGTCTCTTTAATATTTGATGGCTCTTTGGCAGTCAGCAGAGAGGAGCGGAGCTTTTCGTTATGTAACTCCTATTAGAAGTTAGGGTTTGATAAAGCCTAAGTCGCTTTCCTCATTATGAGAAATAAAGTGCGTTTCTCACTTCTTGCATCCAAATGCTAGCCTTTGATGTCTGTACTTGGCCCTCACTGCAGCTGAAATCTCTTGTGGCATGTACTTCGTAGCCATGCAGAATAACAGCATGTTCTTTGCCCTACCGATTAAGGAGATGCCAAACGATGTCAAGTTGAGGTTGGAAGTGGTTTTCTGCTCTACGACCAGAGAGCTGTGCACTGGAAACTTATAAATGCCTTTTCAGGATCTCCAAAACCAACTGCAATGAGATTACTCCCTTCCCATTTCCACTCCTGCCTTCCTTGTAAACTTACACCTCCCTGCTTGCATGCTCTTGCTGCAGCGCAACAGAGGGATTAAATGGAGTTCATCTTCCCTTTTTTGCCTTGATGCTTTAGCGCGTTTCAAAATAAAATAAGACTGTGATAAATTGCACCCTGAAGAAACCAGGAGCTTAGAAGGAGGCTTTAAGTTTTAGGGAAAAATTAAAGTGTCCAAAGCAGCAGGCAAACTGAAGATAATTTGAAAGCTTTATAACTCCCTCCACTTCTGCGTAGCTGAGATTCTCTCCTGGACCTATCCCTCTCACTCATCTATGTTCTTAAAGAAAATCTCTGACAACTATTATTCTGTCTCTTGCTTCAACACTGAGTTCAGTACTTTAAGCTTTACAGGGTGGGAGAAATGGCTGGCATGACCTTCAGTCTTGGGTATCCTTTCTTTATCTTTTAGAAATACTTCCCCAAATGCAGACTTTATTTTAGCTTTTTTATTTCGTGTGGTGTCGCAGCCAGTCCTGTGATTTCATGTATTTTTAAGTTGGTAGATTGAACTGCAGGTGATAGAGGCTCTACTTTATCCTGTAAACCAAACTGCCTTTATTAATCCCCCAGGCTTATCACGAGGCTCCAGACTTTTTTTCTTCCTCCCTCCTTAAAGTGAGCTTCATGTTTGAGAGAGGTACCTCACTGATAGTGGAAGATGTCTGTCTGTCCGCTCGCCAGGTGCAGCACGGATGCACTGGTGAGGAAAGGGCTCCTGGGGAGGGTGAGCATCTCCCTCCCCATGCAGTGCTCCGTGCTTTCTGCGATGCGCCCGCCTGTCCCGCGGGAACTGAACTGAGACCAGCCATTCAGTTCCTACAGGCCAATGCTAATTACCCACGCTAATGGCTTTTAGTCATTACTGATGTGGACTGAAGTTGAACCCTCTATGGGCTTTGTGTCTGGAGATAATGGATAAGTGTGGCAACCGGTTTCCAGCTTACCCGGTTCAAAGATTGTGCTCCATCAGCATGTGCTTGCTTCTTCCCAAATCTGCTCGGTTATCTGCATACCAAGAGCCCACCGTTGTTTATGTCTCTGTGAAGAGCCATGAAGAGATAGAGTTTTGAATAACAATTACCAGTATTGCACAGGATGTAAAATGACATGCACAAGGGGAAGCTTATGTTCTCATTTGGAGCTGGAGAAGGATCTAGTTTTGTAAATTAAATGGGCAGTATTATTTTAAGATGCAGCTTTATTAGCTATGAGATGTGCTTAATTTTGAGTTCTAATAAGGATATACCAATCAAGACTCAAATCAATTTGTCCATAAGGGAAGCAATTCTACAGCTTCTGTTTTCAGGTGTCAAATTCCAAACATCTTAAACAATCTGATTTTCAGTTTTCTTCTGCCTAGCCTTTGAAAATTGGCATTGAGTTACCTTAAAACTGACACTTTTAAAAACCAGTTTTAACACATACCTGAATGTGCTTAAAAAATAAAGCTATCTTTTGAGAGGGCATAAGTTGATTTATACACCGCCCCCTCCCTGCCCCCCTTCCTCCCACCCCGTTCTTTGCAAAACAAAACTACATGGTGAGATAATTTCCAGTCTCTTCAGCTGATGAAATTTTTCACAACAGAGGGCCCATTTGTTTCAAGAATATGTCAAGCTTTTTGCTTACAGAAGAGGTGATTTTTATGACTTAGAAAAACACACAGATGTCTTTGCTTTTCACAGAATCACAGAATCATAGAGGTTGGAAGGGACCTCAAGAGATCATCGGGTCCAACCTCCCTGACAGAGAAGATTTCTTAGGACAGGTTGCACAGGTAGGCATCCAGATGGGTCTTGAATAGCTCCAGAGATGGAGGTAGGGTCCCACACAGTGGGTTGTGATGTGGATTTTGGTGCTACAAATAAACCTATGCAACTTACCAAGGGAAGCAGTTAAAGCCTCTGTATTCTGCCACATTAAAAAAAAGGTTGGAAGTTTATGAGAAAGCTTGGAAGATCAATCCAGAATTTTGGTGATATCTGCCAAAACCAAAGATCTGCAGGGGATTTCACTTTCCTGTTGAGCAATAAGCATCCTCATACTTCAAGGAATATACCAAGCTAGTTATTACAAGAGCTGAGGTGTTTCCAAATGTAGCAATGTATTTTGCATGTTTTGCAGAATATACTAGTACCAGGCATAAAAAAGCCTCATAAATCAGCTACAGATTCCTATGCAGTGTCTGACCCATTAGGTAGAATCTGCTTTGTCAGGTACTTTAAATAACCTCCAGCATCAGAAAAAATCTCAAGCGAAGGATAGAGATGGCCTGTGGGTGCCCATTCTGCACTGCTCTCATGGGAACAAGTGACCCACCAAGCCAGGCACAGCAAGTTCCCAGTCTCTACACATGTTAGTATTCTACTAAAGCTTTTAGGATGGGAAAATAGATATTTTAAGGGTGATGCTTGGTGCACAAAACAGCAAGTGTATGCAATGACCAAACAGACAATTCAGTCAAGTAGGCAATAACACAGAACCACAGTGACTACCATGGCTTTTGTAATCTCTAGGAGTTGATGAGGCATAGAAACCTGGAAGGAAAACCAATCTGGGATTTCTTCCACTTCTGAAAAGGTGAAAATTGAATAGAAAAATGCATAGCATATATAGTGCAGTGAGGTATAAAAGCCAGGTGAATGT
Source organism: Hypotaenidia okinawae (assembly GCA_027925045.1). Classification (NCBI taxonomy): domain Eukaryota; kingdom Metazoa; phylum Chordata; class Aves; order Gruiformes; family Rallidae; genus Hypotaenidia; species Hypotaenidia okinawae. Next base: position 149,737,723 of record BSDF01000001.1, read on the forward strand.
CATAAGACTGGAATTCTGGAAGAAATAAGAAAAATACAGATATGGCAAAATCCCTTAGTGAAAAAGGAATGAATGCTAATACTGAAAGACCACGAAGAGAGTAGCACGGTATCTCTGAGTATCTGAAGAGGTAAGAAAGGAAAAGTTTGTAGCAAAGTATTAGAGAGTTTTTTTAGAGAAGCTTTAAAACCTTGTCCCTTCCTTTCAGTTCTGTCTGGAGGTCTAATAAAAGATATTATCTCTCAATACAAACCTTGTCTTTCATAGGAAGATTTACATGCCTATGTGACATGAAATCCATTAAGCAGATCTAATTAGACATCCATGCCAGAATGTCCCCCGAATTAATGAAATACATTCCAGTCAAAAGGAAATCTCAGAGGAGCACCTAAACGGGAACAATGCCTGATAAGTTATCTTTGGTTTCCTCCTTTCCCTCTGATAATGAAAATGTTCAGGCAGCCAGATTTAATAACACTGTGAATAGCAAATAACGAGTCCCAGAACGCTGGAAGTAAAAAGCAGGTTGGACTTGCGGCCCTTTGACAAAGTGACTGAATGAGTCAAACTGAGCACCTCAGCCAAAACGACTGAAGCCTAATGCCTTCTGGTACATAAATGTCATCCTTCCTATTTGCATATAGCTTTTTTTTTTCCTTCCCCCTCCCCCTCCCAGTTGCTTAGTATTCAAGGTTATAACATGCCAAACACAACTAATGTGGCAATTTAATCGGGAGTTGCATTACATTTATATAGGGCTGAGTTACTTCTCCATCTATGGGAGAGAGAGAGCAAGGTAGGTAGGTAAGTAGATAGGTAGGCAGGCAGATAGATAGAGAGATAGATGGATAGCTTTTTACAGATGTTGTCCTCCTATGCCATATAGGAAATGGATATCAAAGCAGACACCACTTCTTGAAATCACAAAAGGAGGGACAGGCAGGAAAAAAGCAGGCAACAGTGGAGAGAGAGGAATAGTCTATAAGACCCTCCAAAAATAGTATGATGAAGTCTAGAAGAGAAATGAGACACCTTCCCCTCACTTTCCTGCATACATGAGATCCTCAACATTAGGGTGCCTGTGGCTGGGGTCATTCCCAGCCCTGGGATCTTCTACCCCATCCCAAGCCCGAACCTCTCCCTCTGTGCCTCAGTGGTTGCTGTGGGGTGACAGAGCCAGGAGCTTGCTTGCTTTAGCCTGCCTGTTCCACTGTGGCGGGCTGCTCCGGAGCTGTGTTTGGATGTGTGAGCACCGGGGTAGGCAAAATCAGGAGTCCCTACTGCCCAGAGGGACCAGGTGCCTCCACACAGACATGCAGGTGGTTTGTGAGGCTGGTGCCCAGGCTACAAGTACCCACAGCTTTGCATCACCCCACTCAGTTGGTCACACTCCCACCTACTGCCAAAGCCACGCTCTCTAAGACTCTGGACATCTTTTGTTTTGAGTTTAACTTCTCTGCCCTTGGCCAGAGGAGAGTTTCTGCCAGATGCCGTAACAACACAGAACACAATTTCTATTGCCTTGATTATTTTTTAATTCCCATGAAAAGAAGCCGCATCTGCTCTAGGATCAGCAAATAAGCTGCATATTTTAATGGCTTTATTCTCTCGTAATATTTGTCCTAGATAAGGCCTGGTTGCTAATTATTCTGGCCCTGGTTTTTCTTTCCTCATTCCTGTCGAAACACACCCCCTCATGCAACTTTACTCAGCACACAGAGAAGAAGCAGTGTCAGGCCTTCTAGCTCTTCCATTACTTTTGACTGACAGCTTAAATTAAAATCCTCTTCTTTGCTGACTTTCATTAAAAAGCAAGAACAATTAGTGTTTGGGTGTAAGTAAGGAGGGAAAAAACCAAAACCAGCCTCCAAACTTGAAACCTCCAGCGCCTTGAGGAAGAAGTTGTGACATACACTGTGTAAAGAGCATCGCCCCTTCTTCGGATCTGTAGCTGATGCAGCAGAGATTACAGCACAGGCGGAACTACGCCAGCTGCCCCGACTTCCTGGGTTTGCACGGCCTCTGGCAACTAGGAGTAAGATGTCTTTTGGATAAGCAAAATAGCTAAGCCTGGGGAATGTTAATCTTTAGGGACTCATGCCATTTAATTTTGTTTTATTATGGGAGGGAGGAGAGATGGGAGAAGAACATTGAAGTTTTCTACGCAACGCTGTGCATGTGTATGTTCATGTGTGGGTGCACACGTGCATCTGGGGGTGTGCTTTTCCTGCACCCTTCTCAACCCTGGCTGGTGCCAGCTTTCCCTGACCCCTCAGAAGCCTCCAGAAGCACCTACATAGAAAAGCTCACAGCAGGGACCGTCCCTAGCCAAGGTCTTTTCTTCGAGAAAATTAATTTTCTTGCCTAAAATATTCAAAAGGGGCAAAATTGCGTTATGGTATCAAAAATAATCTATAAAGCAAAATGCCTAGCAAGCACTATCGGTTGCCACGTGCAAGGCTACATATACATTTCTGTTGTTAAACCAGGGGATTAATTTAGTCTTGGCACATAATGAATCAAGGAGATTTGTAAATAATTGCCTCGGAGATAAGTCACAGAAAATCTTACATCTGCTTCTTTGTTAGTGCTTCTGGAGTGTAGTCATTTTAGGAAAGACTGAAACAAGCTGATGTAGATCTATTTCCACTCTCTCTAAATAATCTCGTGCAGGACAGTTGTTGGGTTGCTGCAGAGTAGTGCTTGTAGGAGTTGGGGTTTGCATGACCTCCTGTTGTCTGAGGGATGTCCAGCTCCTATGATTCACGGCAAACCCACAGATACTTGGGTTTGCTGCTATGATTCCCCTGAACTACTGGGAGCTGCAAATCTGGTTTTGAAGGGGAACTCAGTCCTGACATGAGAGAATAATGCACTCAGCTTCTCCACTGGTCTCTTCCTGGCCCCAGCACTGTGTAGCAGCATAGATACACCTACTGCAAATTTTCGGTGTCACATTCAGGGTGAAAAATATGGGGAGACATATGGACAAGCAGGCACAGGCTGGCCCCATGTCTCAATGGAGCAAAGGGAGTGAAGCTGGAGCAAAACCCTGGCTGGAGGGTGGGGAAGCGGCCGTAAATGCACCAAATTCTTTGCTCTCCCTCTGGGTGTGCTTTGACCTCTCTGCAGACAGGCTGTCGTAAATCCCGAGCAGCAGCCTGAGAGCTGGGAGGGACCCACCAACACGAAGCTGTCTAGTTCTAAACCTGCCCTTTGGAGATGTGGGAAGGACAACGGTAGAACCACCAGAAGAATAGAGCCTCCAGAAACTGCTCACGTTTCTTCAGCCCAGCCTGTGTTTGCAGATGAGCCTAAGTTGTTTTCCTCTCTGTTTTTATTTAATTATATTCTTTTTTCCTTAGTTCTCAGTCTTCCTAGAGATTACTTTGTCCTTTTTTCATAAGCCGTCAATTCACGCTGAGATCTGAGACACTGAGGGAATGGAGGGTCTGATGCCAAAATGCTAACAGATTTAAGGTATCAAGAGGCAAGTCGCAGGAAATAACTCATTTGTTCAGGCATTCGAGGCAAATATTTATAAATTTCTTCAGAAATAATTCCCACTTCCCAAAGCCAAAATAGCAGAAGGCAGCTTTTCTGGATGTATCGAGACTCGTATGGATAATGAAGAATAGGCTGGAGAGCAGGAGAGGAAGAAGCGATCTGCTTTGAATTTTTGCAAGTTCTACCTTATAAATTAAGTAAAGTAGGATGCGTTATGTCCAGGAAAAAGGACCTGGATTATGAGAGCTCTGGAAAAAAATGAGGCCCTTTCCTGACTGGCTAAGTTTACCCTAAAGTGAGTGAAATGTCAGAATCAGGAAATGGAAAGCTGAATACTTTGGAAATAGTCTTCTTCATAGTTCTCATAGGAAATGCTGGTTACTAGGCCTAACTGGAAAACATTTGCTTGGCTGGAAAGGTGTGATGAGAAAGAGAAATGGTTAACTGAAAGCTGCAAATCAACATACTTTCTTCCACAAAAAATCGAAATTTTCATGAGGTTAAATGTAACTTGAATTACAGTGTTCCAACTTTTGTTTTGATCAGTGCAATTACATTGAGTTGATGAAGTTATGCCTGATCTGCACAGATGCAAGTGAGAGGGGAGCCGTTTGCATTCTGACTTCTTAAACACCTACCACCAGAACTGAGTGGTTTGAGTTGTGATGTGCTGGTTGGTACGCCTGGCACAGAGGTCCCAGGAAGAGAGGGACCCACTGGTGGAATATGGATTGTCCTTGGTGCCCCATCATTCGTGCACCCCAGCTCCTCTTGGCTCATGTGATCGGGCAAAGACCCATTACACACATCAAAAAAGGGTAGATGAAGTACTTAGGGATATGGTTTAGTGTAGGACAAGAACTGTTGGACTCAGTGATCTTAAAGGTCTTTTCCAATGTTGTGATTCTGTGATCAGCACAAATGACTTGGCACCATGAATGCAGTAAGCTGACAGACCTGTACATCAGGTTAAGATACTAATCTATCTAGATCATCATAAGCCTACCTGTTAGCATTTGAATTTTACAGCTTATTTTGGTTTAGCTGGACCCTGGAGAAAAAAATAAACAACAAACCATCCCACCATGACAAAGCTGCCCCTCTCCCTGGTGATAGCTGCTTCAAAACATTAAATTTCTCCTAATTTGGAATACATATGGCTAAATTAATGCAACTATTGATGAGCCATTATTCTCTTATAGTTGACAGGATTTGGGCCAATTTCTCATTTGTTTCCAGGTTGTCTCCCCTTAGAATTTCTGGCTTATCCAGGGGATGCTCTTTGCCAGGTGCAGAACAGGTAGATCCCACTCCTGCTCTTAGCAGGCACCAGGGGTCTTCTCATGCAGCTTGTGCTGAGGTGCTTTAAATTCTCCCTGCCGAATGGAAGCTTAGGAAAAAACCTTAATGTGATTTGGAGTATTGCTGGTATGCACTTTTGGCACGGGCTACAGCAGTTATTTTAGCAGTGCATAGGGACATAAAATGATAGTTTAGTGCACAAAAAATAATGAGGTTATAATACGCTGTTGAAACTGCTGGAGAAATAGAGGTAGGCAGGGTATGACTGTTTAAGCTGAAATCTGGCCAGGCAACCAGAAGTTGAGTGGTATCTCTTTTGAGCAGAGGCGATGGTCGACATGTGGTTTGGTTCTCCGGGCAGGGCTGCACGGTGGCCCCAGGAACAGGCTGCGGTGCGGGCTTGCTGCTGACTCAGAGGCAGAGGTGCCAGGTCTGCAATCACAAGCAACACTTTGGGCAGAAGCTTCGCTTTCACTCCAACATTTCACCTTCAAAGGCCGCGCCGCCTCAATGTGCTTATGTTCTCAGATGTGATACAGTCACGGTCCGATGTAGTATGGCTTCAGGCAGTGAAATCTGTAACTGCTTTGCCTGTGAAGTGGAAAGTATGTATAATGCACATGGTATCTGTGACTAGTGTTTTATTCATTAAAGGCATCCTAGTTTTGTACCATTATGTCCTCAGCAGGCCAGGCAGAACATATGCTTTGAATTGCAATCCGGAGGTTTAGTATACATTTCAGAAGGTCTGATGTCATCTTCAACTGCACAGGGCATTAAAATATTTTACAATTGATGCACAGTACGAATAGCTGTGTGTATGAAAATAATTCCTACTCTCATTTAGGGGCGTCGGTACACTACTCCAGCTCTAATTAAGGGTAGAATACAGTACTCACCAGGTGTCAGAGATCGTGAACTGGCAGAGATTTTGCTTCTCAAATTTCTGGTCCTGCAAAAAAACTTCATGGTGCTTCCCATTGCCTTCACAACCAGTTCTGCTGTCAGTGACCCTATTCAAGTGGACAGTGGTTAAGCACGTTTTTACAAAATTAGGCTCACATATACCCAAAAACCCCAATCTGCTTGGGTCCCACTTTCCTAGCCTTTCTGCAAGCCTGAGTCTGCACTTCAAGCAGATGAAATAAATAGAAATGGAAGAATGGAAACAAAACAGAACAGGAGCGATACGGCCCCGCTTCTCAGCTATGCTGCTAGCATTCCTATTTTGCCTTAGATGACTGCAAATTCAAATTGTACTGTTTGTGCTTTTCCTGTCAATTTTGGTGCAGCTCTTCTCATGGTTTCCACTTGTGTTGCAACCATACCTGATCTCTTGAAGTACAGACTATCTTTTAGTTTAATGCTTTTAATTGTTCCCCAAAACTTGCTGGCCAGTATTTGTATAGCATGTCACTGGGCATAGGTGCAATTGTATTTGATATGATTCTTGATTATGTGGTTATTAAAGAAGTACTACTCTGTAGTTCAATACTGCAAGTATTATTATGATCAAATAGTAATGCCTGGTTCAGATCCCAGTCTTCTATGTGAAGCTGCTCCCTTGAATAGTCCAGCCCGTTTTCATGGGACAAGTCCTGGTGGCAGAGACAAATGCTGTTGCATGAGTGCAATGGTCTGATTCAGAGGTTGCACATCACCTTGTCACAGAGTCCCAAGGAGTGTCACTCCTGGGAGAACTCATGGCAAGTTGGCTCTGTGTATACAGGAAAGAACCTTTCCTAGACTGCTTCTCTGGGTGCTACTGGTTTCAGTTTGGGGAGAAGATGGCTTGAAGTGGGAACTCTGTGTATCCACAAAGTGTATTTTTGTACTGACCAAAGCTGCCCCTTATTGCAGTCCACCAGCACAACCAACCTTAAATGTTGTTCCCAACACCTGGGCATTTGAAGAAAACTTTTTCCTGATAGATCAGAAAGGTAAAAGAAAAAGCTGTGCCTGTTGACTTGTAGGCAGAGTGCCTCAAGCAGTACAGTGGCTGTGGGAAGTCTCCTTCATCTGTTTTAATTAACATTACTTTGCTTGGTTAAAACCTTGGAGCGCTCTTCTCCACCTGCCCTGAAATTAACTGTCCTTAAGCCAGAATATGTATTTCCAAATGTGAATTAACACCAGCTTTAAAGGAAAGTTATGAAAACATTTGTTAGATTTCAATGTTATACCTCTGATGTTGGCTTTGTAGATGAGGGACTTGCCTTCCTCTGTGCTTGTGTTGAGGAGCGTTCGGATTTCTCCTGGTGGTTATTTACAACTTCCCTGACTCCTTTCTCCCATCCTCTCTCCTGCCAGTGCTCATCTAGCTGCTCCACAGATGCTAGTGGCCTTTTCTCTCCCCACCCACTTATTCCAGTCCCCATTCCAGCTCTGGGTGGCTGAACAATGGCTCTTGGACATCATCTTTGCATCACTTCCTTAGAGGACAAAGTATAATTTTTCCTTTTACGATCCTAAAAAAGTATAGAGCGATTTATGCAATGAACTTCTGCCAAACAATTGCTTTCAGAGCACCATTAGCGAGGGCCCCTGCTTTCAGCTTTTTAACATATGACCTCAGCACATCGAAATGGCCTTTTCAGACATTGGAAGACTGAGCAAGATGTGAAAATAAGTCAAAGTGAAAGCCCAGGAGTGTGTCATAACAACCCTTAACAACTGGCCTCGTTGCAGAGCTCCTTAGGAAAAGCACGTTAAGACTGGAACACCACACATCCTCAACATTTTATATTTGTAGGTTCCCTGAGTTATTAATGCACCAAATCACTGGTTATGTCTGAATGGGAACACAAGAGCTGCCTGTTAGAAAAGTGTGCAACTGAGATAGCTCTTCAGGAGTAAGCTGACCAGTCTATTTTGGGAAAATACTGTAATTCAAAGGAGAGGGACGTTAACTGAGTATTTTCTCTGGTATTTGCTAGCTGCTGACCTTTGTGAGGGACCAACCCACCTAACTCATGGTGCAGAGGCCACCTCCATACAGCCAGAGGAGAGGAATAAGCACTCTCCAGAAGGCAGTGTGATTTCAAGCTCTTTTCAAGAGAAATTCAATCCATCTATCCCTCTTCATTGCCTGCACAGGGAGGCAGGGGTGGCTGTGCTTCTGATTTTAGGGTCTCAAGAACGTTTCTGAAGGCAGGAGAAGGGCTGAATCTAAACCCACATTCTTAACTGTACCTAAACCCGTCATAGCTTTTTGCCTGCTGAAGTTTTGTGAATCCAGCCGTACATTACCATGACATATCTGTGCTAATCTGCTTAAATCTTCAGATAATAACTTAAATGAAGTGTCATTTAATCTCTGGCAATTCTAAATGAACTAGTCATTGTCTCCCAGGGTGAGAGATTTTATAAAGAGGCTATAGTTAAATACTGCCTAAAATACTGACAAGGATGTGGCAGTGGTTGTGCTAAGGAGGGCTCACCTGGGCAAGGCAGGAATGGTAGGTGGCTTTCTTGGTGAAGATGTGGAAAGTCTTGTCTGGGGTTTTGCCAGAGTATCTGTATTTGTGCCTTATTCTTTGTTCAGTGGTCTTTGTGGAACGGGGCTCGCTGTTCTCCACACCACCAGCAAGGCAAGGCTCTTATGACCTTCATAGAATCACAGAAGGGTGGGGGTTGGAAGGGACCTCTGGAGAATGTCTAGTCTAGCCCCTTGCAAGAGCAGGATCACCTAGAGCAGGCTGTACAGGACAGCATCCAGGCAGGTTTTGAGTGTCTTCAGAAATGGAGACTCCGCAGCCTCTCTGGGCAGCCTGTGCGAGTGCTCTGCTGACTCACAGTAAAGAAGTTCCTCCTCATGTTTAGGTGGAACTTCCTATATTCAAGTTTACGCCCGTTGCCCCTTGTCCTGTCTCTGGGCACCACTGAAAAAAGACTGACCCCATCCTCCTGACACCCACCCCTCAAGTATTTTTAAGTATTGATAAGATCCCTCCTCAGACTTCTCATCTCAAGGCTAAAAAGTCCTGAGTCCCTCAGCCTCTTTTTGTGAGTGAGATGTTCTAGTCCTCTAATCATCTTCATAGCCCTTTTTTGTACCCTCTCCAGTAGCTCCCTGTCCTCCTTGAACCGGGGAGCCCAGAACTGCACATGATATTCCACACAAGGGCTCACCAGGCCAGAGTAGAAGGGGGAGGAGGACGTCCCTTGATTTGCTGGCTACATCTTTCTTGATTCACCCCAGGATGCCATTGGCTTTCTTGGCCACAAGGGCACATTCCTGGTCATGGCTAGCCTCTTGCTAGAAGAACTCCGAGGCCTTTTTCCACAGCGCTGGTTCCCAGCAGGGCAGCCCCTCACCTGTACTGGTGCCTGGGGCTATTCTTCCCCAGATGGAGGGCCCTATTCTTGCCCTTGTTGAATTCCATAAGAAATTCCTCCTTGTTCAGTGAGAGACCAGTGGCTCTTTGATCAGACCCAGAGTTTGGAGCTACTTTGGACTGACTTTTCTTGTTAAGAGATGAGATTTCCAGTACATGAACACAAGTTTATCATAATGAAGGAGAATATAGATACTCTTAGAAGCACTTGGGAAAGACAGACTTGGACAACCAGGTGCTCTTGAGACCCTAAGGGGAGAAATGTGCAGAAAGGAAAAAGTAGAAGCTAAAGAAAAGTGATTGGCTGAGGGGACCAAACTAGAAGACATCAACCCAGCTAGAAATATCAACTCTTTCTCAAATACCCATTGAAAAAAATATGGGAAACATCCCCTTGCAGAGCAAAAGAGAGGGATGCTAGAAAGATACTTGAAGGGTTACAGCTGTGGATTGAGGAATCTGTTGCTATGAGGTTCTTCAGTCAGCCTGAAATTTAACTATCACCAGCAATGTTATGTTTAGGGGAATGAATAGAGAATTGAGCAAGAAATCTGTCAGCTGTCTCCCTAGCATAAAAACATGAAATGAAACTGTAAGGCTGGCAAGTTTCCACCAGTGGTTATCAACAATAGAGAAAATTATTTAGGCAAATGCAGAATTATGCAGATTATGGAAGACTTCAGGCAAGGACGTGGAGAAAAGCCAGTGTGATTTCTTAGATACCATTTCACACCAATGAGTGCAAAAATACAGAAGGTAGGACACCCAGGGCGTGGACAGTTGGCTGCATTTCTTAGGTGAAACTGGAAGTTTAGGTTCTATGGAAAATGATGTGTGACTTCCCACCCAGATCACAGAGTCTTGCCTGTACAATACAGGTGGAAAAGGAGCCACTTCTTTGTCTTGGAAAACTAGATAATGCATCAAGGGAAATACAAACTTAAAAACAAAAGAAGGAGCAGTAAAGAGTTCGTGTCAAACTTAGATTTTTTTTTATCAAAGAAATTGGGTCAGTGTGGTATAAAGTGTCAGATAAAGCGATAATCTTAGTGCTGTGTTAATAGTTCAGACAAGCCATAGGAACACAACATTATCCCTGATGAAAAGGCACAATTGTGGCATAAATGCCATTTCTAAAAACTAGTAGGTTGGTTCCTGACACTGAAATACTAAGATCATTGATTTTTACCTTGCTTACGGAAGACAGAGAGGGCAAAAAGGGTGGGAAGGGAGTGGGGAGAGTCTACACCGTCTGCGTAAAGCCCGTGCTGCATGCTGTATGAATATGGATAACCCCAAACTTTGGAATTTTGAAAGCAATGTATATTAATCAGCAGAGTCTCACAGCAGAGAGGGCAGTGGCCCTCAGATTGCTCACCTCAGGAAGCAATTGCCTTCTAGAACCTTCTAATGGGTAATGATGTTCTACCATAGAGGTTGGTGGGGATCCTCTGATCATAGCCTGATTCCTTTCAATGCGGGCACATGGGTGCGTGGCATAGACAAGTAAGTATTATGTGTGCTTTGTTCCTCAGAGGGGTCAATTCACAAAGCTGAGGAAAACGAGTAGTAAAATTAACTGGGAGAAAATTTGTTGTTTTAAAAATACGAAGGCAGGCTTTTAAATGGGATGAGCAGATACAGATTCTCTTACGGAGTGGGACATGACTGGCTAAAAGCCCATCCTGTTTCAGGATTATGAGGAATGCAGTAATTAGAAATGAAGAAGCAATATTATAGCAAAATGAAACAAAAAAAAAAAAGAAGAAAAGAGTTGGAGATGGTAATCAATATAAGTTAGAAGTTACAAAGTGTAGAAAATTGATGGGGGAAGCTAAAGACATCAGGGAAAAATCAATGGTTATCGAAGCTGGGGACAGTAAAGATTATTTAAGTATGTTAGGAATAAAAGATATCCTAGCAACAGTATAAGGCATTACTTGATGGAGATGGCAAAGTTGTTAATGATGCAGAAAAGAGAAATCATCAATAAACATTTCTGTTCTGTATTTTTTCTGGAAAAAAGCAAGGCTAGATGCATGGATCAGGTGACAATGGCAAAGTACTTTACAGCTCAGAGGTGACAAAAGAGGACATTATGCATTGACTAGGGCAGGGCAGATTTACAGAGCGATTTGTGTGATTTGCTGAACTGGCCCATTTATTAGGAGGCATTAGGGATGCCTCCTAATATAAAGAAACTATGTAAATGAAGGCAGTGGTCAGAGGACCCATCTTGCCAAGTAGGTGGGCTTCTGGGGCATAAGGATGTTTCAGAGGATATAGGAGGTCATAGTTGCCAGACTGCAAGTCATATGTGAAAGGATGGACTTACAGACTCCATCCTCAATTCTTATGCTTACCATGCCTGCATCTTCTGGGAAGGTCCTTTTGCATTGCAAGAGTGGTGGGAAGTGGATATGCTGTGAGTAAGGACCAAGTGAGACACACAGCCGTTGACAGACTTGCCTGGGTTGAGTCAGGCAGATGGAGCTGGAAATTGACTTGTCTCTGGGTATAAGTGGAGCATGGCCACATTAGTACAGACTGTAGTGAGATGTTATATGTAGAGGAAGATGGCATGAAGCTTTGAGATGGTATTTTCAGAAGTGCTCAGCTTTTGTCTTCCTTTGCTCCCATTTGGTTTTCATAGGAACAGCCATTTCAACACCGACTATAATATGTTCAAAAATCCTTCCAGAAACCTGCTCTGTACCGATGCTCTTGTGTTGGTAACACTTGGGGAGCTGAAACAGTGATAACAGAAATGAAAACTACTGGCAGAAATCCCTTTTTAGTGGTATATCCCTCCAACTTCCTGCATTCCACCACAGAGCTATTGGTATCATAGCACAGAAGGAAATTCTCTCCCTTGGTCAAGAAGGTGGCACAAAAACCTCAGCAGCATTTGTTGTGTTTTGTGTTAAATAATGTCAGGACAAAAATAAAAACCTGTTAATGGCTGAGGTAATTTAACAGCTAGGAATATTTATAGTTTATGTCCCTCCTGGGGCTTCCCTGTTAGAAGAATTTTTTTGAGAGAAGAAAATTGGTCATTAGCCAGGTCTCTTCGTAGCCTGCAGCAAATCATGCAAGGCCAACTTTGGCAGTCTGGCTCCTCCTCCTCTCTGATAGAGCTTTGCAGCCACCAAGACCTTGTGGCTTTCTCTTCTGAACCTGTCTGCTCCCAGCAGAGCATTATTTTGAAAGGATGTTGTATATTGCACGTCTGTCTCCTGGGGTTTGCACTGTTCCTATCCCCACCCTTTTAAACTCAGGTTGACTCTTGAGCTCTTAAGTCAAGACACCATCATGGTAAGTTTTGTTTTAAAGCCATGCAATTTGATTTTTTTTAGATTGCATTCTGGCATTAGGGTTCAATTACATCGTGTTTTGAAGCTCTGCCCTTCAGTGACAGCTTCTAGAAATTAATTTATATGAGTCTTTATCCATAATTAGTGTTTATTACATTGAAAGTAGGCATTTAAAGTAAAGTAGTTACTTCAGGTAGCTCTCATTAACCTAAACCCCCACATTATAAATACATCCAGCTTGAACTGTTGGGTTTTTTCCCCCCTTAACTTGACTTCCTTTGTTGCTATTTTGTATTCTTCTCTTTGTAGACACTTCTCATATAAACCCATGCTCTGCCAATACACAGCAGAATTTTCCAAGCAAGGTTCAATTGCAAAGCCATTGATGTGTGTATTGCTGGAGTAATTATCAAAAGAATTGCTGCCTTTGACGTCTTCACAATCTAGTGTGTCTTATCAGTGAAAAAGTAACTTCCAAGTTGTGTGAATGGCTGGGCTGGAAAAATATTTCACATATTGACATGTTATTTCAGTAATTCCCCTCCGTATGCAATTTCTCTTTATGTCTACTGAAAGCATTTTATTTCCCTTCAAAGCGGGTATTGTCTGGAGGTCTCAGAGATTGATAGAGATTCACGTGGAGCTCCCTCATTTGGGCTTCACACAGTGATAGTAATGAGGGCAGTCATGAAATGTCAGTGTATGGGCTGTGGGTGACTCTTAGGAGACACGGACAGGCACGTGGCATTCCTCTGCACCATCTACCAGCACAAATGCATGGAACCTGCAGAGAAAACAGACAGAGAGCTAATACCTGTGATCTGAGAGAAGACCAGCATTACCCAATGATTGACAAGTCAGAATGGCTCTGCCTGTGCTCCTGCTAATTTCATGCCCATGCAATTACAGTTAGACACGAATTATAAATCTTTTGGGGTGTTTTTTCTTTCTTTCTTATTATATTGTGAACTCCATTAAAAGGTGATTTTATGGCTGGAATACGAACATGTGGAAAATTAACTGAGCTTGAGAAAGGCACTAAAGCTCTGCCAGTGCATTAATTATCTAGCAAGTGTATTTTAAAACTGGTAAATCACCCATATCACCAGCAGAGACAGAAGAGGGATTCAGACTAAATTAGGAACTATCATTTCAGAACTGATTCTTACTTAGACGCATGAGTAAGGAGAATATCTTCTGTAATAATCACTGGAATTCTGCTACCTGCCAACTGGTCCTGAAAGAGACCATTCTGATTTCTGCAGTTCACTGTCTTTGACACACTACCCATTTTCCAGAACAGAAAACGATTTTAATTTTTTCAGCAAATTATACATCTGTTTAATAAAACAGAAACCTGCATTTTAGAGTACTTTCCTAAGGGGAAATTCAAACATCATAAAAAACTTTTAGAATATGCCATGTTTACACAACACAGGATGTGTGTTTACTAGTAGAAGTTAGCAGTTAGATAAGGTTTTTCCCCATGCCTAAATTTCAGCTATTTTTCTTGCTTCATCTTACAGTGAAGTCATCGTAGTGGCTGGGTGACAGCATAATTTCCTTGCAGACCTGATCAGATGCAATACCAGAGCAGAATTCTAAGGATGTTCTGTGTTAAAGTAACAACACAGTAAAAGAAATAATGATTAGACACAAGCAATCCACTGGAACAGTGCTGAAAATAGAGAAAAGCAGTAAAATATATTTTAATGCATAGTAACAGTCTTTTTATTTGCATTTTCCACAAGCTAAAGCTCCTAAGCCATGCATTAGGAAAATTTCTATTTACAGAAGAACAGGTTTCTTACTCGTGTTTGGCTCTAGAAGAACCATTTTCTCTATTTTTCTTTTAGTAAATGGAAATGTGCCCATATGAGCTCTCAGTGAGAAAGTACAAGCTAATATTTAGTTTTGGGAGGGGGGTTGACTCACATGTACTGCAGTTGAGCTGAGTGATACTATTCTGCCTTGCTCCCAGGTTGAAATCACAGGAACCTCTAAAGAGAAAGAAGGGAAGAAAACCTCAGCAATTAACTTAACTCATTAAAAAAAAAACCTTAATATCCTTTAGGTGATAATAGAGCCCTCAACACAAGAACATGGACCTGTTGGAGCATGCCAAGAGGAGGGTCACAAAATGATGAAGGAGCTACAGCACCTCTCCTATGAGGACAGGCTGAGAGAGCTGGGCTTGTTCAGCCTGGAGAAGAGAAGGCTCTGGGGAGACCTTACAGCGGCCTTCCAGTACCTGACAGGTGCCTATAAGAAAGCTGTGGAAGAACTGTTCACACACGCATGTAGCAATAGGATTAGGGGAGATGGTTTTAAACTAGAAAAGGGGAGATTTAGGTTGTATATTAGGAAAAAATTCTTCAATCTGAGGGTGGTGAGACACCGGCACAGGTTGCCCAGAGAGGTGGTGGAGGCCCCATCCCTGGAGATATTCAAGGTCAGGCTTGATGGGACTCTGAGTGACCTGATCTAGTGAAGATGTCCCTGCTTACTGCAGGGGGGCTGGACTAGATGACCTCTAAACGTCCCTTCCAACCTAACACATCCTGTGATTCTATCATTCCATAATGAAGAAAATGCTGGTATCTGGGAATATGGCACGTCCTTGCCTGTTCTGGGAGACCTGGAGGTGTTTCTTCTCCCCTGGCTTGACAAAGGGCTGGAAGATATGCTAACCCTCGGCAAACACTGAGGTGGGCTCCTGTGGCACAGGCACAGGGGTGCCTGCAAGGACTGTCATGGAGGACGCCAGACATTGTGCTGTGCTTTTGGTGTGTGCAGGCAGGGCAGCGAGCAGGCAGGCCTTCCCACACAGGTGGCAGCAGCTGCCAGTACCCTTGGGAGAAATTGCAACTGCAGGCAAGCACAGGAATGGTCTCTGTTGTTGCTTCTGCTTTGCTTCCCCATGAAGGCAGTGGTGGTGAGGAGGTTTAGTGAGATGTCTTCCCTCTCTGGGGAGGAAAGGTGGCTGGTCAGCAGACACCAGTGGGGAGTGTGGAGGGTGCAGGTAAGTCAAGTGTCATTTAAGGATGGCCAGAGTACACTGCATGGCTTTTAAATGCTCTGCAAAAGGTGACTGTGAAAAACAAGCAATCTCCATGTGAACACCTGCTCCTCAGGTGGAAACTGCACAGCCAGCTTTGATAACTGCTCCTTGTGCTGGGCTTCAGAGGGGAACTGCAATGGGGACCTGGGCAGCTGGACTCAGATACAGAGAAATAAATGCAGTTTTCCTTGTCTGAGTGTTTCTGGTGTTCATGATGGAGCCAGGGACCGGACCTGCAAGAGATCAGCATTTCCGTGGTGATGCTCACTTGGCCATGAAATGAGAGCTGCCTGTCCAGGAGCACTCAGAGATGGTGCACAGAGCTGGCAGAGTACACTGCAGACATAGCCAGTGCTTCCCATTTCAGGGCTGTGAGAGGTTTGGGTCTGTGCTGGTCCCCAAAGTCAGACTCTTTAAAGTTGGGCTCTACCCTGAGATACAGTGGGCAAACACTCCTTATAGTCATTCAGTAGTGGCAGATACCTCCAAAGGTCTGTTCTTCTCCTTGTTTGAGACACCTCTCCCAAAATAAGGTTAATTACCTTGTTGAAATGCCTGTTTCTCTACATTACCTGGAGAGGCAGCCCCTATGATGCCAGATGCCTGCTTTGCAGGGCAGGATGAGATGTGTCTGGTCTTTGGAGTCTGAACAATACTGAAAGGTCACCTTGTGTGATAATGCCACAGCTGCTAGAACAGTAAAGTTGGGTGGTTTTAAGGGCTCTTTGAATCCCATCGCTGCTCTTGAAATAACACTGAGAGGACAAGTTCCTAGACCTTAGAGTAGGCGGTTCTACGGGAGCTGTTATAAATTGGAAGAAAACGTAAGTAACCAACTTCTGGATATTTCTGTAGCTATTACACTGTGTTGTTTTGGGTTTTTTTTTACTTATTCAGTAAAAAGTACTTAATGTGCAGAGTAGACCTTCCTTGTATTAAAACCATTTCATAGGATATGAGATGGTGGATGTGAAAAACACCCACTGAGCAGAAGATGGTGAACGTTTCGGTGTCTCTGAGGGGAAAAAAAGAATGGTTTCACGTCAGACCAAGAGTGAATTAGATGAAATTTTCAGTGAATTGAGGGCTAATAATCACTGCAACCCACAGCGTCCAAAATGCTTGGGTTGAGTGAAACATTTTGTTTGACGTGAAATGAAAGGTTTTATTTTGGTTTCGAACCAATTCAGAGATTCTAAGAAATAAGGGAAATTTGTATACGGAAGTAACTTCAAACGAGAAAATCAAAACCTTTCATTTTCAAAATGTCAAAATGAAGCCTTTCCATTTTTCACTGATTTCTTTTGTCTGAAGCTAACAATTCAGCAAATTTGATACAAATTCATGAAATATTTATGTGATGCTGAGTCTTCATTTTATTCCAACAAATGGCTTACAGTTAAAAACTATGCCCGGCTTAAGCATTGAACCATGTTGTCCAGCCAGCCCTTTAACAACACACCAGATTAATCTCACTTAGATATTCTCAAACCTGAGTAGAGTCTGTGACAGACACAAATAAAAATGACAAATATGTATCTTTCTTCATAAAGATAGAGAGTTGCTGTTAAGATACAGAGTAAGATATCTTAACTCCTTGTAAAAAAGACTTAAATTACAAAAATGGATGATATAAATAGTTTAAGTGATGGGATGCGTGGCATAAAACTTAATCCATTTAGTGATAATTGAGTATTTTAAAGACCCGCTTCTGACATTTCTTTACAGCATTTTTTGTAGTGTTTCTGTGTGGATGTCCTTGGATTTAGTTCCACTTTGCTAGAGTTCTTCTTCCAAAAGGTGTTGGGTTAACCCTGAGCACATAAATTACAAATATATATGCATGACTTGCCGTCCATTTGCATGATTATTGCAGCCTAAAGATAGGCCTGGCATAAGGCAAGACAAGAAGCTATTGACAAGGCCAGTTGAGGCAGGCTCGGGATCCTTTGGTCTTTCTGGACAGTGCCTTGATTTATGCTATAAATAATCAGGGAAGGGTTTTATGTTGGAGCCTTTGTGTGGGAGCTAAATGGGATGACCTAACCTTTGAACCAATCTTTGTGCTCCCTTTTGCAGGGATGGCACTGTGTTCGGTGTCACAGCAAATATGAAAGGGGCTCTGAGGGATCGCAGGAGTGATGCAGGATGCTCTTGCTGCCATCAGTTTTTCATTAGGGAACCTTCTCACGTTTGCTTTTGCTGATGGGCTTCCACTTTTTTGCGAGGCATTTTCAGAAAGTGATTGGGAGAACTTCCACACATCCAAAATTTACAGACACCAGAGACTGTTTTCAGGGGTGGGGGAGAAGAGACACTGCTAACATAACACATGCTCATTTTGTTCATATATGTGTGCTCGCGTACAGAAAGAGGAAAGATGATTCATTCACAGCATCGGTGAGGTGCTTAATTATGTGGAAATTTTTGATTGTGGTTGGAGGGCATTTTAGTACCTAATACAATTAAAGATGTAGAATCTACTCATCCAAGACAGCATTAAAGTAATTGGAAGGCCTTTTCTCTTTGCTAAAATGATTACAAGAGAAGGGGGTCCGTGCCAAATCCAACATGCTCTTCATGAGTGTAATCCTACTTGCTTTTGGGGACTCTTTGAATGAGTCCCTTTGTAGGCGTCTGCCAGACCATTTCAGTGTAACAAGGAGCAAACCTCAGTGCGAAGCATGTGCTTCTGTGGGTTCTGTTGAACTGCATCGCAGCCCTGGCTTTGTTTTCTTTTGTTTTAAATTCAGACTCGTTTAATACTCTGGGAATTCTGGCTTCACAATATTAAAAATGAGCACAATATAGGAAACAGCTGCGAGTCTCAATGCATATTGTTCTTGGGCTTTACAACAGGTGGCATCGAAATGCAGTTGGATTTCACTCATCCCGTAATTGCAGGGAGATAAAAGCAGGGCACACAAGTAACTCCATGCCACTGGCAGAGAGGAGTTGGGGGCAGGGATGATGGGGCATGGAAAGCAGATCCACGGAGCAAAGTCCTGTAGACCTGGCACGCTTCTCAGTCCTCTTAGGGACTGATGAGACCTCTCAAAGGTGGATGCAAACAACAGCCTTTCCTGTCTCACACCTTGCTGCTGAGTGCAAATTGAGTCTTGTGTGAGGGTGGATAAAATAAACTGTTAATAGCCTTATTAAACAGTCTTTGGGATCCATATCGTGCCTCTGCAAGACAGGCATACAAATGCTCTCCTTGTAATTGGAATTAAAGCACATACAGCTGGTAGTCTTCAAGGTTTCATTTTGGTGGCCTGCTTTCTCTTTTTCTCTCAGAAATGTAAAGCTATCAGCAGCTGGGGTAGCAGGTCATAGGTTTTCATTTTAATGGAAGAGGAGGGTGATAAAGACATGTTTTATTCACAGTCAGAGAATGTTTTCATGCGGTGTGATTGGGGACTGGAGCTCATTTAGCCTTTCTCTGCAGCCTCTCAGCACTGTGCTTTACAGAAGAACATGTTAGAATTTATGAAAGTTTCATTACTAGATTTGTCAGGCAACATCTGTCTGTTACGTAGAAGACAAACCCGTTTAAATTCTGGAGATTAAAAGGCATGTCTCCTTACTCTTTGGTGTCAGACCTTTGCATCTGCTTCCTGCCTGAGGCAACAAACCCGGATCTCCCTTCTGCTGAGACTAGGTGTGGGTTTCCTGCTGATGCTGGGGCAACAGGGATGATGACTCCTGCATAGCGATATACTGCTGGTCTCTTGGCTTCCGGTGCACCTCAGTAACTGAGCCCAGAGTATCAATTATCAGGTGTTAGCCTGACAAGAACCCAAGGGTCTCATACCCTTTTGCTGTCTCTCTGATTGCCAGAGAGACAGCAAAAGGGTATGAGACCCTTGGGTTTCAAAACCAAAGCCAAAATGTGCCTGAGTGTTGGTGAGGTCATCAGGGTGCCTGGGAGAGCTGCAGGGACTCCAGCAGCTGATGAAATAGCTTCTGAAAGATGACATAATAAAGGGAAAACACATCAATTTTTACCTTGCTTAGAGAATGATGTATGTCAAAAATGGGATAAAATCTTTCCTTTGGTCAGCATCTGTCATTTTGTGATGAAGTCTTTAATTCTCTTGGCAGACGAGCAAGAAGTTTGCAAGAGGCCTTGTGGTGACATAGGCCTGTGAGGACTCTGGCAGAGTGCCGTGGTGGCTTTAGCTCCTGCAGAAATTTAGAACACCATGCTCAACGCAGGGGTTATGAACATGGGTCCCAGTAATTTTGCTCCTGCTGGATCCCCTCTAGAAGTGATGCTGCATGAGTGGGAACAAAGCAGGCAGACAGGACACACCAGAAGACTACGGAACACAACAGGGACATGCGTTTCCCTTGGTTTCTCACATATATAGTTCCAGAGGTTTGAAAATTTCAGTACAGTCTCCGTATACTTAGGCATCTCCTCTCTGTGAGGTGTGTGGTGTAGGATCCACAAAGTATTAGGGCATCTCCCACTAGAGACCTTTCGATGGGCACATAGGTTTAGGTCCATATTACATTTCTACTCCATTTGGAAGGTGGCATTTGACCTCGATGTGTTGCATTTAGCCTCTGCCAAGGTTCTACAGGGTGTATTTCCCCTGAGGTGCAATGGTGTCCTCACGACCTGCAGCCTCAGCCCACTGGCAAAACTGGGTCTGAGGATGTCTGCACATGAGCAAATCCTTTTTCTTTCCTCCCAACATAGCACTGGATTTGTACACTTGATCAATCAGTAAAATTTGCACATGCAAATTAGAAGGACTCTGGAAATGTAGGATACAAGTGAGAGAGCAAGCTTCATTTTAAAACATGTAGGTTGTTTGTGGCTAGACCACTAGGGAAGCCTGTGGCTTCTCCTCACTTATGTTAAGTCAGGCTTAAAATCACATTAGTTAAAATAAGTTAGCTAACACATTTGCAGATGGAAACGCTTTTCCTATTCTGATGTGGCTTGAGGAAAGAGTTTCATGTTTGCAGTAGGGAATAATGCCTTGCATTTATTTCCCAATGCTTCTTATTCTTGAAATAAGAATGAGCACCCAGTAACCGAGTTACTGCATCTCTGTGAGGCACTGGCACTCACGATGGGCTTCCCTGTCAGGATAATCTGGTTGAAAACCAATGCAACAAAACAAAACTAAAGCAGAGAAAAAGGATTGTAATTTTGTACAAAAGAGACAGGGATGGAGAAAGGAGAGGTCATCCATTAGGGAGCCAGGAACAACCTCCTTTGGCAGCCGCGCAGATATAGATGGGCTTTGGGCAGGCATGGAAGTACCCTGGTGCATGCAGTCTGTCTGACCAGTGCCAGCCTCCAGGTCCTGGTTCCCTGCTCAGGCTGGGGGGCCATCTCCCAGCGAACTGGAGCAAACTGGCACACAGCAGATGGCTGCATCCTCATCATCTGCCATTTTTGTGATGTATTTCAAAATGGCTGTTTTCATGTCCACTCAAGTGACCGGGGCTCCTTGACAGCACCATACTACCTGGTGGGGCAGAAAACAGCGATGCAAAGGGGGTCGGCAGGGGTTCTTCCCCCAAAGGCAGCATCTTCTACAATGGCACTTGACCCTTGTTCTGTCTCACTTTATAATGAACAGTAGAGGCATTAGAGGAGCTATATTGTCTAAGTTGAGAAATTACTGGGTTTTTGAATCAGTTAAGCAAAGTGTGTGTTAAATGACCTGTCTGGGGGATTGTGTTGCCTTTTTTTAGCCTTTCCTTTTTAAAGGAGTTGATTTCTTTTTCTGGCATAAGAAAAAGAAATGGCCGAGCAATATAAAGCAAAAAAGTATTGGGAAGCTGGAAGCCAATAAGCATATATAAGAATTCTGGCCAGTTTTAATTACCTCTGTGCAATACTGAAGAGAAATTCAACAGGATGCACTTGGAGAAGCTTTCAAAATTTTACCAAGTCACATCTAATCCTTAATGCACTGGCTATCCAGACACAGAGGCACCATCTTCTGTAGCCTGAGTTACACAGGCAGTATTTTATATCAGTATCTTCATGTTGTACGCAGAAAATCTTACTTCCTAAAGAGCAATCAGATCTTTTCTTGCTGTCATCTCATTTACACCATTGCTTGCTTGCTTGTTTTTTGTGCTCGGTAATATATTTCATATGGTTTTTTTATTTCTCTTTTTTTTCGCCTTCCCAGCTGTTTGATCTGTGTGTTGGTAGCAAATGGTTCTTATTTTCAGGTTCTTTGAATATAAATCTGACATTTACACAGTTTATATGTGGGGAAACCACCATGGCTTCAGAAGGCTACGATGGTGTTAAAAAGAAAGTACTGGAAATAGAAATGCATTTCATACCTACTCATGCACGCAACATTTATACCTTGAGAGCTATACCACCAGTACATGCACAGAGCCAACTCTGGAGCCTTCAACACAAGAAGGACATGGACCTCTTGGAGTGGGTCCAGAGGAGGGCCACAAGGATGATCAGAGGGCTGCAGCACCTCTCCTGCGAAGACAGGCTGAGAGAGTTGGGCTCATTCAGCCTGGAGAACAAGCCCACCTTATAGTGGCCTTCCAGTACCTGAAGGGGCCTACAGGAAAGCTGGAGAGGGATTGTTTGCAAGGCCATGTAGCTACATGAAGAGGGGGAATGGTTTTACACTACAAAAGGGTAGTTTTAGGTTGGATATTAGGAAAAAATTCTTCAATGTGAGGGTGGTAGATCACTGGTACAGGTTGCCCAGAAAGGTGGTGGAGGCCCCATCCCTGGAGACATTCTAGGTCAGGCTTGATGGGGCTCTGAGTGACCTGATCTAGTGAAAATGTCCCTGCTAACTGCAGGGGGGCTGGCCTTTAAAAGTCCCCTCCGACCTAACACTTTCTATGATTTGGATCAACTGCTTCCAGGCTGATGTCTCCTGGAGCAAAATTGGCTTGTGGTCAAGTGAGACTTTGGCTCCCCATGTCTCCTTGGAGTCCCTACTCCCTCCAGCCAGATTACTGGGATCACAGTGATTTAGCATGGACTCAGAGAACCCCGAGCCCCGCTGTAACCAGGAAGGTTGGATGGGGGCTGTGGCAGTGCTGGGTGCTGCACTGCCAGTGGTGAGGCTCCTTGACTGATGTACACAGCAGGAGTCCCAAGATCCTGCGAGTATTTTTAGGTGCAGCACTTCTGGGGACTCATCAGGGTGCTGATAACCATCTTTTCTGTTATGTTTTAAACATAAGCTAAATTGAGCTCCCCCTGAAAGTACCATCTTAATTGCAGGCATAGATTGTACCACTGAAAGATGCCATGGGGACTGCTTCAACTTTTACATGAGGCAGGCCCAGAAAACCTCCTTATAAACAATTTGTAATTTTAAAAATTATTATTTATTTGTTAAAAATCCTTTACAGCATCTCCATAGCTCAGGGCAGTTGTGTGCCCATCTGTTCTGCCTGCTGTAAATTGTTAGTTCTGGATTTGGCACTGTGGAAGAAAACTGGCATACGACAAAAAGGAAGCAGGACCTATGCTGATTGACAGAATATTTTCTCAGTGGGAAAGTGCAGTGAACTCAGGCATAAAAAGAGATAATCCTTAAGATATTTATCTCCAGGAATCTAAATTATATTAGGAAGTATACAAACAAAGATCTGGTTTCTCTCTAGACGCCATGGGGTCTACACATTCTTACGCTATCCTTTAAGATGGATTGTTGCTAAAGGAATGAATGAAAAAGTCTTTGTTGATTAATTCCCTGGGAATCCTCTATAATGCTGTTTTGAGCCTTTGCGTGTGTTCCCAGAAGCATCACATGTAACATTACCCTTATGTGTAGTTGTGGAATTCAATCATAATTTGTCCCAGGTAATTTTTTTTGTCTGTTGCAAATGTACCCATTAACCTGTATGTGCAAGAAGATGCACCGACCTTAACCAGAAGATTATTTTTTTATTCTGATCCTTAGCTGAGGAAAAAAATGCAGAAGGTGGGAAAGGAAACCTTTGGGATGAAGAAGCAGATGGTCCAAAGCTATGAGGAAGTTTAATGGCTTAGTGTTTTAGTGGGCTTCTGGAAGTTGTAATGCATGTATGTGGAAAAACAGATGGTGGCACTGTAAAAGTGACTGATACTTGTGCATGCAAAGCTTGGGATATGGCATTTTTGCCTCCAAACTCTATCTTTGAATACATTTATGTACTTACTGTGGATTTACCAAGGACAGAAAGAAAATTATTCTGACCAGCAAATGGCAGTGTTATTATTTGTGGCTCATGGAAAGCTCACTGAATTGCTGTTAAATTACACTGCAGGAGGGGAGGGGGAAAGAAAAAAAACAAAACAACAAACCCAAACAAACAAAACAAACAACTTCCATAAAGCTGCAGGGGATTTTCTGAACCATCACAAAAAGTGGAAACATGTAAACTAAAAATATCATGTCCATTTAATAGCATTGAGAGGTCATACTCAGCGAGTGCACTCTGAGCGGACACAGATGGCACACTGCTCTCCTCTCATCTTTGTAGATTGAGAAAAGAAGCTCATTCAAACACCCATTGTCTCTCCCACCTCCCCCCTCAACTCCACCCCCGTGTTAATTTCTGCTGGAGTGTTTCATTGCCGTCACTGCTAGTACACTGGTAGCTCAGCACTACCAGGACAAGTCAGTCCTGCTTAAAATTGAATGAAAAATGGTTTGCGAGGGGTTTGGAGAGTGGAGACAATCAACCTCTGTCCTATGTGATAAACAAAAGGGACCCAACAGGGAGAATGAGTATGACCATGCCCAGACTTGTCCTGATTTTACCCTTTTTTGTGTCATCTGGTCACCCTTTTGGAGTTGTTGAAGAGGGCATCAGGATTTTACATTTTTTTAGTTGACTAACAGACTTTATTTGCCTGACCTGGACTCAGTCTTTCTCACACCGAATATTGATCGCTTGACTTCTATCATAGAGCTGTCTGCTCGGTCACACTGTCTAGGCTGGCAGCTTTCCCCATGGGAGCAAGATACTGAAACTGATGTTCACAGATTCACAGAAGGGGCAAGGGTTGGAAGGGACCTCTGGAAATCATCTAGTCCAACCCCCTTGCTAAAGCAGGATCACCTAGAGCAGGTTGCACAGGATTGTGTCCAGGTGGGTTTTGAATCTCTCTAGAGAAGGAGACTCCACAACCTCTCTGTGCAGCCTGTCCCAGTTCTTGGTCACCCCCAGAGTGAAGAAGTTTTCCCCTATGTTCAGATGGAACTTCCTGTGTTCCAGTTTGTGTACATTGTCCCTTGTCCTGTCGCTGGGCACCGTCAAACAGAATCTGTTGCCATTGTCTTGACACCCACCCTTTAGATACTTTTAAGTGTTGATCATATCCCCTCTCAGTCTTCTCTTTTGACTCGGCTCTCTCAACCTTTCCTCATAAGAGATGGTCCAGTCCCTTAATTATCCTTGTAGCCCTCCACTGGAGTCTCTCCAGTAGTTCCTTGTCTTTCTTGAACTGGTGAGCCCAGAACTGGACACAGTGCTGCAGATGTAGCCTCACCAGGGCAGAGTAGATGGGGAGGATAGCCTCCCTCAACCTGCTGGCCACACTCTTCTTAATGCACCCAGAATCTTCTTCCATCTAGGCTTCACCTCTCTTCCAGACCATGTCTGAGAGCTTCTTGTTCACCACCTCCTGGTGCCCAGAAACTCTTGACCTGCTCCAAGGCAGGGCACAGGGCTTTGCAGCACCATTGGCATTGATGGCTATCACCACGAGTGACACGGCCAGGCCTTTAGCCATGTCAGAACCAGGTTGGCTTTGCCGTCCATGTTTGTGTTGGAGTTCCATGACACGGCTGAGCCAGTGCACTCCTCTGGAAAACTCACCCAAAGCAAAGCAAACAGTTTTCCACTAGGATGGGAGCTTGAATCAGTACTAATATGGGTACAGAGGGAGCAAGGTTTAGAGAAGAACTAGAGCAGAGGATGAGGAAGGGGACTGTGCTTGGCCACAGCAATGAGGCATTGCAGTCAAGAAGGTGGGTGCTGGCATGGCTTGTTCCTTGTGGGTTTGGAGGTCTGGCATCTGCCTCTGTGACTGTTGGTGTGGTGTCTGTTTTCCCCAGGGAGTTTTGCACTTAAGCAGCTCTGGAGTGATTTGCTTTTGGCATCAGGCAGTTCATAAATTTATTGGCCTTTAATCAGTGAGCCGTAAAAGCTGAATGTCCTTGTTGATTATTTTCACTTGATCAGCAAACCTGGGTATCACTCACTGCAGCCTTACTGATACACATGGCTGGACCCGTGCTTCGACTGACACCTTTCAGATGACCTCAGAGCATGAGTTATTATGCATCCTTCTCCCTACTTTTGTCAATGCCAAGCAGCAGGCATGTCATAGGTAACTTAGGGAAGCCTCTACCCAAAGGAATATAGATCTAGTACCAAGAGCAGTAATGCACTGTTAGCGCAAGGGTGGTGATGAGGTGGGATTCACTCTGCTGCAATGTGAGAGAGGAAGGCCTGAAGCACGGGGATGTAGCCGGGTGCAAGGGCTGTTGGTGACCCCATTGTACTGCTGCCTGCTCAGCAGTTCCAAAGAACAAGCATCCGTTCCTGAAGCTGGCAGATTTTCACCTTGCCCAAACTCAAAAATAAATAAACTGCTTGGACAGGAGTTGGAGCATTTGTCTGACAATTTTACAGAAAAGATGCTGGGTTTTGTTTTGTTTTGTTTTGTTTTTTCTTTCTGGGAAAGAGATTTGATCCTTCATCTGTTAATCTTGGCCCTTAGATATAGGTGAAGGTGAACTCTTTTCTGAAGCTGCTTAGGTGTACAGTGGATCTGCACTGGTAGTGACAGGAGTTTAAAATGTTTTATTTGACGTGTGCATTACTCGGACAACTGTTCCTGCATGAGTCCTTAATTGGGGGCATACTAACTGGGGAAAACTTTTCTCTGTTTAGGTGGAAGATGGTTAAGCAAATTTGGAGTTTGATGAAAGATAATAAATACTGGAAAACGAGGGAGGTTCTGTCTTTGTAAGAGCACTTTGGAAAAAGTTTACATTAGCTTAATCTATTAAGAAAGAGCACTATAACATTAACTATAACATTTTTTACTCTGTAGGCATTGAAATGTGGAAAAAGTATTTGTGACTTCCTAATTATGCACAGACTTTCGTTCAGGCAATCAAAGTGAGGGTGGAAGGAGGTCTGGATCTAAGTCTTCTCTTGTCCTCGAAGGATTTTTCTTGTGAATAGAAAACATTAGAGCAGGGTACGTAGGATGGAGAATAAGAAACCTGGTGCGGTTTGGGTGTATTGGCACGTAGGAGAAGACAAGACACTTGCTGAATTAGAGTGCTGTCGTGAAATAACTATTCATAATCATTAGTGGTTAAGTGGGCAGAGGGGACAAGCAGCAGCTCCTGCATACTCACCAGCTCCTCTCCAGCCTCCAGAGCTGGTTTTTTCATGGCGGCCCCTTTCTGGATGTCCTTCTGCCTCTCAGGTGTCACAGGGCCATCCCAGGTGTTTCACTTGCTTGGTGAGGTTTCCTCAAGAGCCTCTTCAGCTTTCAGAAGCAGTTCCTGCCAGACGGAGAGAACAGCCCACTCGAAGGCAGACTTCCCCACCCTCGCAGCAGCTAGCGCTGGTGGCAGTCCTGGTTTGGGGGCGAATGCAATTTTTTTTTATAGGTCCAGGAATTAACTTCAGAGAGTAGAAATATCCATATTCATAAATAAAGCACTGGCCTGAATCTGTGCCCAAGTTTAATCAGAACCAAAACCATATATCTAAACTGAAATGCCTTTTCAGCAGAGGAGGAAATACCATCATGTCCCAGTATTCACTTACTCATGACATTCTAGCTCAGCTTTGTGTACTGAAAAAAAATTTCAAAGTGCTTGACATGGGCTTAAATAAACATTTACCCTTTTGGTGCTCCATCCAAGTAGAGCCCAAGGCAGTACTTGAGACTTACCCATTCATAACTGTGAGAAGAATTCAGGACCTTCCCTCAGAGTTACTCCACCTCAATCAGCTGGGATTTGTAGTGCTGGGAAGTTAAAAAGTGGGCATTATTTCAGTTTGTCTTAACTTCCTCCCCCTCTCCCCCAATTGTTGCTTTTAAAATTTTTAATTTTTGAACTTTTTTATGTTTTCAGGGGGTTTAAGTTTTGTAGTGAGAAAGCCAAATGAAAGCCTCAGCTAGCCCCAGGCTTGTGAGCAAACTCCCCTGTCACAGCCCAAAGTGCAGCATGGTCCCGACGGTTCCAAATTCCTGAAGCATGAGGAGTTCAGCTTGAGCTACGTGCGTGTATATGTGCAAATCATATTTTGCCAAGAGGAAGGGAAATTTCCCTCAATGCCGTAGAGCTGAGTTTCTCAGGCTAAACCTCTGTAATTTATAAATTAGAAATCTTGGAGAGGTGGATTAGTAGAGAGTGCTAGGCGTATGGCGAGCTCCAGGGAAAACAGCATTGCTTTATCGTGAGCTTTCACTGAGCTGCTAGAGAACAAAGCTGGGGGAAGAGACTTGTTTTGTGGTTGCATGGAGAAACAAGAGTTATCAAGGAACGTTGTTATTACCCACGCAGGAAATATC
The DNA here is from genome assembly GCA_027925045.1 of Hypotaenidia okinawae. Taxonomy (NCBI): domain Eukaryota; kingdom Metazoa; phylum Chordata; class Aves; order Gruiformes; family Rallidae; genus Hypotaenidia; species Hypotaenidia okinawae. The sequence continues at coordinate 149,765,800 of BSDF01000001.1, forward strand.
ATTGTGGATATTTGGGTTCCTTGGTAAAAGTTGTTGATGCTCTCAGACTTCTAACAGGGTGGTTGTTCATTTCTGGAAACAGATCCTCCAATGTTTCTCACAGCTGGGCTGGTTTTTTAATCTAATGTTTCAAGTTAGCTCACCCATTTGTTTTGGGGGAGCTGCACCTACTTGAGTGCATACTTGTGCAGAGAGTGCTTCACCTATTTTTATTCTGGAACGATCATATTCCTATTCCTTGAAGATTTTTAAAGGCCTTTACTAAGTTTGAAAACATAAAGGACATGTAGTCAGCTTCATTAACAGACATAAATACTAGCATGGTCTGTCCATGAACATTATAGTACAGAATAGTCAGAGAAAGTAAGCTTTTGGAGTATAGGCTTCCCTTGGGTAAAAAAAGAGTACATTTTAAACATAAAAAAACCATGCTAACAACTATAAAGTGAGCAACTAAAATCCAGTTCACATAGCTCCTACAGTATACAAATAAATTGCCTATGCATAGTATTAGAAACAGAACAGAACAAGGTTGATTTTTATTTTTAAAAAACACTGAGGAGGCCTTTAATATTGTATTATAGAGCACTGGCAGCTAAAGACCTGAAACTTAAACATTGAGACATGAAATTAAGTTTTAAATAGCATTTGTATCTGAAATCAGATAGTATTTAGAATCCTCCAGAACAAAAAAAAAAATACTTTTTTACATTGAAAAGGGAGGTGCAGAGGTTACATTTATTTTAAATGACATAGTCAAATAGATGAATTAAATTTTCAGCCTCGTGAAATCAAGTGTTTCCACTATTCTCTCATTTCAGTTTTAATTGTGGAAAGCCAGACTAAATTTTTTTCCTTTGCTAATCGCATTTGCTTCTGAGGTTGTTCTTCTGTAGTAAACCTAGGTGCCTCTAGGTTTAGTAAAAGAAGATGTTTTTCCATGTTGGATTATTTTTTCCCTCTGCATAACATGGAGAGATGTGCTGTCTCAGCTAATAAGCAAATAGCTCCATGAGCAGCCAAGCTGACGATGCCTGCTTTCCAGTGGATGTGTGTCTCTCAGTCGATGGCCTTTTAACTGAATTACACTGCAGCTGCAATCTGTGTTTATCCCTTAGTAGGCAGCAGAGAATCCACTTCTTGGCCAAAGTTTTTGTCCCAAGAGGATGCTCTGTTGTTCAGTAACACATGTTTCCACTGAACCTTTCCTTCTATCCAAGAACTCAGAAAAACTGTCGGTCTCTTTTCCTTCCCCTTTCCATCTCCCCTCACTGAAGGGGTGGGATCACCACTATTTCCTCCGCATGACTGTTGCGATTCCTTTGAGTTCTCTACTCTGCTGCCTCAGGTTTGGCTGAAAGTGGCCATCAGCCTATAAAAGTCCTCTGGGCAAATGGAGAGGCAGGCATGGTGTAGCATCTCATAGCCCTTAGAAAACCAGGCTAAAAACTGAAGATGATTCAGAAGTACTGGGAATAGTTCACGTTTGGATTTGGATTTGGAGAGTGGATGAGTAAAGAGACTAAAGCACCATTTGCCAATCTGGCTGAGAACCTCATGACAGCAGGAAGAGAAGGATGCCCGTGTCCTTGTCCTAGATGCTCATCCTCTGCAGCTTTTGCGGGAAGATTATGCTTGGAGCACCACCATGGTTGCTCTTCAGCCATTACCCCTGAAGGTGCTTTGTTATAAAGTACCAAATATACTCACCAGTGCAGAAAAGGAGTCTTTGTCCTTCTTGTAGTAAAGCTGTAGGTTTCTGCTGCAGGGAGCGTGTGCTTTATAGAAAGTGGAACTGTTCTAGTAAATAAGTAAATAAAAAGAATAACATCCACCCTCTGTATGCTAATCAGATTCCCTGAGACAGAAGAGATGTGAACTTGGGTCATCTACTTCTCAAATGCATGTTCTGCTCTGGAGAGATTTAATTCTCTGGCTCTTTACATTCTGTAAGTGGTGCCCAGATCCCCTTCTGAATGTAGCCTTTTGTTTAAGTGAGCCCCAGATGAAGTCAAATTATGTATTTGGCCCTTAAGTGGTACGTGTACTTGGTACTTGCTGAATTTCTCCACAGCCTCGCTTTGAGAGAAGAACATATTTTTTAATGCACATATATGTGGGCAAACCAAAAAGCTCCTCAATTGTAGTGGGGTTTCTTCTTTTTAAAATCTTTTCTGGACCAAGCTCTTACACAGGGGATTTATGCCATTTGGTGGATGACAGGTTGGCCATGAGCCAGCAGTGTGCCTCGGGGGCTAAGAGAGCCAATGGGATCCTGGGGCGCATCCGGAGGAGTGTGGCCAGCAGGTCAAAGGAGGTGATCCTCCCCCTCTACTCTGCCCTGGTCAGGCCCCACCTGGAGTATTGTGTCCAGTTCTGGGCTCCCCAGTACAAAAAAGGCAGGGATTTCTTGGAAAGAAAAAATTCTGTGGATTTCAGGACTTTTTTCTTCCCCACTGCCTTTTTGAGAAGAAAAAAATTTTGTGAAGAAAGAAAAATGGCATCAATGTCATTTTAGTTTTATGATGGTGTATGGTTAATACATTGCTGAACCTGCCATGGATTTCAGAGGTGTTTTGCACAGCAGTGTAGAATAAGAGAAATAGACCCTTCCTTCAGGAAAAAAAAAAGATAATAATTGAACATAGTGCTGCCAGAAATACGTAGTTACTAGGCACATATGTTGTCTACTGTGGCCCTACTTTTTGGTGACAGTTCCTAACAGTACAGTTGATTTTCAGTTACCCTGGTTGAACCGCTGCTGAAGCCAGAAAGGCACTTTTCAAAGTGTGCATTGCTCTGGCAGAACTGCTTCTAACCCATAAACCAGAATAATACCTTTGAGATCAGCAAGCTGCTTTTGTATTTAGTCAGGTAACGGAGATTAAAGTCTGACCCAAAGATTGAGCCCCCCAGGATTTCCAAGCCAGATGGTAACCACACACCAAGCTACTTTAGGAAGTGGGCAGCCATTGAATGTAGTTATGGTTTTGAACCCTAGGAGTGTATGAGCACTGCAAATCTTCTTTTAGGAGTCCTTTGCCTGCTTTGATCTGTGACCATTTCACTTACTGTTTTTACACGCTTGGGTGTTAGTGAGTGAGACTGAGAGGGCACTTGTTTAAACCTTGAGTTACTGACCGAAGGCTGTAGGACGAAATGACACTCCATAAATGCCGATAAATTCAGGGTTGGTTTTTTTTTAAGAATGTCACAATGAAATTGCTGTTGGGAGGACTGCTAGCTCTTTTAATTATATATTTTAAAGAAAGCATTTGAATGACCAGCACCTCATAATTTCTCCCTCTAGTGTATAATTTAAATAATAGAAAGGAATTAAATTCCTCCGAGGTTACAGACAGACAAGGACTTGAAATATTGCCTGGAGATAAGTTGGGCTTTCCTATTAATGGGACTCATTCTTATGCAGGGAATTGCCACATTCAGACAGACACCCTTTCACTTTATAATACTTCTTTTTCTTCTTCCATCACTGAGTGACAACATCCTAAAAGAGCAGTGCATGGCAGATGATTAAAAAGGACAAATATTCCAGGCGGCATCCTGAATTACCTCCTGAGCAGCGCTGATGGTTGCTTGAGCCCTCTCTGGGGCTGTAGAGATGATTCAGTAAGCTCTAATTGAAACTAATATGTGAGAAAGGAAAGGAAAAAAACCCCAAAACCTGGTTTCCTATGGATGGTTTCTGTACATATGTGCTCAGCTGATGGTGACTTGGTAGAGGCATTTCCTCGCACTGCTGGGAATTAGCAGGCACGGGCAGGCAGAGTGAGGCTGGCAGCAGGGAGGGCACATTAAGACACATTCACCTAACACGTGTTTCATTATCTCCATCACATTTTGATCAGCCATTACAAAGTAATTCTGTATGGTCCGTGCATGATGTATAACAAAGAATGGTTACTAGTGGGGTTTGTTAAGCAGCAATGACATTTCTTCTGTTGTGAAAGAGGTTAAGAATGCTTTTTAGCAAAACATTTTCCCTAAAAATGTGAAAGGAATCTGAAGGGATGAGGAAGAGAAGGTCTGTACTGGAAGGCACTGTGATGTTTTCATCCACTGAGTGCTTAATTTTCTCTCAGCTTTTCCTGAGAGGAAAAATAATAGTCCTGCACAAATGTTGGTGGGATCACTCCTGGAGCAAAGCATTATGGTGAATAACACCCCACAGTTGAAAACAGGAATTCAGAGGTCCCAGCATAAAGCTTTGTCAGGTCTGTTATGTCCATACACCATCCTGTTTTCCTACCACAGAAGGCATCAGGAAGCTGACCTGTTGTGTTTGTGGGGGCATATTGGCCTGTTTTGACCACTGAGAAAACCTGTCCTTGAAAGCCAAACTCACAGGAGAGGACAGAAGTCTTTTTTCAGACAGTGCAAGCCCTGTGCCTCAGTCACTGCTGGTTTCTGAAAGCTATATCCCACTGTCCACGCAATGGATTATTAGGTCTGTAAGGTGTTAACTGTGTTATATGAAAGAGCAAGAAACTTGTTTTTTGGGGGTAACTCAAAAGTCAGCCTTGGTATTGCTGCTTGTTTCTCTGCGTTGTGTGTGTATACAGCCCCTTGGGTTGGGATGTGGACAGGCCAGAGGGGCGCGGTAAATGACTCTTGGTAGCAGTAACCCAGCCTGCACGTTCAGGTCGCACAGTACACCCTGGTAGGGATGTTCTTCTGCAGGAGGACAGCCACGTTGGGATGGTGCTGCACTGAGGCTTCACAGGCTTTTTACCCTAACTTTGGTAGGGAGCTGCTGTAATGCGCAGACGTAACAGTAATTTTACCTGGGACTTTAAATTTAAAAGGCACATGTACCCTAAAGCCTCTGGCAAATATTTGAGGCACCTTGGATATAATTTGAAAATTCCGCCATTAGAAGTGGCACTCAGGATAATTGAAGTGCAGGAGTGACCTTTGTAATAATTCAACAAACCAGACAAATAGAAAGCTAAAAACGTCCTGTCTTGCCAGCAACTTACCTTTCTCTCTACAAATAAGCTATTCATAAAATGCTACAGAGAGGGTAAATTGTGTGGCACATATTTCATTTCCTCTGTCTTCAGTATATCTTTCCAGACGCCCTGTAGCTTCAAATAGATGCATTTTTTTCAGATTAAGCACTTCCTAAAAGTAATGGTCCTTGATAGCAAAACTGGAGAATGATTTGCTGCTTGATTAGAGACCAAGTCCATGAAAATAACCCTTTTGATTGATGTACTGTATTACAGTGAGTGATCCTTCCCTGCCTGGTCTTTACATGACTTGATTTGGCAAATAGCACTGACTGGATGGACTATGACAGTCCAACGAATGGCACATCCAGGAGAATAAATCATAGCCCAAAAGCATGAGTTCAGCTAAAACATCTAGTTGACTAGCTCTGGTATTTTCTATCTTTCTTACATTTCCTTTATTTTAATGATTTTGTCTGCAAACTGCTTTTATTTTGCTATGAGTTATAAGTAGGAAATGTTGATAAAGTTGTGTTTGGGTTATCTAAGTCTGGTTTCTTCCAGGCTTTTAGTGTATTTCCATTCATTGGTGGCATTCAAATTAAATGGGGCATTTGGCCCTTGAGAATTCAAAATATGGGCGATTTAAGCAAATAACTTTATTAGATTGACTCAGTTTGAACTTAATATACGTGCACTTCAGAGGGTCAGGCTCGATCTACGCCTAGTAGTTCAGGAACCTCTGCCATATTCTTAAAGCTGCCAATGTCAGCTGGAAATACTGAGAGATCAAGTTTTCTTTTATGCAGTTTCCATGATTTCCCATGTTTCCCTTGCAGGAAGCTAAAATAATGTATGCACTGGGGGAAAGGGGAAGGAAATCTTTCTTTCAATATTTCTGGAACTCAGCCTAAGTTCAGATCCACATTGAATCTAGACGTGGCTGAAGGAGTCTTTATTTTTCCTAGCCTTTCTGAAGCGTCCTTATTTAGACCTTTCTGGTTTCTGTCTCTCAATAAATCCTAGTGAACTTGCTGAAAGCCGGGGCTGCAGGACTGGCAAACACTGGTCCAACCCAAGATTCTCGGCATCTCCAGACTTCTTCCAGCAGAGTCAGGATTTGGCTGTGGCCAGTTACAAGATGCTGATTGAAATAGGCAAGTCTGTGAAAGAAAAGAAAAAAAGAACCAGCAACTCTGCTTCAGTTGGTAAATGCTGAGATGGAACATTTTCCTTCTGGGGATGAGAAGGTTTTCATTTTCTGTTGCCTGGAGCAATCTGACATAAATCCATTCCATGTTTCCCATACTCCAAGTGCACTTTCTTCCCTCTCCACCCAGACCGAATCGCTTTGCTCAGCTCCATTAAACAATTCTGTATAAATTGCCCTATTCACTCAATTCTCATTTATCTCAGATGGACTTTTTAACCGGGCCGTATTTTTGGAAGGACATGGGGCTTCTCAAAAGCACTGGTCACCTGCACTGAATGATTCCTTGGCCACTGTCTGGTGAGCAGGCTTGTGAATTAATTTCCATGCTGTCGGCACACAGTGTGTTTGATAACCTAACCCATGACAATTTCAGAAGCCTAATAAATGGCGCTTCAGTTTTATTTACTGATATTTAACTCAAATATGAATGGAATCTGACCATGGAAATATTAAATTAGCTCTGTCATGCCCTTCTCTGTCAGAGAAGGAGGTGAATTATGAACAATAAATAAGTGCTGAATGAAAGACTCTCAGAGCGCTTTGCACTATGTCTGGGTTATTAGAAATGAAGCAATTCCACTTCATCTGTCCTGTCCAGGTTCTCCAGGTTCCTGAGACCCTATTAAAGAGAAAATTGGTCTTCAGCATGTTGGAATGAATGACGCACAAAACAGGACGTTTTTGAAAAACATTCACTGAATTTTTAGAGCTCAAGTGCCCTTTTCTAGTGCCTCGAGACACAAGAGGCAGATAAATATACGTCATATAAAAGACATAGATAAAACTAAGATACAATATTGGCAAAACTGGGAGACATAGTATCTAAATGAAGTGGAACGGCCTTGTTGGGGGAGAAACCAGGCAAGAGGAGGAGGAAGGACTGATAAAAAAGCATTGCTTTGAGTGTACTGGAGTTAAAAGGAGGATGCAGTGCTCTCAAGCAGCTGAAGGACAAGGAAGAGGACTGTGTGTTCATATGGGGTCTTTGTGCAGAGGGGCTTCTCTGCAGGAGGGGGTGTGAAGTTTGCACTGGGCAGACTTTATTACAGCACTTCTGCTGCCTGGGCAGAAGGTGCTGCAGGAATAGCCGGCCTCCCCACCTTGCAATAACTCTGCCTCCCACTGCAGGAAATAGCAGCTTGGCTTGGGCCTTCCCCTGAAGTGACCAAATCCCCACGCATCTCTAAAAATCCTCAGGGTCCTCGTGTCCCTTTGTCAAAGGCAGTTAGATGAGCGCTTGTTTGATCTGCTCTGGTTCTGCTGCTCCCACCCATCTCTACACCATATGGCGTTGGGGTAGTTATAGCTTTTCACCGAGTAGCATAAACACTGAGGGAAGAGTGCTGAACTGCTGTGCATGTTATGTGGGGTGTCAGGGTGCCAGAACGACTGCTGGCAGGGAAAAGGCTGGACTTGCTGTGGGGCAACCCCAGCCAACTCTCTTGTTGATGGACCACTGCTGCTCCTTGGGCTGGAGATTCATATGTACCTCTTTCACCAGGTCCAGATCTACAGATCCTGTTTCACTGATGTCCAGTATGAGTTACCAGACTTCAAAGAGTATGAGCTTTGTGGGTGATAAGTTACTAGCATATAATGGACTTGTATTGCCTCTGTTTAAGCTGATGGGTGCAAGTACAGCAGCATGAATTTCAGAGAAGGAGGAGCTGCAGCAGTCTCCTTCAACTGCACAACAAGGGTAGAAGGTTGCAGTAGGGTTGGAAAGAGATGGCACTTTGTTCTGTCAGGTTTTCTGGGGCAGAAGTAAATAGCACATATCTTCTTTGTCTGGTCACTGTGCATTTGTCTATGTTGTTATTATCACTTGGACCAGGAATGTGTGTGTGAAGGGTTTCATCTTACTTAACTGTGCTTCAGGGCTGTCACGGGGTGGTCTTGGAGCACAAAAATTTGATTCTTTTCAGAGGAAACTGAGTAGGAAGGTAAGAGTCCAGCATACCTCATGAACCCCGGTGGTAATGGCATTTAGTTCATGGCCACAGATCAAAGCCTGTCTCAGGTAAAGCTCACAAAGCACCTACAGCGTGGTCCTTAGGTCCTCATCACCAACTCTTCCACTCTGCCAATAGTCTTCTATGGCTCCATGCCACACGCTGCTGTAGGCAGAGCCTTTCTGTTCCAAAGTGTCCCACTGAACTTTGGGAACATGCTGTCAAGTTGGCTGTCTTACTTTTCTTCAGGTTGAAAGTTACTGCTTTCCAGCTGCTTGGAATATCAAGGGATGATAAACCCAGGAATGGGAAAGTTGATCTGCATTTTTAAAAACCCTTTGGGATTTTTATTGATTTTTTTTTAATCTCCCAAATATATGCACGTAGCATCTAAGGCTACAGAGTAGAAGTGATGGGTACATAGCCTTTGTCTGTTCCTTTTCAAAAGCCTGAGTTACTTAATTCTTGTTAAAATAAAAATAGAAGTGTAAATTTTACACTAGCTGACAGAGATTATTTTTTTTTCTGTCCAAGTCAAGTTAAGTCAAGAACATAAATGTTAATTGCATTCATGTATATTTCTCTGCTATGACATTAAGTGAGGGCGGAATAAGAAGGACTTCTTGGGCATAAAGAGAATTTTCAGACCATGATTAACATAAATCAGGAATTCAAATCTGGGTGGCTCCCAAGTGAACCAATTAAAACATGGCAGAGTCCTGGCTCTCTCTGTCAGAAGTTGAAGGGAGGCTCTGCTGACTTCCAAGTGGAAATGCAAAAAACCCAATGTGGTTGTACGAGTTAAGGCACAGCTTTCAGGAGAGGACTGAGCAGGAAAGATTAGGTTTTTTGGCGAGCTGATGAGCTAATTCTTGTCATCCTTACACTAAGCTGCACCTCACTTACTCAATAAAGCTCCCTTCGAATGTGTTGGCCTACTTCCATGAATGAGGACAACTGGGTCAAGCCTGCTGTGGTTAGCAGGTTGCCCGCTCTTCTTCCTTGCAGGGGCACCCCAGCACTCTGAAGGTCTATTAACTGCTTTGATTTTCCCACCTCTCTCTACCTTAAGTGATATGGTTCAGAACTGACATTGGAAATTCATCCCACAAAAGATGCTGGCTTCCTAGGCCAAGACTCTCATTCAATAGGAAAATTAAGTGGAGTGTACTCTCAAATAAGTATTTTAAATTCAACTGTGATGGAAATGGATCAGTAAGAAGGTCATCACCTTAAAGAGATTTTTATGAGGTTAAACCTCAAATTGGTTGCAAATATGTAGTAAATGTTTCCTTAAAGTAGAGAGATCTATTGCAGTGTGAGTGAAAAAAAAAACATTTCAAAACCTTGAGTCAGATTTCAAAATTAGGACAAATGTTAAGTGTTTGCTGTATCCCAAAATTAATGCTGTGTGGAAGTAAGAAATAACTCTGAAACTGAAACAGAGCCAAGGCTGCCTTTGGAGTAATTTTATTCCACTGCTAGCTATATACCTCCTAGTTACTGAAAAAACAAATGTGGCATGCCTACCTCCTTTTATGTAATGGGGTAGATGACCACCAGGAGGAACCCAGGAAATATTTCTGAAGCTGGAAGTACTGAATGATGTGGAAATAATTACTCAAGTAAAAAGAAGGCTTGGATTGCTCTCAAAATATTAATGTAATCTTTCTCAAAACCACAGCAACAACCAGAAAACCCAGGAACGAGGAAAATTTGGATCCTTCATATCAACAGACAGCCAAAACCCTCAAAGCACATTGGCTACCCTGAAAGCATATTTATTTAGCTTTCAGCAGACAATTAGCAGGAATGAAACTTAACAGGGCAAAGATCCTCCAAGTACGAGCTCCAGGAGAGGTTGGAAATTGATGTTACACTGGAATAAAAGGAAGTATGCTTGGTTTAGTATGTTAATGTGTTTTTGAACCATTCGTAAGTTCCTATTTCTAGATATCTTGAAATAGTTCAGATTTTGAATCCTAAAATATTTGCTATTCTTCTAATATGACTCATGAGAACAAGTCAGATGGATAAAGAAAAGTTGATTTCATATGAGTGTGTTGGTTTTGTGGGCAAGTGTATTCAGTAGATTAAATTTTGGAGTGGATGTGATAACTCTGTACTCTCTTTGTTTTAGACTTGTAACGTTATCTTCAGAAAAACAAGACGATTTTATTCCCTGGGAAAACAGCTCTTCTTTACTATCATCTTAGGCTGGTACAAACAGTGTTTCCAGAAAGGGAACAAGGACTCTCAGGTTTTTTATTTTGTCTGCAGAGTGTCCTGTTGTTCAGTTATTAGTAGTATTTTTTTTCTGCTGGCTTTGCATATCTGTGATTTTTCCTCACTGCTGCTTGTGGGATGTGCTGTGCCCATGACTGGGCAGGACAAGGGAGCACCTGCTGCAGCCCGAGCAGGACCAGACACCTTGTCGTCCTTGATCCCATCCTGCCCTTTGGACTTGAGTGTACTGATAGCAAAGGACATGAGGGATGTGACCCACCAACCTAAATCTCCATAGAGAAGTAGAAATTAATAGTACTTACTGATGGCTGTTTTATTTATTAATGCCTTCAGTGCATCAGGCTAAACGTTAAAATTAACTCTAGAAGAGGAAAGACTGGGAAAATTGGTAGTTGAAAGAGTTGCTGGTCAGGGTGTTGTTTGATGTAGTCATCTTAAATATTTTTCAGACAGTCCTGTGTAATTTGGTGTTTATAAAGTGGATATTTCAGTTTCATGATGCTGTTTGCTACTCTGCACATCAACCTCTTAACGTGCTCTTGCTCGTATCTTGTAGCTCTTCCTTGTTGTCCCTGCTGCTGTGTTTAGAAGTGGTGACCTAGCCATAGGGCTATCCCAGCCTTGTTGCCAGCACTGTTACAAAGAGCTGCAGCCTCTCTGTGCCCTGTGGGGCATCTCTCAAGCCCCTGGCTGGGCATGGACTCTTTTGAGAGGCCTTGCAAGGGACGTTTTGAACCAGAAAGTCACAGTGCATGTCCATCATACTTCCCAGGAGGGGGTTGACTGTGTTCATGGAAAAGTCTTCATGCTCACATTTCTTGTGAGCGACACAGGCAAGCTGCTCTCTTTTCAGAGAAAGGACATGTGGCTCTGAAATCATCAGTTTTATCATCCCAACAGAGCCAGCTGCCGAACAGATATGAGTAATGTAAAGTAGAAATGAGAAGACCAAGGGAAACAAACATAAAGGAGCAAAGAAATGTGTTTCCTATCTAAAAATGTGGTGCATGCTATGGGTAATACAGCAAGGAAGGTTCTGTCACAAGATTCATAGTCCCTGGGCATATTTCATTCATGTGAGTGGTGCTTACACAGCAGATAATTTGAACTGTTTTTACCTTCGCAGCACTGCCAGGGAAATATTTTTATCCCCTAAAATGGGTCTTAAACAATAGCCCAATCACATTGCATGCACGGTGTCTGCAGTGGTCCTTGGCTTTCTTCCTTGCGTACACATTTGTTGTCACAGCAGATGATGGAGCCTCCTGTAATGTGATAGGTACATGTATGGACAGAGTTTCTGAGTTTGGACATTTTTCCATTTCACCGTCCTGGGGGTAAAAGAACCACAGACGAGCAGTAGAACAGGGCACTTAGTACTTGGAGGCGGAAGCCCGATAACATTTCTTCACTCAGTGGGAAAACTCCTTTTACTTTCAAGGAAACCCAGAGCCAAGCTTGACAATTTTAGGCCATTTATAGAGCTCGAAGAGGCTGGCGGCGCTCGCCTGAAAAGCACCACTGATAGGAGGTGTTGATCTGTAAACCACAGACCTTGCCCTCAAGTGCTCCCTCTCTGAAGCAATGAAGCCCTGCAAATGTTGGTATCAAGTACTCCTTCCATCCACCAGAAATTAATCACAGTTTTTGCTTGCAGCTGTTGTACTATATGTGTTCTTTTTTTTTTTTTAAGGAAAAAAACCCACCCCACATAGAAAAGGTAGATCAAAGCCTATGTCTAAAATTTAAATTCATGTTACTTCAAAAACAGATACAGAAGTGCCCCAGTTATCATTATCCTTTGTCTTGCAATGTGCTTTCTTTCGGATCTGTTCTAAACCTCTCTTCCCACATAAGGCGTCTCTTCCCCCACCTCCTTTTGCCATTTAATTTAATAAATTGTCAGAGCAAATGTGCCATGGAAATTGAAATATGCAGGAGTGTCATACACGATGAGAAGTGATGGGGATTAGCACGTGAGTAGGAAATTCCTGAACTAAATACTCGTCTCTCTAATGCTGTCCGGTTTTGGTGTGTTTTGAAAAACCAGGTTTTGCTCTCTTTTTTTCACTAAAGAGAATCTTTTGGGCTGAAAATGGAAATTGTTTACTTCGTGGGATGAAGCTTATTAACAGTTATAAATAGTAAACAGCAATATTTATCTCCCAGGCGATTGTAATTTCTTGATTAGAGCATCAGATGAGTAGCTGGGGTTTTTTTTAAGTATTTCTGTTCATAAATTTGTACAATGAATGCATACACTGTGAGATAATTTGTTTTTCAGGAAAGTAAGCCTTCTCTTTTTAAGACAGGAAAATTACCCACTGGTGTTTCACCACTGAAATTTTACAAAGACAAGCTTTATGTGCTCCCATCCCTGAAGGTGCGAGTTAAAACCTTCCTGATTTGTAAAAATGCATTGTGTTTTTTTTTTTTTGAAAAATATATTTGCAACACCAGACATGATCAAAGGGGGAATTCACCACCAGCTTCTGCTTGTCCCCACTGGGGAGGAATGACCAATGGACGTGCCTGTGTCAAGGTATCCGATGGATTTTCCCCCTTCACCACAGCAGGACCGGGAGGCTTTGCTGGCCTCCAGGAATGCAGGGTTTTTAGGAAAGATGAAAACCCAGAGAATCCCGATGGATTTATGAGACTTGGCACTAGCAGGGGGCACGTTCATGTGAATAATACTTTGCACAATCAATATCCTCATTTATTAATCGCTTCAGATGTTACTGAGCAAAATGCACGTTGTGCAAATCTGTTTCTGAGTAGATACGGAGGCATGGGGACTTGGCGTGCGCTCAGATCACATCATCTCTGCAAGCTATTGCCTTTCCTTGAGGTTTCAGCTAATGCATCCAAACCCAGGGCTGGGTGGGCTGGGAGCAAGCAGGGATGGCCAGAGCGGGCTCCACCAACCCCATTTTAGCTCTGTCACCAGAAACCGCCCTCCCCCCAGCCCCACCCCCCGCCCTCCCCCCTCGGCAGCATCCAGTCCCATGGTCGTGCCCTGAGGAACCAAGAGCAGCAAATGGTCTGAGGTCACTTTGGTGATTAGCTGGTTAGGACAGGTGAAACAAAATAGTCTCTCTTCCATGGGCTTTATGGAAATGTTGAGGGGCTCAGAAGGAGCTGTCCTATGTGCACCTTCCCTTTTAAATAAAACCTACCTGTGCTCAATTGCACACCCACAGTTCATAAATGAAGAAGTGGTAAAGATTTATGGCCAAATTTTACAAACATTATTAAAAAAATTATTGCTAGGTATCATATACACAGAACTCTGAAAAGGAAATCTATTTTTATTAAAGTTTGGAATTTGAAAGAGGGAGATACTGCCAATATTTTTTTTAAGTCTGATTTATAAATGAAGTGCTAATGAATAATTCCACAAATGGTGCTTCATATAGTAAAGCATGGAGGCAAATTTTCACTGCTGCTGGTACAAGAATAAATCTGAGTGAGTAAATCTGCTACGTGTTGCCAGTTTTTATCATTCTTGGATGTGGAAATATAATCTTGTGCAATATTTCAAGAATGTAAAAACTCTGCACAAGAGGGCCAGTGCCTCCCTGGCAGCGAAAGACGTTACTAGCACAGACGAGGAGGAGACTGTTTGTGGGCTTGGTGCTTTCTCAGGATGTAGGAGCATCCTTGACTGTACCAGTCCCTGAGCCCAAGGCAGAGTTTCCCAGGGCATGCAATAGTCCACAACCTACTGCTGGAGAAACCTCATAGCACCTGGAATTAGCAGGGTGTAGGAAAACTGTACCTGTTCCCTTTTATGACCCTGTGGAAGACCTGCTGCTTGCACAAGCACATGTCGCTCTGGCTTGGCTCCCATGGGAGCCTCAGAGGAAGCAGGTATGGGCAGCACTGCTGATGTTGGGGTGACTGCACCTTTCTGATGCACAGAGGGGCCAGAGGGCATCTCCTATTAATACCAATTAGAGCTACACACTGTTTGTTGAGGGAGCAGTTTATTTCCATTGGTTAGGTTGTTAGCTTAATGAGACTAGACAAGATCTAATGAAAGACGACAAGTACGTAACGTGTTTGTAGTAGTTAAACTGCTCTGCTCTGGGATTTTCCAGGGCTGTGGCATGACATGCTCTGATAGCCTCTTCCTCATCACATCGTCCCATTCACACAGCTGCCTCCCCAGAAAGCTGTCATATTGTCAGCGCTGTGATTTTCCCTCCTACCGAGCTGGCAATGGGTTGTCAGTCTGATTTAACTGGTCATCCTACGTGTACATGATCAAATGATGGCATCCTTTTAATAAAGGGTGAGCTGTGCAGCTCCTGATTGATTCCTGACAAATCGGTCAGCATCGCCCTGCTATCAAACCTAGCAAACCTAGCTGCCTCCTGGGGCTGCTGAGCTAAAAAAGGGTTAGCAACGAACTGACAACTACCCATCAAGCACAATGATGGGAGAAAACCTGCACGGCAAATGATGGTAGAAATGCAAACAGGGTGGGAGAAGCAAAAGCCTGCATCCAAGATGAGGGGTCTGTCAGGTAGCACGAGAAACAGCAGAAACCTCCTGGATGGCTGAGCATTGCCGGCCACATTGTGGAGAACGAGAACCAAAGCTGCTCATCTTTGTCATCTCCAAAGCACTTTTTGGATCGTCTTCAAGGCTTGGTTTCTTCAGGCATTCAAAAAAAGAGGGGACGTGAAGCTGTAAGTGTAGAGGTTGGGAGTAATTTGGCAGCCACAAGAAACCTGCTGCAAGTTACCCTGAGTTACTGCATTTTTAGGGAACACCTCTAAGGTTTTGTGTCAAAGACCCTTCTGGCAATATGAGTAGATGTCAACAGAATTCATAAGAAATTAAAACTAAGTAGAGGAAGGGAGTTTCAAGGTTGTTATATCTTCAGGAAGGAAAATCATGACTCTGTGAGGCCAGCCAAAGAATTATACATCTTTTGGACCTATATGAAAAGAGACTGGAGAACTGATAGGTGCCCCATGCACTTAAAATCCCCTTAATGAACAGCATTAAAACAGAAGGAACATACTGCAGGGAGGCAGAGTCTATTCTGCCCTGACAAAGGGTCAGTACAGCTTAATTAAGCAGAGTTTCTCATTTCTCAAACCACGGAGTACCCAGCTGTCTCATGCCCTCCCTTCCTCAGATGTCATATGTGTCATGTATGCAAAATTTATGTCAACATTTGCCATCCAGTTGAGTGCTTCCATTCTTTATCCACGTGATAGGCAATTGTTATTTCCTGCCTCATTTTGACCAGTCATTCCCATTAGCACTAGTAACACCAGAGGGGGTGGAACTTCCATGTTGCATAGAAGTTGTGCAGACCTTTCTCAGTGAATTTCCCCATCAAGGAAAGATTCTTTGCAGACGATGTCACTACCATTAGGTCTTATGTTAACGAAGGAGGATCAGGATGTGAATCATCTTGGAATTCATATTAGTCGTGGTTTAAACTCAGCCGGTAGCTATACACCACACAGCCTCTTGCTCACCCCTCCTGGCCCCAAGGAGATGGGGAGGACAATGGAAAAAACCCACCTCTCAGGTTGAGATAAAGACAGTTTAATAGGATAAGAAAGGAAGCAAGAGATAATGCTACTAACACTAATAATAATAATAATAATAATAATAATAGAGATGCACAAATACAGTTGTTCACCACCTGCGGGGAAGAAAACCCCTTGAGGCCCAGTCTGATTCCAAACAGCAATCCCACCTCCTGGCTAGCTTCCCCGGCTTTATATGATGACCATGACATCATATAGTATGGAATATCCCTTTGGTCAGCTGGGGTCAGCTGTCCAGGCTGTGTCCCCTCCCAATTCCTTGTGCACCCCCAGCCCACTCCCAGGTCGCGTAGGGTGAGAAGCAGCAAATGCCTTGGGTCTGTATAAGCAGTAAGGAAGACACATCTCCCTTATGAACACAATTTTGGTCACAAATCCAAACCAAAGCTGCATGCTAGCTACTATGAAGAAAATTAACTCTCTCCCAGCCAAAACCAGCACAGCACTCTGCAAAATCTTTTATCCTTCTTCCTTTTAATGTGCAATCTTTTTTTTTTTTTTTCAATGGTATTTTTGCTGGAATACCTTTTGCAGAACAGAAGACTGGAACTCTTCAAAGCCATGGTGCCAAGCGTCTCCTCTCCCTTCTATTTCAAAATAAATCGTTCTCCTGGTGGTAATGAGTAATACAGAAAAATGCAGGCAGCAAGGACTTTGCCAGGGAGAGAGAGATTTGCAGTGCTGTGCTTTGGCTTCTATGCAAAGTTCTATTTAATGACACTGCCACAGAAGGAGTATTATATTATCTGTCCCACTGCTCAAGCCTTCAGTCTCAGTGTTGTATAAGCACACACTACTTTTTTACATTTATAAGCAGCAAGCGATTCCAAAGAAATTCCTGTTCCAGCTACAAAACTCAACAGACCCCAACTGTGTCATTACCTCACCGCGCTGGGGCAGGTCCTGCTCTTGCAGCTGCAGAAGGCTTCTGCCAGCTGCCCTGGGAGGGTCCAGCTGCCCTCCCTGGGAGCATGCACCCATTGCTACAGCGGCAGTTGTGGCCCCAGCCCCGTGATGGGCAGAGCAAGAGTGGGCTCTTGTTCCCTCTCACAGTAAAATCAGGATGACTGCCAGGGGTGGCAGCATGACTGCAGCTGCTTTTTGGCATCTCAGAAAGCCCCAGAGGGAAAAGAAGCTATGTGCCATGGGGGCATCGCTGGTCCCTGCCTCTCAGAGGGTCCAGAAGGAACCTGGGCCCATTAAGCTGGCACTACAGATGCAGTGAAGCAACCCACATGCCCTCCACAGAGTGGTTGCACCAGACAGATCCAACCCCCAATCTGCCGATCCCTAATGTTTATTTCTTTTTCCCTGAAAAATTTTTCCTAGTTTTGGAGGGAAAGTTAGGACATTCATTCTTCTGTTCATTTAGCTAGGGTGCTTTTGACATTCAGAGATAGCATCAGCGGGTTTGTGTCTGAACTCTGTAGTGTGGCAGAAGTAGTTGTTTCAACAAAATGAGTTTTACTTTGCTGCCTGAATAAAATGTTTCTGAAGGTTTCTGTCTCCAAGGAATTACTTGGAAATACCAGCTTTCGTTTGGATAGAATACACTGAATTAATAAAACAACTCATAATTAATCTCTACAGCCTCGTCTAGGGAGAGGGACTCCATGCTTGTCCCACCTGTATGCCTTGACCTCAGCCTGATGAGCAGATGAGACCATTTAACTGCATTCCCATCAATTTCTCCCTAGCAAGATAACCCAGCTGCACTGTGCTTTACTTCCACAGTGCAGAAGTGTCTGCTGGGAGCAGGAGGAGAGCCCATCAGCTGGTTCCTTCTCTTGGCATGGCCGTACATTCACAAAGGTCAGCATAAACCTGGGCTGAACTGCAGCCAGGAGCGAGGATGGAAGCACCCCTATCTTGTTACCAACCTCCTGAGCTGCTTAATCCCTTCAGCTGAAAGCTGGCCTGTCACAGATGCCACTTCAGCAGTTTCCAAGAGTCAGTAATGTCCAGTTGTGGTATATTCAACATATAGGCCCAATTTCTCAGCTGGTGTGAGTTGCCCCAGCTCTGCAGACACCATTACGCTGATTCATCCCTTAAACAGCATCAAGCCATAATTTTTTTAATTCACCACGGCTCATGTTTCGCATGACATGGAGACAGAATTTTGAGTCAAGAGGCCTTTTGTTTAACATATTCCTAAATATCTCAGTATCTGATGTACCAGAAGTAAAATGGTTCATTTCCTCTGGGCTGCCTTTTTACCAGCATCTTAGGCATGATTTACACTGCTGTCAGTGGATAATGAGGCCCATCTGCCTGGGCATCATTACTTTTGGAGACAGTTGCCATTCTGTTGTTGGTCAAGTTATCTATTGACTGCTGGACGCTGTGCAAGTAACATGCTTTTCTTGGGGACCCTTGTCTGAGGCTTTGGCACAGTGTAGGCTGCTTTCTGCAGCACCTCACTGCCAGTGCTTGGCAGAAGACATTGGCCTGGGTGGCCTCCCAGCTGCCCTAACCCCATCTCAGATGCATACTGATGTTTGTCCTGTCATTATGTTGTTGGGCATTTTAGCAGGAGGTGAATGCACCTTAATGAGCTAAGATATGAAGGTACTGTCCTTAGAAGAGAGTCTGGCAGAAGGACAGCTTTATGCATGAGGAAAGTGGTGTTTATATTAATGGTCTTCCAATTAACAGAAAGCCATCAAAGTTTCACTTGATGTTTACAGGCCTTCATTTGGGGTTCAGGGCTCATTCTCCCAGCAGGAGACCTGGAAAACGTGACTTGCTTTGGCATTTCAGCAGCGTTTCCTGGCAAGTCTAGGATTTATGGTCGGTTTGATGAAGTTAAAGCTGGCACAGCTTTTCTGCGGGTGGAGTATTTGAGCAGACAGGTTTATACAACTCCAAAGAACTGCATCAGACTGGAGCAGAACTTGATTTAAAGATAACCTGAGGAAGGTGGAGTGTTATGAGAGAAGAGAGAAAAATACATATAAAATAAATTCAAGCACTAGATTGAATGCCTTCCTCACTTTGCTACTTGTTCATGCTCTTGGAGTCTCTGGCATCCCCTAAATAGAGGGCAGGCCCTCTAAATCAAAGCAAATGTTTTCTCTGCCATTTCTGACACGACTCCATGTTTCCGTAGATGGGCTGGCAAATCAGGTAGGCTGCAACTGTCTTCTCACACACGCTGGTGTCGTCAAAGTTACTGCTGTGACGGTGGCTGCCCGTGCTTCAGAGGCCCAGCACTGCTGCGAGCCGAGGGCGGCGTAGGGGGAGCGGGGCGCCATGGCCTGCTCGTCTGCCATGAGCTTGCTGCCTGAGATGAAGCATCATGCTCACGTCCACCTTCCTTTGACAGCTCAGACATTGTCACTGTCCAGACCTTTAGTGAAAACTGGAGTGGTGCCATAACAGCTATAACATTATTTCCAGTGTAAACGGGAGCTCTTTAATTGTTGGCTGCGTGTCCCAGCTCACACTGAACATAAGCTTGCTGGCGTTTGTTTATGAGTAACATCACTCTCTACCGTGGCTTCTCTTCAATGAAGTTTTATTCATACACTCTCTTGGTCATGGCAAGGAGAGTTTTCTGGTTTTCTGTGATTCACAGCAAATGAACTTTATCTTTTTATTCATAAAATTCCCAAATGATCAGACATAAATGCCTCATTCCTGCCACTATCCTCCCCAAGAGGCTTGTGTGCCAAAAAAGGCTTGGAGTTGGCTGACAAGTCATTTCCTGATTTGCAACCATTCCAGATTTACTCAGCTACCAGCCACCCCCACGATGAGCATTGTTCCTGTTGTAAAGGGAGCAGACTTACTCCTGGTTTTTGTTTCTCTGCTATGGGTTTCAGCCTGCCAGGTGCTGAACCTTAATTCCTGCAGAAGCTATCAATGAATTACGAATTTTCTGATACAACTGGGCAGTGTATGTGACATCTGGATCTCCTACATGCTGGAACTGCTAGCCCCCTTAGAACCTTAATCTGTAAAAGATGGCTATGGCCCATGATACGCCACCATATCAAAGAAAGGACCCAGAATGCTTTCTTTCCTTTACTTACTAAGATGTAGACAACAAAATCCCAAGAAGTGATGAAGAACACCTTTGTTTCCCAAGTATCTAAA
Organism: Hypotaenidia okinawae; assembly: GCA_027925045.1. Classification (NCBI taxonomy): domain Eukaryota; kingdom Metazoa; phylum Chordata; class Aves; order Gruiformes; family Rallidae; genus Hypotaenidia; species Hypotaenidia okinawae. The sequence goes on from BSDF01000001.1 coordinate 149,785,862, forward strand.
TCTCCTTTGCACCTCAGAGAGGTGCCCCAAAGTTCCCAAGGTCCAGAGGTGCAGCTGCACACAGCCAGGTCTGCTTGCCTGGGCTCTGGGTACCCAGCACCAATGTGCGTGCCACTGTAATGCAGAGACAAGGCAAACTCTGCCTTTCTCTTCCCAGCATCTGGGATGGGCCAGCTTCTTAGATGCGTTCAGAACTCACAGATCCATTATAGAGAGGGAAAGGAGATTGAGAGACTTGTTAAAGATAGTGTAGCAATTGTATCTGCTCTCACAGTGGTTGTGCTACCAGTCTAGAGGACACCTATAAAAGAGTTTGCAGGTGCCTCCTGTTGAAGTTGTGGCACAGTCAGCTAGACTAAGGTCAAAAGAAGATCACCTGGAAGTAGCCCTAGGACAAGTGACTACTTTTGCCATTGTGAATCCACCTGTTTTAAATAAATTCAAGCCTGAAGTGCTTAGCCAACCTGACACAGCAGTGTTACTGGTCCTTGCAATGCTGACGAAGCTTTGTGACCACGCTGGAGTTTCACTTCTCATTTTGTTTAAATGAAAATTTCTAAATATTGTGTTTGCATAAAAAAGCTTTAAGATGCAAATCCTGAAGAGTAACTAGGCTGCCAACAGACAAACAAAAATAATTATTATGTTGTTATTTCTCAAATACTTTTTTTTCCCCAGCTTGCATTGTGTTTTATTATTGCTTGGCTGCAACAAGTGCTCAGAAAAGGATGCAGAGCTGATTAGAGTAACCTTGAATTATGTGCCAAGATTGATAACGGGGACACAGGTCCCATTTCTCTATATACCTGATGATCCAGATCATACGTGCACCGCTGCGCACCGGCCTGCGCTGGTAGAGACTCTGAACCAGGCATGCTGCAATAAATACCTGCGTGCTTCTGGTCTCCTGGGCAAAGGAGGACTTTGGTGTAGTGATGTGAGGGAGGCAGCATTGTGTCAGTCATTTGAGCAGTTGGCCCCTGGTCTTATCCTTAGCGCATACTTAACACATCTTGCCAAATTATGCAGTTGCTTAGTAATGTGAACAAATATCCCCTGGAGATTCAATAACCAGACTCATTATCACTTGTCATGTAGGCCAGGAACTGAATCCAGATCTCCAGGAGTGAATGACTGGCGTGTTAACCTAGTCTCCTACTGCTAAAATAGCAGAATGAATATGTGCAAAGTCAGCTCCACGCAGTGGCATAAAAATATGCCCTCAGTAAAAACACAGAGAAGCTCTATTAAAAATGATTCTCATTACACAGATTCCATCCTCTGAAATAAGAAGGGGGAGTTTAGCATTTGTTAATGTTTTGAAGAAAGACACAAATGAAGACTGATTTTATTTATTTATTTTTTTAATTATCTATTTTCGATCTTGCAAACTAAGCAATATAGCTGTTCTGCTTCAGTGCTGCTGAGGCAGAGGCTGTGGTGTGTGTCATCTCTGCACTTCAGGAGGCCACCAAATCCCTAGGAAAACAGGATCTCATTACAGTGTCACCTGTGGATGCTGTTAGGTGGGTCTGCAGCGCTCACCACAGCTGTGCGCAGGCAGAGGTACCCGACCTCGCTTCTGTCACAGTTGAGCCTCAGCCAGCAGCTAACCCCCACGTGGCAGCTCACTCACTCCTTTCCCACTGCTGGGAGGGGGAGGCGAATTGAAAGAAAAAGGTAAAACTCGGGAGTTGGGATAAGGACAGCAGAGGGAGAGGAAAATAAAGACAACAGTACTTATGAAAGAGTATACAAAGCTGGCCATAGACACTGCAGTATGCTCACCGCCCAGATTCTGACACCCAGCCTGTCCCTGAGCAGCAACTCCTCCTACTCACCCAGCTCTCCCCTTATATGCTGAGCATGACATCATACGGAATACCCCTTTGGCTAGTTTGGGTCAGCTGGCCTGGCTGTGCCCCCTCCCAGCATCTTGTGAACATTAACCCTCTCCCAGCCAAAAACCAGGCCAGCTCCAGACAGGCTAGTTTGCCACCATGTAGCCACACCGACAGAGCTCATCACGATGGTGCTGACACCTCCCCAGGATCCGAGCTTGTATCCTGGTCATCGCGCTGCCGGGACACACCATCCTCTCTGAGACTGGCTAGATGGCACTGCAGTGTGCACGCTGTCAATCTGCGATCTGAAATTTTTGCAAAGTGCTCTACTTTGTCTCCCCCTCTTCAGCAGGTTCCTTCTGGTTCATCAGGAAAATCCAGAGAGTCAGCCAGTTTGCTTAACAATGATTTTGGCAGTGAATCCAATATTTGTAGATCTGCGTACTGAATACATATGCTGTTGGCTATAAAGATACCACATTTTTCACTCATAAGCAATCCCAGCTGCATATATGGTTTGGGGGACTTTTTTTTTTAAATTTTATTTTATTCTGGAGTAAATTTCAGACCAGCTGCTCGGCATACAAATGCAAGTTGGTTTAATTCATGTAGATAATGTATGCATATCAGGCATTGAGGGTGTGCATGCACTCATAATGATGGGAGTTCAGAGGAGATGTGGAGATTGATAATTTGCCTGAACAAGGTCAGTACTGGCAGACATGGAAGGGAGCATCTAAAGTTGCTGTTGCCTTTTCATGTAATATCTGTTCAAGGGTAAAATGGGCTTGATCTTTCTCAAGCAGCATTTTCTCTCACTTCCTCTGGACATCATTAGCACGGATTAATTGTTTTCTAGAGTTCAGTCTACAGGATATTCCCACTGTCATCAGCACTTTGCAGCTTCTGAAATTACCTTGTCTGAAAGCCAGTTTGCAAAGTTTCTTGCAGTTTTGACGTTAAAATAGACAACAACTGTTATAATAGAGACCAAATTGAGGGGATGGCATCTTCCCAATGTAATGTTTTGGAACTGGATTTGAGCTTCCCCCTTCTTTGTTCTATTTGTATTTTTTGACTATTGAACGTATAATTTCTCCTTTACTACCTGTGTGAGAAGACAATGATCTAGTAGCTACAGGATCCCACTAGCTGAACACTCCTCCTGTCTATCTGGGGATTTGTAAAATTATCAGGTTCTTGCAGGCGTAATGGCATGTTTAGAGCTCCAGAAGTATGAATCATTATGTATTTACTACACTGATATGTCCAAAGGGAATTTAAAGCTACTGTCACACCGCATCCTGCTTAGACTTCCTTCAACTCATGCTGTGGGACTTTTGCAGGCTGTGTGAAAAAGCTTCAATGAAGGGTTGGCTTTTTTGTAAGGATTGGCACTGGTCACATTCAGAGCCAGGGCACAGGTCAGGTTGTGCTGGAGCTCAGAGTCACACCCAGTGTCTGGTCTGTCTTTGTCATGCTCTGGCTTGTGTCAGTCTTTAGATCTGTGGTCACAAAGAAGGTTTCTTCTCTGCTGAGGTTGAAAAGTACTTTAGTGATGTGTTTTTTCATTTTTCTTGGTACCTGTCATCTCATATGGTGAGCAAGCCCTCTCACCAAGTTTTGCTGAGCTCCCTCCCTTCATCAGCAGCAAGACATTGGCAATGCTTCTGCTCTCCCCTGATGTATTCACTTACCATGTGAAAGCTGCCACTTGTCGTCATTCCTACTTGGTGTTAAGTTCATGAGAGGTTTTTGGGAGGTGCTTTGTTGCCTGGGGTGAACTGGAGCACAGAGAAAAAACACCTGAGAACCTGAGAAATATATCTGTTACAACATTTCTTGCTGATTGCAGAGGACTAGGCTCAGCAGTCATGTGAGAGGCCAGTGGTCTCAAAGGGGTCTCTGTTTGTCATTTCTTGACTTTTTTCATACTTGCCCAGATTCTGGATTTGCTCATACTTGCTTTGTTCCAGCCCGTACTGCTAGGCAATTACAGCTGAGATATTGTTGTGCTGTAATGGACTCACACATAGTTTCTGAGCACAGACATAGTCTTTCAAGTTCTGACTCTGTAGAAACATTCAAACCAGGATGTGGGCAATTCCTTAGCTGAGATTCTGACAGGCAGGGGGATGAAGTGGTGAAAAGAAAGCGCTGGCATCATATGGAAATTAAATTCCCCTCCTTTGAAATTCAGCACAGTAATTCCCATCTGCTCAAGTGAGGGATCCAGCGCTCATTCTCAGACTTGGAGCTATCACTTGCTGTCATACTGAAGCTGTGGGTTTAGGGTAGGCTTGAGCCTATAGAGTCCATCTGGGGGCTGCTGTTGAAAAGGGAGGCTCTGCTTCCCTTCTGAGCCCTCCCGTTGGGTGTGTGGTCCCATCGCCTTCCTTCTGCTGTGCATTGTGCTTGTCTCACGGCCTGAGGAGTCAGCTCAGGGAACTAACCCTGCAGACAAACCAATCTGCAAAGATTGCCTGAAGAAGGGCTCACCTGTATCGCATTACTGCATCCTTGGCCAGTTCTTTCTCAGGCTTGTTCTTCTAGGTCCCACTGCTGAGAGTTTCAAGGGGGCTGCAGCTCTCTCCAGCAAAGGAGGGTGTCTCAGAGAGGGAGACCACTTGACCAAGTATCACTTGCTGCTATTTCATGGAATGTACTTGCGAACCTTTAGTCTTCAGAGATACGCTGAGGTCACATGACACAGGTAACTATGAATAGCTGTTTGGAGGCTGTATGATAGAATAATTAGGCATAACGAGCAGGGAAACAAAGCTTAATAGATTTTGATGTCATGGAAATACAGGATGTAGTCTTTTTCAGGGTAGGATTACATTTTTCGGAGCAATGCTTAACTTCATCCTTTATTCCCCCTTTTGCAGGTGTCTCCCTCCCCTACCAGAATCCACTGTCCTGAAATCGTCACCTAAGCTTAGGTCACCCAGGAGTTAGGACAGCCTGGGGGCTTGAAGCATTACCCTGCTGAAGGAGAGGAGCAGTGAAGCTGGGGTGTTGAATTATCTGCTAGGGAAGTGTTGAGGGTGGTGGTATGTCTTATTTCCTGGGGACCGAAGTCTCGTCTTCCTTTTGAGAGATATGCCCTAATCCTCTCCTCAAGTTAAATGTCTACAACCATCTTCGAAAAGCAAAGTGCTCTTCAGTTTCCTAACTTGGCCAGAAGAGAAGCCTGCGCCCCTATTCTATACAATACCCCACTGATTATAGCATTAGCCCAGGGTAGCGGCACAGGAGTTCTGTTCTGTTCTGAAGGGATTTGGAGCCATACAGAAGATGAGTAAGAACTAAAAATGTACACGGCAGCACTATTTTGCTTTGTTGTTCAGTCTTTTTCCAGCACTAATACACACTGTATCTAATTGTGAGCCATTTCTTTATTAGCAGTGAAAACTATTTCAAGGAAAGCCAGTTTATTTCACCAAGTTAGACAGTTGCCTTCCTACACCTGGAAAAGAAATGCCCAGGCATCCCTTTATTCTACTTTGAATTATTTATATAATAGTATAGCATTTCACAAGACATTCAAACAGCGAATGCATCCCGTATTCTAAATATTGGTAGGTGGTAAAAGGTGCACACAATGCAGTGCAGGATTGCTATCGTAGCGTTTCCTCTGGTGTTACTTGCCACGGAACTGGGCTGCACTGCCACCGCCAGAGACAATCAGGAATGCTGTCATTATGGTCAGTGGGGGAGCCCTTGATTTATTTACATTCATGTAAGCAAAGTCAGAAGCAGGCCTTGGGAAACAGGAAGGTCATTGCATTGAGTGGGGTGTAGCTGTGGCTTTTAGAATGACCGCACGCCTTTGCGAGATAGGGTTTATGAGCTAGCTTTAGATCAGTAGCAAATATACATGAAATATTCTCCCCTTTGATGTTTACAGTCCCGTATTTTCTCACAGAAAAGTAGGGGTATTAGCTATGTTGGCCAGCTTTTGTTGGTGGCACATGCAGGTGGTGATGATGTAGGTGGGGGCAAGATTCCAGTGCTGCTTGCTTCCCACAGCCATTCGGATCCCGAGACCTCTGAAGGTAAAGCTAAGCACCATCTCTGAAACTGTACCTGAAGTCGTGCAGTTTTGCCCGGGAATTGAGTATTTACCCCCAAGTCATACAGAGAAGAGAGAGGTGTGAGGGATGCGGTGGGTAGGGATGGGCAGAAGTGCTGAGACTCACCCACACCTGCTCTTTCCTCCAAAATCTCTGAGCACCAGCAGCCCCTGGATGAAGCCATCATCTCCGGCTACCCCAGGACCACGGGGAAGGAAGGCATGTAAGTGGCATAGAGCACACCAAGCTGCTCCCCCGTGCCCTGTCTGACCCATGTGGACAGGCTGGTGAGCACTAAGGTCGTATCCCATGGCACAGCGTGTGCAGGGCTGTGGCTCCCAAACACTCTGGAGCCGAGCACGTCTGCAGCTTTGACCGTGCTCCATGGAAATATATTCATGGATGATAAGAGGAATGTGTCAGATATGTCAATAATACATCAGGATATGATCGAGGGCATAACAAGTCCTTTGATGCTCTTCACCTTGGAGAAGAGTCACTCCTCAAAACAAGTGAGCTGGCTGTAGCGGCAGAGACCTTGACACCCAGCAGCAGCGGGGCTGCTGCTTCATCACTCATACACAGCCTTGCAGATTATGCTGGATTTTTTTCCTAGCTGTTTCGTTTGGGGTTTTTTTCTTGTACTTCATTAGCAGTGGTGCTTAACATTGGTACTACATACTCCAGGTTAACCAGAAATTCAAGCACTTAGGTCATTAATATCAATGTCTATGTCAGAGGGCTAGTTATATCTCAAAGCTTTTTTTTTTTCCCCTTTTTTTTCCTCCTTTTCTAAGAACATTTTTCACCCAGATCAACGACTGGTGATTATCCAGTCTAAATCAGGATCCTATTATGTGGGATATAGAAGATTCTTTTGACTACTGCTGAAATGTATGTAATAATAATAGCCACAGAGAGGAGTGAAATGGAGCACAAGCATCCTGTGTGCGTCCCTTTAATTAGAAACCATGCAGAGTCTGAAATCCAAGGTGCTTCCAAACATGTGTAGCGTTCATTTTAATCATTCCTCAGAGTGCAGGAGGAAGCATCAATTAAATTCAGCAGGAGAGAAACTCCTGGGAGTGGGTGCAGGAAATGAATATTTTTAGTATTATGATGATGGCAATGATGATGATGATGCACAGGGACAGCACTTTGAAAGCATTAACCTGAAAAGGCAACCAGGAGCCCCATAGTATGTCAGCAAGCAGCTAAAGCGCCAAAAGATCCTTAAGGCATAACTTTGACCCATATTCTGCAGATAATCAACTTTCCTGTCCCCAAAGGGGATTCGGGAGAATGACATAAAAGCACGATTTGCATTATGAAGCCTTGTATCTTCCTTGATGTTTTCCTTGTCTGCTCCATCTATCGCTGCTTCCTAACATCAAACCGTGCAGAGGTTTGCTCCAGCCAGGGAAGAAACTGAACTCCTCCTAATGGGACCCTGGCGGGGCAGCAGGGGGACCTTTTCCCACCGTGAAGGAGACAAGGACTGGCAGCGTCAGTGTGTGAGATGCTCTATGGTACAGCGAGGTTGAGGGAGGCGTGGGGCAGCCCTCTCCTCCCACCGCCTGGCACCCGTGGAAGCCGGAGCTGATTAAAGGCTTTCTGGCAGTCAGCTGTCTATCGTGCAGGAAGGTGCCAGTCTGTCCTGTCAGCGGGACTGAGGCTTGAAAGTGATTCCTAATCGTCTTTGTGAAGAGAGCCCGGTGTCAGTAAATTGTAGCTAATGAGTCATTTCGCGGTGAGGGACCTGGATGGGAGGACAAAGCGGAGGCAGGGAGCAGGGAGGCAAAGGAGCCTGCAGTACTGCCAAGGAAAGGGCAGGGATCCCAAAAACTAAGGTCTGCTTCGAGGGAAAATAACAACCAAAGGGGCACGTTCGATAAACGGAGTCAAAGCGCCGTGATTTACGAAGCACACGTTTCATTTTTAGAGGATACCATATATTTTAATATTCCTAGTCATGCCAAATGGTGGGGGGAAATGATCTCTAAATTCCTGGCAAGTAGGTCGGCACGTTTGTCTCTCCAGATGACGTGGAGACCCCCGATGTGCTCTCAGCTCAAGAAGGTCCCCGCCAGCGAAGGCTCTAGGAGGCTGCTCACACAGCGCAGGTGTGGATGAGCTAACTCCTCTGTGCTGACATTTTAAGCCAAGAATATTTCAGCGCTAGCATCCCCTCATGCAGTTCCACCTTCCTGGCTGTAAAGCCTGTCCCGGTGCAAAAGAAACCCCTGCTATTTTCACGTTCACTCTGAGAAAAGAGCCGTAGCCGGTTGTGCGTAACAGGATTTGTGTGGGCTGTTGGTGAGGGCACGCTGCTGATAAATAAGGTTCAGTTGTAAATATTCTCTAGTGACATGGGAATTTATCCACCTATTGAAGTTTACAACCGAGCTACCGAGGAAACATGTTCTTTAGCTGCGCCCTGTGCGCAGCCCACGGTGCGTTTATCAAACTCCCTGTCAGTGCAGGGAGAGAGCGGTTCAGGTAATACAGTATTTATGAAACTGTTAATACCACCGCCTCAGAAAGTTATCATAGAGTGTGGTGGGTTTGTTTTTTTTTTTTAAAGCTGCCTTATGAAAACTTTGGGCAAGGGGGAAGCAAAGGATAGATTTTTTTTCAGTTTTCTAGTGCAGGGCTCTGCTCTGTGGTCACATGCAGCGAGGAAGACACAGTGGAAAGAGGTTCTTCCTTGGCACCGCACTTACCTATCCCAAAGCGTGTGGTAAAAATAGGGTAAGCAAATCAAACACTGTCTCTTATGGAAGTGTTAGGTTTTACATGGGGTTTTCGGGTCCTCCCCTTCATCAGAAATAAGAATGAAGGCTACCTTCTTATACCTCATCCATTCACCCATTGCCGTTTACAAGCCACTCTGACACCATCACTGTTAGCCAGGCAGGCTCTTTGGGCATGTGCTTTTTCATCCCATTCCCATATCAGAGGGTCTTCATAATCATTTGTCTTCTACTGCCTCTTCCATACTGCCTGGAAACACTGTCAGCAGCCCTACTCCCCTCCCTGTAAAACCACCATTTCACCCTTTAGACCTTGCAATGCTCCGATACCCTCAGAGACCCCACTCAGCCCCTCAACAAATGCAGGTTTCGATACAGAATAACAATCCCCAACATGGTCCTTGAACAACCCTATGTCGTCTCAGAAAGATAAATGTAAAAATTCCTTCTTTTTTACATTTTTCTGGGCTGTTTTGTTTGGATGCTGTAGCCTGTGAGCTGAGGCTGCCAACGTGTCTTGTGTTGTTTCAGCCACTGATTTCCTTGATTCTCTGTGATTGAAATGATGAGAGAAGTTTTTGAACAAGCGTTAAGTTAATGTTTGTGTGAAGGGAGAGAGGAAGAGAGGAGAAATATTTTCCTGGTGTGCATTTATTTATGTTCAAAAAAAAACCCAAAGAAGTCTCTTCTCCAGCCGGAGCAATCCCAGAAAGATTTGCCGGAGTGGGGCTCCCTCTGTTGAGCTCTGGGAGCTTCGCCAGATGGTAAATACAGCTGCCCACTCCATTTTTGGGGCAGCTTCTTCTCCAGCCCCTTCCTTATCCCTCTGCCCTCACTGCAGTCCTTCCGAGAGAGAAACAGAAAAGTCTCAGCAGAACGGGGTCTGGGAGTAGGACCTCTGAGCTGTGACCTGCCTGGTGTCTGCCAGGAGGAACCCCAGCTCTGATGAGTTGTAGCAGAACTGGACCATAAAGCCCTTTCTGAGGCGGGGGTGGGAGAGGGATTCTGCTAAGGAAACGCTTGAGTCACAAGGCAAGGAGCTGAGAAGAAAGATGTGGAAAGGCTGGAAAGCAAACCAAAGGTATCGGGCTGGGTGGCAGAGTTACAAAGGCGCTGCTGGAAAATGTAAGCTGTCCCGTGCTTTGTCAGCTTCCACCAGGAAAGATCAAATGAAGCAGTTACGGCGAAGATCATGCAGTACTTCTTTTTAGCATTTTCCCCAATATGTTCTTTTTCCTTGCCATGACCTACAGCTTAAAGAATTGTGTAAAATTCCAGGGCTGTAAATGCTGCCATTGTGGAGGTGAGGGAGCCTGAAAAAACACAAGGCGCTCAAAATTGCACAGCGGGCTGACTTCACTGGCTCCTTTTACCAAAAAAATGAGCAAGGGCTGGGTCCTGACAGGTGGCTGGGAAGACCAGGTTGTGGTCCTGACCGAAGCAGCACTGTCTGGGGAGTAATCAGTGAGAAATTTCATGTTTATTTAAAGACCTTGAGACACATTTTGAAGGGAGAACACGAGGCGAGCTAAAATATGCAACTGCCATGCTGCCTCGAATATAAGGTTTTGGACTGTGTTTCCCCATAACCCCATGGGAGCTCCCATTGGCTTCATAGCGTGTCTCTCTATCTGTGGCTCGGGCGTTCTGAATGTGGCAGACTTTGCTGTCTTCCTTCAGCTGCTCAAGGAGCACGCTGCAGTGAGATTGCCCGTTGAAGCTGCAGCAGCAGATGTTTTCTTCCTGTTTCTTGTTTTCTTCTGATTAACTTGCAGACAGTTCCTGAAGCCCTCGCTCAGGATGTGCTCGGTGACTCGCCTTTGCGAGGCCGGCAGTTGAGGTGCATTTTGTCTGGTGGTTTCTCATGAAGCCACGCTGCATTCTTGGGTTAGAAGCTAGACATACCCTGGGCTGCATCAAAACCAGTGTGGCCAGCAGATCCAGGGAGGTGATTCTGCCCCTCTACTTTGCTCTCATGAGACCCCACCTGGAGTACTGCATCCAGCTCTGGGGTCCTCAGCACAAGAAAGACATGGAGTTGTTGGAGCAAGTCCAGAGGAGGGCCATAAAGATGATCAAAGGGCTGGAGCACCTGTCCTGTGAAGACAGGCTGAGAGTTGGGGTTGTTCACCCTGGAGAAGGCTCTGGGGAGACCTTGCTGCATGCCTGCCAGTACATAAAGGGGGCCTGTAAGAAAGATGGGGACAAACTTTTTAGCAGGGCCTGTTGTGATGGAACAAGGTTTAACAGTTTTAAACTAAAAAAAACGGTAGGTCTGGACTAGATATAAGGAAGTAATTTTTATGATGAGAGTGGTGAAACACTGGAGTGGGTTGCCCAAAGAGATGGTAAATGCCCCATCCCTCAAGGTCAGGTTGGACAGGGCTCTGAGCAGCCTGATCTAGTTGAAGATGTCCCTGCTCATTGCAGGGGGTTAGACATTTAAAAGTCCCTTCCAACCCAAACCATTCTCTGATTTTATGATTCTGTGCTTCTAAGTGCTCTCAGCTCTTGGTTTGGACATTTCAGCTTCTGCTCCGAGATGCCTGTGTGCAGCAGCTGTTCCTTTCAATGGGACCTCTGCACAGGATTATTAGGGAAATATTTAGCCCTTAGTATCCAGTGACTGGTTTCTGCCTGAAAGGACAGATTCTCAGAGCATACCTAGGCTTTGTAAAGGCTATGGCCAGCACATGAGAGATCATTAGATATTTTCCTTGCTAGAGGCTGCCAGACATTCATCTTTGTTTCAAATGAGATCACTTGTAAGATAAAACTCTGTATCGTATAGGAATTTTCTATACATCCATGCCGCTTCATCAAGATTAACTGGATTGAAGTGGTTTAATTGAAAGCAGAATTCGACCTACAATGCCAGCAGCGTGTTGACAGTGCCACTTACTAAAGAGCAGAAGGTTTCGGGCTGTGCAGAACCTGAGGGACTTTGTGCTGACACAGCTAAACAGTGGGCTGGTGTTACCCACCCGTTCTCTGGGCAGCAATAGCTGCACATTTCACCACTAGAAATCCAGCCTGGCCCTGACAGTCATGTGCTGTTTAACAGCAGGGCCTGCAGCTTGAGACTAATTTGTTTGAAACACCTCGTTACTATGAAAAGGAGATCTCTGAATGCCTGAATAGTGATGGCCACCAAGAGCCGGGCTGAAGCCATGTGAGGCGTGCAGAAGCTGTGAAGGTGTTTTAGGTGTGGTTATGGAATCAGATGAGCTCGGCATGGGACATTCTTGCACTGGAGTTTTTAAACTTTCTGTAAGAAATGGTGCTGCCCTCTAAAATGAAGCTTTTATTGTGATAAAGCAGAGGACCCCAGACATGCCCATGTGAGAAGCAGTGTGGCAGACAACCTGCTCGTTCTTTCCCGGCCGTGCTCCAGGCATCGACTGCATTTGCCAAGGGAAAGTTTGAAACATTTTTCCATTCTGGTACATGCAAGGATGGACCTTGTAAGGTGAAATGCACATTGGGCCTGTTGGCCCAACCCTGGGAGATGCTGTTCTCTTGAAAAAGCAATTTGTATTCCATTTTCCCATCACTGAAGAGGATTAAAAACATCCTTTGCTGATCTAGGGTGGTGAACATCGTTGTTCCCTGTTCTTTGGGGAGCAACACTGACTTGCTTGTGTTCCTTTTGCCTCGTTCTGCTGAGCATTTCACATGGTAGCTTCACCCCTAATTGCAATAGTCGCTTCAGGAAATGGCAAGTAATCTCCTAAACTGTTTGGGCACTGCCTCTCCATGTATAAAGACCACCTCTTGGTAACATTGATAGTGTTCCCAAGGCCTCCTAGTACTTCTAAATAGTTTTGGAGAAGCTTTTCACCTCCTAGTCCAAGTAGGAGCTGTGCATAGCTCAAGTGCGCATTGCCTGCACATATCCTCAGGTGTCACAAGGTCTGCAGCCCTCCACAGCACCATCAACTAGGACAGGGTCTAACCATTATGTCCAAGTTAAATAAAACAGTAAAGCTTTAGTTAAGAAGTTTTACTTTTATTATGATTAATAACTACTAATAAGGCACTATAAATAAGCATGACACGTTCCAGAGTTCAGTTTCATAGAATCACAGAATCGTAGGGGTTGGAAGGGATCTTGAGAGATCATCGAGTCCAACCCCCTGCCAAAGCAGCTCCCTAGGACAGGTTGCACAGATAGGCGTCCAGGCGGGTCTTGAATATCTCCAGAGAAGGAGACTCTACCACCTCCCGGGCAGCCTGTCCCAGGGCTCTGTCACCCTCACTGTGAAGAAGTTCTTCCCCATGTTGGCGCGGAACTTCCTGTGCTCCAACTTGAGGCCAAGGTCCCCCCTTAGTCTTCTCTTCTCAAGACTGAACAGTCCCAGCTCACTCAGCCTTTCCTTGTAGGGTAGATGCTCCAGGCCCTTAATCATCTTCGTAGCCCTTCTTTGGACTCTCTCCAGGAGATCCCTGTCCTTTTTATACCAGGGAGCCCAGAACTGGACACAATACTCCAGGTGGGGCCTGACCAGGGCAGAGTAGAGGGGGAGGATCACCTCCTTTGACCTGCTGGCCACACTCCTCCTGATGCACCCCAGGATCCCATTGGCTCTCTTAGCCCCCAGAGCACACTGCTGGCTCATGGCCAACCTGTCATCCACCAGGACCCCCAGGTCCTTCTCCACTGAGCTCTTCTCCAGCAGGTCATCCCCCAGCCTGTACTGATTGAAACGGTTGTTCCTTCCCAGGTGCAAGACTTTACACTTGCTGTTGTTGAACCTCATCTGGTTTCTCCCTGCCCAGCTCTCCAGCCTGTCCAGGTCTCGCTGGATGGCAGCACAGTGTCCTGCGTGTCAGCCACTCCTCCCAGCTTTGTGTCATCGGCACTTGCTGAGGGTGGATGCTATTCCCTCATCAAGGTCGTCAGTGAAGATATTAAACAGGACTGGAAGATATTAAACTGTTACCATTCTTCATGGTGCTGTTTCTATTGTAAGCTTAACTACTTTATTCTCAAAGCTGATTTTAAAGAGGTTGTACCTGCAGACTGGATTTTCTCAGGCTCTGACTGATGGTTCACACAGAGTTAACTAATACCACGTTGCTGGTTTTTGCCTTTGCTACTGTGTGCAAAATTAGATTCTCTTTGAACAATTTTTCTATTATTAGCTTTCCATGGAAGCAAAAGCTGCAGTGCCACTGTCATGGTTTGTCAAGCCCAGTGACCCAGGGGCGATCGTTCTTCTGAATGTCTGTACATGAGACAAACCATCTTAGGTGGAAGAAAAACCACTTTTTAACAGTTTTTGCTGTGAGATATAATGATGATTTATGACCTGTCATCTTGAACGTTCCTCTTGACAGAAATTGCTTAAAACTTTGCAGTTCACAGGTCTTTGTAGTGGTATATGTTGGTTATACCAGCACTGGCTGAAGTCTGCCCCAGCCCCTTGTTTCTCCAGCTCATTGGAGGTACAAATGCTCTCTCTGGCTTCCTAGGGCTAACTAGGAAGAGTTGAATTTTAGGCACTGCTATTGGTCTAAGTGAAATGCCCTCACCAAGCCCAGCAGACAAGACTGTCACTGCCATCGCGACCAAGTTGCTTCTTGGGTGTGTCACGGTTACTAACCGGGAGGACCCCATCTCCTCCTCAGCAGTCCTGCTGATGGATGCTCCACCACACAGCCCCTGTCCTCTCCGTCACAGCTGCTGCGGTTCCTGCAAACCTGCCACTGGTGGCAGGAAAACATATGGTGAAGTGATTCCCAGCCTGCTCATGGGGAGCTTCCTATGAGGCAAAAGGCCTGAACACAGTCCCATGTGTCGCCACCAAATCTTTTCTTGCACAGGCTGGGAGATTTGTATGATGCTTCAGAGTAATGAGGCAAAAAATTAACAATATGTGTTTTAATTATTATTTATGCCTTACAGTAGTGGTTTGTGTTTAATTATAGTTTACCACTGAGATGTGAATGATTTTCATGGTTTTTTCCTTTTCTTCTTTATTTTTTATTTGCTTTGTGTGTTTACACTTGGTAGTACCTTGTGGAGATAAATGTGTATTCATTCATTCAGGGGAACAGACTCTTCAGATGTCTATTTGCAGAATGGGAGATAAGGAGATGATGGAGAAATGTGAAGAACTGCAACAAGCAACATTCCAATGTGCTTTGCTAAAATGACTTAAGAATAGTCTAAAAACACCCATAACCAAAACAATCCTAGTAGTGGTCTTACCAGCCTCTCCCAGCAGCTCTTGCGCTTCATCCATTCCTGCTTCACCTCTAGCTCTGACTATGAACCAGACCTGTGAAGTAGAAGGAAGGAGGAACTCCTCCACCTTTTGCATTTCTCCCATTCTTTCACCCCCTGAAACAGGGTTTGGGTTCAGGTGCTGTCCCGCTGGGCCGGCAGTGTCACACCTGCCTCTTGGAGTTGGGGGGGAATGTTGGTGTGGGGGGTCCTCACCTGCAGGGGAATCCCTTGCAGCTTGGGCTGGGGTTTCCCTTCTTTGTACTGCTTGAGCTGCACAAGGCACGAGCCTGGGTGAGGGAGGTTTCCCTGCAGCATTAATGTGGCTTTCACATGGCAGAAACAACTTGTTGTTCTGCTCTGCCGTGGCCGTGGCCGAGAGGAGCTGGAGCCTCAAGAGGTTTCTTGGGTTTCAGCAATTGGAATGCAAATTTAGTTTGAATGAAGGGCTGGGTCATAACATTTTTGTCTGGGTTTTGTAGCTGGAAGCCTTGCCCTTTTGTATGTTATTTTTGAGTTCTTACAATGTTCTGATGTCAAGGAACGGTCTTGGTCTTTCCTCCTGTGTGTTTGTCAGCTAGTAAATCCCTCCAGCCTCCCTGATGATTTTGGCCAGCCTCCCTAGTTGTGCATAGACACGGAAAGTGAAGTGACGCTCATCATAGATACCCAGGCCTAGTTTGCTCTCTCAAGAAAAAACCTGTTGCACAGGGAAGCTTTTATTTTCACTTCCCAAATAGCATGAAGTAGGCCAAGCATGTTTTGTACGCACCCACACTGCACTTGGGGCAAGCATCAGGTTTCTAAGTAGCGACCTCCTTTATCAAGCATCGCATGCAGAAACTGGCAGGCTTTGCCTGGAGCTTGTGTTGCTTTCGAGCATGGTTCTTTTCCATGACTTTGGAAAACTTAAGGCCTGCTCTACCTATGCAGCTTATGCTTTCCAAGGCTTTCTACTGGGAGAATTTATTGGAAACAAGCATGTTTGGGAATGTTTTTTCCCTTCCTTTTGTTCTTCAGGATACGTAATGAAAAATTCTCCAGCATTGCCACTTAATTGCTTCATGGCTGTTGTTTGTCAATTTGCCAGCAGGTTTCTGCTTAACTGCTGCCATTTGACATTGCTGAAACACAAATGCAGAATGATTGAGTTGCCAACATATCATTAAGTCTTCTGCAAGGGGGGGATTCAGCATATTAACGCTTCAGGCTTTTACGTCAGTATTGATTGCTGAAATAGAAAAGAAACCTTTGGCAGTATTCAGCATCGTGCCAACGTGCATTACTGGCAGGAAAAAGAAGCTGGCCCTTGCCATTGACTGTGACTTCATCCCTTCCTTCCTCCCTTCCTTCCTTCCTTCCTTCCTTCCTTTCTTACATTCTTTATTTCTATACACACCCACACAGAGTTTTGAAATTTAATACACATCGTTGCTGAATTCCAGTTAACCTAACAATAAATCAACAGGGCAAATCGATTTCTTGATACAGTACAGATTCAATTTTGTAGCCGCCTGCATTGCATTATGCCCAACCAGATTCCATGGCAGCTGGGAGGAGGGTGATGGTGGTGGAGGCACAGGTCGAGAGCTGACTTGGTGGGAGATGGTGGGGTGGTGGTGTCCAAAAAGTTCTTCACAGGGGAGCTAGGCTGCTCCCATATTTTCTCCCAGCTGCAGGGGTGGCCATGGTAGAGCTGGGTACCATGGAAAGAGAAGCAGCACGATGCTGCCCCAGGCCAGGCTGGGAAAGGGAGTTTCCTTCCTGGGACACAGTGTTGTTGAAGACCCTGAGATGGGAACACAGCTGAGGAGGAGGTTCAGCAGAGAAGCAGAGGATGAAGTGGATGGGCAGGGCATAGTGCAGTGGCTTGGTGGTGTCCACTGGATGTTGCTGCAGAGCCCAGCACAGGACCAGCTGAGCAGTTAGCTATGCTAAAACAAGGAGTGGGAGGAAGGTGTAAAAGCTCCTATAGTTGCTTGAGGAACCACTCTAAGTGCTTATAACAGGCCTCCAGCAAAACCATTACCTGCCTCTGCTTTTCTTCAGTCTGATCCCTCAGACAACACTGTTTTACCTTAGAAGACACTGCAAGAAGGACCACCCAGGCATGCTGAAGGTGACGGAGTCTGACTGAAATGCTGTCACACAGAAGAAGCTCAGGGACAATAGGACAGGGTGGAGGGCAGAGACTTTCAACAGAAAATGGGAAGAGTGTGCTCCCTGTCAGGTCTTGGGGGTTTTGCATGTGAGTCGGAGGTCAATCCTGGCTGATGCCCTTGATTTTGATTTGGGGTAGCCAAGTAAAGAAAGCGGGGGTCATTAGACCAGCACTGCACTGCACAAAGATTAGGCAAAGAGGGAGATAATTGTAGGATCTTAGGAAGATTTCTAAGAATCACGTAGCTGTTGATGGGGAGTGACATTACAAGTAGCAAAGAGCAGCTGTGATCATTTTTCTTCTATTTGTAAAATATACTTAATGCTCCTTCCTTTGAGGTGCAGTTAAGAGGAGCTTTCTGAATTGCTTCTCACAGATTAACCACAAGTAGGAACAATAGTGGGAAACTTCCCAAAATCTGCTTCTTAGGGACCAGGATTCATTAATATAATCTGGTCACCGAAAATACACTAAAAGCTGGACCTTTTGGGCAGAAAATATCACCAAAGAAGCTTCAAGAGTTTATTTTGGTTTGGGTTTGTTTTGTTTGGGTTTTGGTGGGGTTTTTTTTTTGGCATTTGTGATAGTGAATTTCTTTGGTCAACTGGAGCAGAGACTTCAAGCTTTATATGGGAAAAGTAGCTTTATTTGAAAAGAGTTAGAGGACTCTGTTTACTTCCTTACCTGTCTTTGAGCCACAGAAAATGCAAGTTTTACCTGGGGTTCTTAAATCCAAATGGGCATTTCTGTCCTGGCAGAAAGACTGGGAGATAACTCAGTTCCGGAATTCTTTTTGATAGGAGGTTGTCTTTCCACTAAACAACATATTGATTAAAAAAAAAAGCCTCCACAGACTTTTTAGTTGAAAAGCTGTGGCTCAAAGTTAGAAAAAAAGCTGTAACCAGTAATTGAAATACTTTATTTTGGAAGCACCTTTCCAATGGAAGTTGTAGTTTAAGTACGTTGTGCACATATCCTCTCTCTGGAGGGCGGTCCCCAGGTGAGCTGGTCCATAACTAAGCCCGTAAAAGAGAGTAGGAACACAAGCACCTACACTGTAAATTCCCTGGGGTGCCACATTAGTGTCTCCAAATAAAACAATGCCAGGATTAAAACTAAAATGTTTGCATTGCAGCTTGGTTGATTTTCCTTAGTTTGCATTTTCATCAAGTTAAGGTAGAAACAGGCACCCGAATCACCATCCAGCCAGCTCAATTAATCAGTAATAAAAACCCAGCATACATTTCATAAGAATTTAACTGATGATGTGTGAGACTGAATAAAATCCAGTTTCTTTTTCTGTAGCTCTGGGGGCCATTCACTTATAACACAGTGCAACAAGGCTTAGGAAGACAAAGGGGTTAAAAAGTAAAGTGATCCGACCTCGAATTGCTACAAAGACCCTGGGAACAGGAAGGCCCCATCTAGGGTAAGTGGTCAGGAGCGTGCTTGCCAGGCCTGTGCCTGGATCAGCAGCGCTTCGGTGCGCACCTGGCAGAAGTCTTAATGCTGCATTTGATAAAGTGCCTTCTCCCAGCATGAGTTAAAAGTAATGAATCTTTTCTTTCTAAATTACTAGGAGGCTCCTTGGTCTTTCAGCTTTTGTTTTTTTGGTTTGTTTTCTAGTTTCAAACAGGTAATGCAATCTATGCCTTGCCTCGGGAGCGCGATGGTATCATAGGCTTAATCTTTAAAATGCTGGGCAAAGCCTTGGTGTCGAGGGAAATAACCATCCTGGCTGAGAGAAAAATATCAGTAGGATGCTGCCACTGTTTTGGCAGAGACTGACGCACACTTTGTTAGCTGGTTGTTGATTTTCTTTCCTCTTTTGATATTGGGTTTGTTTTGTTTGGGTTTTTTTTTCTTTTTTTTTGGGGGGGGGTGTCTTTTTAAAGTGAGTCTTTAACTGGATACCGCCACTCAGGTGCAGCAAAACCCTAAAGAATACAGAGAAAAAGAGAGGAACTGTAAATCAGTGATGAGAAAACCGAGAACCGGGGACACATCTGAATGTTGGCCCCGTCTGGCCAACATGGATAGCTCTCCATAGAGCTATGCCTGTTTGCCTGCTTCGCTGTGTGGTGTAGGCATGCCCCTGCTTCCCCAGACCTGCACAGCTACTTAAGCCCTTCCTAATAAAATGAGTAAGTGTGTGAAGGTGCGCTCAAGAAACTGACTTTTTGAACAGCGTGGTATCTGCCTGCCGCAGCGACCATCTGGCACCCAGAAGCAGCCGGAGGAGGCTGCGCTGACAGGCCACGCAGGCAGCGGGCTGGTGCTTCTCCTCCTCCTCCTCCTGCCGAAAGGTGCAGGTGTAAGGGCATAAAACCTGCCCTGCCAGAGCAGGTCCATTTAATGCACCCGTCGGGACTGAAAAATGCCTCTGTTTGTTGCTTAAACAAATACTCTGAAAAGTCATCCTGGCATCTCATTTTCTGGCTGGGGTGAGGAAATGGAGGGTTTCTGTCAGGCTGCTCCACCTTCTCCCTGCAGCAAACCATGAGAGCGCAGTCCTTTCGCACAGGAACATCACCCTAAAGCACAGGCATAAGAAACACCCTAGGGGAATACCAGGGTATTTTATTAAAGTTACTTTTACATATTGGCCCTATAGGACATTGCCAGCCCATGTCCAGAGCAGGGAACAGGCTAGCACATATATGCAACAGAAAACGGATAATTTTTATAAATACAGGTCTGGAAAAAAAGATCTTTTGAAAGGCTGACATTACACAACCCCTGTGGTACGTGCTGCTATGCATCTGGGCTGAGGCTTGCAAGCTGGGTATTAGCTCATACTAAATAAAATATAAAATGTCATAGGATAATACAGCGATACACCTTTTGTCCCCAGTATGGGTTAAAGGCTTGGGGGAGACTGGCTAGACAGCTGCCAGGCAGAGAAGGACCCTGGTGTGTTGGGTGACTGCCGACTGAATATGAGCCAGCAGTGTGCCCAGGTGGCCAAGAAGGCCAATGGCATCTTGGCTTGTATCAGAAATAGCATGGCCAGTAGGTCTAGGGAGGTGACTGTGCCTCTGTACTCAGCTCTGGTGAGGCCACACCTGGAGTGCTGTGTCCAGTTCTGGGCCCCTCACTACAAGAAAGACATTGAGGTGCTGGAGTGAGTCCAGAGAAGGGCAACCAGGCTGGTGAAGGGGCTGGAGAGAAAACCGTATGAGGAGTGGCTGAGGGAGCTGGGGATGTTTAATCTGGAAAAGAGGAGGCTGAGGGGAGATCTCATCACTGCCTACAACTACCTGAAGGGAGCTTGTAGAGAGGTGGGCGATGGTCTCTTCAGCCAGGTGACAGGAGACAGGACAAGGGGAAATGGCACAAAGCTGTGCCAGGGCAGGGTCAGATTAGATGTTAGGAAAAGGTTTTTCACTGAAAGAGTTGTCAGGGCCTGGAACAGGCTGCCCAGGGAGGGGATTGAGTCACCATCCCTGGATGTGTTTAAAAGATAGGTAGATGAGGTACTTAGGGATGTGGTTTAGTAGAGGACAGGTATGGTTGGACTCGATGATCTCAAAGGTCTTTTCCAACCTAGTCATTCTGTGATTCTGAAAGAGCATTACAGGACCAAATCAGCCAGCAGCTGTGCCCAGCACAGTTACCTCCAGCTCTTTGGGATTCAGGAGAAGGGAAGCCATGAAGGGCAAATGCTGCATTAACTGATACTTCCACCAAAAAATTTGTCCACGCAGTTGCAGCCTGGGTGAGACAATCTTGCACCAGGTCAAAGCGGAACTCTGGGAAGAAATCTTCACAGCTAAGTAGTTTTCATCAAATAGGTTTCTCTTTTCTATCACGCCAAACTATTAACTTTTTAGGTTTTTTTTGCTCTTGTGCTGTGGTTTGGTTTTTTTTAGAGTTTGTTTCTTTCTTTTAATTAGTGTGAAAGCCTCAGAGCTCTCTTTAGTTCTAAAGGAAAGATTTGCGGCATGCTGCCTATTCCACTTTTCCGCAGGGACACTAATTCAGAAGCAACAAAGAATATTATAACTGTTTACAGTAGCCCTCAGCGAGCAGCCTGAGATTTGGGGATTTTGAAAGAAGTAGAGTATTTGGTTATAGAATCAAAAGCTAAACTAAAAGCTTCAGACTCAAAAATATTTGGAGTTTCTCAAACAAATGCAATGAAAAATTTTCAACTTGCCAGCTCTTAGAACCACGTGAATCTTCAGGCTTGTTTTGTTTTGTTTATCTTCCGAGCCTCAGAAACCAAAGCAGCCCTGAAGGTCAACATGTCTTGATACTTTACCTTTAGACATGTTAAGTTTTACTTGATTAAACACGTAGTCCTGCTTGCATTGGATATTTTGCAAATTAACAGATGCTGCTTGAAGGTGTAAGAGGTACTGCAGGGCCCAGATGAGCTTCAAGAGAACTGCAGTGCCTGCTCTGATGTAATACCTGTGCCTTCTCAGTCTTACTATCCTAGTTTTCCTGTGAGATACAGGGTATAGCGTTATGTAGCAGTCAGCTACAGTCATTGGGGTAATTTGGTCAGGGGTGATTGGCTTACTTCTAGCTGAAAGTGACTTTCAGAAGGAAATCTCTGCTGGCTTGAGTTTGTTTAAAGATGCTGTGTATTTTGTTTCCCCAGAGTGTTTCTCAGCTTCCCTATGGCAAAGCTCTCTACACATATGAGGGAAAAGAGCCTGGTGACCTCAAGTTCAACAAGGGGGACATCATCATACTGCGACGGAAGGTGGATGAGAACTGGTACCATGGGGAGCTCAATGGGAACCATGGCTTCTTCCCCGCCAGCTACATCCAGTGTATCAAGCCCCTCCCACAAGCTCCACCTCAGGGCAAAGCACTTTACGACTTTGAAATAAAGGATAAAGATCAAGACAAGGATTGCCTGACCTTCACCAAGGTAGAGAAATAGTATTTTCTTTTCTTATTAAAAAAAAAGTTTGGAAAACTTCTATCACTGGGACTGATGGAACATGTGGGATGCTGGAAGCTGAACCTGTAGCACAGAGGTGCTGAGACCAGTGGGACATCTGCCTGTCCTCCCTGGACGGACCCTCGGCACTCCATTTGTTTCTTTCAACTGGTTTCTTGCATAAGAAAAGGAAAGTCCTTGAGCTCAGCCAGCCTGGTGGGTGCAGGCTGATGGGGCCAAATGTCCTTCAGCAAGTCCCTTCACGTAACATGCTAAAGGACATCATTGACTTCTCCCAACTTGTAAATCCTCCTCCCCACAGAGGTAAAGTCTGCTTGGTGGCCCTCCAATGTCCCACACACCAGCCATGGGTGTAAAGCCTCCCCTCGGGGCAAGCCCGGTTTTGGCATCACTGGGAAATTGCTCCGATTGTGTCTAAAGGAGACATTGTGTCTAAAGTGAGAGAAGTTGTGCCATGTATAGCAAGGCTGGTGAAACTTAACAAGTAGAACTGGCTTTCTCAAGAACCTTTTCTGTCTAAAAAGCATGCATTTCATCTATATTGAAATGTTCTGCAAGACCGACTCAGTTTCAGAAAAAAAATCTAATGGAAATGTGTCTTTTAATCTTCCTTATTGAATCAGATGTTCTGATGTTTTAAAATGCCATTCAGCTTCAAAATGCATATTGCTTCATACCATACACCAAATAGCATTTGGAATACACTATCATCATATATCACAGTATTTCCTATTTTAGGAACACAAAGACATTAAAAAGCAGACATTAAAAAAGAGGAAAAAAGGCTTTGTTTTCTCAAAACCAAAATGTTTAATAAACTCCATTTGGAATGAAAGCACACTGACATACTGTAATTTTCTTTGGATTTAAACTGTCGCGTTTTCCCTTTCTCCCCCTCCTCCCCACCTGCTTTCTGTCTCCCCCTCCCTAGCAATTTGTGTTGACCTTAGATGGGCTTCATGGATATCAAGAAATCCACAGTAAAATAAAGCATATCCCCTAATGTTAATTTATGGCTCTGAACGCCATGGAGAACCTGTTCATTGTCATTTTCTGTTTTATTTCAGCTGTCTGCGGTTGTTATAATATCACATAAAGTAATAACAGTTATGCTGGAAATGAATATGAAATAGATGATAAAAATATCCTTCGCTAGGATTTTACTGACCTCCTCTTTTGAGGCTACTTATTATAGCTGAATGAATTATTTGCAGCATATAATTTTCTCACCAAACGTAACATCTTTTTCACTCGTGCAACGTTGCTGGGCAGAACGCAATTTCCTAGAGTGTGTACTTTCTCATATTTATTTAACAAAAGATTTGTAAGCACTTTTTTTGCTCCACAGCAAGCGAAGTGTTTGATTGCAAACACTGCGAGCCCTGTGACTACTCAGCCTCCCTGGAGCTGTGAATCTCTGTGAGAAAGCGGGCTGCTTAGCAAGAAGCAGCAGCCGTGCGCTGACAGAAAGTTAGCCAGAAGTTACCTCTGAGATCCTGTCAGTAAAGAATATATTTGCTGGCATGCTGTTTCCCTTGGTGCTTGCCCAGAGGTACAAAGGTGATCTGGGAAGCAATCTTCCTTGCTCACTTGAGGTATTCGTTGCTTGGTCAGTCTAAGAAACCTAATAGGTATGGCAGGCGGTTGGGGGTCTATTTTCTCAGAGCAGGTCCTTTCCTCAACACTTCTGTGTCTGATGTATTTGGTGCCACATATTAGTGTACCTCCTTTGCAATAACTCCCTTTGTATGCTGATAGTTCTCATTTTCTTGGCTGTCCAATGTCATTCTCACACGGAGCATTTGTTTCTGCTGTATAGCTCTACTCTCAATTCCTCGGTTTTCCTTTTCTTCACCCCTCATGCTACTGCCTGCATCCTTTTATCCATGATAACTGCCTTTTCCCTGAGGGGGTTTGATTTCTCTTCTACTGCTGGTTTTTTTTCTTTAGTTCCTTCCACTACACGCTCTGTCACCTTGTAACTGTTTTTATGTCTTGCCTATTGTTCACCCTGACAGTGAATAATCTATTTTTCATCTCGGGACTTTACTGTCGTGTTTTCATCAGTTTTCTCAATGCTAATTTTAGCTGTCACCTGCACTGATGAAGGTTCCTGTTTAGCCCAGATTTTAGATCATCTGCTGGTGCAGTCAGTTCCTCTGCACAGAGTCATGAGCACCGCCTTGCCGTAGATGTGATTTGTCACTCGGGGCGATATTCATCGTTTGAATGTCTCAGTTTGCATCTGAAGATGCTGGACCTGATCTCAATTTCATTTATGCTATTTGGTCTTTCCTCAGGCAGAGGGATTCCATCGACAAACCGTTTATACAAACTAGTATAATCTGTTTGTGTCCTGAGACTCATTTAATGCTACCAGACACTTATAATTGGATTTTACTTCTAAACTTATAATAAAGAAGACTTTTCCTCTGAAAAGGAAGCTCAGGAAGATAAATCAAACATAGGGAATCTTCTGTATCACTGTTTTGTTGCTTTTTTGGTGGAGTTTGCTTTTTCCCATTCCCTTTGTTACCATGCAGTCAGAATATCTGTCAGTGCAGTAAAAGGAAACAAAGGAAGGATATTTGGGGTTTCCTCTTACTAGGTTGTGGGGTTTTTTTCTTCAAAATGAATATGTCCTGTTGTTCCAGAGGTGGATTGCAAGGAAATGAAGTCTGCTTTACACTGATCTCCATAAGCAGTGCTGCAGAGGGCTTCTGCCACTTACCTGTTTTCATCTCCTGTAGACGCAACACTCTCCAGACAAAGGGCCAAAGATAAATCACAGAATCATAAATCTAACATAATAGTTTTGTATGTGGAAGTATAAAACTGTGAGAGACAAAGAAACCTCTGTCTTGAGTATCCAGAGCAACAAAGCTCCAACCTGTCAGGTAGACTGCTTCCCCTAGCTCCTCATCCCAAACTGTGTAGAAGTATTAGGACTCACCATTATTCCCTCCTCTGTAGCGGCAACAAGAAGAGAATACATACTGGATCTGCGACTTGACATGTTTTTCCCCTGCATTTGGCAGTGTTCAGTCAGCAGTTGTTTTGCTCTCCATGAGTATGACTTGCAGCCTTGTGTCAGCTTTCCATCACAATTCCAGCAGCTTCAGAAGTGTTACCTCTGATGTTCACTAGTGTGGTTGCAGTCAGAATGTGGCCTGCAGGGTCTCACTGCACACCCTTGAGATACACACATTTAACTCAGCTTTCAGTGTTTCCTTATGTGACACCCCAGTTGAGCCTGGGCTCTTGCTGTCTCTGTTTTAAAAAATAACCCATCCTCCCTTGGGCTACACACTCTCTGGGACAAGCTTTGCACAAGAGGACTCTGCTTCCAGCTACAGTGCTGCAAATCTGCAGTAACCGCATTGTTGTCTGTTCATGTAGTTACTCCAGCCTTCAGTAAGTCCAAATTCAGCCCATACTTTTGTGTGTGTGTGTGTGTGTGTGAATACCTTTTGCATGCTTGAGTTCACACAGCCTTTCAAAGGCTGAATCCCAGTGATAGATGAGTTTAAAACTTGTCAAGGTAGCATCAACTGTTTCCCATACTTTGTTGCTCATCAAAGTTTAAACACATTGAATTTCCCCCCCCCCTTTATTTTCCAACAGTTTTGTTCCCAGCCCACAGCAGCATTTAACAAATTCTCTGCCATTCTTGGCGCCAGCACATCCAAGACTGGTTCCTGTCTGCAGAGTGGTGTCTCAGCCCCTTAGCACTCAGTTCCAGCAGCGTTTGCAGTTACTGTCCTGGGGGAAGCCATCAACTGGGATCCTCACACCAGCTGGCAAGCGTGGGTGGCAGGCGCACCAAGCACCGTGGTGCCATCCTGCCATCGCTCACATTTCCCCAGTGCTCTGCATGGAGCTGTTATCTCTGCAGAATAGCGGGCGCATCTGCTTTCTGTTGCTTCGTTAATGGCCATTAATGACTAGAGTAAAAATCAGGCTGTGAATCATGGCTGTTACTGGGCGCAATTTTGTGCTGTTTCTCAACAAAAAGGTTCATTTCTCCATTAGTCAGACTGCTTTTCAAGTGATTTATCTTTGACTTCCTTTCTGATAACGGTTATAAACTGGAGCAGCAGGTCCCACATGCCCTTCACGAGGCTGCTCCGTCCTGATGGACAGAGAGAGACTCGAGTAAGTTGGAGGGAGCAAATAATTAGAGACTTTAGCAACAGGCATAAAAAAAGTGTGAGGTATCTTTGTCCAACTACAGTGGATACTGTTGCCTGTTGAAATGTGATTTGAGCCCCAGATTCCTTTATGCTGCCTGGAAATTAATTTAGTGCATGTGAAATAGGGAGGTTCAAAAAGTTGAAGTGGCGTGCCAAGAGATCTGCATCTCTTTTACTATTCATGATCCTTTTGGGAACCTTTCTAGGAATTTATAAGTAGCACGGCCATCCAACTAATTTGAGGCACTAAAACAGTCCATGGTGAAGCTTTCACCAGCCCAGTGGACAGAATGATGTCGTGGGCTGCGAATTCAAAGAAACTTTATATTAATAAAGAATTTCAAAAGATGTTTCAGGATTTGCTGTAATTCCTGGAGATTTTCAACACCCTTCTGGAAACGAATTCTGTAATGGAAAGCATTCTCAAGGATTTGCACTGTGCTCTCCCACAAAGATACACGTTTTCAATGTCAGCATATCTCGGGATGTGCAACTTTCTGATTTCTCATACATGACCACATTTGATAGCCAGACTTGGCAGAGCTGAACTAAAATCAGCGTATGGAAATGCTTCCAGATTTCATAGATCCCTAGAAGGTGAAGTTGGAAAGGATCTTCAAAGGTCACCCATTCCTTGCCCCATCCTCGAGCAGGATCAAGGCAGGATGAACTTTTTTGCCTCCACCCCGCTCCGTGGATGGGATCGTGCAGCATCTAGTCAAGTGCTTCTGGGGTTTTACAGTTTAAAAGATTTTTCTTAATTTCTTACTTTATGCATGTATTTGCATACATACGCATTTATATATACATACACACGTGCATACATGCACGTACATGCATATGGTTGCGTATGTATATATATCATATAGTGAAAGCATAGACCAAATACACTCCTGGGTTTAAAAAAGTCTTTTAAGAAAACAGCAGAACAAATATAGAAAGTAGGAACACTCATAGCAGGTCCTTGAAGCGATGCAGTCTTCTATTTTCCTCATTTCCCCCTTTACCTAGATTCTAAATTTATGATAATCGGTGTTTTGTAAGAGCATGTGGAAACTTTGCAGAAACACATTACTGTCAGCTCTTTTACACAGATCAAAAACGGTCCGTGCAGACAGGGCTTTGGAAGGGAGTGCTATCTGTTTCTTCAGGAAATTAAATGCACAAATTCTTTTTGCATCCTTCCAGCTGTAATAAATAGCTGAAGGACACAGTCTGTGGCTCTTTCTCTGAGCTTTCCCTAATGGATCATTCAGATGAATAATTCAAAGAAAACATTTAAACTATTTCAGAGGGCATGTGTTCAAAATGCACATGTTCAAAAACTGCAAAGGACATCACATCACTGTTCAGGTCATTTCCTATCAACGTAAATCCAGAGTCTGGACATCCTGGATCAGGAATTTGTGTGGGGTTTTTTACCATGTGAGAAGTATCTGCAAAAAACCAGCTCCCCTCCCCTGGCCAGTTAATGTGGATAGCTTGTTACACGGAGGATGATAGACCATATGTAGCTCTTATTTTCCTACAGTCAGCTGTGAAAATTAAGTGAGAACGGCAGGGAACTCTGTCTCACTTTTCTGGAGGAAGATGTTTTCTTCTTTTTTATACATTGCTGCACAGGAATTGAGGAAGATTAGATGCTGTGAGAGAATGAACAGCTTCTCTACAAACTTCACTTCGCAGCTTCTCTCAGCACACTCCTTTCCTCTGGCTGTAGCAGATCTGAGCCATGCAGGCTTTGTAGTAAGTGGAGCTGGCTCAGGGCCAGGTTTAGTATGGCAACCCCAGCAGATAGAGGTGGTAGCAGAAGTCCATTCACAAGTTGAGCAGCTCAAACTGGGAAAACTCAGGGGTTTTTAATCGCCTGAGCTTTTCTGATGTTACAGGTATTAACTCTATCAAAGGAAATTTTCAGCAGTATGATTCTTATTTGTACTTCACTTAATCTCCTGTTTTGTAATCTTCAGTTGAGTTTTCCATAGAATCACAGAATCATAGAACAATTTGTGTTAGAAGAGACCTCAAAGCTGATCTAGTTCCAACCCCCTGCCATGGGCAGGGACACCCTCCACTAGCCCAGGCTGCCCAAAGCTCCATCCAACCTGGACTTGAACACTGCCAGGGAGGGGGCAGCCACAGCTTCTCTGGGCAGCCTGGGCCAGGGCCTCACCGCCCTCACGGGGAAGAATTTCATCCTCATGTCTATTCTAAATCTACTCTGTTTTAGTTTAAAGTCATTAACCCTCATCCTAATACTCCATGCTCTGGTAAACAGCCCCTCCCCTGCTTTCCTGTAGGCCCCTTCAGGTACTGGAAGGCCACTATAAGGTCTCCCTGGAGCCTTCTCTTCTCTCTGAACCATCCCAATTCTCTCAGCCTGTCTTCACAGGAGAGATGCTCCGACCCTCTGACCATCTTTGTGATCCTCCTCTTGAAGGGCCATTTTTGTAAGGTTCCTTAGATCAACTATAATATTAAAATGCCCTTGGTTTTAGAAAATTTGTACCTAAACTGAAGCTGTTTGAACAGTTGAATTCAACTTTATTCCATTATCTGTGCCTTTTTACCTGCCTGCACTTGCACTTCCTAATATTTTTTTTTAAAAAGAAAACTGACATTTAGTGCATCAGCAGCGTAGGCTGGTTGCAGAGCACAGCATGCTCTCTACATTATGCTTCTTGCTGGAAGTGTTTCCAAGACTACCTGTACTCTACTCGTGCTTCCCTTTGAATTTTCTTCTGGAGCAGCCAAACAGCACAATGGGCTCTCAGGCACACAGGGGCAGCTTCATGTTACAGAGTTTTCTCCCTAGGGTCAAACATTCTCCCTGTTACTGCACTGAAGCCAGGAGTTACCTATCCCCATCCACTGTGCAGGCCTCAGGAGCTGCTGGCAGCTGGCATGAGCCGTACTGGTCTACAGGGTGCTCTGCTTGGGATGCCTGGCATGGAGTGCTGGGCCAGGGATGCTGCTGGTCCAGGATTTGGGGGACATTTTTACCTGACTTACTCTCTCCCTTAACTGTCACATGAGTAACTAAAAACTGGCATCTTTCTTCTGAAAAAAATCTGATTATGTCTTTTGTGTATCTCTGATTTTAGGATGAAATTTTGACAGTCATCAGGAGGGTAGATGACAACTGGGCTGAAGGAATGCTGGGTGACAAGATTGGCATTTTCCCTATCCTCTATGTTGAGGTAAGTTCACTACAGGTGGTGATGGGTGCTGGTCTTGATGTCTCATGGGGTTTCTTGTGCCCACAAGGGCAGGACAACATTGAAAATTCTTCAGAAAAAATTATACTACAAAAGCTGAAAAGGGAATTTCTTGTTGCCATCCCCTAAGGCACCGTGAGAATACACTTGATTCACTTTAGAATCCAGCAAAATGTATGCCCTGAACTACTGTTGAAGGCTTCCTGTGTAGTATTTCTGGTGTAATCTCCACCGTACGTAGGGAAAATAGGGGAGGATGATTGTAGCTGGGGTACCTTGCATAAATCTGAGGAGAAGTAGCTGCTGCCAGCAGGTGGGGAGCAGTGGTACAGGCTCAACCATGCCCTGAAAGCACAGACCTTTGGAGGGGTTCTATGGGTGTCGCCTGCCCCAGCAGGAGCTCAGCAGCTCCACCTGTGTGCCCAGGGGTTCTCATTTCCTATGTGCCAGACCTGTCATTGTCCTGAGTACTTTTACTGGAATCATTTCCATGGGAGGCTTGTTTCAGAGTAAATACTGAGACTTCATGTCCTCTGAGCAGATCTGTTGTATCACCTCTTCCCACTGTTGTGCACCCTCCTGGTGGTGCCTGTCCAGCTGGATGCTGTGTGGGACAGGAGCAGCAGCAAGCAATGGTGGCCTGTGGTGGTCTCACTGGAGGTGCTCTGTTGTCCGGGTGCCAGGTAATGCCTTTGGGGAGCCTTCCTTCTTCATGACGTGGATGGGCATACACTTTGCTGGTTAAAAGACTGGCTAGATGATCAAGCCCGAAGAGTTGTGGTAAATGGATTTAAAACCAGTTGGTGACCCCTCACAAGTGGTGTTCCCCAGGGCTCCGTATTGGAGCCAGTTCTCTTTAATATATTTGTCAGTGCTCTGGACAAGGGGAGCAAGTGCACCCTCAGTAAATTCTTGAAGACTACACCAAGTTGTGTGAGAGTGTTGGTCTACTTGAGAGTAGAAAGGCTCTACAGAGGAATGTGGAAAGGCTGCTTCTTACAACTTCGGTCAACACAACCCCATGCAATGCTACAGTCTTGGGGAAAAGTGGCTGGAAAGATGCCTGGTAGAAGAGGACCTGGGGATGTTGGTTGTTGACCTAGCAGTGTGCACAGGTTGCCAAGAAGACTTGCATCAGAAATAGTGTGATCATCCCCCTGATCTTGCCACTGGGGTTGCCACACTTTGAGTACTGTGTTCCATTTTGGACTCCTCAATGTAAAAAAGCCATTGAGGTGCTAGATTATATCCAAAGAAGAGCAATGAAGCTGGTGAAGGGTCTAGAGCACAGGTCTTATAAGGACCAGCTGAGAGGAGACCTTATCACTCTCTACAACTACCTGAAAGGAGGTTGTAGCCAGGTGGGTGTTGGTCTCTTCTCCCAAGTAACAAGTGATAGGAGGAGAGGAAATGGTCTCAAGTTGCACAAGGGGATGTCTAGATTGGATATTAAGAAAAGAATCTTCACTGAAAGGGTTGTCAAGCACTGGAACAGGCTGTCCAGGGAAGTGGTTGAGTCATGTGTAGATGTGGTGCTCAGGGACTTGGTTTAGTGGTTGCACATGGCAGTGCCAAGTTAACGGTTGGACTTGATGATCTGAAAGGTCTTCTCCAACCAAACTATTCTATGAGTGTACCAGGAGTGAAAGTATAGACGGGGACCACACATACAAGTATTTCTTCGAGGTGCTGCCACTCTGCGGCTGCTGCTGGGAGCAGTATCGCCCAATCTCTGCTCCCAGGCATAGGCTGGTACCACTCTGCAGAGTGAAGCATCTCTTGTGCCCATAAGGGAGCCCCTCCTGCTGTGTGCAGCTCTGATGCCTGCCTCTGAAATTACTTCTCCAGATTTCTTAGTTAATGATTTGAGACAAAATAGAGATAATTAGTGCCTGACTACCTAATTATTAACTCCGACAATGACCAATTTGGAATAAACCACCATTAATATACATTGCATTCCCACAGTTGACAAGAACAATAATATTAAAGCCAGAATGCGTAGGAGCCGTTATTAGGAAACCAGCTGCCTTGCAAAGTTAATGACTAGTTTTCTCCTTGTCTGAACGTGTAAGACATTTTCAGTGTGTTGTGGTTAAATGGGAGAGATGGGTTGCTCCCAGATTTCATCCTTTTTTCACCTTCTCTTCCTTGTGCCTGGGAAATGTGATGCTACTGTCCTGGTGCAGAAAGAGTGAATTGGGGACCTCTGCACATCCAGACACTGCTGCACCCCACCACCTCACCCCAGCTCTAGTTTCACCTGCAGGCCATAAGCACTTGCACTGCCTACACACCGTACTGCATCCTGATCCCTCTCCCACCCCTAGGTATCTGTGCTCCTTAAATTACTGTTCTCATAGGGTGAGGGGCTGGAAGCCTCAGAGGACCAGCCCATTGAGAACGTTTGCAATGGTGTCTCACCAAAGTTCTCTAAGCACTAGCACATCCTGAGTGGTCATGAATGAATCACAGAATCACTAGGTTGGAAAAGAGCTTTGAGATCATCGAGTACAACCATACCTGTCCTCTACTAAACCACATCCCTAAGTACCTCATCTACCCATCTTTTAAACACATCCAGGGATGGTGACTCAACCCCCTCCCTGGGCAGCCTGTTCCAGGCCCTGACAACTCTTTCAGTGAAGAACTTTTTCTTAACATCTAATCTGACCCTGCCCTGGCACAGCTTTGTGCCATTTCCCCTTGTCCTGTCTCCTGTCACCTGGCTGAAGAGACCATCACCCACCTCTCTACAACCTCCCTTCAGGTAGTTGTAGGCAGTGATAAAGTCTCCCCTCAGCCTCCTCTTCTCAAGACTAAATAACCCCCACTCCTCATAAGGTTTGCTCTCCAGCCCCTTCACCAGCTTGGTTGCCCTTCTCTGGACTCACTCAAGGACCTCAATGTCCTTCTTATGGTGAGAAGCCCAGAACTGGACACAGCACTCGAGGTGCAGCCTCACCAATGCCAAGTACAGGGGCACAATCACCTCCCTAGACCTGCTGGCCACACTATTTCTGATACAAAAAGCAACATCAGGAAGACAAGGAACAACAGACAATGCTGTGCCAAGTCAGAATGGCAATGCTGGGAGTTTCTAAAGGGATGCAAACAGCCAGGTAGCCAGTTCTGAGGGAGAAAAGTGCATGTAGGAATGTGTGCGCGTATTCATTCCTACACAGACACACACATAGACAAAATAAATACAGCTACATACCCTTATGCATGTATTTGTATATATATTCACACATATATTTTGTCTGTATAAATTTGAAATCTGGAGGCTTGAAAAGCTTTTTCAAATGAGATATTTGGGTGACATGGACATATTTGTGCTGTGGTTTGTCAAGCCAAAGGGAAATGATCCTCCAGATGGAAACATCAGCCACCTATTTCTTCCATGTCCTGGTGGGTGGAGTCCTTGCTCAGAATATGAGATGAGCTTATGTAACTATTGGAGTTTTACAATTGTGTCGTCGTTGCCAGCTTCAGATGTTACTCTACATTAAAAAATAAGAGGAATCAGCAGACCAAATCCCAAAGAAGTTTTGAAAAATCTCAGTGCCAATGTTTATACAATAAATCCATTAAACAAGTAGTACTTGAATCTAAAAACACTCCTTGAGCCTGTCCAAGTCCATTAAGTGGTTTTTCAAAATCTTGGCAAAATGTGCAGAATAAGCAAAGCTTAACTCTACCATAGCCTTCCATGTGCACGAGACGATGGCCGAAGTGCGTGGCATTTTGTGTGGCACCTGAAGCTGTCAACTCTGGATGGAGTGAATTCCAGCCCAGAGCCCATCTCTAAGGGCAAGCTCTAATGTCCCCAGCAGCTCTCGGGGCCCAAGCAAGAGTGCTACAGTGGCCCAAGGATTAGAAAACAAGCCAGTCACTTCAAGGATCTTATTGCTGAGCACCTCAGAGCTACCATCAGGGGATACAATCCTTGCTGTGCCCCCCGCCTTGGGTGAGACTTGGTCCTGCCAGTGTCCTGCCATACCCCTCACACGGGTGCTTGCAAGAAAGGCTTTTGTGAGTACTTTGGTGGAAAGCATATGCCTAAGTCACACAGAGGGTGTACCTCAGCCCCGCTGCGTGATCAGCGAATTCCTCATCAGGACCACACTGCCCTCCCAGCACTCCCAGGGGCTTGTCAGCTGGCCCCTGTGAAAGCCTGCAGTGTGCTCCCAGGCTTCTTCATCTTCTTTCCACCCTATGCTTGCTGAATTTGAGAGAAGTCCACTTCTGTAAAGGATTCTGTGCCTGGGACAGCAACTTTCAGGGTGATACTGTGGTGTCACAAAGCAGTGGCACAAAAAACCAGCCAAAGCCATCAAATTGTATCTGCTCCCTGCAGCGTCTTGGAAAGCCTGTCTCTCAGCATTGCCCGTGGCTGTCTGTACGACCACCTAAGTGCAACGTGGCATGGGTTTTATGCTGTATTCCCTGCAAGCATCCAGCAAGGGTGCTTGCATGCCTGCTGAGTCTGACGGGCTCTCTGCAGAGGTTTTTTCCTGCCTCTGTAGTATCCCAACCTCAGAGAAGCTGCAGTCATATAAGGAATAAATATTTGCAGCTCACAATGGTGACTTTTATAGGATGAGTCACACACAGTGTGTTCTGTCAGGGAGAGCTTGTGCTTTGCTTTTTCTTATTTTGCTGCTGTCCTTCAGCTCCAGCAGAAGTCGTTTGGGCTGATAATTTATGTTTTAATTCGTCTACAGAAAAAAAACCCACAACATAGTCAAATTGATTCTCAAGGTGCCTTCTGTCCTGAAATAAACAGCTTATTAAGAACCTGTATGGTTTGAAGTCATGTTCTTGCTGGGAGGAGTTTTGGACCTGCAAGGAATTCAAAGTCCTAACTAAATTTATTTTATTTTATTGTCTTCGAGATAGCTCCTTCATTCTTAATAACTGCTGTTATTATCTCTGTTTGGAACTTGTAACTGTTGTGCTGCTACGTGGAAAATTGCGAATAATGAAGAATAAAATGTGTCCTAATATATTTAAGTGTCAGCAAATGCAATTTGAGGGCAGTGGTGCACTGAATATTTGGAGGGACGCATCCCGCTCAGATGGGCAGGAACTGGAAATTCAAAAAGCTGAGCTGTCAGAGCAGAATTTCTCACTGCAGACCCCAGTGCAAAGAAGTATTGAATGAGGTCAGGAAGCCTTACGAGTCAGTGGTAGAGCAAGGCAATTATGTCGAGTGCTACTGTGACTGTAATATCAGCAAATTACAATTGATGAAGTGCCAGCCCATTGTTATAATGTTTTATGGCAGCAGGGGCACTGAAAGCTGTGATTAAGTAATATTAGGAGTTTTAAAATTCTTTTTACAGAGCAGTGAAGCAGGATAATGGGGATCTTCTCCTGTTCTTCACAGTCAAAAAGAGAAAAAGGTGGAAAGGAGCTGTAGGAGACGGAGGGAGGAGGAGGACAATGGGCAGAGCCAATGGTTTCAGTGCGCTGCAGCATAGATCCACAAGACTCCTTAGAGACCCAGGGGAAAAGAATTCTTGCAAGTCAGTGTTTCTTTTAAGAGATCAGCCGGAACAAAACAAACAAACAAAAAAATCCAAAGCCAAATGCATTTCTTAAAGAAAACAGTGATTTTTCCATTCCAAAATTAACTTTACAGAGCTGTGCTGTACCACTGGATGTACCAACCATCCTAGAACATCTTAACCTATACAGGAGAACCTGAGCACATTTACCAGAATCCCAGCTGTGGTCATGGAGACGGACCTCCCTGTCTGCCTTTGTCCTTAACTGTGTGACTGTGTATTTCACTGAGGGTAACTTTAGTTAGCCTGCAGATGAACACAAATGGTTGAGAGTTTAGTGCCTCTGTCTCTCTGTGTGTCTACGTGTGTTTAGTTAATCCGATGACACGGCAGGTTGCAGGAGGAGATACAGGGAACTGCTCTGAAGAGGGCAAATCTTTACTCACAGCCAAGCCTACAGACCTGCTTGGCTTTGGGATTCTCCAGAATTTTCCTGGTGGTGTGGCCCCCTGTTGCAGTTTGGTGTAGTGGTGTAGCTGTGCTGCTGAGATGGCTTTTGCAAGGCAGCAGTTACAGTTTGCTGTGAGTTCCAGGCAGTAAACAAGAGCTAATTCAAGGCCAAAGTTGCTTTTGGCCAATCAGAGATGGATTCATAGCACCTCTGTGAATCATATATAGGAGAAAAAAACCTGCAGGCTGGGACACTCTGCCACTGAAACGAAGAGTGGGAAGATGTAACAAGCAGGTAGATACCGAGGCCAGGCCTGCAGGAGAGGGGGAGAAAAGAACGAGGAAAGGAAGTTTCCCCTGCAGCTCATGGAGAAGACCATGGTGAAGTGGGATGTCCCCTCACAGCCCATGGATGAGGATGGGGAGCAGAGACATCTATGCCTGTGAAGAGATTGATCCACGCCTCAGCAGATTTGCCAGGAGACTTGTGACTTTACGGGGGGCCAGGCCGGGGGAGTCTGGGCCCGAATGTCAGCACCCATGGAAGGGAGTCCTGCTGAGAGGCCTGTGGTGAGGAGATGACTCCCCGATGGAGAGGACTCACGCTGCAGAAGTTCGTGGATACGACTCTTGCGTGGGTGGGACACCACAGCGCCACAAGGGAAGTGTGTGTGTGTGTGTGTGTGTGTGTGTGTGTGTGTGTGTACACACACACACACACACACATCCCCCCCGGCTGAGACAGAAGACAGCTTGGACAGAATGGACTGAAAACCCCCATTCCCCATTCCCTGCCCCTCCTGGTGCTGCGATGGGAGGGAAGAAGGGAGCGAATTGATGATTAAAGCTAAGGGTGCGAAGAGGTGAGGGGTGGGGGGAAGTGGAAGTGTTAAGATCTGGGGAAGGAAAGCAACTGGTACTGCCAGAACCCCACTCCCCATTCCCTGCCCCTCCCCATGCCATGTTGGGGGGAAGAAGGGAGTAAAATCATGATGAGGTTTAAGTTTGCTAAGAAAGGGAGGGGTGGGGGGAAGGCACTTTAAGACCTGGCCGCTTTTCTTACTCTTATCTTGTTCTGGTTCACTGGGTGTATTAGTTGTAGTAGTAATAAATCAGAGAGTTTCTTTCCTTTATTCTGTGCTGAGTCTGTTTTGCCCGTTGCAATAATTGGAGAGTGATCCCTCTGTCCTTATCCAAGGGCCTAAGCCTCCAAAAATATATTTTCTCCCCTTTTCAGCTGAAGAGGGGAGTGAGTGAGCAGCTTGGTGGGCATTTGGCCTCTAGCCAGGGCCAAAACCACCACACCCCCAGTGTGGCATTCAGCCCGGATGGCAGATTTTGGTGGGTTTTTTTCCTATATGCAGATTCCCATTTCAGCCTTTTTCACATATCCTGGTATCCCCAGAAGCAATCATCACAGTTAGATTCTTGAAAACCTAGATGTGTATTTCTAGCTCTAATATATGTTTTGACCATTTTCAACAACATCAACCAATAACTGTTGCCCTGTCCAATTCTTGTCTATGTTTTCACTCTTCCTCAATCTGTTTGGTTCCTCCCTTCAGCTGCTGGACAGATGGGTCCCTAAGGGACTCACATAATGGATTCAACCTTGATGTCTGACACATCATCTATCTATGTATGGTCTCTGTGGCAGCATACTCTGCACCTTTCAGAATATCCTTTATGAAATGCCTCCCAAAAAACCAGGAGCATTAGACAGTTGTTAGGTAGTAACATGAGTTTGGTGCCCTTTCCAGAAAGAACAGATGATCTCTGTTTTTAAGGGCTGTCAAAATGGTTAGTTTTAGCCTTGCTAGTAGCATTTAATGCTAATAAAAATAGAGACTTTTGAAAGGTTGGTAGAAGAGAACTAATGTACATGATTTTAGAAAAGCTGACTTACTAAATCTCGGAGGAGCAAATTCATCCCAGTAGTAAGTAGGTGTAACACTAATGAGTTAAGAATTATACCCATTAACATCAGAATTGATTTTTTCTGTTCTCTCTCCTTTTGTGTGTCACATAAAAATAGAATAAGAACGTTGTAAAGCTGAGGACAATGTAAGTTCTGAGAGGTGCTCAGATCATTTCTGTCAAAAAGCTTTATTGATGTGCATTTTCAAATATTTTAATTACATTGTTTTAAGACTTTTATTCCTGCACCTTCATAGTTTCTGAAAAGTTGGTCCTACTTGTTTTCCTCTTGCACATAATATGACAAAATATTCCAAGATATTTTTTGGCATCAGATTTTTACATGAAGGAAGTACAAAATGCTGACCCCCTGTTTCACATTCAAACATGCAGATGTTGTTTTGTAGGCTGCAAGAGGGACCTCAGCAAGAACCTATACACCTACTACTACTTTTATATCAATCCATGAATAAAACTTACTGGTTTAAAGTATTGTCCCAGGCTACAAAGTAAAATAATTTAAAGAACTTCATAAAACTATGATGCTACTCAGGAAAACTTACGTTTTATTTGCACTCAGTAGGGAGAAGGTTAAACACACAATATACAACAATGTATATATAATCTCTCTACACATTATTTTAAATCTCTGGCCTGTCTTTTCAGCTCAATTGCTTCTTTTCCCTTTTGCTTATAGAAATAAATAACCTTTTGCTCTTTGTTTTAATTTCCCACAGAAAATATAAATTAGTGTGACTTTGGGAAAAAAGAAACTACAACTTTCTAGTAACTTTTAAGCTTATTGGTAATTTCTAGCATCCTTCATGTGATGATCGTTCATGCAGATTCTGTAAGACTTTCCTCCATCTTCAGGATATAAAATTGAGCTGCATTGTCACCTTTTGACTTAAATGCCAGGTTTCCCCTATATGAGATTAGCCAAGCTCCTCAGCTCCTTTTCTAACTACTCACTCCCCTCAGGCTGTGTCAGAAAAAGGCGATGCAGGATTGCTTTCTGGTTTCTGCATGGGGGGAGTGATGTTCTTCCAAAGTTCATCTGAGGCGGGCACCACTGAGGGGAAGCCTGCATGCAGAGGTAGGTGGGCATGCTGTCACGTTTGAGTCATCCTCCAGACCAGACAGTCATAAGACCTGTGGTGAGCTGCGGTGAGAGCTAGCACATAAATTTAGACATAGCCGTAGGTTGTGAAAATTTGTCTTTTGGGAACTGACAGTTTTAGTTACAGGTCCTCTCTTGTTTGCCCCCCTGCCTGCTTTCAGACGAATGAACTCATAATTAGGTTATTCAGGTTTATGTCATATGACCAGTCTTTCTATTAATCAAAACCATATTCAAACTGTTATCACCCATTACTGTTTTAAGGACTGTTGCACCAGAAATTGGCCAGCTGTCATGTTCAGGAATGTCTTCCCCACCCGCCCCCATGATGAGTAACATCTGAGTATCCTAGATTTTATTTTGTAAAAATAACTCTCTAGGGTTATTTATAGAAGGTTTCCAGTCCAGCCAACTTAAGCATACAACCTTGGCAAATAAGCCCATTTCATGAGTCTTTGAAAAGCATATATATGTATTTTTGTATCTGTATGGGGCATTTTTTAAGTGCTGCCTCCTAGGCACCAAAAATTGAAGTGCAATTTAGGTACCTAAGTAAGATGGACTGACTTTTGCTCTTGATCTGATAAGATGACTTTGATCTCTAGCCACCGTGTACTCACGGACTTCCATCACTTCCCATGCAAAATCCTGTTTGTGAGCTTTCCTGGTGCCAACTTAGTGGGGACTCACCTGCTGTGCTGCCCCTTCCCTCTGCTACCAGCACACAGCGCTACCCCCAGCACTTCCCTTTACCTTCAACTCTCCCAAACTCTGACTCTGCTCCTGCTTGAATACATTTTCCAGTCCCGGGTGCAATTACGTCTTGTTTCTGTTATTTTGGGTTCTGACTTTTGGGTTCCTGACTTTTGGGTTCAGTATTTGGCCTCAAAATGTTCTTCTATTAATGGTATCAGGGTTGCTTTTGCTACAAAGAAGTACTAGTGCTGACCCCACAACTTCCCTGGACAGAGAGAACAAAATGTCTTCACAAACTATTGCATCTTATTTGGTATTTTCATTTTAGTGTTTCTCTTTACTGCCCTTTCATCCTTTTCTCCACTCTCGCTTTTAAACATCTAAATTTGCAGTTCGGTGGTGAGTGAAGAGACATCTGCCAACATACAGATGTCTACTGGTGACTCACATCAAGAAGAAGCAGCAGCAACAGAACAGCATTTTGTGCCCCCAGTAGCATTTTTCAACTGGGAAATACTCTTCCACATCCTCCGCAAGACACTGCAGGTGTCTACGTACAGCTCATCTGGCCGATGAACAGATCTGTACATCTAAGATAATTGTTTGGATTCCCCCTTACCACTGAGAGAGACAACCAGGTGCTCGTAGGGAGAGTAATAGGCACTGCTGCTTTACTGAGATATCTAAAATGTGTCAGATGGGCCTACTTGTACAAGACTCTCTTTCTCTTCGTTGATTAGGAGGAGAAGGGAGGGCTGCCAGCTGCAGCCTCAGGGAGGGACAACCACTCTTTACCTTCTGCCTTCTGTGGTCTCTCAGGCTGTGAGGCAGTGCTCTGCACAGTGGGAAAGGGAAAGGCCTGCAAAGCCCGTTGTGCATAGAACCTGCCATTTCATCAGCAAAGAGTATCTGCGTTTGAATCAGTTC
Organism: Hypotaenidia okinawae; assembly: GCA_027925045.1. Taxonomy (NCBI): domain Eukaryota; kingdom Metazoa; phylum Chordata; class Aves; order Gruiformes; family Rallidae; genus Hypotaenidia; species Hypotaenidia okinawae. Next base: position 149,825,877 of record BSDF01000001.1, read on the forward strand.
TTTGATACTACAGGCAGTATTTATCCATTTCCAAAAGTGCCTGTCTGTCTTACACCTATCAATGCCTGTTCTGATTTTGCCAGGGAACCTTAAAACCTCCATGCCTTGCAGAAACAAGGCACTCTGAGTGAATAAGCTTTTGGCAACGCTTAGACATGCGTACAGCGAATCCTGGGGAAGCTTAGGTGCACTCTTTGCTACCTATTGCTTTCTTATTCTGCTCTTGGGCTAGCTGAGGCCTGCCATGGGTGCTGAGGAAGTCTTTTAAACCCCAACAAAAGAAAAAGTTAGATGTTTATGTGGTCCTGCAACACTTCAAGTGGTACGAGATCTCAAGCAAAACATCAGTCTCTTTGGCCCTGTGTCTGCCCACAAGGACCAATTAAATAGGTAGTACATCATTTAGGGTTAACTTTTGCCTCTGTGAGTGCAATAAATAATTTTGACTTCCCAGCAGCGCTCAGCAACCTCACAGCACACCACCATTGGAGTGAAGTGTTTCAGCAACACCACAGGTTTCCAAGGGGTAGAAATTAGCATTCCCCATTGAACGTACCCGCTATCCCAGGGCCCTGTGGCAGCTCAGTGATCTGCTCTCTCTAGAGGAGGCCACAGAATGGGGCTTTTCTCTTTTCCAGACATTGATCACCTTGCTACATCGCTGTTGGATCCCAGGGATCTTTTTCCTTTTGAAAAGAAAGCATCTTTCAATCTCACTTACCTAGGGGTAATGCATGAATGTATATCAAGAAACTGTATGCCAACAGATACATGATTTGTCTAGCAGTTAATTAAAAATAAAATCCGAGAGGATTTCGTTATTTTTCATACAGGCATTCCACATTTTTTTCCTAGTGTTGTTAGTGTTACATTGCACATCACAATTAGCTTCCTTCTCAGGGGGCTTTCCTGGTGCCATGAAACTCTGAGAGATAAAACTCTTAAACTGGAGATCTTCAATCCAAATGTAGCTGAAGGGGGAGGGGTGAGGGAAGGTTTTGGGAGATGCTGCTAGCAAACTGCCCCTTTGCTGATGGCCACAGCTCTCTGAGCAGAGGGAAAAATATTTCCATGTGCAGCACCAGTTCTGGTAGTGCCAACGTATTGAAACACTAGCCGATGAAAGGACATGGAGGAGGTAGAAGCAGACATTGCGGCTGTGGTGAGTGGGATGACCTCCATCAGAGGGACGGTATGGACAGTTGATGTCAGTGATGCTGTAGTTGATTTGCCAGGAGGTGCCTGTCAGAGCCCCTTCTGGTTCCTGTTTTCAGATGATAGCATATTACGTAATTATTCTGCCACAGCAAAGAGTTACAAAATGTGGTTAAGCTTGATCCTTTAAGCTTTCAAAGAGGAGTATTTTCAAGAATAATAGTTTCCTTACAGGACGAATCTATGAACTGTTTTTACTGCTTTCTTTGCTTCCTATTGCGGCAGCTCTTGGAATGGTCAAACTGTCTTTATTGTCAGCACAGAGAGACCCAGGAGTGCATGTGGATGCCGGACAGTTGCTTCAGACAACAAAAGAAGAACATGTGAAGTTGATTTTTAGCCTAAAAATGTCTCTAGCTATGCCAAAACCAGATGTTTGAGTTAAGTCTCAAATCCCTTACCACTTTGTGAGGTGTTAAAGCTGAACATTGAGAAAACCAAGTTCAAAAGACTAGAGGAGGAATCAGTACAAGCAAAAAAAAAAAATCTGAAACAAGGGGAGATAGTTGGAATTCATTTGTGAATCTCCATCTTTTCCAGATTTTCTGTAGAACACACTGGATTCTTCAAGGCTCCCCCCTTTGTTTAGTCTATCCCATAGAAGAAATTACATACAAGCCTTTGGTTTTGCTTACTTTGTTCCTTTACAAAGTAGACCAGCCATTGTTTATCTTATGTTCTGCTGCACCATTTTTGGGTGTGATACTGGTGTTATTTCAGTCTGACAAAATCAAGGGCTGCTGCCAAGGGGATTGCCTTGCTTTTGCCTGGTTTGTGACAAAACTTTACTTCTGCATTCCTTGTTCCAGGACTACTAGAAATGTGGCTGCTTGCTGAGATGGATCAGGCAATTCTCCCTGTTGAAAGCTACTCATTTAAAAGTTGTTGATGGTTTTTTTTTTTGCTTTCTAGTCGTATCTGTTCAATCATCCCATTTACTACATGGCCACATGAACATCTGTGGTGATGCAGGGCAGACAGTGGGAAAATGGGAAAGAGGGCATATGGCATTTCACACTTACCGCAGGAAAAGGTGACCAGGACAACAACCTTCTCCCACACGTACTCTGCAGGCAAAGCTGCCATTGACCTGAACTCCAACCCATCACATCAAAGTGGTGAGGTGAGGAACCTGGAGCTTTGTCCAAGTAACCTCCTCTACCTCTTGGTGGTCCCTCAATTTATCTAATGATTTTATTGAGTTATAATTTTATGAAAAAGCACTAGGTACTCCATAAACAAGGTTAATAATATTAGCCATGGCTTAAGTAAGGCTGGAGGAGTACGTCCTGCTCTAAATCTGACTTTGAAGTCTTCCAATCTGTTTAGACACAATTGAATCAAATTGACAGGAAATTTCATGAGAGATGTTTCCATAATAGAATTTTTCCATAACAGAATTTTTCTGAAAACCTTGGGAGGAAGCAGGAGAGATGCCAGAGCATTCAGGCAGTGGAGGACTCATGCTGAAAATACCTTCCCCTTGCCCTGTGGCTAAGGGGAGGGCACTGAGGGAAAAGGCAGTTCAGCCATGTGTTAACATTTCATGAGAAGAAAGCAACACTACAGAAGGAGGGAGACAACTCCTGGTTCAAGCCCTGCCCACCTTGCTGTTGTTGGTGAAAGTAAAGCTCAATGGCATGTTTCTTGATGGTCATCTCCTTGATGTCTTTTCTCTGATCTGCTGCTGTGTCAGGAGCAGAGTAAGGAATTTACAGACATGTCTTCCTCTTGTGTCCTTTTTCTTTTACTAGCCCAGGAAGAAGGTCTGTGTGTCTTCCTTTTGAGAGCAGAAATAATGGCCTCAACATCTTCTGTGCTTGCTCTGGTCTAGTACTTAGAGAGGTGTGCTTATTCACAGCCAAAGCCTTTTCCCTCCATCGGTTCATTGCTCAGGACAGAGAAGTGTGGTTGTATTGATTTGGTGGCCTGTTTGTCCTCTCACTCAATACATGAATCATTGGATTGGAAGGAGGGATATAGACATGCACCACGCAGAGGTGGCACAACCTAGGTTTTGTCATACAGAGGCCCCTGATGGCACATTCATGAGGGCTGAGCTTAAGGTCACAGCAAAGGCAGCTCCACACAACTCTAGCTACATGTCTGTCTGCTTTCACACGGGGCAACTTTCACTCAACACACACCTGAAGTTTTGCTGTAGTACACAGTCAGAGTTGTGTGTGCTACTGTTCTCATTTGGTCACTGGTTAAAGAGGGATAAATGCATGTTTGTGACAAGTAATAAAGATACTGTCTATGGGAATCACTGCTTGGCTCCTTTCATCCATGTGGCTTTCAGTCCCTATCTTGCCTTTGGCCAGTCTGACTGCTGAGCATTCATGAAGATCATACTCTTATCATCTTGTATCCTGATTATGCCTACATTCTTTTTACATCCATAACAAATGAAGACCTGCCTCTTTCATGGCTATCCAGAGTCTTTCTTTCTCTCTCTCTCTTTCTTGGTGTTTCTCTCCCTTCCTTCCTTCCTTCCTTCCTTCCTTCCTTCCTTCCTTCCTTCCTTCCTTCCTTCCTTCCTTCCTTCCTTCCTTCCTTCCTTCCTTCCTTCCTTCCTTCCTTCCTTCCTTCCTTCCTTCCTTCCTTCCTTCCTTCCTTCCTTCCTTCCTTCCTTCCTTCCTTCCTTCCTTTCTTCCTTTCTTTCTTTCTTTCTTTCTTTCTTTCTTTCTTTCTTTCTTTCTTTCTTTCTTTCTTTCTTTCTTTCTTTCTTTCTTTCTTTCTTTCTTTCTTTCTTTCTTTCTTTCTTTCTTTCTTTCTTTCTTTCTTTCTCTTTCTCTTTCTCTCTTTCTTTCTCTTTCTTTCTTTCTTCCTTTCTTCCTTTCTTTCTTCCTTTTCTATCCCACAGAACACATGTAACCTGCCCTTACTTGAAAACTGATGATTCATCATTTTCCTCCTCTTTTATTTACTATTGAAAGCTCAGTCTCAGTCTTTGATCAGCCAGTGATGCCAATCACCTTATCACTTTTTTCAAATTCTCATTTTCTTCCCTTGTGCTGAGTTCTTCACTGTTGTGATGAATGCTTCAAAAACCATCTGCACAGCTGCATCAACATTGTTCCTCCAGCCTCCTCTGTAACATTGTTCTTGGCTGTGATGCCTACAGAAGATTTATAATGTGCAAAATCCTCTGTCCATCCTGCTCATAAGTCTGTCTCATTGTATGTTTCGTCTATATATTGCCTCTTGTTCTCATCCTAAATTGTACTTTCCTTGGGCCAAGAGCTGTCCTTTCGCTCCATGTGGAGTACTTCTCACAATGAACTTCTGCTCCGTGGTGGGATTTCTTCAGCATTTAATGGCAAAAAAATGTATAGAAGTATTATTAACAAATGTCTCTGCATTACTGCATCACGTGGTGTGGTAACAGTTTGCAAAAATTCTGTTTCCTCAGGACAACTTGCCTCTCTGCCTAGAGAATAAAGGTGCAGTTGGTGCAAGCCAGGTCAGTCCATTTTCAGAAAGGAATGTGTTAGGAAAATATTTGAGCTTGAGTAATTCCACAAATAGGGAAAAAACCCCAATCAAGCAGTGTTCTGCACTTTCAGAAAGATTTCCTACTGTGCAGACTTTTTGCTAGCCCATTAATTTTGCCATCTCGGAACTCAAACAGCATGGCCTAGAGCAGTGGTTTTCCAAATTCCTTCCAGTTGTAGCGTACTAACATAAACAACATTTGCATATGGAAGTCATAAAAGTGACTAATGCCAGCAGTCATCATCCTTTATTGCAGTAATGTGGCACATGTGCCTGAGCATCCTAAGAGATCTGTTCAAAGCTCACTGGCACTGAAGAAATGGCACACCTCTTATCTAGCAGTGACATCCCCAGCAGAGCAGAGAATGAATCCAGCTGTAGGTGAGCATAGGAGAGGAAGGGTACTCTAGCTGCCTCACTGCATGACTCAACAGTGCTGGGTACGTGTCCTTCAGCCTAAACCAGAAATCAAACTCCAGAAGTCGAACAAATAGCACTTCCCAGTTTGATAGCCAGAAAGTTCAGTGAACTCCTTGACTGCAGCTGTTGGCAAGTCAGTGGAGAGACATCAGATTCTGGCCTTGGTCTCGTACACAATCATATTTTAACATCTCATATTCTCCAAAGAAGGTTGCAGATAGCTCCTTCAGGCATTGGGCAGTCAGTCATGCCGTGAGCGTGAGGCTGAACGCTGACATTTTCAGTCAAGAATTTGCAGAGTTGAGGGAATTCATCACAGTTCAGCCTTGTCAGATTTTTCTTCCACAAGGTGAAAGGGAAGAGTTGTGAACCCAATTACATCATCATATAGCACAGAAGACACATTTCCATGTCTTACAGACTAGCTTTCAGAGCCTGTAGTTACTGGTCAGGCTTCCTATACAACTGAGGTGGGCATGATTATGCGATGCGCGACAACCACTGCTTCCTAATGCTGTCCCAATCTCTTATCCACCTTTTACCAAGTCTGACAGAAGTATAAAGATCTCCAAAGTAAGGCAACCTCCTGTAAAAATTGCATAGATATAATTGATCACTGCATAGAGTAAAGAAGGACGCAAAGCTGTCCTCCCACTGAGGGAAAAGAGAGCTGTGCTGTTGTACCAGGCATTGGCACATCTGTGTGGGCAGGAGGCACTTTAAATGCACAAGTAATTTGAAGCAGAGCTTACATTGTAATAGCCACAGGACAAGGCAACTACGAGACACAAACACAGGCTGGCAAGTTATGTCTCTCTCAGAACAACTCCATTTTTTTCACCTACGTGCATAGGTGGGAAGGCCAGTCTCCCTGTCATGCAGACAATCCATGTATCCTGGTTTGATGCTGCCCATCACAAACATGCATAGTTCACATCCCATTTCAGAGAAATCTCTCAGAACCGTTCCTCTGGGGAGACATCAGATGCTTGTGTGAAACAGCAGCACATCAGGTCCTGACCCATATTTTCACCCCAACTGACAAATAGTGAACCCAAAGCCTGGACATGGCTCCCTGATGATGCTGTGGCTTTCATGCCTGGTGACTGACATCCTTTGATGTTGGCTGCTCCCCGTGAAACACTCAGTGAAACTCTCCACCATGACCAGCAACCTTCCTTTGTAGCTAGTTGTAAAAGGACTTCCACGCACACCATATCTAACCATATGGTCCCATGGGACGTTGTTCTTTTGCAAATACCATGTGCCACATCCAGCCAGCCTCTTCTGCCCTGTATCTGGGAAGCAGGAACCAAAAGAGTTTGTAGTCAAAAACGACTCGTACCTACCTCTACATAGTACACACAGGGCAAAAGATGTTTATCACAACTCTTCAGTGCTAATGTCTGCTTGAAATGTGTATACCTTGGTTCCTTTTACAAGCAATTGAACCACAGCATTTTCTTGGCATTTGCTTTCGTTCTTCATTTCACTGTTTTATCAGGGATAGAGACAGCAGCACATTTATTTGTGCGTGATTCCCCACAGGTAATCTGCAGTTGCGGCACATAAAACTTAATTTTCCCCAATTGCATGAGATTTCTTATTCTACACAAAGTTGTAAATCACTGAAACAAGGACTCCTTGCTTGTTCAGTGTAGGCAAGGCCTTGCGGTACTTGAAAAATTACTTTAGCTTTCCCACGTACTCCTTGCGCTCTGATTCCAAGAGCTTCCAAGAGCTTTCCAGATTTATCCAACTTCATGCTTTATGCAGGTAACACTGATTAGGTAAGGTGCATGTAGGCCTTTTTCTCCTTGTCCACCAGGACACTTTTGCTATGAAATTCAGAAATTCGTGTATTTTGTTTCTTTCATCCCTATCCTTTGTCAAAAGGGAAACTCTAAGCATTTCCCTTAAAATGGACATGCTATTGTTGCTTCCTTCACACACCCCTGAACATTACAAAGCCAGTATTTTCAAGAATAGTATTTCCAGGAACAAACCCCAGAGAATGAGCAAAAGGACATGGTATCGTGTCTGGTAGCATGTGTACACAGTGCAGCTATCAAGAAGACAAAGGTCCACACAGCAACATGACCGTGGTATTGTCTGCTTTATCATCTCATTTGTAATTACTTGGGGTCAGACACCATAATTGGGACGTCTTTTGCTTGGAGATTCCCAGGCCTGATGTGTGGATTGACTCTGAACAGAACCTCTTCCTTTGTATTTGACTTGTCATTTTTCAGTTAATTCAAAGTTTTATGGGTATTGCTGGTCATCCAAGTAAACAGTAGAACCAAGAGCTTTGTGACAGATTAAGGATGTAGAAAGTTGCCAGAAAACTCTGAAAACATGAAACTTGGCTTTTTTTAAAAGCACATAGACTCTTCAGGTATTGCTTAGAGATCCCTTGTGATCCACACAGCTCTCCTCCAGCAACTCCAGTATCTTTCCTAGCCCACAGTGCAGTTTTGAGGTGCAGCTGGCCCAAAGTGAAAGTTTCTGCAAGGGAAAGGGTTTCTAGACTTGAGCACAAAGCTGCTGCAGAGGTCTTCCCTTCCTTGCAGTGATGGGTGGTATGTTAAAGGGCTCATACAGTTGCCAGGTATCAGTGAGTCACCAGAACTACATCTAAACTGCTTCTGAAAGCATCCTCAGTCCATCTTGGTCTCCTGTCTGGGGTGCTGCCCAGTGTAAGGCTGCTCACACTTCTCCTGCCCAGCACCAGCATCTTCTGTCATTGTGTGGGTGGGCACCTGGACTCAGAGAGAGAGTTACAAAGGTTTAACAAGAATAAGAATGAGGGAGATTCAACATAGCCTGAATGCTGGTGGTTTTCAACTAGGAAGGGGCAGTGTTGTTTTGGGTTTCCCATGGCTGTTCCTCAATGCAGGAACTTTGAGCCAGGAGCCCAGTTACCCAGGTGGACTCACAAATCACTGTAGAGTTGGTCATTTCTTTGTCTTAGCTGAGAAATATAACCTGAGGAATGCTTTCCTGATGGATGTCTTGTCAAAACCAGCATGTTCCTGGGAAGTACTTTGGTTGTGATGAGTTTGTATTTTTTATTAAAAAAAATAGTTTGTCTGTAAACTCCTCAAAAGCTCCAAAAAGGACTCTTCTGGTACTGGAATTGGTGCCAGATGATCACCAGTTCCTCCACCGTTGAAGGCAGATGGAGTTTTGCCACTGAACTTCAAAGGAATTAGGATCAAGCCCATGAATTCATGACTGCACTTTTTATTTAGCTTTCTGAATAATTTATAAGTAAAAATAGGCTGGATTCTCCCACTCTCTCTGATGTTGAGTAAAGCTGTATTTGGTTACATTTCTTGCTTTCAAAGGAGCTTTGGTGCAGTCATGAGCATCTCATTATGAAAAAGGATGTCCACAGAGGACAGATAGGAAGAAAAGAGGAGGAAATCCTCAGGCATATTGAAGGCTCACAGCAGATCTGAGATTCAGAGATGACAGATCAGAGCAAGATAGTCCTCATACTTAAGAGCTGAAGGCTAGATAGAGTTGTTTCAGGGAGTGGAAAGGGATGCAGAAAGCATGTTTCTTTTTGGTGAGCTAATCTATTTTTAATGCCATTGCATTTAGATTTATTTTCTTTCTTCTCAGCAATTTGGACAGTAGTTTCCATAAGGTTACCCACTGCACTTTGCTCCTGAGCAGACTTTGCAGCAGACTGCACATTTTTGTGGGATTCACCAAGCCATGTGTTTGTTCTCCATCACTGCAAACCATTTTCCATCTTAAAACTGTTTGGAAAAAAAGGCAAAGGATAAAAAAAAAGAAAAAAACAAAAAAAAAGAGAAAAAACTCCCAGTTCACCACCCAAGGCTTAGTGTTTACTTCTGCTGCACGCATCATTTATTTTCATTCTGCAAGATCATGATGACACGCTCGTCCAAGCACATGCTGTTCTAATATGCTACATTCCTTCAGCCTCGCAGTGCGTTAGAAGTGACATCGCTGCTAAATGAGAGAGATCTTGTAAGACAGGGAAATAGGTGGCAAAGTATCCTTGCCTTTCAAGGAACCCCGTTCCAGACAAAAATTACTTGCTTGCTTTTTCTGGACTATACATAATTGTGTACATGTATGACCCTTACTAGGGAGGCTCTCTGCTCTGTGGTTTTAAGGACTTCCTTCCTTGACAGCACGCTACCATGCTTAGCAAGCTTTTGGAAATGAGAATAGGAGGTATGCCTGAGAGTGTGAGTGGAGGAACAGGGCAGTTGAAGTTTGAGATGTGTCTTGGCAAAGTATTTCTGCACCTATCCCTCCATGTGAATGTGTTCATTCTTGTATTTTCTGGGTGCATAGAACAACTCTGGTCTCAGTCGCTATGTGGAGTTTCAGAAATCTAGCTTCCATGATGGATAAACCACTTGCAGAAAATCTGTTACTTATCCCTCCCTGGCAATGCATTAGAACAGGCAAGAGTGGGTTGTTAAACACAGAAACATTAAATAATGCTTTGTTTTACCTCTAATATTTTCTCTTTGACTGTGCTTTACTAATGATTCTTCATTAGAAGATGGTGCCTAAATGAATAATCGAGATAGGATTGTGTAGCTTGTGTGCAATGAATTTAGACTGTCCATGGAGAACTCAGGAGACTTTCTTTAAACATTTTAAAATTTGAATTTACAAAACAGATACAAGATTAAAATTGTGGATGCATTCAATACGACTTGGCTGAAGAGCCTTTGGCACAACTTTGTCTGCTAAAATGCCATTAAGTAAGCCCTTGGAACTGCTGAGCGTCCACTGTTCTAACTTACCCAATGAACATGGGAAGTGTTAGGCAGTGTTATGTACTTCTCCTGACACCCATTTGAGTCAAAGGGCGTTTTGCTACTTGGATGCAGTAGAAGAAAAGCTGCATCCCGTGTTTGCCAGGGAAAACAGTAAGGAAAAGCTGCTTTAGCTTTCTGAAACACTGCTTTTTGGGGATGAAAACGCTTTCACAGATGCCGTCCTCTCAGACCTAGCAGAGACAGGAGACTCTTGTATAGTTATGCCCTTACTTACTTAATAACCTCAGTGTGCTTCAGAACATAAATTATAATACTAGCAAAACAAATTTAATGAGGGCATAAGAACTTAATATTTCCTGGAAGTAACTACTCTGAGGTGAAAACTCAGTAATAAATTCAGACTGTTTATTTTAATCACAAAATCAGCTACGAAGCTCCAAGTTGCCAAAGTTTCTGCGAGGCATGAAATAAGGATGTGCACGATCTCCTCAATATTTATGAACTGTAAAGTATAAAAACTAGCAGTCCCTAGATGGAGATATTTTCAGTCTTTCAGGGAGACATTGTGAAGAAGTTTTAATAATAATTTTAATTTTCTTTTCTGCTCTGCTCAGTGGTTCCTTTCCAAAACCTCGAGCATGATATTTTTTTCTTACCAGCTTTGTAACTTTTCACTCTTACAGGGGGCCTGAAGTGACATATTCCTGATCATATACCTGTACTTGAACAGCGCCATTCTTTAGCTAATACTTTCCATAAAGACAGAAAAAAAGCTTACATAGCAAATGAATCACAGAATTGTAGAATCACAGAATTGTAGGGGTTGGAAGGGACCTCAAGATATCATCGAGTCCAACCGCCAATTGAAGCATTGTTTTCCTGAAAGTCTTAATAAACTGTACTTTCTGGTTCAAATTGGTTCCAGTTTAACAAAGTACTTAAGCATGTGGTAACACTGAGAATTTAAGCAATCCTTCCTTATTCATAAAAGAATGGCATTTTAGTCCTATTAGTGACACTTTGGTCCACGTAGTAGCAAGTACGCGTGGAACTATGCTGCTAAACTAGAAACAGAGCGAGGTCCTCGCTTTGGTAGGTCAGGTACCAGTCAGAAAGGAAACCCTTACTCAGATCTAAATGATTAGAAAGCTGAGAGTATTCAATAACAGAGTAAGACTTATTTGTCATCCATCTTACAGAAGACAGTGCCGTCAGTGAACTGCAACAGCCCAGGAGCTGCTGTGGTGACCACTGCACATCAAGGCGTGCCTTGGAAGCCTGAACCGGGCTAGAACAATTTTACCCGCTGCTGCATATTAGTATAACACACTGGCATATTTGTCAAGGGAGATGGAGTAAAGGTTAATTATTAAAATATGACCTAGATTTCCAATATTTCTATCTCATTTGGTAATAATAAGCTCCACAGTAATAATTTAGGGCCACAAAGATGATTAAGGGCCTGGAGCATCTCCCCTACAAGGAAAGGCTGAATGAGCTGGGGCTGTTCTGCCTTGAGAAAAGAAGACTGAGAGGGGATCTGATCAGTTTTTATAAATATCTGAAGTGTAAGACACAGTGGGAAACAGCCAACCCCTTTTCAGTGGTCTGTGGGGACAGGACAAGGGGCAATGGCCTCAAGTTGGAGCACAGGAAGTTCCACACCAATATGTGGAAGAACTTTTTCCCAGTGAGGGTGACAGAGCCCTGGGACAGGCTGCCCAGGGAGGTTGTGGAGTCTCCTTCTCTGGAGATATACAAGACCCATCTGGATGCCTCCCTGTGTGACCTGTCCTAGGGACCCTGCTTTAGCAGGGGGTTGGACCCGATGATCTCTGGAGGTCCTTTCCAACCCCTACAATTCTGTGAATTCTGTAAGTTGTTATTTGGACTAAAACTTGAATTAATTATAACACAGTACAAGAAGAGGGATTTTTCTCACTATTCATCCCAGCTGGGGTATGTAAGCAGGAGTGTAACACTGCCTGTTGAAACCATAAAGTTCATTAAATCACACTGGGATATAAAGGGCATATTTACTTTCTTATGGGGATAACCAGTGTTGATCACAGCTTCTCTCCTGTATCCCCTCATCCTCAACAGAGAAATATGTTGAAACTGTTTACAGGTAGTCCCTTTTAAACCCACACGTATTGGGAACTGTCCTGTGTATACATGTGAGTGTGTGCCAGCATGTGCAACACATACAGAAGGAGAGAGAAAGTCACCATAATGCATTCTGCAGAAAAATTAGGTTTATCTGGAGACTACTAAAAAAATAATTTTGGCGGTAGAGAAGTCCTGAGTGAGGTAGCTTAATGTTTGTACCTTTGTCACCCATATGGTAAAGTCTCAAGTAGAATATCTAAAATAGTCATATCTGAAAGTGAGAAGAAGTAAAAGCCCCCCTTAGTTCATGCTGCATGCGCTGTCTGGCTGGAGGCCAAAGTCATGACAGCTTGCATTGTAGCGGGGAAAGCAGCGTGGCTTCCTGATCAAGGTCAGCAAATTTTTAATGAACAGAGCTTGATTACTGCTCCCTTTGTGGGAAAAGGTTGTTTGGAGGTGAACAAGTCTCTGTGCACAGAGGTATTCCACACACGCCCTCCTTCCCTCTCAAAACCAGGCGTACTGGCGCTGTCTCAAGTACAGTTCCTCGCAGCTGGGGAATGAATGCCTTCCCTAGAAACAGGCACAGGCTGGTGCATCCTTATCTCAGCGTGCAGCACCCACAGTCGATAGTCACAGAGACCCTGAGAATAGTTTTATTGTGCTGTTTCATCCCACCTCTTGCATGGTAGCGTCCCTCGGCTATTTCAAGGCTTGCCATCGCAAGATTTTGCATTCCCAGACCCGGGATTGCAGGGCTGCTGGGAATGGTTGGCTGGTTTGGTACTCAAATTCAAGCCTTACCCCTCTAAAATCATCTAACAAGTTTTCCAAGACATGCTGTTCTTACAGAATGGATTTGGAGTAACATCAGTCCCGCTGCAATCTCAAGGGCTTTTTATGATTTGGGTTAGTGGGACCAGAATTTCAAACATAGGTTCTTTCTAGAGGAGGGGTTGAAAACGAGTGGGAAAGCTGAGTTCTGGATAAGATGTTGTTGTAAGAGCTACAGCTTTCTAGAAATGTCAAATTCCTGAGACTGACTGTGGGTCAGAACTTTCCACTGAACTTCTCTGGAAGCAGATCTGCCTGAAGATCAGATGGCAGACACCAGAGAGCAAAGCTTGTTTACACACTCGGAGTTTAAAGTAAGAAATCTGCAAACATGTTTGTGTTTTTAAAAACCTTTCTGCAAGTTCTTTGTGAAGAGGCAGCACTGTTTACTTCTACAAAGCAGTAAGCAGAACCTCTTGTCTGGTATTCGTATCCTATTTGGGAAGTACTTTCCAGCATCTGTGGGCAATGCTCTTTAAAAACAGATCTCTACAAAAATAAAATGGTAAAGCTATAAAGCATTTTTTATCTTGGCAGACCACAATAATTTTTTCACAGTACTTCAGGAGGACTCTGACATTCCCAAAAGTTCATTAGCTTGACTCTTTTGGGGAGAGGTTTTCTTTTTGCCTTTAATCTTCTCCTGATAGCGAGAATGCCTTTGCTCATATCAATACAGGGCTATTTTTTATCACTCCATGTTTAGATGCTAGCTCTCTTATTGACTTTTTTTAACTCAGTTTTGCTTTGAAAAGAAGCAATGGATTTTGTTTTTTTAAAAAGAACAGCTATGGTGTGATTCAAACCAGTGGGATTTACAATCTAATTCTTACAAGAGCAATCAGAGTTTTGACATTAAGAGCTGGAGCACTTCATTGTCCATTTAGAGCAGTGTTGTAAAATCAGGAAGTTCTACATTCTTGCTTTTTTTTTAACTCTATATTTTCTTATATCAAAGAGTTAAAATATATTCTTTTCCTGCTTGCTGTTGACTAGCAAAGTATTTCCTCACCCTCTGCTGTAAAAAAGAAGTCATGCATATTTGACGTCTCTCCTTTTCTCCTTAATATTTCAAATAATTCAGCTAGACTATCTCCATCAATTAGGTAAGCGGAGCTGTAACACCTACTTAAGGGAGGGGAACCATCTGGTTTCCTCGCAACTTGGAGCCTGCTGGCAAATATTAGGTTGTACCAATTTACAGCATGATGAAGTGGGAAATAATGGACATTCTTGAAGTATCTGAAATGGGATCAGCTGTTATTGGCAAAAATTGGCAGGTGCAGTGCACTATGCTGGCTGTAAGCATGGTCTCAAGTTGGAGAGTGCAGCTGGGAACATGGCCTGCTAATTGAATGGTTGCAGGACTCCCAGCAGGGCTGACAGTAGTGGGGCATCATTAATTGGAGGCTCTTGGTTGACTTGGTGGAAGCTGTCACAGAATGAAGGATTCTGCAAGTTGATGTTTACTTTCTTGGTGTCAGTGGGTTTACTGCCTGTTCCTCAGAATGAGTCCTCGTGGAAGTGATCAGAAGTGCCTCTGAACTTAGGAGGACTGGCATAAGGCTGGCAGTATCTATTTCTTATTTATATTTACAGCACGGTGACAGTGGTTGGGAGCCATGAAAGCTAGTCAGTTCCACATTGGTTTAACTGCTCCCTTCTACTGTTATCTTTCCCATTCCTCTTTTTCTCTTTTATTTTCACCTGTATTAGATTTCTAAATTGTCTTGTCTTGGAGCAGCAACTTTTCTTTTTTCTTTATTTAGAGCCTGAGAAGACCTTGTCCCCAGCTGAGATTCTTGGATGGTGCCATAATTCATGCAGTGGTTATAGAAACAAAAATAGCCTGGTTTTAGTCCAGAATAGTATTACATGCACCTCTGGTTTATGTGGGTCTCAGAATAGCAGTGTATGCAATGGCATGTATGTGTTAGCTGTGGCTCCCTTTTTCATATGTTGTTTTTATTCATTAAATGCAAACATATTGCAGTGTATCCTCTTTTAATATAAAGGTCTGTTGGCAAAATGTGGCATTTTCCCTCAGCTGTTAACACCCCTCAAGGGAAGATCTATTGGCAATAAGCGCTGTACAGAAAGCGCTGCTGACTTCAGAGCATGCTTCATGCATTATCAGTGGCTGTAGCACCCCTATGCACCTTAAAAGCTCTCCAGCTATGTAAGGTGTAGATTTCCTGTATTGAGTTATGGTGACTAGGAGGTAAGAGGCTTCAGTGACAGGGTTGTCCCACCTGGCTCGCCTCAGGCAGTTATACGCATGTGGAATGAATGAGGGCTGAAAACTAGCCTGAATATTCTGGTGATCTGCTGTTTTCTGTGGGCTGTAGGACAAGTTTAAACCCTTTGTAAGGACTGGTGAGACCAATTTTTCAAGCTGGACCCTGAGCAAGTCTTCAGTGGCCATCATGCTCTTCCTTGGTGAAAATGACACAGCTGGAAAAAATGCCTTCAGTTTTTGTCTGCACTTGTATAACCTGTGTTGGGTGGGAGGCAGGGAGATGAAATTGGAAGGATTTGGAAGCTGGATTGAAACCCTGTGTGGCAAACATCAAGCATAGGCCTATGAACAAGGCACTGATGGAGAGGCTTCTGCCTCCTTCCTCTGACTCTACCTCTGCAGCCTGGGACAAGCTGTTTTCAGGAATGCCAATTTTTAAATGTTGTAGCTTGATGTGCACCAATCAGCAATGCCTGGTTCTAGCCTAGCCTAGATGATTATTCTCTCCTAGATGATTATTCTGCCACTCTCTTGATGTTCCTGGCAGTATGAAGTGGATGGAAATAACTCACCCAGCTTCAGAGAGTTAAGTAAATTAGGCATCAACCCTGGAGCTGGAAAGTAACATTGGGCTTGGGGCAGATTTTGAGCACCAAAATGTGCTAGTGTGCTTCTGGGGGACCTGCCTGGCTGACTGAGAGATGGCAGACAGATGATGAAACTAGGCTGGTTTTGGGACCTGTCCCCTGCACCCCCTTTGCCAGGGCCCAGCAGCAAGCCCTGCAGGTGTGCAGGCATGCACAGCACCCCAGATCCTGCTCCGCCCCAGGGGTAGCCTCCACATTTTGGTCTTTAGCCTGGTCCCCTCGCTGGGGCTGCTGCTGGGGCTGGGACATTTCACAAAGGAAGGATCATGGTGCTTTGGGGAGGAAGGCCCAGGCATGTCCAATGGGTGTCATCATCAAGCTGTGACGGGTTGTTAACACCCCCTCTTCTTTTCTTATTTTTAATCATTTTTTGTCTTTCCCTTTTCCTCCACACCCAGCTGAATGAATCCGCCAAGCAGCTCATCGAGATGGACAAGACATGTTCAGCTGCCGCCACCGGCTGCGACATGCCGCTGCCAGCAGAGACAGCAGCAGTGGCAACGGCGGCAGCAGCGGGTCTGGCACCGTGCTCCACACTGGCGGGTGCTGGGGCAGCCAGCGCGGCACAGCGGCAAGCAGAGGGCAAGAAGAATGCCAAGAAGCGCCACTCCTTCACTGCCCTCAGCATGACGCACAAGTCCTCCCAGGCCGCCAGCAACCGGCACTCCATGGAGATCAGCGCCCCTGTCCTCATCAGCTCCAGCGACCCGCGGGCAGCAGCTAGGATTGGGGAGCTGACCCACCTCTCCTCCAGTGCCCCATCCCAGGTAAGGGGGAGTGGGAGTGGGTTTTGAGCACCCTTGGTGCACCATGTGCTGTTGCCTCGCCTTTTTCAAAATGGCTGACCCTCACACAAAGCACTTGCACAGTCCCGTTGTCCCAATATGACAGTACTTGGCATCTCTCCTTTCAGCCCTCAGCAGGAGGGTGAAGGTGAGGATATGCCCTCTGCACAAAGCAGCACGTGTGCCAAGATGTACAGGGACATCTGTGAAGCAACACAAGCACGAGACATGAGTGAGGGTCCCAAGCTTGTCAAGTAAATGACACCCAGGTTTTTGGCACTCAGAGTGACACATTTGGACTTGACAGAGATGCGACAGACTGTGGCTTTTCTGTTCTTGTGCTAGTTGAGGGGAAAAACCATACACACACTTTTCTAAAGACATTTGAAAACTCATTCTAAACTAGTAAGCCACAAAAATTAGACCATGAAGCCAAAAATGCCTAGACTATTGTCCCCTCTTTTCACAGAACAACTGGTATGCAAAACCCCACTCATTTTGCAGACCACTGTGGCATTTGGGTGCAAGTGGTATGGGACAAGAAGGGCCTCGTATTCCCTGTAGCAAGTTACGGTTATCGAAATCCAGCCTGCAGGAAGGTTGATTGGGTCCTTTGCAGCAGATGGGAAGACATGTAATTGGTGTCATGGTCAGAAGCACAGCTAGGGCTGGAGTATTATGAAGTCACTCCAGTGTGCCCATGATGGAAACAGGTTTTAGGAATTCTGCTTCTGCCTGAGGGCATAGACACAAGACAGCTGAGAACATGCTCTATCACTGTTGGCCAAAACTGTCTTGGCCAAAATTCAGAGAGGGAAAAGAGTCTTGGTGGTTCAGAGCAACCTTAGTGAAAAGAGGTTTCCCTCTGTGAAAAAGTATTATTGCAGCCCCAAGGACCCAGTCACCCCAAGCATGGTGTTGACACGTATGAATACATCTCTCTGCTTTTGGGAGCCTTATTATTCGTTTTCTAGGTTGAAGGGATTTGAACAATTTCCTTTGCAAACTTAGCTAGGAATGTGGATCTGTTGAAAGAAATAATAGGGCTGATATTCTCACTACATTCTCTTAACTGTAGGATCAGGCTTCAGAAAAATGCCTCACACTGTAAGATTAGCAATAAAATCATAACCAACACAGACTCAGGGAATTATTTAGGTTGGAAAAGACCCTTAAGATCACCAAGTTTAGCTGTTAACTTAGCACTGCCAAGTCCACTACTAAGCCATGTCCCTGAGCACCACATCTACATATCTGTTAAGTACAGGAGACAGGACAAGGGGAAATGGCACAAAGCTGTGCCAGGGCAGGGTCAGATTAGATGTTAGGAAAAGGTTCTTCACTGAAAGAGTTGTCAGGGCCTGGAACAGGCTGCCCAGGGAGGGGGTTGAGTCACCATCCCTGGATCTGTTTAAAAGACGGGTAGATGAGGTACTTAGGGATATGGTTTAGCATAGGACAAGGAACGGTTGGACTTGATGATCTTAAATGTCTTTTCCAAACTTGTCATTCTGTGATTCTGTGATACCTCCAGGAATGTTGAAACAAACGCTTCCCTTGGAAACCTCGTCCAAGGCAACCCCTGCAATGAAGACATTTTTCCTAATATCCAATCTAAACCTCCCATGGCACAACTTGAGGTCATTTCCTCCTGTTCTGTCAGTTGTTATTTAGGAGAAAAGACCAACCCTCACCTCAGTACAACCTCTTTTCAGAGAGAGCAAGAAGGTCTCCCCTCAGCTTCCTTTCCTCCAGGCTAAACAGCCCCAGTTCCCTCAGCCGTTCCTCACAAGATTTGTGTTCTAGACCCTTACCCAGTTTCATTGTCCTTCTTTGGACCTGCTCCAGCACCTCAATGTCCTTCTTGTAGAGAGGGGCCCAAAATTGAACACAGCACTCAAGGTGTGGCCTCACCAGAGCTGAGTACAGGGGGACGATCACTGCCTTAGTCTTGATGACCACACTATTCCTGATACCAGCCAGGCTGTTCTTGGCCTTCTTGGCCACCTGGGCACACCACTGGCTCATATTCAGTTGGCAGTTGACATGAATTCACCTGCTTTTAGCATTCTTAGGTCTACAATGAATCCAGAATTTGCCTTGTACCAAATGCACTTTAAAATTGTGCAGCTCTATTTATATAACTCTTAATCCCACAATAATAGGGGTTACATTTTAATTAAAGATGTCAGAAAATCAGTTCATTCTGTCCCATCTGCTAAGACCTGCCATGGCTCTGAAACACTTAATGATGCTGCAGCCTTCGACAGAAAAGCAGTTCAGCATTTTCCTTTCATTCATGTGGCTGAACGCCAGCCGGAGCAGTATTAACATTGGGCCCCTGAGCTCTTCCATCAAGGTGTTTGGCGCAGTGAGGATGTTGTCTTTAGATTGTTTTCTTCTAAAATATGTTTGGTGTTTTTAAGGTAAATGTCCTGCACGTCTTGTTCGGGGTTTGACATCTTGACAACCTGCATACTGTGCGTACTGCTGCCTCGGAAGTGCATTGCTGAGAGCATGGGCAGGCTGGTAGGAAGGCTGTGCACAGAGCTGCCAAACTTAGTGGTCAGCCCTGTTGCAGGAAGAAGTCTCACCTTTTCTTTCTTCACTTGAAAAGGAACCTCTCTGCCCTGCAAGTCATTGTTACAGCCCTTGAGTGGTTTTCTCTGTAACCATTTCAGGCCCCTGCTAGTTTGCAGCAGCAAATTCAGCCAAAGCATATTTCAGGGGAAATAACATGTTTACAGTTGCAGTGCTGACTATCTGGCAAATTTATGCCTTTTCTTTCAACGTTAGAATCTAAATTTGGTTTATTCTGTCTTTATATCATGTCCTTGAATTTCCAAGCACTTTATCATTGTTTATTTAACAGATCTCCTCATAAAAAGAAATAAAGGCTGTTTTTTTCAATTTAGTACGTACAAACTTCTCTGTTACATATCAGGATTGGTATTTGGCTTGCAGGGGGGTTTCTATGGTTTTTTAAAAGTTCAACACAGTTCTCCCATAGCCTGTCCTTTGAACAAGCAGAATTCAATTACAGGAGTTTGAATGGCATCCAGTCCCCTACCTCAGGCAACCGGCTGGTGCCCAGCAAAATAGTCTTCTTCAAACAAGCATCCATTTTCCCTGTAGACCTGAGGCATCTACATCTGGGGCACCTGATTTCTCTTTGCTGACATGGGAAGAAACAGAGACGTCGAGGGCTTCTTATTGTAGGACCTTAAAATCTAGGTGCAAATTTTTGATGTTTTGAAAATGTGGAATATATTCCACCCCCTGTAAGTGATTTCATGCATGGTACTGTATTCCTGTGGCTTTTGTCAATTTTTGTGAATTGAAAGCAGACTTCCATGCCGAGCTGACATGTTTTTTGTTTTTATGAGTTGTTAGACTATTATAAGCCCTCTGCTTCTCCAGGAGGGCACAGATTTACGCGTATTGAGCACTGACATGCAGACCAGAGTATGAAATCACATGTTTTGAAAGTACTTCTGCGAATCATTAATTTAGTAATTGAAGACTACAGGCCTTCCATAATATGTTCATTGTTCTTTAAGCAGAACCAATGTAACTGTTTCCCAAAAGCCAAGATGCATTTTGAAACGAGTGATGGTCTAGACGTGATGGTCTTCACTGACCGCAAACTTAAGGATGCTCAAAGGTAGGAGAAACAACTTCAAGACACCTCAGCTGAATAAAATAGTGATGGAAAGACCACAATAGCCAGGATACAAAGCATTTGTTTCAAAGAGGCAACACTGGGATCTTAATTTCACTTGCAGTCAAATTTACTTGTATGCTTTTTGTTGCTTGTTGAGTATCAGTCATTAAACGTTAAGACCTCCAAGGTAATAGTGTCTGTCCATCATGTAGAATGTCCTATCGTGCTGGTAAAATTGATTTTTATTGAAGACCTAAGTAGTGCTGCAGGCCTGTGATGGAGCTGAAGCTGAATTAGGTTACGGGTGCAGAGGTGCAGTTCGTAACTGAGACTCCCAAGGGAGCATGGAGAGTCTCCCTGGACAGTAATAGTGCCTTGGCCTCAGATGGCTCATCTTGCTTCCATTTTCCCTCTTATGAATTATTCTTCTCTGCTATTTGGAAAGGTCATAGTTCAGTACCGCTCCAAATCCCCTGGTTTTTGACAGATAACACATCTCATGAATAATGAAGCGTGGCTTTGTGCACACCAGAGTAACAGCTGAGTGAGGAAGAAAGGATCCTCCCCACAGAATGAACTTGTGTGTGTGTGTGTTTTGAACAACTCATCACCATGCACAAGAAGTCCATTTGTATCTGTGAGCGTTAGCACAGGCTCTGAACCAGAGGCCACATGTTCAGGAAAAGCTGAGAACAATGCCACTTGCACGCTCCCGGTCCCAAACAGTCACAGTGTTTGAAATGAAAAGTCTTCCTTGAAGTGTCTCACTATATAAATCATTTGGAAGTGTGACTCCTTATCAGTTATTTAGAAGTGCTGAATTTTAGCTGAGAAAATGTAATAGCAGAACTCTGGTTGAGCTTTTGCCTGATAACCTAAATGTGCTGACCATGAGAAGCATACAGATTATACATAAAGTCCAGAGACTAAAAATGAACCTTGAATTTTCAAGTGCTCAACAGCCTCTGAGAAAAGAAGAGAAATTCAGGCATTTTTCGGCTGTAGGCTGGAGTCCAAATTCTATCCAACCTGCTCTGCTGCTGGCTATGAATGACAACTGACTGGACATCCATTAATGACAGTGAGACAGCTGAAACTGAAACTAGCTATTTCAGTAGGCTGCACCAGTCAAAACAACAAAAGTAATATGAGTCCAATCTGTGTTTCTCTCATTTAGGTCAAAATATGTCATGAAAACAGTGTAAGAGACTTTGCTGAAGTCTAACCTAAACTGCTCCATGGCCTTTGTACATTGCCAGTTCTAATCTAAATTTTGTATGTGGGAAGGAGTTATGTTTTTTTAAGCAGAGAGTTTTGGGCTGCATTTTTTTGTGGGGCTACCAATAGGACTTTGAAATTAGTCTGTGCATATTGTGGTAAGTATTGCATTATTTGTGAAAACCATTGCAAATGGGACACATGAGCTGAGTCCATCTATTGACTGGTTACGTAAGCTGCTGAGAATCCAGGTCAAAGCAAAATTCCCTTTCAGAAACTACAAGCTTAAAGACAGTGTCTTCTCTTTATCCTATAATTTGCCTCATCACAAATACATTTGGAAAGATTTTTCAAGAACCACAAAACCTGGGGGTTTTTTTATAGGACATAGGAAGAGAGGGTTGAGCTTTTAGCGGGGTGTTTATTCAACTGTGCATGAAATCCTGTTGCCTGTAAAACAAAACCAATTTTTTTTTTCCAGATGCTCCTCAGGGTAGTAACCCAAAAACATTTTGCCACTGAAGTCATTTTTGCACAGGGCTAATCCCAAGGCTTTACTCTACCTGCCAGTCAACTACTGATTTGGAAGGCTCCAGTGCAAGCAAAGCATTCTCTTGGTACTTACACTGTACCACACAATCCCGTCCATCCAGCATACATGATGTGTACATGCATGACATTTTAGCAGAAATGACTGCAGTGTAAATTTTCCCTTTTTGATCATGTGGGGGCTTTGTTTATTTGTTTACCATTGCCATCTCCCTGGAGGGAGACTTCCTACAGGAGGCATTGCACAGGATCCCAATGAGTTTGTTGCGCAGTTATCAAAAGGATAATTATCGACCTGGGATTAAATTAACATCTTTTAGAGGTCAAGACTTCACTTTAAGCTTTCCTGTCTCTCTGCATTTGATTTTTCATGTTCTTTGATCCCAGAATTGCCATAAACTATTTGCTATAAAACCACTTAAAACCTTGCAGTGGAGAGCTAGATGCTGGTGCTCAGTGCTGAAAGGGTTAGTCTGAGAGAGAAAAAAGGCTGAATAAAGTATAATTCTCATGATGCTCGTCCACATGACGCTTAATTAGTCCTCGTTTGGGGGAACCGAGAAGCTGCAAACCAGAATAATTAGTGCTTTTATGGATGGTAATGTCAGATGAATGTTTGGAAGAGCTTGCAGCCATTCTTAGATTGCAAGGTGGTGGAAATGGAAGCTCGGAAATAGAAATGGAAGTGACTTCTTCAACTCTCTGCATAGCTCCATGAGGTGTCCACAGAAGACAGGGTCTAGAGTTTCGGGCCTACTATGAGCTGAAAAATAATCAGGGCTGAAATGGTGCTAGAACAGGCTGGCATAATATTCTGCCTCACCTTCACCCCCCAGCCACAAGTTGTAAGAATTTACAGGTTGTAAGAACCCCTCAGCAACAGCTAAACTGTGTAAACGCAGCTCCAGTTTTTGCAGGAAGGAACTGGGTATTTATGCAGCCACGGCTGTTGTCATGAGCACTTGTTTGCTTTTTACACACGCACCCCATTACGGAAGAAAAAGTCTTACTCCAGAATTGGTAAGTCCGTTTCAGCTCCCACTTTGGCAATTAGCATTTGATGAGGGTACTTGATCTCGCATCTAACGCTTTTCATCAATACTCGGTGACACTACCATGAATTAAGTGCTAATACATTATTTCTAGGAACATTAGGGCCTAGAGTGATCGCCGCAGTCATTGTGTCACGGAGTCAGCGAATTAGAGAAACAAGTCACGGGAGTCATAAAGACCATTAGCTTATTTTTTGGTGATATTTCCAGAGGATGGTGTATCAACCCATATGAGTTGAATGTTTGCCTGTTTTTCCCTTATTTTAAAGTGATACTAAAGAGAAATTTAAAGTAAGCTGTAAATATGCATTCAAGACATTAGAGGAAATTTGCCTGTGAATTAATGAATGTGATAAGTGCCCTGCGGTGAGACAGCGCTGGATTTGCTTTGAAGTCAAAACAGAGATTTCTGGTTAGTGATTTTCCAGATGATAAGAACATTCGTCTGATAGCAGCAGCAATTATTTTTCTGTGAAGGCTGCTGCAACCTGCAATATCACCGTACCCTATTCCTAGTTTTATCACCGTCTTCCTGACTTCTGTTCCCCTCCAAGACTGAACCCCGTGCTTTTGCAAGGTATTTCATTAATCCCCACAGGCACCGTGTCTTTTCAAATTAAACCACAAATGTGGCCTCCAAGTACTGGTGAAAATCTAAAGTAAATCTACAAGGGAGAGAAAAAGATAGCTTATGCTGGAAATTCAGACTACTAATTCTTATGCTTTCATCGAGGTGTCTCATGACAAGAGAGAAAGGGAATGAATTTGAGATGAAGTTTCAGCCCAGATGAGTGGTTGTTGCCTCTAATTTCCTGGTCTGTGGGGGCTTGTCAGTAATGTTTTCCCAGGCTGGTTGCTTTTAAATATATGCCAGAGCTGACACAAGAGGCGGCAAAATCTCAGCAGTGTATCATTTACCCAGGAGTGTATGCTGTAAACTGTAATAGAAATATATCGTTACATATACATTAAAGTGCAATTTGTTTTGATGCTCCTGTAGTTCTCGTGCAAATAATACCTATCAGTTGGAGGAGGAATGAGATCCACCTGCGCTTAGACACGTTGTGGTGACTTCTGAATAAATCAAATTGTTTGTTCCCACCAAGAAATGCTGATCCTCAGGCTGGACAGTCATCTCCAAAGTTCATTTTTGTGTGCTAGATTTGACTCTCTTTGTTTTGCATGACACCTGAGTGGTGCCTGGTGCTTGTAACTTACTTAAACTTCTACAAATGCTGGTGAGAAAGCTGTATGGGGACTGAGAACAGACACCCTATCCTCCACTGCTTCTTCGCTCCAGAGAGCCATGGACTTGATCTAGGACTAGATCAAGTTTAGCCAAGCCCCAAGACACCTTTGTGCAGAGCCTTTCTTCATTCTTGGACCCCGTGTAAAGTTTCCTTGTAACAGTCAACATAGAGACTGGGAGAAGGAAACAGATAACTTTTAGGGAGGACACAAGGCATGAGTTGAGCTTCTATAAGGCATTAGCTTGGGAGGACATATGTTCCAGTGGTCAGAAGGTGGCTGTTGTGTTTACAGACACAAAGTCCTTTTATATTATTATCCAGCCCATAGGTACATAATCACAAACCATTTACTGCTACAGAGTAGCTGGTGGTAAAAACAAGAAGCGCAGCATGGAACGAGATACCTGTCGCACAGCATCACTGTGCTTGTGTGTATAGTCCAGGAGTTTTACTCAAGATCTAGCCTTCTGCAGTGCAGGTGATGTTGCTGTGCCACTAATGTGCACAAAGAAGCAGGAATTAGCGCAGAGTTACCTGGAGGTGGTATTCAGCATGCCTTTTGTGCAGCCACTTTTCCCTGCTGGCTGGCACCTGGGCCCTCATTGTCCTTCGGGAGAGAAGAGGTGTTGCCGTTGAGCTGAAAATATCAGCAGTGGTAAGTGGTACTCAGAGGATGTCAGATTGGAGTGAGAGCTTGAAGAAGTCAGATTTGGCTGTTATGTGGAGTAAGTGGGATGAGAGTTGGCTGTGTCTAGCTCGGAAAACTGCACACTGCCATTAGGGTAAACGGCCTTCTAATCAGGAGGTGTGCTACAGTGTCATTACCCAGCAGGTCACATCTGGAAACTCAATGGCCAAATGTTTAAAGGCATTAGAGGCTCATAAGGATACAGAGGGGTGCCAAATGGCATTTTCAGAAGTGACTCTTGTTACTTAGATTGCAGTAAAATCCATGGGAATCAGACAGTGATGGATTTCTTAACGCGTCCCTGAGAAAACTCTGCAAGGTGCCTGTTTTTATTAATAGGTGCCCACGTGCTTCTTAAAAACATGGCTGTCAGAGACATCCCCCTCCTGGGTAACGCTTAAGATGGTGAGCAGCAGAGGTGGACAAAGGATTAAGATGCAGATGCTGCAGTTTTTGGTCCCTCCCTGAGTTAATGCCTGTGTGTGGCTGTATTTGCCTGCCTGGTGCCACAGGAAGGTGGATCACACAGAGACGTGCCATCAGGAAGGAAAGCTGTGGTGCACAGACCTCCCAAAAGGTATCAAAGCAGAGAACAAAAAAAATGAGAGCATTGTCTCGGATTCTCATTCCCCTGAGCAGATGAAGAGGAAAGGAAGACATGTTTAATACATTGTTCCTTAGATCACAGTAGCAAAAGTACAACCTGGCTCCAGGGCTAAATAAAGAAGGAAAACAAATTAAGCCCTGCTACCAGCTGTGGGAGGAGAAAGGCCTGCTGCATTATCCAGGAGGGTTGTTAGTGTTACCTGTAACTGGAGAGACCTGTATACAATTGTAGGAATGGAAAAGAAAGGTAAATTTCCAAGAAAGGTAATCAAAAGTATGAAGAAATAGAAGAATATGCTTCCACAAAATTCAGTCTCTTTGAAACCTTACTGCAAATATCACCTTGCAAAATAATCTAGCAGTATTGTATCTTATAATATGAACTAATTAGTGATACATAAGAGAGAGAACAGGACCTTCAAAGAGGAGGCTTAGAAGGCCTATGTCAACTGTGTCAGGGACTGTAGTTTAAATGCAAAGCTAGTGAACATTCAGGTCCATAGCAGCAATCAGACAGCCACCAAGAGAATTCATCAAGGAGCACAGAGGCAGATGAAGCTGCAGAGCAGAATACTCCTGTGAAAGTGAGTGCCAAGATGTGAACAGAGGAGCTGAATTCAATGCAGTGGAAAGCCAGCGGGTCCTGTGGAGTAAAACCTGATGATGAAAAGGGGGTTACAGACAGGCAGGCAAGTACACCATCGTGTCAAAGCCTGCAGGGGAGAGGAGCTAAAGACAAACTGGAGCGCAACCAGGAGGCAGGCACTGATTTAGGGTTTGGATGCAGATGCAGCAATAGAACAGGCCATAGTCAAGAAACTGTATGTTAAGTGGATAGAGAGCATACAGGACTATGGACATTTCTTTGGTAGTATTTAAGTGAAGAAAGCAACATTGTCATCTGGCAACACTGAATGACAATTACACAATGTCTTAATCCCTAAGTCTGTATAAAAAATACTTGGGCTCATGCTTCCAGTAATATAGAAGACACAGAAGCCACCACTGTCAGTGCAAACAGGCAAAATGATGAAGCTTGGACAGCTCCACTGCTCTCCAGGCATGAGTTCATCTCTTTGCAGTCAGGCTGGCTTAGCCCAGGGCACTCCTGGTTTAAGTAACAGCACCTCTACAAACACTGCCTCCACTGAGGTGCATGGAGAGAGGATCCTAGGAGCCAAGGAAGAGGTACCATGTGTCTTACACTGCTGTGACCTTCTCTGCCTTTACAGTTGCACCTGGAGGCTGTTCACTCAGATCTCTTTTTTTCAGGTGGTAAAAAGAAGTGTTTTGTCCTACCAGAAGAGGATGAGGAACAATGTGTTTTCTGTTTTCTTGGAGGCAGTTTCTCTAGCTCAGAGCGGGCAGCACATGAAGATGTTTGAACCAGACAATTTCTCACTTCCCTCTCGGGTGAGGCAGTTGGCAGGACTCTCTGACCAGCACCTTCTGCAATTCTTAATCCCACTGACCAACTCAAAATAACAAATGAGTCACCATTCTCCAGCTATACCCACATATTTAAGTTGGTTGAGGTTTCTTCTGTAAGCTGATATCATCTCACTGACATGACAGGCAGGATTAATAAAACCTTAGTCACAGAACTGGAAGGAATGCTTACTTTTACACATAGGACTAAGAGCTGCCTGGAATCTTCCTCGTTTGAGCAGGCAGCTAGAAAGTGAGGGGAAATAATGAGGAAAAGGGGATGTATTCGCCCCTACAACTTCATGATTAAGTGTAGATGTCAGTGAGAGAGGAGACAGCTTGCTGCTTGTTTCCAAAGGGCAGTGTCTTCATATTCTGCTACATGATTTCCCAATGATACTGCGTTAATATACAGCAAAGCGGCATAGATTAGCAATGCAGTATCAAGGCATGACACTGTAATACTTACGTGGGCTTCTTTGGAATGAGGTGACCTTGAAATCCATTAATTAAGCAGCAATCTGTGTCTTGGTTTAATTCAGTGTCATTTGTAAGTGCAAAAAATAACCCTATGTTTCTGGTCCCAAAATAAATCAATATTTAGTGTTTGTTAGATAGCATTTAGAAACAGTAAAGCTGTACTGGAGGCCTGTGAACTGCTCAGAATCTTTGTGTATGTAACAGGCTCTGTCTGAACCTGCCATTCCTGCATAAACTTTGGATCTGACTTTGCAGAGCCATTTGGCATACACTTGTGCATGAGCATGAGTGTTTGGTTAGACTTACTAAAAAAGCCTTTCGCTGAAGCAAACGGTTCCAAGTGCCATCAGCTCAGCTCTGCCCTTTCTTTGCAGCGAAGATCTGTTGCTACAGACCTTGGCATTACTTCAGGAGAGGTTTCCAGTCAGGATTCACTTTTGACATAGATAAATAGGGACTTCTGTGAGACAACTCGGAAGAGTTTGCCCTTCATATTTTTGCTGAGCATTAAGCTTTGAAAAATGAATGATTACATTTAGAATTGCCTTTCAACATTAATAGCTGGAAAAGACCTGCCCGGTTCTCTAGGTGAGAGCAGGGATTTATTTGCTGTGGTAAAACTGGGGTGGACTCCTACTTTCTCCATTCAGAGGAGGTTTGGGTTGTTTTCTTAAGGAGGAGAATATTCTTGATGATAAAAAACAGTGCACAGAGATGAGACTGCATTTTGGAGATTTAATAGTATCTTCTCCAGAGATCCATTGCCATTAAGCAGAAGAGTACAAATTTTAAACCAAACTTTTAAGGGGAAAAGGTTACCTTTGCCAAAGAAGCTAGTATTAAAGAGATGTACATGTTGAGCTGATTTTACAAAGCAGTCAAATAGTTTTGCATTCTAAAGCTTTTAAGATCTACACTCAAAGGACAACTCAATTTCTCTGACAGTTACATGGAAATGCTGTTAATAACCTAATATCCCTTGTGCCAGAAAGGTATTTTTGGACTGTGTAAGGATAAAGATGTCTCTTTTTTTAATGCAGTATTATGAAGTTACAAAGTCTAGGAATTGATAAAAGATGCCTCTTTTTTTTTTTTCCTCATGGCATTTTAGTAAATGATGGGCTTCATCTTAAAACTTGTACGTTCTTCTTGGTGCATTTTCAGGATTCCTCTACGATTGGAACAGCCACGGTGACTGCTCCCAGGACAAGTGCAATAATTGGAGATCAGGGAACACCACCGAAGGTCCAGCTCCCCCTCAACATGTAAGCAGCTCATCTCAGTCACTGCATACTCTTTCGTTCCAATCATGGGTGTGTGTGTGCGCATGTGTTTGAAGTCTGAAAGCCTGAATCTCAGCTCAGGAGCATTCTGTGAAGGAGAGAGATCACAATTTTGTACATGACCCTGCCTCTGCTGAAACTGAAAAATGAGGAGAGAAAAGGCAAGGCTTCCCACTCTCTCTGTGGGCCCTTTTAGATTCCTGGTATATTTATTACAGCTGTATGAAGCACTGTGAAGCAAATGGAATGCCTCTCAGCTACAGAAAATCTTCCTCCTTCATTTAAAGCTCTTAAAAAGGTGTAGTCTGATGCAATCAAACACCCAATACATTAATCATCAACCAGAAAAAATGACCCAATTGCATTTTTTTAAGTGGCATAAACAAGGCCACGAATGAACTTCTAAAATGCAAGGGTATCACAGGCATACGAGTGGATTGAATACTGTGTGGAATTAACGGAGGGTTGACCAAATACAGGACAGAAAGAGTAGACTTCATTATCATAAACCTCTTCTAGCCTGGTGGGTTTATCTGGTACCTGTCTAGTTAAACTGCTGAACCCTTTCCTCTCATCACATACACCTTGTGAAAGCCATAGAACTATACACACACACACACACATATGCACACCAGCATTTTAGGGTTTTATGATGTGGCTCTAACAAGGTCTGAATCCACACCAAAAAATATCCTAACATAGCAGTTCTGCTTTAAGGAGAATAGGTGAGTTGGAACAGAACCAGAACAAATTTGTTCTTGGCTACTAAGGTGAGATCTTCATACTTGAGAGGTACCATACATCACTGATTGCCCCACAGAGAGGTCTCATCATCACCCCGTGGTCCCCCTGTGGCACACAGCAGGCCACAAATGTATTTCAACAGCTGCCCAGACTAGGAAGCAGTAACTGGCAGTATTTCCAGTATTTAGTTGCTGAATCAGGACATGTTCCAATTCTCTGGCAATGCCCCTGTGTCCCCCGTGCCTTCACAAGCCTCCCCTTCTCCCTCCCATGCTTCTCCTGCCCTCTCCCCTGTGAGGCAGCCTCGTAATCCGATCTGTCATTCTGCATTTGTGAGCCAAGTTCCAGTCAAAGAGGAAGTGTTATCCGAAAGCTGTAGCAGAACTGGGGAGGTACAACCCTAGACAGAGCCCTGGGGCTTCTGCATAATAAGTAGAGTCACAGGCAGCTCCCCAAAGCCAAGAGCATGGACTACCTTCTCACTTAGGCCTTTTTTTAGGGAACTTTTGGTAAACATTTTGTTTTCTTGTAAGCCCCATTTCCTAACCCTTAGCATCACTGTTTCACATCACCCAAAATAACTTGTTATTACATTTAGTGAGATTTCAGATTGTTGTTTTAACACTTTCTTCTCAGTTGTAGAGAGTTTGCTGGTGAAGTTTCACACCTAAAATCTGGAGAAAGATGAAATGTGTCCAAGTCCAAAGGCTTTGGCTTAAGGCAAAATCAGCCTCAGCAAATAGAACCATTAGTCCTGATCCCCTGCCAAAGGAAAAGCCCAAAAATGCTTTCTGAGGAGGGAAGCTTCCTGCTCTCAGATTGTTTTCAGCCGTATATAGAATCACAGAACCACAAATAGGTTTGGGCTGGAAGCGATCTCAAAGCCAATCTAGTTCTACCGCCTGCCATGGA
Source organism: Hypotaenidia okinawae (assembly GCA_027925045.1). Classification (NCBI taxonomy): domain Eukaryota; kingdom Metazoa; phylum Chordata; class Aves; order Gruiformes; family Rallidae; genus Hypotaenidia; species Hypotaenidia okinawae. The sequence continues at coordinate 149,856,273 of BSDF01000001.1, forward strand.
CAGGGACACAGTCCACTAGCCCAGGCTGCCCAAAGCCCCATCCAACCTGTCCTTGAACACTGCCAGGGAGGGGGCAGCCACAGCTTCTCTGGGCAGCCTGTGCCAGGGCCTCACCGCCCTCACAGGGAAGAATTTCTTCCTAACATGTGATCCAAACCTGCTCTCCTTCAGTTTAAATCCATTACCCCTTGTCCTGGTACTCCATGCCTCTGTAAACAGCCTCTCCCTAGGTTTCCTGCAGGCACCTTCAAGTACTAGAAGGGCACTATAAAGTCCCCCTGGAGCCTTCTCTTCTCCAGGCTGAAAGGACAGAAGGAATCCCATTAGCTGTCTGACAGACCCCTCTCTGCCAGCACGTGAGTCTACCTGTCCCCATGGGGTGGGCATGCCAGTCACAGCCATGTAGCAGACACAGCCTGGGCCTGTCACTGGGTTTAGGCAAGCCCTTTTTTTGCAGATTCATAGAGGAGATCCCCAGGGATGCTCATCCTCAGTGCTTCACATAGGTGGTGGGATTGCCAATCCACAAAGAAAGTGCTGATCAACTCCATATTCCCAGGGTCACACTATATGGTTATCACATACAAGTTTTCATCAGTTTAGCTTACTGGAGGCTGAGCTGGGGGAATTTGCAGGGAGGAACAGAAAGGAACTGGTAGGAGAACAGGAGACAGCTGCAAGGGAAAGCAGACGATGATCCATTTAGGGTAATTTGCCTTGCACCTTCTTTCAGCATCTCAAGCTGTAAATTACGTTATTACAGGTAGCCCCTTAGGGAAAGGGCTAAGTAAATCTATTTAAATGCTCTGTTCTTGACTCCCCACTTTACCCATACTTTCTCAACATGAGCCCTGTGTAAGCAGCAACTGAAAAAGACATAGTCAAAGCCACACTTCCTCCTCCCTTGAGTGAGTACAGTCTTGACACTTTCCATTATGTCCTAGCAGAGCACTGTACTGAAGGATTAGCACTGAAGCATGCAACCTTATTTCGTGACAGGGTGATGCATTTTAATGTTCTTCAATTCATATTTAACCTCATGCTTTTCATCAGGTGAACAGCTACAGACCTCCTCAGGACCACCGATAACACAGGTTAAACAAAGGATGTGCAGGATGGTTTCTCCCATCTGTTGACTAATGAAATACATTTTCTGATTAGGTCTTTGTACCCCATGCACGTGGTAAACAGAGCTAGGCACATCAGCCTAAGGATGCCCCAAGGAGCTGTTACCAAATATTTCATATTCTGCTCATTACTGCTGTTTATTTACTGCCTTCAGAATAAAACTAAGGAAATCTACTGGTACCATAAAGGAGTAGAATCAGGAAAACTAACAGGATTTATTCCTCAATTATATTTCCTGGAGAGCAGAAGTAAAAAGTCATGTATCATTTTTATTGTCTGCAAGTCTACATTCTCAATGGTTATAGTTTTCATTATTTCTCTGGTTCGCTGCTCAAAGGTGGGCAGCAAGCTGCCTCTCCCCTACCTCCGAGCCTAAGAGCATTCTGCTGCACTTGGTAGTGTAAATGTACTTTCCCTAAGTGTTTCCCCATTTGCCCTACTATGTCTTCCCTGTCTGTAAAGCACAAAGGGAAAAAAAAAAAAAACCCAAACCCACCCAAACTCAAGAAGACACAATCTTAATCAAGAATTACTAGAAATCCTTTTGCATTTGTAGAAAGGTGACAGTCAAAAAATGCAATCTGTATTTACAAAGTTTTGTTTTGTTTTGTCTCTCCTATCCCACTCTTCCATTATTCCCCAAAGTGCAAGCAATCATTCCTAATTTTCAACAAGGATCTCTCTAAACAGAGATAATACCTTTAGGGACATTGAGTTGGAGTCATTTCACAACACTAGACACATCCCTGGAGTAGTAACAGAAGAACAAAAGAGAGATAAGAAGAAAGATTCTGACAAAGGGAATAAATAAAAGCTGCAATTAAATAAATAAAAAAGTACTACACATTGGCTCCCAGATTAAATATTTATTAGAATACTTGCATACAAAACATCCAGAACCAAATTCTGCCACTTTGCTTACTTAAGCAAAATTTCCTGGCAGAATCTGTCCCTCTGTCACTTTTTGTTTCACCCACATAATACAAGAACTGGATCTAGAACATTTTGGTGTGTTATTTCTAAAACCAGTGAGCATAGATAGCATCAAAAATACTTCAAGAAAAGCTGCCTCGAGCTTTTATAGAGTAGCCTATCATCAGGAAGGTTTCCTCTGGAAATCTGTAGTAGAGGTGGCTCTGAACCTGAAGCCTATGAATACATACATCATCCAGATGTTAGGCTTTGAAAAGCTTTCCTATTCAAGTCCCAGTTGTTCTGGCTGTCTCTGTAGTTGCCTTGTCCTTCTGAAACTGTTGCTAACTTCTTAACTTCAGTGGTGCTATGTGCTGTGTTTGGCTTTGGTTGCACCCTGGGTGAGGAGTATGTCCCAATAATTTCTAAATTACCCCCTGACTTTAATCTGATTAGTTATTCCTGTATTGTTTTAGCATCCACTTCATCTTGTCTCTGCTATCTCTTGTTCGGTGTGCTGTAATGATGTCCCTTTTTAACGACTCTTCCTGAGCAGTGTTTCTGCTTTCTGCTCTGTGGGGCTGGATTCAAAGCAGGACAGGCAGTGGCTGATGTCAGCCATGTGCTTTTTTCTTGTGTCACCTCTCCCCACAGCTACCTAGCCCTGTATGCCTACAAGCCTCAGAAGAACGACGAGCTGGAGCTCCGCAAGGGTGAGATGTACCGGGTCATTGAGAAGTGCCAGGACGGCTGGTTCAAGGGGACATCTCTGAGGAGTGGGATGTCTGGCGTCTTCCCAGGCAACTACGTGACTCCTGTTTCAAGGTGAGGACCACTGTACAAGGTGGATATGCCTGAGGCAGGGCTGAGAGGAATTCTACCTCTGGAGGATGCTGAAAACAGTGTAGCTCTGCTTTTAAATCACAGTCACCCTTCCAGAAATTTTCTGGTGGCATTTCAGACTTGGGTGATGGTTGTAGCATTGGGGTGCTCTATGTTCTCAGAAGGCTTCATTAATTAGATGTTGGCATTTGCAACCTCTGTCTCTATGAAGCCTGATGGTGAGCTCAAGTTTCACTAATGTAAAGAATCTGTTGGCTAATGATTTTTTTTTGATTGTTATATAACTACTGAACACGTAATGGGGATAAGCAAAATAAGAAATGCTTGTGTCTTCCCTTTCAGTAGCTCCTCACGTAGATTTTGGTTTTCTTAAATGAAAGGTCTTGGGTTGTTTGGACCAGGACTAGTGTTTTAATTGTTAACATTCAGAAGTGGTAGGAGAGTTCAGTAAATTGCCTGGTTTTACCTACCTCTGTCTCAGTCACAGAAGAGGAGGAAAGGCAAGAAGAGCGTGCCTGGGGAGGAGTGTTATTTGTCTGAGTTCAGTATTGGACAGCACCAAATTTAGAGCCCACTCTGAAATGGTCTGTGAGCTGAGGAGAAAGTTCATCAGCATGTCCCAGGCTGTTCCACCCCACAGGTGAATGTTGCCATGTGTATGCCTGTATCTTCTTTAGAGCAGCCCTGGGTTGGCAAAACAAACTTACTCCTCACATGCTCTCAGTCTCTCCTCCTACATGGACAGAGCCCCCTCCCATCTTTCACTCCTCTCCAGAGAAAGACACCTCACAGCTCAGAAAGTGTTGATCTCGAAAATTTGACCCAGGTTTGTTCTGTCTTCAGTTCATGTCAAATTTGTAATATGTGGACTGAGGAAGACTGAAAATTAAGAGCAGATTAGAAGACAATAATTAATCCTGCTGACAGTCCTAATACTGCATTTTGGTAAAAAAAAAATCCCTAGGATTAATTTATGGGATCATTACTGTTCACCATCCTAAATGTATTTACTTGATTTTATAGAGCCCCTTGGCTGCCTTCACTCTTTGCCTCTTCAAGTCTTAATGAGTAAAGAAGTTTGTGCTGGAGCGTTGGTGATCTGAATCAGCAAGCCTTTATTAAATGCAGCATGTCACAGCTAGACCAAGACAGAGAGAAGTGCTAAAGGGCAAGAGTGCTTTCCACAAAACCCAAAAGCAGCTTTATGATTATATTTATGATCCTGTGAGCTAATTAAGTTCCCGTGTAAATCACCCTCGGTGGGAACAGCGAGAAAAATCCGATAGCAACAAAATCTCCTATTTACTGCACTTTCAACTTACTTTGTTGGCCTTTGACAGCAAAGCAGGGGATTAGATTCATGCATGCTTTTCTGTCACTCCCTACAAAACCCAAGAAAAAGGAGCTGCCCTGTAATTCAGTAACACTGAACTAGATTTATAAGCTGGCAAAGCGTATGTGTGAGCGAGAGCATGGTGGAGAACGGCCCAAGACCCTTTAGATGGACAGACAGGCACAGGGCAGCAGGACACCTACCCACCTCCGTGGGAGCGGCGGGTAGTTCCGGTGCCTGTGGGTGTGTGTGTTTGCCTGAACGCAGCTTCCAGTGAGGTGAGCTTTTCTGGCAAACACAGCCTGGCGCAGATGGCCAAGGCAGTTTCCAGCGGAACCTTGCTGTTGCTCTGCCAGCTCCTCACAGCAGATGACAGACAGGCAAGGTTTCCATCTGGTGGGATTCCCAGCTTTTCCTTACCTGGAGGTTACTGGGAAGACAAAAAAGTCAGATTCATTTAGCAAAATGTAATCCAGGCAAACTGTGAGTAGTGAGATGAGTCAAGTCAATGACACCACAGTGTAGGTTTTCCTCCCGTGCTTTTGGGGTGAGGGGGAATTAGGCAGAGGGAATGGCTGCCTTTTGCATTTTTGGACCATATCTTCCAGCCTGTGTTTTTATCTCTTTGTGTCAGAATTTCACTCTTTTGGCTCTTCCCCTTTCCACTCTTTTCATAGGGTTGCTTCTTCTGTCTTTCTTGTCCTCTGAATTGGGCTAAGTTGTTCAGCATACTCCCTCTTTCTGCTCTTCCCCTCTCTGTGTTCCCACACAACAATTTTGGGACCCCAGAGGTTCTCTCAGTCCCACCCCACATAGGTTAGTCTTGTACCTTTTTCTGTTATCATCTCCTTCCTTGCTAACCCCCTTTCAACTGTCTCATTTCCATTTCCATTCCATCTACCATTCCATTCCTTACTTTGTTCTGTCCTGTCCTGGAGGATTTCATTGGCACATGGAGCAGCCCAGCGGAGGAGAACATCACAAAATGATCACTGTGTTTCATGGCATCTACCACTGAGGGAGGAAATTACTCAGGAACCTGGACAAGAAACCCAGAGAAAGAGCTGCTCAGAAGCAGCCAAGTTTGTCCATTGGTGTCCTTCTGCCCTCCCCAGTGTCCTTCTGCCCTGGTCAGAAAGTTTCTAGCTTAGTAGTCAGAGAACCAAGACCTGCTCTAGGCTAAACTCATTGCATAGGATAAAGAGCCCTGTTCCTTCCCTCTGAGGTCTCCCCCTGCCACTCAGATGGCATCTACGAACTATGCATCAGTTTAAGTGAGCGGTGAAGGACAGGCAATTATTGTTTGGGTTTCCTTTTCCATACAGTCAGCTGCATTCCCTTCCCTTTTGCATTTCCTTAGCAAGCCTAGAATAGGGCTGGTTACATCAGTACGTTAAGTGTCCAGTCAAGCCAAGCCCTGCCAGGTCTGCTGCTTTTCAACAGCCATGCACAGATTTGGTGTTATCCATCTTTTTCCCTCCCTGTGGGCTATATGCAGTTTTGGTCCTAAGAAAAGATCTCCGAGTCTCTTTTAATTAGCACTACATTAGTGCCTGTAAAATAGCCCCTGGCACACAAAACGACATTTGGGAGATACCCATTTCTTCTGAATTTAGAGTTGTGATTTTACTAGAAACTATTCAGGCAGAAATGTAGATGAAGAGAAAAAGTGATGAGAAAAATTATCTTTTCCATTTTTACCCTGCACTTCTTCCCATAGGATAAAGGAGCAAACATGTCCTCCAGCATGCTTACAACTGTGTCCTATAAAGATAAATATATATCTATAGCCCAGTTTAACATATATCTATATCTCAGTTTACTTTAACACCTGAGAGGGTATCATGTTGAATGCCTGAAGCAACTGGGGGTGGGTATCAGCATCGTGGCTGGGTATCAGGGTCTGGGCAGTGTGCTTACACCGTGCCTTGTCTCTACACAGGGTGCCTGTGGGAGCTGGGCAGCCCAGGAACAGCACAGCTGGGGGAGTTCCTGCAGCGAAAGGAGCCCCAGGAGCCATCCACCCCATGGGGGCCGGTCACACCAACGCCGCCACAGCCATCCGGCCGGTCGTTCCTATCACCGCGCCTCAGACGCACCCCCAGCTACAAGCAGCCTCTCCACAGCTCAGCAACTGCTTGAGATACTCAGCTCAGCAACCGACCAGCCAGACCCGCAACGCCGTGCAGATGGGTACGTGTGCACACCCGCCGATACCTCTCGCCCTGCGTCTGCAGGACGGATGTCGTACCCCTCGGGCCTCCCGAATCTGCCCGTCCCGTCCCCGCAGCTCGCTCGCTCGTTCTGAGTCGCAACGTGGAGCAGAGTATGCTTTATTTGCCTGTAATATTTATGGGCTTCTATTGATCTCTGGGAACCACGTTGTGTTTATCAGATTGTTCTGTTGCTACAGCTGAAATAGATTACAGTGTTTACAAATATTTATACAATTTATCTGAGTGGAAGCAAGCACCCTGCATACTGAGGAGATTAACAGCTCTGAGTCCGGTTGGCTCGCTGACGGAAGAAATACGGCCCTTATCACAGGACAAGTAATACAGGACTGAAAATTAAGAAGCATTTCATTGGGCTTCAGGGATGAAAGGTATTTATTAGGCAGAGCGGGACCCGGTGTTAGTGATAAAGCAGAAAGATCTGAAAAATGCTGCCACCTTTTTGAAATGAGAATAAGAGCTGCTCGCACCAGGGGGCCTCTGTTCTTTCTAGGTTCCCTTTCTGATGTACAGCACAATTTTCTGGAGTACAATTTATTCCCCTTCCCCTGATGTTAAACAGCTCTGATGTTGAATAAAGTAAAAGTAAATCCTGCGGTGGAACTTTAGAGTGAGATTTAAAACATTTTGTTTCTGATATTTTATAGGGATGTGAGCCATTGTGTTTACAAAGGCAGATCAGTACGGACGGTGACTGCTGAAAACTAGGGTCCTAGATACAAAACAGAGCAGGCACGAGTGAGAAATACACTGTGGTGAAAGTCATGGATTCATACCTTTTGGAACCAGTAGGCACCATCATGACCGTCTAATCTCACCTCCTACACAGCCCAGACCAAAGGGAAGAAAACGTCATCAAATACATGTGAATCTGACTCTCAAACAGGGCAGACTCCTCTGCTCAGCAGTGGCAGGACTTTACACAGCATCCGTGTCACACCAGAGGATGATCCATTTGTTCTCTTTTTGTCTAGCTCAGAAAGTGCTGGTTTTCCCTCAAGTCACACCCTTCCAACAGTTCTTCTGCTCCCACAGTGCAAAGGCAGAAATGTCCCTTCTTGGGCAAGGCTCTTGGGAAGCTTTCAAGTGCTCCTGATGGAGCAGACGGGCTACCCTGAAACCAAGGTGACAGATCATTTTGCCCCACGCACCTGGCATGCCCCATACCTTCCTTTCACAGTGCTCCTTCAGCAGCTTCCCTGATTTAAGATTGCTCCTTCAGGTCACTTGGACATCTTAGAGTGCCAAGGAGTTGGCAGGCAGGTTGATCTGAGGACCACAGAGGTGCTCCAAAGCCTCTTAAGTGGGGTCTGGCCCTTCCAAAAGGTTCATGAGATTGTTGTTTTAATTAAATAAACCTTTGGCAGGATAATAAGGGATTTTTTTTTTCACTATTATCAGTATTTCTCTCTGTAATGGATGTCCTCATCAGTATCCTGTGGACCAGAACCCCTGGAAAGGTCCCTTCAGTCCTGCAGGACAGGGTGATGTGCACTGACTTCTGGAAAAGCTTTCCAAGAGAGGCAAGCTGGCACAGTATTCAAATCACGTTTCTGTTGGCTTGCAATATACATGAGTAACAAATCAATTTTGCACAAGGCCACTAATGTAGGAATACACCCAAAATGAAATATGAGTGGTGTAGAACAAAAATAGCCTTCAGTGAGCATTGCTAATTAATAGCATGTTTGATGCAGCACAGTCCAGATCCAGAGCAAAGGAATACATTGTAACAGTAAGCAGATGAGATTACAGGATAAAATGTGGGAGCTCTGCTCAGAGTTGATTTTTCTTGGGACATTTATTTTACTGTTTCTCATGTTTTCTGTTTCCTTTGTGCCTGGAAACACTGGGGTCCTATATGAAAGAAAGAATACCTAATGCGATTAACAAACCAGTCTTCTGCATCCAGGTACAGGCAGTGAAATTCCATTACCATGCTTTCCCTCTAAATTTAGGAAAGCCATTGCTCCTTACAACCAGTGGTTCAAAACCTTGACCCCACAAGCTTAACCATCCCAGAAAATGAGATTTCTGGCAGCAGTCATTGTTTATCACACGGGTTCCAGACCAGCAATATCAGAAAGAGGGAATCACTTCAAGATAACAAGTAGTGCCCTGTGTGGCTCTCTGCAAAGGAATTGTGCTTCCCAATATATGTACTTGGTAATCCAGGGAGGGGGAAATAGCAACTAATAGTAAGAATAGTCTCAAAGGTGTCTGTAGTAACAGCTTTTAGGCCCTTCCTCGTGCTAACTGGTAAAATCACATCAAGTTCAAGACTGGGTGATGGTAGTTTGGTTGATTTGCTATGAGCAATGTTAATAAAAAGAGATATTATAGAGCCAAGGAGTTACTGTGAGGAAGAATCAAATCAGCTTTGGAGGTGCTAATCTGATGATCACTGGCCCATCATGTTCAGTATCGCTTCAGATAATATGGCATAAGGCTGGGGGATGGAATTCTCTCCTGGCAGGAGCGCTCAGCTGGTACAGGGAGTGTGATTAATGGCACTCCTTGTTTCAATCCCTGGTAATGGGTGCTGCTGTTAACCAGAGAAACAGAAAATAGTGGTTTGAGAGGTCCAGCATTGTTTTAGTTACAGAGTGAGTGAATTCCAGCTGGTCCTGCACAAAAGCTTATCCTTTGGATTAATTTGTAAGAAAACTACAGATCAGACTGAGTGAGAAATTTTTCAGAAAAATGTTTCTTGATCAAAGAAAAGATGAACTGTTGGACTCAAAGCTTTGTGTCAAGAATGGAAATAGTTCAACCAGACTTCAGCCATGAAGCTGCACTGGTTCAGGATGCAGAGGGAATAGCCAGCTGCCCAGAGCTGTTCTCTGCAGAAGAGAACAACGCTGTGACCAGATCCTATGGTGTCACATCCCAGGTGAATGACCTGACCAGAACAGAAGCTACTGTAGGGTAGGTGATGAGCAGGTTGCTCTCAGAAAAAATGCTGAGAGGTTCAAATTTTGAACTGAGACAAAACTAAACCAGATTATGATGAAACCTTGAAATCATTTGTGATATGGGCATTTTCCAGCCAGTCCTACTACTGAATCATTTAAGTGAGACAATGCCTAAGTGTGGGCTTGGCTTCTGGTCTGCACATCCTTGAAGTGGAGCTGCATGTTGGTTTCCCTAAAGCAGTCAGCTAGCCTGAAAGCCAAAGGCAACATTGTTTTGGACATGCACCTAAAACTGTCACACTTTCTGGAACATGAGGCCTGCAACAGGCTCCCAAATCCCTGGAGAGCTGACCTCAGCAGTGCGTTGAAATCACCATCATCAGAGGAGAGCTAATTCCTGGTTCCTAATGCTTGTAGGCAGCATTTGTTCAGCAGGGGCAGCAAGACTGAAAGGCACTGCGTATTCCCTTAGGGACTTTGCTAGCAGAGATGAGGCTGAACTCACAAGTCCTCCAGTGGATTTCTGCTTAATTTATCTTGTGCAGCACAGTGATGTGCTGTTGACCATTTTTTTAGGGCTGAAACAAAAGACCTTCCTTTTTAATTGCTGGCTGCAAGGTTGGCATGGGCCTTAGGTCTCATGATGTGTTGCTCCAAAACCTATTGGGTTAGGAAAGGGTCTCAGAGGTTTGGAAAACAACTCAGCTGGAACAAGATATGGTATTTTTAAAACACAGTAGGCTTTTTACTTATTTCTAGGCATGGACAGGGATGGTCAGGCTGTTCCCCAGTCCCATCACCAGGAAGAACCAGCCGTTTTAGTGACTGAAGACAGGGCTTTCACAGCCAGGAGGGGGATTTCTAGGATTTATCTGAGAACGCTTGCAGGTTGAGATATCCTGGGCTAAGGCTAAGACTTAGCTCTCCATTGGGCCCTGTTGCCTTGTGGCAACAATGGCCACTGAAGGGCCAGGACTGGCAATGCAGGGGGGCTTAACTATGCTCTGTCCTCCCTCCACAGCTCACTCCCCGGTGCCGGCCCCGGAGCGGCCCACCGCCACAGTCTCACCCCTGCGGACGCCCAGCTCGCCCTCCCGCCTGCCAGCAGCAGCAGCCATCCGGCCTCACCCTGCCGTCTCCCCGCAGCATGGCCACCAGCCGCCTGCCCCAGGGGCCTGGCCCCTCATCCCCCTCACCTCCGCCGCCGCTGCCATCACCCCACCCAACGTCAGCGCAGCCCACCTCAATGGTGAGGTGGGTGGTGGGCCCATGGGTGGCTCTGTTACCCCTGGCCCTGCCGGCAAGGCTGAGGAGAGGAAGAATGAGAAGGTAAGGGCCATCACACCCCCCGCCCACTGCCTCTCTCTTTTATGGGGCTGTCAAAGAGGGACGCTGCAGCTGCCCGGGTGGGAAGAAGCTGGTTTTCATCTCCTGCAAGCTTGGGCATACTTGTCTCACATTATTTTCATACTTCATCATTTCCCTGCTCCACACCATCCCCAACACTGCTCTCGCATTAACTGCTTGTGGGTGGGAGACAAGGTTGAGGCACTAATGGGCTGAATTTGTTTCTTCCAACAACCAGCACCCAGACCTGCAAATTTTCAGTGGTACAGAAAGATGTTATAGTGGGTTCTTGGTCATTAAAAACAGATGGCCAAGTCAGAAGCCATCTGCCTCGACACATGGAAGAAGCTGATGGTCCCAGCCCCGGGGCATGTGCCACAGACACAGTGAAACACTGGCTCATGAGCAATAGGAGCTGTTTTACTGCTCTAGAAACGTCTAGGTTTCTTGCAGAAAAGTTCATGTGGCACACCCAGACAGGGAGAATAGAATTAAATGTGACTCGCTGGGATGTAGGTACGGTGCACTGTAGGTTGAATCTCCTAGGAGCCAGAAGTGGGACCAATAGCCTGTCCCTTGTGCACCTCACTAAGGAAAGCCAATGTGAAGAGCTGCTCTAAGCACCCAGCCTTTTAGGTTCTTGGCAAATATTTTACTTTCACCAAATGTTTACACTGTGTTAGCAGTTCCCATTTATCAACACTGAGGGTTATCTCCACAGTGCCTAGCAGAGCCCACTGATCCAAGCTGCCTGCTGGAAGCAAGATCCTGGTTTGTGTCTGAGTAAGAGGAAGAGATGTGGGGCACTGCTTTTTCTCTGGACCTGCAAAAAATCCCTTCTGTATGACCCCCGAGCTTTTCCTTGGTGACAGGCACATATGGGTAAACATTTACTCTGCACGTGGCAACGCTGAGGTTGCAAGTCTCATGTGTGGTCAGGGTCATGGAGAAGCCCTGGTTTCACAAGATGAGGAACATGAGTTTTGAAATCCTTTCCTTAATCCTGTCATGAATTTTCTCTGAGCGTCCTTCAGGGAAAGAAGAAGGGTCTAAAGCTTCTGCCCTGGATGTGAGATTTAGGTACTTGTTTACAAAGAATGATTTCCAAGTGTGCATCGAGGACTGCATGCTGTGGGAGTGGAACCACACCTGCTATTGCTGCATGCCCAAGGAAGTGTATGGTACCTGCCAGAAGGTGGTAGAACTGCACATTACCTCAGAACTTTGTGTACTGGCTTATTTAATACTTCCTAAAACACACCATGCTAGTCTATAGGTCTATATTTTTATTCATGTGGGATTCCACGCAGAAATTTCCTTGGCAAAATTATATCAAGTGCCTTCCTGAGATACTGGTTAACCTTTCTCAAGCTGTTAAGCTGGTTTAAGTACTGAATTTGGATGCAGAGAAGTTGTGAGGTTTTTGAGCTCCATGGCTGACTGGGAGAAGCATATAATATACTACATCATTGTAATGAACATTGCCAAAGACCAGTTCAGTACCTGGGAAGTATCAGAGATAAAAGACAATAAAAATTTTCAACTCTAACTGGACTGGGTCATGCATAACTGTCCTGTGTTGAACAATATATTCCTGGATGTCCTCCACATCATATTTCACTTTCATTTTAGAAAGATCTGAGTCAGTGATGCTTCCTTTCCTTTTAGAAGTAGTGACTGATGTTTGGCCAGTTAAATTGTGTTCCTATTCTTTTCATAAACCCAGATATTTCTTTGAATCAGTTGAGAGCTTGAATAATGCCAGACCAAAAGCCAAATAACTATGCAAAAAGGAATCTGTGAGTCAGAACTGGAGCCTTATCTGGAACTACACTTGATATTTCTAAAGCAGAGGCTGGTTGGGCAGTTCTTTTGGTAAACAGGGAGCGGTCATAACACTCAGAAGGTTTCTCTGTGGAGAGAGGCAATATCTGTTATCAGTACACCTGATAGGAAAAACCAGACAAGTCTGAGTGGCAAAAAAAAAAAGGGGGGTGGGGGGAACAGAAGCAGGGACATAACTACCAAACTGCAGATAAGCAAAGATCAGGAGCAATTTATCTGAGTTCAGTTTCATTGCATTAATCAGTCAGGTACTTTGAGATGAATGGAATAGAGGGGATCTTAGTAAGAGGAGCGGTAATAAGGTCTTCAGCTCTGCTGAACACAGGGTGGAAAACATGCACAGGTAATTATCTCCTGAGAAACTGAGATTAGCAAGTCATGTCTGAGGTAAATTGCAATGCGCCATAAAATTAGTGTTGCTGTTAGAATCAACAATTTTCTGTGTCCTGTCAAATTACTGGGTTTAATCCCGTTTTTAGTCATTCCAGTTTCTTTTGCAGGATTCCCCTGAGGATGAGGGCTGGATGATCTGAGAGAGAACAGCTGTTTTGTGAAACATGATCTTGTTATTAACCACATTTTTCTTTCACACACTGATTGTCAGCGTGACTTCGCTGTGGTCCAGAGGGCACGTGGTGTGCATGCGATGAAATAGAAGTAGTTTGAATTTGGGTACGGACATGCTGAGGTTCCATTGTTTTTCATGGTTCTGTTGTGCATGTTTCTTTTGAGGGCTAGGGAGATAAATTGCAATTTTTTTGCATTTATCACTCTGATATAGTTAAATATATTGGTCCTTGGGAAATTTTCTTCAGATGATAAGTTTAACAAGGTTGGTTGGGCTGCTTGAAGGCTGGGCTGAGATAGTGGGAAAAAGCATTTTGAGATATGGTCTTCTACCAATTTATGTTTTATGATTTCCCACTTTGATTCCACTCAAAGATACCAAATGTGACATCAAGGGGCAGCCTCTGTAGTGAGTCTGTATATGCTATTTGGGCTGCTTGTTCCAAGATGGAATTGTCTTTACCTTGGGAACTGCCTTGCTGAGTGTACTGCTGAGGTCATCACTGTTAATGACTTCTCTGTGTAAATGTTTATATGTCAATATCACAGGTTCCTGTTGGTGTGCAGTCAGATATAGGCACATCCCAAGATTTCTCTAAAATCAAGGGACTCCGATTCCAATTTTTACTCTTGTTTCCTTGTGGTTTAAAGGCAAATGGCAGAAATAATTCTAAGGATTATGGTTTTTGGCTGAGCAGGAATGATTTTCTTGCTCATCTTCTATTAATATAGCAAATAAATCCTTAGGTCTGTGTTTTGACATATCTAGTTCTCTACTTCAGCTCATTTCTGAAGTTCTTGATCCAGACTTCCAAACCTGCAGGTGAACCTTGGCACCTACGTTCATTTAGGCACCCTAATAATAGTCTCTTACTGTCATGCTCCTGCTGACTAAATCATGAGGTAAAATACGGCCTCCACATCAGTCTTCACTTCTTGGTATGCACCTACCCCTAGAAGATCCTCTCTGCAGCCGGCCTTGTGCTCCACTTCTCAGCTCCTTGACCAGCCTCCTGTCCACTTAGGGAAGTTGCAAAGCTGCTCTCCCTTGCCAGCTGCTGGTGGTAGCTGAGGAGAGACCAAGAGATAGATATTGCCTAAGTCCACTGTGCAACAGTGCTCAAAAAGAGCTCAGGCAGCTAGGCAGGCTTGCAAATAAAGCACTCCTGAAAATCAAAGCTGTTTCAGTGTTGTATGGGCACAGTATAAAGCAGCAGGAAAGATGGCTCACACAGAGGCAGCGCCAACACCACAGGAATAAAAAGTCCAGGTTTGAATAAAGGTAAGAGATCACTTCAGAAGTCAAAGGAGTAGAAAAGAGGGCAGCATGGGAGAGAGAGGAGCATTAGCAGCTCAGATATAGCGGGGGGCACTGGGGAAGGGATGTCAGCAGGGAGGGTGGAGATGAATGGGGTTTTGTAAAGCCTGTGGGGAAGGGTCCTGAAAAAGGAAAGTTTGGAATTTGGGGGCTGGAATTTATCTAAAGGAGGCAGTTGAAGAGAGCAAGGTGCTCAAATTATTTCCTGCATGAGGCCAATTTGTCTTCTTTTCCGAGAAGGAAGTTTCCTTCCCTAGAAGGCATGTAATAATGCTCCCCCAAAGTCATTCTATTCCAGGTTAGGAACAGGAGTGTCTCAAAGACATCACAGGGACAGGAGGGAGGTAAAACAGAGAACAAATGGGGAACACTCAATTTCCTTTAAGGGTGGCAGGTGGAATCAGTGGTCCTTTGAGCTCTCACTTCATCATTTGCTAATAATATCTGCCTTTGCAACCATCTGAACCTCACTTCCCTAATCTTCTGAACATCTGAAAGAAAGGGATAGAGAACCCAGCTGTGGCATGGAAGCGAATCCCTGTGTTTTGGGGGCTTTTTTAAAATGGGAACCCCTCTTTACCAGTCGTGATGAGCATTGCCCAAGATCGAATGGTAGATTACAGCTGAGAGCTTGTAATTATGGCATGACTATTGCTTTGACCTGGGTCAATTTTTGCTATAATAATTCCTGCTGTACATAATCTGGGCTGACGCTTAATACTTCTGATAAAACCACTTGTTTGAATGAATTAATGCATTTCTCATTAAATGTGCTCCTCATTACATTAATCAAATCAAGCAAATCATGCTAGGTGGTTTGACCACTGTAATTAAACTTTCTTTAAAAACCACTCATTTGGCTTTTGATGAGGATTTTGATTAAAGTCTTCAAAAATGTCTGCCCGAATATCTGGTGAAGAGGAAAAATAAGATCTTGTACTAGTGAGCAAACCATTAATTCATTACTGAGCTCCACCAATTCCTTACTGGTTCACCTAGCCAGAGTATATAGAAACATCTGAAAATTGGCAATGTAAAATTAAACATTTCTTGCAAGTGTGCTGAGAGAACACATCTGTTTGCAGCTTTAAATTTAGTAACTGTGTCCCTGGAATACATAGAGGATCTGGAAAAGCAAGTCACAACGAATAAGAAAATACACTGGATCACCCTTTATTGGTGTTAGGATAACATGAGACACATCTTCAGAAAATTACTTTGAACGTGCACCAACAGTTTTGCATGTGAAGCTGGAATCAGCAAACATCTGTCTGTTCTCACCAGTGTCACTCACTTCCTCAAATACCATCCTTCTGCTCAAAATAGCCACGTTCCTCAAATGATGCAGTATGGTTGGCACGATTCTGGTGTAAGGACTACATTACAAAACAGGACAAGCCAAAGCTTGTTTTCTGGCCCTGTAAGTGTCCCTGCATGACATGCGTCCACACTTCTAAGCTTTCTTCTCCACCCAGTAGAGGGTGGCTGCATCCAGACTGCTCACTGAGAACAGTCCTAGTACCTGGTGTGGCCCAAACCATGCCCATGTGTTGTCCTGGGAGAGTGCTTGTTGATTTAGGGGAATCAACTTTTTAAAGGGGTAGATAATGGCAGGACAAGGGGGAATGGATTGAAGCTGAAGGAGGGAAAGTTTAAATTAGATATTAGGGGGAAGTTTTTTACAGAAAGAGTGGTGAGGTGCTGGAACAGGTTGCCCAGAGAGGTGGTGGATGCCCCGTCCCTGGAGGTGTTCAAGACCAGGTTGGATGGGGCCCTGGGCAACCTTGTGTAGATTCAGGCCTGGAGGTTGGTGTCCCTGCTTGTGGCAGGGGGTTGGAACTCTTTGATCCCTGGGGTCCCTTCCAACCCAGACCATTCTATGATTCTGTGATACAAGCTAAACCCACAAGGGTTAGTGGATGCAGACCAGGGTTCGATGCTAAATGCTGGTCTCGGTTTATATGCCCATATAGACATGACCAGAGGGACTCCCCTTTCTATCATTCCTCCTTTCTGACAGTGCCACCTTCTGCCTTCCCTTAATTTGCAGCCCAGTGCCCAGTCCTACCAGGCAACATCCCTCAGCGCCGACCTGTCACCTGCAAGCTTAGTCGCCCACCCTAGTTTTACAAAGGGTTGGAGACTAGGTGGAAGGCCTGTGTAAAATTTGGCTTTGTAAACTCTCAGGTGCTCTGTGACCTGAGCTGACATTGCAGCTGTCTGTTTAAGCTGTCAGCGGGTAGAACTAAAACTGATCCTACGCTGTAGTTCACCTTCAGTTTTCACCCGCTGAGTGTTCGTCTCTGCACTGCAGCTTCTTGTATTAACTTGTCCCTGAGTGAAAAGGGTTTGTTATCACCTCATATCCACTAAAGAAATTTAATTCCTTATCCATAAAACGGAAGATCGGTCTCAAAAGTGAAGTCTTGAGCTCTTGCAAGGACTTTGTAGATAGAAAATGACATTACAAAAATAGTGGTCAACCTGGGACAAGTAGAGGAAGTTAAGGAGTTGATGAAAGTAGATTTTACAGATACAAAGTCAATATGACTGGCTCTGAATTTTTGGAAGAGGAATTCAGTCTTCATAGCAGATATGAAAGGATTTAATATATTTCATTTTGCAGTCAGTTCACCAAAGAAAGCCCCCCTAAGTTGTACAGTTAGGAAATGGAACAGTAACAACTGGCTACCTGCGAGCAGTACAAGACATAAGAGTCTGCTTTGGATATTTAGAATAAGTGCATCAACATATAGCAAACATTAAGAGGCTGCAGCATTGGAATAGTCATGTAAAGGTTTGCAACAAAAAAGATGAAGAACAAGTTCTGTCACACCGATGAAGAACAAGTTCTGCCACACTAAGTTGCTTGGGTGCTCCGTAAGACATCCGAGTTGATCCTGGAGCCACCAACACAAACATTTCACTGATCATTTCCAGAGTCAGGTTCGAGTTTTCAGTTTAATGCATGTTCCAGTTTGTTCCTCAGTCAGGATGCCATAATCTGGAATATTCTAATTGTCTCAAGGCTTGTGCAGAGAATACATACTGTTAATCCATTTCCTCCCAAGGAAGGCAAGGGGTCTGTCTTTATCACAAATGCTTCCCATGCTCCAGAAAGTGAATCTTGGCTCTATGACCAGCAAGTGATTCACCAGAAACTTGGCCAGGGAATGGAAACCTCTTTTTTTCTGGTCATGTGAATTCAGGCCACAAAGTTCTGGTTTTAGGGCAGAGAACTCGTGCTTAAAATCTCTCCAGCACCTTCTCCTTCATCGTTAGAGTTCAGTTTGAAAGGACAAAAGCCTGGCAACTCACTGATGAATATTTTAAAGCTGGCAAATAACCCAGCCAAAAGCGTGAGCCCCAGCTGTCAAAACAGAGAAAACTTCAGCTTTACAATAAACCAGATTTCTGTTATTTCTGACTGGCTAGGATTCTTTTGCTTAGATCAAGGGCAATAAGCCATTGATCAAAATTTCTTTTTCTTCTTCGCATTTTTGATGTTAGGAAATGCTTTCAAACTCCCTACAGATATTTCAAGCGCCGGCTTTGCTGCCAAGCAGCCTCTGAAAGCTATTCCTCTTCCCTCTCCTCTCCCCTCCGCCTCTGCTTATCTGCCTCGGCGCTGTCACAGGATTTCTCAAGTGTCCGCGGTGGGTTCCTCCAGCGCTGTTTCGAGTGGTTCTGTGCTGCGTTCTGTAAGGGGGAAGCCGATCCAGGGGAAGAGAAGACGGAGAGCGCTTCAGCTTCAAGAGGAAATTCAGTTTATCTACTAACTGGAGACGAAGTCATTTGGATGCCAAGGCACAGCGCTCTTCTGGCACCTGTGGAAACCTAATTTTATAACACAGAAGACCCACGGGGTTTTACGAAATCCTCCTTCGAGCTGCTCGAGGAGGGAAGCAGAGCTGACAAAAGGAAGAGCATGCAAAGGAGTGCTGGAAGCAGAAGGCTGGAGGCGTGTGTGTGCGCGAGTGCATGTCTGCGTGTGAGCATCCCAGCACTGGCGTTCCCATGGCATTCCCCCGCCTGCAGAAGGAATCACGCAGGACCAGATGGCTGGATGGGGCCAGGCTGTGTGCTGGGGGTGCGGGAGGAGGGGGGAACACAGCAAGCATCTCCTTGGATTAGTTGGGTGAAATGTTAGCACTCTTGTGGTATGGATGGGAGACATTGACACATTCCGGCTGTTAAGGGATCACAGGGGCCAATCCCTGCCCCTGACTGCACAACTCTGCAGCTGAGCACCCCGTCACAGCTTCTGCCCTCTCCCTACATCAGTCCTGAAGAACACAGCTTATCCCTCATTCCCTCATCGCATCAAGCTCCCAATTCCCATGCACAGGGGGAAAAAACCCAGCAAAACAGCAAATGCTCTGCCTGTCCCTGTCCTTCCACTTCCTCTGTGTTACACGCAGAGCTGGCAGGGGGCTGCCACTGCCCCACCACTCCCAGAAAAGAAGACATGCAGGTTGAAACCATTCCAGCAGAAAAACACAGTGAGAAGCTGTATGCCTCGAAAACCACAAAACAATTTGCAGCGTGTCAGAGTTGGTGGCATCTTGGCCTGCCGTGTGTCCAGGACTCATTTGCTTTCCTTGGTGGCTTTCCAGCTGTGAATCTGCAAGCCAGTAAGTCTTAAACCACCAAGAGGAAACAGATTATTCACTGAGATACAAGTATCTTCAGTGCCAACGCATTTGTTTTGTGGAGACAGGGTTTGAACTTTCCTGTGAAAAATTGGCAATAATCAACTTTCTCACCCGTGTTTCTTTTTTCAGTCACACAGGTACTGGTGTTCTTCCTTGCTTCCCTCTATGGTTACATATAATGGGTGGGTTAAGCTATCTAGCACCAATGCAGAAATATTTCAGTAAGCTCTGCTAGAGGCTTTACACAAGCTAAATGAAATTGCAGTTTCTGACAAACACCAGCACTGTAGGAACAGCACATTACAGCAGACAATATATCTGTGGCATGTTGCTGGTTTTGTCATGTAACTTGAGGGCACAACCAAGTTAAAGCAAAGGGATATTTATCTTTCTTAGTACAGTTTTGTTTATTTTTCATTTTGCAGCAGCAGCAGAAAGATTTGCAGGCCCTCAGCTTTGTTTTTGCCAAATGGTAATGCCACTTTAAAGTCAGTCTGGTTTATTTGGGGATTTTTTGACTGGATGTCTCAAGCAGCTAGTAATTCCCTTCAGACCAAGTCAAGACATGGAGTCAGTGTTGGTCTCTGACGGACTGGAAGAAAAAAAGAAAAAAGCATTTATTATACCCTCTGGAGAAAAGATCAGTCTTAGGAATTCAGAAGGTACACCCTGCAGAGGCTGCTTTTCAGACACTACATCTGCAGGCTGCCTGTAATCAATTAATATAAGGTGTCAAGCAGTCAACCTTTTAAAAAACAATTAATTCTAAAAGCAGAATTCAGCCTGTTGCTTTGCACCTTTTTTTTTTGGGGGGGGGGCTATATTTTCTTTGATTCCTATTCACTGATACGTTTCTGTAAGTTCAGGCTAGGGAAGTTAAAATACTAACCTGCTTCACTCACAGCTCACTGCATTCAGCACGCTAGCAGCAGCCAGCCATTGGGCTTCATCACCAGATGCCCCAGAGAGAGAAGAAGTAATTTAATGAGAGTCCATGTCCAACTTATTTTGCAGTGAAGTAGATTTCCTGTACTGAAGTTTTTAGTCCCAAATCATGATCAGTTCAGAACTGGTCTAATTTGAAATGGAACTGGCTGGCTTTTTTGATGACTTTGGAGATCTCTCTCTTCCCTCCTGTACATCATCATGTTAATTGTCATATCTTAAGCTCTGAGACAGAAAGTGGAGGAGGTCAGACTGGCAGATCCTATCTAATGGTGCCTGCTGTGACAAGGGAAACACATAAGCTGTGCTTTGATCTGGACATAAAGAACTGATTTTCCAGTTTTTTTGCATTTTTCTGGACAGGTTATCTATCTAGACCAGCTTCTCCTGGTTAGGCTTACATGCAACCTGGCCCAGAGATACAGCTGGCCAGTGGGGAAAGTGGGACAGAGAAGGTGGAAGGATGGTGGTGCTGCAGGCCTGGCATGGGTTTCCATTCACCAGCCATGAGAAAGTCAGATATAAGCCAACTACTCACCACAGATGTCTAACTTTTCTTAAAATCATTCATCTAAGATAATTCCACAGCTCCCCTGAGGAAGGTGTTGCTGTTCTTTCATATTCCTATAGCCAGAAAATCCCCTGTTATCCCTCCCAAATCTTTTACAGGTACAAATTAAACTTCATGTCCTGCTCCAGGTGAACAGCTGATCAGCTTTCTCCTGACATCCTTGCATGTATTGGAGAACTAATAATGTGTTCAGTCCTCAAAAATTTTCTCAGCCTCACTGAGCCAAGTTCCTAGACTTCCTTCAGAGGTCACAGTGCTTCCTTATTCTCTGATGACACTTTCAGCTCTCCTCTGAGCAATCTTCAGCTTATTGGGGTCTTAAAGAGCAGTGCCCCAGAGTGGAGTTTTCCTGAGACCTTGTTAGCACCAATTAGGGCAGAATAAGCACTTTCCATGGCTTACATCTATGATCTTTGTTAATATGTTTCCAGATGAAGCTCACTTTTTTTTGCAACAGCATCTTGCCTCGCGCCCAGTTTGTGATCCCATGCCCCGTTTTGCAGAGCCACTGGCTGGCCAGTCACTCCTCCTTTTGCATCTGTGCATTTGATTTCTCCTCCCTAGCAGCTGCATGTCACGCTTGTCTTTGCAGATCTCACCATGGTGACTTGGGATCATTTCTCCATTTTACGAAAATTGTTCTGAATTCATACCCCATGTAACCTTCTGTTGTGGGGGAACCCTGGCAGGCAGCTTAGCCTCACACAGCCACCACACCGGGGAGGGGGAGAATCAGAAGAGAGGAAGTAAGAAAACCCGTGGGTTGAGATAGAGACAGGTCAGTAGGTAAAGCAAAAGCTGCACACACAAGCCAAGCAAGACAAGAACTCATTCCCCGCTTCCCATGGGCAGGCAGGTGTTCAACCATCTCCAGGAAAGCAGGGCTCCATCACACATAATCATTACTTGGGAAGACAAATGTCATCACTCCAGATGTGCCCCTTTCCTCCTTCTTCCCCAGCTTTTATTGGTGAACACAGCATCATATGGTCCGGGGAATCCCTTTGATCACAGATTCACAGAAGGGTAGGGGTTGGAAGGGACCTCTGGATCAATGACCCTACTAAAGCAGGATCACCTAGAGCAGGTTGCACAGGATTGTGTCCAGGCAGGTCTTGAATGTCTCCAGAGAAGGAGACTCCACGGCCTCTCTGGGCAGCCTGTGCCAGTGCTCTGTCACCCTCAGAGTAAAGCAGTTTTTTCTCACATTCAGACAGAACTTCCTGTGTTCCAGTTTGTGTCTGTTGCCCCTTGTCCTGTCACTGGGCACCACTAAGAAGAGTCTGGCCTCATCCTCTAGACATCCACCCTTTAGATATTTATAAGTGTTGATAAGATCTCCTCTCAGTCTTCTTTTCTCCAAGCTAAGTGCCCCAGCTCTCTCAGCCTTTCCTCATAAGGAAGATGCTCCAGTCCCTTCATCATCTCTATAGCATTCCACTGGACTCTTCAGTAGTCCCTGTCTTTCTTGAACTGGGGACCCCAGAACTGGATACAATATTCTAGATGTGGCCTTATCAGGGCAGAGCAGAGGGAGAAGATAATCTCCCTTGACCTGCTGGCCACTCTTTTCCTACTGCACCCCAGAACACCACTGGCCTTATTGGCCGTGAAGGCACACTGCTGGCTCATGGAGAGCTTGTTGTCCACCAGGACTCCCAGGTCCTTCTCCACAGAGCTGCTTCCCAGCAGGTCAAACCCTAACCTATACTGATACCTGGGGTTATTCCTCCCCAGGTGCAAGACCCTACACTTACCCCTGTTGAACTTCATTAGGTTCCTCTCTGCCCAACTCTCCAGCCTGTCCAGGTCTCACTGAATGGCCTTGCAGTCTTCTGGTGTGTCAGCCACTCCTCACAGTTTTGTATCCTCAGCAAACCTGCTGAGGGTACGCTCTGTCCCCTTGTCCAGGTCACTGATGAAGATGTTGAATGAGATCGGACCAAGCACTGACCCCTGGGGCACACCACTGGCCACAGGCCTCCAACTAGACTCTGTGCCACTTATCACCACCCCTCTGGGCTCTGAGAACCCTTCAGGCAGTTCTCAACCCACCTCACTGTCCACTCATCCAACCCACACTTCCTAAGCTTGTTTGCAAGGATGCTATGAGAGAAGGTGTCAAAAGCCTTGCTGAAGTCAAGATAGACAACATCCACTGCTCTCGCCTCATCCATCTTGTGTAGTCACAGATCCAAAACATAGCACCATGCAAGCTGCTACAAAGAAAAGTAGCTCTGTCCCAGCCAAAACCAGTACACCTTCCAACTGCTTGCAGACATAATCAGCTCAGTGCCCACTGCTGCTTTTAGAAGTGTACTCCCTAGCTCACCTACCAAGTAATTAATGAGAAAATTCACTAGCACTGGGACTGAGACAAGCCCTGTTGGTACCTATTTGAAATGTCATCTTGGTTTGACAGAAATTCATTAACTGGGAAACACTGCAAAGCAACTGGTAGCATCTGGTTATCTGCAGCTTGAGTTCTTGCGTACATGCCGCTGAGTTAAAGAGTGAGAGTGCAAGACTGGAAGGGACCTCTCAAGCACACACATTGCTGTCCTAGCAGGAAGAAGCTGGAAGAACAACTGTGTGCAAGGTATTTGTGGCATTGTGTGCTCTGCTGGGAGGCGACTGTCAGATACAGCAAAGTAACCGTAGTACAGGAGCTTGAATAGAATTTGTGATTGCTTAACTAATGGACTACTAATTCTGTTATCTGTGTAGGCAGAGACATTCCAATCAACCGTGATCAAACTGAAGATGAGACAAATCCATGTCCATGTTTACCCACGCTGTTTTGCTAAAATGAAAATAAGAAAGGTTGTCAATCTATGAAGGCCATCAGTCGATCAGCCACCGTGGTCAAGAGGAAATCTTCCTGCACTGTTATCTGACTTGTGTAAAGGGTTTTTCATCCTCATCTATAGCAGGCGAGCTCAGAGATGGACTGTTATGACAGAGCTGTCATTTCTGCTCCGGTGCAGGAGTGATTTTATCCTTACATAGTTTCCATCATTTTCAGACGTGAGGTGTATGTGCCCAACGTTTTCAGAGAGGCATTTTGAGCTTGTGTGCTAAAATTGACCATTTCTTGCTGTTAATTGGCAAGATCCATCTTTTATTTCAGGTCACGCCAGTCCCTTCTGCATCAGTCAAGTAGCTGGCTGAGTAAAGAGGACTATGCTGTGTATGTGTTCTCATTGATAATTATTTCTGCAGAAGTTGCACGTGAAAACAGCAACCAGATGTTACTGCCCCATTGCATAACATGCTCCAGACAAGCAACAAACTCATGTCCAGAGAGCTCTTGAGGTTACAGATGTGATGATGCACATAACCTGTGTGAGGTGCCACTGACTGGCTGCACCACTGAAATTAGCTTACGACCAGCTGTGGCATAAAGCATGTCCTTGGACATCTTGCCTTACCCAAATCAGCTTAAACCTGACATTCGAGCTAACATGTTTTGCTTCACAGTTGTGGTAGGATGAGGAAATGGAGAACATTGGCTTAGGTGGCATGCATGACAGGTGGTAATTAGTTAAATCAGTGCAACTTAATTGCCTTTAATTATATGGTCATACCTGCAGGTTATGTGTCAGGGAAAAACAAGGGGATAAAACAGACAAAGGAAGGGAAGATGCTACGAAGGGATAGGTTTGCAATGTAAAACCAGGCTTAGAGCAAAAGGGGAAAAAGCCACAGTGTTATTGACTTCCCTTTGATATTTATACCCTACCTGCTCCCTTTGGTTGACTCTGTTTTTCACTGATGTTCCTTCTTGCTCAGCTTTTTAAGAAAGGGGAATTTTATACTCCTAAAGACCTGACTTTAGTATAAGGGCATTGGAAGGTTTTCTTAGCAAATGGTCTTTGATGACTCCATTTTTATTTTTTAAGAGGCAAGAAGATGAAGTTAGGGAGAAAAAAAGAATTAAATCCATTTTTTGCTGAAGAGAGGATGCTCATACTACAAATGTTGCCAGGGGTTGATCAGCTTCTAGCAAGCCTTTTGCTAGAAGCCTTTTGCTATTGCAAAGCTTACTAATAATTAGATTTAATCTAAGTGTTGGAAAGCCACAGTACATCGGTCACTTTGTCAAAGGAAGTGTCACTTACGTGCCTGGGCATTGCTCTGATGCTGACAGCCACTTACTTTGCAGTCCTTTAAAGCAATTTTGGAATTCTTTCTTCATGTTTTAAAGAGCATATATGATCAATTGGTCCCTGTAAGAGAAAAGGACTTCAGCCACCTCATTGTGTCCCAGGAGTAATTCACAGGGCAGTACTTCGAAATGCAGTAGGACTGGAAATTACTGTAGCACAGCTGACAGGGACGGTTGCAGAAAACTCATCTGCTTTGCTGGTAAAGCTTAAGCACCATAATAATTGATGGCACCTCGGTGTGCCAGACAGCAGCTCTGGTCGTGAGTGGTGCTGCTGGGTACTCATGGGTACAGAGCACCTGGGACTCCCTGCCTCCCATGGGCGCTGAGAGGCTGAGCTTCCCCTTACTCCCAGAAAAAAGCCATTGACTTGAGCACATTGGTATTTCTCTCATAGAAAGTTCTCTATGAGATTTCTGCTCATAGCGTGTCACTTGCCTTTTTCTGAGATGCTCTCTCATGAGGGCAGGAGGGAGCAGGGGCAAGACCTGATTTTTTAATTGCATGAAATACAATATGAATCATTTTTTGGGTGGTCAGATTTGATGCTGTGGTAGCTGCCAGAACTGGAGGGCAGTCTTCAGAGGGCACAGGCTTTTCATGCTTGTGGCTTTGATGGTGTCAAGGACCTGCTTCTACAACATAAGACCATCTGAGAACCATCTGTGTGCCTCATTCCAGTCCAGGCTGCCCCAGTGCCAGTGTGAAGCCCAGCTAATTTTCAGAAATACTTTGCCTGAGCAAGAGGTTCTGCTTTCATCACCTCAAGGCCACATGCATGCAGGTGTCAGATGTTCTGTCAGCCTCAGCTGACTCCTCAGTCTCTAGCTAAATACATTTTTTATAAACTGATACATTGTTTGTAGGAATTTTTTCACTGTAATATGTTCCAGTGTCCAGTATGTGTGAATTCTGGCCATTTTTTCATTCTCCACAGGCAGACCTTTTTCTTTTACACAGTGTCCTGGTTTTGGCTGGGACAGAATTAATTTTCTTCCTGGCAATTGGCACAGTGCTGTGTTTTGGATTTAGGACAAGAATAAAGTTGATAACACGCTGATGTTTTCGTTGCTGCTAGGAAATCTTTACACTAGGATTTCCAGGATGTCCAGGATTTCTCAACTTCTCGTGCTGCCCTGCCAATGAGGAAACTGCGAGTGCACAGAAGCCAGGAGGGGACACGGCCAGGACAGCTGACCCCAATTGGCCAAAGGGATATGCCAAATCATATGATGTCATGCTCAGTATATAACCTGGGGGAAGCTGGCCTGGGCAGAACTGCAGCTTAGGAACTAGATGGGCATCAGTGGTCTGCGGGTGATGAGCAGTTGTGGTGTGCATTGCTAGTTTTGTATATACTATTATTATTACTATCATCATTATCATTTTCCTTTTCCAACATACTAAACTCTCTTTATCTCAACCCATAGGTTTAACAGCTTTTTCCTGATTCTATCCCACATTCAATCCACTGGGTGGGGTGGGGAGTAAGCAAACGGCTGTGTGGTTGTTTCAGTTGCCTGCTGGGTTAAACCAGAGCATGTGGGGAATTGATCTTGAGAGAAGAATATACCTTCTGTGATGCCTGAATTTTCCACAAGCAATCTTCCCTCAGAGTGAAGGCCAGCCCAACACCATTTAGTTTGTTGGAAGTGCTGAAATTACAGCTTGAGGTGGCACAGCTGCTGGAACAATATCAACCAGGTGGGAATAGATAAATCAGCGACAGGAGACAAGATGACCTGCACTAATCCAAACCTTTTACCCACATGTTTCTGTTTTCCATAAAAATACAAGTCTCACTTGCCTGTCATTTAATAAGATTACAAAGCAAGACCAAGCAATTTTAACTGTTTGCTTCAAAAATGAAATCCATCCCTTGTGAATGGGGAGAGCCAGAGCTAACTATGTGTAAGATTAGAGTATGTCAGAGCACATCCTGACTTCTGTCATTGATTCTCTTTCATTCAGGTGTTCAATGAGTGAGCTTGCTCTGGCTTTCTGCAAAATATGAGTGCTGCTCCCGGTGCTCCCCAGGACCAATAAATCTTTTTCACTTCCTTATGAGTGACAAGCAGCAGCAAGCTAACCAGTCAGTCTAAATCATCTTATTTAAAACCCCTAATTCTAAGCAGTTTGTCTAACAGTTAATGTATTTATACATCTTTTCCTCATTTCGGAATCCTGTGCTGTCAGTGAAGCTGTGATAGATTCTCCTCCAGTTGACTGAATGAACCTATAGTTTCAAAAGATGCTCATACTCTGCCCAGCTGTTTTTCTTAAATTCTCTGGAAAGTAGAGTTCGTCTACCACAGTTGCCTAAATCAAGTCATACTTGATTTATTTTAAAACAAAGGTTTAACATTTGCTAGGCTTCAGTTTATGGCGGTCTTCCAGGCACGGTGTAGCATTGTGTAGGAGACATAGCAGCTCCAAGGAAGCCCTTGGTACGTACAAGGGCAGTGCAATGCCAGGGTAGGAAGCAAGCTGGGCTCTGGGAAACAACAGGCCCTGTCTGCCCCAACCCAGTACTTCCATGGCTCCTTGGTGCGGGAGGAGGGCCGCAAATGTCGATCTACATTTTGAAGAGCAGAGATGGAGCTGAGGAAACAGCAGTTGCAGGGCTGTGAAAATGCTCCGGGGCTGCAGTTCCCAACATTTTGTGTCTCTTCGTTGGCTGACACCGCATCCTGCCGGCTGCCTTTTGCCCTCTCTCAGACCCCTGTAGCCGAGGAAGTCTCCGAACAGCTGATTTCCCAAAGCTGGGAGGGCAGAAGGGAGGGCTCATTCCGGTTTCCTATGCTCTTACCCCATAGCTAATTTTTCAATCGCAGCAATCATTCTCACTGTTTTTATGATCTCTTTGTAGCGAGGTGGAGTCACCCTGTGCATGCTGCAAGTACTGTTTCATTTACCTGTTGGGACTTCCTGAAGCAGAGGTTGGATCCATACCATTATGTTAATAGCCCTTGCCAGATCTGTTCTCCGTTAATTTATCTAATCCCCTTCCAACCTGTTCATGCTTTTTGCTCCCACAATACTCTGCACAGTCAGTCTCCCTTTAATTATGTGTTGTGTGAAAAAGTGCTTCCTTTTTTTTTTCTAAGTTTCAGCCATTTGCCTGATAATCTCATTAGGTTCCCCCTAATTCCAGTATGGTGGGAAATAACCGATCGGTCCCCAAGTTAGCTGCTCTGTGTAGGCAGGAATTATTCAGGTCACTATCATATTTCTTTCAGTCGTCTGCTTTCCAAGCAGGCATCTCCAACATTGTTCCACACCTCTCATGGTCCTTGCTGCCCTTCTCCCTGCTGTTAGTAGCCCTGCAATATCCAATTTCAGCTGGGGTGGCCAGAACAGGACACAGCGTTCAGGAAGGTAAGCCTGGCAGGGCTTCCCACAGCGCTGTTTTCTACAGCTGGTTTTTACCTCTATCTATAATTTTTTCCTAACAATTCCCAGTCTTTCTGTCTTTTTGACACTGCTGAGCACCAAGTTTTAGGAGTGAATCCCTTTCTGTGTGAAAACAGGCAGGTCAGAGTCAATAGTAGGACAGGAATGCTTGGGATTTGTATCCCCAGAGCTCACACTGCATTTCCTTTTAGACCAGTTACACAATGGGCATTAACTTCAGCAAAGTATGGAGGTTTGTTACCTTTAAGGCTCTTGCTTTGTACTGGAATTCATCATTCCCATTTATTAGGGAGGTAGAATTAAGTGCCCAGAAAATGGGATTCATGAAATCTGACAAGTGGAATGGGTATCTAAGCCAGCAGGAGATACTGGCAAAGAAAGGATGGCTTGGATTTTGTTTTTTTCACTCTCAGGAAGTTACCTGCTTCCACTTGGGATTCACGGCATGTGCCCAGCTCTGCGGGGTGCCAAGGCTTCCTTCCAGAAATAAAGGTTGAGGATTTATTTTACAACTGCTCAGGAATTCTTGTTTATGCTTAGACATCCCATACTTGAAGCACTTACACTGATTGAGATTTCTCCCAAAATGAGATGGAAACTCACATTCCTCAGGGGAATTATGTATGCTTTATGCTTCTTTGTATAGGCTGCTGGGACAGGAGAGCAGAGCAGAGAACCATAGAATGCCCTGAGTTGGAAGGGACTCATAAGGATCATTGAGTCCAACTCCTGGCTCTACACAGAAAAAGCCAAGTCAGAGCACATCGTCCAGACGCTTCTTGAACTCAGCCAAGCTCGATGGTTTGTGCAGATGCTCCGTGCTTTGTGCTGAAGTTCCCTAACTTGTTTTAGGATGACGAAACACCAAGTGGATTATTGAGTGAAGGGAGATGAATGTCACCTGTATACAAGGATATCATGCCTACTCCCTGCTTTTGTGTCCCTAAGGAGGTTGCTCTAACTTCAAAGGAAGAGACAGACTAAAGTCAGCAGTAAAGCATATCCATCTGAGCTTAGTTCTAGAGGTAGTGACTGCTTGGAAATAAGTGGAAAAGTTGCCATGGGCTTCATGAGAACCGTGGTTTCATCAACACCTTTGGTGTTGTCTTCACACTTCAGTTTTATCAGCACACAATTTTGAGTTACTTCATTGCAGCAGTAGTTCTGAATTCCCTGGTGCTCTGTTTCAGCTGCTCCCACTAAAAAATATCACTGCAAACGGTTATTGGGGCATGGAGTGAGTTGCGTATCGTAACAACTTCCCATCCTTTTCATAGCCATCCCCTATTCCCTACGTACCAGGTCAGTAAAAGCAATGACATACAAAACTACCCATCCATCAGCTTCTCCCTCCATCAAACATGGAAAAAAAGGCATTATCAGTGTAACAGATCATCTATCCCTCGTTCGCCGTTAATCGTGTTACTGTTCCTTTTACCTTCTGCCTGTTAGGAATTCAGCAGCCTCCAGGAACCTCACTGAGAGCTGAGACTCTCTGCTTCCTCTTCAGGATTTTTTTCCCTTTGAGCTAGCCTTTAACTTTGTTCCAGTGTTTGAATGATCCAATATTCTGTCTAAATTGAATATTCAAATATACTTTTAGCTTCCCCCTTTATCTCTTTTAGGAGTCTCTAGGGCCTTGCATCCGCCCCAGCTCATCAAAAGCATATGATGAAGTGCCTATGTGCTTTGCTGTGTTGGGACCTGAGCACTGATTTCTTCTTCTCAGTTTTGTTTTCAAAACATTTGATATTCCCAATCAGGCAGGTCTAGCTGCAAGACGTTCCACTCACTTTCTTCTGGCTTTCATACTAGTTATCTTCAGATTAGTGACCATGAGTCAGAAATGTTTGTGCATGTATATATGCATGTCTCTATCACTGGGATTTAACAGCTAATGATATTATGATCCTAAAATCCATTTTGTTCCTCGGTATGTAACTTGTATACTGAGATTATAGTAATGGACTTCTGTCCAGAATTAGTTGTCTCCATTAAAAACTATATCTTTGGCAAGTATTTCCATACAGTGTATCATACAAAACTAGTCCTTCCCTAAAATCAGAAGTAATTGTGTAATAAATAATTGCTGTTTTCTTGATCAGTGTGTCATCTGTGCCTCATAAAAAATAGTGGCAAACTGCAAATGATAAATACATATCCAAAAGCATCCCAGGCCTGAAGCTTTCCTTTGAGATGATGCTGGTTTGGTTTTGTGTTTTTAGGTAATTACCAAAAGCTCAAGTTAAATAATTTTACAGATTTTAAAAAGCTGAATAGCTTTTTTTCCTGAAAGATGTGATCCAAAATACCACCTACTTGTTCAATGCAAGCATCAATCGCCAGTAGCCAAGTTGGAATCAGAATAAAAACGTACTGTTCTCCAGACATGAGCTGAAATTTACTGAAACAAGTACTGACCAGGTTAAACTAGCAATAAAAATGGTGGTTTGGGGGTACTGACTGATGAGCTCCTCATTTGTTCCACAGGGCTCAGGGCAGCGTTTAAACAGTTTTGTTTCTCTTTCCTTCATTTTTAAATGAAACCTTTTTTCTCCCTCTGGCTTTTTTATCTCTCAGTGTAGCTGGTGTTGCATGAGAAATTACCTCATTTCAATGGCTGGAGCCAGTTTTTCTATCAGCTGCAGCAAGGCTTCCTCATTTATTTAATGAGCCTGGATAGGTAGGAAATTAAGTATTAGGAACTGCAGATGAGAAAAACTAAAACAGAATTTTCTGTTTATTAGGGTGGTTAAAAAAATGTATATTAATGTAGCCAGTACATATAATTGGTATTTGGATTGTGGCATGATTATTACTTTGCAGACAGGGGACTCCGTTATCACTCAGTCATCAACGAAGTAGCTGTGTTCTGTGCTCATCTCATCTCTGAAGCTGAAAGAAGAGCTAGTTATTATCTTCAAGTGGGGTTATTAATAAGGGGAAAAATCATCCCCAATTACTGTGAAGCAAAATATTTCAACATTTACATATCTGAGACTTTAATTTTGATCTAGTCCTTCATGAATTCTTAAGCTCAGCCTGTGTTCACTTTTCCAAACGTTCCCACAGCAACATTATCAAGGGGAACCTGCACCTGCCGGAGTGCTGGCTTCCCCAGGTCTGCGCTTCAGGGTCACAGAAATGCTGCCTGTCCCATCTCTCTGCTGCCAGAGACTGATTTCCACTGAGGGTTTTTTTGTGCTGCACCATAGGAATAGAACCTCAACCATAGGCTTCACTACAGAAGTAAGAAAATCTGACCTGCCTATACTGCCTGTGTTCACAGCAGTTTTTTTCTTAACAAGACAGGGACTGGGATTTATTTAAAAGAGCTAATTTCGCTCTTTTTTTCTTTCTTTCTTTCTTTTTTTTTTTTTTTGAACAAGGTATTGTTTGTGAACAGTTTGGAAGTTTTGAATCTGAACCTCCTAGAATAAAACCCGAGCAACACCAAGGCGATGATTGAAATTCAGCGAAACATGTGGGCAGTTACCAGGAGATGGGAGAAGTGCTGTCCGCACTGCGAATCCATCCATCAACACAGATGTGAAGGCCTGACCTTGGCAGGTTCAGGAGGCAGCGACGTCAAACACAGTTTGCAGTCAATTGAAAATGTAGCTGCTAGACAAAGAAAACCCAATAATTGCACAGCTGCTTCAGTAGATTACAGATTTCCTAGAAAATAATAAAACGGGTGTCCGTGAAAAAGTAAACCATCTTCTTTCTTTTTCCATTCAAAAACTTAATTCCTGAAAGTCATCAGATGTGTCCTCTGTAAACTTCCTATCTCTTCTCAAAAGCCACAGAGCCTGTATCCAATTGGTGCAGATTTCTCTACAGCATTTATGCCCATTAATGCTTCGTTGATTTACAGCGAAACTGCTGAAGAAAGGACTGTCTTGGACAGCCATATAAATATTAAATTAATTTCTTGTGAAGGATGGCTGCTATTACACTAAATATTAAATGAATTCATAATACTTGGACATTTGCAATAAATCATTGCTGGGACTGCATGCTAACATCCCGTTCCAAACCTTTTTCCTTTTCTTTGTTTTGCAATATTGAAGCCATGGAACAGGGCTGGTTGCTCTCAGAGAAACGCATGGCTTTGCAACGCTGGGTCATTAGTGAGTCCCCACAGCACGAGGGGGAGCTTTAACTTAGTCCCATTTTACAGATGGGGGAAGAGGCGTGAAGGGGTTTAGGTTTAACCCCTGATCACAGGAGGCTCAAGCCCAATCTGTTTCTCACAAGAGACATCACAGTAAATTACCAGCTCCTGACAGTTCTTGTTTGCTTGAAGTGCTCGGAGCAGCATCGGCAGAGGACCTGGCAGTGTGACACCAGAAGGCTGAAAGCATTTGCCAGACTCAGAGGAAGAAAGAGCTGGATCAGATGTCTAATCTCCAGGCACCCAAAGTGGATCCTATCAGTTCATCTCTGAACGTCTTGCCCTAGGCCACGATAGGAAAGACAGGCACTCCTCAGGTTTTGACTAGCAGGGAGGACTAGGCTTTGCAATTGAAGTCCTCGTCTCTCTTTAGAGGTCGCGGATCTTAGCATCAAAACTGTCGTAAAAAAAGCTCAGTGGACTCAGAAGGGCTACAAATTCCTTGTTTTTCCTTGTGTTAAAGTAGAACACAGGGTACAGCAGTGAGCTCCCGACAGCTCTCTGTTATCAGAGGGATAGTAGCTTGAGTGTAGAACATTGTGCCGGGGCAAACCACGTAGGGTGGAAACCGTTCTTGTAAACAAACTTGAATTTTTAATGTGCAGATGGCTGTGAATATATGCATCTCCTTCTTTCCAGAGAATTTTGCTTCTATGCCTTAAATGGTCTAAGTCACACAAGGTTTTTCTAATGAAAATTTGCCAAGGTATTTAAATTAGAAGCAAAAATTAGAAAAGCTGCTACCACAGAGGAATATTAATTGTTCATTATACAGGGCTTTAGTTCACATAGTTACTTTGCATGTGCAAAGCTGCCAATTAAAGAGGCTCAAAGTGCTCACTGCTGCACAATAGTCGTTTCTCCAGAGCCCCACAATGGCTATTGTATTCTGTCACTGACCTTTAGACACCTTCAAATGCATATTGACACAGTATGCCGGGATCATTAGAGCTATTGTTTCAGCATGCCACGGGGAAAGGAGAGTTTTGCAATTTCATGAAGAGCTTTAAAATTTGATGTAACGATGACAGCAGTGATATTTCTTAATTAGAGAGTGAGAGAAGGACTGAAGTATTTTTTTCTGGTGCTTCAGGTGAATTCCAGCATGCACATCTACCACAGCTCCCACAACTGTCCCTTCCCATTGAGGAAACACGATGTTTATCAGGGGCTTTTGGTCTGCTTTTCTATTGTTTCCAGGGGAGTTAATTTATTTAGTATTTTTGACCTGACAGTGCCATATGGCCAGCCTCCCTTAGCTTCCATGGATTCTGCCTGGATGAACATCTTGGCAGAGTGGATCCTTTCATCCTGTAAGTGACAAATGCCCTTTTAAACAGAGCATGTAGTTGGAACTGGTGGCACACGGGAGACCAGGATCTGGAAGCTTAGTTCAGACCGCTCTTCAAAAATCGTGGACATTGTCTCTGTGATAACAACTGTGCTTCATTTTAGTTCTTCCATGTGTTAACATCTAAGGCATTTCTGTTTTCTTACCAGTCTGTGAGAGCTAAAGAGTGCAAACAAGAACTTCAAGAGCAGAGATATCAGATGCTACATTTACTGTAGTAAATCCAAGCATCTTCTAAAAGATTTTATTTATTTTATTGTAACCCTCCTATTCTTTAAAGCTGCTTTGAGAAATTGCTTCAGCAGTCAGCACATAAAAGAGCATCATTTTAAACCTTTCATGGGACATTTTGTCTACAGATAATAAATAAATTACTGGCTTGTATTTCCAAGGAGTGTTTCTGCTTGAAGATAGAGAGGTAGTTTCTGTTCTATAAGTATTGCAGTTACTGGGTTCATTTTTATCCCTTGGGATCCTATTATAGAACAAATTATCAAATATAGCCAAACTTCACAGCCCCGAGTCTCTGAAGATAGGCTTGGGTAATGCCTAGCACTTCTGACAGAGGAGGAAGAAATCTAACAGTCCTTTTGCAAAACTTCTCGTGTCATAAAGGAAAAAAACCCTTGGAAAATGTACTGCAGAGCACTGCTGGTTGCAAATCCCCACTAACACAATGCAGCGTGTACCGGATCATGGCCAGTTTCTAGGTGAAGGACGTGGTATCTGGTATTTTTAAATGTGGAGTAGGATTTCTGTCACACTGCTGCAAAAGCCACAAGGTCAGATGTGTGTGTTCAGTAATGCAGGTTGAACTTTTTCCTCCTCCTCCCCCAGCCCACCACCCCATTAATTGAAAGGCTGCTGTCATCTTGATTTCATCCCTCTGTGTCAGAAACCCTCACAGAACTTTAAAACCTCCCATGCAGTGCCACTGCACCTGCCAGCTGTGAATTTTGTAGTCTATCTTCAAACACCAAGGCGATACCTTTACC
Organism: Hypotaenidia okinawae; assembly: GCA_027925045.1. NCBI lineage: Eukaryota > Metazoa > Chordata > Aves > Gruiformes > Rallidae > Hypotaenidia > Hypotaenidia okinawae. The sequence goes on from BSDF01000001.1 coordinate 149,890,991, forward strand.
TTAACACGTGAGAAACGACCCAGTTCTGGGAGGGAGGCACCAATAGGTACAGCCGTAGGGTGCAGGATGTGAAGGGGAGCACTGGAAAGAGCAATTACATCTTGTGCCACCATTCTCCCTACAGTAAATCTACATCAGGTGGCAAACAAGTCAGTAGCAATGAGCGCTTCTCTTGCAGTGGGCTGGGATCTGAAATGTCTCCTCAGCCCCTTGTGCCTCCCAGCAGAGGTTTTCAGCCATAGGGCCTGATCTGTGACTTTTAGGGAGTTTCTCTACTGAGGGACAGAATCGTCCTGGAAGAGGACCGCACTTTGACTGCTGCCTTCACTGCCTGGGAAGTCTGTACCTTAGCTGTCCCACTGGAACTGTATTATCGCGTTTAAAAGGCACATGATTGCTGCCTGGGTGGATGCGAAAATGGAGATAATCTTCACAGTACGTGAGATCCTTATTCCGCTGATGCAGTTGAAGCCCTGTTGGATGGGGAGGGATTTTTGTAGGATCTTTATTACTAAAGCTCAGGTTCTAGCTGGACCCACCTCTAGTTGTGGCGGTTTTGGGAGTTTTCCTGCCCCTCACATTGTGATTTTCCCAAAAGAGAAATGGAGTCATTACGTCTGCTCACTGCCCGTATTTTGTTTGGTTCCTTTGCAGAAGGAGAAGAAGAGTGGGCTGCTGAAACTTCTAGCAGGGGCATCAACGAAAAAGAAGTCGCGCTCCCCACCTTCCGTGTCCCCCACACACGACCCCCAGGCAGCCATCGAGGGAGTCCTGCAAGGGGCAGTGGGACCCGAGCTCTCCTCCCTCTCCAGCCACGGCAGGGCCGGCTCATGCCCTATCGAGAGTGAAATGCAGGGAGCCATGGGGCTGGAACCTCTGCACAGGAAAACAGGCTCCTTGGATTTGAATTTTTCCATCCCTTCTCCTGCCAGGCAGCCCCTCTCTTCCATGGCAGCTATTCGGCCAGAGCCCAAGCCTTTGCCCCGGGAGAGGTAAGTCACGTATCTCCTGAGGTTTCCTGCATCCTCAGGGAGCATTTGGAGGAGGGCTGCAAGCTTAACCTGCTCAAGGGTTGTCGCGGTTTCACTGCTCTGTGGACTGAGTGTAGGTGGCTCAGTTCTCTTGTGGGAAGACAGGGCTTACATGCATCTGCCCATTGAAAATCACTGGACAGGCAGTGCAGGCTTAGTTTTAATCATTGAGTATAAAAGTGGTGAGCAGCACCCATCCGTGACACCATACACCCCTGGTCTAAATATGGAGGACAGCAATGCCTTTTCAGCCCAAATGATGTAAATGCTGTTGGCAGAGGCCACTTTTTTAAGTGGGATCCCGATGTTTTCATAAACTTACAGAGTTGTCATGTGGTGCTTCCTTGTCTGGAGCACCAGGGTTTGATGGTTTTGGCCATCAAAGCCCATTCTGGCCTGTTCTGAAGTAGCAAATTCTGCAATACCGATTTTTTCTTGCTTAGGATGCTTGCAGGTAGCAACATCATCAGCGACCTGTTCCCAAAAATGTAGCTCGTTTCTAGAGGGAACTCTACCAGCAGCTCTGGAGTTCATTTCAGCAGCCTGCTCAGCACCTTGGTAACTGGCCGTGCAAACCCAAAAAGGGTAGAGTAGGACACCAAAATCCAAAAGCAGGTGGAGAGAGAGATAACTGACTAGAAACAGGGGTACAGAAAAGAGCTAGGTCTCTACATGTAGGCTCATATTGGCTTGAGGTAAATATTTTATACAAAACTACAGTTTGAGGACCAGGAAGGGAACAGATAATGGACTGATGCTTTCCACTCAAAAAGTGTTTGAGGAAAACATGTCTTTTTACAAAAGCATCAGAGAATTTTATAAAAGCAGTCTCAAAAACTCTCTGAAGTTGATATTTGAAGCAGTTTTGGAACAACAGTAAAATTCCAGAAGTTTGAAAGAATTTCTTTTTGTCTGAGTGTGTGAAGGGAGTGCACTGGGCAAGCCACCTGTCCCTGGATCCAGTTGGGATCATGGTGCAGATTTTATTTTATATATTATATATTATATATTATATATTATATATTATATATTATATATTATATATTATATATTATATATTATATATTATACATTATACATTATACATTATATATTATACATTATATATTATATATTATATTATATATTATACATTATATATTATATATTATATATTATATATTATATATTATATATTATATATTATATATTATATATTATATATTATATATTATATATTATATATTATATATTATATATTATATATCATGGTGCAGATATATATTATGTAGTATCCCCAAGGGATACTACAGGACAGTTCATACCTTGCACAGTGTCTTACTGAATGCAGGTTGAAATTTGGTTGGGAAGGTAACGATGACACTGCTACATATTTAAACTTGTCTAAGGCGTTTGGTTTGTTACCATAACACATCTTGCAGAGTAAACTGTACTTAACCAGCACTGCAGATCCCATGTGGATTGCAAACTGATTCTCTGGCATCAAATCTAACTCTGGATCAGAAATCACTAGAAAATGATCGTGTGTCCCTGTAGTGTAGCCCAAGAAGAGCTGGGTCTTGGACCTGCAGTGTCCAACGTAAAATTCTTTGCTGTTGCGGAACAGGGAAGTGAGGTGGGAGGTAGGTGATGAAGCAGACAGACCCGTTGGTACAGAGCTAATCCACCACATCGTCGGTAAGAACGCAGAGTAACAGTGTGTTACAGGAGAACCAAATCTGAGGCAAAGCAGGGTGGCCTCAAAGTAGCACCATAAGAATGATGGAACATTTAAAACCATATACTTGCGGTGAGTGGTACAGGGAGCTCCTGGTACACCTGGTAAAGAGCAAGCTTACAGATGGCTTGGTGGCAGCCTGTGAGAGACTACAGAAAAGGGGGACCTGGAAATATTTTTACTCCCAATTGGGCACTTTGTCTAAAAGAGATGCTGTCGTTCAAGTGCAGCTGTTAGACTTGAAGCAGAAATAAATACAGGCAAGTCCTTCAGCGTCGTAATGAAGGCAGTGAGAGCGGACTATCACAGCAGTCTATTGTCCTTAAAATCCATGGAAAAGCAATTTAGTAAAAGGAGTGAAAATCCAATCCCTATTTAGGCGCACTTAATTTGGTCTACATCACTTTAGATTAATGCTATAAGAAAAGCTAAATCAATATAAACCAGATTTAGCACCAGTGTAACTAAATCAGCAGAATGCTGCACCTTTAGTTAAACGCAACTATGAAAAGAAGCCGGGAGGAGCATCCCCTGCAGCAGGTGCTGCTCTCCAAGCTTTACCATCAACAAGCCCCAAAGCTTTACTGTAGAGAAGTCCAGGCACAGTATTTTATATGCCAGGGCATGTCCCGTATTCCACAAATTTCTCAGTTGGCCTCAGGATCATTTGGATAGTGAAACGTTTGACTGATGACAGTTTTAAGTGGCAGAATAGAACCATAGGGACGTGGGTTAGCTGCATCTGCTCAGCTCTGCTGGAACCAGGAGTAAATAGATTTAGACTGCTAAAACTGAGTAAATACTTCCAATTGTAGTATATGGTGGTAAGGAACTTACTCTGATTTTAAGCATTTTAATTCCTGAGTTTTAAATCAGAAAATAAGCTATAATTGAAGTAACCCTAATTATACACAGCAGGCAAGATTCTCTAATTGATTTATGAATTAACTTCCATATCATCGGTGTATCTGCATTCCTTAACTGATCATATGGGTTTCTTCATGCCCATAATGGGAAATATTAATTACCTTCGTGCACTAGGAAGGATAATGCTTAGTCCTGGAATAATCTGAGCAGATACATTAAACACTTGTCTCCTAGAAATTCATCCCACATCCATCTGTGCTCATTAAATCATCAAATTGCTAAGAAGTACCAAATTATATTTTTTAAAACAAATTATGGTTTTCAAACCACTTGTTCTTTTCACATCTGGCAATGGGGGAACTCACATTCAACATCACTCAGCTCCCTATTTTGCTTGTTTGCATTTTGGTGCGTTTCATCCGCACAGTAGGAGCAATTCTCCCAGAAAGAAAAGGGAGGAGAGGGGAAAAAAAAAAAAAGGTTAGATAAACAGATTCAGATGCTGGATGAAATTTTAAAAAGCTGCAAAGCATTTCAGTGCACTTAGCTGTACTTGGCTTTCTGTCTCCCAACGCCCATCTGTGCACACAGAAGACAGAGCACTGAAAGGTTGGAAGAAGTAGCACATTCCTTAATATTTACGGCATCTGAAATGAGGCTCATGCAGGCGGCAGAGCACCGCTACTTGTGCTGTAGAGGTTGGCTCGCAGCTCCAGGGCTTGCCACATCCAGGCTACCAATCAAGCCGTGCCACTAGCCATATCGGAGGTGCATTAAAGGACTCTGATTGCTCACAGTTTGATGATCACGAATTAAGGGGAGAATTACCTGCTTTGCTGCCTGGCAGCACAACCCTTTGTGGGTGAAGCGGCCAGTCAGACAGGCAGGTGAAGTGAGCTTCACCCTCTTAGAGATGCTGCTAATGTTTGTGCTCTTACTCATTTTTTTGTGCATGGGGACAGTGAGGAAAGCAGCTGCTTTATCTTACCCTAGTTGATATTCCAAAACCTGGTTATGGATGGATGGATTAGAAAGGAAATTGCTCCTCGCCCTCCCATCATTTAGCCTTGATATTTAAAAGGTTGTTGGGATAGTTAGTGCCCATCTCTGCCTTCTGCATGTAGTTTCTCACTATTGACTTATAAAACCACCTTCCCTCAGCTGCTCCCTGCAATAAAGCATCCAGCAGTCCAAGCAGCAGAGCGGAGAAATTTCCCAGGTGGTGTCCTTGTCACTTCATGTCACAGTGATTGACTGCCAAGTGAATACCCCATCAGGCTGCATATGCCCCACACGCTCTTTTCCACCTACTGCTCCATCCAGCTTCTGCTGGTGCAGGGAACAGGACCAGTGCTGGGATGTTCTGCGGCCTGGTGGAGCCTGGGCCACAGGCTCGCCCACTTCCCGCCGAGGCTGTCAGTTCACATGGGAGAAGAGGGGGTGCTGTCTGCCTAACCGTGCCAAAGCACAGTACTTTCCTTGGAGAAAACATGACTGTACGCTGAGCCAAACAGGAGAGCTGAGCACGCAAGCGCGCGTGTGTGCATGTGTGTGTGTGTGACTCACGTTCCCCTGGCTGCCTGGCACTGTTCCCAGATGTGAACCTGAGTAAAACATGTCACGCGTTGTTGACTCTTTTATAGTAACTGGCACTGGTTTTGCCATGTTATATTCTGATGAAGTGGTCGTGCCCGGACCTACTGTCACGACCGGCGTGCCTGTGCTGTGCTGCTGTGGTTTTCGTGGAGCCTTTGAGCAAGCTGTAACCACAACAGCGCTGCAGAGTAAGGTGGCAGCAGTGAGTCTGACCTTTAACACAGACCCCTCCGTTTTTCCGCGTGTCCTCTCTAGACATCACTGCCACGTTAGAAATTGAGCTCCCAATTCAAGGAAGCATTCAAGGATGTGCTTAACACCCATTGATCTCAACTTTGCTGCGCTCGTATATCTTCTCTGCCAAAAAGGAAAGCAAAAGAAAAGGTATTTTCTTTCCTGGAAAGTGATACTGGAGAAATGACCCCAGGAATAAGTTCTGACTGAATGGTGACATGCACGCACGTGGTTAAGTGCTTCTCCAACTAGGGATACCTGCCTTAGGATGGAGAAACTAAAATTAACCATCTCAGAGACCGAATCCTACAATATTTCCAGCAGAAAGGTAAAAGACCCAACTGAGATTTGTTCTTCTAAGGCTGCTGATACAGACACTGAAATACAGTGAAGCAGGTCCTGGCTTGTAGGATGCAGAGGCACTTTGCAGGTCCCTGCAGTGTGCCAGTAAAACGATGAAGAAACAAAGCTCCACCAATAAGCAAGAGCAGTGCTTAATTGGGCTAGATGCTTCACTGTCACCGATTATCTGTCCCATACAAAATTATCCACACACAAGGGGCCTGTTGGAGTCACTCCTGAAAGGTGTCCTGAGTGTGTGATACCTTAGCAAACAGGAGACTGCTTAGGAGGTGTAGAACTGTTGGAGAGGGTTCAGAGGAGGGCCATGAAGCTGATCAGAGGGCTGGAGCACCGCCCCTACGAAGAGAGGCTGAGGGAGCTGGGCTTGTTCAGCCTGGAGAAGAGAAGGCTGCAGGGGGACCTCATTGCAGCCTTCCAGTACCTAAAGGGAGCAGAGAAACAGGAGGGGAATCAGCTTTTTAAAAGGGTAGAAAATGGCAGGACGAGGGGGATGGATTGAAGCTGAAGGAGGAAAGGTTTAGATTAGATATTAGGGGCAAGCTCTTTACAGAGAGATGGGCGAGGTGCTGGAACAGGCTGCCCAGAGAGGAGGTGGATGCCCCATCCCTGGAGGTGTTCAAGGCCAGGTTGGATGGGGCCCTGGGCAACCTTGTGTAGATCCAGGCCTGGAGGTTGGTGTCCCTGCCTGTGGCAGGGGGGTTGGAACTCTCTGATCCTTGGGGTCCCTTCCAACCCAGACCATTCTATCATTCTATCAGCCTGCATTAAGCACCCAAACTCCAGTGCGCTAAACGGGGCCAGATTGGAGGTCGGCCCTGCAGACCCGCTTTGCCTCATCGTACATCTGTTTTCTTAAGTTTCTCTAGCTCCATCAGTGTCCAGGATGCAATTACTCAGTGAGCAGATACTCGTCATTCTGGGTTGGGGCTTTTTCCCCTCAGTGTCCAGGCCTGAGCCCAGCCCTTAATTACGGATCAGTTCAGATCAATGCTGTTCAATGCCTGCCTCTGCCCACTGACAGAGAAAGCCTGCCTGAGTAATTTAGACCCAACAATTGGCACAGCTGGAGTGTCTGAGATGAGTCTTACTCTGGGACAGGCATGACATGAGGCTTTGCAGTGTAGCCACTCTCCCCATGCCTGTGCCACTCCGTGTGGTTCACCATGGCCACTTACCAGACATCCTCCCACCTCTGCAAAAGATGAGGTGCCTTTGGCAGCTGCACACCTCTTCCATGTCAGAGCCTTGACCCACAGCCAGAGCAGGACATCTTGTGCAGTGAATGAGACAGGCATCCTATGGGAAAAGCAGTATGCAGTCATGTAATGAAAGATTATATTGCACACAAGTGAAAGTGAAGTCATGGACAATTTTAGTTGCCTGTTTCTTCATCTCAGATTCAAGGGTGTGAAACATTCCTCTTCTGTTAAGGTGGTGGATGTCTCTATGAATCCACATACGTGGCATTTTTAGTCTGTTTGCTTTTTTAAAGGAAACAAAACCAGAACTTCCACCATGTAACACCTATTTGAGTTTCTGAGCCTCACCTGTACCTTGAAGGATGTCAGCAGCAGTAACAATGGGAGAGATTGGTGGGAGAGGTGTTTCTTTTGACTGCAAGGACGAGTGCTGTGGAGACACGGGACAGTGGTATTCCCAGGTCTTTGCTGACAGCAGAGGGACAGAGATGATGGACCCATTCCCAGCTCTCAGCTACTTGCTGCCAGGCTCCCAGCCTCAGCCCCAGTGCCAGCCTCTACCCATGCAGTCTCCTGCCCCACAGGATGTCATGTCCCAGCCCCAGGTTCCCTCCTATGAGGCTCTCTGCTCTCCTCACCTCAGCTCAGCACAGCTGCTCCCTCAGCAGCCACGCCCCCACCTTCTCTTGGGGTCTCGCCTCTTCATCACAGTCTCATTTCTCTCTCAGCTCCCGGTTTTTCTAACATCAGCCTCCCACTCCTTGCACACCTTCCCTTGCCTCACCCTGCTTTCCAACTCCCTGAGTTTTCCCTGCTCAGATGAGCCTCATCACCTATCTTTGCTGCTAGGGCTCACAGCCTCTCCTCGTACTTTCTCTTGGGCAAAAAGACCCTTCCCAGGCTGCTGCTCATCCAAGACAGTCCCCTCTGGGGATGAGGTACCCAACCCAAGGCTGCCACAGCAGCCAGCAGTGGGGAAGTCCACATCAAGTCTGTGGCCTGAGAGAAAAACATGAGAGGACCCCATTGCTGGGTGTCATGATTTAACTCATCTATCATATGGTTTAACCCATCCAGCAGCTAAAACACCCACACAGCCCACTCACTGCCCCCTAAGTGGGATAGGGGAGAGAATTGAAAAAAGTAAAACTCATGGATTGAGCTAACAACAGTTTAATAGGACAGAAAAGGAAGATAACAACAACAATAATAATAGTAATAATAATCAAGTGATGAACAGTACAATTGCTCACAATTGAAGCTGATGCTCAGCTAGTTCCCAAGCCATGCCACCTCCCAGCCAACCCCCAGTTATATGATGTCATATGGCACAGAATATCCCTCTGGCCAGTCTGAGTTAGCTGTCCTGGCTGTGTCCCCTCCCAGCTTTCTGGGCACCCCCACACACACACCTTCTCATTGGCAGGGTAGTATAAGAAGCTGAGGAGTCCTTGACTACTTGGCAACAACTAAAATATCGGTGTGTAATCAACATTATTATCATCCCAAATCCAAAACACAGCTCAGCTACAAGGAAGAAAATTAACTGTATCCCTGCCAGAACCAGGAGTCTGGGAAAGGAAAAGAAATGCAACCTCTGAGGCTGCACAGAGCTAAGATCTCCTGGAGCATGGATCAGCAGAGATTTTACTTTTGATCCTCATGCAAGCCTCTATTAATGTGCCCTTCTGGGTTGGTTTGAATGCTTTTAACCTGGCCAAGAGCAGATGATTTTCTGAAGGAACACCATTCTTGACAGGCCAGTGGGACCACAGGGGAGGTCTTTGCTTGCAAGTATGGGGACCCAAGAGCCGTTTCTGCAAGCCCTCACCCCGGTCTTGCTGATGCTGCAAACTCCCTCGTGTTATTCCTGGAGGTGATGTGGCCATTTGGGCTGAATGTGGGACCAGCAGCCTGACAGTCAACTGCTGTGGAGGGTTTGGGCCCAAATGGTTAACATTTGGCAGAATCACAACTCTCTGAAGGTACGATTTATGAGAGAAAATACCAAACACTGCTAACAGCAGTGGCTGCCGCACTTGTCTTCACAAGCATTGCCCAGCTAATTAGTGATTTGAAAAGTTGGTAATTCAGAGCTGTACTGTGACACAGGCAAAACTGAGATGGTTCTGAGACACACCTAAAATGCTGGGAAGCCATTTAGTGTAAGAAAACCTACAGTCTTATCGTAGCTTCTCAAAGAGGAGTCAAAAAGGGAAATGAAAAGGGAGGGCGGGGGGGAGAATATAAATAGAAGTATACAGGACTGCCTTTTTGGGAGTGAAGGAGGATGTCTGGGGGGGCAAAGAAGAGAATGAGGCTGGTATATGTATTTGCCAAGGAGTTGCAGGGGATAAACTAGGCTGAGATGCCACCTGGAGGTGTCGGGGGCGGCACAGCAGCAACGACTTTCCAGGTGACAGGAGACAGGACAAGGGGAAATGGCACAAAGCTGTGCCAGGGCAGGGTCAGATTAGATGTTAGGAAAAAATTCTTCACTGAAAGAGATGTCAGGGCCTGGAACAGGCTGCCCAGAGGAAGGGGTTGAGTCACCATCCCTGGGTGTGTTTAAAAGATGGGTAGATGAGGTACTTAGAGATATGGTTTAGCATAGGATGGAACGGTTGGACTTGATGATCTTAAAGGTCTTTTCCAACCTTGTGATTCTGTGACCTGTGGGCAGGCAGCCCGGTGCCGGCAGCCATGCTGCTGCCCGTGGGTCTCCCTCCCCAGCACCCCCTTCTAAAGCACCCTAAGGGAAAAAGCATACTGCCTTTTCCCCCATCTCTCACGGAGGAGTCCTGCACCAATTTGCAAGGTCTTTCATACCTACAGTCTCGTTACTCAGAAGCGCTTTGGTGTTACCCTGTGAGGTGCTGAGGTTAATTTGGGTATTACACCGTGGCAGTCGGGGGTTCCTTAAACGGGAAAAAGTATTTCCCTTGGTAATGCAGTGGCTGGGGTTTATTTTTCTAAATCTCTAAGGAGATGCTGTGTAGAACCCCTTTCATGACAATGGGCACATTCTTGTTGAGCATGGTCACCTCCCTCCCCATGTGAACCATTTAGGGACTAGCAGCTCCTCACTCCTAGGATGAAATCTGCCTTTAAAAGGATGGCTCTGGGCTTGAGGTATGACATGAGGTCTTGGCAGTCCCAGCTGGGTCTTTGGAGTGATGCTGCCTCAGGCACCACCTTTTTCTTTGCTTCTGTTTCCCAATCTGCCAAAAGGGCGTACGAGTACCTCTGCACCCCCAGCCACTGCTGAGGTCTGACCCCCTTCTTTCTCAAAGCCTCCTGGGCTCCTGGTGCGGAGTTCCAGCGCTCCGTGATTGCACGTAGAGTTGCGAGATCTGAAACTTGGCATCATCTTAGCTACAATTGTTCCACTCTGATAATTTAATTAATCAACACTGCAGCAGAGTGTTTGAAATAATGTGTGCCTTCATTTGCATAATGGCTGTAATTGGCAAAGCTTCATAGTGTAAGTGTAGCGGCTCCACAGATGATAGCAGGATAGGCCGTGTTCCTGCAGCCGGCCAGCAGCACACGTTTCAACCGCTTTTCCACAGAGGAAGGAAGTGACAACTAGATTTGTTGACCAAGGGGCAGCGAAGGCCTGCAGAGTTTCAATGGCACTTGAACACATGTACTTTCGGCATGACTGTGTCTCTGTGTCAAGATAAAAAGGCCGTAGTCAGGTTTTAGAGCAGAATCTCCACTCCAAATGGAGTTAAATGCTTTTCCAACTAACTGGGAGGTTTGACCATGGAGGTGTCCAAGCATAGAGCCAAACCTGGTATTTTCTCTGTTGTGTCTAAGCAGAGTCCCTGATTTCAGAACCACAGTCACTAGGTCCCTCAGCAGTGTCTGCAAAGAAAATCAGTGACTGCCTCTGGAGAGTTCCTTGCTTTGGTACCACCTCTCTGGCAATGGCCCCAGGAGTGCTTCAGAGCCTCCAGGACATGTTGAACCAAGTCCTCCAGGACAGGTTGTTATTTTAAATAAATACTCACCTTGTAACAAACATGACTGAGGCATCAGCGGCCATGTGGTGGCTGTAGAAATATTAATCCTCATGAGATGGGCTTTAGGTAATCAATTGGCATCTTTTAACTATCTTAGTATATTCATTACTTTGCAATTAGCAAGACAGTTATTGATTGTTAACCAAATGCCAGATGACTGTGAAAGTACATGTGCTGAAGTAAAACAAGCTGAGCAGCAGCAGGGCATTCCCTGCTCTGCACACAAGCACACCGATGTACAAGGGCCCAGCCAGCGCTCTCAGGAGGATGAGCCCAAGCACAGAATAGCTGTACCAGGATCAGACCCACCATTACTTCATTAAAATGAAGTGACATGTGAAAACTAAGCTTCCAGAGAGCTCTCTGTGAATGGTTCAGGATAGGGGGTCCACTCTGGGTTCGGAGAGTCCTCCCTAAGCCTTCCCTTCCCCAGGTTTGGGGGACTCAAAGTGCATTCCCAAGACAAATCATAAGAAGAAAAATGTGGACTGCCTTACCTGACCTCAGCCGGCATCACAGGCAGTGGGTGGGAGCACTGCAAACCCCATTTTTAGATGGAGTAGATGTAGTGCTGAATGCAACACGTTACAGCAGAGGTAGATGCAGCACTGGGTGAAAACAGCCAAGACACTGTCACGGTCTTGCATACCAATGGAAGCAGGGTCCTCTGCAAGAAGTCCTGGCATTGGATACCTCCCCACTTTCATGGTCTGGCTCCAGAGACCATCCCCATCAACTCTCTGGTCAAGATGGTCAGAGATGTTCCCATAATACTGACTTTTAGTAGAATAGAATCATAGAATGTGTAAAGTTGGAAGGGACCTTTAAAGGTCATCTAGTCCAACCCCCTGCAGTAAGCAGGGACATCTTCACTAGATCAGGTTGCTCAAAGCCCCATCAAGCCTGACCTTGAATATCTCCAGGGATAAGGACATTACCCCTCAACCTATTGCGTGAACAGATCTCCCCCAGCTTTCTTATAGACACCTAGGTACATTGGATACAACCGTTTCATAATGTAACTTACTGATGTTTCCAAAGGCATTTTTCCTCAAGATTTCTGGTTCACAGGAAGGCAGGGATGGAGAGGCAAGATGATCCCTTCTGACTCAACATGCAGCCAGTTTTTTTAATAAATAAAAAAGCTTCCCATGTCCTGAAATTTGTCCCGTACAATCTGTGAGCTAGCAGGATCCTCCAAGGCTGCCTCCAAGGAACCTGCCCAAGCACTGGAATGCAGGAAAGCAAGAGGGGACTTGTGTCCCTTTTCTTTCCCAGAGCAGGCTGGTGTGATGCAGGGTTTCAGGCAGCTGCTGGCATTGACACATCATTAGCGCTCCTGGGGGAAAGGAGCTGGAAAGCAGCACTGGCTTCTAGGTCTGCCTTACAGGTCAGCACCAGAGACAGGGAAAGGACCTCAGCAGTCAATGACAGCTTGCAGCTGTCGCCCTGGGGAGCCACTTACATGCCCTCTGTAGGATTTTGGGGAGTGGTTCTCTTCCTGGCAGACAGCCTATCTGTTTTCACAGTGCTTCATATGTGGGAGAACATCCATGAAGGTGGGGTTCATGAGAACATCCACTCAGGCCAGTGTGAAACCAGCCAAATGTCTTGCCTGGCACAGTCTGCCGGACGCGTGGTGCCTGGCCAGTGCCGTCAGGCGCAGGCTCGACCGCTGGCTGACCAGACCCTTGTGATTTTGTCTCCAAAGGTATCGTGTCGTGGTCCCCTACCCACCGCAGAGCGAGGCCGAGATCGAACTGAAGGAAGGTGACATTGTGTTTGTGCACAAGAAACGGGAGGATGGCTGGTACAAAGGGACATTGCAGAGGAACGGCAGGACGGGCCTCTTCCCCGGGAGTTTTGTCGAGAGCTTCTGAGGACGGCTCGCCGCTCTCTCGACTGGAGGAGCTTTCAGGGGAAACTGCATAGCACAAGAAGAGACAGCAAAGGGAAACTGGACTGATAACCACTGCCATTTTTATTTCCAAAGACACTCCCCCTCAAGGCCCTTCGGTCTACAGCTCTGGAGACACAGCGCCCCGCTGTGCTCCCGAGACCGCGTGCGGTGCATACAGTGGTATGTTGAAGTAGTGCCTTCCACCTGGAATCACAGACTGAAAGGACGCCCATCTGGACTGTACGTAACCTAAACTCCAGCTGTTAACCCTTTGTGTAAATTATAGAGAAGATATCTTTAAAAAAAAAAAAACAAATTAAGAGGAAAGTTGTTATATTGCTGTAACTTATTTGTCAGAGCTGCAGTGTTCTTATTACTGGCCTATGCAAGATGGATTTGAGAGTTCAAGGAGGTGTGTTAGGAAGCTCTTAAACTGGGATTTCATTTTTCCCAAGGGAAAAGGAGGGAGGGGAGGGTGGAGAAAACCTCAGCATCGCCGTGCAAGAAAGAACGAGGAGTCCAAAACTAACGTTAATGTCATGCTTTCTATATACCTCAAAGATATGCTGCGCAGGTTTGTCAGTGAGTGTGTTAGTGCTCAGAGTCCCATACCACCCGGTGTCCCGGCGCTGCCGTCAGGGAGGTCCTGGAGGAAGTACGGCTCCACCATTAAACTGTGGTTATTTGAGCTGGATCCCTTTTGCCTGTCTTCTGCCCTTATTATATGCAGCATGGATTTTTGTCCTTTGGCATCACTTTCCATCGCTTTTTTGTATGACGTACCTTTTTACTGTAAGAATTGCTCTACTTTATATATATATTCCTACTAGATCAGACATTTCCTCTTTTTCATACATCTGGTGCTATTTTTTTTAATTGCTAAGGATTCAGTTTGGTTAAACAGAGAGGCTGCAACGAGATTTGTGTTCAACATAATGAAATGAGAGATGTACCTGGAGATCAAGATCAGGCTGCTTGTTTGTGCTTCGCAGAGGAAAAGCCACCTGGTCACCGGTAAATGTACCTGGAGGAGCACGCCCACGCAACACCTTGTGCGCGCCCGCTCGCTCCGGTATATTTAGAGCGACCCAAAGACCCACGCTGAAGCACGGCGCTCTGTCTGGAGAGAGATAATTACTCCAGAGCTGGACATAATTCCCAGAGAAGGTGTTTTAATTGACTTTTTCATGGCAATAAGAAGAACACTGCAGGTTCTAGCAGGCGCGGGGATCCGTGGAGTTTTCCTCTGTCATTGCATCGCGGGGACGAGAGCTGATCTGCGGCGGCTGTCATTAGCATTACCGAAATGTGATTTCTTACTGTAGAGATGTACAGTTCTGGAGACTGTTCGATTTCTCACCGTGGTCAAGCTACAATACAAACCGTATCAGGCAATATAAGCTTCCGTCTACCAGGGACTTCAAGGTGCAATAAATGTAAAGCGGGTTTAGCCAGCGATTCGTAACGAAGCAGAATGAGAAAGAGAAAATTCAAATGCAGTCATGTGACCGTGAGAGTATTTAGAAAGACACCGGCTCCTGAGGAACGAAGCGCCATGGAAGGGTTTCCGTAGCTGTGTCTGTACCTTGCCTTTGCCCACGGCCGGCTGGTTGCCAAAGCCCGCATGTGGTGGTCGTTGAGAAGCGCGTCGGAGGCACTGTAACCTGGAGATGATCTTATTAAAAAGGAGGAGGCCCGGCGGGCGAGCATCACTACCGCATCGCCAGTGTTTCGTCCGCGAAGGTGTAAGTTGAGTTTTGTTTCCATTCAAGCCGTGTATACTAGCACATACCTGATCCCATGTAAGTGAGCGTTCCTATTTGTTCAGCTCCGTGACTTTGTTCTCTGTAAAATAAGTTTTTTCTTGCTGTCACATTGTAACAAACCAATTCCAGAAACACAGTCCCTGGCCAAGTATAGCACCTTCAAACAGGGAGGCATCATTTTTCAGGGTGTTTCTTTTTACGCTTAACGTTGCCGCATTTGTTCATATTCCAGATTGTAATGAGTCAGCCACTAAAAGTTTAGTTACTGTTGAGAGGAAATTGCCTTTTTATGACCTACAAGAGACTAAAGAAACGTCTTTCTGGAAAGACTTGCTTGAGACTAGAGCCATATCTATTCCACTCCTTTGGTCCAGATCAGAACTGGTATCACTGCACCTCCAACAGTAAACTGCACAGTTAGCAAGTCAGCAACACCAAAATGCGTGTTACCGACTCCAATAAAAATTCTGGGTTAGATCTGTGGGAGATGAGGAGATTTATTTTTTTTCCTGACAACTTACAGTGGTCTAAGCTCTCTTAAAATTCTGTTCCGTGGGTGTATTTACTACACCCAGCAAAACGAAACAGGGTGATGGTTTGCTTGCTGCCTATTGTGTTTAGCCAGATTCTAAAATGGTTCCAGATTTCCACCTCTATCATGCTTAAATCTAACGGGACAAAAGTTGAAGTGTGAGAAGATCAAGGAAAATACACGCATGTTGTGTCGTGAAATCACTGCTTTAAAAATATTTTTTTGTGGGGAGGATGATGGGGTTTTTGTTAATGGGCGATAAACCCTGCCAGTCATACCTCCTGTGAGGAAAGGAAATGGGGCGGGGGAAGAAGACCGGTGTTTCCATTTTGATAACAGCTGCTTCTGGTCCCTATTTATTGCTTATCATCACAGTTTGGGTTACGGGGTATTCTTCTTGGACAAATCGCTTCCACGTCAGGAGCACAAGTGCAGAACTTAAAACAGCTCAGTGATACAAGACCATGACCCAGTGCCATTCAGAAAGTCCTGGATTGAGAGAGGTTCGACTTGTACTGTGGTCTAATTTTTTCCTGTCATACCAGGGAAAGGGGGAGGAGAGGGCATCTGCATCTCCTACAATGGGGTGGGGGAGGGGGGGGGGAAGAAAAGACTCCTTCTGGCGGCCTCAGTTTGTAAAATGCCAGGTTTGCTCTTCTAGAAATGGGTTCAAGTAATTGAACAATTCCTTTGAACTTTGCACAGCTCAGAAAATGTTTTTGTTACACATGAATGTTAACATGATTTGGGAAATGTTGGCGGATATGAGTACAAATGAGCTACAACGACTGTGTTTCTGATTCTTTAAATAAAATAAACATTAAGGCAACTTGACTGAGGTTTATCTCTCTATTAGATGTCAAAGTGAACTAACAATGCAAACGGCTCTGAGGTTTGCAAGAAAAACAGGGAAGACCCTCTCTGCAAACCCTGCTCTTTTTGAGCCCACCCTACATCTCCTTTGCTTTCAGTAGTAGTTGCCACATAAATAAAGGCCAACTAAAGGTAAGAGATGCCTGAGCATAAGTCAAAATCTCTCTATCTTCTTTTGGCAGATCTGGGATTCTTCAAAATCCTGAGAAGTTAACACTTAAGTTACCTGTGGAGAAAAGGTGTGTAGGTCTAAAGAAAGAGGCCAGGAAGAGGGACTAAAGTGGCGAGGGCAAGGCTGTGGATGACAGGCTGGGAGGGGATGCAGCAGAACAAGCATTTGTAAGGAAAAGAGCAGCCTCTGATCCTGCTAGCAGGCTTCAGGGGTGCCCTGAGTTCCGCCTGGTGGGTTGAGGAAGCTAGCGGGCAGAGGGAGACCCCCTTCCTCCTTCACTGCGTGGGCTCAGGCATCGTACCAGCAGGTTCCACGTGTCCTCCAGGCTACACACAGCTGAGGAACCAAGACAAAGGCAAGGCGTGGGTTGTACCCTGGGCAACTGAACACCTCCCGAAACCAAGCAAGGGGTAGGGGCATGAGTCCCTTTTTTAAACGTGGCCCAAGCTTCCTGCTCAGCAGCAAGGTGCAGAGCAGCCCGAGGGGGAGCAGGTGCTGAGCCTGACCGTGTTTGTGTTGATTTGGCTGGGAGGTGCCTTTGAGATACCTGTGAGGAAATGGCACCGACGGGAGGTGATGCGCTGCCCCAGCACAGAGCATGTAGGGCCTGGAGGAGCCATGCTTGGCTTAGCTCACAGGCACTTCACAGGCTTGCTCAAGCAGCACCCCCTCTGATGAGGTGACATGAGTTTCTCTTTACTTCAGCCCAGGACCTGGCTCCTGAGTTGAAATTTTAAAATGTGGGCACCCCAAGAGTTTGACCATAAGCAAGGAACATCTCTCCCTCTGCTTGGCCTCACCAACTACCCTGTCTGATGAGCAGCACGGTGCAAAACGCCATGTGGAGGAGCCTGACAGGTATTTCCAAGCTGGTCTGGAGCACAAGTCCCCTCCACACTTTGCTGGGTCCTGCTCCTCTGGCAGCTTTCCTCTCCTCATGTCTCACCGAGTCTTCATGCCATAGGCTACCCTTTGCTCCAGCTCCAGTGCCTGACAGGAATCCCAGTCATGTTTTGTAAGAAAAATAATCATCGTAAAACTGTTACATAGTTTGACTATTCCTGAACACTCACGGAGAGCAGAACCACCTGGACAACATCTGCAGGGCTTTCCTGTGGCTCTTCCTGACATCAGCAACTCCTTATAACATGGTGAACCTGGCAGCTACACAGCTTGGCTGCTCGGTGCCAAACCAAATAAATGAGCTGTACTAGCAGAGAAGCCAAGAGGTGATACAGTCTGGAGAAGGCCCTGTCCTCTCATCCCAGCCTTTCATGTAGCAAAAATAACTTTCCAATCGGTTGCAGATGTATTTCCAGTTACTGGGGTGCTGGTGTCTCCCCTCCCTTCAGAAGAAAAATTGTTTTTTCTCAACCACTGGACAGCATCAGCTGCCCAACACTGCCATAGAGGGACTGCAAGCCAGGCCACCAAGGGCCTTGCACAAGAGGGGGCCTTCTCACCTCCCCCTCCAGCAGCACAGTGCATGTTCCGCCTGTGTTTAGAGGTGAAGTTCAGCTCCATCCCCACTTGTCCCACTTCTTTGCTCCCACCCCACAGAGACTCCCTCCAGCTCCAAGGAAAAGTCAAGCAGTGTCCCACCAACTTGGCAAGGCAGTGACTGAGAGATGCTCCCAACACAAATGGCTTTCACACCAGCTGAGATGTAACACAGTGTTTTAGAGACGGTAGTTTAGAGCTTTGCAACCTTCTGTGTGTATGAAGAAACCCACGAGCAAGGAGTGCTGCAGTGGGGGAGCGGGACCACCCCAGAGGTATGTGGCTCCCTCTCTCAGGGACGGCATTGGAAAGGGGGTTGGCTTTTTAGTTAGGGGTGAGTTTCCTCAGGAAAACACCATGCCAGGGAAACTCTGGGCTCAGTTGGTGCCATTGGCACTGGGACCCAGCAAAAGATGGGGGTGACAGATGGGGGAGTTGCCTTTAGTGGCAAGGTTGCTGTTGTGCGGGGGCTCCCCGTGGGGACCACAGCAGTGATAGGGAGCACAGCTAAGGGATGGGGCAGAGGAGAAATAAGGCCATTGAGACAGGAGGGAATGGAGGAGTGTCTTCTACTAACTCTCAGAGAAGGAAAACATATTCAATTTGCATTTCCCATCTGCACAAGGGCTTACTAAAGCTGATGCCAATCGCGTTGACACGTGCAAGCCGGTGTCAGGTGCCAGGAGTGCAGCTGTGAAGTAGTCCCATTACCAGGAGAACACATCTTTTGCCATCCCTCCCAGCCAAACAGGGCTGGGGTCCCCAACAAGGCTACAGGCATGGCCCAGAGGACTCTGGGTGTATCACAACTGTGTCCATGAGACACTCAGGGGCAGCTCTTGTATGTGATGCTGCACAGTCCAGGGGTCTGTGAGCTGCCTCCCGCTCCTTTCCTTTCTCCCCAGTGAGAAGAGAAGACATTCACTTGCTCTTCTTTCATGGGTGTGTCAAATTTTCCCTCCAGCTGCCTGCTGGAAAATAAGCCTAGCAGACAGGGGTGCAATTTGTTAAGGCTTTCCCCCTCCCCTCCCCAGATAATTGCCTGGGATCTGCATTAATGGAAACATAAATTGACTGCCATGCTGCTAAATGACAATCAGGTTTTGTTTGACAGAGCTGGGAAGTATCTTATCCTGAGCATTGGCACCAAACAATCTAAATGCAAATTGCAAAATGTTTGGGGGTAAGGAGGCTGTTTATCTTCTGATGAGGTTATATGATAATGCAGGGGAGAGGGTGGGGGGTGGAAAGATGACACGGACCAGGGGGTAGAGAATTTCCATTCAGTTCCTAAAGGCTATCAAAATACGTGATGGTTAAACTGTGGGGCCAGTGTTTACATATTATTTTAATGGACCAGACTCGGTTATTCAGGGTGGATTTTCTTTTAACAAATCGCTTTTTTTAAACAAGATGTAGCACAGCAGCATTTCAGCCATATTTCAGCAATTCTCAAGCGCCCAGGTTAGCACAGAAAATGACAGACCAGCCACCATTTTAATCGTGTTATGTCTATTGCTCCCAGCTTGCTCTCCTCCCATGCAACATATTGTGGTGCCTTGGAGAGGCAGAAAAACATTTGCTGCACTCGTGGCCTATTTCTCTTGATGGATTAGCAGGCTTATACACAGCAGCGTTGCCCAGGTGTCTCCAATGGTCTTACACAGAAACAGGTACAAGGCCATGAAGGAGGTCAGAGGTCAGGCTGGAACACCTCACGTACAAAGACAGGCTGAGAGAGTTGGGCTTGTTTAGCACGGAGAAGAGAATGCTGTGGAGACCTAATTGCAGCCTTCCAGTACCTGAAGGGGCTACAGGGGGTCTTTCCTCCTCTATTCTGCCCTGGTCAGGCCCCACCTGGAGTACTATGTCCAGTTCTGGGCTCCCTCAAACAAAAAAGACAGGGATCTCCTGGAGAGAGTCCAGTGGAGGGCTACGAAGATGATTAAGGACCTGGAGCATCTCCTCTATGAGGAAAGGCTGAGTGAGCCGGGGCTGTTCAGCCTTGAGAAAAGAAGACTGAGAGGGGATCTGATCAGTGTTTATAAATATCTCAAGTGTGGGAGACAAGGGGAAATGGACAGCCTCTTTTCAGTGGTCCATGGACAAGGGGCAATGGCCTCAAGTTGGAGCACAGGAAGTTCCGCACCAACATGTGGAAGAACTTTTTCACAGTGAGGGTGACAGAGCCCTGGGACAGGCTGCCCAGGGGGTGTGGAGTCTCCTTCTCTGGATATATTCAAGACCCTTCTGGATGCCTACCTGTGTGACCTGTCCTAGGGAACCTGCTTTGGCAGGGGGTTTGGACTTGATGATCTCTGGAGATCCCTTCCAACCCCGGTGATTCTGTGATTCTGTGAAAGAGGAGGACAAATGTTTTAGCAGGGTCTGTTTTGGTAGGACAAGGGGTAATGGTTTTAAACTGAAAGAGGGTAGATGTAGATTTAAATCAGATATAAGGAAGAAATCTTTTACAATGAGAATAGTAGAACACTCTCCAGAGAGGTTGTAGATGCCCCATCCCTGGAAACACTCAAGGCAAGATTGGATGGGTCTCTGAGCAACCTGGTCTGCTTAAAGGTGTCCCTGCTCATGGCAGGGGGTTGGACTAGATGGCCTTTAAAGGTCCCTTTCAACCCAAACCATTCTGTGATTCTGTGATTCCATGACCCATCTGAAAAATTAAATACAGCAACACCATCAACTGCCCAAGAGACCACCAAATGCTGGGGTTTACTTCTCCAGGTAGCTGTCCCATGTTGGATGTGCTTTTGTGCTGGTTAGTTAGTTGGCTGGCTGTTTAGTTGGTTGCAAAAAAAAACTTACTGCAAAAGTCAAAGCTGCTCAACCCATCTCTCCAGCGCATCACCCCGTGCTATGGTGCCTGTCTCCAGGCCAGTGCTGGTGTGCGCCTCCAGCACGGTGGGTTTCTACCACCTGGCATTTTCCACAGGGCAGGCAACAGTTTTCTTTGGTCTTACCCTGGAGGGAAGGGGTGCCTGTGGAACACTGCAGGGTTCAACAACTGGAAGCTTTCAGCAGCTTGCAGAATTGGTGTCCCTGAAGTTTTTCCACTGAAGTTCGTAATCTAAACTTCCCAGAGAGTGATTTAGGCTTCTGCATTTCTCCATAAATTAAGAACCAGGTTTGAGTTTGCTCCAGCAGTTTTGCTCATCCAGGAGGCAGAGGAAGGAAAGGATTAAAGCATTGGGTTTATTTTCTCTTTTAAGTGTGTCTCATATAGAAA
This sequence comes from Hypotaenidia okinawae, assembly GCA_027925045.1. NCBI lineage: Eukaryota > Metazoa > Chordata > Aves > Gruiformes > Rallidae > Hypotaenidia > Hypotaenidia okinawae. The sequence goes on from BSDF01000001.1 coordinate 149,912,016, forward strand.
AATGCACATGAATCTCTGCAAGGAGGGAAAAAGGCAATAAGTCTCTAAAAGTGACTGAAGTTCTGTGTGAAGAAATTGTTGGGGCCTCAGACCATTTGGTGTAGAATAGCTGAATAACTCACACAAATCTACGATTAAAGGATATTTGAAAGGAAGTGGGTACACCAAGGATGGTCATCGTAAGCTGCACTGTTAGGAAGGGAAACCAATGAGTAGTGCTTGTAGCTGTATCTGGGAGTGCTCTGCCCTCTATTCAAGGGGCAGCCGGGATTTCGGTCTAACCCACCAGCTCTGCTCCTGTGAATGAGACCTTCAGGGACTGGCCAGGGCATCCCTTGAAAGGCACACGTTGCAACATGGGAGAAGAAGTACTGTGGACAGTTTTGCAAATTTGGCCAATTAATAGAATCACAGAATCACAGAAGGGTAGGGGTTGGAAGGGACATCTGGAAATCATTGTCCAGCCCCACTGCCAGAGCTGGATCACCTAGAGCAGGCTGCACAGGACAACATCCAGAAGGGTTTTGAATGCCTCCAGAGATGGAGACATCAAACTCAACCCATCAGTGCACATGGCTGCACAAGTTGAAGGTGATGGGTTCTACCTTCACCACTGTGATAAATACACACACACACATATAACCCCTTCCATATATAGTTGAATACACATATTTCTACATCTCACCATCACTACTTTAGTACCAACCTCTAAGAGAGTGAGGTGCACTCACTGAGCTCTCGGGGGTGCTGCAGTGCTGCACGCCGTTTTGATCAATGCTACTCCAGCTGGTCCAGGGCTACCTGTTAGAGGGCGCTGTGTTGTACGAGCTGCAGGCACCGTCTGTAAAGCAACACTGGGAACTCGGAGGAAGCCACCCTGAGGTCTCAGCTGTGAATGACTCCCTTGTTTGAAGGACGCAGACCTTCTGGCAGCTTCTGGATTTCCTCTGATGTCCTCCCACCTGTTTGGAGATGCAGCAATAGCATTAATTTTAGAAATTATCTAATGTCCAAACTTCCTATTAATGTGAGAGGACTCCTGTGCAGGCACTTTAAAGGGAAAATCAAGCAAAAAGGAAAAACATTAAGTCCTCCTTCCTTCAATTCTCCCATCCTCATAGAAGAGCCCTTCATTAACTAGGGCAGCATTCATTCAGATATAAAGGCAGAAAAGGGTATTCTTGAGCATTTTGGACAGCTTAATAGAAAGAGCTGCTGTAATACTGCACATACATCCATTTACCCTGACCAGGGGATGGTAAAGTGCTCTGGAAACACACACCCAATTAAGGCTAAATTTTGCCCAAGACAATTTGTTAAAAGCATTTCTTCACTTTGTCTAAATAAATATTCATTAGCTGAGAGAGGGAACAGGAGAAAGTGAGGGAGGGTGACTCGGGCAGGAGGATCAGGTCGACAGCATTTGGTTATTTACACAGACCAGAGAGACAATGAGTGCCCAAGGCACCTTCCAGCCCCAATGTGCCCTTTCCCAGGGGTCAGCCACTTCCCTGGGACAAGGGTTTCAGCAGCTTGGAATTTTGTCCCAAGGACATAGAGAATCTCCTCATCACCTCGATATTGGCTGGTGCCTGAAGCCATGCCAGCTTAGACCTCACCGGATACTCAAGCAGCCAGTGGGGCAGCAGCTCCCACTGCCCCCAAAAGAACTGGCAGGCAGTGCCTGAGGTACAGCAGGAGCAGGAAGGGCCAGAGCAGCCTGTAGCCCTTCAGCCCAGCTCCAGGAGTACTCAGACAAGATCATCTGTCAATCATAGAATCACAGAATCACAGAATGTGTTAGGTTGGAAGGGACCTTTGAAGGCCATCTAGTGCCTATTCTGCCTCACCCCCTCCCCCCAGCCACACACACAGAGTAAGCAGGGACAACTTAAACTAGATCAGGTTGATCAGAGTCCCATCAAGCCTGACCTTGAATGCCCCCAGGGATGGGGTCTCCACCACCTCTCTGAGCAACCTGTGCCAGTGTCTCACCACCCTCATAGTGAAGAACTTCTTCCTAATGTCTAATGTAAACCTACCCTGCTCTAGTTTAAAACCACTGCCCCTCATCCTGTCACTCCATGCCCTTGCAAACAGTCCCTCCCCAGCTTTCCTGTAGGTCCCCTTCAGATACTGGAAGGATGTCACCTCCTGCCCCTCCCCATGCCTGCCCCACCAGCAGTGGGATGCGATGTAGGTGAGACCCCCAGCAGCGCTGGGTCAGAGGCCTGCTGACACACCAGCTCTTTCCAGCGGTGGGCAAAGCAAAATGCGCTCTGGCAACCCTACTGATTTTGATGCCAGTGGGGCTTGCAGCAGTGTGGGTTTGTCCTGCAGTCGCCCTGCCAGGGGCCAGTGACACTTGGGTCTGCACCCCCACTTGCTTGACACAGCCCTGGCAGGATGCAGTGGGTAACTCGGGGACGAGGGAGCTGCCGGCCCACCCTCGCTGGGGCACAGCTGCAGCTCGGCCATGTGGTTATAAAGTGATTTATTTTGTCATTAGCCTTATCTTGCTTTCTAAAGCTGACTTAGTTCCTAAACTATATTAGTTTTTGCACTTTCATTAATCTCCCTGGCTTGATAGACTGCATTAACCTTTTTGAGGACAGATTAATTTCTTTTCTCTAATTTTTTTTCATAGCCAAGTAAATTCAAGGGGTTTTTAAATTTTTTTCTTTTCCTCATGAATTTTCCTTCACTGAAATGGAGCTGTGCATGTAAGGGGAAGTGTATACATGAGCATCCCTGTAGTCCAAGCACCAGGGGATTTTTCTTCCGGAGCGCTCTGCTAATTTTTATACTAAAGCCTTCTTACCACAGCCCAGATGTTAATAAAATTGTTAATGAGCTACACTGAGGACACAAGCATGAGAGAGACACTGGGGGGGGGGTAGAAAACCCAAACCCCAATGAGGGACCGTCCCTTGTATCACTAAAATCTGCTGGGTTTCTCCAGGCGGTGTGTGAAATACAGCGAGCACATAATCCGCCCGGCAATAAAAGGGCTGCCACATGACTCCCCAGCACCCGGGGACCTATCACTTTCAATTAGGAAAAAGAGCCTCTGGCACACGGCGGCGACGGGCAGAAGCACCGACCGCGGTTAAGGCAAAATTTAGTCTCGCTGTGGCTCCACACGGGTTAGGGTTTCCCCTGGTTTTCAGGCCGCGTCCCTCTGTCATCGTACCGGAGGTAAAGTGGCAGCACAGGCTTCTCCAACGGCCTCGGCAAAACTGTAGCTGAGCTGGGGACACCCTAAACTACTACCTTTAAAAAGAGCATGGCACAAAAGACCTTTGTAGCAAGTTTCAAGCTACCATCCTGGCTGAGTGCTGTGATTTAAACGACTCTTCATGGGGTGCTGAACAGAAACATCACCTGAAGGCGTAAAAACCATCTGTTCTCTTTCAGAGAGGTCTGGGGCTTGGTTTTGCCCCTCCAAGCCATTGCCTTTCCTTGGGCCAAGCTGTGACAATGTGACGTTAAAATCCACCCTTAGCACCGCTTCTTTCCCTCTAGTGATGACATCATGCGCTCATATGAAGTTGCTCAGAGATGTAGTGGAGGCCCCATCCCTGGAGATATTCAAGGTCAGGCTTGATGGGGCTCTGAGCGACCTCATCTAGTGAAGATGTCCCTGCTTACTGTGGGGGGTTGGACTAGATGATCTCCAAAGGTCCCTTCCAACCTAACACATTCTAGTATTTGCGAAGTGAAGGAAGGCACAGTGCCAGACCTGCCTCTGACTTAATAAGAGCAAATCCAATATATTACTCGGAACACATCTCTTTAATGTCTCACTTAAATCTCCATCCTATCCTAATAAGTGTAACTCAGTTTTTACCTCAGGTTTTCAGAAGTTAATCCGCTATGATACTGACTTGCATTTATTTAAATATTCCTTATATTTTTACCTGAACTTGTTTCGAAAACTAGTTCCAGATAGGTAATTTTTTTTAAAAGTGTGTCAAATGTTTTCCTTCTTGTTCTCCTTTTTCCTTTTCTCAAATGTTTATATGGACCTTTCAGCCCGGGAAGAGTGATGAAAGCTCCGATCAGACACCCCGCTGCTGTGCCCAGCCCCAGCACCACCCCAACACCACTGAGGCCACCCCATGCTTTTGTTTCTCCATGGGTTTGCTGAGGGCTGGGAAGGAGCTGGGTCACACAGACAGGAGCAGATTGGCCATGGGGGCTGGAAAAGGCTGTTGCACCATCCAGGAGATGCTGAGAGAGAGCGCAGCTCTGGCCTGATGGCCACGGGGCTGTAACTGGAGGCACACTGGCTACCACAGGACTGTGAGTCCATGTGACAAAGCTAGATGGGAGGAAGGAGGAAGCCTTTGGTGCAGAAGCAGGACACACCAGAACACCCCAGCAGATGAGGAGCAACCATGGGCCTATTCAGTGATTTTATGACCTTTGGTGGGGCTGCAAGTCTGGCTGGGTGAGGGGTGTGCTCCATGCTTCCATGCTGCCAGCACTTCATCTTCTGTAGTCGGCAACAAGGGCTAATATCATCTGTGCCCAGGGATTTCATCCCTCCTCACCTGCATAACCAGGCAACTAAGCCAGCATATTGGAGAGTCTCCAGGAGCGTTTGTGCTTTGCTCCTCACTGCAGCATCTTGGAGCCGAGGTCTTTCACAAGCAGAACTTGGATCCAGCACTCTGCACAGCTGCCCTTGAGCCACCAAGACTTGGGGATTATTTCATCTCCTTGTGCTGTGGCTGCTCTTGGCCAAACTGCTCAAGGCCAGCAGCACCAAGTCCTTCCTTAAACCTCTTGAGACAGCCCAAGGCCCCAGCAGAAAGGCTGCAGCTGATGTATGGGGGTGGGAGGGGGTGGAGAGAGAGAAACAAACCACAGAGGGGAGGGAAAATCCCAGTGGAGGTAAGTGGAAATAGGTGGCCCCAGTGGTACATGGCAGGAATCCCGCCTTGTGCCCTGGGATGAACACCAACCAACGTGGCTGCCTGACTCTGCTGGGGGTGAAATTCCAAGCCCCACCAGCAGTAACACCCAGGGGAGCGGAGGTGTAATGCTGCTCAGCTCTATCTCCCAGGAGAACTCCTGCTGTACCTGAACCCACTTCTGTTGTCCATCCCCTGTGGTCTCTGAAGCTAAACATCTGCTCTCCATCCCCCATGGGATGTGTGAAGTCTTGCAGAAACCAAGCAGGCCTGCATGTCCATCAGCAATGAGCTCAGAAGAGCTCCTGGCTGCTAATATATTTACTCAGCCCTTGTGAAAACACATGGGTGGAATTACATTAAACGAGCGCTGTCCCTGCTGCCCTCTGCCATGCAGGGAATTACCACCCTTTATGCACCCAGCCAGATGCACTTTACCTTCGCCATTACAGAGCCTCGGGGTGGATGTGTATGCACAGGCTCACCCCTGTAATTGCCCACAGCCCTGGGCAATTGACTACTCGATTTTTGAGCAAGCCTCAAGCGATTCCTAGTCCTGAGACAGTAATTACTGTACCTATCTCATGTCCCACAAACAACAAGACGTCTATCTTTGATACCTGCTCGTATTGGGCCCAGAAAGGTTATTTTCCAGCACTTCTGGCAATGGAGAAACAACGCTTTTGTTCCAGAGCTGAACGTGGACAGGCAGAGATCCCAGAGCCTGTGCAGGTGCCAGGGTAGATCAGGCAAGAACAGGTTGAAGTTCTGAGTTCAGAACCACTGGGTCTCACTCCTCTCCCCAGACTACAGTGCCTTCCACTTTCACATTTTAAATATAGGGGTTTCCTGACGGGGGCACTGCCATGACACCAAGCACGCTGTCACATTGCTAGTACGTAATCTCAAAGCACCATGAAAGGCTAAAAGCTCCCCTGGTACCAACAGCTCCCCTAGCATCACATCAGAAAGGGTTGGAGATCCCCACACACCTCACAGGAATGCCAGAGCTCGTCCGGCTTTCATCACCCATGACATACAAACGGGCCCAGCCTGAATGACCACCTCGCAGCTCGAGCTGTTTGCGCTGTGCTCACTGGCAGGAGCACAAGCCATGACCTCCCACCCTTTGCTGCGAGGCAAGGCACCCCACCAATTTGTCGCTGCTACGTTTCTTCAGGGTGTACAGCAGAAGAATGGTCCAGTCAGGAGAACATGTCCTTGGAAGATATCCAATTCGATGTCAAGCTGATGTCTTCTTCTTAGTCTTTGTAGAAAATAGTGTGCTGCATTTGGAGGCAGTTTGGAGCTGGGAGGCGTTAGGGTCACAAGTGAGGACAGAGAAATAACACAACAGGACCTGAAAAGTTTACAAATCCCATATGAAGAACAGCCATGAAGTTTAACTTGGAGAAGGTACAAGCAAATAAACCTGGGGGAAAGAATCAAACCCACAGATATCTCACGAGCGGTGCTTGGAAAGCAAGGGCTGAGATACAGCTGCAAGCCAGAGATGAAAAACGAGCCTGTGCACGTGTGAAAGTGAAAGCAACCAGGAGGCTTGAACACCACAGCTCTTCTCCCTGGGAGTTACGCAGCTCTAAAGGCACAGGGTCGCATTGCAGTTTTGAGGACACTGATATCCATGCTTCATTTCCACCCAGTCAATGGTCTATGCTGCAATAGCATTATCTGGGAGGAAAGGGTGCAGAACCACCCACACACACCCCCTGTCCCCGGGCAAGAGCCCCCCACCATGGGCCCCCAGCAGCTCAGACCTCAGGGTGGGGGGCTACAGGCAGCCGTGGGACATGGCCCCATGCTCCAGAGGTGACAGACCTGTTCTGGTGCAACAGAGCACCAGAAAGTGGTGATTTGATAAATCAAAGAGCAAACCCTGCCAAGCAGCACTCAACAAGCTCTTATGTACAAATTGTGTGCAAAAGGATGCCAAAGGTTGCTTGTTCTCCATGCTACGTTTATACTACATGGCTAAAAGCTTGTGGTCAGCCAACTTTGGCCCTGCACTGTGTTCCCTGGGAAGAGTCAGATCCTTCCAGGATAGATCTTGCTGACAGGCTGCAGAGACTAAGGCAAAGGGATAAAACTCCATGACCTACAAATGTAATCACAGAGAGGGACAGCAAGGAAGAGCATCAGCCCAGAATGGGAACCAGCAGATGAGGAGACAGACCAGCAGATTATTTATCCTCTTTGCAGAAAGGCTTGGTTTTCATCTTCAAATTATTTACAAGCTCCAAGGTAGTAGCCCCTCCCCTGCTCCCACCAGCTGAGCAACTGGGGCATTTACCTGAATGGCAAAGATCTAGTGACAGTCCTCACCTCATCCCCAATGAAGACAGACCCATCAGGCCCTGAGGATGATCCTCCAGCCACCAAGCACGGCTGAGGCTCAGTCACACTCCCTCCCAGCACCCGGTCAGATCACTGGATATGAACAGCAAACCCGGTTGCCCAACCTGGCCATAAGGACTGTTACTTGGATGCTATCTATCCCAGAGCATCGTGAGGATGCCCAAGACATTAGCACAGGAGCCCAGAACAAATCCTCTCTGGCAGCTTGAAGGATGAACTTCACATGGCAGATGAGTGTTGAGACCATGCTGACCCACTCGTGCCTGCGAACAAAATGTTTCATCATGCCCAGAGAAACAATTTGTGTGGAATGGAATGAAATTGTATGTTTTGTTTCATTGGGCTTTGCTCTGAAAGGAGAAGAAGAGGCTTCCTCTTCAGGGACCTGTAGGAAACTGTCACTCAGGAGCCAGGACTCAAGTACTCCCTTTGCCTCCGACAGAAAAACACTCATCCCGCCACTGCTGACTTCCAGCTGCCAAAGGAGTTTTCTCCTCTACTGTCTATACTATTTGCTGTAACAGGGCTGCTCCCTCCTGCAGAGCAACAGATGTCACTCCCTCCAGCCCTGCGAGAAGCCATGTCAGAAACCCAAGAGGGGATTTCTTTCTTCTCAAAAGAGACTTTTCTGTTGTCTTACCTGCTTATATCTGCAGCTTTGATCTCTATTTTGAACTACTTATGTGCTGGAATGGGCTGCCCAGAGAGGAGGTGGATGCCCCGTCCCTGGAGGTGTTCAAGGCCAGGTTGGATGGGGCCCTGGCCAACCTTGTGTAGATCCAGGCCTGGAGGTTGGAGGCCCTGCCTGTGGCAGGGGGTTGGGGCTCTATGATCCTTGGGGTCCCTTCCAACCCAGACCATGCTATGATTCTATGATTCTATGACTCTACTTCCAGACCCATCCTGAGACACCACCACAGAGCATCATTGCGTGAGGAAGCGGCGAGCATCCGTACAGTGCCTGATGGAACCAGCTCCAGTGCCAACACACCAGGGCAGGGGCATCAGCTCTGCAGGTTTCACTTTGAAGGGGGTTTTTGCAATGTAAACTCCCAAGGATATTACCAAAGAGCATTCTCTTGGGCTTAGGTAATAATACACGTTTTCAGCATGAGGCTGAGGACCATCACTGGAGACTCAGCAAGCAAGCAGCAAACATGGAAGAGGAAGGATGTGCTGCTATGTCTAGAATTAGAAGAAAATAAAATCTGCACAGTGAGAAAAGGCACCATTAAACTGGTCTAAATGGAAGTAATTTCTCACATGTTTGGAAACTAAGACAACAGAAAAATCTCAAGGGCCTTTTCAACACACAGGCTTTAAAATATACTGTATGAATGTCTCAAACAAACTTGAGAATGTCACAATTTTCACCACTAGCACACCATGCCCAGCCCAGCAGCTCTCTTCTCCTGGGTTCCTCATGCCACAGACCTTGTTCCCACCAGCCAACCTTTCACATCTCACGCTGCTGGATCCTTCCTGAGACAGCACTCTCATGGACTTCAACCTTCCCAAGGATTTTCCATCCTGGCTGTCTCTGAGGAGTAAAATCCTGAAGATCTTTTTAATTTTTGCTTTATGAAGTGGGGCTTTCACAGCTTTCCTTCGTCTGGGGGTTTGGTTTAAAGCTTAAACATGAATTTTAGCTCGCAGCAGGACACAGCTCTGGGAGCTGCAGGTTCTCCAGGATTGTTCTTTAGCACCCTTCACTGGCAGCCTCCATAAATGAGACTAAAAGGGGCTTTAAAATAGAGGGGAAACAAACAAAAAATGTACCAAAGTAAGGTCCATAGAAACCCTGACTGACAGCAACCTGCCAGAACCAGGACAGCCTTCCCTTCCTAATTTCCAAGAAATTTAATTTCCAAGATGATTTAATGTTCCTTTAAGACAGTCTTTCTTGCAAACAGATCTGGTGATTCAAAAAACAGAAGTCCCCGGTCTCGCTGCTGGCTTGTTGGGTTTTTTTTTCCTCAGCATCTACATCAAAACATTTTATTTTGATGTAGATATATTTTTATTAGAGTAAGCTCTTTATCAACTTTAAGTCACTGACTGGGTTTCAGCTCTTGAAGGCAAGCAGAATAAGGGTGACACCAGAAATGTGGACCCAGAGGACACCTTGATCTGTGTTTCTCTTCCTTTCGATATAGTTACAAGATTGGGGATATTTTTGTAGTCTTTCTGTTTAAAGTTTGACTGAATACTGCCTGGGATAAAACCAACTTTTTTTAAAACATACCCTCTCCAGGGTTTTGGATGTGCTGCTTGCCATTTTTTGTACTTTTCAACTTCATTTCATACTAAACAGGCATTTTTTAAATTTATTTTTTTTTCCCCAACCAGTCACACTCACAGATGCACTCACAGCCTCTCTGGCTCCTAAAAACTGGAGTGGCACTGGGGTTGGACCTAGGGGATCTTTAAAGTCCTGTGGTGGGTTGACCAGAGGAGGCCAGATGCCCACCAAAACTGCTCTATCACTCCTTTCCTGAGCGGGGCAGGGGAGAAAATATATAATGAAAGGCTTGGGGGTGTTTGTCACGAGATCATTTACTAATTATTGTCATGGGCAAAACAGTCTCAAGTTAGGAAAAAAAAAATTACTACCAAGCCAATCAAAGTCGGGTAATGAGAAATAAAACCAAATCTTAAAACACCTTCCCCCACCCCTCCCTTCTTCCCAGTATCAACATCAGTCCCGATTTCTCTGCCTCCTCCTCCTGAGTGGTACACGGGGATGGGGAATGGCAGTTGGGGTCAGTTCATCACACGTCTCTGCCTCCTCACACTCTTCCCCTGCCCCAGTGTGGGGTCCCACCCATGGGGTGCAGACCTTCAAGACCATGGGGTCACTAGTCCTACCAGCAAACCTGCTCCGGCGTGGGCTCCTCTCTCCACGGGGGCATGGGTCCTGCCAGGAGCTTGCTCCAGCTCGGAGCAATAGGAATTAGGTGCAATTGTGTTCTTAAGTTTCCAAAGTACAAAGACCAATTTCAGCATTATAATGCTTTAGCAGACACAGTCAGCTGCGTGAGCTCGGAGCTCTCGTGACACTTAACTTTTGTATTGCCTTCTGTGACTACAGTTTTGCTTCTACAGAAAATAAGTTAATGTTCTCTTCTGCTAAATATATATATATATTTATTTATAAAATATATATTTATAATATATATAATATATATTATTTATAATATATATTTTTGTAACTCATTCAGCACGAGCTATTTTTATTTTATTTTTTAATTTATTTATAATTTTTAGATATTTATATTTATTTATTTATATTATTTATTTGTATTTATATTTTATATATTTATATTTTTATATATATTTATATTTTTTTATATATATATATATATAGCTCGTGCTGAATGAGTTACAAAATTACAGAGTGGGTGATATTGGAAGAAGCCTCTGGAGACCACCTACTCCAAATCCCTGACAGAAGCAGGTTGGACTAGAGGGGGCTGCTCAGGGACAGAGCCAGAGCTCCCCGGTGCCACAGTCCCGTACCCAGAAGCAAGATCTACGTTCCTCGAGCGCTCCCTAGTGAAAATACTGCTGATGCTTTTTTTTTTCCCTTCCCCTCTTGTTTAAGATCCTGCAAGTAGATCTACCAGCGGTTTGCTGCCGTGATGCTAGGGTCTGGATTTAAAAAAATCTATTTAGTAGAGAAGGTAAGGAGAGGTAGATGCCTCAGTACCTTATGACAATGCCGGTAGGTAGTTTGCCTGCCTACGAGTGACACTGTTACTTTTTGCAGGGTTACACTGAATGCAAGTTACCTAAGTCTTCACAAAGGTCTTGACCAAGTCAATTTTCTTTTGAAATTATGTTGCTGTCGTGGAAGAGGCTCATGTTTTGATAAGTTGAAATCCAATCTGAAGTCCCTGACACAGCTTCAGTCCATTTCCTTGTGTCATATTGCAGGTCACTGGAGAAAGATGATCAGCAACCCCTCTCACTGCCCACCTTGAGGAAGGTGTAGACAGTGATGTCACCCCTCAGCCTTCTCCAAGCTGAGTAAAACTCGTGACCTCAGCAGGTCCTCCTAGATCTGGCCCTTGAGGCCTTTCACCATTTTGGTCACCCTACACTGGACACACTCTAATTGTGTGATGTCCTCCTTGTGCTGAGGTACCCAAAACTGCACACAGTCCTCCTGACACAAAAAACGTAGGCAATGCTACACGGTGAGTAGTAAGAGATTTAAGATAAAACCAGTTATGCATCCTGGCTGTGTCTCCTCATGGCAAAGTCATTTCAAAGATACTGCTAAGAACAAATATATAATACATGCATGGAATCTGTCCTAAGGGAAGGATCCAAAAAGGTGAAGTCTTCAGAGTTGTAAAGGCCATAAATGATCTCACAGTAGCCACTTACAGAAAGTACCCTAACAATAAAGAGACTTTAATAAGTGGTCCTGAAATCATTTCATCCGCAGGATAAAGCTCTCTGAAAGTTCACTTAAAAAGCACATAGCTAAGAGAAGCTACAGTGAGGCATATACATTCTTATTTACTACTACTATCAATTTTGCACTTTCAGGAGATACTTAGTTGTTCCTTTATTCTTTCTTTGAACTTCATTTGACTGCCAGGCTGTGATCTGCACTTGTGAGCTTATCTCATACCTCATCTTTAGGTGAACTTAAACAGACCAACTACGGAATTTCCCATGCTTGACTCTCCACCACTTAAATGAGCATCAAGAAAAAAAAGAACAAACCCACCAGCTCTCTCCTTTTGTGCTACAAGTGAACAAACTCCCTTTTCCTTGTCACCTGTTCCTGCACAGGTGCCTGCACCCATTTTGTTTTGCTGCAGAGTCCCGCAGGGCCAACACGTGCAACCAAACATAAACCCAGCCTGAGCAAGACACATGGCATCCATATGGCGCTACTCATGGTTCCCAGCTGTCCCAGCACAGCACATCCTGGAACACTGGCCAGGCACAGAGCTATCTAGGTCAAACGGTACTTACCCACCTCAGGCTGTGGCCTCAGCAAAGTGGCCACACCATGGACAGCAGAACCTGCCCTTTGATGGGGTTTCTGTAACGCTCATGTAGAGCTGTGCTCCCGCTAACTAACACCGCGGCTGGGATAACCCATGCAGGGATGAATGAGCGCTGACAGTACCCATCACTCAATTGTAATCACATTCTGCTCAAGATCACTCAATAACACCATCCAATCTACTGCTCAGTTAAAAAAAAAATATGATTTTTCATTAGGCTGCTCTCTCTTTTAAGGAGGGGGTGTCCCTTGTTTCTGATCAAACTGAGGCAAGTGGCCCAGGCAATGTGAAAAAAAAAAAAGAGGAAAAAACCCAGAGTCTTTCATCAAACTGCATTTTGCTGAGGAAGGAGCAATCAGACAGCAATCACAGGGCCTGGCCCCAGATCTTTTTGTGCTCTTGAAAGCAGCATTGGTTACACGCTGGCTGAGCGTGCAGGCTGAAATGGGTGTCTCCTCTTAACCCTTCCCTTCTACGTGACAGCCTGCTGTGCCTGTGGGACTGACTGAATTAGCAGTTTCACCCTTTCCTGTTCAATTAAGGGTTTATACATCTTAGCATCTATTCCTCCTCATTGCTATGGAATGGAAGGAAAACAATGCTGTGGATACTTCTGAGAGTAAATAGGTCGGTCACTGGAACAGGCTTCCTGGGGAAGCAGTCACAGCATCGATCCTGTCAGAGGTCAAGGAGGGTCTGGATGATGCTCTTTGACATATGGTTTAGTTTTAGGTAGTCCTGTCAAGAGCCCAGAGTTGGACTTGATGATCTTTATGTGTCCCTTCCAATTTGAGATATTCTATGATAAAGTACAGTAGTATATGAATAGTATATCACAAGTAATATGATACTTGTGTGACCTGTCCTAGGGAACCTGCTTTGGCAGGGGGTTGGACTCGATGATCTCTGAAGGCCCCTTCCAACCCCTACAGTTCTGTGATTCTGTGATACTGCCTTTCTGGCACAGTATGCACAGATCCACTATTTTCTCCAATCAATGGCTTAAGACATTTAAAAGAAACACAAAACATTTATACTTTTCAGCTTAATGTGAAATCTTTCTCCTTGTTTTTAATAACATGGGAGGGAGAGAAAGCAGAACAACAGAAACACAGAAACAAACTCAATGTATTTTATTTCTACCAAGTTAGTATTTCATTTTTCAAGAGTCACACTAAACAATTCCAGAGAACCTCAGCTCCTACAGTTTCCCATTAGTCATCCTGGCTACTGAAAACACAAAACCCCTTTTATACTTGTTTTAACCTGAAGCTCTTGTAGCTACTAGTTTTTGTGAAGTTCAGCCTCCGTTGTAACTGAATACCACAGTCACAAGCATCAAAAAGTTATAGGTGCTTTCCAAATGAAGTCAGAAAAGTCAGATAAACAATCACCTAACAGTACAGCACTGAAACAAAACCATTTCAGTAGATTTGGATTAGAAAGATTGTATCTGAGATTGAAGACAGTGCTTGTACATAAAAGCCCATAAACAAAAGGCTGTCAGCAAAATCAGTAAATGGTTGAATTACATCAACAGCTGTATTAAATAAGTTAGTAGACTAATATGCCATACCATATGAAAATAATTCTTTAGAAATGTTATAGTGGATACATTCACTGAATGCTTCTGTACTACAGCATTCATCTTATGAATGGAATTGTTAATGGGAAGGGCAGTTTCTTTGGTACAATGCACTTGGAAAGAAAGGGAGCTGGCCACACGTAGGTATCAAGGCAAGACTCGTAACACAGAGACGCAGTGGCCATCACAGCAACTGTCGTCCTGTATGTGCATGGATCAAAGTTTAAAATTCTTCTTTCGCAGCATGCAGCAACAAGAGATGTTTTCCAAATCCTTGAGTGAGAAACTGTACCTCATGGAACTCCAGAAGCAGACTGTGAATCATTGCTTCCTCAAGAGAAATTATCAATATTGTTTCTTCTGTCATGGGCGTTACATAAAGCTGGAGCTGAAAAACAAAAGCAAGCACATAAACTGTAACACTTTCTGAAGAAATAAAGCTGAAACAAGAGAAAACAAATCTAAACACTTTCTGAAGCTGAGAGTTACTTATAATAGTGGGGATAATGACTTCTGTCACTGGCATATAAATTCAGATAAATGAGTCTAGGAAAAGAAACTCACTAACATTACTTGAAATGCAACAAATTTTGGCAAAAAGCCAAGCAGGCTTCTAGCAAACACCCCAAATATGTCAAAGCTGCCTTGATATTTGTGGGAACACCTAACTTTTTCATAATCTAGCAGTTATGAATAATTTCTGTACCAAAAATTCTACTTTTAATTACAGCAAGATATGAATGAACAAAATGTTATTTCCAGCAAAGTTATAACCTATCAGGAAAGGAAATGAACAAGTTAATTGACTTCTGGTTTTGGCAGAGAAAAAAAATAATCATACTTATAAATGAACTTTTCATTCTGAGTTTTTATATGAACAAGTCAGGCATGTTATTTTGGAGACCACTTTTGAATACATTTCGGAAATGTCTCGATTCCAGCTTTTCTTTTGGGAGTGCAGAAAGAAAGAAGTGGGTGGGAAGGAAGAAAGTGAAATGTTTATCAGCCCATATTCCATACTGGGTGAAATTTAGAGTCCATTTTATCCATCTGTCCTCTCAAAAGTCTGTCCTAAGAAGACACAGCAGCAGTCAGACTGCTTCATCAAACTAACATACCCTACATTCAAAACCTGAGTGCTGCCATCAAGAACTATTTCTGAAGTTCCCTGGGTGACTGTCTCACTCTCTAACATCTCCCTCTCACTCTGTTCATCAGCATTCACAGTTTCTTCATCGCTGACATCAGCACACAGGAGTTCAAGTTGGGAACCTTGTGTCCTTCATGGAAAAAGAAAAAAAAACCAAACAAAGGGAAGAATGCTCATAGAACATAAAGAAATTACTCTAAAAGCAAATCCAAGCATGAGTATATTTTACACACTTCAGTCTTATTATCACAGAATAGGATTATATTTGTATATTTTCTAAAAGATTACTGAAATTTGTGTTATAAAAGAGGGCTGTGAAGGGTATTTTTTATCACTGCCTCTGATGACTGGCATCGGCACCTACTTTTTGCGGTCCTTGTCTCTCTTCAAACTGACAAGAGGGGTAGAGACAGATGCTGGTGACTGGAGTAATTCGGCATTAGCTTTCTTTTGCATAAACACAGCTATTTCATCTTCCAGAACTTTTTTCTCTCTCTCTAATTTCAGTTTCACTTCTTGATGCATTAGCATACGACGTTCAAATTTAGTCTGTAGCTGTTTAAAGCAAGCACAGAAAATAGTATTACCAACTAGTAACACAAGGTGGGGATATCACAGTACAAAACCCCTCTGCAATTACCTAACTCGTGTTAGAAGTCCTAAGAAATGGCAGTTCTTTTCTCAAACTGATAAGACTGAAGAACAGCAATCCAGAACAATAATGACTCGCAGAAGCCAGGCTACTACACACAAAGCACAGGTGGAAACCACGGAAGACACTAAGTGAATGTGAAACTTCCTATTATATCTTTATTCTACCAAAAATGAGGATGCCTTCAGAGAGGAAACTATTACCAACAGAAGGATTAAATCAGGATCTGTCCATTAGAATCTACATTCCTCAAACCAAGTGGGCAAGGAAATATACATAATGTAGTTACACAGGTATGTATTTTCATATATATGTATAATGAAAATATATATGTTAAATATATATGTTTATTAATTATAGTTTATTATGTATATTGATTGCATTTACATGTTAATAGGTAGCCACACAATAAGTCTGGTCGGGGAAGTTACTTATGGGCTGCAAGAAGTTAACCTGCTTTTCTGCAGTAATTGTTCTTTGATTGTTCTTTTGACATATTAATGGATTTTACTCTCCAGATGCACCATGACCAGTTTAAACCTGCATGATAACCAACAGGTACATCTCCCCACACACAAACTCTCCCAGAATCCTGCTTCTGTATTACACCAACTGTATTGGCATAACTCAATCTGAGTGCAGCTATACTGGTATAGAAGAGAGTTTTATTTCAACTTGTTGCAAAGAAGGAACTAAGAATAAAAACCTATGATTATAAATCTAACAGCGTGCCTGTTCTGCTTAGCAGAGCTGTCAGAAATTATCTATGTATCATAGAATCATAGAATATCCTGAATTGGAAGGGACCCATAAGGACCATCGAGTCCATCTCCTGGCTCCCCATGATTTATGGACATACAGTATTCATCTATTGATTTCATTGCAACAGTTAGCCAGATGCATCACAAAACCAGGTATAGCAATCGAATTACTCAGGGTAGAAACTGTAGGATCCTAAGCAGGTCTATGCCTCAGGAGTGGAAACGCTGCATGTTGCACCTCTAAGTTGCCTCTAGATGAAGGATGTGAAAGCAATCTTAAGTACAACAGAAATTCCTGTTTTCCCACTCCTCAGAGAAGGAGCAGCAAGATCACATGACAAGTGCTCTTGAGGAGGGACTGCATGATCACTTTCCCATCTGGGGAACAGGGAGAACAAACACCCGTACCTACTTCAGCACGCAGAACTCACAAATGAAAGTCACAGAAGGAAACATCAAAGAGCACCACAGGCACTGTGCAAGGCCTCACTGAACCTGCCTTGAACCTGGACAAGTATTCTCCCCGTTGCATAGCCTCATACTGAGAAGGACTGAACTGGATTTTTTTTTCTCCACAAGTAACATGGGGGACTTAACAGATTCAGAAAACAAACTTTGAAGCCTTTTTATTGAAAACACAACCCTGAACACCGTGCAAAAGCATCTTAGCTGGGAGACTGAGTACAGAAAAGAACAATGATAAATATACCCAGGCTTCCAATTTCAGCTGAACCACTGTTTAGATGTAAATATGCATGACCATGACAGTCTGGCAGAAAGCAGAGCCTGTTTTGCCAGTCCAGCTTGCCAGGACTACATTTTCAACAACATACTCAAGAAATGTTCCACATGTCCAAATATTCTTAAGGCAGCTGGGAATAGATGAGATTTTAAAAACAAACCCAAACAAAACGAACAAAAACACCACCACCACCACCACACACGCTTTTAAACCCCTCAGCATGAGGGTTGGGCTTATCTCTAATAACTGAACCTGGAGGTCAGGCAAACAGATGCTCCACTCTCCTGGGCTGAAAAACAGCCCATGGGATTTTTTTCTGAAATCTTGTTTTTTACAGAGCAACCTAGGCATGAAAAGCAGCTACTGTGCTTGCTGATGTTTCTCCCTGTAGAGAAAATGCAACTATTACATTCATCACTCTTACTTCACCATAGCACCTCTGACTCTATTGATTTGCCCCAGCTATCCATCAAAGTCTTTACACCATAAGCTCTCTCCTGCCAAAAAAAAAAAAATAAAAGACTGCCATTTAAAGAATCATAGAATCATTTAGGTTGGAAAAGACTTTTAAAGATCATCAAGTCCAACCATTAACCCAGCACTGCCAAGTCTATCATTAAACTATGTCCTTAAGCACCACATGTACATGTCTTTTAAATTCCTCGGGGGATGCAGACTTTTTCCTGAGCAGGTCCAGTGCTTGACAACTCTTTTGGTGAATAATTTTTTCCTAATATCCAATCTAAACCTCCCTTGGCACAACCTGAGGCCATTTCCTCTTGGTCTATCACTTGTTACTTAGTAGAAGAGCCCCAGCCCACCTGGCTATAACCTCCTTTCAGGCAGTTGTAGAAAGCTGTAAGGTTCCCTGCTCAGCCTCCTTTTCTCCAGGCTAAACAACCCTCATTTCCTCAAAAGAGTTGATCTTTTGTTTGCTTGTGTAATCAGTCTGCTAATCCAATCAATCTGGGGATCAATCTGGTTTTGATTTTAAGCATTACAGCCCTCAAAATATCAGGAAATTATGAGTAAGTTAGTTGTGATTTTGCTAAGAACTTAACAGTTCCAAATCCCACCAAACAAATTCAAGACAGACAGACGTGCCTACCTGATGCTCCGCTTCTTTCAATATTGCTTCTTTCTCCTTCACCCTCTGCATAAACTGTTGTCTCATCTCCTCCTCTTTTCTTTGCAGCTCAAGGTAGAACTCATGCCTCTTTGCCTCATAGGCTTCCTGTAGACTGAAGTCCAAAAATGTAAGCAAGTCTCCAGCACGCTGCTTTATTCAATGTGGAAAACCAACAATCTGGAACATTATTTAAACAATTAATATTAATCTGAAATATTAATTCCTGCAGCTCCCCACATAAAAATTCATAAACAAACCTAAACAGAAGCAAGCATCTTACCTTTCTAAATTTTTATTTAACAATCCTGAGTAAAATTACTTATGCTAACAGCTCCGGGGCAATTTGCATTTCAAAGTAAACACAGCACTCTCATGTTCTAAAAGACTTGAGTTAGAACTTTCTGCCTCCAACACACATAAGCTTTTTCTTTAATTGACTTATTAATAAGACACTAAATTTTAAGAAAACCCCCTCACAATGTCCACATTGTGAAACCTCAGTCTTGAAACAGAACGTTGAAGAAGTGCATCTGGAGCATTAACACAACGAACAAACTAATTATTACTACATGAAAAGGAAAGCAACTAACAGGACCTTCAAAATAGGTAGCACTCTCTTGTCAAAATTTAAATATGGCAGAGCTGCATTAATACAGAATAACCGCAATTTCCCACATAGTTCAGCATCCAAAGGATACGGTTATGTTCCAACATGCATCAGCCAAAACCTCGAGACTGCTTGTTTTTTCCTGAATCACCTCTCCCAGAAGCTACTGTCCTGCACACATACCACAGTTATATTTGAAATTATCTAGGAGATGTAAATTACTTCATATCATTGAGCCAATAGCAAAACAGCCTGTAATTAAAACAGCTCCTAACTTTTAAGTCTATGCCTCCCTTCTCTTTTTTTTTAAAAAAGGTTACTGTATTATACATTTCAGTACGTGAGACTTTTTTTTCCCCCTCCAAATACTTGAAATTGAGAAACTTCTTTCCTATCAAAGCTTATGACAGCAAATTAAAAGATGCTGATGATTTATTCATATACTACCAAAGTTGGCCATTTTTGGGGTTTATACTACCACTGCTATCACCAGAGAGCTGGCAGGACAAGTTCTGCTTCGTGGGGAAAAAGGAATGGAGCTTGTAGACAGATGCATCTTATTGACCAAAGAGCATACTACCTTAGAAAAACACACCTGCTTAATGACCCAGGTTCTTCCAAGAAAACTTTTACCACAAACTTCTCAAAGTCACAAGATTCTAGAGAGGCAGAACTGGTGGATCAGAGCTCTGCTAATAGTTATTACAAAAAACACAAGGATCTTCTGGAATTTTGTAGGGGACAGGGCTTATGAACAGATCAGAACATGGATGATGTTCTAGCTCTTTATTCTGGGACTGTTCTCTTACACCATTTCACAATTTTAACACTTCCCAAGTGCTGACTAGTCAGCCCTTCTCAGCTATCATGAGTTAATATCCTTTGCCAGGTATCTTATGCCTTCCACTCCAATGTAAATATATATATCAAGGATTTATTTTTTAATACACATACACACTTTTGCACCAATTTTTAAGACTCATCTTTGACTGTTTCTGTTAAAAATTTGTAAAAGTAAAGACTTACAAAAAGAGACATCTAAAACCTTAATTATTTAGAGCAACAGTAAGTTTAAATTCTCTTGAACACTCTCTCTTCTATATTTAAATTTATGATGACTGGACAGTTTCCAAATCCTAAAGTTTCTTATTTTTATTTAAAATATAATCCAAAGAAAGAGAAGAATTGTCTCAAAATTGCACAGGCAGACTTAATGTTTCTCAGAGCTCACAGTCAGAGCACTTTTCCTAGGCTATGGGCTTGGGTTTTTGCAGTTCATTATCAGCTGTGAAGTTATTTCAGTCATCCTGAAATTTCATCTAGTAACATGAAACAAGGGCATGGTTTTCACACAAGTATATTAATTCACACTGTCTTGAAGTTTAGACATGTATGTAATAACAATAAAGCTACAGCACAGGTTTTTCAAGTGCCAGTGATCTCACTGCACACATCTGTGGGCCCTGCGTCAGTCCTGCTAACTAACAAGCTGCCTTTGGGTACAATAATGCAGCTAGAGAAAGTGCTACAGTAAGCTGACGTGCTGCATTTGCACCTTCATTTCATTATGTGAACATCTTTAGACTCAACCTAAGCTAGTCTATCAGGTAAAACCAATTTTGTAATGAAACTAATAGAAGATTAACTTTGAAGTTACTGGTTTTACTAAGTAATCAAATGACACATATAGAGAAGAGGGAAAATATAAGTGGATTTTCAAAATCTCCCCTCCCCCTGGACCAAATTGTTCTAGAAATCACAAAGACAGAATTAAACCAAACTTTCCTCTTCTGTGTTTGGCATATCAGCAATATAATGATCAAAAAAGTCATTGGTTTTAGGAGGTTTGGGGAGGAGGGGAAAATATTTCACCAGATCTTAAGCCAATCCTTTCAACATAACTGCACCCACTGCTCAGAGTAAAACACTTTCCAGTTTACCTCAAAACTGGTTTCGCTGCTTCTCAGGTAGCACATTATGAAAACCAAATTCACTGGTTCTCTTCTTCTTCTGGGTTGGATCTCTAGAATTTTATACTCTGTACAAAGCCACTTGCAAAATTATTATGATAATTATTTAAATAATGGTTCCTATTGATGTTTTGGAGGAAGGGAAGGGATTGTGAAGAAAGTCTACACCTAAGTCACTACCTACCTCATAACTGCACAATCACCTACCATTCTACAGAAGCACAGCTGTGACACAGAGTTTTTCTAGCTGCATAACTCTTAGAACATGGAAACCTAAATATAAAGATGCAAACCAAACATGTTATGTTCATAAATGAAGACTGAAATTAATTCAGCTCTCAGTGGAATAAAATGTTTGTGTGCTTTAAACAACACAAGTATTTACACAGTATTTTGCTAATTTAAGTTTTTAAAAGCTTTCAAATTTGAAAGCTCCACTTGTAACGTTTTGCATGACATTCGACTCTTGGTTAAGGTGCATCAGAAAAACTAAAAAACATACATGTTAACTAGTGGCAGGTATTTTTAGCATGGTCCCTTGACTCAGTGATATTTAGCCACACTAAGGTGGTGGTAGATCTAAATAATTACCATTTTCCCAGAGGAGGAATGAAAAACAGGTGTTTTGGATGTGGTTCAGTCTTACCCTTAGGAGGTTAAAATATTTAGTTCAAATGCAAAGGTCTGTAGTTGGTCAGAAGAACTCCATTCCCAAGTGGGCCCTTAAAGAGGAAGCCTAATAGCCTTTCAGATACTAGGCTTCCTTTCTTAGGAAAGACAACTAGAGTCCTATCAACCTTCCTCTACACGTAAATTTATTCACATTACTGAATCCTTCCTGGTTTTCTGTCAGCATCCTCAAAATAGACTGAAAAATAAACATGTTTTTTGTTCAAGAACCGCAAGGCCTGAATATCCCAGTTTGAGGGAGAAATAAAGCATGGAATATGCTTTCAATATGCAATCAATATGATTGCTCACATATTGAGAAATGGGAGATATTTATGTAACAATCATGTTTGACTGTGATTATGCTGAAGAACAAATTCTAATTATGAGCACAGAAAAACCACCAAACAAGAGAATGATTAACATCAGCGAATCCAAATATACAAGCACACAGCCTGAACATCAATCTTTGGCTTTTTTCAAGGGACCCTTGCCTACTAGTTTTCTTCTTTCAAAACAGAAATGTTCCCTTAAGCAACAGCATAGCTTAGACTGGAAAAATGGACTTATAAAATGTCCAAATTCAAAACAGCAGCAATCTTCTCCCTTGCAAACATCTAAGTTTAGTAGGTGTGTAAATATATCGCTTTGTTTGGCTGGAAGCACTCCTCATGTCTAGATTTCTGCTTTCAAGTATCCCAAATGTTTTGATTTTGGACATCATCTCAGCAATTATCTCTAACTGAGGCTGACCTGAAAACAGGAATTCATGTTCCTAATGGACATAATTGGAACATTAAAAAGACAGGACTGGACCACCCACACCCAAAAAGGTCTATCTTTACCTTTCAGCAACAAACAAATGCAAATCCCAATTTTGAGTATTAAAAAATTATAATAAAAGCACTTCCTGAATTTTACATCCAATGGACACTGTATAAAACACATGAGACAACCCCAAAAATACTCCCAGTTATCCAGTTTAAATTAAAAATGGTTTGATACAATGCCAGTATAAGCCAGTTCTTCTTGAACTGAGGGGCCCAGAACTGGACACAATATTCCAGGCAGGGTCTCACCAGGGCAGAGTAGAGGGGAGAAGGACCTCTCCTAACCTGCTGGTCACACTCCTTCTAATACACCTCAGGATGCCATTGGCCTTCTTAGCCACAAGGGCACATTGCTGGCTCATGGTCATCCTGCTGCCCACCAGGACCCCCAGGTCCCTCTCACCTATGCTGCTCTCCAACAGGCCAGTCCCCAACATACACTGGCACCTGGGGTTGTTCTTCCTTAGATGCAAGACCCTACACTTCCCCTTGTTAAATCTCATTAAACTTCTCCCTGCCCAACTGTCCAGCCTGTCTAAGTCTTACTGAATGGCAGCACAGCCCTCTGGGGTGTCAGCCACCCCTCCCAGTTTTGTGTCATCAGCAAACTTGCTGGCTGTACACTCTATACCCTCATCCAGGTCATTAATAAATGTACTGAATATTTACACAAGTAGCATGACATTTTAATCTTCAGTCACATACTGCTATGCAATATTAACTATACCTTAAAACTATAGCTCTTAGAATCCACGTGTATATACTGTGAACACTGTTTAGGACAGAGGACAGCAATTTAATAGCAGATTTTTGCCTAGAACAAGATAGTTCCTATTTTGAAAGATATTTAAATTTACAAGTCAGCAAAATGGGAACCACCAAACTTCCTCTACAGAAAGAGATGTTTTCTATCACACTGCTGAGGATGACACTTCTCATTGTTTCCTAAGTAGCTTCGTAAAATACCATATGGGCAAGGCTACATTAGTCTGCTAAGTATGCTGCATACAGATCCTCAAAATTCTCTTCCCTTTTAATGAGACCATAAAACACCTCTCCCAAAAGATGAAATGCCTTCTCTTTCAGATCTCAGTGCCATTCACTATGCCACGTGAAAGAGGGACAACCACACATCCTAGATTCGGTCTCCTTTTTCTTTTCCCACTGTAGTAAATCTGGCAAAGAGCTGATTTTTCTAGATTCTTATGCAACACCTATTCTCACCTTTCCAAAACAATGACATTTTCAATTTTCATAGATGCAATTTACCGAAACTGTTAAGTAAGTGTAACTGACATTTAGTGGGCCACACATGACACACCACAGGGAACTTAGCTTTTCTGTACCTCCACAAAGCAATCCACTTCTAAACCAACTTCTGAAGTATAAAATACTACAACATTCTGATTTAAACCTTCCATTTTATACTATTAGTAAAATACAAACTGTTCAGGGGTTTTGCAAAGACAATTTTTGTGTTTGTGGAACAGTTTTGAGGATGATCATTTTTATAACTTAACTCCTGTCTTGAGATGGCTGTATATTGTGAAATTCAAGTTCAGAAAAGCCAAAGGTACATCTATGTTCTTAAACCTTATCCCAATGAAAAGTCAATGGGCAGCTGGTCTTAAACCTCACTCACCTTTGGTTCCCTATTTATGAAAATTATTTTTTCCTTTCTTGTTAAGTCAAGAGAAATGTCAAAAGACCACTGCAATTCGTGGTCAGTTCAAGATCATACAAATTAAATAATCCTTAACCGTGCCTTGTCATTAAGACTTCTGAAAGAAGTGCCCACATCCAGCATTTTACTTGGCCATGTTAATCTTATTTAATTATTGTTTGAACAATACATAAATTAGACCTAGCCAAACTGAAAGAAATGCTGTTCCATCAAAACTCTACAAGTTACAGTAACTGCAACTGCCTGAGAACTTCTGTACAGGAGAAAGCAACTAAAAAACCTCTGTGGAGGGAAGCCATTTAAAAGTCATTTATTTTTACCAGAACAGAACGAGTAAAGACAGCCTAATGACTAAGTAAAACAAGTAGTAAACAAATCAGTTGGTTCAAAGCACTAGAAACTGTTGTTAATGCAAAGCTGTGTCTTGTTTAGATCGGGTTTAAGCCAGTTATTTCCCACCATGACTGCAATAATAGCACTTTGATCAATGTGAAGACTCAAACAACCCCTGAAGCATCAGTCCTTCCCCATCAGGACTCTAACTGCTTACAAAGTACAGTCCTATGCTAAAATGACCAAAGGAAGTTGGAATAGGGAGATGACAGAATTGGAAATAAAAGAATAACCAAACTGGATATAGATATTGTAAATAACTCCTACAGAAAGCAGCTTTACTACATGAAACAACCAAATGTCTCTATCCCTCTGCACAACTTTTCTTTGGAATCATCTATTAACTTCCTAGAGTCTAGCAAGAGAATTCTTGACCTGAAAAGGCTAGACATTCATTATTATAACAGATAACCTGGGAAGCCAACAGTGTAACCAATGATTCTGTAAAAGATTTTGCTTCGGTTCCTTCTGAACTTTGAGTCCAACCAAACCATTGTTCAGAATCAGACATTATTAAGAGAGAAAGTAAACTATCATGCTAATATATAATGTAAAAAATTTAAAAGGCATAAAGTGCACATACTTCAAGAAAATTTACATTCTCCAGGACAAAAATTGAAACCCCCAGGATTATTCTAGAGAAGAAAGATTTCAGAAATACAACTAGCATGTATGCTTTTAAAAGCAATGATTATATAATCCCTTACACCTCTCCAGGAAGATAACTGCAGGAACAGCTGCCTAGTTACTCTGATTTTTTAAAAAAACCCACCTAGAATTCTTTCCCTCCTAGAAAAACTATTCTACGTATGAACCATGCTCTGTATTGGATTGATACATTCAAACACAAAGTGAATGGGTGCTGAAAGCAAGTGCTGCACATGAAGTTCTTTACCTGACTGGTTTGTTCTCAGGGCCAATGTCTCTGAAGCCCATCTCCTCCAGCCTGCAGCGTCGGTACAACTCGTAATGTCGTGCATGAGTCTGCTCTCTTAAGTCTTCCATATTTGTGTAAATAAGCATCTCACGAAGCTTCACAAAGTCACAGTGGTTCTCATTTTCCACTAATCAGTTAAAAGAGAAGATTTTATTATTATGCACAAGTAGTAAAATTGTCAAAATGTATTTTAAACAGCATTGAAATTCATTTATTTTGTTTACTAATCATACTTCCAGTAAGAGGCATCTCATTTATTATACCTTGTACTTTCTAATAATTTCTAATGTGCACATTGAAGTACTGACTGCAAGTGCCAGTGAATGTGTTCCAACACATCCTGAGTTCCTGTTCAAGTTGAACATTAATAAATTTCTCTCTTTTCTCCCCTCTTCTTTACAATAATCATAAAACTTTGAAATTTGGCAGTGCACCTACCAAATATTAGATACACCATCTCATTGCTTGTTTCCAGGGATGCATCAGTGTGGAAACTATCAGTACAGTGCACAACTCAAGTATTAATTGCTGAACTCCTTAAACTGTTGATCCAAAATACAATCGCTATGTCATCAGTGGATATAACCAGCCTTTTTTGTACTGGTGAATTTTATACTTCAGGAACAATAAAAAATCACATAAAAGTATCTCTAAGGATTCCTTTACCTTGTACAATTCCCCAAGGGTACTGACGAGCTCTCACTGTTGTGTTTCCAATTTTCAACTCTTCTGTACCTCCTACCACAGCAAATGGTAAATGCCCCTGTAAGAGTCAAGCCAATACAGTCTTATCTCTCAGCCTTCTTATGTCACAACTGAAAGCAAACACTTTAGAGATAAATAAGGGGAGGAAAAAAGTCAAGCTACAATAACAAAACCAGGAGGAGCAGTTGATAGACCAGATGTGTGGGCTGCCAATTCAGAGAAACCTCGACAGGCTGGAGAAATGAGCCAACACACAGTTCAAATGAGAGCAATGCCAAGTCCTGCACATCAGTAGGAATAACTCTATGCTCCAGCACATGCTGGGGGCTGACTGTCTGGAAAGGCACTTTGTAGAAAAAGACATGGAGTTTGTGGTGGACAACAGGTTGGACCTGATTCAGCAGGCTTGCCCCAGTGGCAAAGGCATCTGACTACATCTTGAGCTGCATTAGGAAGAGCACCAGCAGTAAACAGAAAGGCACCTGAGAACATATCCATCTGATCCACATTCAGCCAGAGTTCATATCCCCAGTAAAAGTCATGAGATGATCACAGGTTTGAACCCAAGGCATGTTTGCTGCTGTGGGCTCGGTCAAATGGCCAGAAATACAGGCTGGGTACTGACTGCGTGCTGCATGAAAGAAAGTGGTAAGTAACAGACCACCACCCTTTCCCACAGCAAAAGAAGCTGGTACTGGAAGACAGCTTGCACATCCTCACTCCCTAGCACAAGTGACAGATGTTGGGACTGCAGAGCCATACACTCCAGCATACTGGCTCCTCCTCCCTGCTTTCATACCCCATTGCATGCAAACATACATTCACGTGCTTCTACAAGCATATGCACATGAACAGCAAATACAGAGTGCTCAAAGCAAAGAATTCTAGCTGTACAAGCTTAGTTGAAGCTGGCAGATACTCCTGGGAGGTGCTGAAAGGACAACAGTAAAAACCCAGAATTATATCTGACTTCTTAATCCTCGGGGAAAATCTGCCCTAATTTCAAATGAAAGTACTCAGTAAAAGGAAAAAGCAGATGGAAGACTTGCTACCATAAAGACCAGAGAAAACTGGAGAAAAGAGGCACTTATATATCTTTCCTAACAGCGGTAAGGTAGTATTTGCTGAGGAAAAGAGCAAATCCAATCTGTCCATCTATGTTAGTAATTATACATTATCCAGAAATTAGAAAAAGTATTTGTGAGAGAGAAACTGTTCTGCTGCTGAGCCATTAAAGAAAAAGCCACCTAAAGCAAGTGATATCAACAGCAGAGGGACAGGAAGATTTCTAAGTAGGGAAAAAAGTCCAAAACGTGAGCTTTTTAATGAGAAAAAAGAAACAAAGAATCTTGTTATATAGAAACCTATAAGCCTCAAGATAATGGTAAAAGAACAGGTGTGAACTGGCATTGGAGACTGATGCTTTAGTACTGAAGTATCAGTGTTTTTTTTACTTACATTCATGTCGGTATTAATCCTAGAAACAGATTCATCATCAGTTGGAAACTGGTATATCTGGATGCCATTACTAACTAATTCGCTCATGATTCTGTTCTTGAACTTCTGTAGTTCGGTTTTAGAAATGCTGTCTGCTTTGCCTATAATTGGTATAATGTTCACCTATTAATGATACAAATTATATGAAAAGTGTAAGGCTTCAATTCTGAGGTGGCATCTTTTATAAATTAAAAGCATCTTTTATAAATGAAAGCCTGTGGCTGCCAGGTAGAATTGACATCTGTGCAGCTGCCCAAGGAGACACACACTTTTCAGCTTGATCAGCTCCCTGACCAAGCAAAACATCTTTGGGTTTCCATTTAAATCAGTTCCCTCACCCAGGGAAGTGCCCAAAACACTTAAGCATGCACAATGGGAAGAAGCAGCTGAGACTACTTTGTTCAACAGCAATGCAGAATGACCACATAAAGTCACCAGGATAAACTTTAGCCATGCACAACTTCTCTGTTTGCTAGCACCAAATTCAGCCCCTCTGATCCTCCTTCTGCCTGAAATGCAAAGTGCAGCTCTCCCTCCCAACACTTAGAAAACACACCATGATTTGAAATTAAGATTTTCATGCAACACTTTACATTGATGCCAAAACATCGGTTGTCCCCTTATGCTACAGAGGAGGAAAAAAAAAGCCATATACTTGAAATTATTATTGGTTGATATCTTGTAGGCTTATTTAACTGTATCTCTATGAATAATACCAAAAATTCCAAAGATTCCTTTTTAAGAAAAAAGATCATTTTTAAAGAGAAAAATCCCACAACAAATGCCACAAGGTACACTCATGTAATTTCCTGACACAACAGTAATCTGGATATAAGTCTGTGAGAATGACTTAAAACTCCAGATTGAATAATCACCAGTTGAATAATCACTAGTTCTCAGCAAGAAAACATACAGAGGAAGATTCACTTAACCTGTGAAATGAAACCTGGCTGATCTGTAGTGTTTGAGTCCTAAGCAAAACTACAGGACTTTCCAATGTCTAAAAGCTGGGTGCCAAATTCTTAGCTAGTCATCCAATTTATAAGCAATAGTGAAAAATGAATTGCCCACAGGTACATCTGTGGTTTTTTTCTCCCAGGATTACAGAGTATAGGATGACCCTGTCCTATTCCAGAATCCTCTTTACCTGTGTAATCTGGTTTTGTTTTCAACAAGCAAACCATAACAAAACCGTAACAGTGTACACTGTGGTGGATTTAGGGAGAAACTGAAGACAACTTTACACACTAAATGTACGAATGTTGCTGCACCACCTCCTCTTCACAGGACCCTGCACTCAGTGCCTAGGGACTTCCACACCCTGGGAAATCCCGAGTTCCAAATTCCAGGAGAATGCACACTAAAAGCATCACAAACATGTTCCACAATAAGATAGAAACCAAACTACAGTTACAAGTGTATATAACTCTTTTTTGTGTATATGCATATTTGTGTAGTAATATCAGAAAGCAGAATCAGTGACATGCTGTTCATGTTCTCCCTGAGCCAAAACAGAATTAAAAATATTTAAAGAAGGTGGCTAGAAGATAAAATCCAAACTGCTTTTGGTTTATCCTGATGGAAAAATATATTCTCAGGAGACTGGAACTTCCTTTTTCTTTTGGAAGAAACATTGTTTTAAAGGGAGTTCAGTAAAGAGTGGGGGCATAACCTAGAAACCAAGTACAACCTCCAACCTCAGAGGAGAACTATTCCCTCCATGAAAATATCCCATTTTCTAGTATGAAGACCCTTTAGCTATCAGTGCATATTAAAGTGTATTTTCACAAGCATTTTAACCTGGCATAAACCAACGCTGTAGCAGAAAGAACTGACCGAGATCTCCCGTACCTATGTCCTCCCCAACTTGCTCTGTGCTATTGAGAAAAATCACAATGCAAACTACATCCACAAACAAAATTACAAAAATATCTAAGGTGCTTCTCAATCACATATGTGGAATAGACAGCTGATTTCATCCTTATCTTGAAGAAATGTATCACAAACAAGGAAATGCAGAAAGAAAATTTAGGAGAGATTATAGTAAAGTGCAAAGGAAACTGCTAGAGGAAAGGCAATTGCATTTACATTTCCAAATTTCTCAAAATTTCAACAAATTAAACCCAAATCATGTAAGGTTTCTTACAATGGATTAAACATACAGCTTCATCTATTTCACAGAGTCGTGCTACAGGAAGAAAGTTAGGAATTTAGAAGGTGCAAGCAATCACACTAGAAACTGCTATTCTAAAGCTTACAAAACAAATCAAGATGTGAAGCTTAAAACACTAATGCTGCCTATCTTCAAAGAAGTCATGCTGGCAGGGTGTTCTGGTCATTGTTATCTATAAAAAAGGTCTTCACAGTGCTGCAAAGCTTTATATGCAAACTTTACAGCAGTCCCAAAACTTGACAGTTAATTAGAAACAAAATTAGAAAAATTACAGGAATCATAGAGGGTACCCTATCCAATCACTATAAGATGTTAATAGTGGTTCTCATTATTTTTTTTTACATTTGTTTTTAAACCTCACTGTGCTGGTTTTTTCAATTTTCTTGCCCACTTTTTTCTCTCTTCTTTTGATTTGCAAATAAACAGTGATGAACTGCAAGCTACTGGCAGAACCAATTTATTCTGAACTTAGGGTATACCAGTACCAAAAAAATCCTTAAACCAAGCACACAAATACAGAACTGAAAAGGTGGCAGAGGACCTAAAAGGCACAAGATGCTTCAGAAAATAAGATTTTAAATTCTTAAAACTCTGTTTCAAAGTCTTACCTTGCTGTCTAGGCTTTTCATGGTTAACAAATCCAGGGATTTTAGTGAATGGCCTGTAGGTGAAATGAAATAGAGGCAGGCATGGATGCGAGTATCATGGTAGCTAAATAAAGAACGTTTAATTTTCAGTTCTTCCTGGAGATAGGCTTCAAATTGTGCATCTATATAATCCACTACTGGCTGACAGCTGTAAGAAATAAAATTTAACAAGCAGAGATTAGCTACTCCTCAACAGAGACAGGCTATGAAGGAATTCCTCTTGTACTGTTTTGTGGCTTTTTTGCTTTACGTGTCAAAAGGCTGCTCAACCATCTACCCAGTACAGCAGAAAATGAAATGTACAGAATAATCTTAATTTCTAAAAGGCTACTCAAAAGTGTGCACCTAGTACAGCTATAACATTTCCTAGCTACTATTAGTGAAAGATGCTACATGAAGTTAGTTATGATTATAACCATCTTCCCAAGTGATGTTTTATAAATTTTTGCTATCAAGCTGTGCAATTGCAGAACTCTTAGATACAAGGAAGATACAAGAAACTCTTAGATACAAGAAAAGAAAGAACAAGAAAAGAAAGAACGTGCAATTACCAGTACCAAGAAATAGGACCTCCTTTATCTTCTGAAGATGAAGGACTGTACATGAGAGAGCTCTTAAATAATAGACAAAAATTGAAAAGGAGGAATGTAAGAGAAGAACATAAATCTGATTTGCAATAAGTACAGTGTAAGTATACTTTATCCTACTTACAACCAGATTATAATCTGCTTTCTAAAAGAAAGTGTTGCTAGATGTACAAGCAGCATGCCCTTGTATTTCTGTTGCTACACAGAGGTTATAAACCAGATCAAATGCTGTCAAAATTCAGTAGTTGTTACAGACAAAATTAAAAGAAAGACTAAAAAACAGCTCCCGTACCACACATCAAAACCCATAATATCTATACTAATACCTACTTACATCTCATTCATCCAAGTCACTGTCAGTAGCTATTTTCCAATCATAAATCATAGCTCTCGTGATAATCTTACTGTGACTCTTTAACCCCCATTTATAATGACCACTACTTAGGCAGCCATATAGCAAATGAATTGTTAAAATTCTTCACAATTAAGGTGAAAAAGCCAAAATATAATAAAACACAGTTTAACATTTTAAAATCCTCAATTCATAAAAGCTGATACTCAAATAAAGTTCTGAAAGACATTAGCATGGTTCCTCTACATCTTCTCGTTACACTGGCCAACATAAAAAGCAGAGGCCTTCAGCAATCCAAGTGATATTTAAGGCCTTCAATATGTTCCAACAGAACTGTAAAAACCCTCAATATCTAATCTGTGTAATCTACAGTACTTTATAACCTGTTTGGCTGTTTAAAGACCTACTCCCCCTCCTCTACCCCCAAAAAAAACTAGTCACCACTGGCAATTTTATTAACATTCATCTATAAAAGACTGTATCATAAGGAAAGGAGCAGAATTCATCTGATTTCTCAATTTCCTAGACAGGAAGGAAACCAAGTTTACTTGAGCACACAGAGAAAACAGTTAACTAAATATTTGGAACATATAAGACAAATATTTACTATTAAATCCAAAGAAAAATCAACTTGCAATTGAAGACGGGAAGTTCTGCATGCCATAGCAGCAGGAGGGCACTTACCTATCTTCTTTGTTTATCTGGTCACCAAATCCCAGCGTACTTACAATGGTCAGCTTCAGACGAACATTACTTTCCTGGAGTTCATAAGTCTGGGTTCTAAGTTGTACACTTGGCAGAAAATGTATTGACACAGGGTCATCAAAATTGGTGTTGAACAAACTGTTTATCAAGGTTGATTTCCCACTTCCAGTTTCCCCTAAACAGAAGGGTTGGGCAAGACAATTTGCACGTCAAATAAATAACTGCTAAGCACAGAAAGTGTTATCACGGCAAAAGAAATTTAGGCAAAGACTTGCCAACTGACTTCTCCATCAGAAGTTGCCTCCACCCCTTTTTCATAATCAGCACTAAATATCTTTTAGTTCATTTTTTCATCCTAAAGATAAGAGAGTTACCTGTTAATGAGCAATAAGCAGAAGAGGCTTGTGTGAACTGATTTCCCACAGATTTTAAAAAGCTAAGTAGCTGTGAAAACATTGGGTTCAACACAAGATATTTATGAATAAGGGTAAAACACTAGAGCAAACATTAGGTAAGAACAGAAATACTTCAGCCTCTTGGAATTTTAGGATTTTTTATCTGAAGCTCTTTGTTACAGTAAAAATAGAGCATAGCCCAGTTTACTCAAAAGAATCCAAGCAGCTGCACATAAATCAATAAATGGATTTTTAACATTCTTGGTCTTTGTATTGTTTATGAAAATACTAAATATAAAAACAAAACATGGATACAAATAAACTAAACAAGGGGAAGGGGTGGAATGGTTAACATTACGGAGTTCAACATTGCAAGCAGATTTAAATTTCAGTCACACACTACTAGAGCCTTAAACCACTCAGGTACTACTTACCAATGCAAAGAATGTTGAAACAGTAGCCCTGCTTGGTGGATTTTTTAACCAGTTGATTGGGTAAACTGCTGAAACCAACATGCCCAGACAAGGATAAAGTTCGATAGCCATCATTTTGCTACAGAAAAATAATTTTAAAATAATGTTAGTGAAGTGAGCTGCAAAGCAGTTTAGCAATGGTTGGCAACAAAGGAACTCTGCTAGTAAGCTAGAACTCCTTCCTTGTGATTTGCATGGAACCAAGAAAAGTGAAGTCTGAAAAAAAAAATCAGCTTTATTCCACAATTTGAGAAATCATTCAAATTTACTTTAAAGGCCTATTTGCAGGTTCAAAGTGAAGTCCACGTTTTGCAAAAAAGAGGCAGAACTCACAATTGAGACCATAATTGCAAGACGGTGTATGTTACTGATCAGAATTCATTCTGAGTAGCTGGTACTGAAATTGGTATTTAGGTAAAATAACACGTTACCTACATACCAGAAGTCTAAGAGATAATATTACATATATTATTAGAAACACCTAAAAAGTGCACATTCCTTTTCAAATGTCAGCTAGCAATCTCGTGTTCTGACATCAAGGCAATGTGTTGCCTAGAAATGGGTAAGATTAAAAGGAAGTATCTTGAAACATAATGTTTAAACAAACATTCCATATCAGAAGTGTGAATGGTGGCAGACAGGTCCACCATGCTATTCTTTCCAATCCGGATACCATTAACTGCTTCCTGGAAACGTGCATAGAGCCATCAGTAAGAAAATGTTTACAAGCCCACCAAAGTGACACTTTCTATAACAGGTATGCATAGAGAGTTTCAAAATTCTGGTAGCTAAAAGGATATGGACATTCCTCCCAGCAAACACTCATCCTCTTCTTGTATTGCACAGGACTGCTTGTGTGGGACCACAGACTGCACTAACTTGTGTGTGTTAGACTAATGTAATGAGGAAAAATGTGTAAGCAAAGTGAACAATTGAATATGACATCTTAGAGATATTTTTTTTAAGTTCATTCAAAGCACATCTGAACAAAAAAAATCTCATGGTATTCAATTTAAAGACAAGTGTATCTGAGACACAGTGGCAGCACATATAACAACTGTAGTTACAGAGTCTGGTATTATACCACCTCTACTGCCAACAGAAGACAGTCCTTTTAAAACAAACCATTAAGCCACCACACCAAAAGCCAGCGCAAGAAGCTCAGCATAGCCGTAGAATTACAGAATCACAGGGGTTGGAAGGGACCTCCAGAGATCATCGGGTCCAATTCCCCTGTCAAGGCAGGGTCTCTAGGACAGGTCACACAGGGAGGCGTCCAGGCGGGTCTTGAATATCTCCAGAGAAGGAGACTCCACACTCCCTGGGCAGCCTGTCCCAGGGCTCTGTCACCCTCACTGGGAAAAAGTTCTTCTGCATGTTGGTGCAGAACTTCCCATGCTCTAACTTGCAGCCATTGCCCTGTGTCCTGAAAAGGGGCTGCCCATTTCCCCCTGCATCCCATATGTAAAATATTTATAAACATAGTCTTCTTTTCTCCAGGCTGAACAGTCCCAGCTCACTCAGCCTTTCCTCTTAGGGGAGATGCTCCAGGCCCTTAATCATCTCTGTAGCCCTTCTTTGGACTCTCTCCAGAAGATCCCTGTCCTTTTTATACCAGGGAGCCCAGAACTGGACACAAATTCCAGGTGGGGCCTGACCAGGGCAGAGTAGAGGGGGAGGATCACCTCCTTTGACCTGCTGGCCACACTCCTCCTGATGCACCCCAGGATCCCATTGGCTCTCTTAGCCCCCAGAGCACACTGCTGGCTCATGGCCAACCTGTCATCCACCAGGACCCCCAGGTCCTTCTCCACAGAGCTCCTCTCCAGCAGGTCATCCCCCAGCCTGTACTGATACAAACAGTTATTCCTTCCCAGAAAGGAAGTCTTTGATTTCCATATCACCCACCTGAATCCAAACCATGCTGGACCACCCTCCAAACCCCTGCATAGCTATTTGTTACCCTCCAAGAAAAAACTGCAGCAGAAACAACTTACTTTTCTTCCGGTCCACTTGGATTTCAGTGGACAAACCATGGATAGCCACAACCTAACTGACCATTTCCAGAGGTCGTTAGAGTAACTACCAAAGAATGTGTCAGGATTAAAAAGCATTCAGCTAAGGAAACTGGTTTGACAGCTGTAGTTGCTGTACAAAGCTAAGTGCGGAAACAGATGACTGCAGTTGTCATAGCCATTAACTCTGTAACTTCATTTTCAAAAGGAAGGGAGAGATGAATTACACTTTAGCAATTACACTCAAGAGTTTACTGTTGTCTGGAAATGAAAAACAACAATAATTAGTTCTTCCACTGTTATACTGGCTGTTTGCCACTGAAAAGTTGGCCAAATTTCTGTGTGAAACAGAGAACATAAGAAATAACAAACGTGCAAAACAAGGTGCCTTCTCCATACTTTCCTTAAAAAGCTCTGGCTATGCCTAGAACCCAACAGATCTGGGAATTTTAATGACACTTCTCAAATGTGATTCGCAGAGGCAAGGGGTAGAATGTTATAGGTTTGCTTGGCTGGGTTCTGGTGGAGGAGTGGGGCTGCAGGGGTGACTTCTGCAAGAAGCAGCCAGAAGCTCTCTGCAGGCCCCACAGAGCAAATACCAGCTGGCTCAAGGCCGGAGTCGTTGCTGACCAAGGCCGAGCCCATTGGCAACAGTCACAGCGCCTCTGGGAACCACATTTAGGAGAAAAAAACACCCTCATCAGATGCTTTTTGCCACCAGAGAAGGGAGTGAGAAGGTGTAAGGAGCTGTGCAAGCACCAAGACAAGTGAAGGGGCGGGGGGGAGGATAAGAATGAGGCGCTTCAGGTGCCAGAGAGAGATTCCACTGCAGCCTGTGGAGAAGACCAAAGTGAAGCAGGCTGTCTCCATGCAGCCCATGGATCATGACTGAGAGCAGAGGTCCCATCTACAGCCTGTACAGAACCCCATGCCGGAGCGGATGAAGACAAGTGAAGGATGCTGTGACCCTGTGGGAAGCCCGCGTTGGAGCAAGCTCCTGGCAGCAAAACCTGCAGCCCATGGAGAGACCGACTCATGCTGGGGGACTTGTGACTCTGGGGGGGACCAGGCTGAAGCGGTCTGAGCCTGAAGGTTGGCACCCCATGGAAGTGACCCACACTGGAGCAGTTGGTGAGAAGCTGACTGGTGAGAAAGGACTCACGGAGATGTTCATGGAGGTCTGTTGCTCATGGGTGGGACCCAACAGTGCATCAGGGGAAGGATGTGAGGAATCAATCAGCCAGAGTCAAACCACCACATGGCTTTATCACTATTTAAAAATTCACCTTGGACATCCAAGACATTAATTTATTTGTATTTCTAAGTTTCTCCAAATGATACTTCTTATGGCAATGCACGTCAGAAAAAAGAGTAACGGTTTCTGCAGTAAGTATTTATGCAATTGCCAAGATATTCTGAGACATCTCAAATTTGCTGCTATTTTAAGATAGCATATTTCATCTTTCCTCAGTACATAAGTTCATTTAATGACACTACACAGCTGTCAGCAAAAATTAAAAACATTTTTCTGGAAATGTAAATATATAAAAGCAAATGGAAAGTTCTATGTCATTTCAGATGCAAGACAAAAAATTGACACCAGACAAAAAAGTCCTGGAAAGCTGCAAAAACAGATCAGAAAACCTGGTACTTAGAAGAACTTAGCCAATAAAGAAGTTGTGTTTTATGCATAGGTTTCTTCAGTACTTCCCCTTGGGAGGGAAGAGACATAACATCTCCACTTTGTGCACGTGGAGATGACAGATGACACAAAGATACTATTTGAGATAACAAAAGCTGAGGCTAAGAGAGCATGAACATCAGTTTCATTCATCCCATATGTAATTTAGCACCTTAACCACAAGATCACTCTTTCTAGTTCTTTCTGTTACAGGTAGTGACACAGCAAACAAACAAAAAAAATCTAACCACCACACCCCAAAACCTCATACATTCACATGCTGTGACCCAAGAGTGAGAACGTCAATGGGGGAACATACACAACAGAAGAGAATGTGAATTTCAAGCTGAAATAATACTATTTATATAATTCACAAGAACACATTTAAATACGTTGTCCAAAGGTCTTTGTTTTAAAGAATTCTGACAAACAGAAGGATGATCAGAAAGGGGCAATTCAGGGTCTCAAAAACATCTTTTTACAGAGAAACAGTACAGAAACACAAAAAAAATCTGGCTGAATTGGTTTAATCACTGTACATGGTAATGAGGAGATTTCTGGAAGCACACACACACACACACACACACACAAATCCCAACACTAAATGAATAGCAAAATTTCAGAAGCTAGAAACAGGTAGAAGCTATTTATATTTTTAAAATATACAACTACTTTTTTTAGGGATTTTAACTGGTACCAAACTGCTCAGAGGGTTACTTCTTCAGTTTTCAGGAATCAGCTTCACCAAAAATGCTGCAATAAAAGCTCTTACTTTAGACTACAAAGCTTTCAAGAAACACTGTATAGCTCAACTTGAGACAGCCTACTCATGCAGATCCAGAAGCCCACATTCCTGCATGTCTATATTTCTATTCTCCACACAAGTGTTACAGGACCCAGAGCTACTGCTCCCATTCGGAGACTTGCCTCCCTCCACCTTCCTTACAGAAGGATCACTGTGTGAACCTGTTCCATCTGACATCACTTAGAGCATTCTCTTAACAGGAAAGCTATGACCTACGTTTTTTCCTTCTGAAATTTTCCAGTGGCACCACGTTTCTTGCCCTCAATGCCAGCACTTCAGACAGCCTCACTCCACTATGGTCTAAGAAATACACAGAGCAATTCAATCCACTAAACTGACCTCCTCAATACTTCTGAAAGAAATAATACATCATCCAGTTGAAAAACAAGTTAGAAAAATGTTTATGAACTGATGATCACTCAAAAACTAAGAAATACAAATCGTGCTGAAGGCAATTGAGTCACCAGATTAGCCAATCTTTTCGCATTAGTATCCGCTGGATGGAGCAGCTAAATTATGCTTGAAGACAGCATCTCATCCAACTTTGTCCAGTAAATAACTCAAAGCTTGTAACTGGAATGCTACCAGAGCTGTAACACTCCCATAAACACTTCCTGTTTCTCACTGCTTTCTCAGAATTCATTATCTCATCAAAACAGCATACATGGCTT
Organism: Hypotaenidia okinawae; assembly: GCA_027925045.1. NCBI lineage: Eukaryota > Metazoa > Chordata > Aves > Gruiformes > Rallidae > Hypotaenidia > Hypotaenidia okinawae. Next base: position 149,950,153 of record BSDF01000001.1, read on the forward strand.
GAGATGGTCCAAATCACATTTCACTCTCCCCACTTCCTCCCATTTTTAAAGGGTTCGTAGCACAGCTTTCACACAACTGCATCTGGGTGGCTGCATATTCAGTTAGTTAAGGATATTACTTTATGTCAGTCTTCTTGCTCACTAAAAACAGCATGCAAAGAAAGTAACAGAAAATTTGCCACCTATTTTGGCCTGACACTGGGCCATTCCAGAGCAAAGCTGGGTCTCAGGCTACATGGACGTCTGCATAAGCCTCCTGCAGAACAGACTTGCAGTCCAGGCAAATAACTAGTTTGCCACTCTGCTTGTAGAGACAACTGAAATTTGACCTCCAAAGCTTGAAGAAAAAAAGTAATCAATGTTGGTGTGCTTATGCAGGAGGTGAGGGTCCTGCCAGGCCCGGCAGTGCTGCAGGCTGTGCGTGGGCCCTCAGAAGGATGCCTGGGCATCAGCAAGGAGCGTTGATGACAACACATCAGCACGTCCATGGATACTCCAAACACAAGCCACCCAGCGCCCTGGGTTTTCTACTGTTACAAAGAGGTGTGGATATTCATTAAAGAATAAAATTTAGTTTAATCTTCCAATAACAAATTGCATTATTGTCTTGCAGGCAATTAGTTTCCTAATAACCAAGGGTGTATTTGACCCAGTAAATATCAATGTTGCTTTTGCCTTCTAACACATGAGGTAAGTAGGAAACCAAGCAGATTTTGGAAGCAAGTAGAAAAATACTTTCCATCTTTGAGTAGTCAAAATCTAAAATGTAGATGCATGATGTAGGCACACATACCATTGACATCTCTTGATGTCAACACCCGTGGGGAAAGAGACAGGGAACAGATGGGATGAGTAGAAGGAACAGAAAGGAAACCTTGGCAAAATAACACGGAACAGAAAATATAGGAAGATGAGGTAGGAAACATGCAAAGAAAGAAAAGCCCATGAAGATGCAGAGTAAAGGAGAAACATTAGAAACTACACTGAATTAATATTATTGGTCTATTCTATAAAATAAAAAGCAATACACAGAAGTCAAGGGTGGAACAATGCATTCCCCCAAAGGGTGTGGAAGAAAAAATGTAATATTGGCGAAAAGATGATTGAATGAAAACTCATTTGTCAATTTCCCTTGCAGTATCACATAATTTATTCAGTGTGACAGAAACAGTAGGCAACTTTTAAGGACAGGTTCAAACATCAAAAGCCCAAGATCCTTCCTCCCCTTCAGATGACTTCTTCAAGGACAAGGAACTTCTTGAAAGGGTCCAGCACAGAGCCACTAGGATGATTAGGGGCATGGAACACCTTCCTTATGAGGTGAGGCTGAGGGAGTTGGGCCTCAGCCTGGAGGAGAGGAGACTGAGGGGTGACCTCATCAATGCCTATAAATATGTAAAGGGTGAGAGTCAGAAGGATGGAGCCAGGCTCTTCTCAGTGATGTCCAATGACAGGACAAGGGGTAATGGGTGCAAGCTGGAGTACAGGAGGCTCCATGTGAGCATAAGGAAAAACTTTTTCACTATGAGGGTGACAGAGCACTGGGACAGGCTGCCAGGAGAGGTTGTGGAGTCTCCTCTTCTGAAGACATTCAAAACCTACTGGGACATGCTCTTGTGTTACCTAATCTAGGTGATCCTGCTCTGGTGGGGGGAGTGGATGATCTTTAGAGGTCCCTTCCAACCCCTACCCTTCTGTGATTCTGTGATTCTTACACAGAATTCTGGTGTACCAACTATTTTCCTTTCCTAGCGCCCTTCAACACACAATACAGCTGAAGTTGGCATAGGTCAGCCCACAATTTCCTTCATACACGTATATATGGAGAGACCTTTGAAAGAACCTTAAAAAAAAAAAAAGTGACATTTTGACATTTTTGCCCTGTGTTTCTGTCTGAAGAAATCTGAGGCAGGACTCAAACTTCTTGAACAGAAGTCACCCAGGATGGGCAGAGGAAAAGGTGACAGCTTTGTGACAACAGAGGCCACAAGGTGCAGGTTGCTACTGAAGACAACTTCTGGACTTTATTTTGAGGTATTTAGGAACAAGCAAACAAGCAGAGATGCTTTGCTATTTCTCCAGTTGTGATGAGGTGATTTCGCAGACAGCAGCATACTCATTTGCGAATGCCACTAAGGCTTGTTGTCACCACCAACAAGCAGTTAAGTAACTTGATTATATTGCTCATGCACTACCTGTTCCTCCGTCGCTGCCTATGGATAGATGTGGCAAGAGACAGCGGGTGGGGAATCAAGACTTGATGATAGAAAAGAAACCAGTTCCTCACAGCTAGTACTCCACGTGCCAGGCAAAGGATGATGGCAACAACAGTGCTGGTTCAGACAGGACTGATCAGCTACTGCTACGCAGAAGGAGAAGACGCTCGGGTTTGTGCTCTGCACTAAAAGGTCTCTCTTGACCTGTGCGTTTTCAAGGAAGGAAAAACAAAGAAACAGAAATCTGATGCATTCCTCTGAGATGACCTTGACACAAAAAAATACTCATGCTGCTATCAATACTGGTATCACAACTGCACTCACTTTCGGAAGATCTCCACCTCTATGGCTGTGCTGGCTCAGCTGTGCCTGTTGCAGCTTTAGCACTGTGTTTCCTGAAGAGCTGTAAGTTGGCTGCCTTCACCCTTGACCACTTCAGTCTCTTGTGAACGCTCCTTCTCCAAATGAGAAAGCAATACTGGTCTTGGATGTGACAATGGTGGCTGCTATCCCAAGGCCTCTTTGACTGCAACAAGGATTATTATTTTTTCTCATCAATGGCGAGCACTGTATGGTGCTGTGTGGAAGCAATGGCTGGCAAAACCTTCCCATAAGTCAAATGCTCAAAACTCCAAAGTACTCAATACACCTCAGACTTTGTGTAGACTGTAAACAGATTTATAGAAGGTCAGGCTGTATTCAAAGAGCGACGTTACATTTCTTTTGCATTCTCTGTAAAGCTGGCCATGTACCAGCACCTTTCTCTTCCCTTACCAACTCTATCCGCTTAGAGGACTCCCAATCCCATTCTCACTCACTCTGGTGATTTACTGCCATCTCTCCACACTCTTCATGCAAACATTAACCAGCAAAATCATTCTGCATCCTTTCTTTTACTTTGACTCCTTGGGTTTTTCTCTCAGTGTTTCTCCAGCTTGCTACAAGATCCCACCTGCAAAGTACTGACTCTGCACCTCACTACATGTAAGTAACATGTATGAAGAGAGACAGCTTATATGAAGTTGATGCGTTGCACTATGTTACACCGCAGCTGCAAAGGATTCCTACAAGCCTGTGTGAGAATCTGTGTGAAACAAAGCTCTCTGCACAAGCAAGCTCTGCTCCCCAGTCAAGTTGTGAGCAAGCCGTGGAATGTGAATGCAGCCCTTTCACTGAGGTTGGCTTTGGCTGGGACGTGGTCAGGCCCTGGGATGCCTTTAACAATGATCCAACAAATAACTCTTTCAGCCCCCAAATTCAAAAGCAGCCCCTTTTCCTTCTCCCGCTCCCACGCCGCTGCCTCGGGTCCATCCCATCAAGAACCTGATACTGTCCAGGATAAAAATCACCCCAAGGAAAGAAAACTTCCAAAGAGTAACAGTATTTTTTGGGGTTCTTTTTCAGTTCACAGGACAGCTTCACACACAGCTCCACCACCGTGAACAGCAGCAGGAAATGAGCCAAGAAACACCAGAGACAGGTACTTTATCTACCTTCCTGCTACCAGAAAATGCGAAAGTGTTTAACTACACAGCCAGGGTGGAGGGTTTTTCCCCCAAATTCCTCACACTCCATGTTGTTTCTGGAACCCTTCTGTGCTCTGCGTCGCCGAGATGTAAAACACAGCAGAAAACTTGACTCAGAAGTTAACTGAAATTTCATGTTCAAAAAGGGAACTAATGTTCCAGCAGTAATTCACGGATGGCTTCAATGTCTTCAAAGCATAAAGCTGATGGCTTTGCCGTCATGCATAAGGAAAGCATGTCTTCAATAGCCAAGATCTGGCTTATTACTTGGAATACATGATACGCTACAGGAGCTCTAAGAAGGGCAACATCCCAAAACAAGATCCTCTAACAACAAGTTTTGTTAAAGCCTGGCAACTTCGGGAACTAAATGGCACCTGGAGGCTTGACTTCACGCACCGAAGGCCCGCACTCCCTTCTGTCCCCCGCAACTGAACTGCACCGACCCGCCGGTTCTCCGCGGCGGCCCCTGGGGCAGCCCCCGGCGCAGCCCCCGGCCCCTGGCCTGAGCAAGGGCTGCTCGGTACCAGCGGCACTTCCACCTCTCTACACGACGTGACTGCCCGACTCCTTCCCGTCCCCTCAGCCGCGCCGGGGGTAACACCAACCCCCAGGTACGCCGCCACCGCGGCGGTTAACGGCCGGCGGAGCTCCCTGCCCGCCCCTCACAGCCCCCGCACGGCGGAGGGCACTTACCGGCTGTCGACCGGCCCTGGAATCGGCCATACCCCCGCGAAGCGAGGGAGGCAGGCAGCCAGGGCAACGCGCGGGCGGGCTGAGGGGAGAGGGCGCTTGCCCACCCGTCAGCCGTGACGGAGCGCTTAGGGCCGCCGCGGCCCCGCCCAACCGCGGCGCTGCCTCAGCCCGGCACGGCCTCAGCCACACGGGAGGACCCAGCAGCCGCCCCCGTGTCGCTGAGGCGGGCGCTCGCGGCGCGGGCCCCTCCCGGCCGGAGGGTGGCGCGGCGCCGCCGCCACCGCCGCGGCAGCGATTGCCGGGGCATGCCGCCGCCGCCGGGAGGAGGGGCTCAGGCAGCAGCGGCTCCGCCGCGCCCGCAGCAGCAGCAGCAGGAGCGGCGGCGCGACGCGATGGGGCCGGGGCGGTGATGGCGGAGCCGGCGGAGCTGCGGCAGGACGCGGTGGTGCGATTCCTGGCGGCGCGGGGCGGGCGGGCGCGCAACGCGGAGCTGCTGGAGCATTTCCGGGACTGGCTCAGCCCCCCGGAGCCCGACCGCCGCGCCGCCGCTCGCCAGCGCTTCAAGGAGCTGGTTAACGCCGTAGCCACCGTGCGACAGGAGCCCGACACCGGTGTCAAGTACGTGCATCTCCGCCGCCGGTACTGCGCCCCGGAGCCCCCCGTCGCTGCCGCCCTGACCCCCGGAGAGAAGAAGGCGGCGGCGGCGGCGAAGGACAGAACCGAGCGGCCGAGCCCCCCGCCCTCCCCGCAGGCGGGCGCTGAGGAGCCGCCGCCGCCGCCGGAGGGCGAGGATGCCGATAGCCGCCCTCAGCCCGCGGGGCGGCGGGGTGACCCGCCCCGGCCGAACCCGGCGGCGGGCGGAGGCCAGCGGAAGGGGTCTCGGCGGGGGCCGCTGCCCGGGCGCGGCGGAGGCGGCGAGGAGGCTGCGATAGCCGCGGGCCCGGGGCGGCCTGCGCCGTCGGAGGAGACGGGGGCGGCGGAGGGCGCCCCTGGGTCGGCGGCGCAGGGGGGCGGCCGCAGGAGCCTGCGGGAGGCAGCGCGGGGCGGCTCGCCCCAGCTGAAGCGCGGCGCCCTCCCCAGCGGGGCCCGCGGACGCGGCGGCGACTCGGACAGCGCCTCGGTGGCCTCGTCATCCGCTGAGGAGGAGGGAAGCACCACCGGCGCCGTGGCCCTGGACCCCTTGGAGCACGCCTGGATGCTGTCGGCCTCGGACGGGCGGTGGGAGAGCCTGGAGGGGCTGCTGAGCTGCGAGCCGGCGCTGCTGTGCAAGAGGGACTTCATCACCGGCTTCACGGTGCTGCACTGGGCTGCCAAGCACGGGCGGCAGGAGCTGCTGGCCACGCTGGTCAACTTTGCCCAGCGGCACCAGCTGCCAGTGGACATCAACGCTCGCACCAGCGGCGGACACACCGCGCTGCACATAGCCGCCATGCATGGCCACGCCGAAGTGGTGAAGCTGCTGGTAGGAGCCTATGATGCCGATGTGGACATTCGCGATTACAGTGGGCGCAAGGCTGCGCAGTACCTGCAGCAGGGCACCTCCGGGGACATGCGGAGCCTTGTGGGGGCTCTTGAGGAGGAGGAGGAGGAGGAAGGGGCTTCCGGCAATGGGAGTGGGCGCTGGAGGCTCTCCAAGGTTTTGCCTTCTAACCTCATGAACTACCGGCTTTCCCATCACCACCACCACCACCACCACCATCACAGCACTGGGGAGGAAGCTGAGGGTACTGAAGGTGCGGCAGTGCCAAGCAAGGGCAAGGAGATGACCAGGAAAGCCTCTGGCAGTGGGCGGATGAAGCCTCGGCTTAATAAGATCCGCTTCAGGACTCAGATCATCCACAACACGCCCTCCTTTCGCGGTGACACTGAGGAAGAAGAGCACGAGGAGAAATCCCTGAAAGCGTCATTCAAGCTCAGGCCGAAGTCCAATGTCTTCGGATAAGGCAGGAGGTCTGGGAGGTGGGCGCACAGACTAAAGTGCCCTAAGGTGTAGTGCAGAAGATGAGGCAGGTACAAGAGAGTGCTCATCTAGACTCCTGTACTCGGGAGAGGTGGGACCTCTTAGTATCTTGCTTTAACTCAGTTCAGTGGGGTCTCTGAGCCCAGTGTGCCAGCGGGGCTCTGATGGCTTGCAGCTCCCAAGAGCAGCTGCAGCCCTCAGCGCTGAAATGAGAGGCAGTGGGTGCGTTGAGAAACGCTGGGGTATTTAAAAGCTGTGCTCCTTTCTCTCTAAAGGCAGGCTTCGGGACCAGAAACCTGCGTTACTGAATCTACTAGGATTAGCGAGTTGAGTGGGGGAAAGAAAAGTGCAAAGGCTCTACTCTTATATTATCCACTGGTACTATAAATTACTTAGAAACAACTTGCTATGTAAGAACACCTCAGTAATATGCAAATATACTTTGTTTAACAGCAATACCACCTGGCGCAGTGTGGACTTGGGTACCCAAAATGAGACAGTAGATAAGTTTCCCGTCAGAATCCAAGTTTCAGTCCAGCAAAGACTTGAGCCTGTGTCAACTTCATTCATTGAAAATTTCCCCGTTTGACATTGTGAATATGTTAAAAAATCAAAAAATCGTTGCACTGCAAACAATGAATAAAGTTAACCCTGTGCAGAAGTCTCTGCTGTCTGTCTGAGGTACTACTGAGCTTGCTTATTGCTGTTGGAATACTAACACAAGGTAATGGAAGCAAAGAATGTTTTTCTGTATTTGGTATCTTATGTTTTGTCTTAGGCAAAGCAATTTTATTTTAATCACTGTGAATTCTCAAGTGCCAGACCTAGTGCAGTTCCAGTTATTTAAGTCTGGTCAATTCTTGTTCATGTTGTTTGTGTAACTCACTGCATTTGAAACCAGAGAATTGTGTTGTATGTGTTACCTGTGACAGTTGTTCTCTTTTAAAAAGAGCACAGACACCATTGCATGAAGTCTTCATGAAACTCTGACGTGGTCCTGTAATGTAATAGCTACAGGTCTGTGTTCACTAGTAACTTGTGTGCCAATCCCTTCTACTGACTTTGTGCAGAAATGGAGAAAAAAAAAAGAAAAAGAAAAGAAAGAAAAGAAAAATAAGGGGGGCAGGGGGGAATGTGAACTCATCCAGAAGGTGAATAACCATAAGTCTGAAACTCCAGCCCTATTTATCATCCTGAGTGAAAGCAGTCTAGTTAAGTGATGGCAATGGCGTTTGAGTTCTTTTAAACCTGTCTTTCTAGAGAAGTGCTGACCAAGGTTTTGAACTGTTGTTTTAACAACCTAGTAAGTCTTAATCTGATTGACAAGCCTATCCGTCTGCTAAAGCTTTCAGAAACCTTGAATCTTGTTTCTCTGCTTTAAAGGTAGCAGTTCCAGTGAAATCTAGGAGGCAGATTTGTGTCCACACTCGACTTTCCTTAAAAATGAGGTATCGAGCTGACCCTGGATCCTGAATGCCACTCAGGGTAGAAGCTCACCTGTGCTTAGAAGTTAAGGTATGGCCAGTTTCAACACCACGTTTGTCAAAGCATGTTTTGAGGTGGCTTCCTCAGAACATATACACATGCCTATCCAGTAACTAACCAAAAGTAGATGGGCTTTGACATGTTAAAATCCACATTTGAGACACTGATAAGTGCATGCCACAAGCTCTAGAGCCTCTCACAGGAAAACTGTGGCTGGGAGTTGTCCACTTTCACAGTAACAGCTGTCTGTAGCTGTTGCTGGTGGCTTAACATTTCTTGTGACAGGGTGCTAGCAGTGCATTGGTTTCAAGACTTCCCGTGCAGATAGATTGTCAAGTTCTGCACTTTGTGTCAAAACCTAACAAATGACAGTCTTTGCATAGGCATGTGAGCACCACTTAACTGTTCCTGGAAAAAGTTACTTGAGGAAAATACAATTAATCTCTGCATAGGTACTGGTCATTAACTGTTGTGTAGAAGGACTAGAAATTATACAGAGGTTCAGCTTTTGTTTATAATTTGTAAACTCTATTACTGTAGATCTCATGTGCCTTCATTTTGGGTTGGTTGCCACAAATGTGATGGATAAAATCAGTCTTGCAAAGCACCTTGTCTTTACGTCTGTGGGACAGGACCAGAAATTTTCCCTCAGCCCTTCCCATTAAAGATACACACTTGTACAACAGTGGAGTGTCTGAAGGGGGAAGGGCGTGGGGAAATCATAGACATTATACTGTAGAGCTAATTATTTTGTAACAGAGAAGATATTTAAATGCTAAAGTCAAAAGCTTCCTTTGCTCTGGAATAAATAATAATAATAAAAAAGCGCTTTTTAGGCTTCTGTAGAAAGGAAGTTTTCTGACTGAACACTTGCAACATGAGCTCATTTCAGCATGGCACGTCTGAATCGAGCACATATTCCACACCACTACCTATGTCCAAACCTTATTAAAGGTTTTCTGCTTTGGGAGTTTATAGCTGTTTCATATGAACTGTTGGGTGGCCTGTTCATCTCTTCACATGCAAATAGCAAAGAATTGCACAAAAATACTAAGTCTTAGATAGCTGTTGGGTTCTGGGGAAATAACTTGAGGGTTTCGATGCTTTGGGATTTGGATTATAGCACACTTTGGATTTTAAAAGACTAACTGGAACATAGTTCCATCTTGCATAATAAAGTAGATCTTTGGTAATTACTAAAGGTAAATTAAGATGCCTCATTTATAACTCATTGCTTGAAGTATCAAAGTGAAACTGTTGGTCCGCAGATACTCTTTTGTTGTCAGTGAGTACAATTTCACCATACTGGTCCAAAGGTCTTTGCAAGGTGGGGTGCAGCAGAACAAGCATCTCTTTTGGCATTTGAGTTGTGTTGACTGATGACTAGATACCCGCTAGTGTCTGTCTGCACGATGGGACTAAAGCACTTTGATTTCGCATTACGACTTGTCACATTCCACGTGGTTACTTTTTATAACATGGGCTAAAACTTCAGATTTTTTTTTTTTGGAGATGGGATAAGGCTTGATGCCCTCTTTCAGAATATTTACAGCCTAAAGGTACTCTTGAGTCAAATATTTTGGATACGTTGCCTAGAGAGATGTGAATTTGAAATAAAGTCGTATGGTACAGAAAACCTGGAGCACTTAGTGGTGTCTTCTTAACGGTACGATTGAAGCTGCTGAATGTGTTTGTTCACTTTGTAGGGTGGTGTGTAAGGCAGCAAGGCTGTAATGTAAACATCTGATATCTTTCACTGGGTCTTATATTTGAAATATTTTAGAGGCCTGGAAGCCGGACAGTTTTTATTAATACATTTTTTAATGGGTGTCTTTCTGAGCGGTTACGAGTTAAGAATCTGTAAGCTTTAGTTTTACTGAAATAAAAAGAGCCCTTGAATTGTTTATGCTTGAATCAGCTTCTGTATGCTGCGTACTTGGGTGCTGTTTGCATGTTGGCAGCTAAAGCCATGTATACCATTTTGTTTTGGTTTGTTTTGGGGTTTTTTTTTAATCATCAAGATGTCTGATATCGTTTCATGCTGGAAGAGTCAGACATGGAAAAAGTAGGATTGTGTGCAAGGCAGCACATTTTTCTTTGGCAGTTACACTCTAATAGCTCATGTCAAAGCAAATGAAGACACAACTTTTTTTTCTTTTTTTTTTTTTTTTAAAGAGAAGTATGTCTAAATAAGGGCCTGGGAGAATGGCATTGCTTAACTTAAAATAGCGTCCTGACCTTATTTCTCTTGACTCTGGGAAGATTGATGCTAGTTTTGGGCACTATGCAAAGGTCAGCACCTAATTAAAAAAGGTTTAGGATTAAGGCTTTTTGTAGTGTGTCTTAACTACAGCTGGCAGCTTCTCTAAAGGCCAGTTTTGTTTCATTACCAGGCTTGGCTGCAGGATTTTGGTGTATCTAAAAATTCTTTGAAGCTATTGCCTTACTGAAATAGATGTTAAAACTAATCAATCCCAGTAATTCCTGAGACACATCCAGATTTGTGCTTGGAGTGGAAAAAAGAGGCTTGGCTGTTACAGGATGTGTGCGGCTCTCCAAGCCAAGCAGCCCCAAAGCAGCAGTCTGGGGACAGAAGTGAGAGGAGAAGGGAGGGGGAAGTGTTCTTGGAAGCGCTGGGGAGAGTGGGGGCATGCAGGAAGCAGCTGAGGTTATGGGGGATGTGGAGGACTCCGTAGAAGAGCAGTCTACATGAGCCTTGCTGATTGTGCCTAGTTGTTTAGAAAACTATCTAAACATACATCCCTTCTCCTACAGTATAATAGCTGAGAGAGATGGCTTGCTGAGAGCTCTAATGTAAATTGATGACCGATGCTAAGTATTTTAGCTGGTCCACTTACCAACATGTCTTAGCATAGCCAGTAACTGTTTGCAAAGGCACAAACAACTCGAGTTGTTTTCCAGCTGTTGCAGGAAAGTCCTGGTATATCAGAATGGCCCCACTTAACTCTAGGCTTCTTGGTGGGAGAGAAACCCTTCAGCATCTCATTGCTAACTTATTTTTCCATTGGTTAAAAAGGAGCGGTCAAGGGACTATGGTCCTGCTCTAATGTGCCTTGACTAACATGGAATGCATATGAACCTGAAGGAAGTAAACTGTAGGGACTTCATCCAGAAAAATGTAGTGTGGTCATGCATTTTGGGGCAATGGCCTCAAGCTGGAGCACAGGAAGTTCTGCACCAACATGCAGAAGAACTTTTACACAGTGAGGGTGACACAGCCCAGGGGGGTGTGGAGTCTCCTTCCCTGGAGATATTCAAGACCTGTCTGGACACCTCCCTGTGCAACCTGTCCCAGGGAACCTGCTTTGGCAGGGGGTTGGACCCGATGATCTCTGGAGGTCCCTTCCAACCCTGATTATTCTGTGATTCTATGATTTTGTTTCTGTGTTGGCATTGAAGAAAAAAACCCAGAGAGGTATATACTGTCATTTTTTCATGTCCTCAACCGAGTGTGGGGAGAAGGCAGAAGTCTGAGATTATTATTAGGGTTTGGAGAGGCAATAGCTTTTCAGTTTGTGTTAAATTGTGAAGTTTAACAGAAAAAACGGAACATATGATTTTGAATTTCCAGTTATGTTATGAAATGTAATGTTATGTAACATCATGTCTTTGCATTTTGCAGCTGTTCCAGAATTTATCTTCTATCATTTTTCAATTTTGCCAAAATTAGTACTGACATGTCCTAATACTCACACATTATTGGAAAAACTGAGCCAAGCTACCAGGCTTTGGGGTTTTTTTAAGGTATAAAGTATTTAAACCTCTATGGTAGAACCTGAAGTAAGGTTTTTGCTCAGTATTCTGAGGGTTTTAGAAGGAGTTAAGCTGCTAGTGGCATGTAGAAGAGTTACCTTAGAAGCAGGTGGTAACTCAGGTCAAGATGCAAAAGCATGTAATGTTCTTTCACCTAGACTAGTCATGCAAAATGAACCATTGTAGTTTAACTGCACCTTCTGTACCTTCTATACCCGTCTGTATAGACTGCCATAAACTGTCTTCTCCCCTGAATTACTGGGAAGCATGAGAAGAAGCTAGCAAGTTTATTAATCTATTTTAACATTATTTAATTAAAAAGCATTTTGCAAGCCTGTGGTAGGACCATCAAGAGTTGACGATGGAAGCCAACAGATCTGTGTCCATGCATGCCCCTGCATCAATGCAGGTGAAGCACTGAGGCTTACAGCTGCCAGTCTGAAGCATCCAGCCTTCAGAACGCATCCTTTCATCAACCCTTGTCACTGAAATGAGACTTTGGAAATTTGATCTTAAGTGTTCTAAACACCAGATGATCCAGTTGCTTGGGCTGTATCTAGAGCTGGCCTTAACTTTAGTTGAAACCACTGGGCTTTTCCTTAGTATTTTTCCCCTGAAGCTGGAGGACCCTTTGCTAGCTGGCTCTTGAGCTCTGCTAGTTATTTCACTTTACAGTTCCCTGCAGTGCCTGAGAAACTAGTAGCACAATGGTCATAAATAAAGGATACGTCTTCTTGAAGCTGGGCAGGGTCGTTGGTTTTTCTGGCAGCGTGGGTTTTTTACTTAAAAAAAAAGAGAGAGAGAAGGGATGTCTGCAGTATTTGTTGGGAAGCAGAAGTCCCTTGGGACAGTTCATACTAAGGAGATGCTGCCCCTGTTACTGCTTTAAGTACAAAATCACAGGATCACAGAATGTTAGGTGTAGGAAGGGACCTCATAAGATCATCGAGTCCAGCCCTGCTGCCAGAGCAGGATCACCCAGACTAAATCACAGAGGAACAGGTCTAGGAGAGTTTTGAATGTCTCCAGAGAAGGAGACTCCACAACTTCTCTGGGCAGCCTGTGCCAGTGCTTTGTCACCCTCACAGTTAAAAAGTTTCTCCTTTTATTCACATGGAACTTCCTATGCTCCAGCTTGCACCCATTGCCCTTGTCCTATTGCTGGCCATCACTGAGAAGAGCAAAGATACAGAAAGACTAAAGTAACTGTGCAGGCTATAAAGTTGTCCTCTGTCCACTGGGCATGGCTTGCATGACATAAAGCCTAAAAGTACCAGAAAATATGTTTGTAATGCTTGAATATATAAGGACATTTCTATTTTATAATATATATATATATTTATTATTTGTATCTTATGGAAGTAACTCTGGTGACAGTTTGGGAGAGTATAATTAAAGGGGTGCAGCAAGGTCCTGCTGGTTCAGCTGCCTCCTACATCAGGACCAATAACTACCAACCTCACAGTTGTCTTCTGCCTCTTGAAACTTCCTCTTCTGCCACAGATGGACTGTGTGGAGTAGGCTGCAGGTGTCATAGCTGTGTAGCGTGGGCTGTAGCACTGGTAAATCTGAAGCCTTTTGGAGCTGCTGGCAGTACTTCCCTTGATAGGGATGGAAGCAGAGATGCTGGTGACATTTATACATGTATTACACTCCTGCATGTGAATAAATGGCATGAGCTGAACTATGGATGAAACTGGAGCATGCAGGAGACTCTGAAGTGGTGTGAAGTACCTCATATAGCAGCTATGGCTGGAGTCTGTTATTAGTCTTTAGCCACTGATAGACATCAGGTGGATCAACACTCAGCAGCTGCTACAGGAAACTACTGCAGCAGGGCTGCTGCAGCATTTTCCTATCTGTTCTTAAGACAGATCATTTGTTAAGGGTGTGTTTTCATTGGATGGGAGTTACAAAATGAATTAGTTGCACTGTGGGCAACAGCTTGCAGTACAATGTCCCAAGAAGTATGCATTTTGAGGGCTGTATATTAGGTCACTGATAGCTGTCAGGATGATAGGAAGCATCAGGCTTTTTGGGTTTGAACCTGAAATTTTCTCACCTTCTAAAGGTTGCTTCAAGTTCCTGCACCACCCTTGCTTGGATTTAGCAAATCTTTGTTTCTGAGATAACTAAAGCCATCCTCAGAAGATACCATTGGGAAAAAAAAAAAAAAGCCCAACTGAAAAAAACAGATGCTCTTGTCCACAAAGGTCCAGAGTCTTCCATGTTTTACAAGAAAACTATTCCTTAAATTCATTATTAAAATGCAGAACAGTAAAAACCAGGTAACTTGTGTCTGAGCTGGAAGGTGTGCGCCTCCGGTAACAGCACCACACTACAGTGCTCATGTCTGTAACGTGCCAGGCAGGTCTCACACTTGTCTGTGCAGAAGAACTGTGGCACTGGCCTTTCTCCAGTGTTTACATTCATGGGGCTTGAACAAGGTGGGAACCCAAACCTCTTCCCTGATCTGGAGTAAACTCATCCGAAGTAATGTTTACGAACAGGTGAGTGTGGGTGAAGGGAGGTGTCCCTGCATGGGCTGCAGGACTCTGCCTTTTTCCTCTGATACACCAGTGGTACAGAATAGCAGTCATTATTTTTACATTGTAGCAAAGCTTAAGCTAGAACTTCCTGGAACAGATAAAAACTCAGAGAATTGAAATGTGATTCCTTCTAGACCGGAACACCCTGGCTGAAAACAAAGGAACCGGTTTTCCATCTGGGTAGCAAAGACCTGCTATGAAAATATCTTGCTGATGGTGCTCAGCGAAGTGCAGAGCTCCCAGGAGCCCTCTGTGCCTGCTCCCTTCTCTCCTGGCTACTTCCCTCCATGTTCTTTTATTATTTTTAGTAGCTTGAATAGCACAAATATTGATTAATCTATGAAGAAAATGGGGATCTTCAAATAAGGAGATGTCTTTGTTAAGAATTAAATGAGAAAATTAAACATAAGCTTTCCTCTTCTTTTTTATGCTTCAAGAATGGGAAGGACGTAAGTTATGATAAAGGTCCCATATGGTGTTCTAATTATAATGCAGACCAAAATACATGTCAAAGTTTGTGGGCAACTATAGAAAAAGACCATGCTTTCTCCTCAATTATTGCAGTCTTGTGTGCCTTAAAGGCAGCACTGTGGCTAATAGACCACTTTGCATTAAGAAACACTAAACAGTTCACAGGATTTCCACTGATGATTCCATTAACCACGTCAAAACTAGTGTCTTCTGTGATGGGTTCTAAATGGGAGTTCTGGCTAATCTGAAGGCCCCCCTCACTCTCCTCTGCAGATGAGTCCATTTTGTTCCCCTTTGTATGTGAATCCAAATTCAGGAAAACTCTGCCTCACATCTTGTTCAAAGTAGAAGACCGTAACTGTACAGATGACCAATCCTTTTTAAAGCTCACATCCCTACACACCCTTCAAACTGAATGTAAAACCAAGGGGGGAACGTAACTCCTGTCCAACATGCCAGCACACACGGTGACTAAGCAGTGCAGGGCAGCAGCTCCTGTTTTTTTAATGACTGAATAATTTTAGTGTTCACCATTCCACACTAGTGCTCTTCAGTGGTCCTTGTGCACTGCCTGGTTTAAATCTCACTGCCCTCTATAGAATACAGCTGTTTCTTTAGTGGTAATGAAGAACTAATTACCTGCTCAGAGAATATTGCTTTGTCCCCAGTAGTCTTTCTAGGAAGTAATTTAGTACCATAAGTGACGGAGCTGCTGGTGCCAGGATGACTTTTTATGGCCCTTTATGGCCTCATGAAGGTGTCGCCCGCCCCTTTGACTTGGGGTTGAATGAAACAACAGGGCAGTGGCACTGAGGAAGTAGAAATCAATTGATTGGGACTGGAAGAAATGTATTAGGCTGCCAAAACTTCTGTTGACATCATTGCTACTACTACCGGTTGTAGGGTGGTATTGCTAAATTAAAGTCAGTATCCCATAATATCAGGTGCTGTCCAAATAGCAGAAAGGAAGTAGCCATTCAGCTGCTGTCCCTAAAATCTCTATAACCTGCTGAAACAGTGGCAGCCAGACAGGGATCACATATGAAAAGCAGATCAAGTGCTTATATACAAGCACCACAAAAAAGAAAAGGCCTGTCACTTTTGGTGAGATGTTCCCCTACGCTCCCCTCACCTCCTCACTGTGACTGCTGAGACCCAATCAATTAATTTAAAAATCTTCCACAACACAGGGCATTCCCAACATGTCAAATCGCACTGAGGAGATAACACTGACCTACATTTTCAAACCTACGTTCTCAAAGCCTAGTTTAAAAACACTAGGTGGATTTCATATTGCTAGGGAGGAATTTAAGCCCGACTTAGCTAATGAAGATGTGTAAACATCAGCGTGTGACTGCAAGACTGGCTACATGGTTTAGCTGACCACTTGCATTTGGATCCTGGGCTTGATACCTAAAACTACCTAAAGGATGAGTGCTACAGAGAATCTGCTTTGTGTTCCTGTAATAAGGGTTACAAAACAATTGCAGAAAAAGAAGAGCATCTCTGTTAAAAAACTGACATTTGAAATCATAGAATCACAGAATGGTCTGGGTTGGAAGGGACCCCATGGATCATAGAGTTCCAACCCCTGTGCCACAGAGAGGGACACCAACCTCCAGGTCTGGATCTACAATTTAATCTAATTTTGCAGTGTAATTTTAACTATAAGCCAGGTAAGAATCTTGCTAACCTTGCTGATCCCTGTAATCTGTCTTCCAATTTGGGGAATGTGAGGGGGAAAAAAAGGCAATTGTTACAGGATCCTCAGGTTCCTGTGGTTCATCATAACACCAGTGTTACCCTACCCATACAGAGCATCTCTAGAGTCTCTACAGACACTACCAAATTGCTTCTGCATGAGAATAGGACATACTGCTATAAAATACACCTCCAAAATTATAAGCCTGAGGAAATGAGGCACCTGAATGCTGTGTGAGTTAACAGAGGAAGGCTGTGAATACGTAGGCAATGTAATGTACTGTACCTGAAAAAGAAATCCCTGCAACCAAGTTCTCATTAAATATTCAATCCTACAGTCTTAAATATGGAATTTGTGTGGGATTCAAATATTTGCTAATTTTAGAGGTTTTGACTAACATCTTTAAATAGTCGCAGTTTCTTCACTCCCATGAATGATAACTTTGCATTTGCTAGCTCTCTCCCTTTTTTTTCCTGCCACCCCATGGCTTCCAATGACAATGTGGCAATTCATGAACGAGTGGGTGACATTAAATGTCACGTTAATCCTAGTTGGTATTGATGTAAAAGGTCTATTTGTGTTTGCTGGCTAAATCCTGCATCTAACAGAAGGCATCTATTAGTTCTGTTGTTAGAATAATTGTTTCTTTAATGGCACAGTGATTCTATATCTGATTGAGCACAGAAGCAGAAAAGACAGCTGATGGAATTACAGTGCAAATTACAAATTGCTGTCTCACAGGGAGATAATAATAAAATTTTAGGTTGGTTTTTTTTTTCTTCCCTTGAAAATTGCTCTGCATTACACTAATTTATGTACATTACTTCTACTTCACTCCAGAGCTATGATTAACTAGAACTTCCTTATGATTAACCTTAGCCACACTTTCTTCATGTCAAGTGCATTTGGTGCCAACCTGTATTTTATCAGAAGCAGTATCAGTGTCTTGATTGAGCTGGGTCTACAGGACTAATACATTCATCAAAAGTTAAATGGCCATATCAGTTTCTCTTTTTAATCTTTGTGTGTAGTCAAAAGAGGGGACAGGGAAGGACTCTCTGAGGATAAGTGCTTTTAAGCCAACATGATTTTTTATGGTAGTTCATAGAATCATAGAATGGTCTGGATTGGAAGGGACCCCAAGGATAATAGAGTTCCAACCCCCTGCCACAGGCAGCGACACCAACCTCCAGGCCTGGATCTACACAAAGGTTGCCCAGGGTCCCATCCAACCTGGCCTTGAACTCCTCCAGGGATGGGGCATCCACCACCTCTCTGGGCAGCCCATTCCAGCACCTCACCACTCTCTCTGGAAAGATCTTCCCCCTAATATCTAATCTAAACCTTCCTTCCTTTAGCTTTATAAAGAGCCAGAGCTCTTCACCATTTGCACACCACAAACTATGTTGCAGATCTGTTGCTAGTCCACAGATTGCAGAATGACTTCAAGAGAGCACTCAATCCAACTTTAGTTTCTTTCATTATATTCTCATCATTGCAAACTGAGCCAGATATAACTTCAAAAGAGCCATATTAATGTACAAGGACCTCACCACTGTGTGAATAAACAGCTGTCTCTTTGTGTACTGGCTCAAAATACTTCATGCCTCAAATTTCAAGAACTGCTACTCCGGGATAAAAAGTACCTTCTTTGATTCAGAAACACTAAAATACTCAAGAAGAAAGTTTGATGTTTTGGGATCCTGGCCATTAGTAAAGCTATGGAGTAGCAAACTAGCACCTGGAGATGGCTTTGTGCACAACTCCTCACCCCATTCTGTGGCCTGATGCTATACCTATGCAGGTCCATGTGGGCATCCACAGGAAAAACACTGATTCCACTGCTCCGTCCCCAAATATGTGTGCTCACAGCCTCTTACAGAGGACCTTTACTTCCACCTCAGGGTCAAGAGGAGTCAAACAGGGATTTTAATGAGAGCATCTTTTGACACGGACAGTGGGAAATATTTTGAAACCAAAAGCCAGAGAGGGACGTGGTTCTGTCTTGTTTTCTCAAAAAGGTATCAAGAAGGTCACCCGTGAGGACATGGAGTCTGTTCTTCAGGGGGAATAGGGTGATGGATTCTGTGTGACTAGCTAACGTAAAGTAATTTTCTGCTTCTAATTCTGCAATCATTCTCATCGGATCTCTCTTCAAATCCATTCTTCTTCCTCCTCTCCTAGGAATTCTATGGATTTGTTTTTCCAAAATGGTAGGTGCTCTACACAAATAGGCATTGGTGTTCACACCAGGGAGCTTCCAGGGACTGAGGACTATAACACTTTGCAGCACAGAAGACTGGTCACCTGCAGCATTCTCTGCAAGCTATTCAGCAGTCATTAATGGGAAAGGAAAAAGAAAAAGGAACATAAATTGAAAAGCAGATGACGAAGCAAAAACCTAACACCTCCCTCGTTGTTATTCCGACTCTTCTATCGAGCTCCAGTTCTCCCAAGCTGGGATTGTCAAAGAATGGGATCTGAAGCTCGGAACCCATCCATCCAACCTCTGCTCACACAAGATTTTAAAAGCAGCAAATGGTCAGAAAGCAAGCAGTGAAAATTTGAGTTAACCAAGTCCTCCTTAACAAATTTTTGTGGTTCTGACCCCCAAAAAAACCTAAACCAAAAGTAGCCAAAAGTTTAAGAGAATGATAAAAGAACCAAGTTAATGTGCTTTAAAAGCTCCTTTTTAAATTATTGGGATAAACTCAAGCACAATCAGCTCCCGCTTTACCAGAAAATAACAATAACCTTCAGTCAGAGCTCCTTATCCTGCCAAGGTTTCTACATTGTTGTAGCCCCTAAATGCTGTTTTGAATTTAAGAACATGATTTCTGGTTTGTTTGGTTTTTTTAATCACCATGGAAAGCATTCCGTTCTTCAGCAATTTTTTTCTGTGCAACAGTCTTTCTGTATTTCCTTTCATTCTTTTCTAATGAATTTGTTATTTTCGAAAGGGTCAGAGCTAGAGCTAGTCAAGAAGACTGTCATCTGCATTTAAGTAGTTTATATCAAAATTTTCCAAGCTGGACATAAGGATTTCCTCATACTATTTAATGACAAATGCATGGCTAAATCTCCTTTACTGTTCTTAAAGTCCCCAATTAATCATGTCTACACTATCTGGACGTCCAATATGCCTCCGCAGTTTTAAGCTGTTCTCTTTACAAGCCTTGCTGAGACTCCAGAAAGCCTCTTCCCAGACACATACCTCAGCATTTCAGCTACACTGTGGTTCAGCAGCCGTGACTGTCACGCTGCGGTGGTGGCACGAGAGGCAACGACTGCAACGGGAGGTGCAGCATTTTAAGGAGCAGGCTGTGTACCAACATCAACTTGAAAAGACCAGCACTCAGGCAGGGGAAAAATAAAAAGCAACGTGCCAGCAGTAACCCACACTGATATGGTTGCATCTGAGTGAGACTTTTGGCCATCTTTGTCTTATTTCTCTATCTTTTTGAGCTCTTGTGGAAGGGACGGACCCCTTGTATTTGAGGCTGGTTTGTTGACACAATAAGAAACAGTGACGCTATATTCACAGGAACTGGGAGGGGAGGAAAAAAGGCAAGCTCTGAGTAATCCTCAGTCCAAAGGCAGAGCTTTCTCTAATACTGTTCAGACTGCCTGCCAACTACTCAAAGCTTCTTACTGTAACGGGTACAATACTCTGTGCCCCAAATCAAAATGGTTTTTCCCCTCTCCTCTCAAAAAGTTCACATGGAGAAAAAGATGATGCAGCATTATGACTCCTGCAGGAAAACTGTGGACTCTGACAGGCAGTGAACAGATTCCTTTGAGTTACACAACTACAGGGCACAGTTAAGTACCTTAGCTCCCAGGTGCTGCAATCTGACAGAGCTCTAGCAACCTACATGCTCCTTGCCACCAAATGAGGAGGTACAAGCCCTCTGCCAGCCCCGCTCACACCCAGCAAAAGCCCTTGACCTCTTCCAAGCACTGCTGCTGTTGCTAATCTCATGGAACAAAGCGCCAATTGAAACTGCTGTGCTGACCAAAACTAACCTTGTGCACACACACACACACACACACCACACACCAAAAAACAAAGGTGAACAGTTTCTGCCAGGTGAGAATTGGCTCATCAGTTCTAATCTGAGAGGCAGAGATGGTTCAAGAGAAGGGACAAAGCTATGGGGTTGCAAGCAGGGCTGGAGGGACTAGGTTAAGGGTGCTGTGTCCAGTTCTGGGCTCCTCACCATAAGGACATTGAGGTCCTCAAGCGAAGGGCAGCCAGGCTGGTGGATGGAGCTGGGGATGTTTAGTCTGGAGAAGAGGAGGCTGAGGGGAGATCTTATCACTGCCTTCAGTTACCTGAAGGGAGGTTGCAGAGAGATAGGTGATGGTCTCTTCAGCCAGGTGACAGGAGACAGGACAAGGGGAAATGGCACAAAGCTGTGCCAGGGCAGGGTCAGATTAGATGTTAGGAAAAAATGTTTTACTGAAAGAGTTGTCAGGGCCTGGAACAGGCTGCCCAGGGAGGGGGCTGAGTCACCATCCATGGATGTGTTTAAAAAAGGGTAGATGAGGTACTTAGGGATATGGTTTAGCATAGGATGGAACGGTTGGACTTGGTGATCTTAAAGGTCTTTTCCAACCTTGTGATTCTGTGAGAGTGGGGCTGGACTGCCCCTTCTGGCAGCAGCAAACTGCCACTGCAACCCTCAGTTGCGGGTATATCCCAGGGTTTATGTGTGCTCTTGGTGCATCCTAAACGCTGTGCAATACAGTTTAGTTAAAACTTCTTTTACTGTCATTCCCAGGCTGATGGGAGTTACTTTTCTCTGGGTTTCCAGAGTTCTCTTAATGCACAGATAACATTTTGCAAGTGCAATTCCTGACCTTTAAATCTGGATATTACGCTAATACATTTTCCATCTAGCCCAGCCTTTCCTGCCTGTGAGGACTTCTGTCTCCTGCTTCCCCAGTCAAGTGAAGCATTGCCTCTCCTGTCTCCTGCTTCCCCAGACAAGTGAAGCATTGCCCCTCCTGAGACCAGCAATTGCTTCTGATGAAAACTGCAACTCAGAAAAGAGTGACCTGATGAAAAAATTACTGTGTAACTGAACATGCCAACGAAGGGGTTGCTCCCTTAAGTGTGCTCAAAGAATAATAAGCAGGAGGAAACCAGCCAAATCAGAACAAAATGGAATGGAAACATCCTAACCACTTAAATATGCTTGCTTATAAATGACAATGGAGACAGAACCTGTTGTACCAGAAGACTAGTTTAGCTCAATACTGGCCTTCTACTGCATGGAGTGATTGCCACCAGAAGGATTTCTGTGCTGCTTAAAGTTATCCTTCCTTTGCTTTTTCCTTTTTATATAAAATTATATTTTATATAAATATATATAATATACAAAATATATAATTTTATCTATAATTAATATATCTTATTTTAATATATTATTATTTTATATACTATAGAAAATTATATATTATATTTAATATAATTTTATATTTATATATTTTATTCATTATATATAATAATATATAAAATATATAAAATATAAAGAATTATATTTTATAATTTTTTTTGACTCCACAGAGTTCACTGTATATCTGGAAAGCAAGAAAGCAGCACATTGCAGTAATATGCTCTTTCAAATAATGACACACTGCCAAAACACTCCGTTTGGAAAGTTTCTGTGGAATTATATACGAAGATGAGGCTTTATCCTTACTGGTCCATTTATGCTACACATACCTTATGGTCACACCTTCCTTCACATTGGTACAAAGGCCCCTCTGCAGATGGATTTTTCTTTCCAGAAATAAGCATTTCCACATCAGTATGGTTAACCCTTTACAAGGTGCTACAGTTTGTGTGCAGATATGGTTTTAGTGTTCATATAGCCTGCCCTTAAGAGTAGGAATCTGTCAGATGGTTTTGGTGGAAATGTTTTTCCCTGCCCCCCTTCCACATTGGCTTTTTGATAATGGTCTTGCAAAGGCATCAGATATGACTTTCAGGAAGATCAAGGAGAAGCAACCTGAAGTGATCTGAAAATTTGGTGTGAAATTGCACAGTAAGCAGTACTCAGTAGCCTAGCAGGTTCACTCAGAGCATAGACTCAAGACCCTCGGTCCCAGCAGGATCACTCAGAGCGTAGACTCGAGGGCCTTGGTCCCTCTGCTCTTAGTGGAGACAGGCTGGTGCTTCAAGGGCTGACCCAGGGGGAGGGCATCTCCCACCCTCCAGAGTTTGCCCTGAATCAGGGCTGCATCTCAGGTATCACTCACAAACAGGGAGGGGGTCACAAAAAGTCAGTGTTCTAATGGCTATTCCTTAAATCCGTAGATACAGGAAATCTAAAGGGGTTGCACCATCAGTAAGAAGTTCTGCTTACTTTACCATCCATATGCAGGTCTCTCCCTCACCAGAGTAAAATCATTTCAGAATAAGAGGTTTTGATTTTCTTCCATTGGCCCAAGACACCTCCATCTGTGAACAGTGTCTGCTGGGAGCCCCGGGCAGATTCATTTTCTCTTAAGAGCCCTGCCAGAAAATCAGGGCTGGGGCCCCTCAGGGCCCTCACCAGAGAAAATGGGCAGCAGGACCTGCAACTACTGTCTCCTTATGGCTCTCTGCATCCCCCTCCTGCTCTCTCTTCTGCCCACCTGGAAAGCATGGACAAAAGTGGGAATTATCTCTCAGGGAAGCTTCGGTAATGGTGCAACATTCTGTGAATTGCTGCTGTTTTAATTGTCTCATTAGAGAAAAAAATCTGTTTCGAGAAATGACTTGTTTCACTTCTGCTTTTTTCAAAATGAAGTGCATTTCTTTTCAGCTTTCTGTTCTGGTATTTCCTTGAAATTTACTTTGTGGTAAGTTAAACATGAATGATAATGCTCAAAGCAGAATGAATTATGTATATTAGGTCAAACCAAATGCTTCATTTATCCTCAGATTATTTTTCTTGAACCTTTTGATTTCACCAGCCATTTCTGGAAGGTTTCTGTTTCAATGCAACACAAAACTGTTTTTTTCTTTCTTTTTTTCCTGAACTGTAATTCAAAATATCCATTCTCTTCACTATCCTGCTTCCAGAACCTGCTTTCAGAGGAGATGTTTTCATTACTGGTAATTTTATGCAGAGATTTTTAACTTTCTAATAAAAGAAATGGAAATATTTGAGATCCTTCATGTCAATAATGAGCCGAATGCAAGAGGGCAGAAGATACTGCTGTGATAAATTCCACAGGAAGGATGGCTCCAGCATGTTATCTAAAGCTGAGCCAGAAAGTAAAAGGACATGAAAGAGATGAGACATCTGAATGAAATGCATTCATTTCAGATGTGGCTTCAAAGCAGTTTCACTGTCAGTTAAAGAGCATTGAGAATTTGTTGTCCAGAAATCCTCAGGAGACAAAATTTTTGGCATTCCATGCAGATTCAGTGTTTTACTTAATGTGTTTTTTCCATCAACTTAGTTCTTGTCACTGTTAAAGCCTGACACTCCAGGACAAAACCCTCTACTTATTAAAAAAAAGGTAATCAGGGCCAACACCACTGTCTTCCGCACATGGTTCCCTTCTCTCATAAAGTTCCTTCCTATAGACCCCACCTCGAGCACAATACCCCAAGAGCTGGCTGTGTTTGCTGTTACTTTAAGGGCCCAATCTTTTGTGCAGAGGAACGTGGGGAACTTTGAATGCCAGTACGTAAACTGAAGGCACTGGAGCTCCTTACTTGAGAGGACTGGAACAACACTCTTATTCTGGAATATCACACGCTTTACCAAAAAAACCCAAACCACTAAAGATTATGAGAAAGGCAATGGTTAAAAAAATATAATTTTGCCAATACTCATTACACCTAAATATCTAATGTGAAAGAAGAAATGGGGCTTGTTATCTGAAAGAATTCTACATCTGGAAGTGATTTTGAAAGCTAGCACATATGCCACAGATTTAAAAAAGATGCTAAAAAAAAGTAGACAGATGGTCAGTCACCAAATTAGATGCAGTCATAATATGGAAAGATAATTAATCATATTCCCTCTTCTCAGCTTTTCATGTAGATACTGGACTTGGCAAGCTGTTAACCTGCTCTGATGAGCACTCACAATAGAGCTGGGTGCTCTGAACACTGCCAGACCCACCAGAACTTCTGCAGGCTTAGTCCTATCAGCCCCTGTTCCTGAGGTCCTGAGTGCTTTGGCCTCTCTTGGTCGTTTGTGTTCCCCTTGCTGTGTTGGTGATTTCACTGTGCGGTAAATCCAGCCTTAGGGCTCCCAGGTCAAAGCTGCTGCAGCCACACAATGTAAAGTGCTGATTTACCTTTCACTTAGTATTCGCTGCCAAGTCAAATTTTCCCAGCTAGTTTGTTGCACTGACAGGGCTGTTTGTATTTTTTAGCACAATATCTAGCATCATTTGTTTGTGCCACTTGAGCTTTTTGGTGGATCACCTGTCATTTCTTACAGCCAGCCTAAAGGCAGCACAAATCCCATGTCACAATCTTCCTGACCCCGTGATGCTGGGACCATGTGCCTTTGACTGAGCCACATGATCTTTGGTTTGGCATGTTCAGCACCAGATTAGAACACTGCCTGTGTATACCTCAAGACTGACTGTTTTAGAATAACAAATGTGCTGTTCTGGTTTTTCATTTCACTTACCCAGAAAGTTTTGGAGCAAACCAGTTCATGCCAACAGCACGGGGGAGGGAACGCAGCAACTGAAGCAGGATGTGGAGCTACTGTAACTGGAGCTGGAGAAAGCCTCCTTTCTCCATTTCCCCTCCCCTTAACCTAATTTTCATATCTTTGCTGCCCTAGATTGCCACATAACTTCACCCAAGTGAGAGGCCAAGTGAAACCCACCTTGACTTTTAAAGCCTGTCCTGGCTCAGCTGCCTTGCCTCTCTGCAGGATGGAGCTGGTGCTGAGGCCCTCCGTGCTGCCAGGGTTTGGCAGCTGTACACAAGCCATGAGCAATAAGGGTGCAGTTAGACAAGGCAACCTACCTGCTCCAACAGCTCCTTGTTTCCCAAGAAGAGAGACCTGCCCTTGCTTTCCCAATCCCTGCTCTTCCCCAGCATATAATCCCTTCCTTGCTGGCTAACTGAGCCTTTAGTGAACAGACCCAGTTCCCTGCTACAGACCCTGCAATGATTCATTTTTTCTTTATAGAGTTAGTGTTCTGCTATCTTGAAGTAATGAAGTTACTCAGCTCAGAGAATCACAGAATCACAGAACATTAAGAGTTGGAAGGGACCTTGAGAGATCATCGAGTCCAACCCCCTGCCAGAGCAGGATCACTGAGACTAAATCACACAGGAATGCATCCAGGTGGGTTCTGAATGTCTCCAGAGAAGGAGATTCCACAACCTCTCTGGGCAGCCTGTCCCAGTGCTCCATCACCCTCACAGTGAAAAAGAAGGAGGGTCAGAGAAGCACCAGTGTCTGGCCAAACAACATGGCAGTAACAAATACTTGAGAGAAAGGAGTGGTGTGATTGAAGCAGCAGCACCTTCCTCAACAGATTTAACCACACTTCACTGTGCTCAACCAGCAGTACTATTTCCAAAAATCACTATGTCAGGGGGTGTAACACAATGAGGTAAATAGAGGCTAAAAAAACCTAGATGTAACCCTGGATCCCTAAAAGACCAGAGAAATACAAGTTTGTGAGCATTTGTCTGTGCTTGTTCCCATCCTGGGACCTGTGCCACTGGCAAAGGTACCACGTTAATGTTTAACTAGCAAGGTTTTCCAAGGGGCGGAATAGAACTTTTCAATGCACTGTAACTGCTCAAGACATTACTTCTCCCTAGCAGTGGAGCTTTCCGTTAGGAGCCCCTTACAGTCTCTTTCACTCTCTCTGATCCTGGTCCAAAGCTGTCTATCTCACTGGAAATCCAGGAAAGACAGATTTCATCCTGCCATGTTGTGACACTTCACTACTTCGTTTCCTCCTCAGCGAGATTTAAGCTGTCTGAGAATTCTTAATTTCCATGGTGATGCAAGAGCCTGTACTGTCGATCTCCAGCCACATGCTGGGAGATAGCTTTCTGTCAAGATTATTTCTGGCTCTTCAGTTTCCGCAAACAAGCTGGAGAATCTGGCAGCCACTTTGATCCCCTAGAAAAAAGGAAAATAACAGCAACTTCCCTTCAAAATTACAGTAAACCCTTAGGTCACTGCCAAGCTTTCCAGAGATGCTTCAAGAGTTTTATCCCTCTTTAGAGCACCCTCAGCTTGGCCTGAACGTGGGGGCTGGGGCTGGTGAGGGGGCAATGCCTCACAGGTCACCATGGCAGGCTGGATGGGACACACAGGCCTTGGGCTGGTGTGGGGGTTGGGTTTTGGCTGGCCACGGAGCTCACAAGCTCCTTTATCACACCAGGGCCAGGTGCTGCAGGCTGACTCCTTTATAATCTGTGGGCCTCGCCTGCCCCATTCCCCTGGATGAGGAAGCTGGCTTGAGGGGGAAGTCACCTTCCTCCTTGGTCTTCACTCAAAGCTGCAGTTGAGGAAGTAACTCCCCAAACTGTCTTCTGAGGGTTAGTTAATATTTTGCTCCCATTTTAGCAAACTTTTGGCAGATCCTTGCCCCCTTTCCTGCAAAACTGCCTTGAGAGACCCAGGTGTTTTCTTCTTTGGTTACAGACAATGCCCTACAATTTCTGGCACAAGGTGAACACCTCATGGCCCTGAAATTATAAAAGCAGTTAGTGAAGACATTAAAAAAGACCAAAACACTTCTCCTTGAGCTTATTTCAGAGGGTGCCTGCCCCAGTGTGGAATTACTTCCACTGGAACAGGCTATACCCCGTGCAACCAGACAGGCCTTGGAGCTCCCTGTAGCTTTTTTCACCTTCCATCTACAGGTGATAATGGGATGGAGCCCCAGCCCAAAGGAAAGACACCCCCAATCCTCATGTCAGTTAAATACCATTCTAGACAACCTCTGAAAATTTTGCTAATAGCTCAAGACACTGATGTCACAATCAGTTTTTAATTTTTACTATTATATGATAACCATTGTTTATTGGTGAATTGTTATCTTAGAAGATAACTATTCAAAAAACATGTGGCATTGGAGGACACAACTTACCTGCTCCAGCCCAGGCTCTGGCCAATGGCACAGGGACCTTTGCTAGCACATGTTCTCCTAGGTCAGTTTACAAGGTGGCTCCCAGGTTGGAAAATTGCTTTTGAAGTTGTCATAGTCTGGGTGATCCTGCTCTGGCAGGGGGTTGGACTAGATGATCTTTTGAGGTCCCTTCCAAATCCTAATGTTCTGTGATTCTGTGAAAGAGAGCTAAGAAAGCTTATCAAAACTTCTTTCTACTTGGAATAAGACACACAGTTTGATCTACTTGAGTATTGTTCTCCTGAGATACTGCACAGTCTCTGAGTCTCCTCCAGATAAAAATAGATTGAAATGATAGGAAATGATTGGAGTAGCCTTAATCATCAGAATGAATGGTAGGAGAAACAGATTGTCTCCTGTCTACTAGTAATACAATTAAGGAGAAGTTTGACTCAGCTTTGCTTGAGTTTTAGTTCCCTCATCCCTCCCCCGCCTCCCCGCACCTGGAAAAATTCATAGCTAGAAGCCCTTCGCTTCAGGACTCTCATTGCAGAGTGACTGGGACAATTCAGTCCTATGCCAAGAGTACAGTTACTGTCACTGACAACTACTGCTAGCATAGCAAACACAGTCTTATGGATCATCTCCCTTACAAGGGGGAGGACAAACTGAACGAATACTGGGACTGTTCAATAGAAGACCGAGAGTGGTTCTGATTAATGTTTATAAATATCTGAAGTGTGGGACACAGGGGGGAATGGCCAGCCCCTTTTCAGTGGTCTGTGGGGACAGGACAAGGGGCAGTGGCCTCAAGTTGGAGCACAAGAAGTTCTGCACCAATATGGGGAAGAACTTTTTCCCAGTGAGGGTGACAGAGCCCTGGGACAGGCTGCCCAGGGTGGTGTGGAGTCTCCTTCTCTGGAGATATTCAAGACCCGTCTGGACACCTCCCTGTGTGACCTGTCCTAGGGAACCTGCTTTGGCAGGGGGGTTGGACCTGATGATCTCTGGAGATCCCTTCCAACCCCTACGATTCTGTGAATCTGTGATTCTCAACAGTGCTGCCTAATCAATTTTAGTAGTGAAGACCTATGTCTTAGAGCTAGGCTTGATACATCTGCCACATTTTCCTCTCCTGCTAGCAAGCATTACCGTCGTGTACTGGTCTCATCTTCAGCTTTTCCCCATGCTTAGACTGCAAAATTAAATTATAAATGTCTGATAGTTTGTTGTTTTATCCAAGGACTTGATAGCAGCCTTCTAGCCCAATCAATCTTTTTCTTTTTCTTTTTTTTTTTTCTTTTTTTGGTCAAAGCAGGAGAAGCAAACAGAAAGAGCAACAGCTTGCAGCAGATACCAAGCACCTCTGCTAAATAGCCCCAGGTTTGTACAGGAGCATTGCTGTATCTTGGGGTGCACAGAGAACAGCACTGCATGGGCACATGCCAATTCCTACAGGCCTTCTTGCCGCTCCTAACATTTTATATGGGCAAATTTTAGTGCACATGAAAGCAGCTCTCTTGGCCAATTCAGTGTTTGCAAAACATGTTGGCACCGTCACAAGAAGGGCACCTGGAAAGGGCTACCAAGAGCTTTGCCAGCTTTCTGTCAACACAGGAGGGCCATAGAAAAGGCTGCGTTGCTTTTACTGTACATCTTGCACAGGCATGTTCACACAGCAAACATGGCAAGAAAGATGGATCATCCCTTGAAACAATTATCCACAGCTGAAGCATTACAGCTGGTCAGCAGAGCAGCATCCAGGGGCCCTGCCACTGGAGCTTCACATTCACAAATATTTTAGCTTAGGTCTGGGTCTGGCCCTCTACCCTTACAGGTGGGGTGAGATGCTGAAAACTGCACAAAACGTGGAGTTTTTACATTATAAAAACCTCAAAGTCTTCCACAGAGAGGCACTTTTAAAACACAACAAACCAAAACAGCCAGAAAAAAATCCAGCTCCTGTCAGTGCTTGTCACGCAGAGGTGAGGCCTCCTGTTTTGATCCAACTTCAGCTGCCATCTGCCACTTTTCTTCCCCAACCCTCTCCTTCGTCTGGAACCATCTGAGCAGACAGCACCCTGGGCCAGCAGAGCTGGGCAGGAGGGGGAGGACACGTGGGGAGCCGAGTTCGGTGCTCCAGACTTCGGTGATGGAAGCTTTTCCACCCGCCTGAAGGTGCTTGGAGCCACCATCTGTTCCAAGCTCAACAAAAAGGGGACTGCAAATGAAACAGCTACTTAAGGACACAGCTAAATGTGACTGTGGCACCTTGCGCCTACTTGGCTGCCTGTCTCCTTTGCGATGGGTCCGTGGCACAAAGCCAAACCTGACTCAGAGCTGCTCTAAAAAATACTGGGAGGCTGTTACTTTATGAAAAGGGAAGAGCAGTTGGACCCTGGGCGTTTTGCAAATGAGAAGCTGGCCTCTGAAACCAAGATGGGAACCACTCACCTTGCTGTCAAACGGGGAGATGGGAAGTGGGGCAGGGTGGAAAGTGATTGCCTTTATCCCTCCCCATGGGCACACAGCAAAGCAAAAAGTCATCATCACCTGCAGAAATTTTAGTAAAACAACGTAGGGTGAAAGGTTAAAAGCTTGCTGCTTTCTTCCAAAAGGACTGTCTTCTGGGGCTGGGGCTGCCTGACTCCTAGGAAAAGCTGTGTGGCTGGAGCTGACACTGATTGCCCTGCTGTTTACTGCAGAGTAGAGGTGGTTGCCATCCCACAAAGGGAAAGCTGAAGTCTTGATGCTGCCGATAAGAAATTTTACCACACCTGATGAGGTGGTAAAATGAGAAGGAAGTTGCCACCTTCAGCTCTGCAGCTGAACCCCAGCTTTATGGCTAACACTAAGCAGAGTGGCATGCAGGCGTTTCTGGCCAATGACTGAATCACTTCACAAGTCACAGATTCGCTGGTACGTGCCCATAGCAAACATCCAGGATCTGATGGTGACTACTGGCCCATCTATCAAACAGGAGACAAAGACCTACTTAAAGCAGTTGTGTCATACTAAGACTGCTAGCTAATTAAAAATGGAAACTTTACCCCAGATCTGCAGTGATAATGTCAGATGAGGATATTGTTGGCATTAGAGTGTTTTGCTCTCAGCATCCCATCCCTTCCAGATGGGAATTATTTGTACTTGGATATGCACAAAGTCTTTAATTAGCATGCTCAGAAATTCATAGATTAAAAGATCTACGCAAGGCAAAAATAGTAACAATTATTTCTATGGTGATCTTTTCCGTTACTAACTGTTGAAAAATATGTGTAATATGCTAATTATGGATACTTATTACTTCCTTTGTTTAACTTTTTTAATTCTTCACAGTTTTGAGTTTGTGGTGGGTTTTTTTTTATTTCTTTTTGCTTTAACACCTCAATATCCTCATCATGAGCTAGAACCTGTTGGGCTAAGTGATAGAGAGAAAAGGAGGAGGTAGTCACTGCCCCAGGCCTCTAAAGAGACAAGATAGATTGTGATCAGTGCAATTGACAGTAGTATCCTTGCCCACTGTGCCTTGCTGGTGGGCATCTTCGAGGTCAGGTGGCATGGCAGAGAAGGATGTTACTGAGAGGTTGTAAGGAGGATCAGGAGGTCACTTTCATAATGCCGGAGGGGAATGGAGGTGGGGAAACACTCAGTGTTCATTGTCAGGGTGCTGATGAGTAGGGCCACTCAGACAGGGAGGGGCTGCAGCCACCCTGGCTTGTTTATCACATTTGTTGCTGGTGCAGAGGGTCACCTTTGCAATGCAGGAGAGGCACGCATGCCACGTGGACCGCTGTTTACTGACCCTTTGCCAAGAAAAAAAAAAGAAAAAGAAAGAAAAAGAAGAAATCATTGAAACTGAAAGGTGATGTTTCCAGTGTTCCTCAAGCTTCTGAGTCAAAGGATCACAGAATATCATTTGTACAGCAGTGCCACAAAGATTTGCATTTATAACCACAGAAAAGGTCCAAAGTCTGAAGGTTTGTCTCTTACCTCTACTGCTTTTTGATGCTGTTTGCTCATACAAGTGAGTAGCTGATGATTGTGTCAAATGTTATGCTGCAGCCTTTTCCTTCTCGTGCCTCACGAAGCTGATCACAGGCTCAGGAATACTGATTCTACCTATCCTTGTGCCTGGAAGTGGAATCAACCACGCTTCGAATCCTGGTTTAGGTGCTACCCAGACATGAGCCTGAGCATCTATCAGCCAGCCTGGGCTGCTGCTGACAGTGACAGAGCAAGAAGATGGCTAAGTGGGGGGAGGTGATGAGTTCTGACATAGCCCTGCTTAATCGAACTACAGCCGGTGGCTAGACACCCCCACAAGCAAGTGGTGTGGCAACAGGCCAAGACAGAAGCCTTTGCAGAACAGACAGGCTTTTCACACACAAAGGGTGACGCTTCAAACCAGTTCTTAGTCCCGGTAGTTTTCTGCTCTGTGTAATTGTGCAGCAGGGAACTACAGCTCAGGTCATGTACTGCTTTGCATTAAAAAGGATAGGATTAAGGCTGCAGGAGTTAGGAGCTACTATTTCAAAACAAGTTGCTACCAATGCAAAAAGGGAAGGGAATGAAAGATTTCGAGGCTTCATATGCTTTCTTAAAAGATCAATACAGTTTTGGCCACGTTTTCTGTGTGAAGAAAACAGTGAGGCATCACTACATTTTTATCCTGCTAATTTTTTATACTGTGCATGCCCTAAATTGAAGCCACTAATAATCCCTTCTAAAGAACGTTATATTCTTTCCATAGTACATCCTGTGACTCAGATATAGAAAATCTGTTGCTAAAGCCTGCTGTCGGTGCTACCTGGCAGTATACTGGAAATGAGTAACCCTCCAACGTCGAAGAAATGTCCTTCAAGAGGAAGAAGTCCCCTCCTTTCCTAAGAATGGAAAGTTTGATAATGAACAAACCTTATTTAACAGACTTAGCTTATTAAAAAGTAAAACAGAAAAGGACATTGCCAGAGCGATACAACTAATACTAAGGGCATTGGCTTCTTGAAAGTCAAGCTGGCATTCCAGGCTACTTTGGCACTAGACAAAATGCCCCAGACTGTGAAGCTGATACAAGGCAGGGAACACCCACAGCATTTCAAAGCTGCAATACTATTTATGTATTCATATCACTAACCAAACACAACAAGACAAGAATTCTCTCCCTTTTTAAGACATTTGTACTTTTTAGAGGTGCCTGCACCAACAAAGGCAAAAACCCACCACTTTCAGTGAAGGTGAAGATGTTTGGTGAGAAGTAATAGATTGCTTCCCCCTCCCCCTCCCCATGCTGGAGAACAGAACTCTCTTCCTGAGGGTGTGTCTTCCTTGTAGGCACATACATGATGCCATTATCAAAGGCATTTTAATCGGTAGCCTTTAATTGCTTTTAAACAACTCTGTTTTAACATAACAGCATCCTCCCAACTAGCTGCTAGGCCAACTGCCTATTTTGTCTACCTCTCTCATGCTGTATAGTCAACTCTGTGTCTTAAAGTCTCGCTTCCATGGCTCTTGTTGGCTCAGATTCTCTTAGTTTCTTGTCCTTGCTGTGTCCTCAGCACGGTCTAAATTAATGTAGTAAATGCTGCAGAAAAATAGGACCTGTAGCAGGTCATGCTGCTGGTAGAACAAGCACTCGGGATTGTTTTGGCAGGACAAGAATTACAGCCAAACCCTGCTTCTCCTACATTGTACACACAGTTAGTATCAAAGGTCTTAGAATATAACATGTTAAACATTTTGTTAGCTTGTGTGTAACACACATTGGCCATCTTCAGGCATGTTTCTTGAGCCGATCGAGTGGTAATGCCATCACATGAGAGAAGGCACATTCAGCAAAGCGAATAAAGACAGACAAAGCAGGATTGAGAATTCAAATGCACAGCTGATCAGCCTGCTCAGTGGTAGGTAAAGAGGCTCAGTGGTAGGTGAGGAGCTTGGCAGGAACCTGGGCTAGCCAGTACTGAAGATCAAAGCACAGTATTTCCCTTGATGCCGGTCAGCATAAGGCCTTGCCATCTGGCCCTGAACTACTGACAAAGAACAGTTGAGCCATGCTTCAATACAGACTTAACTGGGATGGTGCTGCTAGGGCTAAACCATAAACATGTATTTCTTGCTGGAATGGATGCTCTCACTGGCTGAACAAAACAGGCTTTTTTCTTCCTGAGGGAAACTCCCAGCACTTTTCTATATCACTGCCTACAGTTGCCTGAAGGGAGGTTGTAGAGAGGTGGGTGATGGTCTCTTCAGCCAGGTGACAGGAGACAGGACAAGGGGAAATGGCACAAAGCTGTGCCAGGGCAGGGTCAGATTAGATGTTAGGAAAAAGTTCTTCACTGAAAGAGTTGTCAGGACCTGGAACAGGCTGCCCAGGGAGGGGGTTGAGTCACATCCCTGGATGTGTTCAAAAAAAGGGTAGATGAGGTACTTAGAGATAGCATTTAATATAGGGCAGGAATGGTTGGACTCAATGATCCTAAAGGTCTTTTCCAACCTAGTGATTCTGTGTATCTAACCCTTAAGATTGGCACACCTCCTGTGAGAGGAGTCGTCAGGTACATGACACATTTGAGTAGTGCTTTGCCTCTTTAGGGAATGTGCTTGCAGACAGGCCCAGTAAAACCATCTAGAAGAAGCTATTCTAGAAGAAAAGCTAATGGTTTACTGCAGTGGTAAGGAACTGTGTTGTAGACATGTAATATAAAAAATGGTGTGTCCTTCAAAAATAACTCAAGTCCCTGAAATAACTGAGAGCACCAGGCTGTACTGCCAGTAATTCATGCACCCATCACATTTGTTAATAGGCAGATGACAGACCCTGAAACTACACACACACACACCACACACACACGGTCTTTCATCACTCATCTTTCTATAAGCATGGACGTTACATGTGGGTGACAGGAAATGATGCTGAGGGGGACAGAATCAAATTAAACTGCAGAGATGTTTCAAACTGTAAATCTCCATTTGTCTCTTCAGGCAAATACAAGATTTATTTCTGAATATAGAGGGGTGGATGTGTCTTGCCCAAACGCAGCTTTCTAAGAGCTCGATGAGCTGATCCAGAAATGGTTGCTTAGGCTTCCTGTAGGGAGGTGGGTGTCTGAATCAAGATAGATGAAACGTCTTCTGGAGATGCCTACATGCAGCTGGTCTTCCTGGACCATGGAAGGAGTCCAAGCCCCGAGCTGGCAGCATGCAGCTGGTGTTCAGATGGCCATAGTCAGACGAGGGATCCCAAAAAGAACAATGAATTGTTGTGGAGTGCTCACAGTGGGGTACCATAGAATCATAGGAGTTGGAAGGGACCTCAAAGATCACCTAGTTCCAATGCCCCTGCCATGGGCAGGGACAGCCTCCACTAGCCCAGGTTGCCCAAAGGCCCATCCAACCTGGCCTTGAACACTACCAGGGAGGGGGCAGCCACAGCTTCTCTGGGCAGTCTGTGCCAGGCCCTCACAGGGAAGAATCTCTTCCTTGTATCTAACCTTAATCTCCCCTCCTTCAGTTTAAATCCATTACCCCTTGTCCTGTCACTCCATGCCCTTGTGAATAGCCCCTCTCCAGCTTTCCTTTCAGATACTGAAAGGGCACTATAAAGGCCCCCTAAAGCCTTCTCTTCTCCAAGCAGAACAAGCCCAACTCTCTCAGCCTGTCTTCACAGGAGAGGTCTCTAGCCCTCTAATCACTTTTGTGGTCCTCCTATGGACTCACTCCAATAGCCTAATATCTTTCTTGTGCTGAGAACCCCAGAACTGGATGCAGTACTCCAGGTGGAGTCTCACCAGAGCAGAGCAGAGGGGCAGAATCACCTCCCTTGACCTGCTGGTCATAGTCCTCTTGGTGCAGCTCAGGATGCAGTTGGTTTCTGGTCTGAAAATGCACATTGCCATCTGGCTCACGTTGAGCTTTACATCAATCAACACTGCCAAGTCCTTCTCCTCAGGACTGGTCTCTATCCATTCTCCAACCAGCCTGTAGTTGTGCTTGGGATTGCAGTGACCCACATGCAGGACTTAGCGCTTTTCTTGTTGAACTTCATGCAGTTTGCATGGGCCCACATTCTCAAGCCTGTCAAGGTACTTCTGGATGGCATTCCCATCAACACGTCAATCTCACCAGATAGCTTGGTGTCATTGTCAAACCTGCTGAGAGCATACAATCCCATTGTCCATGTCTCTGACAAAGACGATAAACAGTGCAAGTCCCAGTACCAACACCTGATTAACACCACTCATCACTCGTCTCCATTTGGACATTGAGTTGTTGATGAAATGCTCTGCACAAGTCCAGGTAGATGATGTCTGTCACTCTTCACTTATCTACCAGAGCTATGACACCACTGTAGAAAGCCACCAAATTTGTTAGGCTTGAGTTGCCCTTAGTGAAGCCACATTGACTGTTACCAGTCACCTCCTTACTTTCCATGTGTCTGAGCATAGTTTCCAGGAGGATCTGCTCCATGATCTTGCTGAGCACAGAGGTGAGACGGATGGGTCTAATAGTTCCCCAGATCTTTGTGGTTTGCATTTTTAAAAATGGGTGGGGTTTTTCCCCTTTTCCAGTCTGTAGGAACTTCACTGGACTGACATGATTTCTCAAATAGGATGGAGCATGGCTTAGCAACTTCATTCACCTGTTCCCTCAGGACCCACAGATGCATCTCATCAGGTCCCATGGACTTGTGCACCTTCAGGTTCCTTAGATGTTCTTGATTGTGATCTTCTCCTACAGTGGGTGGTTCTTCATTCTCCCAGTCCCTGCCTTTGTCTTCTGTGACTGGGGCAGTGTGGCTAGAGCCCTTACTGGTGAAGACAGAAGAAATTTGTTGAGTATCTCAGCCTTCTCCATATCCTAAGTAACCAGGTCTCCTCTTTCCTTCTGAAGGGGGCTCACATTTTCCCTCACTTTCCTTTTACCACTGACATACCTTATACACTGACAGACTTTTCTTGTCCTTGATGTCCCTGGCCAGATTTAATTCTATTAAAGTTTTATCTTTCCTAACCTGATCCCTGGCTGCTCAGGCAGTTTCTCTGTATTCCTCACAGGCTACCTGTCCTTGCTTCCACCCTCTGCAGGCTTTGTCTTTGTGTTTGAGTTTACCCAGGACCTCCTTCTTCATCCATGCAGGCCTCCAGGCATTTTTGCTTGACTTCCTCCTTTTCAGGAGCTAGAAGGAGGTGATCCTTGAATACTAGCCAGCTATCTTGGGCTTTGTCCCATGGTACTCTACCAAGCAGATCCCTGAAGAGGCCAAAGTCTGTTCTCCTGAAGTCCAGCAGTGACCTTGCTGTGTGCTGCCCTTGCTGCCCTGAGGATCTTGAACTCCACCATTTCATGGTCATTGTAGCCAAGGCTGCTCTTGAGTTTCACATCCCCTACCAAACCCTCCCCAATAATGAGAAAAATGGCACCTCTTCTTGTTGGCTGCTCTGTCACTTGGAGGAGGAAGTTGTCATCAGTGCATTCCATGAACTTTATGGATTTCTTGTGCCCTGCTGTGTTGCCCCTCCAACAGATATTAGGGTCGCTGAAGTCCCCCAGGAGAACCAGGGCTTGTGAATGTGAGGCTGCTCCTATCTTTCTATAGACACCCACTCCATCTCCCTGGTCAGGTGGCCTGTAGCAGACCTTCACTGTAGTGTCCCCTCTCCCTGCCCTCCCTTTAATCCTGACCCATAAGCTCTCAGTGGGCTTCCAGCCCCGGATGGAGCTCCATCTGGTTATTGACATAGAGGGTAACAGCCCAGCCTGGCCTCCCCTGCCTGGCCTTCCTACAGAGCCTGTATCCTTCCATCCCAACACTCCAGTCACAGGAGCCATCCCACCATGTCTCCATGATGCCAATAAGTTTATATCCCTGCAGGTCTCTAACTCCTCTTGCTTGTTCCCCATGCCCCCTGTGTTTGCATAGAGGCATTTCAGTCACCCCATGATGGTGACTGGCTGGAGTGGTTGGAATTCCTTCGATGTGCTTTACCAGTGTTTCCCTGTTGGTTCCTATTATTTCAGGAGCCCGGGCTTATCTCCACAGACTTCCAGTGTGCCGTGGTGTGTCCAGCATGCCTCTGAGCAACAGGCTGAGGGCCCTCACTGGCACTCCGTCCCTTCAATCCTGGTGTATCATTCCAGCTTCTCTTGTTTCAGGCATGCAGCCCTATGACTGTAAGACATTCAAGAGCTCTCCTGTCTCCGGGAGCAGGATTTGGGGGAACTGGGTATTACTGCTCCAGAGAGAGACTGGTGTTTGACTAATACCCCTGTGAGATGGCAGCTCCAGCTGCCACCAAGTTCAAGAAACACACATTTTGACACACACACTTTGAGTAGCTAACCCAACTACAAACATCTCCCACTCTGGGAGGTAAACAGAGGGCAGCACAGGGCAAACCTTCATCTGTGGAAGAATGATGGGAGAGACACCACATGAAAGAGTCACATATGGGAATGATGCTCTCCACATCTCTGCTGTCAGCCCGGGCTTTTCCGCTCTCCCGGTGCTAGTCGATGTGGAAAGAATCGGTACAGCAGCTCCATGAAGCAGCAAGTTGTGAACACATTTCCTTGTGTTATCTGCTGGTGATACACCGAGGATGTGGTTAATTAAGGAATCATCCTCATCCTGGCTGACTGTCTCAAATGGAAATGGGTTTTGAGGGCTGCTAGAGGGAAGCTGCTGAGCTGATAGCCACAGAAGCATTCCAATGTGTGTCCTTCCCTGCAGGTCACCTGTTACGCAGCGATAGCCACAAATATGTAAAATATTTTAAAAATGCAAGAGATAAAAAAATTCCAACCCCCACCTTTTCTCTTTTTCTCTTTCCCTTTCTGAGGGTTTAGAGAAGCTGTGCTGTTAACTCCTCTGAGACTATAAAGAAGCCACGGATACACTTTGTCAAAGAGCTATGGATGGAGGATGAAACTAATTTGCTGCCAAGGGCGGCAACAAACCCACACGGCATTTTGTAAGCATATGCAGCTATGGCTTGGTGTTGCTGTGAGCAGTACCCTTGCTGTGAGCAGTACCCTTGCTTCTGGCTCTGGAAGAGTATTTTCTCCCTGTTCATCTTTGTAAGAAGGGGAGGGGGTGTGTGTTGTGATTGTTTTGCCTTCTCCGGTGCATTTGGAGCCCTAGCTCCCAAATGTATTCGTATGGGCAAATGAAGGAACGCAGTTTAAAGAAGCATAACCCAGCCTAATTGTTGTAGATATGGTCCACAGCCAGAAAAATACCTTGGTTTCAATTGTTTATAACTTTGAACAGATGGTCTGATGTTTTCCGTTCTCTGACTTCATTTTGATTTAATCAGGGGCTTTGGGTGGCGGGGAGTGTGGGGGGCAGGGTGTCAGCTGTGCAAGATGAGGCACTGCAGAATAATACTGAGGGACAAAGTGTTGTTTTTCATGTTAAAAAAAATACATAAAGGTTGCAATGTCACCATCCTCAGGAGAAAGGAACTGCAGTTTGGCATAAAATGTGCTTTTTTTCCTGTTTCCAGGTTACAAATGTCTGAAAAAATACATGTTGCGTGTGCATCTCAGGAAAGACACGCCAGCAACTCTTACCTTTGTTTCCTGGAAACACAATCCGGCTCAAAGCTGTGTAGGCTTCCTTTATAAATGCAGTTCCTTCATTCTCTTGACCAAATAGAGGAACTGAGACTAGGAAGCCTTTCTCTTCTGTGTTTTCAGTCCCAGAAAGCAGTTGAGGAAGAACCTTTCCCACCAGGTTTGCCTTGGGTTTCTGGCTTTGATTGGGAGAAAGTCACGGATAATGCCAAATGCCCCCAAAAGCTAGGTCCATAATGTCTCAAGTAGGACTTCCAAAATAATTGCACACACAACATGGACACTTCCAACAGGGGTCTTGGCACCTGTGGAGATGACACCACCCTCATAGCTTGCACAAACCGTCAGACGGCTGTTGATATAAGCTACTTAGGAAGTCTTCTGAGAAAATAATTTCCTCCTCTGAACAAGACTTGAGGGATGTTCAACACACAGGGCTTGAGACCCTGTAAGGAGACACACAAGTGACTGTGTAGCTGGCAGTGAGCGTTACCCGTGCAGGGCCTGTCTGCTTCCCACCTGCACTGAAAGGCAGCCCTGCAGATACAAGTGTCATGTGTGACGTGCTTGCCACCCAGTTCTGGCTATATTTTCCTCCCTCACCAAACTACCCTGGCCAGTGACAGACAAGCTTGATCCCTGGCATATTACCCTGCACAGCTGGACTGGGGTGTTTGCCACTCAGAAAGAAAGGAAGAAAAATTTCCATGAGAACTCAGAGGCATGTTAACCCAACATCCAAAACATTGGACTGGGAAGTCATGATAAATTTTTCACAGGGCCAACGCACTGTTGGCTTTGGTAGTTTTAGGTCATGGCCTTAGGGAGTGCCATCCTCATTTACAGCACTGCTCTGATGCCATCCCTTACCTGTTCCTGCAGCAGGAGCTGCCATGAGCATGAGTGGTGACTGTTGGGAGTGCTGGTTAAAAGAGAACCAGGCACTACACAGAAACTCACCCTCTGACATAGCCCTGTCTAAAAGCAGTAGTGAATCCCCACTGATTCGTGTGCTCTCAACTGCAGCAAGGAAGGAGCCTAACATTGTGAGGGAAGAGATAGAGGTGTTTATCTAAATGAACTAAAAAAAAAGCCCCAAAATGTTAAAGCAGCAACTCTATTTAGTAATAACTGTGCTGTGACAGCTGGAATGTGACATAAAGATCTACCTAAAATCTACCAGGGAGTTGCACTGTAAAATGAACCTGTCAACATCTATGAGGTTGCAGTTACCTCCATAATAAGCCTTGTCTCGCTTTATTCTGACGGCATCTAATACATTTCTGTTAAGAAATAATTGTGCCTCTTTTTTCTAATATCCAATGAATGAGAGAGCTTTCTGTTTTATTAATGAACTTTAGTTCCCACAAGTTGGCTGTGTGACTAAGCACACAAGAAAGAGAGGACAGGATCCACAAAAACACACATCAGTCACATGGCCAGGGGAGAACGTGTGTCGTGTCATCCACCCTCCGCCCCCCCGACCCTGCCCCGGGGTAAGGTGGTATGTCATCTTACCTGGCTTTTCATCCCCTGTGGCCACCAGCCCCCCTGACTAAGTGCCAGCCTGCTTGGCAGGGGGAAACATGGAGCTTTCTCAGGAATCAGGGCTTGGTCTGAAGCTCAGGAAACAGCAAGGTTTTCCCACAGTTCTCAACAGCACTTGTGCAGAAATGGATACTGCCGGTCTCATTCATCTCCGGGGACTGTGGCTTCTTAATTGCCCAAAGCAGCAATAGCCTGCTTGCTTCTCTTTTGTATACAGTTGCAGAGGCTGAAAGCATCTTTATCATGTCTTAGTTTTCTTGACACTGCCAGTGGCGCCTGTGGCAATGGACTGGGATGATTGCAGGCATATGCAGAGGAACCCACTCCCTGGCCAAAAGCCAGCCAACTTGCCTCCTCTCCAGTTACTGGATTGCAAGTATCAGGGAAATGATGTAGTTCCTAAGAAACTGCTGAGGCAAACAGCTGAAATCTGTCGAGTTTTGGGGTTTTGTAAAAAATATTTCCCTCCAGGCCACAGGTAAAAGTTGCCAAGATAGATTGAAGCACAGTTTAAGAGAACAGCAGGTTGGGTACTAAAAGCACAGCTCTGCAGGTGGAAGAGGCAGCAGTGGGGAAGAGCAGGCAGGGAAGGAAGCAGCTGGGCTGGGGCAGGCATCCCTCAGAGCCCCGTGGGCAGGAGCAAAGCCCGCAGCACCGAGGCAGGAGTAGTTTGTCCCTCATCAAGGCCAGAGAAAGAAGGGACAGGTTTATGATTTCTTTCTATGCATAGCCAAAATCTCACAGGAACTCCGTCAAGATTTCATCCCCAAAGCTATGGAATAGGATCTCTGGCGATCTCATGGGATTTCCAACACTGGCAGGGAAAACGAAACCAAATCGTGACTTTGGGAAAGTCAGATTTTTAAACTGGGATTTAAACTCCAGGCAGAAAAGTGATTGAAATGCAAACACTGTCTCCTTGGCTAATCCTACTCTGAAATATTTTCTTAGTATGAGATAAAAATGCATGCTAAATCCTCTCCTGTTTAGAGCAAAACCATTTTTGAAGCTGTTACTGTATAGTCTACATCCAAGCAGCACTTAAAATATGGCAGAAGATACATTATGCATCTGCTAGCTTGACTTGACATCAAAGGGAAAAGACATTGAAGGGTCAGAGAACAGCCAGTGTTGTTTCTAGTCACAGGAGGAAGATTCTGCACCTGCAGAATCTGAAGTTCTCATTTCTCTTCCCTTGAGTGAGATCATCTGTGAGAAAACCAGGGCCTGGAGAGCCACCATTAAAAGCTGATGACAGTTTAGTTCCTGGCCTCACATCAAACCTTGATGCCTCATTTTTCTTGCCAGTAGCACTTTAGGGTAGTGGGACAAAATCCATGTGGGTTCATTGAGTATCAGTGGAGGAAAAAACTTAGTAAACAGTTAGTCCAAGCTCCTACAAAACACAAGCTCTAGGAGCTCCTTGAAAGTTTCAATTTGAGTCAAAGATACTCCTTCAAACAAGACTTCATACAGGAGTCTTTTGGCTTAACGCTGTGTATGTTTGGAAAGAGGTGGGATTTTTCAGCCATAGCAGCTTGCTATGAGACAAAAAAACAGGTTGAAGGAAGACTTGTTTTTAAATTTGTCAGTGGCAATAAAAGCATTCACATTTGTTCCAGTAAATTTAGCATCCAAAATGAAGCTTTAATGCTACTTCTACTTTTTTTTCATGCTGAACTCACACGGTCTCTATTTTGAATGAA
Source organism: Hypotaenidia okinawae (assembly GCA_027925045.1). Taxonomy (NCBI): domain Eukaryota; kingdom Metazoa; phylum Chordata; class Aves; order Gruiformes; family Rallidae; genus Hypotaenidia; species Hypotaenidia okinawae. Next base: position 149,992,430 of record BSDF01000001.1, read on the forward strand.
AAAAAGAGAAAACTCTTTGAGAAACCAACTTTCAGTGTCAGTGTGGTTTAATTGTTAGCTGAAATGTAATTCCTCCTCTCCTCTCCTCTCCTCTCCTCTCCTCTCCTCTCCTCTCCTCTCCTCTCCTCTCCTCTCCTCTCCTCTCCTCTCCTCTCCTCTCCTCTCCTCTCCTCTTTTTTCACCACCCTCATTAGAGAATGGAAGACAAGTGCCTTCTAACCACACATGAAATGATGCCTCTAGGAGATGTCATACCCGGCTTGCTCTCTTCCCTTATCATTTCCCCGGGGCAAGATGGGTATCATCTGCAATGTTTTTGTAGAGGTTTTTTTTAGGTACATGCTGCTATCTGTTGATATTAGATCAGCCAGATTGAAGGAGTACATTTGATACTGACGGTGGATGACAACACGAGTGTCGTTCCAAATGTCATCTTGGTGGTTTGCTCTATTTATTTCAACACTTGTTTTTCACATTTCTGTGGCTTTAACCCCCTTGCCCCTAACACTTTTCCAAAGTCCTGTATGAACTACTTTTGTAATGATATATTAAAAAAAAACAACCCATCGCTTGCCCTCTGCAGTGTGTTCCTGCCCTGGTCACAAGTCAGTGTCCCCCTCGCAGTTGCAGGTGGGTGGTGTTGCTGGAAGTTACTTTTTAACATACGTTATTTCTCTGCCCCGGCTTACACTGCCCGTCCGCAAACAGTTGCATCAGCATAACCTAGAGGGACAGGGTGCACAGCTGGTCTGGGGGATGAAGTGGGAAATTCTTCAGCTGCTTTCATTGCCAAAGCAAACACATTGTGTACCTACACCATCAGCACATGGTGACCAGGCTTTAAAAAAAAAAGAAAAAAGGAACAGACAGAACCCCCGCGATACAGGAGATGCGTGATGGGTGGCAGAGCATGTGGCAGAGAACACCTACCCTGAGTGAGGTCCTGTGGTGAGGTTCCTGCGGTGAGGTTCCTGCATGCTGCTTCTGTGTCAGAAGCACATCTGCTGCTCTGGGGTATGTGGCAAAGAGAGCGTGATTCCAGCAACTGGTCATTTGGTGTGAGGAGACATGAAAGGGGGATGTTCCCAGTGTTGTGTTGTTCCCTACAACCAGTTGTAGGCTCCAAGTCTGTGCCCCCAATTCCCAGATCTGACAGAGAGGTAGAGGTCAAAATCTCACATTCTTGGTGAGCAGCATGATGTCCAATTCCATGTCCCATCAGTTCTTTCTAAATTCTCACACATATATCATCAGAAAAAACATCCTGGGATCACTGGTACATCTGTGGACATTGTGGGACTGTCTCAGCCAGACCAGGACAGCCAGCCCATAGAGTCATAGAATGGTCTGGGTTGGAAGGGACCCCAAGGATCAGAGAGTTCCAACCCCCCTGCCACAGGCAGCGACACCAACCTCCAGGCCTGGATCTACACAAAGGTTGCCCAGGGCCCCATCCAACCTGGCCTTGAACACCTCCAGGGATGGGGCATCCACCAGCTCTCTGGGCAGCCCATTCCACCACCTCACCACTCTCTCTGGAAAGATCTTCCCCCTAATATCTAATCTAAACCTTCCTTCCTTTAGCTTTAGTGCATTCCCCCTTGTCCTGCCATTATCTACTCTTTTACAGAGTTGATTCCCCTCCTGTCTGTATGCTGGACTGGAAGGCTGCAATAAGGTCCCCCTGCAGCCTTCTCTTCTCCAGGCTGAACAAGCCCAGCTCCTTCAGCCTCTCTTCATAGGGGAGGTGCTCCAGCCCTCAGATCATTGTCATGTCCTTCCTCTGATCCTTCCTAAACTCTGGTCTGGCCATTCTAGTGTGGACTGTGTGTTACACTGAACTGATTCAGATGAGCTGTGCTTATATAAGCACTTTATCAAGAACGCGGTCTCGCCCATGTTTGGGGGCTGTGCTGCTCTGACTTGAACTTGTCTAACTGCACCGATGCAAAAACCACGTAGAGGCAAGCCCTAAGATCCTCAAATCCCAGTGACTTGGTTTTGACTCAGCCATGCTGAGAAAAGGCAAGACTGGGCTTGTTTAGTCAGCAGATGAAAGTTGTCATACTAGAAATACCATTACAGCGAGATTAGCAGTGCGTGGAGCTTGTAATAATTAGTTACCATACCGGTACATAAATAAAAAGACAAATTGCTGACAAAAAGCTTGTATGTATTTGTTGTAAATAAGAGTAAATACGATGAGTGTTTTCAAAACAAGGAGGAGGTAGGAGTGTGTCTCTTTGACCTGTGACACATCCCTTGGGATGAACGTTTTTTTCCCCTGGAGAGGATCATGATAAAATTCCCGTGATGGGTCACTCTGGCTGCTTTATTAGAATTTAGCCAAACATCTGCAGGATATCAAACTTCAGTGTATACAGATTAAATCAGTGCTGGAAAAAGTATCAGCGCTCTCCTGCAAAGCATTAACAAGGAGGCGTTCTTTATGGGCTTGGCAAAAGCACAGAGTGCTGAATAAATTCCTGTCACTTAGGAAAGGGGCGTGTGTGTTATTATTTTTGTCTAAAAGTAATTAAAGAATGTTGAAGAACCACAACTGCTGTTGGTAAGCAGCACAAGGACAGTCCTACCTCCTGCTCAGGGTGGGCATTCAGCAGCTGGTGGGCATTGAGGGCACTCTGTCACACACACCATGGTGTTTTACCCAGGCTGTGCCTCGTGGCTTGCGTCTGGTCCCAAAGCATGGCCCCGTGCACCAGCGCCGGCCTGCAGACCATCTGCTCTACCCTCATGCTGACAAACTTCATTTCAGCTTCCAGCCAGAGGACACCAGAAAGGCTGCTGCATTGTCTCCTTTGTTGTTCCTGTGTGAATATTTCCTGAAGCAGTATCTCAAAAAGGATTCCAGCCTCGACTGGTTGCTTTGGCAGGCGTCCTGAGAGGTACATACACAAGAAGACATAGTGGAATCAAACCAGAGCTGGTAAGCAATATACACTCCCCCTCATGGCAAAAGTATGTCACAGAATGATGTTTCTGCCAGGAGAGGAAAATCTGATGACAAACAGGAACTTCAGTATGACGACACATGTACCGCTCTTACAGCTGCCTACATCCCCAGTGGAAAGCCTCAGATGGGACAGGCCCTTTGTTGTAACCTGTACCTGTGCCCAACACATTGTGTGTGCCTGCAGCAGGTCTGTTTTGCGTGGATAATCCTCTACAGCCTGAAGGTTGTGATCAGCAAGGTGGGTTTTCTGCAAACCTGCATAGAGATTCCTGACGACACACCCCAGAAAGACACGTCTCCACAAAATTTATGTGTGTTTTCTACACAGTCATAGCCTTCAAAGGTAGAGTCCCTGCATTCCCAAAGGCACACAGGGCTGTACACCACCACAAGCATGCGTCCCAGATCCTTTTTTTCCAGCTATTTGAGAAGTAAACAGGCTCCAGAATTGCTTTCATCAAAACTGTGTGTTTGAAGAGTTCAAGTGCCATGTGGTAGATGTGGCTGGTATGAATATGATGTTGTAAAGATGCTGTAACTTTTATGGGTTTGCAATTATTCAGCTGGGCTGTAAGGTGTTGAATCAGGAGTGAGTTATCAGAAGGAAACAAAAAATGGGAAAGACAATGATGGTGAGGCAAAGCAGAGTTCAGCTAACACCACGAGTCCATTGTGAGACAGCCCAGGGATTCTGTGAGCTGGGGAATATTCTGGTGAATGCCCAGAAGGTGAGCACCCCAATCCGGAGCTGGCACAAAAGAGGATACTGAAACCTGAAGGGTGCTGGCTTGCCAAAGGAGCCATGTGGGATGAGGGAACGGGGAGGGGGTGTAAGGGGAATTGTCAGCACCACCTGGTGTTGACACCCTGGCAGAAGCACCTGTCATAAAGGGTGTTTGAACTCAAGAATGAGAGCAACTGAACCGAAAGTATCTTGCCAGAGCTTCACAGGAGAGCCTGAAGTAAATGGGGAAATGTATGAATGGCCTTCTCTCCATTCATGCCCTCTTCTGCACTCGACAACCCTTCAGATGAACTAACAGTGCTTTATTTTGATGAATCTGTGTTTGGATTGCTTTGGCTGGCAATTATCTCCACTCCTTCCTTACTTGTTTGGATTGGGTTTTGGCTAGATGCCAAGATGACGACTGGGGACACCATCCCCTTTGCAGCTGGGAGAGGAAGGGCAGAATTTTGTGGAGGAGGCAGCCCTCCTCCCCAAGACATGCCCCAAGAATGCCCGAGCCATGCCCTTGTGGGACCTGCCACTCTCCACCAACTGATGGAGGAACCTGGAAACCGGTTCAGGCCAGACACCTAAAGCTGAACAAAGTGGCACCTGCTCTCAGCATCAGCCAAACTCCCTGAAGACAGAGGCTGATGGATGCCCAGAAGAACTGAGCCTGTTGGATTAACAGCCCAGGCAAGGAAGTGGGGAGGAGAGGCAGGGAAGTGTCCCAAATGCGTAGATCTACCCTCAAAGAGAGGTGCCTGTGAAGAGTAGCGGTGTCCCTGCACACAGCTTCTTCTGAGGCCTCGGCCAGTTTTAGAAGAAATAAGCAACCATTTGGAAATGCACATTAAACCATAAGTCAGTAAACTAATTTTTTCCCCTACGTATTTTATGTACACAAATAAATGGTCCCCGAGCCCTGTGCAAGTTTGGTGTTGCCTGAGGTGAAGCAGTCAAATTCACGCACCTCGTCATTGTTTAAATGACTCTGTCACCATAATCAAATACATAAAATGACTCATGCTGCCTTCGATTGGTGAATTAAAGAAGCACTGTAGCTTCCAAGCACAGATCTGACACACACAGACTCACAGAATCACAAGGCTGGAAAAGACCTTTAAGATCATCAAGTCCAACTGTTCCTGTCCTGTGCTAAACCATATCCCTAAGTACCTCATCTACCTGTCTTTTAAACACATCCAGGGATGGTGATTCAACCCCCTCCCTGGGCAGCCTGTTCCAGGCCCTGACAACTCATCTAGACAGATGCATCTAAAATAAAAATATATTGCAATGTGAGGTAGGGGGGTGGGCAGTAGAGTAATAAAAACAAGTAATATAAATCAAGGCAATATTTGTGATTCTTAAAAGATTGTCAAGATTTTTCCTTGACAAAAATCACTGTAATGAGATTGCTCACTGGTAACACTTCCTTTCCTCAGACCCAGCGCAGCTGCACGCAGAAGGTGACCTGGGCATGTGTGTACTGCAGCATGAGTGAGCGGAGAAGATGTTTTGAACTTCTCTGTAGAGATGCACATTCCTGAGAACCGGTTTATCGTGAGGACCCATCGATTTTCCAGTCTGACCGCTCCAGCCCCTATCTCTCACATGCTCCGTTCACACCTCGGAAGCCACGGGTGACTCAGGCCTGGCGGCAAAGACAACTGCTGTCAACTTCAACTGCTAACGTCAGAAATCACATCCCACCAAAACTAATCGGTAAGTACAAAGACCTTATGGACTCAGATTTCGGACTACTCATGCATCACAGACGACAGCAAGAGCAGCTAACTGGACTGCCAGAGTACGGCCGCAGTGACATTTAAGCTCGGCCAAACACATGAACAATTGCGTTCGGGGACCAGCGATTTCACTCTGTGCTCCACCCAAGAAACTGGAACAGCACTATTTGCAGTCATGATTATTCTTAGCTAGGTTGCCATGGAACAAAGCCTGGTTAATCCTAATGGACTGATTCAGGAACAATCTCTCTCTTGCTAACCTTATTGCCTAATTCTTTATCACTCCTGTTCGATTAGAGTTTACCCAAGAGGTAAGAGCAGCAAGATTTTGAAGGAGCCGTCATTTCACTGTGTCCAGTGGGAGCAGCACGGTCCTCTTGCTAAGAATAATAAAGGATGTTTTTGTTTCTCCTTGAAGCAGGCAGAACGACTAATTTTTCCTTCCAGAAGCAGATTAAATCTCCATTTAGTTTTCCTTGAATTCACAGGATTCGGTACACATGAATTCATATGTTCCTTCCAGCCTTGGAAATGACAAGCATTCAGTCAGACCTTCTCATTTTTCAGCCCAAATGCGTGTTTCGGAGAGCGCACGTATAAGCTGACAGGCGGCTGCTAAAAGAAGTTGCTGGGTTTTGTTTCCCTGGTGCCAGCTTCACGGCCATCTTGCTTCTATCACCAAGCACTAGTCAGACCTCTTCCATTTACCAGCAGCAACAAGTCACATTAATTTCACACCCCCCACAACCCTCTGGGGAGCTGGGCGGGAATTGGTGCTTGTGCCTACACCCCCAGTGAATGCAGGCAGCCCATAATGTACAGCTGATAAATGGACCCATGCAGGAAATAAACTCATGGGGTAGAAGCTCGTGCTGTGTCCGGTCACTCTGTTCCTCCAGGTTGTGTCATACAAATGTGTCGCGATACTCTCAAGATAGCTATCTCGTATATCGTGACATAGCTCTTCAGAGCAAGGTGTGTGAGCTTATGTGCATGCGTGTGTGTAAGTACCATGGGGAGAGGTGTGTTCTTCACAGGGTTTTTGATAATTAATACTGCAGAAATTAAGTTATGGTCAGGTAGTGGGAAGGAGATGGGGAGAAGAATGCTGCTCTTGTTGGCAGTTTGCTTCGTGCAGCAACACAGGCACAAACACCTGCTTGAATAAATCCGTGGAAAAACATCACACAGAGCTGAGCTCGCAGTGACTAAAGCCACCGCAGTATTGCCTTTAAGAGAGGGAGCACCCTCAGGTCACCGCAGACACCTCTGCTCTGGTGTCTGCCAGAGATTATGGGGAATGGCACAATGTAATTTTAAAGTACCTCCTCACTGGAGTAAATTCCAGACATATATTAAAACCAGCCCTGACAATAGAGGTATTCAAAGCGAAGGAGAGTATTGATGAAACAGATGGTTACCATAATTAACTTGGGCATTTTCTCCCATAAAACACATAGTTTTAACTCAATTTTTTTTCTTTTCTTTTTTTTTTTTTTTAATTAAACAAACCCACTTGCCTCTAATCACCAACCAGTTTATATCCAAACAACAAAATAGCCAGTTTTAAGAAATCTGGATAGGATACAGCCTAGGCCAAGAACCATCAAAGTCTCCAGCAGCCCCAGCACAGGCAGCACCCCGGCTGTAGCCTGGCCAGGGAGGTGAGGGTCTGCTGCACCCAGCTGCTCCCTGCACCCCCCAGGAGCGCTCCCCTATGCTGGGATGTATCTGTTTGTTTACATTAAGTATAAAGAATGCATCCTGCAGCTGCTGCAAAGCGATGCAAACTATGCCGCATGAGCCAGTGGCGGGGGATTAATTTTCCATGGTGTTTGTCAGCAAAACAGGAATCTTCAGCTATTTGGCCATAAAAACTCGCTGACATAAAGCAGAGTAGATAAATCACTCCAGTCCTGCTGTAAATGCCTAAGTATTTGAACCCTTCCTTGATGCTTCAAAACCACAGTGCAGGCTAGGCCAGCGGTCCCTCCTAAGATCATTTATCACACTTATTTTGTCAGTTTAGCTCGCAAAAGGAGATCATTACTAAAAAGTAGCGTTTGCTTCCAAGTGATGTGGCCTTCCTTGGAACTTCTATGGGTTAAAATATAATTAAAACATCCCTTCAGCTTTATGTGGGTTTTCTCTATCAGGAAGTTAAATTTCAGGGTGTTTCCCATCGGCAGGTTCAGAAGACCAACTTATGGAAGTATTCTGACTTCTTTCTCCTGGTGTTTTATGCAGTGCCTTAGTGTGGATGTGTAATGGGAAAGTCTGAAGGCGAGGGAAGCAAGGATTTCTAGTTGGTTTTTAACTGTAAATGAAGCAGAAAGGTTTCAGATCCTGGCGGCTGAGGCAGTACAGTTGTGGTCCCCCTCCATTCAACGATGTTATATCCATGTCAAGGCCGAGTTGGTCATTTGGCTTATCCAGTTTCATCACTGCCTGGAGTAATGAGAGCAGTGAGAAAAAGCAACAGCTCTGGAGCCAGCCCAGACCACAGCAAGCCAACATAAAATAACAAAGGGCTGAAGTTTCAGGGTTTGTTTCTATTTCATATCTGTGAACAGCCTTTGCCTCAGTAAGTTAAGCAGCACATGGCCTCACTCGGGCAAAATCCCTGAGGATTTCCAGGGGAAATTTGGCTGCAGATGGGCAGGCTGCATCTGACGGCTGCATCAGAGTGCAGTGGCTGCCCGGCTGCCCATCAGTAGGCAAGAAAGCGATGTCAGTGCTGGCAGTGGAAACACCCTAAACCGAGGTAAGCGGGGCCGTTACCGGTACCGCGCCGTGCATGCAGGTTTCCTGCCGCAGTGACAGCCACGCCTGGATTCATTTTTTCAGATTTCCTGCTTGGAGGCTGCTCCCTCTCTGCTCAGACTCGGGGAAGCTTAACCCGGGTCTAGATTTGGCTTCTCACGTGCACCTGCTCCATCTCTCTGGTTCCCTCAGGTGCATTTCTGTGTGACCGTGGGTCACTCGCCACATTCCCTGCCCCTCCCATGTAAGCTTTGGGGGAGAAGCTGTGCTCAGGTGTTTGTCAGAAGCATCAGTGTCCAGCTGCAAATGCTGTTGGAGCAGGACTTGTGCAGAGCACTGGTGGCCCTGCTTTAACGCCCTCAGCTTCTGGCGTTCAACAGGTCAGGTTTTAAACCCTGTCGTCAGCCAGAGGCTCCCTCTCTGTTGCACACACCAGCTGCCGCGGACTGGACCTAAATCCTCTTTGCACTTACAGAGCTTATCCCCAACACAGGTCCCTGTGCAGCGGGCTGGCATTCGGTGGCTCTTCAATACCACCCTGGGAAAGGCAGGCTTCCTCTCTAATCCCCTTAGCAGTTTTTCTGATCAACATAGGAGAAACAGTGACCCAGGGAACAAAACACTGATTTTTTTTTATTATTATTCTTTCTTTTTGGAGATTACATAAATATTTTAAACACCCTTGTAAATAATGCACGTGCTGTGGGAAAGGGGTAACTGCACAGCAGGGTGGGGTGTAAAAGAAAATAGACAAGTGCTTTAAAACAGGGGACTCTGGATACCGTGGTGAGGAAATCTGTCCTAGAAGGGCTAAAACTAACTCCCCATAACAAGGAGAAAACCCCAGAGCCATTTCTGACCCCATGGTTGGTGTGGTTTTATTCCATACCTGTATTTACCGTGATCAACAACGATGCCTTGAAGCTGCTCCACTAATAAATTGCTCTGCAGCTCCCTCTGATGGATAACTTCACCAAAACCGGGTTCAGGGTAGCAGCGAGCAATAATGAGAGAAAACTGCCCTTGGTATAAGATAAAATCATGATCTTTGTGGTGAAATAGTTGTCACGTGCACAAAGCCACAACACTGTTATCATTCCCCATCCATATGTCGCTTTATTTCTATCCACAGATATTCAAGTGCTTCTTAAAAGAGCTTAAAGTGATAGAGAACTAAGTCAAGAGGCAAAGTGCCCCACAGCCCCAGTGGGGGTGGAAAAAGTGCAGAAGACAGGCAGGCTGCTGGCAGCGGCAGCTCTGCATCCTGTACCCTGCATCCCACATCCCACGTCCCACATCCCACATCCTGCGTCCCGTGGGAGGTTGCACTGCCCAGGCACAGGTAGCACCCAGGCCCGTGAGCCCTGCGTGGGGCACACCACATGCAAGGACAAGGTGGCAAAGCAGCAAGGCCTGGAGTACAGACATCTCGCAGGCTTCCTGGAGAGCCTAACTGTGCTTTACCATCCTTTTGTCAGTGTTGGGGCAAAGCTTTATCTTCAGCAAGGTCGATGGTCTGGCTGGCACCTCACTGCCAGGCTCCCCTACACAGAGTCGCGCAGATGGTGTTTTGGTGAGCAGGCTCAACTCTCAGGCAAATGTCTCTGCAGTTATAGCAGAGATGCTGCCTACCCAAGAAGCACGCTGTTGAACACTGAGCAAAGGAAAAGGATCATATAATAAGGGAACTAAATTAATGCCCAAACAGCAATACCAGGTATGGGATCATTCTAAACGCGATTACATCTGCACGGAATTAAACAATCCACTGTAAAAATCTGTGTATCACCTCTCAAAGAGGAGCTGGAACTCCTCTCCCATAGATGAGGATGTGCACTGAAGCTTGTGACGGGAGCGTGTGGATTGTCACACTAATCTTATGTATCACTTTGCACGCCTACGGCTGCAGCCGACACCAGGGCAATTAGCACAATCACAGTGGGGTGAAGTCTGTTTGATTGCCAGTTCTGTTTTAGCTCTGAGGTTCTCAGGAAGTCAGGCATGAGAGAGAAGGCTGTAACAGAACAATGTCCTACATCTTGTAGGACCTTGTTTTAACTAACAAGGACGGGCTCGTTAGGGAAGTGAAGGTCGGGGGCAGCTTAGGTCTAAGTGACCATGAAATGGTTGAGTTCAAGATCCTGGGTGAAAGAAGCAAGCCAAAAAGTAGGATAGCTACCCTGAATTTTGGAAAAGCTAACTTTGATCTCCTCCGTGACTTAATAGGGGCTATCCCGTGGGCTACGCTGTTTGAAGGAATGGGAGCCTGTGAGTGCTGGCTAGCATTCAAACAGCACTTCTTCCAAGCACAGGAACGATGCATCCCTTTGTGCAGGAAATCGGGAAGGAGAGGCAGAAGACCTGCGTGGATGAACACGGAGCTGCTGAGTAAACTCAAAGAGAAGAGGAAGATCTATGAATTGTGGAAGAAGGGTCTGAGCACATGGGGAGAATACAGGAATGTAGTCAGGGCCTGTAGGGTCGCAACTAGGAAGGCTAAAGCCCTCTTGGAAACGAAGCTGGCAAGGGACATAAAGGATAATAAAAAGGGTTTTTTTAGATACGTGAATAGCAAAAGGATGACCAGGGATAATGTAGGTCCCTTGATGAATGAGGAGGGTGTCCTGGTAACGGGGGATACTGAGAAGGTGGAGATACTGAATGCCTTCTTTGCTTCGGTCTTCACCTCAAAGGCCCCCCGGGACCCACAGGCACTGGATGTAAATAGGAGTGTTTGGGATATGAAGAATTTCCATCTGGTTGAGGTAGGGGAGGTCCAGGAGCGGCTCAAAGGGATAAATGCACACAAATCCATGGGACCGGATGGGATACATCCACGTGTGCTAAGGGAGCTGGCGGAGGTGATTGCTGAGCCGCTCTCTATCATCTTCAACAGGTCCTGGAGAACAGGAGAAGTGCCTGAGGACTGGAGGATAGCCAATGTCACTCCAGTCTTTAAAAAGGGCAAGAAGGAGGATCCCAGCAACTATAGGCCAGTCAGCCTCACCTCTGTCCCTGGAAAGGTAATGGAACAGCTTGCTCTGGATGCCATCTCCAAGCAATTGGAAGAGAAGAAGGTCATGAGGAGTAGTCAGCATGGATTCACCAAGGGGAAATCGTGCTCGACCAATCTCATAGCCTTCTACGATCTCATCACCGGCTGGGTAGATGGAGGGAGAGCAGTAGATGTCATCTACCTTGACTTCAGCAAGGCTTTTGATACTGTCTCCCATGACATCCTGATAGCAAAGCTGAGAAAACATGGGATTGATGAGTGGACAGTGAGGTGGGTTGAGAATTGGCTGTCAGACCGAGCCCAGAGGGTCGTGATTCGTGGAGTGGAATCTGACTGGAGGCCTGTGACTAGCGGTGTTCCCCAGGGCTCGGTGTTGGGTCCAGTCCTGTTTAACATCTTCATTGACGACCTTGATGAGGGAATAGCCTCGACCCTCAGCAAGTACGCCGATGACACAAAGCTGGGAGGAGTGGCTGACACGCAGGAACACTGCGCTGCCATCCAGCGAGACCTGGACAGGCTGGAGAGCTGGGCAGGGAGAAACCAGATGAGGTTTAACAAAAGCAAGTGTAAAGTCTTGCACCTGGGAAGGAACAACCGTTTCTATCAGTACAGGCTGGGGGATGACCTGCTGGAGAAGAGCTCTGTGGAGAAGGACCTGGGGGTTCTGGTGGATGACAGGTTGGCCATGAGCCAGCAGTGTGCCTCGGTGGCTAAGAGAGCCAATGGGATCCTGGGGTGCATCCGGAGGAGTGTAGCCAGCAGGTCAAGGGAGGTGATCCTCCCGCTCTACTCTGCCCTGGTCAGGCCCCACCTGGAGTATTGTGTACAGTTCTGGGCTCCCTGGTATAAAAAGGACAGGGATCTCCTGGAGAGAGTCCAGAGAAGGGCTACGAAGATGATAAAGGGCCTGGAGCATCTCCCCTATGAGGAAAGGCTGAGAAGATTGGGACTGTTCAGCCTTGAGAAGAGAAGACTAAGGGGGGACCTAATTAATGTTTACAATTATCTTAAGCAAGGGATGCAGGGGGAATCAGCCAGCCCCTTTTCAGTGGTCTGTGGAGACAGGACAAGGGGCAATGGCTGCAAGTTGGAGCACAGGAAGTTCCGCACCAACATGCGGAAGAACTTTTCACAGTGAGGGTGACAGAGCACTGGAATAGGCTGCCCAGGGAGGTGGTGGAGTCTCCTTCTCTGGAGATATTCAAGACCCGTCTGGATGCCTATCTCAGTGAAATGTCCTAGGGAGCTGCTTCGGCAGGGGGTTGGACCCGATGATCTCTCGAGGTCCCTTCCAACCCCTACAATTCTATGATTCTATGATTCTATGATCTGAACAACTGGTACCAGTAAAAGCCACATTTTATTTGCACGCACATGTGTGTCTCCATGGCGTGTTTCTCTCACCTGCATACCAGCAGGGACAGGGAGGTGATTGTCCCTCTCTACTCTGCCCTCCTGAGGCCCCATCTGGAGTTCTGTGTCCAGATCTGGGGCCCGCAATACAAGAAAGATGTGGAACTGTTGGAGAAGGTTCAGAGGAGGCCACAAAGATGATTAGAGGGCTGGAGCACCTCCCCTATGAAGAGAGGCTGAGGGAGCTGGGCTTGTTCAGCCTGGAGAAGAGAAGGCTGCAGGGGGACCTCATTGCAGCCTTCCAGTACCTGAAGGGAGCATACAAACAGGAGGGGAACCAGCTTTTTAAAAGGGTAGATAATGGCAGAACAAGGGGGAATGGATTAAAGCTAAAGGAGGGAAGGTTTAGATTAGATATTAGGGAGAAGTTTTTTACAGAGAGAGTGGTGAGGTGCTGGAACAGGCTGCCCAGAGAGGTGGTGGATGCCCCGTCCCTGGAGGTGTTCAGGGCCAGGTTGGATGGGGCCCTGGGCAACCTGGTGTAGATCCAGGCCTGGAGGTTGGTGGCTCTGCCTGTGGCAGGGGAGTTGGAACTCTATGATCCTTGGGGTCCCTTCCAAGCCAGACCATTCTATGATGCTATGATTTAGTTTCTTCAAGAATGTATTTGTGTCAACACCTACCTGCAGTTATGTACAAGAATTTTATATATATATATTATTAGGAGAAGTTAATATTCCATGTTATCAATTACTTCTAATGCTGACTTTGAAACCAAGGTGGTGTTTTAGAAGCAGAGGAAGAGCAATAATGGACACTAGGCTGGGTATAGAGCAGAAAAGCATCTGAAGACAAGAGGACAGCAGTATTTCACAGTTCCACTGTAGGGTTTAATCACCACAGAAATAATGCAGCGAAACATTCGAACTCTAAGGAAAAGCATTTAATGTTGTAATACACAATAATTTGCCTCATCGAGATGTGGAAAGTGTTCTCTTTTGGAGAAGAGGATGCTGGGGGGATACCTTACTACTCTCTACAACTACCTGAAAGGAGGCTGTGGTGAGCTGGGGGTCAGCCTCTTCTCACAAATATGTAGTGATAGACCAAGAGGGAATGGCTGCAGGTTGTGCCAGGAGAGGTTCGGGTTGGAAATTAGGATAAATTTCTTCTCAGAAAGAGTGGTGGTTCCTGATTGGAACGGGTTGCCCAGGGAGGTGGTAGAGTCACTGTCCCTCAGGGTGTTTAAGGGAAGGTTGGATGAGGTACTTAGGGACATGGCTTAGTAAGTAATATAGGTGGTAGGGGGACAGCTGGACTAGATGATATTGGAGGTCTTTTCCAACCTTAATGATTCTATGACAGAAGTCCTAGGCTTGGATTGATCCTGAGGTGACACGTGGTGAAGGACCCATTCAGACAGGAATATTTTGTTATACATAGGCTACACATGGGGGTGTGCATCTTCCTTTGCTAAGAAATTTGTAAGAACCACCTACCACTCAGCCCTACAAGACTTTTTCTCCCCCTTCTGAATGTTAACACCTGGTTTGCACCACAATGGCATGCTTCACAGAATCACAGAAGGGTAAGGGTTGGAAGGGACCTTTGGAGATCATCTAGTCCAACCCCCCTGCCAGAGCAGGATCACCCAAAGGCAGGGTCCACAGGACAGTGTGGCACTGTGAAGCAGGAGGCTTCATTTAGGTTTGGAAATGACCTACAAGGAGTTGCTTTTCCTCGATTCCCCTCAAGTTCTACAACTGCGCAGGGAGGGAAAATAAGGCATAACATTGAACATTGTGTATACAAAGAGAACAACTATTCTTAAATTTTGTCTTGTGGCACTGGAGGAAACCACTGTGAACCAATGCCTGTTTCTTGACTGAGGTCCACTCAAACTCCGGAGTTTGAGGTTTGGTGTTTCAGAAGGTTGTGAACTTTGAAGAGTCATTATTAATCTAAGTATCTGAGACAGGGAATCAAAAAAATTGTTTCCAATACATATACCAACCTCTGTCACAGTCAGAGATTGCCTAGGTACACTGCCCACAACTTCCACAGCACAGCACACCTCAGCCACCATGCCAAGGCTCCATGCTCAGCTAAGGAAACACTAAGCACACATACATAATTTATCCATTTTGTCGGGGGTTATCACCTGTGGCTTTGGCACTCTTTCACAAGGAAGAATCTCACCCAGAGCATTCATGAAGATACAGAGTATAAAGGTAGAATGACAGTGAAAGACCAACCCAGCAGACAATTGACAGGCAAGAGGTAGACATGAGGAAATAATATGAGTTTCCAGGACATCTCTGCTGAGCAGCTTAGCCAGGATGCCTGTGATTCAGGGCATAGTTTCAGAGTTGCCATAAAACCATCCCAGCTCACCGTCCCTTCAGGCCTCAGCCCTATACATCAGAAGAAACATCCCCCTCACGCTCATTTCCATTGTGTCAGCACTTGTAGCTGCAAGGCAAATCGGAGAGAGAGACTAACATGCTCCTGACTCACCCTCATATTCTTCCCTGTGAGGGCGGTGAGGCCCTGGCACAGACTGCCCAGAAAAGCTGTGGCAGCCCCCTCCCTGGCAGTGTTCAAGGCCAGGTTGGATGGGGCTTTGGGCAGCCTGGGCTAGTGGAGTGTGTCCCTGTGCATGACAGGTATCTAGAACTAGATGGGCTTTGGGGTTCCTTCCATCCCAAACCTGTCTGTGGTTCTATTAAATCCAACACAAGTTAAAACCAGCACGTTTCCAGCATAATCCATAAGCTGATCTGCGTCCCCACAAGGCTGCATGTCAGGAAAGTGGAGAGAGGAAAAAAGGTGGGAAGGCACTGGCAGGGAAGGGAGTGGCCAGGACTATCCAGAGAAAGGCTGCAGCTGTATTGCCTGCACTCATCATGAAATGAGGTCAATTCTTTCTGAAGCAGGGATGACAATAATTCTCAGGCATGGGGGAGGGGAAGGAAAAAAAAACCCAAAACAGACTTGATGTTTTAATTGTACAGCTCAGAAGAAATACCTGGTCAAGTATGTCAGATAATGAAAATGTGCAAAAATTACTTTGATTTGGCCTCTACTAAATGAACTAAAATGTAATACTTCTTTTACAGGCTCTTTTTCAGACCAGGGGATTGTGAAGTATACACAATTCTTACTTAAAAAATATTACTGGTGAATCCTAGATGTTGTTTGGGTTTTGATAAGCAATACTTTTTCCACAGTTAATTTGCTCATTAATGCAAGAACAAGCAGTACTATTAATATTACAAAAGTGTTCACATTGTAGTGGCTCCATTCCACATGATTCCTTTGATCTAGAGTCTTACAAACGTACTGATACACCTAGGCAGATATTTAGACACCCTTAGGTATGCTGAAAGAAGATAAAATATTTATTACTGAAAGTAATTCTTGCAAGACTGTCTTTCCAAATATCAAACAAAATGAAGCTGTAGTCTGTGACAGAGATAGCCTCTGCTGAAAGACACCTCCAGGTTCTCTACAGGACTACTTATAATTTGATTGAATGCTTGTGAAATGCACTTGAAAAACATGACTGGGCATTCTATAAATTATTAACCCTTTTTTGTAATAAAAAGATGAAGGTAAGTTTGCATTGCTCACAGAGCCGCAGCTAATTTAGCTGAAAAGCAACATTATTGCCTAACAACATCCCTCGGTGTTTCTTTATCCTCAATTCCCATTTTGCACTTTCCATTGAGCGTTCTGCTTAATAAAGAGGCTCAAACCGGCATCCTTCCTTCCAAGCATACACAGAAGAGGTTCTTCTTCGAGGATGGGGATCCTTTAAAAGGAAGCAACCTTTTCACTGACTTCTTGCCTGAAAGTTGCCATAAAAGCACTTTGTCAATCATACATATAATCCACTTGTTGCAGTTTGCTGTAGCTGTGCTGCTGAGATGGCTTTTGCAAAGCAGCAGTTACAGTTTGCTGTGAGTTCCAGACAGTAAACATCGGCCAATTCAAGGCCAAAGTTACCTCTGACCAATCCCAGATGGATTCATAGCGCCTCTGTGAATCACATATAGGAGAAAAAAACTGCAGGCTGGCACACTTTGCCACTGGAACGCAGAGTAGGAAGATGTGACCAGCTGCACTGATAGCCAAGGCCAGGCCCAAAAAGAGAGGGGGGAAAGAATTGAAAAAAGAAAGTTTCCCCTGCAGCTCGTGGAGAAGACCATGGTGAAGCGGGTTGTCCCCTTGCAGCCCATGGATGAGGACGGGGAGCAGAGACATCTACACCCTGTGAAGAGATTGATCCACGCCTCAGCAGGTTTGCTGGGGGACTTGTGACTTTGCGGGGAGCCAGGCCGGGGGAGTCTGGGCCCGAATGTCAGCACCCATGGAAGGGAGTCCTGCTGAGAGGCCTGTGGTGAGGAGATGACTCCCCGATGGAGAGGACTCACGCTGCAGAAGTTCGTGGATACGACTCTCGCGTGGGTGGGACCCCACGGTAAGGGAAGAGAGTGTGTGTGTGTGTGTGTGTGTGTGTGTGTGTGTGTGTGTGTGTAATGCCCACCCCCCCCAGCTGAGACAGAAGACAGCTTGGACTGAAAACCCCCATTTTCCCCACTCCCTGCCCCTCCTGGTGCTGCGATGGGAGGGAAGAAGGGAGCAAAATTGATGATTAAAGTCAAGGGTGCTAAAAGGCGAGGGGTGGGGGGAAGTAGAAGTATTAAGATCTGGGGAAGGAAAGCAACTGGTACCACCAGAACCCCACTCCCTATTCCCTGCCCCTGCCCAGTTGTTGTAATAAATCACTTTTCTTTGCTTTATTCTGTGCCGAGTCTGTTTTGCCCATTGCAATAATTGGAGAGTGATCCCTCTGTCCTTATCTCAGGGCCTAAGCCCCCAAAAATATATTTTCTCCCCTTTTTGGCTGAAGCGGGCAAGTGAGCGAGCAGCTTGGTGGGCATTTGGCCTCTAGCCAGGGCCAAAACCACCACACCACTAAAGCAACATTCCTTAAAAACTCAGAGAATTTTAAAGTTAATTATTGTGTATATTGAGGAATTTATTTCACTATGCTTTGATTAATATGTATGGTTTCTCATTTCAAGAATTAATATTTTCTAATACTTGGGAAGCAGAGAAAACTTATCTTCATGGACTTGTGCTGTACTGAGTAAATTTCTCCTAATGGCTTTTAGTTAATGTCACTCATTTTGTGCTGACCTGCAGCCCCAGGACACACGTAGTAACTACCCACAGAGTGCATTCAGGTGATGTATATACACATGGAAGGCAGCTGTCCTTGAAGCTTTACAAAATAGCATGGAAAAATTAAGGGGTTTGGGGTTTTTTTTTCATGTTAATTATATGTAGGATGCTTTTTTTTTTTTTTTGATCTTTAGAAATAACTGAGCAACAGTTACTTAGAAATAACTGTGGCAACCCTGGCTGGGTAATACTATTAATTAAAAAGCTTTTTTTTTAACTTTTGTCCAAGAAGTCCCTTAGAAACTGGTTTTGTTTTGTTTTTTGTTTAAATTCATATTAAACTAAGTCACTTAAATGTACAGGAAAGAAAATGCAATGTATTATATATATACTGCAAAAGGTTCAAATACATTCCATATAGTTTAGAAGTGTACAATCATGCTTTTGTATATGTTTATAAAGTATATTGAGAAAGGTTGCAGTTCAGATGGAACCTTACACTTTCATCTATTTGCTTTTCAGTTTCATATTAACTTTCCTAAATTTTGCATTCTCAAATTTTTCAATTGATTTATCTACCTCTGATATTTGCTTGCACAACTTGTCTCATTCCCCATGGAAAAGTAAGCAACAAAAGCATTCTTACAAGCCTAAACTTCAGAAATGTTATTATCTGACCAAAAATCATCAAAATTATTTTTCAGAACAGGTCATAACAGCAGTATGGTAGGCAACAGTTCACTTTCTTCCTCTCTCTTCTCCTTTAAAAAATACATAAATACGAGCATAGCAATGGTTTGTGGTAACCTACATCACTAAGCAGATATGATAAAAACATCCCTCCAAAGTACAAAACTGTGAATCCATGGGCAAATCTTCAATAATTGTATTTTTTATGTGATACTCTACTCCTAAAACTGTATGAGATTAAGTAAGCATTATACTAATATATGAAGAGAAGGAAAGGCTTTTTAAGCATACGCAACCTGCTATATCCAATCCCAAGATTATTATTAAGGTTGATTAAAAAATAAACCTGAGGTTCTTTACAAAACCCCATCAAAACTCCCCCGTTTGATTTTTTTTTTTTGGTTGGGATTTTTATCGGTTTGTTTTTAAAGTAGACTTGTCTTCTTTACTTCTGAGGTATGTAATTACATTTCTCTTGGGCATGAGCAGTCCGGGTGGTTCAGAGAGGGAAGGACCTGGAGTTATCTGCAAGACCTGTGCTGTAAGTAAACTCTGCTTTTGCCCCAGTTATCATCTCCTGACCTGACTATGCTGCTTCCCAACCAAACCACCTCCAAAGAAAACCTGAAGCTACAACTACAGAGCACTGACCCCAAAGGGGCTGTGTGCTAAAGGACAGGAAAGAGCAAGATGATGGTAGCACGCGGACCCTGAGGGCTTTGATAAAACATCCCCGTGACTTCATGTGCAAAGAGTTTCTGGAAACTACAAACCTCTCTATTTGCCTCCTAACATATGAAAAGGAATTTGTAACAATTTCAAGTGAAGTTATGTCACAGAGTATCCAAAGACTGAATCACAGCATCAGGCCTATTTCAAGCAAAGCCTTCCCTGCAAGGAAGCTTAACTCTTCTTACTTGCACCTTAGTGTGAAGCTTTAAATGCTTTTTCCCTTCCTTCCAGAAATCCTCTCAAAACACAGAAAGTATCAGACACAGGCTTCAATCACATCAATCTGAACCTCTTCAGTAGTAGCTTACACCTGGAGGTTTGGGGTTTTTTTAAATTATTTATTTAACACTATCACCTCATTTTCTAAAGCCAATACTTGCAACATCTAAAGTCTAGGCAAAATTTAGCCACCTCCATTTAAACTCCATCCTCCTGCTGAATTATAAAGCACTCAGGGTTTTTGAACAGGTGATATGCAGATACACAAAAGCGAATATGCTAAGCAACAGCACACAAATTCCCACTTTCCATGTATTCCCTTATTTACATCCAACGTGTTTTGCTGAAGCAGACGGGGAATTTGGACTAACCTTGCTTTCACGGTCTGATGACTGGAAAATTGAAGTATTCGGAGCAGAGCTCCAGGACAATTTTGCCAAAGATACTTCAGAGAGAATGTTCCTCATGAACGGTTTTGTTCTTGATTTGGAAAAAAAAGGAAAAATTGCCAAGCCAGGTTGGGTTTCTTTTTATTGTTAAAAGATTAAAGCATAACATTTCACCAAATACAAGAAATTTGTGGGGGGGGGGAGGGGTGTCTGACATTACAAACATTTGAATCATCAAGAGAAAGTCTTGAGCTATACATAGTCTGACATCAATCCATCAATTTCACGTTTATTAGTACATGCTTAAAACATGGCCAAAATACAGAATCACAAAGTACCTTGATGCTTCTTAATCATGAGACAAGTCAGAGAATCGAGTGCAGTAAATTCCCAACGAACACCTGTACACTCAATGACAATCTCAGGGCACAATTATTCCAGAAGGATCGGTAGTTTCTCATGCCTGGTTCACATTCGATTTGGTGAGAATTTTTGAGAACTTGGTAAAAACATTCTGAAAAACATGACATGTAACAAATGTGAAAAAAGCAAGTTCAGTCCCCGCAGGAGTATATGGATCGCTTGCTGCTCCAGTCCTTAATGGCCTGTCTGTTTTACAAACTTTTACAAAACTAATTTGTATCCATTTTGGTTTCAAAAACATAGGACATCTGAAAAATAAAATATGACTCTACTGATGGGTAATACAAAGACATGAACACTTATTTAAAATGACTTTTCGAAAGTAAATCGTTTCGGTAATACAGCTGTAAGACAAGTTAAACATAGTACAATAAACCATGCATCTTCTGACTTGTCAGATCAGCTAAACTACTCAGTTAACATACAGCAACACTTTTGAACACTTCTGTAAATTCAGCTTTTCTAGCACAAGATAAAAAACCAAATTAAATTTGTTCTTCAAGTGGTTCAAGGCTGTCCAAGTGTTTTTTAGGTGTATCATCGCTGTGACGGCTTTGGCAATGGGTTAAATGTTTCTTAAAGCCTCGGGGGAAATTAGATTCAAAATTACAACGTGGACACTTCAACAAACTCTGCCCGTGAGCAGCAACATGGTTTTTAAGGAGAGACTCCAGGAGAAAGGCTTTGCCACAGATTTTACATTTGTAGGGGCTTTGAACGTTATGCTTGTTAACTAAGTGGTGCAAGACGGCACCTTTCTTCATGGCGCGGCAGCAACAGATTTTGCAGTAATACTTCCCCTTGCCGCGCTTCATGTACTTTGCTATTTCTTCCTCAGAGATGAAAGCCTCTTTCTCTTCAGTAAACTGCAGCACACACTGTGGCTGCATGGGAGTGGTTGCATCTATTTTGCTCTCTTTGCTGTAATCAGATGACTCCATATCGTATTGCTCTTGGTCACTGTTTGATTCTTGCTCCTTTATCTCCATCGAGTCCATCTCTGTTTTTCCAAACTCGCTGCTGTTTAGTTCAGAATCCGAGTTCTCCTGGTTTTCCTTCTTGGGCTTCTTTTTGGGGCAGGAATACAGCATGTCTTCTGGCGAGTCTTTGGCTAACATCGATTGCTCATCCTGTGAGAATAAATCATCCAGTGGTTTCTGATCGTCTAAACTGTGGGATAGAAAGTCACTCTCACCAGACTCGCTCGGTGTCTGAGGCTCAGAGGAAAAGCCTGCAGCAGACTTGTGAGGCTCGGACAACAGGATGTTCTTCTGGATTTCACCAGGTACAGTAGTTTCAGCATGTCTCTGGGCATCAGAGGATAAAGCAGCAGCATGCTTCTGAACATCAGGGGAAACAGCAGATTTCTGGGAGTCAGCAAAAAGAGCTTGTTTGGTCTCAGGAGAAACGGGAGGAGTAGGTTTCTGGGACTCGGTAAAGAGGCCGTGTTTCTGAATTTCAGGAGAAGCGGATTTCTGAGACTCTGGAAAGGAAATAGGCTCCTGAACTTCAGAGGAAATGGGAGCAAGTTTCTGGGCTTCAGAAAATAGGGCATGCTTCTGGACTTCAGATGAAAGAAGAGCTGATTTCTGGGCTTCAGAACACAGGGCATGTTTTTGGCCTTCAGTAGAAGTAGATACCTGATTCTGGGGTTCAGAAAAGACACCACGCTTCTGGACATCACTTGAAACATTAGGATTAGACTTACGAGATTCTGGGAACAGAGCCCTTTTCCGAGGTTCAGGGAAATGACCCCGTTTCTGAACCTCGGATGAAGCAGCAGAGGCAGACTTCTGAGTTTCAGAAAAATACATAGATTTCCGGGACTCAGAGAGTTTCCAAGATTCAGGAGACACTGAAGCTCCAGGCTTACGGACCTCAGGAAAGAAAGAAGGCTTCCAAGAGTCAGAAGAAACCGTGTGACTAGACTTCCGAAGCTCAGGAGAAACAGGGGGAGAATGCTTCCACGTGTCAGGGGACAGAACAGGTTTCCAGCCTTCAGGGTAAACAGATGAGATGGGTTTCCATGGCTCAGAAGAAACAAGAGTAGATTTCTGGGATTCAGAAAAGGATGTCGACTTCCATGAGTCAGAAACAAGCCGCCTAGGCTCTGGTGACACAACAGGGCCAGGCCTTCGGGACTCAGGGGCAGATCTCCGGGATTCTATGGACACTGACATGGCAGGCTTTGGAGCCCAGGGAGAAACAGTGGAAGACTTCTGCACCTCGTGAGGTGTAGATCTCCAGGGCTCAGGGGAAGCAGTCGGACCAGGTCTCCAGGATTCTGGTGAAACTGCGGGAGCAGGCCTCCGGGTTTCAGGAGAAGAAGCAGAAGCAGGCCTCCGCATTTGGGAGGGATGCCTCCGTGGCTCAGGAGACCCAGTTGGGGCATACCTTCGTGGTTCAGGGGATACTGCTGGTGTAGGTTTCTTTGGCTCTGGTGACACAGCTGGGGAGTATCTGCGAGGCTCTGGAGACACAGCGGGAGAATGGCGACGGGGCTCTGGTGATACAGCCGGGGAGTGCCGACGGGGCTCTGGAGACATTGCCGGGGAGTGCCGGCAGGGCTCGGGAGACACAGCTGGGGAATGCCGGCGGGGCTCGGGAGACACAGCTGGGGCTGGCTTCTGTGGGTCAGGGGATGCAGCAGGAGCTGGTTTCTGTGGGTCTGGGGACACAGCAGGGCCTGGTTTCTGTGGGTCCGGGGACACAGCAGGGGACAGCTTCTCTGAGTCTGGGGATACAGCTGAAGCTAACTTCTCTGAATCTGGAGATGCGGCCTGGGCTGACGCTTCTGGGTCGGGGGACGTGGCCTGGGCTAACTTCTCTGGCTCTGAGGAAGATGCCTGAGCCGACTTCTGGGGCTCTGGAGACACTGATGATTTCTGGAGCTTGGGGGAAACAACGGGTTCAGATTTAGGGAGTTCAGGAGAATAGGCAGGTTTACGTGATTCAGGGGAAAGGGTCGGTTTCTGTGGCTCCGATGTGACACCTTTTTTGGAGGTATGTGAGTCTCCTTCTACCTGTTCCTTCCGCTCCTCATTCCACTTCTCTGGTGCTGCATGTTGTGCTGTGATGTGATAATAAACATTGCAATACATCTTGCTGGTAAAGAAACATTTGTGGCAGTGAAACAGTTTTGCACTTTTCTGATAAAATATAAGTTTTCCCAAACCAGCAGCATCCATCTCATCACAATACTCTGGGTGTATGGTACCCATATGAATCTGTATGTTTTCATAGTCCGTTCCTTTGAAGCTGCAGTGATCACACTCTAAGCGCTCGGTGGTTTTACGTAGTATCTGCAACATGTCCATTTTCCTATGGTCAGTAAGAGTTCCCACAGCACTGCACCTTTTGAAGTGGAAGCTTCAGTCCCTGCGATAAAGGAAAAAGGCAAATCTGTATTGTTAGCTGTCAATGCTAATGTCAACTCTTTGTCACCCCTAAATAACTGCACGTGCTTTTCCTCCCCCTTCCATTTTTGAAAGCGTAACTTAGGCACTAACTACTTCATACAGAATTCCAAACATTGGTGTCTCCAACTTCTGAAAGTCATTTTACCTGAGTATAACTTGAAAAAAACAAAGCTTTTCTATTTAACAACAGGCCTTCCTATCTATGCAAAATTTACAAGCAATAAAAAACCCAGGTGATGAAAAGCTAAGTTGACTTTTCATTTCAAAAACGTGACTTGCTTTCTGTTGTCTTTCTTCTCAGATCTGGAGTTTTTATTTATATTCCACATGTA
The DNA here is from genome assembly GCA_027925045.1 of Hypotaenidia okinawae. Lineage (NCBI taxonomy): Eukaryota > Metazoa > Chordata > Aves > Gruiformes > Rallidae > Hypotaenidia > Hypotaenidia okinawae. The sequence continues at coordinate 150,016,411 of BSDF01000001.1, forward strand.
AACTGAAAACAAGTCGTTTGAAACAGCACTGCTCAGATAAAGCCATTTCAAAACAACATCTTCAGAACAGATTAGCTGTTTAACACAGACCCCCAAAAAACCCCAACAACCCCAAAATCAAACAGAAAACAGCAGCCTAAAGCCTAGGCTCTGTTTTCATCTGTTAAACACTGTTTTCCTTTCACCAATTACATGAAAACAAAAGGCTGCTACTCATAAAGGCTTTACCCATTATGAAAAGAATTTTTCCCATTCCATTATTTCATCTCCTGCCCTAATAACAACAAAAATACTATTTAAAAAACCCAAAACAGCAGTGAAATTTTTTCCAGTCGGGTGTAGCTGAGACAGTCTTCTGTACACAAACCATTTTGTTTGCCTCATCCCAAAGAGAAAGTTGGAAATTGCTCAAAATTACTGTTTTTATAAGACCTTAACCCCCTCCCAACCAAACCCCAAACCAGAAACGCAGCGTCTGAAATGCAAATAATTGTATTTGGCTAGATTCCACTATTTCCAACAGCATTTCCCCAGATTAGCTACTACAATAAGCAGAAAACTAAGTCTAATCGTATTCTTTAAGTGGTTTTCACATAAATGACAGAGGTTTCTCTATGGAGAAAAGGAATATTTGAACAATTATGTGAAATACACAAGCTTTTTTCTTGTAGGCAGAAATGTAACAGATTTTACATGGTTATTATATGCTAAATTATCAACCCAATTTGAAGGGGGATGGGGGTGGGTCTTGTGAGACACACTGTCTCAGAGCACAAAATTTTGGTGTCATTTTAACATTATTTTCCCTGTGTAAATATGTATTACACTACGAACTACTGTATTACACTAATAACTACTCTAACAATATGCATCCAAAGCAAGTTTTCTTCATTTATGCCCAAAGCATTTTCATCCTGGTTTCTTATGGAAACAAGGCTTACACAAACACTTTAAATTTCTACAAGTTTCTTGAAAATCATAAATGGAGTAGAGAATGAAAGAAATGCCTCCACTGAAGCCAAGAAGGACCTGGGTGTCATGGTGGATGAGAAACTTAACATGAGCCAGCAGTGTGCTCTTGCAGCTCGGAAGGCCAATGGTATCCTGGGCTCCCTCAGAAGAGGGGTGGCCAGCAGGGACAGGGAGGTGATTGTCCCTCTCTACTCTGCCCTCCTGAGGCCCCATCTGGAGTTCTGTGTCCAGATCTGGGGCCCGCAATACAAGAAAGATGTGGAACTGTTGGAGAAGGTTCAGAGGAGGCCACAAAGATGATTAGAGGGCTGGAGCACCTCTCCTATGAAGAGAGGCTGAGGGAGCTGGGCTTGTTCAGCCTGGAGAAGAGAAGGCTGTGGGAAGGACCTCATTGCAGCCTTCCAGTACCTGAAGGGAGCATACAAACAGGAGGGGAATCAGCTTTTTAAAAGGGTAGGTAATGGCAGGACAAGGGGGAATGGATTAAAGCTAAAGGAGGGAAGGCTTAGATTAGATATTAACGAGAAGTTTTTTACAGAGAGAGTGGTGAGGTGCTGGAACAGGCTGCCCAGAGAGGTGGTGGATGCCCCGTCCCTGGAGGTGTTCAAGGCCAGGTTGGATGGGGCCCTGGGCAACCTTGTGTAGATCCAGGCCTGGAGGTTGGTGGCCTTGCCTGTGGCAAGGGGGCTGGAACCTTATGAGGCTTGGGGTCCCTTTCAAACCAGGCCATTCTATTTTACGATCCCATGAAACTAAGGCTGAATATTTCCCTTAACAATTACTGGCCTCTTTAGCCTGTAATGAGGCTACTTGAATGATCAGATGCAAAGTCATAAACCCAAAGAACAAGCGGAGTGTCTGATTTGGCTTATAATTAAGGAAAAAAGAGAAGGAATTAGAAATACTACAGTGTTGAACTGGTTTGGGTTTGGGGTGGGGACAGAATGAAAGTAAATTAGCAGTGCTGCTAAAGGATGACAGGGATACAGAAAAACACACCCCCCAAAAAACCATCTTTACACATGTCGCAGTTTTGCATAGTTGGCTACAGAGAGAGGGCCAGGTGCTACAGAAAATGGCTGCTAGAGTCTTCTGCAGGCCTGCTTATAGCGCCTCTGAGAATCACATATAGGAGACAAAGACTCCACCAGAACAAGGAGTGCCAGGAAGGCTGCAAAGTTTGGCCTGTTAAGGGCATTGAGATACTTATTTGCATATAAATGTAAGCAGTTGTCAGACAGAAGGTCGGGAAAGACTGGGGAGGAGGCACCGGAGTGATGCCCCTGCAGCCCGAGCTGAAGCACATGGAGTAGCCAGAGGAAAGGACCCATGGAGGAGGCAGAGACCCGACCTGCCCGGTGGAGAGGCACCACGCTGGATGGAGCCGGTGGAGACATAGAGAAGATGCCGTGACTTACATTGGGATGAGCCCCTGCCAGCACAAGCGACCTACAGAGATGAGCCAAACAGGTTTGCTGGAGGAGGCATCATAGCCCCGTGGAGGACTGGGACTGAGAGACACTGTGATTTGTTGCTGCCTGCCAGAGCGGAGATGAAGCCCGGTGGGAAGAGATTTGCCTTGGAGAAAGTTCGTGGAGGACTGGCTCTCATGGGTGAGATCCTACGGTGCAGCAGGGGGAGGGTGTGTGGGATGGATGCCCCCATCCCGGCCGAGAAGGAAACCATCTTGCAAGGGACTGACTAACGCCCCCATCTCCTAGTCCCTGCCCCCCCGTCCTGTGCTGCGAGCAGGAGAGGGGAAGAAGGGAGCAAAATCATGGCTGAACGGGAAGTCTGCTTTAGAATGGAGGGGTGGGGGGACGGTGTTACTGAGACCCCCATCTTCCCCAGTCCCTGCCCCTCCTGGGCTGCGACCGGGAGGGAAGAAGGGAGCAAACTTCTAACTAAAGCCTGCTAAGGAGGGAATGGTGGGGGGAAAAGTGTTTGCCTGGTTGCATTTGTTTCAAGATTGTTGGTTGCACTCCTGACTCTGGTTTTTCACTGTTTCTCTTTAGCGTGGAGTAATAAATTAGATAACTTTCTCTTCAGCACTCTGTGTTGAGTCTGTTTCACCCGCGTCATTAACGAGTTTGTCTCTTGAGCTGCCCAATTATATTATTTCTCCCCTGTCCAACTAAGAAGGGGAGTAACAGACTGATTTTGGTGGGCGTCTGCCCTTTGGCCAGGGCTCAACCACCACAACACAGGAAAAGGGGACTGGCTGAAGAGCCAAGGGCATGATTTCCCAAGGAATAAAGGTTCACTGGCTCAACTTCTCATGGAGTGACTTCTTCACATGCACTATGCACCTCACCTCAAGTCATGGGAATAGGACGCTTTCCAACTGAGAAGCATGGCAGGATGACAGACAGAGCTTTAAGAGGGATCCTGGTTTCCACCTGTGAGACAAATGACCAGCATCTGACCACAGCTAGCTACACATGAGAAGTCACTGCACGGATCTATAAATAACAAAGTGGAAGGACCTCTGTGGGGTGCAAGCTGCAGTTTCCCAGCACTATTAGCAGCCATACAAGACACCCCAAAACACAGTCCATGCTGCATTCAGGCTGACCACGAAACAATGCCCAGCATCTTATAACAAACTTTCTATTCCTGGAAAAGATCAAAACAAAACGGGGAGATAACAGTAGTGCTCAGTGGTCTATACCTCTGAAATAGTAAGCAACTCGCCAACTGAAAAAACCCCAAAACAAGCCGTATCTTAACATGCCAAAATCAAGAGAATCAGGGTTTATTTTTTGGTAGAGGGATTTGGGGCAGTGGAAGGAAAGGAAGATTTGAACTTGAAAGCCAAAAATTCTGCATTGGCCACACAAGCTAAAGATTCCTTTTTTTTTTTTTTCTTTTTTTTTTTACCAAATCACCCCAGAACATAATTAGAATAAGAAAGACACACTGCACTAATCACATTTTCAGAACTGAAAGGGATTTGGTCACTTCCAAAACTGGTGGTAATCCTGAATTGTCCACATTCTTTTCTCTAGCAAAACAAAAAAAGGCTTTCCCAAAGTGAATTTATTATAGCTTCCAACAAAGTTTACTGGGCAGTCACTTCTATCTTCTTCATTATTTCCCTCCTCTTTTCACATCACTTAACTTAGCTGTTGTCCTTTGTGTTTTCTGTTATTCATTCCTCTCAACTACACTTCCCCCCACCTCCCATCCTCTCCTTTTTATTCAGCCCTATCATAGTTTACAATGTAAATTTCCATTTTCTTTTCAAATGAGACAGTACGGAAAAGGTCCCTGGCTCCCTTCCACAAACTGTCTTGAGTTGCTGCTTAAGCTTTTTGGACCAGGAGGTTATTCTAGAACCAAAGAACCTGCAGCTATTTCCTCATTTTCATCTCCAGACAGTTAAACAATCACATTCATGCCTCTGGCATAAGAAATAACATGAAAGAGTTGGTGGTACTTTCTCTCACGCTGCCATCACTCACCATTTTTAACTTTATACCTTCGGTAGACTGTATCAGGCAGTCACTCAAGCAACCACCTCTTCTGCTGGAATTGCTACTTAAGCGCAGCACCCTATGGAGTAAGATAACACTTCGGTATGGCAGCACCTTGGGCACTGACCCCATGGAATAGTAAACCTAGTTTCAGCATGGTTACCTCAGTAACAAACCTGAACCGTGCTGAGCCACTATTAACTCATGCTACCAATGTCCATCTGCGGAAACACTTCTGAAGGAGTAAACTCTGAAAAGCTGCTGGTTTGCTTAGCACGTATCTGAACGACCAGTCTGTAAGACCTTTCTGTCAATCCCTTCTGATCCCTTCTCATTTTGAGCAGAAATGTCACTGTCTCCACACAGCCCTGATCATTGCCCTCCTCTATACTCAGGCTGGTCACACAGGTAATTGCCTGCTTCACGCTTCTCTTTGCCAACTCCAGCATCAGAACTTGCTTTGCACTGGGCCCTTCCTCACCTAGCAAGTTTGAGGAACAGCGTGTCACTGTTTTCTCAGCAGTCCCACACCAGCAGAGCCAGCCAGGCTAGAAGCCATATGCTCATAACCAGGTCCCCATGGCTTTGGATCTGCACAAACTGTGATGTTATCTGCGCTCAGCAGTTTCTTTTTGGCAGCACTAAAAAAGACTGACCACGCTCCCTCTGCGTAAATGCTTTATTGCAGACAAAGGGACCTAGCTCTGCACTGCTCCAACTAAGACCCATGAAACGGGGAAGAAACACACCTGCTGCTAAGGAACTAGCACGGTGCACCACAGAGAACTTGACTTTAACACTTCATCCAAACATCATTCTAGTTGTCTTGAGCTCTTTCGAGGAAAAGTAGGAATTTCAGGATGAAGATCAAGCTGTTGTGAGAGACAGGTCCCCCACAAAACAAGAGGAGGGAGATGGCTGCTAGAGCCCCTCTCGAGCCTGCCAGGAGACTCCTGGGAATGATTCACAGATACACAGAATTTTAAGGGTTAGAAGGGACCTCCAGAGATCATCAAGTTCAAGCCCCCCAAACTGACCACTGCCTGCCCAAGCACAGGCAACTGCAGGACAGGCCCCAGGCCACTTTGTTTTGCTGAATGCTCTGCCAGGCTGTTTTTCCACCTGTTTTGGAAAAAGGACACTTTGGCATCATCCCTACTAAAACAGGGATGTGCCACCCACAGCAGCTCTGGCCAAGGCGTGCTGCATGCCACCGTAAGCCAGCAAAGTGCACCACATTCCTTAACCGCTATTCCTGCTCCTACTTTTCTCACTTTTTATGACTGCAACTCTGAGAAACAAATACATATATACGGCCACACAGAACTGTCTCTTCTGAGAACACGCTACATTTGCAGCAGAAGCCTGAAGCCTAGCATTTATGCCTGTCCTGTGCCTGCATCCTGTCTCTACTTCAAGAAAAAGTACTATGTTTCAACTAAGATTTCAGAGTTTGCAATACTAAACTTTAGCTTAAGGCAGCAAAGACTCCTTCAGTCTTCCCGAGACATTAAGATTTCCATGGAAATCTACCTGAACAGGTAAACACTTCTGTGTCCATCCTCACTATATCCACAGATATTAAGCACAGTAACAGCATCAGCACAAATTCAACTCTTAGCTTGACTAAAGGCTTTTGCTGACCTGAAGTGACCTAGACCAATAGTTCATCACTCAGGTTAAAAAGAGACCCAGAGATCTCAGCAATGGGACCATCAGTCCCATGACTGCCACTCCATTAGCCAGCCACCTCTTCCCATCTCACACATGTCTAGAACCTACATACAACAGTTCCTACCACCAGCTCTTTCCTCTCTCCACCAGTTCCTGTCCCCTAGCCTGCAGTTCTGGCCATAATCTCCTCCACCACAGGAAGAACAAAAAAACAGCAAGGGAAAAGGACCACTAAAGAGGACCTATATATACCTAAGAAAAGAACAACCATCACTACTCTTATCGCTTGGTTCTTGGCATCCGAGAGGCCAAAGTCATGATTTGGCAGAAAGAAAAAGTACCCAAGAAGTCAAGAGACAGTGAGGTAATTGCAAATTCTGGAGCTGGCTAGGTACATAGCAGGGCAACCACAAAGCACAGTCAAACAGCATCAGCCACCTCTATTAAGCTCATATTAGACTGAGCAGCAAGAGTGGCCGAAGCTAATGCACAGAGCCAACAGACCTCCAGGTATCTTCCCAGATGGCCACTTCAGAGCTGGTTCCTGCATTCAGCACCCATCATCTGTAAGGTCCCCACTAAAGATGAAGCCATACTTCATACAGCCTCGCTAAAACCTCCCAGTGGTAGGAAAAGAAACGTGCAGGAGATACTGTGTGCAAGAAAGAATCCACCCTGGTGATGGCACAACACTGACTCTGGCAGCTAACAAGATGTCTCCACTTCTCAACCCCATTCCCATCTCATAGGTACATATCTAATCCTCATTTCACATTAATTTTCATAAACAAATTCTGCAATCAGCATTGCAGCATTTAGTAGGTCCCTGCATTTTTCCTGGACAGAGGAAAATTAAATACTGTTATGAGGCAATGCCAAGGGGAAGCAACAAAGGGCTCAAAGCTAGAGATCTAGATTCTCTCCGAGCACAGAAAATTACAGGGTGCTTTTAATATGACACCTAGAATTTCACAACACAGCAACAAGTAGTCTGTCATATCAGCCCTCAAAATCAGACTGTCCTGGTTCTCACTGGCAGAAGGATCTACATCTTTCCCTCTCAATAAAGAGCCAAGCTTTGGGAGACACCAGCAGAGAATGAGGACATGCAACACACGTCAATGATGCCAGCACAGCTGGTAAAGCCCTCTCAGAGTAAGTCCTCTGTTTTCTACAACTCCTTACAACCACGTTGGATTCCTTCTATCAGTCACTTCACAGGAAGGATGAAGGATGGCTGTTCATTTTCAATGGCCTTACAAGTTTCTTGCTGGCAAACAGTTCAGCCATCTCCTCAATCAACAAAGAGGTTGATGGTAAAGTTCATTCCCAGCACAAGAAAGCTGGATACAGCTGTACCATTGCTTCTACTAGCAGGAGCAGATCCAGCCTATCGCTGTGTTTAAGCAAAAGGAAAACTGACATGTTCTTGTAGTGCCAAAAAATAAATGGCAGTCTGGTGGCAACATGATGCTGCTTCTCTTGAAGCTACATCCCTGTGTTGTGACTGACAAAAGAAACAGAAGTTTAGCTCCCAGAGGAAGCTGCACACAAACATCACAGCAGAGCGGGCACATCACAAGGAGAACAGCAGCTGAAGGGGTCGCTTCCAACTCACAATGAATGAAAACGGGCAGCACTATGCTCCTGATAATCCAGTGCTGTCCACAGGAACCTCACCACATCCTCACAACCAAACTCCCTGCTGTCAGCCCACCTATATGTGCCGAGTTCCATCAGCAGTGATCGCTGAGCCATGTCTTTAAAACTGCACACCTAAAAAGGCACAGACCTGACCAGCTGCTGAAATGGTGAGAACACATTGTGGGAACGTGTGATATCAGATCCAGGCAGGAAATGGTCCCATGTTCCCAGGAAAGGTTCAAGTCAGAGGAAAGTTGCAAGCTGACCATATTTGATGCACATGACTTAAGAATCATTAAGGGGACAGAACTGCAGTTATCTTGCAGGATTCCCACTGTTGCTAGGAATGCCAAGTCTATAGAGCAGCATCAGTTCTTAATACAAGATCTAACACCACTATGAACTGCAGAGTGATATCAAGGTACCTATCACAGATTCAGGGTAGAAAAAAATCAATGCCGTGTACTTCTGGTAGGGCTTCCTAACTCCCAAATTCACAACAGCCCATAGACAGCTTCCAAAAATGGCCCCAGAAACCTTCTTTCTGCTGTACTGAACCTGAGCTACAGAAGTACCACTGGGCCCACCAGAGCTCACAGCCTAGCCAGGAACTGTGAATTATGGTTGTGAGTCTTGTTGACACCAGGCTGAGAATTCCATTTGCGCTATCCTGAAAGCAAAAGAGGTTCAAAGGAAGCTTACAGAAGAGCAAAGTGAAATCCAAAGTCTCTTATGTTCCTTGCTTTTGAGCAACTCAGTACAAGCCAAGCTTCCATTCACCACTTTTCTAACAGTGCTGAGCTGCAACCAACCAGCGCAGGTCCCCTCCGCACAGTCAAACATCAAATCCTCCTCACACCTGCCCCAGCTACTACAGGTGACTACCCCACCTCCCCCAGCCCTTCTCTAGGCTCCAAAAGGTGGGTGCAGCGAACACCAAGGGGCCTCCCGCAGTTCAGAGCTCAGCTCTGAAACGCCGCCGGTAGCCGCCCCGCTTCATCCCTCTCCGAGCACGTTAAGTAAGGATGCGACCCAGTGGCACGTTCCGAGCCCCCGATTCGCGCGTCCCTCGTTGATCGTCACGGGCGAGTTAGCCAGCTCCGTCACGGAGCACGTCCCGCACAGGACTCGCTTTCCCGAGGCGCCCCGCAGAGCTCCGCTACGAGGGAAGCACCACTCGCAGCGCGCTCCACCTGCTCCCCGTTCCGCCGGCCATTGCCTCAACTTTCTCTCGGGGAGGGGGTGCCTGGGGACTAGGCCTTCCCGGGGCGGCCGGCGTCGCTCCTGCCCTGCCCCCCCGGGCCGCGCCCCCCGGGACAGGGGGTCACGCCGCCCGCCCATTCATTCCCGCACCGCCGTGCCGTCTCCCCCATCGCCTCCCGTCTCCCCACCGCCCTCCCCGTGCGCCGCGACGACACTTACGCCCCGCCGGTTTTGTTCCCCCGCGCCGACACCCACCGCCGCCCGCCTGCACGGCATCCCCCTCCCCATTCCGCCCCCCGCTCCTCCGGCGCGACGCCGCGGCGAGGGCTGGACAAGGGGAAGGCCCAGGCCCGGTGCCCAGGAGGAGGGGGCCGGGCCGGGCCCCGGCCGGCCGATCTGTGCGTGCGCCGGCGGCGGGAGCCGGGGGGAGAGAGGATCCCCCCGCCCGGACTCACCGCTGAGAAAGCTCCAGGGCGGCGGCGGGGCGCCGGGCGGGGGGAGGGGCTGGGCGCACCCCCGCCAACGGCGGCGGCGGCGGCAGCAGGCCGGGCCGGCAGCGCTCGTGGGCTAGGGCCGCGCGAGGGGCGGGGAGGAGAAGGGGGGGAGGACGCGAAGGGGAGGGGGGAGGGGGAAAGGGGAGGGGGCTCCGGGAGGCGGCGCGGGGCCGAATAGCGGCCGCTTTATCGCTCCCCGGGCCCGCCCGCTGCCCAACCGGAAGCGCCGGCGGGGCGCAGCCCCACCCCCGCTCCGCCTCCCCTTGCCGGTGGAGGGGGGAAAGGGGGGCTGGCGGGAGGGCAGCGCGCGGGCTGGGTCACGTGCCGCTGCTGTGGCGGAGGAGCGGGGTCCATTCTCCTCCGGTACCGACCCGGCCCGTGGCGCCTTCCGCCCGGCCGGGAGGGGGCGCCACTACACCGGAGGGGCTCGCTGGCGCCAGGCGACTCGCCCTGTGCGGGTCTCGCTCGCTCCCGCCCGCCCGGCGCCGCTGCCCTCGCAGGGAGGAGGGGCTGCGGGGCGGCCAGGCGCCGGCGGAGTCTGCTGGCGGAGCTCCCCGAGCGCGGAGGCTCCACTGCGGCCCAGCCGGTTCTACGTTGACCCGCACCGTTAGGCCCCGCGGCGACGAGAGGGAGGGCCCTCCGCCGCCGCGGCCTCCGCGGAGTGAGCGGGACGGGCCGTTCCTGGGGGAGGCGCCCGGAGCCGTGGGAGAACGCTCGACCCGCCTCCGGGCCTCCTCCCGTCCGTGCTTGTGGGCCCGCGGCCCGGGCCCGCTGGTGTGAGGCCTTACGTCCGGGGGGCACGGAGGGCTGGGGAGGGGCGGTGGCGCTGGCGCGGTGCCTACGCCGCGAAGGGGTTGCTCGGGTAGGTGCTGAACGGGGGTTGCACTGTCCGAGCGGTGAGGTGGCCCTGGGCAGCCTACGGCAAAGCTTTGTGCTTGCGTCCCGCCCAGGGTGGGCCGGCGAGGGGTCCCGGGAACGGGAGGAGTGCGATGAGGCAGAGCACAAGAAACGAACGCGCCTTCTCCGGGTACGGCTGCCGCGCCTATTGGCCTGAACGGCACCTGGGTTAGGTGCCGCTGTAGGTACCTTCCCTGGGTATTTAGGTGAACTTTTAGGCTAGTCGGGAGGAGGGTGAGGGGCGAGCTCATTGCTCTCCGCAGCTTCCTGATGTGGGGAACCGATGACGGAGGTGCTGAGCTCCCTCGGGTCCAGTGGTGGGACCTGTGGGTATGGCTCAAAGCTGCACTGGGGAAGTTCAGATTGCATATCGGGAGACATTTCTTTGCCAAGAGGGTGGCCAAACACTGGAACAGGCTTCCTAGAGAGGTGGCTGATGCCCCAAGCCTGCCAGTGCTTAAGAGGTGTTGGGACAATCCTCTTAACAACATGCTTTTATTTTGGTCAGCCCTGAATTGGGCGGTTGGACTAGATGGACACTGTAGATTTCCTCTGCCTGAAAATTACTGTATTGTCTTCTATTCCATTCTGCCTTCCCACCTTCTTTCCCCAGCAGCTCATGCTGCTGAAACGTTTGATTCTTCCCAGCCCCACATTAATAGAAGGGGTGGAGCGTCCCAGCCTAAGCAGTGGCTTTGCAGCTCTGTGGGAAAGAGGCATGTACTTTCTCATGGGGGTGTGAGCTGTGGATCATCATGAGGTAACGTGACCAATTTTCAATAAGCATGTGTAGCTTCTGAAAGTCCTCTCTGTTCCTCCAGCTGAGCTGTGTTTCCACAGGATGGCAAAACCCCATGTCCCTGACACCAGTGAGGCTCAAAGATCAAGCGCCCAGGCTGAAGCAGATTGTGGAGTATGAGCAGCTGCTGCAGCTAACGTCCTTGAGACTATGCAGCAAGTAGTATTGTCCTAGGTCCCCTGCAACTGAAACACACTATTACTCTCATCTCCTCTCCTCCAGAGCATTTCGGTTGTCTCTGGGTGCTTCCTGTTAGATGAATGCATCAAATAGAGATCTCTGTTGACTATGAGGACATCTCACACACCTTGCTCAGACAGACATCTCTGTAAAGTCGTTGAAACAGTCTATTGATTTGGAGCAGAGTCCTTTCTATAGGCTAAAGTTGTAACATCAGGTTAAATTGATTTACAGCTTACAGAAGAAAAATGATTTTTTTCCCCTATGTTAACTTGCTTTTTATTACATGACACTCTTTTAAAATACCAGTATGTCTTTATGGTCTTCCTGTGGTCTGACAGCTTTAAGACATTTCATAGAATCACAGAACCACAGATGGGTTTGGGTTGGAAGGGACCTCAAAGCCCGTCTAGCTCCAACCCACTGCCATGGGCAGGGACACCCTCCACCAGCCCAGGCTGCCCAGAGCCCCATCCAACCTGGCCTTGAACTCTGCCAGGGAGCGGGCAGCCACAGCTTCTCTGGGCAGCCTGTGCCTGGGCCTCACCACCTTCACAGGGAGGAATTGCTTCCTCATACCCAATCTAAATCTGCCCTCCCTTAGTTTATATCCATTGTCTTGTCATTACATGGCCCTGTGAACAGCCCCTCTCCATCTTTCCTCTAGCACCTTCAGGTACAGTAGGCTCACCTTGGAGCCTTCTGTATGCCAGGCTAAACAAGCCCGAATGTCTCAGCCTGTCTTCACAGGAGAGGTGCTCCAGCCCTCTGATCATCTTTGTGGCCCTCCTCTGGACTTGCACCAGCTGCTCCATGTCCTTGTGCTGAGGACCCCAGAACTGGACACAGTACTGCAGGTGAGGTCTCACCAGAGCAGAGGGGTAGAATCACCTTCCTCAACCTGCTGGCCATGCCCTTTTGATGCAGCCCACGTCATGGTTGGCCTTGAGCTTGTCATCAATCAGCACCCTCAGGGCTGCTCTCAATCCATTCTCCATCCAGCCATTATATTAATGTTTTCAATGGTTTACCTTAATCTATTATTATATTAATAATGTAATTATTATATACCCCTAACCCTATAATCTTCCTGAATTATATTAAGCTATTAAAGTATAAAACTCTTCAAAAATTTTTGAACTGTGGTTTCCCATCAATCCTCATTGGCCATTTTCAGTGACACTTGAAAATACCACGTTTAATCCAGGATCCTTTGTCAATACCGTACCCTTTTTGGGCCATCGGGTAACTGTTACTACACACCAGTGCCGGCCTGTGCTGGGCCACACTGGGTCGGTTCTTCACAGAATCACAGAATCCTAGGGGTTGGAAGGGATCTCCAGAGATCATGGGGTCCAACCCCCCTGCCAAAGCAGCTCCCTAGGACAGGTCACTCAGACAGGTCTCCAGAGAAGGAGACTCCACACCCCCCTGGGCAGCCTGTCCCAGGGCTCTGTCACCCTCACTGGGAAAAAGTTCTTCCCCATGTTGGTGCGGAACTTCCTGCGCTCCAACTTGAGGCCATTGCCCCTTGTCCTGTCCCCACAGACCACTGAAAAGAGGCTGGCCAATTCCCCCTGCATCCCACACTTGAGATATTTATAAACACTGATCAGATCCCCTCTCAGTCTTCTTTTTTCAAGGCTGAACAGTCCCAGTTCATTCAGCCTTTCCTCACAGAGGAGATGCTCCAGGCCCTTAATCATCTTTGTGTCCTTCTTTGAACTCTCTCCAGGAGATCCCTGTCTTTTTTGTACCAGGGAGCCCAGAACTGGACACAAATTCCAGGTGGGGCCTGACCAGGGCAGAGTAGAGGGAGAGGATCACCTCCTTCGACCTGTCATCCACCAGGACCCCCAGGTGCTTCTTGGAGCATGTTCAGTCTTTGTGTTTTCTGCTGCAGCCAGTGCAAGGCCAGAAAGGTCCCTCTGAGCCAATCCTTCACTCATCGTGGGGTTCCTGATGTGGAGCTCGATGAAGCTCTGTGTTGGGCTGTATCGAAGCTTGGCCAAGGCAATTTTCTCCTTTATATTATCATGTGGCTGTGCTTAGTTCTGCTTGCTCCAAGAACTCCCCTTTTTTTGGCTGACATTTTAATATAAATATTTAGTTCAGGCAGCTGCAAATAAAAGTCCTGTTAGATGGTCTTGTATCTCTCCCTTGACTTCCAGCAGGAATTTGTTTAGTTTGGTGCTGTTATAGATGCAATTTCTCATTTATGCTGTTACTGTCAGACTTGCGTATTCCTAAAAACAGCAGCTCCCCACCTTCGTCACTTTACGGTACCACAGGTGCCAATAGCAGGTGAGGAAAGAGACGCTGTTGAGAACATTGAACTTGTTGAAGCAGATATGTAAAGGCTGTGTCCCTTGTAGTGTCATTGTTTTTTATATCTTCCTGACTATCAGATCTTTGTTTAGCACTTCTGAATTGGCCTTTGGCTAAATATTTTGGCCCAGTGTCTCTTGGATGCAGATTTCATTGGTAAAGTTCAGGCCTTCAGGCTTAAGCTGTAATCTGAAGAATTGACTGGAGGTTTGTTGCAGAAAAGAAGTCAGAATGGCACCAAAGAGCAGGCCAGAGATGCCCACACTTCTTGAGCTCTAGGAGGAATGTCAGGCCAGTTAGCTCCCAACAGGAGGTTACAGTATGTTTAGCATCTCTAAAGGTTCTGGGTGGGTTTTTATACAGGCTTTGTAATTTTGTAGTATTTCTTTGTCCTGGTTTTGGCAGGGATAGAGTTAATATTCCTAGCAGCTGGAGTAGCCTGTGTTTGGGAGTTAGGATGAGAGCCATGCTGATAACACATGGATGTTTCTAGTTGTTGCCGAGCGGTCAAGGACTTTGCAGCCTCCCATACTGCCCTGCCAGTGAGAAGGTGGGAGACACCCAAGAAGCTGGAAGGAGACACAGCCAGGACAGCTGACCCAAACTGTCCAGAGGGATATTCTGTATCATATGGTATCATATTCCATTTGTAATGGGGGGTGGGCTGAGAGGCTGAGCAGCAGCTGGGGGCCTTTGGGGGCAGCTGGGGGGCTCGTGCAGCATCAATTTCAGGTGGTGAGAAATTGTGCTGTTCATCACTTGTAGTAATAGTAGTGGTGGTGTTTTTATTTAAGTATGTGTCCTTTTAAACTGTCTATATCTCAACCTGTATGTTTTCTCCCTTTCACTCTCCCAACTCTTCCCCACTGCATCCCAAGAGAGTGAGCATCCCAGGAGGGTGGTGCGTGGCTCCCTGCCGGGGCTACACCACTGCTAATAGCATTGAAGCTGGTCTGAACCAGTCTAGGTTGCCAAAACCTAGGGCAGGAAGTAGGTGCTTGTCATCCAGTCATTCCAGTGTTCCGGTGCTACAGAAATATTAACGTTTCAAAAGAACCTCTGCAGAACTGAAGCTGTTACTGTCACAGCTCTTTTCCTGTTAATAATTCCTGGATGGTTCCTTTCCTCCATTATTCCTACATTTTCTTTTTGCAGAGATGTGTCAGAAGAAGAGCGTGAGGGTGGCAAATAGTGAATGGTTACAGGAAAATAAATGAATGGAGTGAAGGTGTTGTGGTGCTTAACCCAAACCACTGCTCCACCCCCCTCTGCCAGCTTGGGGCACAGAGTCAGGAATACTGTCTTGGCAAGGGATTTCAGGAGTGGCTCCTCGTCCTTTGTATGACTTGTTGTGAGTGATGTTGGGCTGATGTTGTCCTGGCTTTTGGAAGTGCAGCTGTAGCGTTCCAATGACACTGACAGCAGTGCGTAAGCTTCCAGGTGGGAAGCGTATACGGACAAAGAGAAAGGTATTGCCAATACCAGGTAATGCTCACCCAGGAGCTTCTAAAAAGAAAAAAAAAAGGAAAAAAAGAAAATCCTCCTGGATGTTATGATCTTTAAGCTGAGTCTGGAGGGAGGTGATGAAAGTAAGAACCTGATGTCCAATTTTGTAGCACTGAGATGATGAAAATTTCCGAGACCAATACATTTTGGAGAGAGCTTCAGTGAAAAATTCAATCCTGTACCTGACCTGCACTGATTCAGTAAGTAAAGGACCCTCAAAATAACATGTATTCCCCATTGCTTTTTTTTTTTTCCTCAAACCAGTAGTCAGGGAAGGAAAGCCACATCCCACCACTGACTTCTCATAGCTCCTTCGGTGATGCATGAGTGGACATAACCCTCCTTGGACTATTTGGGAACACGCTGACCTGGCTTCCTCCTTCCTGTAGTGCCCTGGCTATTTCACATCACTACATAAACCCGCTGGCCCTTTGGCCACGCTCCTGATGGCTGCTTTGGCAATGACCCGTTCTTTCAGTAGAAGGACAAACTAGTTTCAGTGGAGTCACGCTGAGAGGCTGTCCCTCACTGTAAACCTCTGACAGCCAAATTAAGGCCTCTAATGGCCAAATTAATGGCGAAACGTATCCTGGGGTGCATCAAGCACGGCATGGCCAGCTGGCCCAGGGAGGGGATTGTCCCGCTCTACACTGCGCTGGTGCAGCCTCACCTCAAGTACTGGGTGCAGTTTTGGGTGCCACAGTACAAGAGGGACATGAAACTATGGGAGTGTCCAGAGGAGGGCAATGAGGATGGTGAAGGGTCTGGAGGAGAAGACTCACAAGGAAAGGCTGAAGTCCCTTTGTTTGTTCAGCCTGGAGGAGGCTGAGGGGAGACCTCATCATGGTCTGTAGCTTCCTGATGAGGGGGAGCAAAGGGGCAGGCACCGATCTCCTCTTTGGTGACCAGTGATAGAACCAGAGGGAACAGCATGAAGCTGCAGCAGGGGAGGTTTAGGTTGGATATTTGGAAGAGGTTCTTCACTGAGAGGGTGGTCAGGCACTGGCACAGGCTCCCCAGGGGAGTGGTCACAGCACCGAGCTTGGCTGAGCTCAAGAAGCATCTGGACGATGCGCTCAGTCCCAGGCTCTGACTTGGCTGGGCCTGTGTGGAACCAGGAGTTGGACTGGATGGGCCTTATGGGCCCCTTCCAACTCAGGAGATTCTGTGATTCTACCTAAGAGAAGCAGTAGTCCTTTGAATTAACATCACTGAACTACAGCTGATTCATTTGGGAATGTGACTTCTTGTGATTTCCCAGTTGGCTCTGGAAAGCAGATTTAACACAAACGTTCCACAACTTGTCTTTTATGAAAGTTTTCTGCCTAGAGGTTTGATTTGCCTCCAGATGCTATAAACGGTGCCAATCTCTGTACAGAACTAGCTTTGGCCATGGATATGAGTGGAATATATATATATGGATATATGTAGAAGTCATAGTTTCGTGCTGATCTCTTGAAAACTGAGATGAACTGGCCTTTTGTCTCCACTGACCCTCAACAGCTAGAGAAATGTGATAGAAACACAAGTCACCCATAAGTTCCTCTCTCATTGAAAATGTCAAGAGATCTCTTGAAAAACATTTTCTAATGGTAAAATTCAAAGAAGGGAATTTTTAAATATACCTTCTGTCAAGAAAACACACTGAAAAAAGTTTCAGCCAGCTTAACGAGCATTTGGCTCAGAGCAAGTTTCCATAATTAACACACATAATCCTTAATATGTATAATTGTATTTTTGTCAACTTTTGGCTACATTACAGAACATTAGAAAAATGAGCTACAAAAAAAAAGACAAAAAGTGAATGTGTAAAAACTCCTGTCAATTTGGAAATTCCCATTTAAAACTTCTCATGCTGATCATCTTCCTTGTTCTTTTGAATTTTGTTTTTTCCTTATAAATTTCCTTTGCATGTTCCTGGCAGAGCCTGTAGAAGAGGGATGGATCCCTGCTGGTGTGCAGCCAATGTAAAGAGCCCACCTCCACACCCTGCCAGGACCAGCAGGTCACTGGGGAGGCAGCACCCTGGTCCGTTGGGCGTTCAGTATCCTCCAGAGTCGAGGTGTCATGACCAGGCAGGAGGCGCTGAATGAAGGGGACTTGACTGGCCTTTTCTGGTGTATTGAGGCAGCCCTGTCCTTCCATTTTTTCCCGTCCTGCACTTCCAAAATCCTGATGTCACTCTAGAGCCTTTTGTCTCTGCTGACCCTTAACAGCTAGAGAAATGTGCTAGAAACACAAGCAGCCTGTCAAGTTCCCCTCTCAGTGACAATATCAATTTGAAAGCACGGGGTTACAATCACACGAGAAAGCAATTTTATTTAATTTAATTCTTTCTTTTAGGCCCTCTAAATTACTTTCTGGAATTTCCTTTTCATTCTTATTACAGGGCAATGACTGCTGTGAGTGCAGCAATAAACCTGTTACCTAACACTGGAGCTATGGAGAAACCACAGCTCATTGGAAGCGTGTCTTAAATGCTTCCTGCTGTACACATCTCTACCCTATGTCCTACACGTCCCAGTGGTTCTTCCTAGATGTTTAAATAAGGTACTTCAGGGTTTCCAGTACACACTCTGAAGTTTGCATTGCAGGCCAGTGTAACAAATTAAGGAAATGCCCAAACTGGTTTCTTTTCAGTTGTGGCACTGTTTCCACTTCTTGTTTGCCATGCCAAAGCAAGTCACGTTTAGCATTCCCTTTTTAATTGTTTAACTGTTATTATTCCACAGGGCAGTTGAGGAACGTCTTTGGTTGCAACAATCCTGAGCACACAGTTAGGATCCGGTTTCCTCATCCGAATGCCTGAGATCATTATACACCAGCTGTTACTTCGAGCTGCTGCCGACCTTCAACAGCTGTCAGAAACATGCATGAAGTTCCAGCAGGTAGTGTCAGATCCTGGTGCTCATGCTCAAGTTCACTGTTAAGAAACACTGTGAGGTGGGACTTAACACATCAGTCACAGAGACCCAGGCACAAATGGGCAGTACCAGCACTGGCCCTTTGTGCTGTGGGTAACCTACACTCTGTCTGGCCAGATGGGTATTCCACATTGCACATCAGTTTCCCATAACACAACAGCTGATGACAGAATGGAGCCCAATTCCAGTTTAAGGGACAGGGTGGTTTCCATACTGCAAAATGTCAGTGACCTCAAGACTCAGTAAGAAACAGGGCAACAGAAATTTGGGGAAGCTATCAAGCTGGTGAAGTTTTTTATTGAATTTATTTTAAAAGGGAGAAAACAGATGGCACCCAAGTCAGCTGCAGTGTAACCAGACACAATTCCCTTTCCCTGGGGATAAATGTGGCAGTAAAGCTCTCACACCACGCTGCCCTTATGTGAAGGCAGCCTGTTTTATTTTGTGTCAACAGGAGAAGTGTAGAAGAACGAGTATAAAGCAGGGGGCAGCTCCTCCTGCCTGACCACCACAGTGAGGGAGCTGGGGAATCGACTTGAAAACGTCATCTGCTGCTTTGGCCATCGTTTTTTGCAGTGTTGCCAAGAGGTACACCCTCACTCCCAGTGGGCAGTGCCCCCTGAGCCCCGTTCAGATGAGGGGTGCAGTCTTCCCTCAGAGTCCTGGGCTCCTGGTGCTGCTGAGCTTGTCATGGCACGTGTTGCATGGCTACAGAAATGCTCCCACCCTGCTGGTGGTGGCTGGCACCTTCTGCTGGCCTCCTTGGATGTGGGAGGAATAGATGAGGGCACCTGCTGAAAAACAGAGGTTGTCCTAGGAGTTCCTCGAGTGGCAGCCAAGCCATGGGGCAGTAGGGTTCCTTGGGATGCGGCTGTGGCATCGACACCAAGCGCTCTCTCCATGCCTGAACCCAGCTGTCCAGTGTCCTTCCATGTGGGTATGGCAGTCAGAGGGCAGGCACTCTGCCCGCCCCGTGCAGGCGGCTGCGCTAGCGGGGAAGCAAAGCCAAGCGAGCAGTACCAGAGCCAGCCCTTCGTGCTGAGGGTAACCTACACTCTGTCTGGCCAGCTGGATCCTGCAGGAATCCTGCTCAGTGAGGGCACTGCAGCTTCACCCAATGGACACAGATGTTTAAACCCTGAGTTTTTACTGAGTCAGTGTCTGACATCCGGCCTCCAGTAACTAAGAGATAATAAGGTCTGCACAGAAAATCACTGCTAAATAGACTGTCACTTACTGATAAAGCTCCCAAGAGGTACTCATAACCTAGGCATTTGGGCGAAGGTGGGGGACTAGCCATGTTGCACTGGCCAGAAGGTAACAAGCTCACGTTTGTGAGCATGTGCAAAATCGCAGCCTTCCTGGGTAGTGGGGGTCCCTCTCACAGGTGAGACCCCTCCTCCTGCCTTCCCTGGGCATCCAAATAGGTGAGAACTACTTGCTTTTGATCAGACCTTCATCTAGTGAAGATCTCAGCCCTCTCCGTCTCCATGACAGCGGAATTTCCCAGCAAGTCTCCTTCTCCTCAGACCAAGCCAGGATCCCTCACTGAGGGCAAAGCCTGCCCCATGCGAACGCTACCTGACCTGGTGAGGATGCTGAGACAAGAAATCCCTTCTCTGCAGACAGGATGATCACAGCAACCAAGATAAAACTTCAGATGGAGCTAAACCCAAACAATTCTCAAACAGCAGGTTTACTTAAGCCTGAAGTCATTTTAGTTGGCAGCTCACTGATGTAGCTTGCTATTAAAATTGTTCTCAACCCCATTTTTTTCTGGTTCCAAAGAATGTAAAGTAGCAGAGCGTCTTAACTTTTCTGGAGTAACAGATGAGAAATTGCAGAAGATCACATCTCAAAATCATAGTCAAAATCTTTTTTGCTTTTATTCTATTTAATGCTTAATGCCTGGGAAAATACAATCAATAATTTTTCAGTCTAGAACAGTTAGATGTTAATAATAAAATGTTTGAAGAAGATGTAAAAATAAATTAATATCTCACTATTTAACTCCAGTGACAAAGCAGGGCTCAGTTTCAGGTAACTGAGACCTTTTCAGCCCTGAAAGGCAAAGGAATGTCTCACCCTTCTGTAAATACGCAGCTACTGTTGAAACCAATGGAAGAAATACACACACAGGTGCACACCCACACCCACATATATACACGTGCCTGCATCAGGGGGCAGAACTTGGCCTCCATCTTACAAAATGGTAATTGACATTCATGTGTGTGCATGTTTTTTAACAAATAAACAGAACTGCAGAGCACTTATGTGTTGTACGTGTTCCAAATCCTGCAACTTATATGAACCATTGGCATATAAAAAGTCATTGCTGTACATCCACTTCTTTTTTTTTTTTAAAAGGCAGTGTCAAACCCATAAAAACCAGCTAATTTATTAAAACCAGAGATATTGTTTAAGTGCTGAGGTTTGTGTTTGCTTTCTTCTGTTTTAAGCACAGGGATCCATTAAAACATAAAAGGCAAAAGTGGCTGAGAAAAGGACAAACTCTCTAACAACACACTTAGAGCTTTACCAACACTTATCTGACACTATAATTAATCGGAAAGCAAAGTAAACACAACGAGGTACAGATACCAATGGGCATTCCTCGCAGCTGGGCCTCCTCCTGCAAACACTCCCAGCTCCAGAGCTTCCTCCCGGGGCTGGTCCCACCGAGTCCGGACCGCAGCTCCCTGGTGCTGGCGTTGGTAGGAAGGGGCCCCGCGCCCCTCCCATCAGGCACCGAGCACACACCGCGTGCCTCAGATTTCAGACTGACACAAATACACAGTTCGTTTCTTTAGACTTGAAAAGATGAAAACAGCTTTTGAGAAGTCTTGTATAAACACTCCTCTGAAACTGTTAGGGGTTTTCTGTTTCGAGGTACATCTAATAAAATATTGAAGTGCTTTTCAATTAGGCAAATAGCGTTTGCTCTGCTTTTCTGTAAAAAAGCTTCCTTGTAAGATACTTTATGTCACACTTCCCTTTATTTTACACATGGTAAGAGGTGGAGCCATTACAATTTCATTGGTGCAGTTGTCAGTGGAGTTCTGAAACAGCCCTACGGATTTTTTTGTGATGACACTGAATCTTATATTTATCCCTGGGAATCTTATATTTATCCCTGGAGTCTTTTCTCCAGTTTGTTTTATTCTGCTTCTTCGCTCTTCTCAGAACTGCCTCCAGCTAAATTATCTGCCTCATACTTTTTATCAAGAGCATCTTCAAAGGATTTCCCACCACACTCATAGGTTTTACTTGTAGTTCCCGTATGCGTTCGAATGCGAGCTCCTGGCTGGTATAACTGCATGGCTGGGCGATCCTAGAAGGAAGGAGATGTCATTAACGCTCCAAGAAACCCATGTGGGGTACATGGGTGGGATTTTTGGAGTGATGAACGTTTGTGAAGGAAGCAGGTTGTGTGTTAAATCACTTTACATTTTGTAAGATCCAGGGAAAAAAACGGAGTGTAATGAAAGCTGAGCACTCGATACCTGTCTTGTTTGTAACACTATTCTTGGGAGCCAAGTATTTTGAATAAAACTGTCAAATTAAAGACCCCACGGTACATTTGATGTAATCCAGGAGGAAAAACTGCAGATAATTAACAGATGCAGGACAGCAGGTAAAACTCTTGAAAGATGCTGTTAATGTCACTACCTTTGCTAACATCAACTGAGAAGAGCAACAGCCTGCACACTTCCAACTCAGCAGATCAATGACCAATATTAAATACAAGCATAAAAAAACCCAAGACAAACCAGAGAACATTTTAGCAGGTGACAGCTAGAAACTCTTCCTCAACTGAACTTCACCAACTGGTGTGTGTGGGCAGCCCTACTTCAAATCATCAACTGGTATCACAATGTAAGCATAGAGTGCATCTTTTAATTACACGTATCAACAATGAAATTGCAGAGTTACTGCTCTGCTTTGTCATGCCTTCCACACCGAGTATGAGAGCAGAGGAGGTCACCTACTGATAGTAAACAAAGTAAATACAATTTGAACATGCTCAGGCTTTGTGAGTGACCCATCGTACACACACTAGCCTGATCACTGGAAGATAGAAAGAGCCAGCTTACAAGGAAAGGACACCTCAAACACCCAAAGGGTGATGTTCCATAGCTCCCAGGAGCACTTCTTCTTCTTGAAATTTCAATAATGAAACTCTGCTTAAGAACTCTTTTCCTAGTAAGAGTATTTTACTCTCACAAATACCAGTTTTTAATGTTAGGAAACAACAACATTAGCCAGAACCAGAGCTTTTTTGATCAAAGTTTTCTGTTTAGCCTAGCACACAAAATTAGACAGCCTCTTTTAAGACAGTGGTAGAGCACTGGAATTGTCCTACATCAAACTCTATCTCCATCAAACTATACTTCCATCTCTCTTTATCATTTGAAGTCATTCGAGCCTTTTAGGCTTCATGAAGAACTGACCTCATTTCATGATCAGTGCAGGCAATACAGCTGCAGCCTTTCTCTGGATAGTCCTGGCCACTCCCTTCCCTGCCAGTGCCTTCCCACCTTTTTCCTCTCTCCACTTTCCTGACATGCAGCCTTGTGGGGACGCAGATCAGCTTATGGATTATGCTGGAAACGTGCTGGTTTTAACTTGTGTTGGACTTAATAGAACCACAGATGGGTTTGGGATGGAAGGGACCTCAAAGCCCATCTAGTTCTACCCCCTGCCATGGACAGGGACACCCTCCACTAGCCCAGGCTGCCCAAAGCCCCATCCAACCTGGCCTTGAACACTGCCAGGGAGGGGGCAGCCACAGCTTTTCTGGGCAGTCTGTGCCAGGGCCTCACCACCCTCACAGGGAAGAATTTTTTCCTGATATCTAATCTAAATCTGCCCTCCTTCAGCTTAAGGCCATTACCCTTTGTCCTGTCACTGCATGTAAAACATTCCTCTCCCTCACCACAAAGAAAAAAACTACTGATTTTGTTTATTTTGTTTAGGGAACAAACCTAGTACTTCACCTGTGGACTAATCTGGAGCTACCAGAAGTGCGATAGGAAGAATACAAAGGAGGCAGCTTCTTAACTTGACGAAAGGCCCTCAAGACCCACCACCCAGTTCCAAGGTTGCAGATTATTTTGCCAGATTTCAAAAGCAGCATGGCAAGCAGGAGGAAGATTGGTTTTCCCATCTTCTCTTTCTGAACTATCCATTTTTTGGACTGTTCTACAGCTGGAGCCGCTCTGTGTGTAGAAAGTGGCTTACATGCATATGCAGGTAAATCCTACCAGAGGGGCACATCAGGCTTCCTGTGTTTGCACATGGCGACTTACTTGACACGCAGAGCGAGTCCACCTGGACTTGTTCTATGCACACTCCATACAGACTCATTCTGCCCATGACTAATTTACTCCTTGGGAGCCTCAGCCCACATCAGTCACTATGGTTTGAAGGAAGAGCTTCGCATGCAGAATACATTTCTACACAAAAGAGTGTTTCGGCCAACTTGTGTGGAAAATCTAGGATCAGAAAGGAGAAAGAATGAGGGTGACACGGAGAGCCACCTCCTGAAAAGACCCTGGTGCACCCACAAAACCAGACAGTCTGAGAAGAAAGATGTCTGCATCCCTGGGAGACAGTAAGAGGCGGGTCCATTACACATCCTGCTACAGGCCTCACTTGGTTTTGGACCTGCTCTTTGCCTGACAAGGACCACAAAGATACTTTGCCCCTACCAAAGAAGAGCCTTTTTGTACTGGGGGGTGTATGATGCTGAAGAATTTACACGTTCACATCCTCCAAATACAGTGGTCTGGATTAGCTATTTCTTTGTTATATCCGTTTATATCAGTTCCTCTACTGGCTGATCCACTGATCCGTACTGTAATTACTTTATGAGATGGGTAATGGAAGTACATTTTAAAAAGATCGGTAGGTCAGAGGTTTTAAATTTCAGTACAGATCAGGGGTATAACAATATAAAATACAAGGCTTCCAAGAATAGTGTTCTAAAAATTCTAGGGCTGAAAGGAAGACAGGAAGTCCTCTCTATATCATAAACACAAATGAGCAGAGACCTGTGACCTCAACTCATTTAAACTGCTGTTGTCCTCTGATAACAATAAAAAGAAATCTGGGTTTCACTGAAAACGAAATAAAGAACTGTTTGGGGTTTTTTTTTTGAAAAAGCATCTTTATGCTGAGTTTGCAAAAGTAAAACCTGTGATCTTGAAGCATATTTAACTAATGAAAGATTATCCTAAATGAATAAAAGAACCTTATTTCTTATGCGCTCCTTTTTGGATGCCATGTCATCACACTTGTCCTCTTTACCCAGTTTGTCTACTGCCTCCACAGTGAAGCTGTAGTTGTAGTTCCCTTTCTTTCCTCTGTCTTGGTTGTATCCTTTCCCCCATTTCAGCTCTTCTTCATTCCTTCTCACAAACTTGTCAAACTCATAGTGAGCTCTATGCTTTCTGCCATCATCCAATCGATACCTTTGTCTTTCAGGTTCTTTTTCTCGAAATCTTCTCTCCAAATCTCTTTGCTCTTTGTCACTATCATTTTGTGACCTAAGAGTATGTATAAAAAGAAAGAAATTCCAAGCAATTAACAGGGGAAAAATATTTTTTTAAAAAGCTGTTGAAGGACACAATAGAAAGCCTCCCTTTGAGTGCAACAGTACTTAGATCAGCTGTATGGCAAAGCTCTTTTGTTTCTCATTAAAAGGGGTTATGTGCAATTTTGCTGAAGGCCTCATCCATGGATGTCCGGCCCTAATGAGACATTCAGTGACAAAGCTTTGCAAGCAGAACCAGAGTTTTGTGCAACTCTTGTGGCAGGCCCATTCCTCAACTTTTATCCCATAGTTCCCCAGCGCTCTTTACATAAACACATGCTGCACAATGAGCCGTGTGGCCTGTTCCTGGGGTGCCTCGTGGTCCCATCCAGCGCCTGATGGAACTGGGCAGGTATCACCTAACCATTTGAAAAGTTCTGACTTCACTGAACAAAAGAGTATTATCTAGAAGCACTTGTGAGAATAAACACTTATCTTCCAGGGTTTTGTTTACTAGGTTTCCAAGTAATTTAGCCTACCTTTTCAGGGTTTATTTGGGTGGCAGACCACTACCTTACCACAACATAATACTTCATTTCTGCTATGCTGCAGTGGGCTTGGATTCTAAAGACAGTTAGTTTGCAACATTTTGCTGCCTGATACAATTCCCTCCATTGCTCCTGTTTAGACAGTGGGTCCTTCTCTCAGAAGCCAAAACTGCAAACAGTGAAGAAAAAATACAGAATAGATCAAAATTTATCAGGAGCAAACACCAATAGTTTCTTTTTTTTGTATATTTCAGATGTATAAATACTTAAACTTGAAACAGTGAAGTTGCTTTTGGCAGTCTGCTCACATTTTGGGAATCAGCAGACAGAATCAGAGAGGATGGAGGTTTTATTATGACATATTATAGTGTAATACACTTTGCATTTAGAATGGTTTCATATGAGTAAAAGTCTATCTTTCTACATCACCCTTTCTTTTTTTAAAGAACAGAATTGTGAAATTTGTCAGCGTCTGCCATGAACTTCGGTACTGGTGGGGCTTCCAAGACAGGGGCCCCATTTCAGGAAGACCTGAAGGTCAGCAACGAAACATGAATGACAGGCAAGTTGCTGAGCATTTTGCAAAGAGTGGAAATGGTGGGACAGGCACTAAGGTGATTACAGAGTTAAAGCAGAAGAGAAACTTACACAGCCATCAAAAAGAGAGCAGAAATAAATGTGTCCTGGTTCTGGCCAGGTCAGAGTTAACCTCCCCAAGCAGTCCTGTCCAGATCCAGGACAAAATGGAAGTAAAAGGAATAGAAGCACACTTCTGATTAGTGTAGTGTGACCATGTGCACTAATGCACTTACTGAGGTGTTTTATTTGTGGTAGAAAGCTATTGCTACTGAGCCTGTGTCCAGCAGCTAATTCGTTCTTCTCCACATAGAGTTGGAAGCTACAGTTTATTACTGATTTTTTGGTCAGAGACAAAGTAGTTCAAGTTTTACTTCTCAATCTTCCTACTGTTGTGCTGGTTTTGGCTGGGATAGAATTAGTTTTCTTCCTAGCAGCTGGTGTAGTGCTGTGGTTTTGATTTAGGGTGTGAATGTTGATAACACACTGACGTTTGGTTGCTGCTACGCAACAAGTCAAGGACTTCTCAGTTTCTCACTATCCTGCCAAAAAGTGGGCTGGGGTGTCCAAGAAGCTGGGAGGGGACATGGCCAGGACAGCTGACCCAACTGGCCAAAGGGATATTCCATACCATATGGTGTCATGCTTAGAGTATAAGTTGGGGGAAGCTGGTCTGGGGGTTTAGATCATGACTTGGCAACTAGCTGGGCATTGGTGGTCTGTGAGTGGTGAGCAATTGTGCTGTGTATCATTAGTTTTGTATAGTCTTATATCATTATTCTTGTTATTATTATCTTAATTTTATGTCATATTAAACTGTCTTTATCTCAACCCATTAAAAAATTTATTTCCCCCATGCCACTGTGGGGAGTGAGCAAACGGCTGTGTGGTTGTCGAACCACAAGAACCCTAACTAATAATCATGAGGAGGTGAATGTTTAGAAAGACAAGGTAACTCTTACTGTATCTGCACAGCTAAAAGGATTCTGGTTTACACCTGAAAAAATCTACACTAACGCCTTATTGAACTTACAAGATCAATATTAAAAATAATACATGACACTACCAAAAGCTTTATACATAAAAGGCTTATTAGTAAATCACTGGCTTGCCCCTGCAGGTGTTTCTGCTGACACTGTTCTGTTTCTTTTGTTGAAGAACATCAACAAAAGAGGTGTTGAGTATTTTCAATTTGCATTACCAGATATGAAATGGAAGTTCTCAGCATCTTCCAGGACATATACAGCATACTGACACACTGAGCCCAGGTCCTGAAGTCCTTGCTCAGAGACAAGAGAGATGAACAGTGCATGTAGGATATTACTAGAGAACCATTCCTTTGGTTAGCAAATTCAGTGGTTTTAACTTCTGGTGTTCAAAGTTTCTTTATTTTTCTACCTGTCATTAGAACATATGCAGCTCCTGCATGCTCTCCATAAAAATCAGGAACTTAAGTGGACAGAGGAAAAATTTACACTGCTCAGAATAGGCAGGTGGACCACAAGGCTCCTACAGCACAGCCCCAAACTTCCCCTAAAACCAGGCATAGAATACTTTGTGTAAACTACTTAAATGGTGAAGTTTGTCCACGTGAGCAGGTTGCACACATACATGACATCTCAGATCCAGGTCTTTCCTTTCACAAAGTACTTTTGAGAGCCTGGCTGAAAAACTCTAATGAAGAACAAAGTATTACTTAGCAGCTTATTATTCTTATGAATATCTCTTACATATCTTTGGGGGTGAATCCTGTTTGCAATGGGAAATACGACATGACAGAGAAACAGCTGCTAAAAACGTCTGTAAGATGTCTCTAGGCTACAGCAGTTAGAGAACTGAGCTGCACCTCTTGTTCCTACCACTACATATGGAATGCAGAAGGCAGTGGGAGCCAGAGACAGCTTTCTGCACATATCTAACATAAGGCTGTCACTCACATCTTAACTATTCTGCCATTGTCCTGTTTATCAAACTCATTTATCTGTTTACTGCAGCAAAAATAAAGTGTGATGGGAAAGTGTGATTATCTGAGCCAATTTAGTCTTTGACAACAGTAATGGAAGGGCCTTACCTGAGCTCTTCCTGGGAGCAGATGAAAAAACAATGAAACTCAGAATGACTTTTCAGGCAGAAATCCTTCCAATCTGAGATTTCAAAACATTTAAAAAATAACAATTCACATTCACTAATACTGCCATCAGGTCAGTAAGCTGCTACTAAATACCTTTTACAAAAAGGAGAGTGAGAAATCGGTTCACACACAGAATGAAATCAGTTCCTTGCTGACCAAACACAGAGCCAATCCACCACTTACATACATCACATTTTAGCCTTCAAATAAAAACGTTTAGGGTCTAACTCGGAGCCCAAAAATTAAGTATTACTTACTTTTCTTTAAGTTCTTTTAGTGAACCCTCCAATGATTTGGATTTTACACTCCCAGATCCAGGTGATTTATCCCATTTGTTTTCTTCAATGTCAACTTCTTCAACCTTTTCTTTGTGCTTTTCAACAGCCAGCTCATCTCCTTTCTCAGGCTTCTTAAGAAGCTAAGAAATATTTGCTTATATTATCATGTAAATTTATTCTCCTCTGTTGCAACAGACATTTTGAAATGTATTAAATATATAAAAAACCTAGTAAGACTGAAGATATTTAAATGCTAGGAATGCATTTTGCAAAGTATAAAACTTTGGAAGCTATTTAAAGAGAGCAGTTGGCTTTTGCTCAGGTGTGACAGTCATTAGCAGGCATTCAAGTGCTCACTTTTAAATATGCTAAGAATACTGGAGAAAGCACTTACCTACTCTTCTCTCCTAAGATTTATCTATAAAGACATTATTATGGTCTATGATTTCTCAGAAATCATGTAACAGAGCCCAATGTTATTGCCAGTAAAATAAAAAAGCAGAACCTCTAAGACAAAAAGAGCAGGATTAATACGCCACTCCATGAAATATTACATATAAAAAGTGTGACGCAGGAACTTCTTGTGACAGACTGGTGTGTGGAATTTGGTGCCTAGTATAAACACACCCTGAGAGAAATACAGACTGGTTTTGCACTGTTTTTTCACCTTGGAGATTAAGAGTTCTAAGAGGTCTGTTCCTTTCACATCAAATAATCCACATGGGGCTGGAGCATGTCTGGCATTACAGGGATAACCTTTACAGGATGACCAACAGTCTGTTTTTCTAACGTTCCAAGAATAAGCAGAACATGTCATCAGCCTTTTCATTCCACCATGTTTTTTCTGAAATAAGCACAAGTTATTCTTCTCCATTATTTAAAACCTCATAATGTTTCCCTCAGGTAATATTATCCTTTTCTTTCAGAGACAGAACTAGCTTTCAAGGCCACATCACCACAGATATGTCATAAGTACTGGGGTCTTTTGGACAACCAATTTTGGGTAGTTCATTTTAAAGAGTAAGTCTGAAGTTTCTTCTGAAGTTCTAAAATGTTCTTCTCCATGCCCAAATATGAGAAATCTATAGTTCAGTTTCAGAACTTACTTTTTTATACATCCACGTAAAGGCAACTGTTATTCAGGAAGAAAAGGAAGAGGAAAGTACACAGCTCTGTGGCCTCTCCCCACAAGATCTGGACTGACTCTGTGTGCCCTTTTGTTAACTTACAGACTCTTATACCAACTCTGCTCTTTAAAGCAGCCTATAACCTCTTTCCAATACTACAAATTTAATTCAGATGAACAGGTTTTATCTGTCATCTTATACAGCTAAGGTTTTAAATGTCCAGACTTAATATCACAAAGTACAGCTCCCTAATTAAAGTCATTAAAAGTGCATGCATTCAGAACATCATGAGGCAGCACAGTCTGAAATCAGCAAGTCTTTGTTGTAACTTGGTTAAAGTACACTATTAAAAATAAGTCAGTCCTGAGCATAAACACAAAAAACTCCCTGCACATTTGGCTGGTTGAAGGTTTAGACAATAGGAAGTGTTAAAGCTGTATTTGCAATGATCTTCCACCACGTTAGCATGGAACAAATTGGTTCTGAATGTGGCAGTATTGTATAAGGACATCATCTAAGTTACCTGTCATAACTGTATTAGCATGTCACTGTGCCTAAGGTAATTAGTCTCAGTTTTCAACAATGCTACTTCTTCTTCCAGTCAAAACTGGTGTTGAATCTCCACAACGTACTGCACTACACTGCATGAACAGAGTAAGTGAGAACAAAAGAACTTTTGTGTAACATGAGCAGAAGAACAGATTGTTTTAATTACGGTACCTTGATTCTTATTTCTTTCTCAGAAATCTTCTTTTGCTTCTCCACTTCTTTCCTTTTACGTCTTTCCTCTTCTCTGCGCTTCCTCTTCTCTTCCTCCCGCAGACGTTTCTTCTCCAATTCTCTCCTCCTTCTTTCTTCTCTTTTCTCTTCTCGTATTCTCTGAAGAATCCAAAATTATTCATTGTAAATTGTCCAACAGAAACCCACATGAAACATAAATGTTGAACTTCAGGCAAAAGTCTGAACGTACCTGCTTTTCTAATTTTCTATTTTTAATATATTCCAAAAGGGGTGTTGTTCTTCTAGCTAAAATACAAAAAATTTGTGATATAGTGTTCAACTCCTAAAATATGTACTCATTTCTTTAATTTAGTACTAACCCCTTTCTTCTAGCTTTATCTTCAAGGGAGCTAAATAGTTAATAAATCTATTTGTTGTATATAGTTGTGAAGGCATTCCCATCATTCTGTTTTAGAAACACTTTGTTGCTTTCTTGCTGTTTGGCTTAGGAAGCAACAGAAATATGTCACATAATTATTTACTGTTTAATAAAAAATCCTATCTTTTTGCTTCAGAGAATTTTTTGTTCTCTTATCAAATGGTTATTCACCAAAAAGGAAAAAATTGTGTTCAGAATCTACTCCTACATTTTAATTCTGTACATCAAAACCTAGCTATATTGCTGTTCATACATGGACCACGTTACTGTAATCTCACACAGCATTTTTCAACCCCAGATTTCAAAGTCCATAACTTCTGTTCTCATACAACATTTACATTTAATTAGCATTCAGCATTCACCTCTCCATGGGAAAATGGGATGAGGAAGAGGTAAGTGGTTTGTTCCATGTTACACAGCAAAATACCAGCAGATTCAACAAATCTCTGCCTTCCCAAGTAACAAATAAAATGCCTCATCTATTGGATCACTCAGCCATTCTAACTTTACAGAGCTGTCTCCACACTCTTAAGTCTAGGCCAAGCCACCTGCCTGAAGCACCGCCACATTCTACAAGAACTTGCAGACTAAAATTCAGTTCTGTATTAGGTATAGAACTCATGACTGTCAGTACTGAATTAAAATTTGAACTCAGGAACCTATAGCTATGAGGAGTTACAACAAATTCTGCACACTTAGATGTCCCAGGCTATACATATTTACTACCAGAAAGAGTTTACAATTACTTGTAGGCTTCTTCCTCAATCCAGAAGAAAATTTCACAATTGGAATGCACTACAGGATTCAGAAAAAAACCCCCACAATTAAATGTATTAAATTTAAAATGTAATAGCTGAAATCTAGACAGATTTTGTACCACACAAACATTTGAAAGTTTCTGACTTAAGGTCTAAAAGTCCTGCTAGCAACACATTTGTTAATGATAGAACCTTGCCAGTGTTATGATGAGGAAGACCTGACAGGATTCAGTATTTGCTTTTAGCAAACATTACTGGTCAAAAGCAACAAGCCAAAAAGACTGATGATTGGAAATCTTTATCCCTCTATTCCTAGATTTCCCATCCTGCCCCCTCACTCGATCTACCCCTCACTCTTTACTTTTGGAGATACTTTAGGTCCCCAGCACCCTCCCTAGCAGTCCCTCAGATCTGCAGCTCCAACTCTCCTTCTCCCCTCAGTTCTCCTGCAATTTGAGCAATGCCTGCCTCTGGGAACTTCTACATGCTGGAAGTGACCACAAAGATTAACTGGAAGGTCTGAGGGAAGGAGAAGCTGCACTGGGAGTCTAGAACTTGACCTTAGTCATGACTAAGTCTGCAGTGCAAGGGGTTTAATGAGAAATTACACCCTGAAGTTCAAGGGAGAGAGGCAATGTGGTGGGTACTATCAGAAGAGGAGAGCAAAAAAGGATGTTTGCCAAACTCGAATCTTACCCATCTTATTTATGGGCCTTACTGCAAATAAAGATCTAAGAGGTTTTTTTCCTTAAAATGCCTAATAAATTTTAAAAGAAATTACAAAATGGAGACTGTTACTTTTACGTTTTATCTTGATCTCTACAAACAAGCCAGAAGAATGAGCTTACCTTCATCTTGTTACAGAGAAAATCTGTTCTATACCTCTCTGTCACACTCAAACTGAGGAGCTAACACATCTGAGGCGATGCATAAAACAGGCTGGTTTGTGGTAACACTACCTGGAGAAATGCTGAGAATGTCAGGCCCAATCCAGCCAGCAAAGTCCTGGGCATGTCTTTTGTTGACTTCAGGAGGAGTAACACCTTTGAAACTAGACATGCAACTAAACCCTTATATAATTTTGCTACACACATGCTATCCACTAGCAGCTTTGAATAGCAGAAAAAAATATAGCAACTGATTTGATTCCCTGTAATTTAGCAAATACAAAACATTAAAACTGCTCATGTAAAGCTGCCTTCAGCCAATGCTGGTACTCTGAAATCTACAACTCTCAAGACCAATAATTTTCACTGATAGTTAGAATAAATAATTTCTTAAATTGTAAACTTTGTTGGAAAAATTTGACTGTTTTTACTCTGCTGACAAATACTAGGGAAACATTTGGGTCAATAAGAATTGCTGGGGAACCTGCCCTATCTAGAAAAGCAACAAACAAGTTTTAGTGGTAACAGAATTCTCTACATGTCCATACTTCTAACATTTCCGTTGCCTCTAGATTATGTTCCAAACCTCTCCAGTCAATTACTAATTTATTCATATGGAGAATAATTAATGCCACTACAGAAATGCTTATCACAGGCAGGAACAAGCAGACAAACAGTACTCATCAAAAAAGGTGGCTACTTTTACACTGTCAAGAAGCAACAGCAAAGGTCTGTTTTGATGGGTTTTTTCTCTACTTGATTGTTACACCTAGGGAAGAAGCATTCAGCATGTTGTCACTTGAAGATACAACATGTCAGTGTTCCATGTCATCCTGAAAACTGCACACTGGCATTGAAGGTTTCGGTGTAGGTCTTACTAGAGATTCCCCCAGAGACTGTCATGGGGCATGCACACAGAAAGCCAAGTGTTGCCTTACTTTCAAAGCTTTTGCAGAATATTGACTGTGAGCACACAAAGAACAATTATTTCATACTCTGCAATAAAAGCAGCTAATATCAGTGATCAACTGTTGAGTATTCAGCGATTTCATCTTTTAAAAATAAAACTTCTGTACTTTAATATATCTGTAAGTATACAGAAGTATTAAGGACCTATTTCTGAAAGCCACCGTGCATGCAAAACGTCCAGTGAAATCCAGCGATGCACAGAGACCTGGAATGGGAGGGGTGTTTCCTGTCACTGCTTGGCTGGGTAACAAAAATCTAACTGCAATAACCTCAACCTCTATTAGACTGAACAGGTCAGCTCTTGCAGGTAATAGAACAAGATATAAAAATCAGGTAACAAGTATTCTCAGTAGTAAGAAAAATCAGGAAAACAGACCAATGAGTTCCCTTGTTTTGGCCTCAATCTCTCCCAAAAGAATCTCAGGATTGGCACAGATTTTCTCTTCATCAGCACAATAACTCTCTAAAAATTTCCTATATTCTGGATCTGTGAAGAAAAGATTTTGAATGATGTTAATACTTTGCAATGCATAACAGAAACGGAATCTATTTTCCACTGTGACGCCAAGAAAATGTGCTTACCATCTTCAATGCTCCCAGCTTTGGCATCTTTCTTCTTCAGCTTCTTTTTTGAAATCTTCTGGAATGGAGCAAATTCAACCACTGCAGGATACTCCAGACCTTAAAAGAGATCAATGCTTATTTTTTTGAGGGGGAAAAAATATTCCTTATATTCAAGTAAGATTTACAAAACTCTTGAAACTTGTGTTGGGCAGTCTTACTTGAAACCAAAGACGAATGTTTCTGCAGTCCCATCCTAAACATCTAATGAAAAATGACATGTAGCAGTATCTTAGATCCAAAACAAAATAAATTTGTATTTTAATTATATACATAAACATTAAATATTTTTGGACATGCTAACAAAGACTGACAAAATGAAGATGACGGCTGTTGTGGAATAGAATTCTTCCATTATCACTTATAATTCCATTTTACTTTTTCACAGCTATTCATTTCTTAGAAAAAATTACATAAAATCTTAGCCTGATGAGTGATTAAGTCCTACTGGGAAATGAATCTGAAACAACTGAGTTGCTTCTGTAAAGTCTTGTTGCCAAAAAGCTTTAGAAATAAATGAATGCTGGGTAATAGGCAATAATAAAACATTCCACCTTCTTTCAGAACCGAAACTCTAAAACTCCTGATGTAGAATTGTAGAAACTTCTTTTTCTCTGTTTATGATGGACTAGACAACTTCTTGCTTGTGATTACTGCCACAGATCCTCTGTTTTGAATTCTGCCTTTAATACTGGATTATTCTTTGGACTGGGGTCAGAACTGTGCGTAGCTTTCAAATTTCGCTCAGTTTCCACTTGCAGCAAGTTCAAGATTACACTTTACTCAAGCCCACTGAAAACTCGGCTTAAATCTGCTAGAATATTTGTTAACCTTCATGATCTTGGCAATCCTTATTCTCATTTTAGCCTCATAAATGCAATACCACCACAAGCCTCACCAGAGGGCCCCTTTGATCAAAACT
Source organism: Hypotaenidia okinawae (assembly GCA_027925045.1). NCBI lineage: Eukaryota > Metazoa > Chordata > Aves > Gruiformes > Rallidae > Hypotaenidia > Hypotaenidia okinawae. The sequence continues at coordinate 150,051,019 of BSDF01000001.1, forward strand.
TGTGCTCTTTATTTGCACAAACAACCCTGCTGAACTGACCAGCTGTGCCCAAGCTCAGTTTTACAATGTACAGAGCATTCTGGCTTCAGCCCAGTGTAACGCTGAAGAACGTGCTTAATTTAGACAGAGTGAAGTCTTGGCAGAATCATAAAAAGAGCTCTAGTTTTTCATCTGAAAGGCCCAGCTTTTCCTGAGAAGAAAGCAAGAAAATAAAAAATATGCAGTAGAAAAATGTGGGATCTGTTGGTCAGGGGCTGCCCTGCCTCCTGCTTTACACAGGATTTGAAATCCAGGAATCATACTCTGTGAGAAATGTGTCTTCTCCATCTCTAGGAAAATCCATCCAATCTTGAGGTGAAGATAGAAGCCTATAACATATCTCAGTTAGGAAATGCCAAAGAGGAACTTGTTAGTTTGACAGACAGCTTTTCTTTACAGATCAGCTCTCCAGTGACTGGGGACAGGACTAGCTTTCACGGGACCCCCACAACGCCGAGTGTACAGAACAGACAATGCCTATACAAAGATGCCCAGGGATCTGTGTTTGTTTTACACAACCCATGCATTTTTTTTACAGAAGGTATGAGTGAATGAGGGAAAGCACCGTTTCTTGGCTGTGGCAGTTTCATACTACCATGGGAGACCTGGGTTTATCCACACCTACGCTACAGTTTTCCTTTACTGTTGGGCAAGCTTTTGCAGACCACACATTTTCAAGACGGCAGCGAATTTTGTCACTCTTCTCCTGGGAACCCAAGGTGTCTGCAACTGCTTCAGAATGCCAAGCTGTACATGTCTCAAATCAGGCAACCAAAATGATGAGGGCAAGTTTTCACCCTGCTTTTTCAGAACGGGGATAAGTGGCACAGCTTTGTCTCAACAGAAACACTGAAGATGTAACGATTCATGCTTGCAATGTGTTTGGTGATTGTTGTGATGGATTGTGAAGCTTACATAAGATTAATCATCTTAGTAAGATATTGATAGTGTATTGCTTAAGGTACAAAAAATGTAGATAAAGCATGCACACCACATAGAAAAGCAAGACTGCGTGGAAAAATATATTTTGGGCTTTGTTATCTACTAAGTACTAGATTTAAATATATATATTCATGTAATTAACTGTACATTGAGCAGAAAAACCCTGGCATAATTAGCAAAAAGGAAAGAAATTAATGTTCTAAAATGGTATATGTATATATATACACATTAAATATCTTATAAGTAGTCCAACCTTTATTATCAATGAAGACATAGCCATCAAAACGATCTCTAAAAAGAAGGATGTCCTCAGGATTTCTAAAGTTAATGTATGCTCTTGAGTAGAGGTGAGGATAAAGGCTGCAACAAGAAACAATTTTATTTTGTTATTTACTATTCTGTTTAGGGCTAGGAAAAAAGCAAAACCAGAAGGATCACACTGCAATTCTCATCTTCTTTGAGAAAAGTCCACGTTAAACATGCATATTTAAGTATCTATATATATACGTATCTAACTATAGGTATGACAAAAACTAACTGAACGACTGAGTTCCTGAGTCCAACTCGGAAACTTACTCTGAACTGAGACAAGTATTTCTAGCTTGTTTCATTTCCCTAATTTGCAGAGCATACACTTCCTTTGAGCAGGATCAAAGCTTTAAGTCTTAATATTTGATGATGTAAGAGATAGGAATAACAGTAGTGCTTTTGGGGAACTTCTTGGGCACATCAAGAAAGTCTTCAGTTACTGTAACAGAAGTGAAAGGGCAGCTGCTAAGCTGTCACTCTATTTCCATGGATTTCCACTTTTAAGAAAGATTAAATAACCTAGTAATTGGCCAGATAATCCACTGAATTATATACAAATAAACTTCATCTGACCTACAAGTGTAGGAATATATATGAAGTGTCTAGTTGTGGAGGACAGTTGCAGTGAAAATGCAAAGCATTTCTAGCAAAGGAGAGAACAGGTACTTACCGAAAATAATTATGATTCTTCAAGACTTTATTAGCATAGATCCCACCCCAAGGGTAAATGTTTAATGTGCCTGATAAAAAACCTTCGGCTTGGCACATCACCAACCATAATGAAAGTGAGGTAGTACCACCCATCAGCTAAATTATTGTGAGCCATGGCATATTTATGCCTTAAACCCCAGGCAAACTGTAAGATAAAAGAGTTTGGCTTAAACTGCCTTCAGTGACGGCAATGTATTACACCAAATTTTTGAACAGATCTGACCACAAGCCTGTAATTTTAAAATACCTTAATACTATTGCCACACATGGCCTGAATTCAGACCAGCAGGAGACAATAAACACACACAGTTGGAACCATACTTCAATCCCACAGCTATTTCAGCATCAGATTTCGCAATGGGAAAGAGCGAAGCTAGGGGTTGGGTCACAGGATCCACACGTGTGGCAGATCAGAGCAACACAGTTCCTACAAACCAAGTGATTTCTTTTTCAAGTGTGCATCCAGATGGCTTCCCATTGTGATTGTTAGCAGGTAACCATAAAGAGCAGTGACATCAATGATGATTTCTTAAGCCCACTAAATTCATGTTTGATACAGTAGTGAGGATAAATTTTTTAAGAAAAACTAAAGGACTTTTTTTGTTTGTTTGTTTAGATCTTTTGTGAATACCAGCTATGGAGCGTTTCCACAGCATGCAAAGGATAAACAATTTCATTCAAAGGAAGAGCTACTTCATCCCTATATACTGACTGTATTTTGACATTCTAGGACAGGAATAGCATCCACTAAACTGATAGCAGGTAACCACAAAATGCCTGCTAGGGCATGGCTAGGGGTATGCCGCTGACACCAAGCAGTGCTGGAAGATGCTACGTGTACAGCACGCTCCCTCATTGCTACAGGCTACATATAGATGGCACACAGCTGTGGACACTGCTTGCAAGCAACCTCTAGGCAGCTTGGCCAAGTCAGCATGGTGGCACATGGCTGTGTTTTGTTCTGCAAACCCTGCAGAGAGTCCTCCAGTTTGGGGTTGGTTTTTTTTTGTTGGCAGACCTCCAGTCTGCAACACAAGGTATCTCAAGGGTGGCTGTGGAGTTACCACCACGATGCAAAGCAGACAAAATGAGCCGGTTTCCTTCTCAGCTGTTAGAAAGCAAATAAATTAAATTTAAAAAAAAAAATTGAATTTAATACTTTTCATAATTACGTATCTTTAAAATATATCTTTTTAAAAGGCACAAAAGTGTGCCTAAAGGAGAAAATTTTATTGTGGCAGTCTATAGCTGTGCTAGAAGAATTGTCTGTGTGCTGCCTGATGGCTGGAACAGCGAAGTTTCTCGTACCTGGTGGCTCCCAGAAAGAAATAACTTCCTCCTCTGTCATGTTAGCAGGGTCTGTTTCATGTTATTTGATGTTTATATTAAATGAGGCCCAATATCAGAGGCTGGTATAATCATACACTTGCAGTGCTGAAGATTCACAAGACAAAAACAGGGATCTTGAAGGAATATTATTTTTCAGCCTAGTTATAACTTTCTGAGATTGAGAAATTTTCGGCTCCTAGGGTAAACAACTACTGAAGTGTTTTACCCACCTTCAGTTTTGCAAAATACCACAATTTTCCATAGATCAAAGATTGGGGCTCAGGCAAGTGTCCCAGCTGCTACCTTACTGTGGTGTTCCTTCTCTGTCTCAGTCCACCACAGTAAACAGCTTCATCATGCAGTTGGATTCTTTTTTTTCTCCAGTAATTTAGAGCCTTATGGCTGGGCACACAACCATCATAAAACAGAACTGAAAACACAAAGACTTATTCCTTCCTTGTTTCCTTTAGCTTGTACATCAATGCCATCTGCTTTGGCAGCACAATCTTTTCCAGTACATAACATAGTATTTTTCTAACATTTTCAGCTTAGACTTACCAGAGTGAGTATCTTTTTAAACAGAGAAACATTTGGTGTGGTTATTATTTATTAGTTAAAAATAACCCTGAGTTTGAAACATATAAACAGATTCTGGAAAGCAGAGATTTACAAGTTATCTGGCAAATAAGTGACCCAATGTTGCTGCTATTCATTATTAACATCTTCAAGAACCTGATTCACATCAACAGAAACATACAAAAACCTAAGAGCATGCTTGTGTACAGTAGGATATTGATGTGCACAGCAGCACAATAAAATAGGATTGTCTGTCCTTTGCTATATATCCAGGTAGAAGGCTGTGTAGAACCACGGTTACAACAATGTTTAGCAATTATGGGTTCCTTCTCTGATGGAGCCACTTGCACAAATGAAGAGTGGGTTCTCATGTGAGAAACCTATGAGCAAGCTAGATGTCAGTGCCTAGTGTGCAAAATCCTGACAGCTAAGTGTTTCATACCTGTCTCATACCTCTCTTTTTACCCAGCAAGGTGTGCGTTATGCCTACACATAATTTTTTATAGCACAAAATTCACTCTAAATGGGAAGGTAACCAAATGCAGCACAGCAGGAATGCTCAGCACTGGCCCACACAGGAAATACTCTTCCTTTGGGTTTCAGACATGTTACTTCCAACTGCAGCTTCCACACCTCCACCCACCCTGGACTCACCTATTGACTGAAAAGCTGTCAGTGTTACAGTGCAGCAAAGAACACCGGGGGCTTCGCAGGGCTACAGGGACGCTGTGCCTCCCGCCTCCCACCCCCTTCTAGAGAGAAACAGCCCTGCTCCACTTTGTAGTTTACATTCAGCTGCTATTAGATAAAATACAGCTTTTGCTCTTCAGGATTTTGTTTTCCTACTGGACTCTGTGCACCTCTTCCTTCTTTCAAGTATCTACCAGCACAGGTTTCACTTGGGATTTGCAATTCGGTTTTGAGGTTGCACGGTTAGTTTTATAATCAGACAGCTGGTTCTATTTTGCTATGAAGTTTGTGGTCGATAATGCTGCTTTCCACCCATGTCATGTTTTGGACAGATGTGCTGCACATGAAGTTGGCATCACTGGGATACCACTTAGAGTAATCTCTATGGAAATAACCCAGCTGAGTCTGACTATACACATTTCTTCAGCACAGCTGTGCTGCTTTGTCTTCTGCTGAGCATTTAAGAGCGTTCAACCTTTTAGGTTATGTGTATTTCTATAAGAAAGTCTGTCATCTCTTTGAACCCTTACTTCTACAGTCATTTTAATAACGAACACATTCTAATAATTTACTACTTGTACAAGGTATCTTTTAACACAATTGTGCAAAAAGATTTGATAGGAAAGTAATTTTAAAGAGTTATCTACAGCATAAACAGCAACACGTAAACTACAAAAATGGCCATCACATCTTAGCAAAAACACTTGCCAGCTTCTCAGTCCTGGGGTATGTGTGTGTGCATGTGTGTATAAACATATATATTTACCTGTACATAGATCTCTACATCTAAATTTTGGAGTGTTAAATAAACTCCATCCATCCAGTACACAGCAATTCTTGATCAAACAACTAACTCATCACCTGCATCGTCATTTCAAACTAAAAACCATCACTGGCCTCCACCCTCTTGTCTCTCACCCTGTGTGCATTCACACAGCGGACAGAACTGGCATAATTTTAGATTAACTTACCCTTCCCTTTTTACAGATATAAAGGAGCACGATTTGCCTGGCAGTGGAGAAGCAAAAAGACTACGCAGTTGTGATGACAGCCTGTCACTCATTCCATCCAGGACACAGCAGTGGCAGCTCCCTTGGAAGCTCTAAAGGTGCTGCCCCTTCAGAGTTGCTGTCCCTGGGGGCACAGCGCCACCCTACACGGTTAACGCTATCTGCCTCCAATAACCCCGAGCCAAACATTGGGAAGTCGTAAAGAGAAAAGGAGGAGTACTGTCTGCAAGAAGCTTTATCACTGGGGTATATGGCATGGCATCAACGATTTGATTTGCATAAGCAAAGCTCCTGTTCAGATCTCTTTACTCTTGTAACCTCTCACCACTATTAATGAGTCCCAGCACTCAGCATTCAGTCCCAGTCCCAACAGCTGACCCAAATCCTCCAGGGTCGCGGCTCAAACACCTGCCTCAACTTTCAGAAGCTGCAGAAATATTTATATGCAGGTAAAAAAGAATGTCTGGGAAAAATAGTTGCTCTCTGGTGTCTGAGAACAAGCCAGATTGTCACGAAGGCAGAGTTTTTATTATCAGTGACAGATCGTGTGTCTATCCAACGAGCATCCCTAATGTCACAGAAACCGTGTTTTGTTTCTATTTTGATGTCTAGGAACAAGAGAGAAAATGTGATGTGCTGAAGTGGATGAATCTGAGAACCAAAGGAATGAAACACAATGCAGAAGTCACTTTCTGAAATGATTTTACTGAAATGGATGTAGCCGACCAAGCGTTACACATGAACAACATTCAACTTCATCACATGAAATTTTTAAAAAAGCTTTATAGTTTGCCTATAGCAACAAGACATTGTAAACTTAAAAATCAGCTTTAGATTGCAAAACCAGTGAAACCAAAGTTTCTTACAAAAAGCATGCAGGTAGGGCCACAACTGTTTGTTTTGCCCCCTGGGTGAGATGACCTTGGAAATAAAAATGTGGAAATGATTAGACCTTCTCTCTGACAGCTACTGGTAGGGGATGCTTAGAGGAACTTCTATCAAAAAGGGGAAACTACACACTGGTGCTTCACCAAGTGTATAATTTCACCTACTCACAGCCTAGTGACACGCAACTGCTTTGCAGTAACACAACTTGTATGCTTGTGTTGAACAGGTTTTCATAGATCCATTTTTGGCTTCAACTTCTAACACAGAGTTCTATTAACAGTGTTGTGTGAAAGAATAGAAGCCTGTACTCCACAGTTGGAAGAAATCTGAATGAGCTCTGAGAAACTTCCCTTTTCTATATATAAACAGGATGTGGTTAAACCAAGATGCTACACCTCTTAAGGCAAACGTTTGCTCCTGCACCAAAGCACCTGTATGCCCCTTTCTCTTTCCAACAAACAGATCCACCTCACTGAAGAGCTTCTCCAAACCATTCTCTTGTCAGGTAACATGGAATTTGCTTCTCTGGATTGCTTGCCACTGTGCACATGGTATAGGATCTAGAAAAAAAGCTCATCGGTGAAAGGCAGAGGGCACTGTAGAGGCAACATGCCCACCTTCTCCTGGTAGGTGTTCCTGTCAGCTGGAACGGTGCGAAGACACATCCACGGAGATCTCTGAAATGTTGTGAACTGCCCATAAGCTGATCGATTACTGCATCCCCATGCTTCACACCCAGAAAAAGAGCTCTCTGCTGGTCAAGAGGAGACTAAGGCTCACTGTATTAACCTCCTCTCTAACCTACAATTTATGAAAGTTTACTGTATGCTCTAAGGTGTGTGAACACATAGAGTTACATCATGAACAGATGTACACGGGTACGTGTCAGCAGCACTCAAAGGGGGCAGAGCGCTCCTGGACCAGTCAAGCCAACACCCTGCACAACTGCAGCTAAGCGCCCCCTCGAACCACGTGCCGCAGTGGAAGAAGGTGCAGCCACACCAGCCTCACGCAGATAAACCCATTCTGAAAATGCACACCTTCTGTAGGAAAGCAGAGTTTTTAAGAAGCAAGATGAAAGAAAAAAAAAACCACAAAAGAAATGTGAACACAAAAGAGTTCATGCTGAAAAATTCAAACTTAGATGAAAGCACTTTTTTTAATAGAGTTTTAATTTGTGAAGGCAGAAGGGAACATGAACCCAAAACTCAAGAGGATGAGAATTTTTTTTTCTCCCAGATTATTATTTTATTGCAGGACTCATACACAAGACTCAAGGAAACTGACAATACAAGTAACACATACCAGAGAGTTCATTGCTCAAAAAAAGTTTAAAAATGTGAATTCTTTGCTTGCTGCATCTTGAAGTCCAACAGCAAAATAATGTAAGATATACAGCTTTATGTTCTTCAGTCTTTTTGTTATTTTTAATCACCAAGAACAGCTCTTCAAGGCAAATTTTTGGAGGGTTCTAAGCATGTCCTTGTCCATCTATCAGAATGAACTGTGCCACACATGTGATATAAAAACTTTCTTATATACACATATGTTCTTTCCCTAGCTATATCAACATAGCAAGGGGCTGGAGGGCAAATCATGAGGAGCAGCTGAGGGAGCTGGGGATATTTAGTCTGGAGAAGAGACCTCATCACTGCCTACAACTACCTGAAGGGAGGTTGCAGAGAGGTGGGCGATGGCCTCTTCAGCCAGGTGACAGGAGACAGGACAAGGGGAAATGGCACTAACCTTGTGATTCTGTGATTCTGTGAACATACATGATGAATAACACAGCACAAGAAAAAAACCAACAGTGTCTGCCATCAGTAACCTAAAGTGGATGCAATTAAATGAGTGGACAGGAAGATTTTTGAGTACTCCAAATTTCATCACATAACAGTAGAGAGAAAATAAAACTTAGTGTGTAATACTGTTGTCAGTGCCTTCTCTTTTCTAAGATGGCTGACTCCCTAAATTCTTGTGCCAACAGTTGTTATGGAACATTGATATTGTAATTTTTTTAACTGTTTCCAGGCATTTGTGCAGCTAAACACACTGAGGACACTCTTACTCAGAGACTTTTTGGTTTGCTTTTGATATTTTCCCCTTATCAAATGAACAGCTGGGACAGAAGCCCTAGAGAGACTCATTTGGAGATATGGATGACGACGTTCAGAAGGGAAATCTAAGTAACCACAAAGGCTTTTCATTGGACTAAACAGTCATCTTTCCTCACTTCACATCTTTCACAGTTCTACCAGAAAAACTGCAGCACCTGCTATGTTGTCACTGCATGTGTCTAACCACCGAGGTCAGGCAGCTGCCATAAAGCTTCACTTAACAGACGTGTGTTTCTCTCTGACTGTAGAACTGATTCTGAGAGAACCTAAACAGTCAGAGCTCACCTCCTAACACCACAGAGATGGCAAGCAGTGGCAGAGGCCTTTCAAATACGATCAGCCCAGGAACTAGACTGTTCCAAGTGCAATTTGCTACAAACAACTCCCTACAAAGGAAAGCCTATCTGGTCTGCTTGGGGTCACCCCTAACTTTAAAAGCAATAAACATCCAGGATCCCTCTTCAGTCAATGGAAATAATCTGGTGCCCATAAAGGATGATTAATTGCACAGTAGGCTGAGACTGGCAAGATGGATCTTATGCTTTAGTTTTTGTGAACACATGCACATTCCCCCTCTATTCTGCCCTGGTCAGGCCCCACCTGGAGTATTGTGTCCAGTTCTGGGCGCCTTGGTATAAAAAAGACAGGGATCTCCTGGAGAGAGTTCAGAGGAGGGCTATGAAGATGATTAAAGGCCTGGAGCATCTCCCATACAAGGAAAGGCTGAATCAACTGTAACTGTTCAGCCTTGAGAAAAGAAGACTGAGAGGGGATCTGATCAGTGTTTATAAATATCTGAAGTGTGGAACACAGAGGGAAATGGCCAGCCCCTTTTCAGTGGTCTGTGGGGACAGGACAAGGGGCAATGTCTGCAAGTTGGAGCACAGGAAGTTCCGCACCAATATGAGGAGGAACTTTTTCCCAGTGAGGGTGACAGAGCCCTGGGACAGGCTGCCCAGGGGGTTGTGGAGTCTCCTTCTCTGGAGATATTCAAGACCCATCTGGACACCTACCTGTGTGACCTGTCCTAGGGAACTTGCTTTGGCAGGGGTCTTCTGAGGTCCCTTCCAACCCTCACGTTTTCGAGATTCTGAGAGATGCAGCATACCAGGTGTTTTGTTTATTTAATGGTTGAATTCCTTCTCTTCTGGGAATTTTTTTTGTTCGATAGGGAATTGTTCTTTACCACTGAATAAATTTTATAAATATACTAGCAGTTCTTATTTAAGTCAACTGATATTATTTTCTTTAGTTTTGAATTAGACAAAATATTAATAAAATTTATTTACTTGGAAAACTATGAAATAAACATCAACCCATGGAAGCAAACAAAGAAACTAAGCTCAAAACAGCACTTATGAAAACTCTGCTGTGATATTTGCCCCAGGCTGACTCTCTCTCATAAACAAGTCTGTTGAATTTTACCAGTAAAAGAAACATCAGGGTTTCAAAGAAAATCATGTCCCCCCCATACACAAAAAAATTTGTTCTAAAATCACCAATGTAAAAGAAAAAGGCAGGAATGCATTGTCTCTGCATACGTATCCAGCCCCTCACAAATATTTTAAATAATTAATAAGACTAACAAACAGGGCTCGAGGGAAAAAACCCCACATAATCTGGTATGTCCAAAATACCTTAATTAGGTTTTAAGCTGCACAACACCTCGTCCTCACCTGGGATCAGCAGTGCAAAACTCAAAATAATCATGGGCAGGTAGAGGATGTAGCTGTTCCTCCAGTTGCTCCTTAGTTAGACAAGGAGGAAGTCGTCGAATAACTACCTGCATATATAAAAGAAAATGGAGATTTATCTTTGATCTCAATACTGTAGAAAGAGATTAAGCAAATCATATTACTCCTCAAATTGGGAACTTAATCGGCGCATTAGCCTCCTAGCAATTTACCTTCTGGGATGCTCTGACAGAGGAAACAATTTCCCTATCTCAGCTTCTGTTAACTTTGTAAAATTTCGGGGTAACTGAAATATTCTGAAAGAGAGCTTGAGAACCATTGCAATTTGACCAGTAACAAAATATGACACCAACCAACCAAAGAAACAGACACTGACTACCTAAAAGCTTTCAAAGCATCCCTTTCAAAAATAATTTGAACTATCTTTTTAGTCTTTTGTTACAACAGTATGTAAATGTATTACGTTTATGTATCCAGGTGCTGAGCTGGGGCTGCAGGGCGGCTTCTGTGATGAGAGACCAGGGCTGTCCCATGCCAGACATAGCCTGGGAGGAAAGGATTCAGGGTGGAAAGGCATTTTAATCTTTGCTTCTCACCGTTCTAGTCTTCATTATTTTAATTAGGAATAAAGTAAAAAATTTTTCTCTGAGTTCCATGATCTTCCATTATCTGCCCAGGCACAGAGGTGAGGCCCAGCGACCTGTAGTTCCCTGGGTCTTCCTTGCTCCCTTTCTTATAAATGGGAGTGACGTGACCTTTTCTCCAGTCCCTGGGGACCTCTCCTGACAGCCACGACTTTTCAAATATGATGGAGAGCAGCTCGGCAACCACACCAGCCAGATCCATCAGGACCCTGGGATGCATGTCATCCAGCCCCATAGACTTGTAGACATTCAGTCTCATGAGGCAGTCTTGGACTTGCTCTGCCCTTACCGTGGGTCCCCCAGTTCCCACCTAGAGGTTCAGGAATGCAAGGTTCAGATATTTGAGGATTATGAGAATCCTGGCTGCTAGAGAAGACTGAGGCAAAGAACTCATTCAGTACCTCAGCCTTCTCCACATCTGTTGCAGCCAATTCTTCTTTCTCATTTACCAAACAAGAACCAAAATTCTTTGTTGCCTCTGTGTTGCCTGTGATGACAATTCCTAAGTCTTCATCTTGACCCACAAGTTTTTGCATCTTATTTTCTCCTCTGCCCTGCTGAGGCAGGAAGGAATAAGAGGATGGAGGTCTGGCAGCCACCCAAAGTCAACCCGCTACACTCAGGTGACCTGGTGATGCCATGAAAAGCCAAGCTCAAAACTCAATAGTCTTGGTGACCTTTCAAGTGCAAGTACTCTTTCTTGCAGCACTGGGCGCACAGGGGGTCGCTGCAAAGGGTCAGTAACACTGCCTTTCTACAAGACATACATGCATATATGCGTACCTGTCTATAATAAAGGCAGGGAAACCACTGGGGAAGCCTTTGGCCATGAGGATGCCGGCACACAGAAGAGCAAAACGGCCGCCAAGCTTCAGACCAGCCGTACCCAGGTCTTCTCATTACCCGAATTTAACTTTTCGTGGGTTTCAGCGCTTCGGATTTGCAATCAGTAAAAGGGAGTAACTCACCAGATCTCACAGTGAATTCACACACGCGTGCCCTCTGCAAAGAGCTCCGGCCAAGCCAGGCGGAGAGCAGAGCTCCTGTCCTTGCAGGAGCCGCTTTCCCACAGCAACAGCCCCTCACGCTTCCCGAAGGCCGAAAAGGCGCACGGCACCCTGCAGCGCCGCCGCTGCTGGGGGGGCTCAGCGTACCCCAGCGTTTCGCGGAGGAAGGAACAGCCCTTTGCCCACCAGAACCCCCCGGGAGTAGGCTCAATCTGTAGAACGGGGCCTGCCCGCGCCTCGCTCCTCAGTGCTCCTGCCCCGCGGACAGCCCCCACCGCAGCCCCTCCTTACCGCGGTAGCCGCCCGCACTCCACTCCCGACGCTCGCCCACCCCAGCCGGGGGCGAGCCCCGGAGCGGGGGTGGCGCGTCCCTCCCCCTACCCCTCTCTTCCCCCCTCTACCGCCTCCGGAGCTGCGCTCGCGCCCCCTCACTTTGCTCAGAGCCGCTTTTTTCTCATCTCGCTGTTTAGCCGGCGCCGGGTGAAGCGACGGCGCCGGCGGCAGCGGAGAAGACGGGGAAGGTGGCGGCGCTGGGTTTGACGGAGCGTCCGGATCGCGGCGGGGCGATTCCCGCCGCAGCGGGATGTCCATGGGCCACTTGTCGCGGCCGCCGCCCCGCATCAACCCACAGCCGGCCTCCCGCTCCGACCGCATGCAGCCTCCGCCGCTGCCCACAGCGACGCCGAAACCTCGCGAGAACTGGCCGCTGGGCTGGCGGGATCTCGCGAGAGTTCGGCGGGGGCGCGCAGAGCTCCCTGTTCCTCATCCTCATCTCCATCCCTTTCCCCACCCCGTTGTCGCCGCTGCCGCTATCCTCACTCTTCCTGCCGGCGGGGAGAAGCACCTCCAGCAACCCCACTGTGCCGGTGGGGTGGGGAGGATAGACAGATTTGTCCATTTTTCTTTCGTGGCCCTGACTTGGACCCATGGGTGCCTTGTAGTCCTGCCTGCGGCGGCCTGCCTCAGGCCTCCCCTTGCCATGGCCTCCCCTCTGCCTTATAGAGCGGGATATCCACGGCCATTCTGGGGACAGAACATCCAGTCTTAGGGTGCTTGAAAGCTAGGTCCTGGGGAGAAAACAGCAGGAAAAGGGAAAAAAGGACATGACCAATTACTTCCATCAGCTCACAAGTCTTGTGCCTGTGGATAATACCTTGTCCATGTAGAAGAGCAATGCCTGCAGCACGGGCAGTGCCGCAGTCTAGTCCCTGGCAGTGGCAAGTCTCTGGGGAAGTCACCAGTAATGAGCAGAATAAGGATGAGAACATGGGAAGTATATAGCGATAGAGATTCAGAATAATCTCTCACAAGGTTTCCCTGAATTGAGCCTGTCCTCCCACTCCTCCCCCTCCCAGGGGAAAAGAGCCTTCCAAGTGGCTTGGCTGGAAGTGCGTGCTGACCGTCAATCAGATCCAGGCTTATTCAGCTGATTGCAACCAACAAATTTTGTGCTACATCTAAAAAGTTTGTTGACATTCCTGCATGAGTTGGGATGTTTTGGACTACTTCTCCTAGGCTTGGTGGCAGAAGCACAGAAAACTCCAAAGTTTTAAGGGGAGACACTCAAGGTCAGGCTTGATGGGGCTCTGAGTGACCTGATCTAGTGAAGACATCCCTGCTTACTGCAGGGGGGTTGGACTAGATGGCCTCTGAAGGTCCCTTCAAGCCTACCATATTCTATGAGAATACACAGGGTTATTGCCAATCTTCAAATGCTGCTGTGCTGCCAGCCTTCAAACAGCTGTCCACAACACAAAGGAAATACACAATCTGATGTGGAATAATAAAAGGAGGTGGTGTTGCCTGAGGAAACTCTGAAATGTGATACTCCTCTCCAAACCTTTTAAGCAGTAATGCCTGAAAAGAAACTGTTGGAGCCATTCACAGCAGAAATACCAAGTTCAAACCTATTCTGAAAACCTTTAGGCAACAACACCCAGCTTGTCCCACTCTGGGAGAAGACTGATCCTTGCAAGCGATGAGGTTATGTGGGACTGAAGATGTCTCTTTTGGGGATGCGTAGATAAGGTACTCAGCCTGATGAAGTTCTGGACCCCTGGACCCAGACAAACTCTGAGGTCAAGTCAGACAAAACTTAATAATCAAAGACCACATGAGGACAAGGACAAGACTCAGTTTAACTGGAAAGAGGGTAAAAATCAGAAAGACACCAAGTGCTCAAGACATAGAGTGCAGGCAAGAGCAGGACTGAAGCAGGACAAGTGCTGGGAAGTATAGAAGGGCACAGCAGGAGCTGCTGGTGCAAAGACAATGATTTGGATAGAACATGAGTTGATCAGAACATTTAAACAGATGAGAAATGAGGAGAGGAACTTCCCCTGAAGTCCTGGCTGAGAGACACACATCAAACAGCTCACAAGTTCTTGGAGCTGCCAAAAGGGCTGGGAGCCAAACCAAGCCACAAGAATTCCTCTGACACCCAGGGAAAGTCGTTCACAATCTAGGACGCTTTGCATATGTTTCTTTCCAGGTAACTTTTGATGCCAATAACTGGAGGCCAGCAACAGCCAGCCAAAAAAACCTCCAGCAGACACCTGCCAAGGCGCAGTGTCATGACCTGCACCTTGGCAACACCCGTTTTCGCTGTTCCATCCATTTCTTCCCACTCCTACCCCTCTGCCCCACCGATGACACTAGCACAGCAGCGATTTGCTGTCTTTGAACCTGAGAACTGACCAGGCAGAGAGAAGATGTTTAGATGCTGGAGCAGTTCCCTCATTTGACTCGCACCATAACCACACACCATTTTTACTCCCACAGCTGAGGAAGGAGTGCAGGGGCATGTAAATCCCTATGGGCAGGGGAGGAATACTGTAAACCAACAGCGTCATCAGAGCTGTCATCTGACGTGCCATCAGATCACAACCAGAGAGTGCAGGAAGACATACGAACTCTTTATCGATTGTTCAAACTCTTTTGTCAGTGAAACAACAGTAACACTGAAAAAGACAAACAGCTCATATCCATGCCTGGCATTAGGCAAAAGGCCTGGTTTGCCAGAAGACTCTTTTGCCAGCTTCCACATAGTGATTGCCACCATGTCTTACCAGAAAACTAGATTTACCAATGCTGGACTAAAAGTGCTACAGAGAAAAATGAGTTCAGGTCTTTGAGATGTTGTTACTTTGTCCATGAGATGGCTTTTCATGGTTACAATCATTCAGGATACATAAGCACAGATGTAAAAATAACTACTAAAAGATCCTTTAAAGGATGAGACACGCCTACTAGAGTAGGTGTTGAGACATCATCTTAACCAGACAGTCTTCTAGTCTGTCTACAATTGACCTCAAAGAAGTCACCTGAGGCCCACACAAATTAAAAGATACCAAAAGAAAACCCTCTGTATGGAATTTCCAACCAGCCACACTGAAGGAAGAGGCCTAATGCCAGCCAGGAGATTAATTTTCCCCCATGACCTGCTTAGGTAGAGACTTTTCCACTTAAGACCCATACTGTGGTTTTCACAACATCCAACTTTGGGACAAGTGCTTTAGAAATAGGAAGTAAACCATTTTTGTTCACCTCACTTTCTAAGGGCTAAGAAAATATGGGATTGGTACTAAATTCTACACTGGACATATGTACAATCTGTATATTGTAACATATGGAATAGTAACTTTGGCATCTGCAACTCCCCGTCACTGGGACAGAACCAGACTTCTGTACAAGACTGCATTGGTGGTCACTGGAAAGCGAAGGGATCTCTGGGACCCAACCACTTTTCAAGAGTGAGAATAGGCACTATCCCCCCACCCCCTCAACTCTTCCCCTTGCTTTTCCTCACTCCAGACCCTTGAATTTTGCCGTCCAGGTGTGTCCACAAGACAAATTCATGTTCAGCGATGCAGGTGCCTGTGGAAAACAGCCACTACCCTGTGCTCAAGCTAAGCACGGGGCCTGCATTGATGGGATGGAATCTCCCCAATCCAGGATTCACAAGAGCACTACCAGGGAAAGAGCCAAAGAACAAAGCTGTAATCAGTCACAGGGAAAAAGAAAGTCTCTCAGAGTACCACAGCAAGCACCTGAAGTGGCAAAGGAGAAGGGAAAATTACTATTTTGTTTTGTTAGGCATCCCAGATTGGCTAAGAAGAATCCTTGGATAAATGAAGGCCTTCCCCCTCCTCACTGGCTATTTCTTCCAAGTGGTGATCTTTACTAACTGTATATTCCTTCAGCCACTCAATGAGCCATGAGACAGACATAGGGGGATGAGTAGTAGTTTGTATTTTCCAATTTATGCAAAAATTATACAAAATTACAACCAACCAAAAAATAGATATCACTCAGAAGTGACAGTCTCAACCCATCCTTTGACACCCTTTCATTGATAAATGTAAACATTGTTTTAAAGTTAGAAAGATCATTAATCAAGAAAAATGGACTGCTGGAAAGCAAAAATGAGAGCAAAGTTTCAGTACAGGTACTTGGATTCATCCCTTGTCTCCTCTTATTTACGTAAGTGACAAAGAAGGGTGGAGGAAATATTTCAGGAATTCAAATACTGTCAAGTTTTTTTGTATTTTGCCCCAATAAAGTGGATAAAAATATCACAATAACCATATAAGTTTTATGCTAAAACCCAAATACATATTTTAAAACACAACTGTACTGAGATAGCCTAGAAATTACATTTTAGAGCAATCATTTTGCTGACTAAACAATTTTCACATTTCATGAAAAAATCCTTTGTCTACAGAAAACTTGCTCATACTTGAGTTCAAGTGCTTCATACTAAAGTGTGGGCTGCTAGACTTTGGGAAATCTATTCTAAACATTAAATGCCAAAACTTAGTGGAAGTCACAAGAAAAATGATGACACCACGTAGCATGAAGATTTTAATTTTAAGCCCCACACAGTGACAGATGTGGATCAGGCAAGAAGAGAAAGGAAAAAAGTGTACACAAAATACATTCAACACTCACACTGAGAAGGCAAACAGACCTGTCCTGGTTAGTGGATGGCCAAGTCTTCTGGTTGAGGCATAGGTCATGGTTAGTGAACCAGTGACATCTAAAAATAATATCACACTGTTGAGCCTTGTAACAACCGTGTAGGTGTATTATCCAGTTAATCCTCTGCATTGACAAAACCACTCTGTGTGAAGAGAACGACTGCAGTCCCTGCAGCAGCAGGCCGCGGCCTTACAACTTTATTATAAGGCTAAGTGCAGGTAAGACTGATTTACCTTAATGTCTACGCCGTTCAAGTTTGTTGTCTGGTCAGCTTATGGAAAAAATAGTTCCTTAAATGATCTTTCAGTAATACAATACAGAATAATGATAAGGAGAAAGTACAGCAAAGTAACATGCTTTGTCATCAATTTAATGTATGCCAAATTAGAGTCAAATGATAGAAAAGCACTGAAATTGCTCCTTGAGGAATACATGTTTATAAAGTAGCAAGTATAAAATTTCATGGATTTTTTGGGGTCTATTTTACTAAGAAAGCATTCCTCACTCACAGGATGAAAACACAGAAGCCACAATAATGCTATAATAGGCTGGCTATTCAATTTAACAACACTGTTAACAGCACCATGTTAACTACTATTTTGAAACCTTCACAGTCTTGCTGATGGCAGACACATTGATCAGTAAACAAAAAAAAAAGTGAATTTATTTTTTACTTCATCATGTATGATTAGTTTTGTAGAAATAGTCCATCATGTTTACTTCTGAATTATCCTTAAGGCAAGCATTATTTCTCTGGTGTTAAATACAGAGCAGTCGTTTGAATTCATATAAAAATAGCAAACTCTGGAAAGTATAACACCGTAACAAAAAACACTAGAACAAACATATTACACCGAGACAAAATGAGCTCTCTACCAGCATTTATGGTCATGTACTATGGTCCGACATTGACGTTTCTAACATCATATCACTTTCATTCATTTCAATCTCAAATGTTTCTTCCAATGGACGACTGGTATCTGTACTTTTCCTTTGATGTGACGTCTCTAATGTCACTATGCCACTTTCATCCAGAGTTTGTCTTTCTATGTCGAATTCTCGGAAATCCCAGGGAGGTGAAATTAAATTCTTTAATGTCTTCATTGTGTGTACATCAAAGTCATAACATCTTAACTTGTCTTTGATTTCTGTTCCTAGGAAAACAGTCCAACCATTAGTTTATTCCAAATGAACACTCACCACCCCCCCCAAAAAAAAAAAAAAAGGGATCTCAAAGAAACTACTATGATTCTCTGCTGTCAGACTGACAGGGAACTGTCACTGCTTAATGACTGAAGTTGACTAGAGCTGCTCTGAAAAAAAATAATCTAGCAGCCCCCTTTTGAAAGAATTGTGATTTTAAAAGTACAACTTAGATTCAAAAGTCTGTTATTAGAGGTAATTGCCAGTTCTCCTCCCAGTTCTCTAAGAGGCTTTTTTGGTTGAGTTACACACAGCACGATTTGCATTAACGGATCTCACTCAGCTACGTGGTTCTTCCAGATGTGTCAACCTACTACATATGGAGCAAGACAATACTGAGAAGAAACATCTGCTTCAGTTGTGCAAAAAAATCTGCAGGAAAAGCAATGCTGCACACAGATGGCTTTTAGCAGGTTCAGCCTCATTAGCATGCTTGACAGGACATCAGCTGCGTTAATTATAGATAAATCACTTAAGTTCAATGAAGCAGAAATACGTCACTTTGAAGTTTTTCTTTTGGGCAGAAAGCTTTCAAGGATTTTTTTCAAACTATGGCAACATAATGTATTACTGTTGCAAAGTGCTTTTAAAAACCAAATGTAAAGCTCTCTTTCTGGAGGCAGAAACATTTATCCTGACTCCACAGTGCAGAGTTTTGATATGGTGAAAGTGCCGTGCATATATATGTCCGTTCAGCAGCATTAGCTGAAATCAAGTCCTCTGATTTTCTAACCCTGTTATTTTGGTCCTTATGCTGGGAAGAATTTACTGTCATGATGCTTAAAAAGAACCATGTTCATCTGTAATTGCTGATAAGTTCTGACTTGTTTAGCCAGTAAACAAAGAACCAAACCAAACCAATTCAAGAAAGAACTGAACAAAACCACACTCTACTTTGTAAGTTAACTAGGCAATGGTAGACACTCTCTTGATGTAAGACTCCTCTCAAAGGACTCAGTTTAAGAGTCACACAAGTGGAAAACTTACCAATGTAGGCTTCAGAATCACCAATATACATTTCTATGCAATGTCCAAGCATTGTGACTGAAAACGTGTCATCCCTCCTAAGACCAAGGGCCTATGGAAAGAAAATAATTAACAACTATTCAGTACCAAGTGAATCCATTTACGTCTTCAGCCCACAAGGGTTCTGAGTTTGCTGCTTGGTTGCTTGCCAATGCTATCACAGAGCAGAGTCCTCACTGGAAAAGCAAAACATGGCACAACCAAAGTAATCCTGTCACATGAAGTGCCTGAAGTAGTAAGCAAGCAAAGCGTAAAAAACAGCCCCAGAAAAGGGTATGTATGCAGACAGTCATTCATGAACCATGAAGTATAGCATACTCCTGAAATAATCATTATAAAACCTGTGAGTTAATTTGCATAGCTAAACTGCAATCCATAATGAAACAGACTGAGACTTGCTTAAAGTAATTACAGCTAAATGTATGTACTACAAGCTTCTAGATAAATAGAACTTCAAGCAGTGACCTCGAATGCTGAAAGTTCAACTGAGGAGAATTCACTGTTGCTCTATAAAAAAGTGAAATCACGAAAACCGTATAACATTGCTTATTATTAAGATAATTCTGAGACAACTAAAAATAGCCTATCTTTAAATGTTGTGCTTCCTGTAAAAATTCTACTTCCCAGGCATAGCTTGGAAGTATTTTGAAGTATTTTCAATCGTTTCAGCAGAATGACAAGTTTATCGACATAAACCGTATATGACAATTATATTCATTTATAACAAAGACTGATCCAAGTAATGAGTTTCGCAAAATGACCATTTTTTTACCTAATCCATAGAAAACAGGTTTTTTTTCAAACCTTCCTGAGATTATAGGGCTACGAAGATGATGAAGGGCCTGGACCATCTCCCCTATGAGGAAAGGCTGAGAAGATTGGGACTGTTCAGCCTTGAAAAGACTAAGGGGGGACCTAATTAATGTTTATAATTATCTTAAGCAGGCGATGCAGGGGGAATCAGCCAGCCCCTTTTCAGTGGTCTGTGGGGACAGGACAAGGGGCAATGGCTGCAAGTTGGAGCACAGGATGTTCCGCACCAACATGGGGAAGAACTTTTTCCCAGTGAGGGTGACAGAGCCCTGGGACAGGCTGCCCAGGGGGTGTGGAGTCTCCTCCTCTGGAGATATTCAAGACCCGTCTGGATGCCTATCTGAGTGAAATGTCCTAGGGAGCTGCTTTGGCAGGGGGTTGGACCCGATGATCTCTCGAGGTCCCTTCCAACCCCTACAATTCTGTGATTATAATGTAAAAACTAACTTGGAGGCTGGCTAAAATGCTCATTTTCTCTCTCAAAACCAAACCAGAACGAAACAGTAAATAGAGAGCCTCCGTGACCAGCACTTCAACGTAAGCCAGGTACATACCGTATGGAAATAGTCGATTGCGCTTTCGAAATTGCCCATGAGACTGTGTATGTAGCCGATGGCAGAGTAGGTAGAGGCATTCTGAGGAATGAGTACTAGAGCCTGGCGATGGTATTCCAGTGCTTCTTCATATTTCCTGTTAGAATTAAATACAGGAGATCTACTAGTAAGCTTCAGGGTGAAAGGTGTTTTTATAGTATTACATTGATATTTTCTTTAGCTCAGTTGCACACAGCCCTGTGAGAACTTAATTATTGCTTGATGCTCCAAACATAAGAGACTGCACAAAAGACTTGTGGAGATTGAGATTTTTTTTTCCCCTCAACGTTACTGTGAAAACCTTGTTCTCCTTGTATTGAACAACAGCTGCCTATAGCTGGTACCCATTCGGGGATGGTCTCCTCAATTTGATGTGGTACATCACTTCAGACGTTTAATGCTGCTCATTGTAAAGTTGTCTGTCTTTCTCTAGCTTTCATTTTCCTCGCCCAGGGAGTGAAGTAGCCCAAGGAGGCTATATCACTCATTGTTCAAAGTGAGAAAAGCTCTCTGGGCAGAAATTTCACAATCCTTAAGTGCAACGTACACTGGTACTTTTATCGCTCCCATTCTTCTACCTTCTGTACCAGAAAAGATGATATACACAGATCCCTAGTTTCTTTCAAATACCAGCTGCCCTTTCTTGAAAACCATCCATTAACTAGACCGCTGATTGCATCTGTTATTTTATAAAACAAGGAGTAAAAGTATATTACTCTGAGAAATGGCACTAGGACGTCCAATGTGACAAAGGTGTTAAAAATAAAGATAGCAATTGTCTATTCAGAAGAAATGTTAATGTCTATGGCTGTAATGAAATCATGCAACCAGCCAACACAGGAAGTTGTTAGAGGGCACTAAGTAACAACTGAGGCAGAAAAGTTACACAACCGTTTGCTTGCTGCACAAAACTTGCCTGTGATTTGAATCTTATTTTCCCTCATAGTATTTGCCTGACCAATTAACTACCATTGTATTTTAATATGCTACATAATGCTAATGAGTAAATGTAAGAGCCAGGGATTTTTTTTTCATCATGCATTATGAACACTAGTAAACTTGTTATTATAGAACTTATTAAACTGTCAAAGCATATGTACAGCTGCCTAAATTCTCAATTTGATATTCCTGAAAGATGGTTTGCAAGGATGTGGAAGCACATTAGGTTGGCTTTCTGAACCTGAACAAACAACACAATGCAAGTTGTCCTTGTGTGATAAAAGCAGTTACTAACTTATTGGAGAAATTAAAACAAGACAAAAGGAATTATAACTGAAACAAGTATTTGGAAAAAACCTGCGATTATGCTCATGAATAGATTCTAGAAGCAGTGTCTTTTGTTTGATCTTGGCAGAAGAGGTAACTATTATACATCCCTATTTCATAATGAAAATGAAGACTAATTGGCAATTCAAGCACAAAGCAATTGCTACCAAAGCCAAAACAAAAGTACAACTTCTATCTACCATAATCAAATCCTCATTAGCAGCTTTGAAACAAAAATTATAGCATACATGAATTGGACAATTAAAAACATGACATTAAAAAACCCAATACAGTACTGATTAAACAAAACAGTTGTTAAAATGAGACCAAGGTAAATAATGAAAAAAACACCATTTTTCTGTGTTAAAACTGTACAAAGTAAATATGCAAGCTTTATCTTCCTTCTTCTCTAGAATGGAATATAAAATGAAATATGAAATAGTTCTGTTCTCAAAACCCATAAAGTAGTATTTATTGCTGTGTTAATGTCACTGTGTATTTCACTCCACTAAAGAAAACCCAAACCCAAACCACAAGAGTACTGATCCAAGGAATGAGCTGGCACACAGCCACCCTTATGCTTGTTAAATCAGTGCGCGTAGTTGTAAAGTACATCAGGACTGGGACAGCAGACAGTTAGAATCTGGATCAACATGAGGATCTAAAAGCCTAAGACCAGATTTCTGTCTGATAAGAATCAGTGATTAAAGAAAGGCTTTTACATGACTACCTGTGTGTAGTAAACTGGATATAAGGGGCGATTAATGTATTTACATTCGCAAGCTGAATTAGGGACTCTGGTTCTTATGTGTCTACACTGCTCTCACATGGTACATCATCTTGATTTTAATGAGAAGTAGGCCTACAGAAAACACATTTGTGTGGTATTCCAGATAAATGCAGCTCCAGTGCTCTCTGCTTACTTGAGCTTTCTGCAGACATGTCCCAAGTTGTTCAATAATGGCTCCCACTTATCAACTGTTACCTGCAAAATAATGCAACAACTCATATAATTGCAGCTTCACTGATTATAACTGAATATTGTCTAATTAAAAAAATTACCAACAAAGAAGGCAATTGATTCATGACCATGAAAAATATCACAAGCACTGCCAATTATTTTCCAAACACGCATCTGAGCTCAAAACATTTACTCAGTAGCTCTTTTTTTTTCCTCATTTTCCATTCTCCAAAACCTATTAAACTTCTTTAAAGGGTCAGTGAGAGGAAACTTGGATGCCAGCTGAACAAGATTTGTTTTCTAGTTAGCTAAAAATCATGTTAAGTTTCTTGGCCTAGGAAAACTGAAGATCCCACCTGATTAGGTGTTTGACAAATAATCATAAACCCTAAAGATCTTTTTACTGTCTTCTCCACACTCTAACTTAATCTACTTTAAATAAATTTGCTCATTTACGAGGCACACAGAAGACTCTGAGCCAACAAAATCTTTAAGACACTTTTTGATGAAATGAAAAATCATTTGGACTTGACTGCATTATGAATTTGTGATTTGTAACAGGCACATCTCTGTATCTAGTTAATTTAGGTGTTTCCCACTCTAATTTTAAGTTTCCATTTGTGTGTTTATAGTTATGTTGATATTTAGTACTTCTCAATAAAAAAAAGCCACACAAAAGAATTTAGGCATACACATAAATTTAATCCTGATCTACCAAGTCTGTGACGTTCACAGGAACAACAGTAACAGCTTAAATTAAACCAGAACAACCCTATTTATATAGGATTGGTGAGCTTATAAATCAGTATCTGTGCAGTTTATTTCAGTAAACGTGTCTTGTCAACAGGAAGATTACGGTTTTTTTCAGAGCTTTCTACTTTACAGGAGGTTTACTGTGCTCTACAAGCAATTTCATTACCTTTGTAGGGGATACTTTGTTAACAATTAACAGTAGCATGAGGTAGTATCCTCATTAAATAAATCTAAGCTGAAAACTGTGAAAATGTATCCTAAAATTCACAAGAAGCCTGTTACAAGATGGTACTGCTTTCACTAAAGGATCTGAAGTTCCTCTAATACAATGTATTTCTGTAGACAAGAGACAAAGAAAATGAAACAGACAGTACCACCAATATGTACAAGCCCACTTGTGTATTCCAGCTTTTGAGGAATCAGGGTTGTAATGGTTGACTTTTGATTCACAAAACTGCCTGAACTATGAGCACCTTCCCTGACAAACTCTTTGCCAGTGCCTATTTTGATCACTCTCAGAAGTTAGTGAAGCATCCCTATAGCCATTCCCACACAGCGCTTCTATCTGGTAGAAAGAAATCTGCACCTACAGGTTCATGCCCAAACAAGAGTGGGAGTCATTCAAGAAACAGTTAACAATGTGGCAGAAACCATTTTCCACCCTTGGGTCAAGAACCATTATTGGTCTACTAACACCCAAGGACTGAGAATGAGACCTGGATTCCATGCTCCAGTCTTTTAAATTTTGTATTTCTTTATTTCATAAAAAACCACTTTTTGCCTTTTCCTGTAGCACTGAAGATAATGCATGATAACTCTCATCTAAAAATTCAACACACTCCATTACAAGTAAATGGTCTAAGTTTTAAAGTAAAAATTTCTACTGTATTGCTTCTATCTTAAAATAAGAACAACATATTTTTTCACAAGATATTACAGAATTTGCTGTAGTCTTACAGATTCAGGATTGTGCATATTATTAGGAAAAATACCTCATTTCCAATAGCTTTGATTTTTTCCAGTGCATCAAGAAACCACTTTTCTGCAGTTTTCCAGCTAAGAATTGAAGGGGTGGGGGAAAGAAAGTAAATTAGTGAAGAGTTTTCATTAGCAGTGTAAGAAAACTGTATTACCAGGAACCAGCTTTGATATTATTGCATTGTATGAGTGAAATTAGATGTAACAAAAATAGTAATTTACAATTGGCTATATTTTGCTCGTGAGAGCTAACAAGACAAAGTTTAAAAGTCAGAAGCAAGCCAATAAACACTAAACACACTCAGTAAACATTTCTTACGTATGGTTGATTTTGGGGTGTTTTGTTTTGGTTTTTTTTCTTTTTTTGGTTGTGGGTTGTTTTGTTCTTTCTCTAGAATACGTTTGGATACATAGACTGAAACAATGGTAGATTTAGTTTGGATATTAGGAAGAAATTCTTCCCTGTGAGGACGGTGAGGCCCTGGCACAGGCTGCCCAGAGAAGCTGTGGCTGCCCCCTCTCTGGCAGTGTTCAAGGCCAGGTTGGATGGGGCTTTAGGCAGCCTGGGATAGTGGAGGGTGTCCCTGCCCATGGCAGGGGGTGGAACTAGATGGGCTTTGAGGTCCCTTCCAACTCAGGCCATTGTATGATTCTGTTTAATCAAAGCATAACAAAGAAGTGGTGAAGTGCTCAGAATAAAATCCTTGACTATATTTTGATCCTGTTTAAAAAAATCAAGTTTGAATAAGTTAATTTCAGTAACATCTTAAACACCCATCTTTGAAATAAGGTTGTGGGTTTTTTTTAATGGATGTGTCTGTCCATTGACTAAAATGAAGATATAACGGAAACTTGGATGCGTGACACTGGTTTGGGTTGGAAGGGACCTCTAAAGGTCATCTAGTCCAACGCCCCTGCAGTAAGCAGGGACATCTTCACTAGATCAGGTCACTCAGAGCTTCATCAAGCCTGACCTTGGATGCCTCCAGGGATGGGGTCTCCACTACCTCTCTGGGCAACCTGTTCCAACCCTCATACTGAAGAACTTTTTCCTAACATCCAACCTAAATCTCCCCTTTTCTAGTTTAAACCTCCTGAGCTGACAGATCCTTTTGCTATACAGATTTTTAAACTATGCGTGCACAGTATAAAGTTTATACCTGTGTGTGCAGACAGATGCCTTTTCCAGGCCTGCAACTACCCAATGACAGGCACACGTAAGATAATAATTTTCTCTACTTGTTCCTTGTGCATTAAGTGCTTTCCAGTTCAACCTTAAACACTGAAGAACAACATAGAAAGCAAGGGTTTAGGGTAAACACCATCTAAACTAGAATGAAAAGACACTACAGTTCAACAGGAGTACTTTACTATGTATGGTAGCACATTACACTTCAGAATAATCCACGTTTAAGGTTTGGTTTAATCCTGTTTTGAAAACTTACTCTCCATTTTGAAAGGCAACCACTCCAACTTCATGCATAACAAAAGGGTCTTCTGGTGCAATGCTTAGAGCTTGGCTGAAAAACCTTTCAGCTAACTTTGAGTTGTTGGTCAAACCATATTCCAGTCCAATATAGAGCATCGGCAGATGACACCTAAAAAAGCCAAGCCACAAAGAAACAAACACACTTATCATGAATGGTGCCACAAACTACCAAATAATGCCAACTGTGTTTGTGCACATCTGAGCACGGGATGACTTAAATGGACTATTAACCCAAGGGGCAGTTTAAAAGACTTTACATCTTTGTTAGCTGGTGATGAGAATGTGAACTCCAGTATGGAATTGTAACCTGCTCTGGAATGACTGTTTCCTCAGTGCTTAGGATAGTTGTGAAGGTTTTTGTGGTTGTTCCTATTCCCCCCAGTTTCCTTTATACATTTCATTTACAAGTAGAATATGGAAGAAGTCATAATGAAAGGCATTACATTTACCAGTAACTCTAAGCAAACACAGTACTTTTATAAGCAATATGCCATGATTAGCCCACTACTCATGTTACAGCCTTCTCCACTGCATGCAACAGCTGTTCAAGATGTTACTATACAGCAGTGTATGACCTGGTGTGACAAAAAGGATTCACAAATTCCAGTTAACTTTCAGGCACAAGACAGATTACCTAAATAGAAATCTTGACTTCAGAATTTATAAATTCACAAATAACACAGAGAAATGCAGATTATTAAATTAATTGGGTTTTTTTTTCCTCCTTTGTTCTCTACTGGGTAATTGTTGCAAATGTATTCCTGCTGTTTAAAGGGATGTAGGTCGATATTCCACACTATTTATTGAATAATTTGGGATATTTTTTCCAAACATGACATTTTTGACATACCCTTTCATGAGCTGTGCAGCTGTGAAGTATGCAGCCATTGCCTGGTCATGCTCACTCTCAACTGCAAACGAATGTCCATATGCAATCCACGCAGGTCCATAGGTTCTCTCTAGTGTAGTAGCTTTGCTAAAAACAGGAGCAAGTCACAAAGAAACACATCTGAGATTAAATTTCATCTGCTTCAGGTGACCACTTACACAGATACCTGATTATGTGACATAGCACTGTTATTCAGATAATCTCCTGGAGCAACCAGTGGCAAACGATGCTAACTTTAAGTGCTAAATAATTTGAACTTTTAAAAGTATCACACATTTGCAAGAATTCATTGCATTGTTTCTGTTCATTGTATTCATGGACAGCAAGAATTGTTATTACTGAACACAAACAATGATAAAATAAATAGGTGAGTTGGGCAAAATATAGAAAACATTGGCCATGATGTATAGTGTATTACAAAATTTTATTGATAGATATATTCCAGCAAATTTAACTTTCACAAGCAGGATATGAAAATATTAAACAAACATTTAGGTTGAACTCCATGTTGGAATTTTGCCATGTAATTGTACTAGCCTTAATGAAAACATGAGTATGTAGTCTGGAGAAGAGGAAATTGAGGGGAGATCTAATTGCTCTTTGCAACTCCCTGAAAGGAGGCTGTGAAGAGGTGGGGGGCTGACCTTTTCTCTCCCTACCTCATGACAAGTGACAGGACAAGAGGAAATGGCGTCGAGTTAGGCAAGGGGAGGTTTAGATTAAGAAAAACATTTTCACAGAGGGTTGTTAGGCATTGGAATGGGCTACCCAGGGAAGTGGTGGAGTGTCCATCCCTGGAGGTATTTAAAAGATGGTTAGATGTGGTGTTGAGGGACATGAATTAGTAGTGGTTAGGGTGATGGTTGGACTGGATGATCTAGAGGGCCCCTTCCAACCAAAACAATTCTGATTCTTAATTTATTTGTGACACTGCAGACAGCTGCTGGGCATCACAGAAGTACACAGAATGTCACCCGAGTCCTAAGCTGAAAACTACAACCTAAGCATCAAGAAAGCACCTGGAGTCTTCACAGAAAGACAGGCTTGAGAGGAACATTAGAAAGCTCTGTAGATTACTTTCTCAGTCTGAAGGCGAGGGCATTCATAAGTAAAGAGCAGATGACAGATGTGACAAATCTTTTCTGAAAAGCTTCCAACACGGACATCCTACACGTTCCACAAAACCTAGGCTATTGCTCAACTGTGCTTAAACATTTCATTTTTTCCTATCATTTAACCTAAATCTTGTTTGTCAGGGTTAAATTCAGTACTTCTCATCACAGATGCTAGAACAATTTGTTCTCTGTCTCCTGGGACATAACTTTACATATTCAAACACTTGCATCTTCCAAGCCTACCTCCTAGATGGCGTCAACCACTTCAAAAGCTTTCCTCATTTCCTTCTTTACTACCTTCTCTCAAATTCAACTCAAATATCTCACATCTGTCTTGATTTCTCCACACATACTGACTTGTCAACAGTGACACATTACAACACAGCTTTGTTATTGCTATAGAAGATGGATTATGTTCTCTCTCAGATGTTTTCCTAATTGGTGCTGGGATGAGGTAAACCCTTTTGCAGGATTCGAAGAATGCAGAGAAATGGTTCTGGAACAGTCAGAATGATACTTCCCTTACTGGGCACTGCCCAGCTGTGCCTTCTGCCCTGTCCAGTATGCTCCAGCATGGTGGCTTATGACTCCAAAACAGTGATATGGGAACTTGTGGTTTTTATCCATGGTACCTCCATATCCTTTTCCAAAAACTGCTGCCCAGCCCACAGCTGTCCCTAGCCTTCTAGTTTGATACTACCATTCTGCTCCAAGAAACTTGGGCACCTTTCTACTATTTCACTTTTACTAGATCTTTTTTCCTCTTTACCAGAACTACTCTGAATTCTGATGGTTTGGCTTTGGTTTCTTGTTTGCTTGCTGTAGGTTGTTTTTTTTTTTTTGGTTGGTTTATTTTCTAACACATCTATAGATCATGGAATGGTTAGGACTGGGAGGAACTTTAAAGATCATCAAGTTCCAACCCAGCTACCACAGGCAGGGACACCTCTCACTAGACCAGGCTGCTCAAAGCCCCATCCAGCCTTGAACACTGACAGGAAGGGGGCAGCCACCACTTCCCTGGGCAGCCTGTTCCAGGCCCTCATCACCTGCATAGTGAATAATTTCTTCCTAATAGCTAATGCAAATTTACCCCCTTCCAATTTAAAACCATTCCCCCTCATCCTATCACTACATGTCCTTCTAAAAAGTCCTTCCCCAGCAATTCTGTAGGCCCTTTCACATACTGGAAGTCCACTATAAGATCTCCCAGGAGCCTTCTCTTCTCCAGGTTGAACAAGCCCAACTTTCTCAGCCTGTCTTCACAGGAGAACAGCCCTGGCTGTTTAGGAATGCTTGCAGCTTTAATACAGATGTTCTTTATTTCACCACCAAAACCACCTATGTTACTCAGGGCAGCTTCTTGAAGAATTTCACACTGGTACTTGCCAGGAATTTAAATAGCTTACCCATAATAACCACGCAATTGCTAGCACATCTTTACATATATTGTCTGTAATGGTCTTCAGAAGAAAAACGAGAGCCTTACAGGTTGATTTAAGTAGTCTCAGTTTAAAGCTTGCAGCACCAAAACAAATGCCCTACTTTTCCTGCTCCCCAGCGCTGATAATCAACACATATAGACAAGACCTACAGGAAATGGCACTCGACCAACTGAGCAACCAAAAAGGTCCAAGGCTGTTTGTGCAAAAAAAGAACTAGACATAGCCAAATGTCAGGAGTTTCTAACTCTTCCCTTCAGGATATGAAGCCTGAACCAGGGAGAATGCTGGAGCGTCCCTGAATTAAGCTTGATTACATCGTTGTAATTAGCTTGGCAGCATGAGCAAACGCAGCGATTACACCTGCCCAGAAGAGGAAGGTGACTGCCAAAAGAGATTCCAAGCAAGTCTGGATGTATTTTAATGTATCTGGATGTTTGAGGTCTAAATTGCTACCCCAAAAAAAGGATGTCAACGAAAGGAATATTTTAGTATTAACCAGTTTATCAAAGCTTCTGTTTGCTTTATGAGCTTACAAACAACTGTGAACATTAAGTATTTACTTTGTAAGTGAGCAACGTTTCTCTAAGGAAAACTGACTAAAAAGTTACCTGAGGTATCTTCTGGCATGTTCATTTTTGTGACCAACCATGAGATAGTAGCATCCTACTGCAAACCATGACACCTAAACAACAAACCCAAACAGAATATTAACAGATGTGTCACTTTGATTTTAGTGGAACACCACCACAGGTGATGCAAAACAGAAGAACAATTATAATTAGAGAAGCTAGGAACATTTTCAAAAAAATCAGGTTCAGCTTTTCAAATTATTTAATGTATTACAGACAAGCTAGACCTGCTGGCATGTGCATCTCTAACTGGGTTTGTTCAGCCTTGTGAAGAGAGTGTTATGTGGAAAATATATTGCTGTCTTCCATTACTTAATGGTAAGGAATACAGAAGAGAGAGCCAGATGTCTCAGAGGTGCAGTGAGAGAATGGGAGGCAGTGGGTACGAGTTGCAACATGGGAAATTCAGGCTGAGTAAAAGGAAAACAAAGGTAAAAACACTAGAAAAGCTTGCCCTGAGAGGCATATACATTTATTACTGTGGGATTTGGTTTAAATTATTATTCAGAGTGAATACCTGACATTGAATACATTTTACAGGTAGGTTGCTTTTTAAAAAGAACCCTGGTATAAAAAAAGTACAGTAATATAAAGAGTGAATAATTTGTTCTAGCTCCATCTAGAAAGAGATTTTTTAATTCTGTTGCTCAAACTATTACATTAGTATGTAATATATGTTAGACAGTATTATACTACATATTACAATATATTATATAATAGCATAATACTACTTATTACATATATTTTTATATATTATAGATTATAATACATATTATATATTACACAATATGTTATCCTGTGTTTCCACCTAGAAAAACTACCAGACAATGAAGGCTTAGAACAACTTACAGGATTATTTGGGTACAAGTCCACCAGTTTGTGAGAAAGATAAAAAAGCTCTGCATAGTGGAAGAAAACAGAAGAGAAAATTACAACATGCTAACACATTGAGATATTTCAAGCCTTTTAGCTTTCTATGCAAAATACTCAGAACATCTAACATTACTAATATGTAAGCAAACAAAAATGTTTTCTCTTTAGTGGTAAAACTTCAAAATGCCTCAAAACAGATTCAGTTTTGCAATTAGCTAAAAAAGTCACCCCAAAACAAAAAAACCCTCAATAACCCATAAATCTTCACAGCACAAACAGCTATACATCCCACCCCTTAAGAATTCCACAAGAACTCTGCTATTAGAATAAGTTACTACAGATTTTCTAGTGACAGTAGAAGTAACCAGATACAGAGTAAAAATTCTATTGCTGATATAATATCAAAAGAAACAGCACTATGGTACACAAAATTTCCATTTCTTAGGAGTACAGTGCTCTTAAATTGATGAGATTGTCCTGGAGTACTTTGCATCAATATTCAGCTTTAGAGAAATAAAACAGGAGAACTGGCTTACAAAATAGCAACTTATTTACAAAATGCTTCTCAAGGCAGGCTTAGATGAAAAATCATAGTGGCCACATTTTCAGATGGAGTTGACTGTAAGTAATCGAAAAGTACATTCATTCACCAAACACCGAGAAAGACCAGCACACTTAATGACGCTGTATACATACAATGCACCATCCTTCAAGAGACTGCAAGTCATATGAGCTCCTTAATCTATTTTCCAATTGGTTCTAAAGACATTCAAGCTCCTCACCTGATTGGATGTTTAAATGTAGTCTGAAATTAGAAAGAGTCACCCCAGCTGCAAGTAAGCTATTTTTGTAACTTTAACAAAAGGTGCTGAATGATTCTTAACTTGTTTGAATTAAAAAGAGGCTTTCACAAGACCAAAGGCAAGGAGAGCCTAGAATTGAGCATGTCCACCTCAGCTGCTGAAGAATTCCTTCTAGTTTAAATGAATTGAGCAGAAAAAGTATACCTTGATACTCTGGAAAGATCACTTCAAAACAGAAATCAGAAATGAATCAGCACAGCTCACTCTCTTTCCAGCTACACAGCCCAGTGGTTAAAAGACAGTGACACTCGTGGTCATGAATGAATGAAGACTCTTTGCACAACTCCTTCCCCTCTCTGCCCCTGCTGTCAGCTCTGAAACTTCCTTTTTTTTTTTTTTTTCCAGCTACCACTCATTCTTGAAACTACAGGTATGAGGAAAAAAAAGTATGCAAAGTATGCAATTTTTAATGGTATATCAGGGGCTCTCTTGGCATCCTTAATTCTTTCCTAAAATTGAAGATTTACAATCTTCTTTTGATTCATATTAAGTATTGTGTTTCTTACCATTTGCTTTATTAAGCTCCACAAGTGTCCCTATATGCACAGGTAAACAATTTGCATGGAAAGGATCTTTTTCCATCACCCTACAAAAAAAAAAAAAATTAAAATCTGCAATGCACATTTCAGAAGTTTTTACTGTGTGTTAAGCAAGCTGCTTTTATAGTATGTAATGATCTAGTTAATTACCACTTTAGGCACTGGAAAACTATTTGTAACTAGAAGGTAACTACTAACAGGCTACCTTAAGATAATTTAGCTTAAGAGCAGACAGCATCAGAAGATTCTGTCAAGCTGAATACACAATTAGAAAAACAGAATATAATGCACATTTGCTGATTAAATTTTAAGTGACCTGCAAAAACCCAGCAAGTAATAATGTTTCTATTCAGTTTTTCCATGCATTTGGTATCTACTTTCAAGCAAGTCCTCAACTTCCTGAGCTTAATGCCAAGCAGTATGCCTTAGGAAACACATTAGCTCAGTTTTATGTTTTTATTTCCTGAGGCACTTAAGAAGGGAAGACAGCCTCCCAGACAAGGGGCTGCACACAGGACGTGGCCTGTAGGCATGTGCCCTTTCCATAAGCATTTGGTGAGGTGAACTGAACTGAGGGGAAAAAATGAGTTGGTTTGAAATCTGTTTGCAGAATCTCTTAAATCAGGAGCACATTATGACTCCATTCTCTGAGAAGGCCACTGTGAAATAGCTAAAGCTTAGCTGACATTTAAAAATAGTTCAAGGTATTTAAAAGTATAAAACAACACATTAACAAGTGTATGATATATGCTGTCTTTAAGGGAATCTAAAACTTTGAAGTTATAAGGACTTCTCAGACTGTCATTTCCAAGCTCTAGCATCTGCGATAGTCTCCTCAATTAAATCATTATGTACATCAACCCAGTGAACAATGACGTTTGCTGTTAAGTCCAGGCCTAATTATTATAATTCACCACACAGGAAAACAAACCCTCAGAGTTGCCTTGTATACTTACACTGAAGTAAGCTTGTAACACATTTTGAAATCACAGTTATAATAATGTCTTTCAGCTAACGATACCACCACATCCAGGTTCTCCTGAAGGCCATCTACTGACTCAGGAATCAGTGTTTCACTGGGTTTGTTATACTGAAACACAAAATAAACAACATGTGAAACAACAACCAATCTGAGCTCAAGTGGTGTAAGTACGAATATTTTTAGTTCTAAAAGAACATTTAGGAAGCATTAAGCCTCTTAAAATTCTTAGTTTTAAACTGTAAGTCCATAAAACACTTATTTTGCAAAATTATAATGTACTTAGAAGCTCATTTAAATCACAAAAGATGCTTGCCAGGGTCTGCATATTAAGCGTAGGTGTAGAAATGAATACTTAGTAATATATAGTTGGCTTTCAGTGCTCTCACATTATTTTGGAAAAAATAGTCTGGAAGTATGTTACTATATCCTAGTATTTTCAGGTAACTGACATTTTGCCTATATTAGTAATATTCTTTTTCTGTACCTAGGAGTTTCTCAATAAATAAAGATAAAAAAATATAAACCAATAATTTTAATTTGTCACCACACCAGAAAATAAATATACACAAAACTGTTATACTACCCCCAAAAGCTGATTATCTACTGCATCAACAATTTTAAAACAGCCAACACTACAAAGCTCTTCCTTATTCTGATGTTCAGAATAAACAGAACACATGAAAATTTACATCTGAAGTCAAAACTTTCAACTAATTCTCCAGCTTTTTCAGTCAGTCTGGGGGCTTACCTTTTTCAATTTATTCTCAAATAAAAAGTGAAGCAATTCTTGTTCTTCTTCTGTACATTGTCTACTAAGAGGTAGAGATTCAAGAAGTTCTTTTTCTGTGTGAATTCAAAATTTAAAAAAAATCATTTGAGTGATGTTACAGAAGAAACAGCAAGATTCAACTTTTTAAGAACATAAGATGCACAAAGTTTTGTGATTCTCATCCCAAAATTACAAGGATACACTAAAACAGTACCACTAATCACGGAAATTAATGATTGAATTCTTAGTTTTTCCTTCTACACTTTTAAATAAAATTCAATAAAGATGACATAATACACTGCTATTTTTATTTACATATCAAATTTTATCACTCAGAATGCTCCATTAAGCAATGCCTACTACAAATAAGCAAACACCAGTAGGGTTTCATGGATTCAAAGCCCCTTGAAGTTGAGAACGTGGGAAAAACATGTTTAGGCTGGGGAAAGTGCATGGGAACTTCCCCAGCTATCAAACAGGACAGCTGGGTTACTTTGTTTCTTTTCATCCTTAGCACTACAAGACTTAAAAAATAAAAGCTTACACGTAAATTTGAGCAATTAAAATTGTCACTCATTTCACCCATTGTCTATTCTCAACACTTCAAAGTCTGTTACTTGTAGCAGAGCTTTATTTTTATGCTGGAAAAAGGCATATAGAGAAAGCAGCTAAAATTTTACTTGTATTTGAGAAACACAGCTATCCAGACCTTCTTGTGCTGTAAGCATATGGTGTGATGTTAAAAGATCAAATGCTTCAAAGCAGTAAACATCAAGCTTCAAGGCCTCTTTGTAGCTGTATGTTGCCAGGGTTCTATTATCCAAAGCATCGTAGATCTTCCCTCGCAGAAGGCATATAGAGCTCTTGATCTGGTGGGAAAGCAGGGCTGGAGGTCAAAGACTGAATCAATGTTTGCAATTTGGTTTTGAGCACAAATCAAATGGGCTCCCTGAAAAGTAAAAAGCATTTCATGTGTGATGGAACCTGGTTTTCTAGTGCTGTCCTTAAATAAAATATTGTTTCTACTCTCTTAAAAAAATAAAAAAGAATGTCCTGTCAGGTTATCTACCACCAAAGGAACACACACTTGGAAGTAAGTAGAGATAGACTCCTACTTCTGGTGTCCAGCTCTCCAATCTCCAATACTGAGTGTAAACTACTCATACTAAATTCCCTTCATATTCAGTACAGGGAAATCATAACTTCCAAAGGCAATTCACTACTTCTTTGACTAGAAAACCATGTACTTCAGGCAAGACAAGGATGACTGCATTTACATGATGAAAAAGGCCAAAGCAATAGACTCACCTATTTTGAGCAGAAAAATATATCCTTCATTTCAACCCAACACATAGATGTTTCAGAAACGTAGTAGTGAAAGATCACTACTACCGTAGTTAAAGTCGTGCTTAGATCCACAGTAACTAAAAACTCACTGGATGTGTGTTCAACTCAGTCAGAAAGAATGTCAGCAAGTTATTTTGAGAAAGTCA
The DNA here is from genome assembly GCA_027925045.1 of Hypotaenidia okinawae. Taxonomy (NCBI): domain Eukaryota; kingdom Metazoa; phylum Chordata; class Aves; order Gruiformes; family Rallidae; genus Hypotaenidia; species Hypotaenidia okinawae. The sequence goes on from BSDF01000001.1 coordinate 150,086,634, forward strand.
TAGAATCACAGAATTGTAGGGGTTAGAAGGGACCTCAAAAGATCATCGGGTCCAACCCCCCTGCCAATGCAGCTCCCTAGGACAGGCTGCACAGATAGGCGTCCAGACGGGTCTTGAATATCTCCAGAGAAGGAGACTCCACACCCCCCTGGGCAGCCTGTCCCAGGGCTCTGTCACCCTCACTGTGAAAAAGTTCTTCTGCATGTTGGTGCAGAACTTTCAACACATCTAATGCCATCAGACGACTCAGACCAACTCTCTAGGGATACTGCACCCTAGAAACAGTACATTTGCACTAACTCATGAACTCCAGGAGGCTGTGGCAGGGGTAGCAGCATTGTTACCAGCTCAGAGACCAGCCACTCTTACTCTGGAAGCAGTGTCTATACAAACTGACTAAATTAAGTTTTAAAAAGCTACATTCCTAGACAGGAGTTTGATATAAAATTTCTTGTAGCAGTACTCACTTCAGTAGTTCTCCGCTCTGGCCAAGGCAAAGCCATCCTCACATTCATGAAGTACATTATCACAAGTATTTGTGAAGGTCAGGATCAATGGAAGTCAAAGTTTGTGGCTGGGTTATTTTTCGGTCAAAACAGTTACCCGTTTTAGTTCAATAATCTGCCAGACAAACACTTGGGCCAGAGTACCATGAAACAGGGAGTGAGAACAAACAGCCAAAACTGAGAGCTTCTTCCTTTGCTCACAGTGGCAGCTTAAATGTTCCCATGAAGGGGCACCACAGTAACTGAATCTAATCAGTTTCTCCCTTAAGCCCATTAATATCAGCATTTGAAATCAGTTCACATCGATGATTTAACCTTTTCTGCTACTTCAGTCTCACAAGGAAAATGCCATCTGCCAATCACCTTCACTGTAGTTTCAGCTAATAAACTGCAACTCATAACCCTGAAAGTAAGGACTCTTCAGCTCACACATGCTACTGATTCCTTCCATCTACGTTCACCAGGCTTCAAAAACTTCACCTTTACACCACAGAATTTTAAGTGTGATCAAAAAACATACCACTGAGAATAACGCTTGGGGGCTTAAGGAAATGTTTAATTTAAAATATCTAGAGAAGAAAATTTGTTATCTTGGAACTTGCAGCTCAGCTGAAAGAAGTGTTAGTTTATGCTACCAAGACTGAAGTTGCAGCACTGAGCTAGAAGACTCTAAAAACCAACGTGGCACCACGAACTTCCTGCAAAGTGTCTGCAACTAATTTATGGGAAGTTGTTGAAAAGCACTCTTCATTTCTGCAAACCAAGTTATTTTCATACAGGTAAGCTAACACATGACTTCTGACTGAAAGAAGAACAATTCAGCATTTTTGAAAATCCTGTTATCCAAAAAAGAAAGTTTAAACACAGAATTTCAGATTCATAAGGCTGTAGAATTACTTTCTAACTTCACAAATTTTTTCCTAAGTTATAGAAGTATTTGTTTTCAAAAAATGTCACTTACAGAGGACTGTGACATCTCCCAGTCTGTGGTAGAGTCTTTCAATCCACTTTCATCCTTCAAGTATTTTTCAAACAGTCTTTTGTTGATTGGCTCTTCCATATCTAGAATATCCAGGGCCTGTTGATGCTCTTTTGCAGCATACTAGCCAAACACGTGCATGTAAAAAACAAGGTTGGATTTGAAATATCTGTACATAAAGCACCAATAAACAAAGTGTCACATTTCAAAGGCACAGGTTATAACAACCAGCACGTATCAGCAGGTTTTTAATGCATCCATAGTCTTATTTGGATGTATATCATATGACAATTGCAGTCAGCTATTTTACAGGTATTGATAATACAAAAAAAAACAACCAACCAAAAGTTTACATCTACAGAAAAATTGCATTATGCAATTATCCATTATTCAATCCCAGAAACAGTATGCTTCTAAAAGAGTTAATAGACGTTTTAATAAAATACAATCATCTTATTCTGTTTCAAATTTCTATTTTTAATCTACTTGACTCAGTTCTCCTTTGAAAGCAGCTGCATTTTACTAGTTATTCTCATTTTATACAGACTAAAGCTGCTAACTATATTTATAAAAACATACATCACATCTCCTCTGGTCTGACTACACCAAACCAATTTAAACCAAAAATGGTTCACATTCTTTCCCCTCAAAATAACAGAGGAGTATTTTCTTTCCTGGAAAAAAGGGTCAGTTGGATTTCTTCAGGATAGTACTGCAATGGATTCTTTAGCAACCACACTGAAGGTTAAAGAATTAAATCAAGTGTCACAAAAATCTAAACCTGTTATTCCAATGAATGTAGACATCTACATGGTTTGTCAGGTATCTAATCTTCCCAAGATGCATCTTTAATTTAGTCTGTTTTGTTTCTTATCAAGGTTAAAACATGTACTCACATGGCATCTAGCTGCAAGGTAGCGGCACGCTTCATATAACTGAAAGAGAAGTTCCACATACATTAGTTACAAAGAGAGGGCATGTTTATTTACACTGCTACACTCCATGCTGCTCTCTCCCGTTTCAGTTTTGTGGCTTCTGCATCCTTTTCACCTCCAAAAATCTTCCCTGACAAAAAATGACTAAGTCTGTGACACTTTTTCTACTCTTAAGCTCTCAGAGGATGCTTGCTTCACTCTTGCCTTCACCACTCATTAGCAGAGTGGAAGGACAATTTAAACAGCTACACCTTAAGTGACACCCCACGGGTCCTTTCTGTGACCCTACCTTGGGACAACAGTTTCTACCTGGCCTATTGAACGCAGGGCTATACTTGGTTCAGATAAACTCTATTGTGCAGGTTTTTTAATTACTCTTCCCACAAATCTTGTCCTCTGATGGTGAGGAAGTCACTGTAGTTAGCAGCAGAGGTTTAAAAATGAACTGACAGTACTAAGTCTTGGACTAAAATGCCTTACCTTATCCAACTTACGTGATCGAAGGGCATGTGCTGCCCTATGATACTGAGCTGTTAGGTAAAGGCATTGGGCCAACCAGTAGATATCTTGTGGTTCCTCTAAAATAAAGGAGAAAATTATAAACCATTAAAGATCTATTATAAAGACTTTCATACAGCATATTCACTTTTGTTCCACTAGATAAGCATTTCCCTCTATTCTAGCATCCTATTGAGTTACACAGTTGTTTTCCATACATACATATAACTTAAGATATCTATCAGAAAGAGATTCAAATGAAAACTTTATTAGATTTTAAGTAAAGACATCAGGTAAGAGTGCTGGACAGTGAATACAAAGGATCTCATGCTAGATCTGCGTCACAAGGAGACAACAGTGATACAGATCTAAACAAAAAGTAGCAGTTGTAGGTGACCCTGCCTGTGGGCATAGGGCAGACTAAACCAACTCAGAGTTCTGTCTCTCTAAAAAGACACCCAACCAACCAACAAAACCTTAACCACCGGTTAGTACTCTCTTAGTTTACTGGCAAACAAAGCTTTTGTGGGATCAAGTCCCAAATCATTTTAAGAAGTGTAAACAGGCCATCATGACTATGGGCAGACAAAGGCTTCCAGCATCAGCTCACTCTGTCAACCTGCATTCTACTCTCACCAAGAGCAACGGCGAATCCTGTAAGAAACCACCCTTGCCTCTCCTAGCTCTTTGGTTCTTGTTTGGTCTCTTAAGGTAGACAAACCTCAGGGTTTGGCCAAAGAGTAATTTTAACACACAGTTCAAAAGAAAAATAAAATTAATTGGCCCTGCTCTATTTGGAAAAACAGCATTCCAAAGATTGCTGAAAACCACCTACACCACACTCAAAACTTCAACATTTAGCCACACAGCTTTACAAAAAAACCCCACCCAAACCAAACCAGAGCACTATCAGAAAGGCATTAATGAAAAACAATGTAAAAACCAGCTACTTACCATGAGACAGTGAAGCTACTTTGTCTGCCCAAAACAGGGCACTTTGATACTGCTGCTGTAAAACCATGATAGAAATAATCAGTATTTATTTGGGGCTAGCTTTTCCAGATTATTTTGAAATATACTGTACATTATTCACATTTAATATCTTATGCCAACAGTTTCTATTGAATGACATATTTATAATTTTAAAAAAACAGTTTATCAGTACTGTCCTTTAGATGGATGTAAAAAGTAATCTGAGGTGGAGTTGTTAATTTATTTTTAATAAAATGTAGGTATCTCTGAGCATAAGGTATGCGCTACATAAGTATGGCAGTAGGTGATAGGGGATTTGCTATCACTGAAAAGGTAATACGAATGAGGGGATTCTTGCTAAGAGAAATGCTACATCTCAGAAGGAAGAGAATACCACATATATACGAAAAAGGACTTATTAATTACTTCAAGGAACTTCAGCAGGACCATTGCTAATTAAGAAATTTGCATTCTCCAGTCAAGATGCTTCACCCTCACACAAACCATACTCCCTGTGTGGATTTCCCCTTACACTTGGACACTCAGTTTGACCATTAAGTTTGCACTTCAGAAGCAGCGAGTGAAATGGAGAAGACTGGTGGCATCTACAGAAGCAGTCTGCTGGTACACCCCACTAACTTAGCCAAGACTGCCATCAGACATGGAGTGCTAGGCAAAACCACACAGAATTGGCTGGGATTATTCTCCAAGCAGATCAGCAGGGGCTACTGCTGTTGCTTTTTATCATCCTCCATGGAAGGCTTAACACATTATTAAAGTGGTCTCTTCCGTGGTCCCACATTTCCTATTTGATGTGGATTGAGAATGCCCAACAAATTTGGTTTCAATCTGCATGCCAAGGGAAGCAAAGGGAAAAAAACAACCCACAAAACCAAGACCCTTCTAATAGCTATCTGCATGAACTGAGGTTTAAATAAATCCCTCTACAGCATGAAAGCAGGGCATAATCCAGGCCTACAGAGCACTATACAACTTGGAGTGGTTGCACAGTACTGCAAGCTGTATATTACCCAAAGCAGCAGCCCCATCTTCATCCTGACACCCCTTACTCAGAACTACACAAGCATCTATACACATTCACAAAGCAGCTTAGCAAAGAAAGCCAACTCAAATGAGTACAGCAAAACAAAGCAATAAAATCCACCAAACTAACTTGGGTCCACCATCAGTCTTCCCGCCTGACTTGCTGGCCAGACACATAAGCATTTCTGCTAACTAAAGGGATGGGTTTCTCTTGGCAGCACAGAATCACAGCATGACTAGGTTGGAAAAGGCCTCTAAGATCAAGTCCAGCCGTTCCTGTCCTATGCTAAACCATATCCCTGAGCACCTCATCTACCCATCTTTCAAACACATCCAGGGATGGTGACTCAACCCCCTCCCCGGGCAGCCTGTTCCACATCCCGACAACAGCAATGCCGGTACAAAGCCTTTGGACCAGAAATCAGAGCAGAGTAGTTTCGTGCCATACTTAATCTAACTCGTTAATGCATTTTCCTAATTTTTGCTGCTGTGTTTGTTTGGGGTTTTTTTGCCCTGCAGCAACATAACTGCTGAACACACCAACAAAGGAGAGGAAGCTGCTCCTTTCAGCAGCAACGGCAGCCCGCAGAGCGGTACGTTAGCAGACGGGCGCAGACCTGCGCTCACCGGGTGAGCGCGGCCCAGCCCGCAGAACCCGCGAGGGAGGGATCTCGCAAGCATGCTTCCGCTGCACGGCGGCCCCGCCGCTCCCACGGCGGGCTTTCCTCCTCCTCCAAGCGAGGAAGGAACCAGGAAAACCCCCCGTCGCTCTACTCAGAGGCCACACGCCCCAGCTCCCAGCAGAGATCGCACAGGCGGCGCTTCCGGCCCACCGCGCTCCTCTCCCACCCCCGCTCTCTCCTTCTCCGGAGGAAACGGGGCATTACTGCAAAATTAAACTCCCATCTCCTGCCCCATTCCCGGCTACAGAGGCTGGCACCTCCCGCTCCCCGGCCTCCCTGCCCCGGGAGCAGGGCCGAGAAGGGCTTCGCCTCGGGGAAAGCCAGAGGGCCAGCCTCCCCCTCCCCCGCGAACCCCACCCCGCACCAACGGCCGCTTCCCCCACCATCCCCCCCAGCACCTCACCTGGTCGATGTACTGCCGCACCCGCTTCCTCAGCCGCTCCAGGTTCATCCTCCCTCGCGGTTTGTGGGCGAGACGAAGAGAACGCTGCAAGCGCTGGCCCCTCCACCACCCGCCCGCCCGGCGAGGCGCCTAGCCCGGCGGTGCCGCGCTCAAACCCGCCCCCCGTCCTCCCCTCCCTCTCAGAAACAGCGCCCCAAGCTCTTCGTTCCGGGAGCGCTAGAAGCCGCCAGGGGAAGAGGAACCCGCCGAAATAAACTTGTCCTGAGACTTCTCTCCGCAGTTGGGACGCGGAGGTTTCTTTCTGTGAGGGCTCCGATAGACACCCGTTGCCTTCGCGACTCTGCTTTTGGGTACTGCGGCCTTGAGGTGAACGTATTTCCGTGAGCCGCCACAGTGATGTCAGGCGGCGTGTCAGGAGATTTCCTACCAGTCACCTGTCACCCCCACTCATCCCTGGAGTTATCCATCACCCCCAGCCATCCCTGGTATCGCACAGGTTAAGGAATCATTACCCACCAGGGCACGGCTTTTGCCACTGGAGAGCAGATAAGGTGAATCATTATAATGCCTGATTCAAAATAATGCAGGTGCCGGCCGGTACGTCTTGGAGTGGGCACAAGGAGTGCAATCATCTGTGGGTGCTTTGACAAGGAGGGAAAAACTCTGTCAGAGTTGCAGTGTGGAGAAGCCCACAAAGATGGCAGCTGGTCACAAGCAAAAAACTCAGTGATTTGAGAGAAATAGGATCCATGTGCCCTCTCTTGATCTGCTTGCAACAGCAGCACTTTGATGTAATACTGTTTGACTTCGGTGGTTTCCACCTGTTATTAATTAGGTTGGGTTTTCACCTCATGCTGTATCACCCTTTTGGGCTGTCTTTTCTCTGGCATGGAGTGTGTGTGCTGCAGATGGAAGGTAACCATTTTATCCCTGCAATAAAACAGATTTATTTTGCTTTTTTTTTTTTTTTCTCATTTGCATTTGTAGGTCTGCTGCTTTCTTGCATATCTGTAACTGAGATCTTGAGAAAAGCAAAATCTTCTTTTATCTTCCCATCAGTTAATGAAGAGAAAAATCCTTCTGTTAGTGGTTTCTTTAGATCCAACGGTCTTACCCAATGAGTGTTACCATCAGATTCACCTTTTCCGAAAACACTTTCAATATTGAAATAGCTCCAATGGCCACCTGGCTATACTGGTGCAGAAGAAAGGATGCATACACTTCTGTATCTTCAACTCTGTAAAACCTGTGGCTTGCTATGGGTGTTAGCACTCCACTCTTACTTGCTGTGTTAAAATCTTTTTGGAATTAGTGCAATTAACAGGACATGCATTTGTCAGTTTGTGGATCTTTCTACGTACAGTATGAGAGGTTTGAGTGAGATTTTGAAACTATATAGAAACTGCTGAGTGACGGAGCCCACAATTTGCTCCAAAGTGGCATTTTTCCTTTTAGACTAGGTGTAACAGTAACTCACCAGAGCATGGTGGCTTCTGTTCAGCATGAGATACTGGGGCAGCAAACTGCAGCAACTCAGAGAAGAACAAGGTGGATTTAAATATCTTCGTAAAGAACTGAGTTTGAAACATTATTAAATGCAGAACGACCAAAACACTATAAAATTAGGAGCTGGTGCTAACCTCTAAGATAAAAGTCTTGGCTGGGGAAGAAAAAAAGATGCACAGGAAGTGTGGGGGTTGGAAGAGGAGAAAACGCTCTTGTTGGGGATGGGTGGCGGTTAAGAGCAGCCATAGTCACAGGGAGCTGGTCTGACGCATAGACAGGACCTATGAACTGCAGGATCTTGGAGGGGCCCAAAGAATGCTCTGTGAAGATGAGGAAACTGAGGCATGGAAATGCATACAGGTTACGTTATTACTTTGTTAGCATCTATGTAGTTCTTATGTTGTCAAAGCTGAGTGCATTACCTCAGGTTGTTCCATAATGTCTGTGTGTTATGTGCTGCTTTCTCATGTTCTCAAAAGTTAGCTTGTCTGAGCAAGCTATTTCTGGGGCCAGAGCTCTGAGAAATGGTTGCTTGAGCTGTGCTGGGAGACTACAGCGGTGCTGCTCAGGTGGGCTTTGATCAGGTGGGCTCCAGTCCCATTTCTGCAACAAGAAGCTGCTCAGAACTCCTCGCTCATGAAGCAGCTGGTTATTCAAAGGGTGTCCTTATGGTTAGACTCCAAAATTTTGCTTCTTCACTGGGAGGGATGCAGTTGTGTGGGCAAAAAGATGAGGCTGTTGCATGGTGCTGTGAACAACAAGATCTTCGTAAACTGGTGGTTGGAGCTTAAAAACTATTTTAGGCGTGAACAGGGGAAAAATTGAATTTTACATACTTTCAAATAAGATATCAGTTTATCTTTCAAATTCAAAACTAGTAACAAGCAAAACTAATGGTTAAGTGGTGTATAACAACTACTTTGCTAATAGTACTTAAAACAGTTGTGAAGGTATAGTCAGTTAAAACAAACTGCTTTACAAATTTGTACTCTAATATCTTAAATCTTGAGAGGAAGGGGAGGGCTCCACAGTCATATTAAAACTTTCTACTTCGTGGAAGTTTCTGTATTTTTATCTACATTGAGAACCTTTTTTTTTTTAATGTTCTAAAAATACCTATAGGTACCGTATGCTGGTGCTACCACATAGCTTCCTCCTATTGCTTTTAAATGTCTGTTTCCGAGTCAGTTTGATGCCTGCACATGTAGACCTGGCCCAGTTAAGGAGGGTATGTTCAGTCTGAGTTTATATGTGCAAAAGGTTTTCTTTGAAATTGGAAAAATGTCCTTGTTTCTTGCTTAGGTATTGTAACTGAAGTGAGGCCTCTGAAACAGCGGCGTGTGTTGTGGAGGGAGAGGTTCCCCAAAATGCCCCAGAAGCATGTGTCAATCTTTCTGGGAAGGTTTCAGAGATGGCCCCTGCCTCAGCTGTTTTGTTCAGATAAGTGGAAAATGAGAATGACCTTCCACTGTCCTTGTTTTGAAGCTTTTCTTAGTGGTCCCTGCAAACTCAAACCCATGTGGGCTCCTGTTTCCAGCCCTGTTATAAGTACCACAGATGTGCCGGGGTGCAACCCTTGGCAATCCCCACTTCACAAAGGCAGAATATCTGAATTGTTCTCGTGGTGTGACTTGCTCTCTGCTGCCTGCAACACAACTGCGGGTTAGGGGCATGGAAAAAAGTGTTATTTTGGTTTTTGAATGGGTCTCAAGAAAGTGGATCTGGAAATGGACCGAACTTGATGAACTGTGAGCATCCTTGCATGCACAGAGGTAGAAAAAGCAAAGCAATCAGCTTTTCCCTGGCTCTCAACAGCATTTTTTGATTATCTTACTGAATTCTTGCCTTTTCATATGGAAACAGTATCATGTCTAGCAGGACATTACTTTCTGTAGCAAATCTTCTGTATTTTCCTTGCCCATCATGAACTGCATAAGCTGCTAGGAAGGCAATCTGCAATTAAATTGAGTGCCTCTGTTTAATTTTTCTCTCTCTTACTTTAGCTTGGCTTACACAATTCTGCTGTAAATCAGTCCTGCCTCTCCCACAGAATCTTTCATCCCCTTAGTCACTGTCAGGTGAGTTTAACAGAGGTCTCCAACAGCAAGGTTAGTTCCAGCAAGTTTTGAGAAAGTCATTGGCAAGATTAGAGAGAACTAGATGACTGTCCCTTTGCCCCCAAGGAAGGCTGCAACCTCAACAAGGTAGATTTCTGCTCCATCTGGCCTGCCAGCAGCCCAGTGAGGCTGTGTATGGCTTGGGTTCACAATGGAGGATGTGTCAGGGGGCTTTGAGGACATGGGAAGACAGGGACATTTGGTTTTGGTTTCTCCCTGAGTTGGATTTTACAAGACTGGCCCCTTTCTTGCTGATTGCTCTCTCTGATACATGCATTATTACTCCATTATGGCTTTTGGAGGTGCCAAGGATGAGCTTAAAGACGTTAAATCCTTCTTGCTCAGAAGCCAAGAAAGATAAACCCGTTTTAAGAACATGAAGAAAATACAATTTTCTTTCACTTTTTCCAGCTGATCACAATAAAGCATAAAGCCTTCAGGATAAATTGTAATACTGAGAAATAAATAAATATTTGCACCACAAAAGGCATCTTGTATTTCAAAGCTATGCCACTGACTACAATTATGCTCCTCTTTATTTAAGTTTAAATAAATTGGATGAGTAAGTGTAGAAGTAGAACTTAGCTCTAAGAATTATTTTCTGCTTCGTTAAGGTTTTCTTTTAAATGCTGTAGATTTCTCTTGAGAAGCATCTGGATTGATTATGTTGACCAATATGCAAAGGAATGTGCCATGTCTCTTCTGGTGTCTATGCAACCGTAGTCCAAAAATAGTAAGGGTGGTGAGCCAAGGTAGATGTACTGGGAGGCAGATGAGATGCTCTTAACGTGCTTTGCCATCAGTCTACCTTTTGCTATTTTTCTGAAAATTTCTACTGTCACCGGAGCAAAACCAGTAGTTCAGCTGATCAGACATAGCTGTCTGGATTAGAGGGAGCTGACTGGCTCTCTGGACTCCCTATTGGTTGTGATAATTAGATTTCTACTGATTAGAATGAGGCTTTAAGCATCTATCTCATATTTACCCAAATGTATATGTCTTTGTATCAAATGGAGCCTACTTAAGGACCTTGATTAAATTCTCCACAGGTAGGAGTGTAGTTAAATTGGATTATTATCTGAGTTGCTGTACAGTGTCTGTGACATCTGTATGGGACCCATCTGCTGAAGAGTCTTGCCTTCCTGTCCTGAGGTCGGGAAGCTGGATGGATTCACAGCAATACCTAAAGTGCTTAGCCTGGAGAAAAGAAGGCTGAGGGGAGACCTTACTGCTTTCTACAACTACCTGAAAGGAGGTTGTAACCAGGTGGGTGTTGGTCTCTTCTCCCAGGTAACAGGTGATAGGGGGAGAGGAAATGGCCTCAGGTTGAGCCAGGGGAGGTTTAGATTGGATATTAGGAAAAACTTCACTGAAAGGGTTGTCAAGCACTGGACCAGCTGCCCAGGGAAGTGGCTGAGTCACCATCCCTGGAGGGATTTAAAAGATGCACAGATGTGGTGCTTAGAGATAGGGTTTACAGGGAGACTTGGCAGTGCTGGCTAATGGTTGGACTCGATGATCTTAAAGGTATTTTCCAATCTGAATGATTCCATGATTCTATTACCCTTGTGTGGAGGGTAGCTCAGGTGGGCATGCTCTCATGCTCAGGGCTGCAGCAGAGCAATATGGAAATAGAAATTTATTTTACATGCCCTAACTGTAGCTCTCACTGTTTGCAATAGCAGAGGTACAAGAGCAGAAAGCAGTCTGACAGTTGCATGTGGGGATAAGGAAGGAAGCAGAACAGAACATGTTTGCAAACCATAAGTAATGCAACATACAAGTGCTCTGATATTTTAGGAAGTCAAGCACTTGGGACATAGTTTTGATCAGTCTGTCATTTCATAGTTTTGATCAGTCTGGCATTTCATTTGAAGTAAAAATACTGATATTGACCTGAAATGTGCATGGTCTGTATTACAGGAATGTGCCTGCTTGGTTAAGAATTTGGTCTCTAGGCTTTGGGACAGTGAAGTAATGTGAAAAACTTGTCTGTTGGTGGCTATGAGACTTAGCACACGTTGCATGGACCATAGCTTGAGTGGCTGTACAGCTTGTTTGTCATCCCCCTTAACTGTGAGAGGGCTGCTCACTGCTGCCATTCATCACCACCACGGACAAGAAAATCCGTGATGTGTTTTCTGGTTAGCTAATGTGAAATCCAGTTTGTTGGCATTTCTTCGTAAAGAAATATGGAGTCTGATTATTCTGGTACTAAGATGCCATGTCTGAAACAGTCAGACACAGAAAATAACTTATACCTTTCTCAGGTTACTGAGAAAAACTTTCTTACACCAAGATGTTATACCTTGGCAATTGTATCCTTCAGTTCCATAAAGAAATGGAATCAAATGGCTGCATGAGATGCAACACACGAAACAGAAAAGAGCTGGAATGAATGTACACTTCAGCTTTTGGTTTCCTTGAAAAGCAGTTTTATAGCATCTTTGGAATGAGTCTTTGCTGTAGGATTTCCCCCTGTGTTTTTTGTTGTCACTATCATTACCCTCCAAAGGCTGTCTTTTAACTCCTATCATTGCAGTTGCTCAGAGGTTTTCAGAGGAGTGATGATAACAGCACATGCAGACTCTACTTTCTTGTGTGGCTTTGCTGTTCTGCTGAGATGGATGAGAACTTCATTTCAGAGGATGAAAACAGTACTTCTGGCTAATCATCAACTCTGCTGAGATGCTGAACTTAACCTCTTGAATCTTTCACCAGGACTTGTTCTTATGTGTTTAGCTTTCAAAAGAAAAGGCTGCTTTAATCCCTTTACAGTTATTATACTGAGCCTTGGGTATTGAACCATGCATCAGCACACATGTCAGAGAAGCACTTCACCATCTCATGGAAACTTTTTAGAGACCCAAAAAAAAAAAAAAAAAAACACCCCAAAACCAAAAAGAACATGTTCCCATGACAAGGGCACAAACCCCTCACGTGTTATCTAAATATTAGATAGATGGCAGCAACTGTTCTTGCAGGTGCATTTGGCATTTTGCATAATCACATTTGCATTTTGACAGATTTGTACTCATGGTGTGAATCCCCTCTGCATTTTGCATCCCTAGACACTTCTGTTGTGGAGGAATGAGAATAGAGCACACCTTTTCTTGTGGCTGACTATTGAGCATGTGATTTGTTCAGGGGGACCCTACGGCTTCCTGCTTTATGATAGCACTGGTGGCTACTGCACAAGTTCCTAACCTGAAGTTCCAAAGGGATTCTGGTTTCTTTGTTTTAGTGCCAGCCTGCAGGTTTAAAAATGTTCTGATGTTACAAATAGTTATACCTGTCTCTGCATCTTACAAGTAAATAAATAAATGTTGTGGTCACTGGTGCCCAGTGACAGAACAAGAGGCAATGGGCACAACCTGGAACACGGGAGGGTCCACCTGAACATCAGGAAACACTTCTCAGTGAGGGTGATCCAGAATTGGCACAGGTTACCCAGGAAGGTTGTGCAGTCTCCATCCTTGGAGATACTCAAAAGCTGTCTGGACATGGTCCTGGACAACCAGCTCTCCGTGACCCTGCTTGAGCTGGGGGTTGGACCAGATGACCTCCACAGGTCACTGCCAGCCTCAACCAGTTTGTGATTCTGTGAAATACTATGTTCAGTCAGAGACAGTAATTCTCATTGAGGCTAAATAAGACATCTTCCTTGTACAAGAGTCAGAGATGCTTTTGACCCCAGATAGGCTGTTTGTTTTCACTATCTGTATCAAGTAAGTTAGTTGTGAGAGCAGAACCTGATGGTCCTCAGTACATGAATGGGAAGAAAACCCAGTGAATCTCATGAACTCTTTGTGATTAACTATGATATAAAAAACAATGCATAAAATTCATTTTCAGGAAGAGGAGAAAACAGTACCTGTACCTTGCAGTAAAGATAATGCAAGTGAAACAGAGAGCTAGATGATGCTGGCTTACGTTTAAAAATAGTGTTAGTGAAAGGGTATTTCATTGCAAGCTAAGTTTCTTCAGCTCCAGCTTGCACTGCCTTGCTTGTGCTAGTATGTTGTCTATAAGAGCAGCTAGATCTTATTTCCATTGTGTTCCCTTACAAAATAGGGGTTTCTTGGGACAGCTTAGCAAGGTGAAGATTGACTGTTGAAATGTGCAAGATGGACTTTAAAGCTGCTCTCCTGCCCTCTGGTGTTACTGTGCAAGTCTTGAATCAGCTGCTGGGTTTCTGTCTGCCTGAATTTCTGCTGTCTTTTCAAAAACTGAAAGCTTTACAAATTGATCCTTAGTCCAAGTAAAAAACGATACTGGGAGACTAAGAGGTATTTTGAGATTCCAATATTTACCTGCAGAGTTAAAATTTTTCCTTTTTACTGTTCCATTACCTTTTTTCAGGGATGGAGGTGGGGGCTGACGGACTATGAGCCAGCAGTGTGCCCAGGTGGCCAAAAAGGCCAACAACATCCTGGCTGGTATCAGAAATATTGTGGCAGCAGGACTAGGGACATCATTGTCCCCCTGTACTTGGCACTGGTGAGGCCACACCTTCAGTACTGTGTTCAGTTTTGGGCCCCAACACCAAAAGGGTTGTCAAAAACTGGACCAGGCTTCCGAGTCACCATTGCTGGAGGTTTTTAAAAGATGTGTAGATGTGGTGCTTAGGGATACGGTTTAGTGGTGGACTTGGCAGTGTTAAGTTAATGGTTGGACTTGATGATCCTAAACGTATTTTTCAACCAAAACAACTCTATGATTTTACATAAATAATGCAAATATATACATAATAAGACTAAATATTAATTGCATTTCTAAGAATAGACGCAACTGCATAAACAATTCCTTAGTGAGATGTTAGAATAAAATTTTGTTGATAAATTTCTCATCTAGATCCCCATCATATGTGCCAGCACAAATTTTTGTGGATGTTTTTTTCTTGGTTTTTCTTTTGTTAAAAGTGAATTAATGCTCCAACCCTCCGACAGACATTCGAAACCCAGGCTTTAAGATCGCAAGGGTAAAGAAAAAGGCCTCGCCAATACAAGGTAACACACGTTTGCGCTCTCGTTGGGTCCTTATGGACCCTTGCAACACAAAGGCGGGTTTATTTTAGTCACTACCACTAGGGGTCACTGTTAAACGGGATTATGAACGAGCCTCGGGGCAGTTTATTTGCAAACCGAAGCTGCACTCCTCACATCGATGTATTAACCATTCCAAGGCTTGGTCGTGTTTTCTCTGGCTCTTTAATTTCATCTGGAAGGAAGACAAACAAACGGATACCAAGATAACCGGGGTGGGGTGGGGTGGTGTGTCTCTCTTCTGAATCGTGAACAGTCTTTACAAACGCATAGCTTGTGTTTTCTATACTTCCACACTCATTTGTCACAGCATGCAATGATCTTACAAGTAGTTTTAGTCTTTTTGTGATGAGCAAGCTGAGGTAAATGCCAGTCTCAGTCTAGATCCATGGAACCAAACAGGATGCACTGCAAAGTACCTGAAGTGCCACAGTGTCACATTAGTCAGCACGGTTTGAGGATGCCCCTTGCAGAATCGCAGAATCATAGGGATTGGAAGGGACCTCCAGAGATCATCGAGTTCAACCTCCCTGCCAAAGCAGGTTCCCTGGGACAGGTCGCACAGATCAGTGTCCAAATGGGTCTTGAGTATCTCCAGAGAAGGAAACTCCACACCCCCTGGGCAGCCTGTCCCAGGGCTCTGTCACCCTCACTGGGAAAAAGTTCCTCCTCATATTGGTGCGGAACTTCCTGTGCTCCAACTTGAGGCCATTGCCCCTTGTCCTGTCCCCACAGACCACTGAGAAGAGGCTGGCCATTTCCCCCGGTGTCCCACACTTCAGATATTTATAAACATTAATCAGATCCCCTCTCAGTCTTCTTTCTCAAGGCTGAACAGCCCCAGTTGATTCAGCCTTTAACTGAGAACCTTGAGCTCCTGTTCAGCATAGCTAAGCCTCCAGACCCCAATTCCCTGGGTATTTTATTTTTTAACAGCAATTAATGAATTTAAAATAATCTCCTCTTAGTTAGGGGTTTGGGGTTTTATTATTTGCTTGTTTTGGGGTTTTTTTTAGATCAATGGGTGATAAGAATTGCATCAGCCTCGAGTCTTTGTCCTGAGTTGCATAGGAAATTATAAAGCTTTCTATAGCCTTCATTATTTTCATCTTGTTTGGCGCGTACAGCTGCAGGCACTGGCTTGTACTGTGAGGCCACACCTCTTTGGGTTATATGTCTTTCCTCAGCAATATCACATTATGCCATCAAGATGTACTGCAGGGGAAGGCTGCAACCCTAGAAAGCATCTCTTCCAGCATGAGTCCTTTTTGCTTGTGTGTCGGAGGAAAGGGAGGGAAGAGACCTAGTGGAAGGCACACAGACTTCACTGCTTTAGGGTGCGACCACCTTTCTTCTGCCCCAGGAGCACTGAATCTGGAGTAGCTGAGTTGCTAGTGCTGGTGTGATAAATTGAAACAGAGGTCAGATGACTGATTTTTATGCAGGAGACTTGACAGGTCTGCTTACAAAACACAGGAGTGTTGTGATTGCTGCACACAGGCAAGCGGCTCCCAGGCAGTTATTTTCCTCATCTGTTCTGCTCCTGTGCAGCACTGAGGAGAATTAAACAATGTCACGGTGTGGAACTGCTGATATGGGAATCATAGAATCATCAAGGTTGGAAAAGGCCTTCAAGATCAAGTCCAACTGTCAGCCCTACACCACCATAACCTCTAAACCATCTCTTGAAGAAACACATCTACCCATTTTTTTAACAGCTCCAGGGATGGCAACTCCACTACCTCCCTGGGCAGCCTGTTCCAATGTCTCACCACTTTTCTGGTGAAGAAATTTTTCCCAATATCCAATCTGAACCTCCCCTGGTGCAACTTGAACCCATTCCCTCTTGTCCTGTCACTAGGTGTTAGGGAGAAGAGGCCAACACCTGCCTCACTACAACCTCCTTTCAGGGAGTTGTAGAGAGCAATAAGGTCTCTCCTCAGCCTCCTCTTCTCCAGGCTGAACAGCCCCAGCTCCCTCAGCCACTCATCACAAGACCTGTCCTCCAGGCCCCTAACCAACCTAATTGCCCTTCTCCTCAACTTCTCCAGCACCTCGATGTCCTTCCTATACTGTGGCACCCAAAACTGCAGACAGCACTCGAGGTGTGGCCTCACCAGAGCTGAGTATAGGGTGAGATGACCTCCCTGGTCCTGCAGGCCACACTGGTCTTGGTACAGGCCAGGAAGCCTCAGATGTTTCTGGCACTTTGCAACCTTGAGTTCTGAACAACTGACTGGGTTATTTTTTTCTAATTTTAGAGAGCTTCAAACTGAATATTAATTACTGAGTGGAGGGGGGTGGGGGAAGGATCCCTGTCCTGGAGTGTGTGCAATCTATGGTTGCTGCTCTAAGGAAAACTGAAACTGTAGCAAAGTAGTTAGTGCAAGGATTTGCCATGAGACCTCTGGTTTGCTGGTCAAGGTTGTGAGGTCACACAGATACAATAATCTCCCTGTCTGCTTGGATGTATTCATTTTTAAAAGCTACGTCCAATCAATGCAAATATTTTAGGGAATGTTTTAGGCATCAATGGGCAGAACTGTAATGGTTTGGGCATTAGAGACTGGAAACAGGAGGCAGGCAATCACAGCTTCAAGCACTTTGACAAATGTCTGCAGAGCAAAAACTTGGCTTTGATGGATGGCTTATAGGATCCTTAACTCATCTGTGCTCAGAATTTTATATGGTAACGCAGTGACTGACTTTTCTTTGGACAGGAATGAAACAACATTGTTGAGAGAATTAAACATGACAAGGAGGAGGGGGAACACACTGAGCTCTCACCACAGATAGGAAGGAGATGGAAAAGTTTCCCAGGGACCTTCCAGAGTGAATGGAGGTATGTGTGATGAATTTGGTCATAGAAATACTGCTAGTCTGTAATCCCTTAGCGATTTAATTCAGTGCACTCACAGAAGCTGAGGATACTTTTTCACTGCTTTTAGAAAACAGAGAAGCAACATTACTGTAGCTGTGATGACTGTCTGCCTTTACTGTAGCAATGATTTCAGCTGTTTTATTAGAATCGATCTATGAGCTGGTAAATAAAATATCAGCATACTTCACTACTCATATTGATAACAAAATAACTTGTAACATAGACAAAATTTTTCCTAGGCTAAGAATAAGTCCCATGTTCTTGTACAGCATATTATTTCAAAGCCAGTCTAATAAGCATTGTGTTAACATGCTTTTAAAGTGTCTTCATTTCATTTTTGCCTGTGGTATTTCTAAATTTCTCCTAGCTTCCAATACTTGTGAGGAGTCATACATGTGAATATACATACCTGCTCGCCCCTCTCTAACAAAATAAATAAATAAATTCAAGAGAGACCCTGAGCTGGGGTTACATTAACCTAGACCACCCTATGTTTCCTTCAAAGGCCAGAGAGATAAATTGTGTCCTGATCTTCTGGGTTGCACTTCGCTACTACGAGATAAATTTCACAGAAAAACATCAAAGTCCATAGAATATTCCATCTTCCTATTCCACACACCAGTAAATATGGCAGGGACTGGAATGCTGCTTGTCGAGTTCAGGCTTAATATCTCATTTGTTCTCATTTGGTTCCTTAGTAGATTCTGTGCTTGCCTCAGGCAAACGCAACATGTTTCTTCGTGATGAAATGTGATCAGTTATTTGGATGCTAGCTGTAAGAATGTAAGTGGCATTGCTGTTGGTTTGGCATGAGCCTTAAGAGGTATTTTTTTCCTGACTGCTGGCTTGATTGTTCGAACCTCTGGATTAATGCACCCTGTTGGTAGCACAGCAAACCAGCCTCACTGTGTGTTACTGTTACATACATTCTGAACTGTGCTAACCGACCCACCTGTAGAACATGTTATGCCTCCCATTGGTTCTGGCAATGACAATACCTACTAAACTCTTGATTGGACATTGTTCACTTGACCTCATGGCTCATGTAAATCTTTGTGTTTGACTGGACCTTGATCAAAACCTGCTTGGAGATCATATAGATCCAGAAGGTTGTGGCTGAAGAGAGGGCCTGTGTAGTTGAGCAGCAACTTGCAAAGAGGTTCCAGGCTCTGTCTCTCATCACTGACTTTCCCCAGTTTATCAGACTTCATTTTTCAGCTGGTGTAGGGGATTGAATTGTGCTTGCAAATGGCCAGTAAGGAATTCCCCTGGAGGAGGAAAGCTCCCAGCTGCCATAGATCCAGTTTCTGCTTGCTGTTCTGTTTCCACTCCTCCTGCCTGGTAGTGCCTGATAGGAAAAGACGGAGGCTGAGACAAGGGGATCTCACTGAGATTAGCTTCATGTGGCTCATTGGACCAAACTGTAAATTACTCTGTCCTGCATTGAGATTATCACAATCTGACCCAAAGGTCTGGGAGGCAGGACCTGCTCAGATACACTCTGTTTTCTTGTGTTCATTGTTAGAAGGGAGACAATGACCCATGGCACCTCTGGCAGCAGTTGCTACAAGCAACATAAATTACTTGGACACCCAGGACACAGACCCAGCTAACACCCTTGCTTATGTTTCTGTTCAACAGTGTGATAGGAACCTCTGAGACTCATTGAACTTGTTGGCTGTGGGTGAGCATTAGGCCTCGTGCATGTTCAGGGTACTCTAGGCTTACTCTGCTCACATATATTTGCCCTGAGTAAGCACAGTAACTCTGAGTGTCTAAAATGTGTCAGTTGCTATGGGTGAGTAGAGTCTGATGTGCCTGGGACCGTGTTTATTGTTGGGCGTACAAGCGGGTTTGCGCCACACAAGAATGAGAGGCCGTGGTCACCACATGTGTGCAGTTGTGGTAGTTTGATCCCCAAAGCAGCAGGGTGAGAGGTGAAAGGAGCAGATTATCAAGTCGAATTGTTTCGCCTCACGGAAACTGAGGGTTTGAAAACCACTTCCTAGAGCTTCATACCTTTGCCACAGTCAAATGAACATGGTCACTCTTTGCAAGTGAGGCAAAAGTAGCTGGGCTTTGAAACTTTATTTCACCTCTGTGGGATAAAAATTCTTCATCTGGAGCTTAGAATGAATCACAGAATGTGACATACTCCTCTGATGCAAAGGGAAAAACGTCTTTTCCTCCACCGTTCAAGAGATTTGCTCAACAAGTGTTCCAAGAGACACGTGGAAAGATCTACAAAGTTCCCAGATGCCTTTGTGAACAATCTGACTGGCCTTAGTAATTTCCCAGTCTTTCTAAAGGCAGTAAAACACCTCTTACAATATGTAAACAGTTTGTTGCTTTCTTCTGTGCACATAAGTTTATTTCTTCAGTTGCATAATTGTGCCAAATTATATTTCAAGTTACTTGGAATGCTGGGGGGGGTGGGGGGTGGGGGGCAGCTTTAAAAGTACCAGCAAATTCAAGTAAACTAGAAAAATCCAAGTGTTTTACTGAATCTATGAAAAGAGATTTTTTTATAAGAGATATACTAGTTGACTTGTCCACACATGGTTTAAGGGAAAAAGTTTCATCTTCAGTGTTTAACCCAAAATACGCTTGGGAGCAGTTATCTGGACAACGCCTTCCCCAAACCACTAAATTCTAGAGCTGAAAAGGTGGGACATAGCGTGTACTCAGAGGTGTGGGCTCCCCATAACCTTTTATTTAGTTAAATTAATATGCAATACTTGCCCCCTCAAATTGTTAATTACACCTGTGACGATATATTTACTTGAGCGCAGCTACTGCAAGCCTGTGCCAGATGGCAACCAAGCTCTTCCAGAACTGGAAGAACCAGGAATGTCTCGAATCTCCATGTAAGGCCCAGCTCCTGCAGGTGGGGGAGTTGTGTGTCTAAAGGGCTGTAAAGTCAAGTCCTTTGCATGCTTTAACCTAATATAATTAGCCTACCCTTTGATTTTCGTGACTTAAGCTGTCAGTCATTACAAGTGTGGTCAGATGAACAATGTTTTTAAAATGGAGGAAAACATCTTAATTCAAATTTGATTTGACAGCCAACAAAAGAAGGTTCAGGGGTTTTTTTTGCTTGCTTTTTGTCTGCAAATGCTATGTGCCTTTCAAAACAGGGTACTTTATTTAAGCATAGATTTAAATTTCAAAATGTGAGATGATATTTTCCCCCCTAAAATCAAGGTGGATTTAGCATGTAGGCCATGTGTCTTGTAGTGAGAATGTTCACTGCACAGAACATGCAGACCAAATATTTCTAACTGTAAGCTCTGCCTCTGGTGTTGGAGGTAACACGGCGGGCAAAATACTACCCTTCTTGTAAGAAGACCCAGTTACAGGCAAGATTTAAGAGTGTAGAGATTTACAAGCTCAGTAGCAGAAGGTGTTCATCATTCTGAGACATGAGAAACATCAAAATAAAATTGTGTTTACAGTGTAACAATTAGTTGATTCAGAAAAATATGTTATATGATGGAAAAAATGTGCAAGTGTGCATCCATGCCAACCCTGGTCCTCTTCTCAGAAAGGTCAGAGGATTTAAGTATGAAGCCCTGTCAGGCAGCCAGCACCATTTTACAGCTGTTATTAGCTGCACTCAGCACAGAGGAAATGGGCTCTCCCCTCCAGCTCACAAAATCAAAGCCTGAAAGGAGCTGTGCGAAACATTCAGATCTAACATACTTGAAATCAGTCTTGATTCAAGTCCAGACTAGCTCTGTGCACTTGCACCCATTCGCTGGAATTTTGTTTGTCTGATGTTTTCCAGCAAAAGTGGTATGAATTATTTTTTTTTTCTTTTTTTTTAACCCATATCTGAAGATTTGTGAGCTTTCCCAGTTTTTCATGACTAGGATTATAATGTGATCTATATTTTCTACTTCTTCTAGCTGGTGCTGCCAAGAGTTTGCATATACTGCTTTGATTTTTCACAGTTGAGGTGAGGCTCGCTTCAGATGATGTTCTAACACAATGTGATGGACAGGGAGCTGCCTCCCTGCGTATCTGCACCAACAGTGAATCCGAACCACTCGGGTGGTCTGTATCCTTATTGTGCGTCTGCCAACCTGTGTATCTCCTCATCTTGTTTAATCTACCAGTCATGTTTTGTCTAGCCTAGGATGTAGCTGTGATGTTGAAATACTTCAGCTAATGCGTGCTAGTATGTGCAAGAAGTGTGACATAGGATGTATCACAGAATCACAGAATCGTAGGGGTTGGAAGTGACCTCTGGAGATCATTTGATCTGGCCCAACCTGACTGCTAAAGCAAGATCACCTAGAGCAGGCTGCACAGGACAGCATCCAGGTGGGTTTTGAATATCTACAGAGATGGAGACTCCACACAACTTCTCTGGGCAGCCTGTGCCAGGGCTCTTCCATCCTCACAGTGGAGAAGTTCCTCCTCATATTTAGGTGGAATTTCCTATATTCAAGTTTATGCCCATTGCCCCTTGTCCTGTCACTGGGCACCACTGAAAAAAGACTGACCCCATCCTCCTGACACCCACCCCTCAAGTATTTGTAAGCATTGACAAGTTCCTCCCTAAGCATTCTCTAGGCTAAAAAGTCCTGAGAAACACTTAAGAAGTCTAAGCTTTAACTCAGAGCAGCTAACTGAAGCCAACTAACTCAGGTTAAAACAGCAGCAAAGATGAAGTGATCTGAGCTTCCTGCAAGAAACTTGCTTTCAGGGCTGTATGAACACGCACAGCAAAAAAGGAGGCTGATCTGCTGCAAAAGACATGAAGTAGAAAAGCTGCAGGAACCCTGACTAGTGGGTAACCAGTATTTCCTGATGGTTTAGACCCTCTTTGCTTGTCTTTTGTGGTGGGTTTTCACAGGTGTTTATGTGCGCCCAAGCTAGCACTGCACCCCTTTTTCTGTATAGAGGTCCCCAGCAGCTGGCCCAAAGCTCAAGGTTCTTTGTCCTCAGGAAGATGCAAGCTGTGCTTGGTTGAGACTGCACTTCCTTGTGCTGCAACCTGGCAGCATGTGCTTTAATTTGTGCTAAGCTCCAAGCTGAGGGGTCCAGAAGTGAAATGAAGCTTGTCCCATGTAGACTGGTAAAAGAGCTTCAGCCAAGTTTGCTTTGCAGGCTTCTGTTGTGTGGAAGCCTGGCAAGGACGGGGGGACCAAATTAAACCAATTGTCAATAACAGGCTGTTCTGCAAAGGCTTCTGTTTCTGGCAGCGTGAGCCAAGCGATTCAAAGGCCCTGGTCCCTGCAACAAAGCACCGGCAGCGCACAAACCATGCAGCCAGCGACCCCATGAAGGACAACTGGAGGGGGTGGGGAAGGCAGAGGCGAGAAGTGATTGTCTGTCTCCTGATAATGGGACCAATTTTCAGTGTGGCTATGCCAGCTGAGCTCCGGCGAGGCACCCGGGAATCCAGCTCAATGGGCTTTAATTTGTGCGTGTGTATATAGATTATATATGACAGGCACGATTCCACATGCCTTCCGAATCACAGTGCCGCACTTAAACCCTAATACAGAGATAATGCAGATGTGAGAGAATCAAAGCAACCTTTGTCATGCTGAAGACTGAAGCTCTGGAGGGCAGAGTTTAATCAATGTATTATTGGAACTGAAATTCCTTGCCTTGCTATAGTGATTGTCCTACTAGGTGCCATATTTAATTCATGAAGAAAACGGCAAGTTTTAAAATTGAAGCGAGACTCAAATTTGCTGCTTGATGCAGAATGTAAAATTAATTTTCTGAGCATCAAAGAAATGGGTAAGAAAGAGCGAAAAATCTTCCTCCTCTGTCTCTGGATTCCTTTCATCAGATTCTCAGAAGGTCTCAAAAAGATGTAACAAGAAAACACCACAGAAAAGTGATTCACTGGACAGGTTGCATCTCTGGTTTTACTGAAGAAAAATCTATTTTTTCTATTTCTTTAACAATGTATGTAAATGTCAAGCTTCTGTAGGTTGAAGAAAGATTGCAGCATTATTTAAATAGATATTTATGAGAAAATTACTACCTCCCTATGATTTGGGTAATATTACCTCCTTTTTGTTTTCTTTTAAGCTAGGTGAATTGCTATCACTTCTCCATACAGGAATAATGGCGGCAATCATTACCCTGGTTCTTGAGCTTGTATGTTTTTCCTCACACCTTTGGCAAGATTTGCTTTAATTAAACAATAAAGAATCTGCTGATTCAAAAGAAAATGCCACAGTGAAATAAACCTCGTTTATATTTGGCTCATAAGGAAACAGGACGGTGCCGGATGTGGAGGTGACCAGGATGTTCCATTCCAGCTTTCCTTCCTCATTTAACTTTTCTTTGCCTGCTCCAGCTAGAAACGACCCATGAGGGCTGGAACAAGAGCAGGCACGGAGATTTTTCATTACCTGCCCCTCTGACACAGTAGCACAGCAAGCCCCATACCTCCACCTTCCTTCCCCCAGGCTCCTTCTTTCCTACCCTGGGGATATTCTTTCTCCTGATGCCCTGTATCTTCCCCCATGTATGTTTTGATAGACACCTGTTGGCAAAGTCCCAGTAGAGGTTAGCTTGTGGATCAGAGAGCTGCAGCAGCACTTCAGGATGACAAATTACGCGGTGTCTTCCTGTAACCCAACAAACCGTAGTGCTTCCACACATTGTGGGTCATATGTTTGTTCAGAGTCTCGCTTTTCAACTGTAGAAAAGCAGAAGAATAACTGGACCTGGTGTTGGAAAGGAAGTGACATCCACATAGGGTATTTTGAGCCCCAACCTCTCACTGACTTGTGAACCTGGACCTCCAACTCTGTGGTTATCTGTGTGCAGACTTACGTAAATGTGCCTTAATTTGCAGAAGTGTCTGGGGACAGTTGCATTTACACTGTGTTTAAGAGTAGGGTTCAGATTCTTCTTATACTTGAGCTACCTTGCTGGGCAATCCAGTCAGCTTGTCCTGAAATGTAAACTGATCTTTAAGAAGTATGTATGAATGGCGAGCTTGGAGCCAGGTGCAAATATGACCCTCTGGCTAAAGTTACAGTGGCCCTTATGCCATGATTTGTCATATCTGTGGTGGAGGTAGCATTACTGTCCTCCTCTGTAGGGTGTATGAAGGGATGAAAGCATTTTAATACTGAAAGGACAAATCAGAAGTGTAAACCCACCGATTTAAACAGATCACCCCCTTGTGCTCTATCCTGGTAACCTTCAGTTGTTGCTGCACAACGCTGTTGCTTTCTTTGCACTTCTTTTGTGCTGATTTAGTGATTAAACACATACAAATTCGGTCTATTAATACACATACTACTTTCCTACTGAATAACCCATACCTTTTACTTTAGAAACACATGTAAAACGTGGAGCATTTAAGCTGGCTTCAGTGAAGTTAGCAAGGAGAGTCAAGCATGAGTGGCGGGAAGGTGCAAAGATCCTTAGTTTTGTCACAACTTTCGTGACTATTTATGTAATTATTTATTTATTATTTTCATTTCCTGCTGTGGCATCAATTGAAAGCCTTTCTAAAGTAGGTTTCTTAGTTTTTCTTAACTTTGTAAAAGCAGAGTAAAACTTGAAAACATCAACCCTGTGTATTCTGCAGCTACAATAAAAAGATTTATGCAGCAAATAAAAAGATTCTCAATTCAGATTTCAGTTTCACAACCTTTAATGCAACAATACCAGTGCAATATTTTTTGAAGGCCTGGGTTATTTGTTTGTTTATTTATTTGGACTGCAGGCAGTATGGTTTCAACTCATTGTTCATGCTTAAACTCAGGGCCTGGAAAACTAAGTGAAGAGTTTTCTCCTGAAATCATAAAAAACCTCTATGTGAAAAAAAAGTCAGGAATATTTAAGTAATATTTCTTTTTATTGTGGTAAATACACAGAAATAATAAAATGAATACACTCATACTTGGTGTTTGTCCAGTTAAAATGGGGGTGGGGTGATGGTGAATACTAGATTAGTCATTCCTAACTTGAACAAACCCTGATTGTGTCTATATTCATAATTTTTCCATGGTAACCAACATGGATTATTGAGTTGTGACCATTTTGCTGGGTTTTGTGTGATTCTATTGACCCTTAGGAGAGCTATTTTGGTGTTAAATACCACTAGGCCCTGAGCAACCGTTTTTCCACTTTACCAAAGGAACATGTGGCTTACTTCTTCCCTAGATTAGCTATGGCCTTCGTCTTTAATTAATCTTGAATAAACTGATTCAACTCATTTACCCACTGGAAAACTATTCTCCTTTAAAAAGCCTGCCTTTGTGACCTTTATCCTGGAGCTGATCTTGCTCAGGGTTTAAAGAACACAAGCACTGGTGTAAGACAAAGGGAACTGAAGAGGGGTGCAAGGAGAAAAGAGGGAGAGTGGCCTCTTCTTTTCCATGTCAGTGAGCTGGCAGTTAAGCTCAGCCCAGCCATCTTTAAAACTTCATCATGGGTTTTCTTTTGTTGTGGTTTCTTACTGTAAGGTTTTTATATCCTCAGCAATTGCAGGAAAGATAAAGCAGCTAGCTTGGATTTAGGATAGTGAAAATGGAAGCAGAGTTTGACCCTTGGATTAACTCTTAACCCTCTTTTTATAGCAGTACCTTAGTTCTCTTTCATTTCACCTGTTTAGCTTGCAATCGTAGCAGTGTTTCAGTAGCAAAGTGAAGCCAGGCATTTGAAGACAGTAACATTTCTACTTAATGATAAGGCAAGTGGCCTTCAGTCAGGCATATTAGGCTATTATCAGCCCAATCTGACGCTTTTGGGGAAGAAAAAGAAACAAGAATTTTGTCTGGCTCAATGACAGACCTTCTTAAGGATAGCTGGCCCCTTACAGAGTGCCCTGATGATCCAACCAAGAACCAGCTGGGGACTTCAAGGATGTTTGACTTCAGCCATAAGTGCATGGGACATTTTAATTAAAAATTAGAATTGCTATTAAAGCCAAGTTGTCATCTTCTGATAGTGAGAGAAGCTTTGGCTCATTAAATTACCATCTTCTTGACCCTTGTTGAAAGGGTGCATAACCCTTCTTTTAGAAATGAGCCACTTATTGGAGAGAGCAGTTGACGTGTTCGCCTGATGTGATTGCTGTAACAGAGGTGCACAACAAAGGATGTGTTTGTCTGTCCTGGCACCACCATAGATGGTGGCTTGAGATGAGATGACCTCCATCCAGCCGTGGAGCCCCGTGGCTGGCCACTGCGTGGGGGTCTGCAGCTCTACATTGGGTCTGGGCATACACGTTGCACTCCAGGACGTACTGCCACAACACATTGGGCCAGTCCCACTATTGCTTTGGGTGAACAAGCATCCTCTTTTCCTTCTCAACCCAGGCTCCTAGGTATGGTGAAGCTTTTCTCTCTAGAGTGGTGGGTTTGGGGATCCTGTCCTGGGAAGCTGTGAATATTTTTAAGCCAGGAATTTTCAGATGTACGGCTGAGTCACTGAAGTGCTGGAGGGTGGGTGCGTCGGGTGGCTGTTATTTCTACTCTCGCTTTAGTACTATAAAGGCTTAGTCTTGTGTTTTAGAGTTTCTGTGCTCCAGAAAATGTTTTCATCAGTAGCACTTCAACTATTGCTCACTGATCCATATTGCAACTGAGAAAGGATGAAATGTCAGCATTTTTGAGTGTCAGGAAGTAAATAGTTACTGCTGGGGTGTCTGCTCGGGAAGTTGGCAGCCTCTAGAACGATTACAGATGAAATTTTACTTCAGCTAAAGCAAGATCTATGTCCTGGTTTTGGCTGGGATAGAGTTAGTTTTCTTCCTAGCAGCTGGTGTAGTTCTACAATTCAGATTTAGGATGAGAGCTGTGCTGATAACACACTGATGTTTTGGTTGTTGCTAAGTCAAGGACTTTTCAGCTTCCCATACTGCCCTGCCAATGAGTAGACATGGAGTGCACAAGAAGCTGGGAGGAGACACAGCTAGGACAGCTGACCCAAACTGGCCAGAGGGATATTCCAGACCATATGACATCATGCTCAGTATATAACCTGGGGGAAGCTGGCCTGGGGCAGGACAGCAGCTTGGGAACTAGCTGGGCATCAGTGGTCTGTGGGTGGTGAGCAATTGTGGTGTGCATTGCTAGTTTTGTATATTCTGTTGTTATTCTCTCCTTTTCCTGTACAATTAAACTATCCTTATCTCAACCCACAAGAATCACTTTTTAATTTTTTTTTCCAATTCTCTCCCCCATCCCACTGGAGGGGGTGGGTATGAGCAACTGGCTGTGTGGTTATTTTAGCTGCCTGCCAGGTTAAACCACAACAAGCTGATATCAGTCTGATGCTCGGTTTCAACTGATACCTCTTCTGAGAGAACTGATACTAGCTCTCTGGGCTACGCTAAGATCAGTTTGTGGTTTTAATACCCATTTTCTTTTGAAGCAGTGTAATTAAAAAATGAGAAATACAGAATATGTGTTTGGGAAGAGAAGTGTCTGTCCCTTGAACTGTAGATCAATGAGGCTTTAAAAGAGCGGGAGATTATGACACGCAGTGAGGCGATGGGTCACGTGGTGCCGTTTCTTCTTGTTTCATGCTGCTAAATCCCATTACAAGGGAAGCTAGGAACAAATTTTGTGTATTTTCAGTATTTTTGCTCTGTGAATGCAATTACTGTGACTGACACAAAAATGGCATAAAATCATGAGTAAAGAAGGAAGTGTCGCTGCGGTGGGAGGGCATTGATGCACCAAGCGCTCTCCCTCGTCTGTGACAAGTGGCTCAGAGTGCTTCAGAAGAGCCTCTGAAGACCTTTCCAAAACCCTCACTCTGAAGTATTTAATGTTGGCCAACCAAGTCCTTACTGGGAAGACCTTGGATACTAAGATGAAAGTCGTCATGTGGGGAAAAAATCCCAAATCTTAATCAGATCAATGACGCTACAGTTGCTCATTTGCAGTCCTTTTCCCAGTCGGGCTCCTTCTTTGCTGGCTGTTGTAACCCCAGAGGAGTTTTGTTGGCAATTATAAGGGAAATGGCTTTTATGCCATTTTGCTTTATGCTTTTCTTCACTCTACTAAAGACACAGCATCTTTAATACCCACATTCTTACAGAATAGTTAAACCCATAGTGTTCTGTACTACAGGAGTCCTTCCACCTGATTCTCCAGGCACTGCAGCTCCTTCTGGAGCTCTGCTCACAATTCTTGCTGTGTTTAGCTGCATAGTTGAAAAGGTTGTGAAGTCCAGTCTTTTCCAGTGCTGGAAGCTAGCACCTGCATAGGAAGAGTGGTATTTTCACTTAAACTACAGAAATCAAAAGTATGCTGAGGCACAGGGTCACAACCACAAAATGGGCTCACAGCCCATTGGGTTCTGGTGGTCCACCGTGCCAGCAAAGGAGTGACTTCCAAAATAAAGGGCAAACCAGAAAGTTGGGGACAGCAAAATTTCCCAATGCCGTAGTTATCCAAGAAGGAGTAAGAACCCTTTGCTACTTCCTAAATTGCTTCCATGGAAGACTACTAGAATAATGCTATTTCTGGAACTCTGGCTTGTTCTTGTTGTTCTTTCCCTATCCGTGGTGGACATGTTAGCTTTCTTTTTCCTTCCTCTTACTCTTCACACCTTCCTTCAGTTGCTTTTCTCTGTTTCTGTCTTGTTTAGGTGTTTTCTTGTTAAATCGCTCTTCCTGCCAGAAAAGAGAGGAGGCAATATAAATGTATGTAAAATAAAGAGCCTGTCACTGCCTGCAATCTGGAGGCTGGGAAAAGACATTTTTCTAGTGAGTGCTTCTTACAGATGTTCTAGTAGCTCTTAGGTACGGAGCACAGACCTAATTACTGGTGTGGGGAAGGCTGCAGGAGGTAGTTAGTTCTCTCTGAGAGAATTAGTGTATGCATTTCGATAGATCTGCCAAAAATCAAAAGTTGATGAACATATAAATACCTGAAAAATATCTTACAGGCATGGTTTTTGTACTTTCTAAGTATGGATCACCTGGTTTTACAATCTTACTGGTTTTAACATAATTACTTGGTTTGTAATGATACCTCCACAGTAATTAAAGATGCCTAGTACTTTCCATTGTAGAAACTTCTCTTTTAGTTGTTTATTTCTTTGTCAAGTTCTTAGCTGTTTGGGTTGAAGCTTTCTATACTTGCTTCCTTGCCTCTGACTGGATAGCTTCAGAAATTTTTATTTAAAATCACAGAATCACAAGATTGGAAAAGACCTTTTAGATCATCAAGGCCAACCATGCCTGTCCTCTATTAAATCATATTCCTGAGCACATCATCTACCCATCTTTCAAATACCTCCAGGGATGATGACTCAACCACTTCCCTAGGCAGCGTATTCCAAGGCCCGATAACCCTTTTGGTGAATAATTCTTTCATAATGTCTAATCTGACCCTGCCCTGGCACAGCTTGAGGCCATTCCCCCTTGTCCTGTTTCCTGTCACTTGGGCAGAGAGACCAACACTCATCTCTCTACAACCTCCTTTCAGGTAGTTGTAGGTGGTGAAAAGGTCCCCTCTCAGCCTCCTCTTCTCCAGGTTAAACAACCCCAGCTCCCTCAACCTCCCCTCGTAAGGTTTGCTTTCCAGCCCCTTCACCAGCCTGGTTGCCCTTCTCTGGACACAGCTAAATTCAAGAATGGTCTCTAGACAGAAGTTGGTGAGAGGTTGTTTCTTGTTTACAAGGACACAATTTTTATCACTTTTTCTTTTGAATGATTTGGCTCTCCTGAGCAAATCTTCTGGAATCAGAACTGGGAGTAAAGACTTGGCAAAAGGACAGTTCTGGGATAAAAGAAATACTACTTACTGTCCTCCAAATACTGGGAAAGATTGGATGACCCACATCTTTGAAAAATCTGGTTACGTATGTTCAGGAACTACAGGCATCCAAAAGAGTTATTTCAGTGGCCTCAGGCTAGAGGTAACGGGTAAGGTAGCGAATACAGGGGCTGAGCTGCACCCATCTATGTTGAATCAGACTTGCATGACAGAGGACATACCTCCCAAACCAAGACACATCGACCATGGAGGCCCAGCAGTCCAAGGGGATAGGGAGGATGGGTAAAGGCAGAACTGATGCCTGGTGGGCAGTGCCACATCTTCCTCTGGCTCGGGGTGGAAGTTGGGAGTTTGTGAGTCAGTGGACTCCAAGCCAGGGAGTTTGGATGTGGAAAGGTTAAAGACAGTCACTTTTCCTTCTCTGGGAAAGCCCACTAATCCCTCATACAGCTGTTTGGTTGTTGTTTTCTTTACCTCTGTTACAAATTAAAAATTTGAAGCTGGTTACTTTGCACAGAATGGCCAGTGTAGGTTTTGGAACCTTCAATGACATACACACTTGGCCACCCTAAATGTTGCTGCAGTGCTTGGCTGTTTCTCTGGGGGAACCGGTAAGACGTTCCTTTTTTTTTTTTTTAATCGTTATTTTAAAATTTGTTTCTGAGAGTGCCATCTCCCCACGGCGGACAGGCTGACTGCAGAAACTGACAGCACTTGCAAATCACCTAATAAAAGCCTGAAGAGCACTCTGGGATTCATTTGATCAGAGAGGCTGTACAAACGAGAGGCTGTTAATTGTGCGGCTGGCTGCCCTGTGCAGTTAATCCCCCGCGCAAAGGCGCAGGGCAATGCGCTCTGTGGGCAGTTCCAGTCTCGAAATAACCGGGAAGGAAAGAACAGCAGCTCAGGGCTACCTTTGGGCTCTGTGATTTACACCACCCACGAGGATATCTTGCAATGTTGGCCATGTATTTTTCAGCTCGTTGCCAATCCTCATGCCATCGCTGAACCCGATACCGAGGCTGGGACTTTGTAATTCTATCCAGAATGGCACGGTTCTCCTGCTTCACTCTTCGCAGCTCCTGCTTTCGTTTTTCTCCATTTAAACTAGGGAGGGAAACCACATAAGCAGAATCAGACTTCTTCATGCTTGTTCATGTCCCCACACCTGAGAACCCAGAATGTGAAATGTCTGTTGAGCTTGTGTCAGGGGAAAATTTGCCCAAGGTCTCATACCACTTCTACAGGGACTTGGTCTTCCTTGATCTGCATTAACCAGCCCTTGCAACCCAATCCTTTTGTCCTTCTTAAGAGGACTGTCTTTGTTCAGTATTTCCCAAACACAGCCCTGCCTGTATGGTAGTTTGGTGTGTGTTAGAAGAGGAAAAAATGCTAGATTTGGATTAATCTTGGGTTAATCTTGGATTAATGCCAACCCTGCCATCTTGGAATTGCAGTACTTCGGTACTGCAGGTGAGGGCATGGCTACTGTCTGAGGTGCTTAAGAATCAATTTCAGCTACTTTGCTTTATGTGTTTATTTTATGTACAAACCTGATGGACTGAGTTGAGTGGCATGAAGATAGTGGCGATAAGCGTACGGCCCTCAACGCCTTGGAAACTATTTGTCATTTCTTAGCCTGTAATTTCCCAGGCAGCTGAGCTGATCTCCTAGCAGTCTCCTACCACCAAAAAAGGAAGAAAGGAAGGACTTGCTCTTTCCCTGTCCCTGCTCATCTTTTCACTGCTCCCAGCTGTGTGGTCTTCTCCACCCCTTGCATCAGCCCTGGAACTCATCACTTCACAGGAAGTAGCAGAAAAACTATCCAGGTTTGTTTGGTTTTGTTGGGTTAGTTTTCTGCTGCTGTCTCAAGTTTAATTAGCTAATGGAGAAGTTTGATGAAAACCAGTGTTGATCAAAAAAAAAACCCAACAAGAGTTTGCCACTTGAGGCAGGAAGGGAGAGATGGAATGAAAAGCGTGAGGAGGCTCTGCTCTTTCCCCATCTTGTGAAATCACACGCTTGGCAGCAGAGCTCACTGATGCTCAGTGATGCCTGCACTCATCTGGGCATTACTCACTACTACACACCAGAAGTGTGATGAAGTGGTTTTACGTGTTGTGAACATGACCAACTCTGGTTCAGATAATTTCTGTCTTCCCAAGGAATTGTGCAAATGTCAGGATATTCCTGACAGTGACATGCAGTGAGTTCCACCTGGGTCACTTGCACCTGAGCTGAATTTTGCTGTCTGAAGACACTTCAGGACCTGATGAGCAGTCGGTCTGCCATGAAGTGGTCTGTCTGTAAATGAATCACAGGATGTAACAACTGCCACCTGAGTTACACAAACCCTTCACTTCAAAAGCCTGTCCCTGATGTTGACTGGTTTGTTGTGCCCTACTTTGGGTGTAAATTTCTTTCTGAATTAAAAATATGTAAGGTGGTTCTCACTAGTGATAAAAACTCGAGGCATATTTTGGCTTGGTCTCCTTTGAGCAATGAATTATCTTTTCACTTCTGCCTGCTTCCTGCTCCACTTTTTCATTTTAATTCTATTTTTTCCTCTGGTTTTATTTCATCTCTAAGCTTTGGATCTCCCTCTTTCCGGTGGTGTCTGTAGGAACAACTGGCAAAGTCAGCAGCAATGACTCACTCAGTAGGAACAACAGCTTTGCTGAGACATAATAGGTTTGCTTCATTTATTTCCTTAAAGTAGGGCAATGTTCTTCCTCTTTTTTTTTTCTTTTTCATTCCCTCAGTTATTAAACTGAAAACCTAATTTAAAGCAAATCTTCAACAGAGGGTAGGAGGAAAATGACCCAGCATTGGATTTCATGTGACGGGGCAAGCAAACGGCCTTCTGAAGTGTTGATTATACCTTAGGCTGCCTTTTAAAATATGTGTCCTCACAGAGCAGTTTATCCTTAGCTATGTTTGTCCCTGGGAAGGTAACTTGATAACTACATAGAAATAGTGCTGCTGATGTTACCTTTTGGCCTTATAGTCATTTTTGTTGTCGATTCGTCCCTTTGTTCTCATGATGCAGGACATCTTCTTCAGCAGCAAACGGTTGTCTCTCTCGATGGCGGAACGTCGGTCTTCCTCCAACTTTGCACACAGAAGGGATCAAGAAATGCTTTGGTTCTCACAAGGCCAGAGCAAGCAGCAGTGATGTATCATGGATACCTAGCAGGGTCTTCACAATTGCTGTCCCCTTCTCCACCCAGAGTGTGACAGACACTGATCAGGCAAAGCTCTGCGCTACAGTTGCGAGAAGCCCGTTTCACTCTTTCAATGGTGATGCAGTGAGAGAAACCCCTTTGCAATGCTGTGGTTTTGACCCTGAAACGCTCCCCTGCAACCACAGCAGCAGCCTGCATGATTAACAAATGCATTTCATCATTGTGAGCAGAATTTCTATAAATATTTGTCAATTTATTTTCCAGGATCATCACTCTCTTTCATATCCCTAGCAGCCTTCATAGATTTTTCACCAGAATCTAGGGCTGTTCTGATGAACCCTGTACAAGTACATGATGGGACTCATCCAGGTTCCTCTGAAGTTAATGGGAGTCTTTCCATTATTATCAGTGGGCTTTGGATCAAATGGTAATTTTTCCATTGACTCCAGTGAGATTTGGATTAGCTCCAGTTGTGGGCCATTTTTGTCCTGGAGGGGTTGCAAGCTAGTGTAAGAAGAGAAGCAACAACTGGGTGTAACGGACAAGTGGAGAGAGAGATGTATGAGGCAGTGTAAGCCAGTTCTGTTCGTCGTTAGCATGAATTTAAGCCTCTTCAATTTGATTTTAGAACTGAAGATATTAATAACCTCAGTCTCTGGAGTTAATTGTGTCAAAAGCGGGGTGAAAATTTAAGGAGTGCAGTGGAGGAGGGGTGCCCCAGTGGATATCATGGGACATTGTCTAATTTGTAATAAATGTTACCATATTGTTTTTTGAGGAACACCAACCCATGTGACAAGAGTGTTTGTGGGGATTGGGAAGGAACAGGGCAGAGGTGAAGAGAAAAACTTATTTTCGGGGTTATTTGATACCCAAGAATGCCTTCTCCCAGAGGGCTGAGTTGGAGGTAAAGGGAGAGAGGCTGGGTGGAGGAAAGCCTGGAAAACATCTCGTTCCCAAAAGACTCTCAGGACAGAATCACTGAAGAAATAGTCTTGTTTTGAGCATACTAATTCACTTATCTGCTCTTCCCACCCCCTTTTTTGATTTTTCCATCTTTGATTCTAGGCACTCCAAAGACCTTGCACGTCCCATACAAACCAAATATGAAATCCTGCTCATCCAGCTCTGATAGTTTTGGGTGGCCAATGTTAGGATAGCAAGTTACTGGAGGGACTGTAGCCCATCTGCCTCGTTTGCTGGGGTTTATAACCAAAGGAGGTCAGATTCTGGTCACACTGTAGTATGAAATACCTAAGCCAGGTTCATTGAGTAAACCCAGCAGGCTCTGGATAACCCTGAGGAGAATGATTGTAAAGAAGACCTGGTCACTAGAAGGCCACAACATTACAGATTTATATTTTTTTTTGTGCTTTTGTCTCTCTTCTCTTTCCATAGCAGTTTGCAAAAGAAGAGAATGGGAAAGAGACTAGGACCACAGTCTCGCTCCCAGGTATCAGGATGTGGAGTTCAAAGGAATGTGCCTTAAAATACTCTGGGTTCCTGTTGGTATTGGTTTGGGTTTCATGGGGTTTTTGTTGTTAACCTGGGGGGTGTTATGCAACGTTTCATTTTCAAAGGAACTTTACCAGTATTACTTTTACAGTAATAGGAAAAAATTAAGAGCAGCAATTGAATCCATCTCCTAATATAGAATATGATTTTACGCATGGAGGAGAAATGAATTGTTTTGCGAGTGAAATGATTTTAAGGTGCCTGGGGATTATTATGTCACATAGTGAGACGATAAACAGTTTTAAGGAAATTAATTCTGAACTCCTTACATGGGCTATGCTCGCACTGCCTGGGGGGGTGGGGGTGGGGGGGCATTGTGTTGGAAATGAAGTCTTTAACAGGGTTTAGCCGCACGTATTTTCTACTGTGCTCATGCTTGGGGGGGTTGAAATTGTTGTTGTTTCCTTTTAGCGAGCGGTGTTAATTAGGTAACAATTTATTTTCCACTCTCATCTTTTAATAAAAATTTGTCTCTGGGGAGCAGTAAGATTTTGAAGGATAACTGCCAGTCAAGGCTACCCATTGTTGTTTCTCCGGCTTTGAATATGTTAACATCCTATTATTCAGTTCATTGCTCCCCGTGTATCTTGGTTGTGCTATTCCTGTTGTTTGTGACCTTTTCTTTCACTGCTGTGCAGAAGGACCTTCTAGGAGGCAATCTGAACGCTTTAGCACTTGTTTAGTCTGAAGCACTCTGATTTCATTGGTAATCATAAAGATGAGTTATTAAATGCTGCTGGGAATGTACTATTCAAGCATCCTGATAGTCCTGTCGCAACAATCGCTGCACAGAGGGGGGTAAAAAGACCCTGAAATTGTGACCATCTGGTAGTCTCTTTGTTTTCTGTGAAAGGAGAGGTGAAGGTCAGCATGCTGGTGCTCAGTGAGATAGCCGATACTATACCTTCAGCTTCCCTAGCTTCAGGTGGAGGTGGTTATATACTGCAGGGGCACTTGTGTCCACTAGTGGTTTTGCTGCCTGGATCTGCAACAGAGATTAAATGTTTATCCTTTTTTTTTTTGTTGTTGGAAATACCCTTGCACATCATTCCAGGAAATCTTTTCATTCTTCTGTTCTGTTTTGTTAGCCAGCAATAACACTGTTAAACGTATTATTCATTGTATTAGCAAAGCCAGACTTGCCCAGAAGAAGAGTCGTGGGAAATGGAAATGTTAAATCTTTAAAGCCTGTTGGAGATGCAAAGTGCTCCTTATGCTGGAAAAATGTAAAAATGCATACAGTGTGTAACAGTGACACTGCTATTATGATACAGGAAAGACTAAGAGAATACAGGTGGTTTTAATTTGGCTATAAAAAAGAGAAATAAAAAGGCTAGTCCCGGAGAGCCCTAGGTACTCCTAGGCTGTGCCAGGTCTTCTAAAGGGACGCACATTTAGGATGCTGCCTGAAAGAGGGAAGCAATACTGGAAAAGGACTTCTTAATGTTGAAAGTATTCCCACGCCTCCTCTTATTAGCTCTTTAGAAATGATCATCAAAAGCAAATTACAGATCTAATTATTCTACTGGAGTTGGTAGTTGAGTTGCTCAATAATACTTATCTCCATCCTGACCTAAACAGCCATGCAGTGTATGAGGAAGCAGAATAACCTGTGAGCTGTCTTGGACTGAATAAATCCTGTGGTAGAAAAGCTGGTAACATAATGGGGAGTGGATTTAGAGGGGAGACAACAGTCCCTCAGACTGGGGTCCTGGAGAGAGACAATACCATGATTAGACATGGATTTGATGGATGGACCACTTGGTGGATAAGGAATTGCCTGAACAGCTGCACTCAAAGAGTTGCAGTCAATGGCTTGATGTCCTTCTAGAGAGCAGTGATGAGTGGCATTCCTCAGGGGTCAGTATTGGGACTGGTGCTATTTAACATCTTTGTCAGTGACATGGACAGTGGGACTGAGTGCACTCTCAGCAACTTGGCCAAGGACATCAAGAAGACACACTGGAGTGAAGGGATGCCATCCGAAGGACGTCAACAAGCTTGAGAAGTTGGTCCCACGTGAACCGCACGAAGCTCAACAAGGCCAAATGCAAGGTCTTGCATGTGGGTCAGGGCAATTCCAAGCACAAATACAAGCTGCTCAGAGAATGGATTGAGAGCAGCCCTGAGGACAGCTTGGGGGTGTTGGTGGATATAAAACTCAACATGAGCCAGCAATGTGCACTTGCAGCCCAGAAAGCCAACTGCATCCTGGGCTGCATCAAAACCAGCATGACCAGCAGGTCGAGGGAGATGATTCTGTCCCTCTGCTGTGGTGAAACCCCACCTGGAGTAGCACATACAGCTCTGGGGTCCCCAGTACAAGAAAGAAATGGAGCTGTTGAAGCAAGTCCAGAGGAGGGCCACCACAAAGATGATCAGAGGGCTGCAGCACCTCTCCTGTGAAGACAGGCTGAGAGTTCGGCTTCTTCCATCTGGAGAAGAAAAGGCTCTGGGTAGACCTTATAGTGCTATATAGTACTGGAGGCCAGTACTTGAAGGAGCCCACAGGAAAGCTGGAGAGGGACTGTTTACAGGGGCATGGAGTAACAGGACAAGAGGTAATGGCTTTAAACTAAGGAGGGCATCATTAGATTAGGCATTAGGAAGAAATTCTTCCCTGTGAGGGTGGTGAGGTCCTGGTACAGTCTGCCCAGAGAAGCTGTGTCTGCCCCCTCCCTGGCAGTGTTCAACGGTTGGAACTAGGTGGGCTTTGAGGTCCCTTCCAACCCAAACCAGTCTGTGGTTCTGTGACCTCCATGTACATCTGATACTTCCCAGCTAGCCTTGTGGCTGCCCTAACTGCTTGGCTTGTGAAAGCATTGAGATGCTTTTTTGTGGCTGTCATCTCTGAGGAGGTGGGATCCTAGAAGGGGCTGACTCCTTTCAATTTCAGCTGATTTCAGGTGGAGATGGGAGCGCTCATTTTAATCCTTTCTAAATCCCATCATGTTAAGTAGTTGACTTTTACTGGATAGCAGAACTAAATTTTGTAAATCTCTGAGGGTTTTGGTGGTTTTGGCTTCTGCGGCTGCTGTCTCCTCTGCCTCTCCAGGTGCTTTAAATCAGCATGCTGTTTTGTTATTTTAAAAATAACTTTAAGAAGACATGCAATTTGTAAAAGAAGGTTGCTATTGTAGCAGCTAGGTGGGTAAAATAAACTGGGTTGTTGATGCAAACTTAGATTTTAATTTATAGATCTGCAGACTGGAACAACAAAATTAATGCTTAGAAAAAAGTTTTTCTTCTGTGGAATTAATTTTCCAGAAAGCGTTATAATTTCACTTCTGTACTTATATCCACAACTATAAAAGGTAAAACCTGGTAGTTTTTAAGCTCACCTTAATCTTTGTTGTGGCACTTTACAGAGCCATGGTGGTTTTGGAACTATTTAATTTTTCATTGTATGCAGCACTGCACAGAGAGGAGATGGAACTGTGGGTTTTTTCTTCCTTCCTTCCTTCCTTCCTTCCATTGAGAAAATACCAGAGTTACTCAGACTGCTGGCACCTCTGCATCATGTAGAATGTTACAACCTATCCTTAACCATTCAGGCCCCACCTGGAGTATTGTGTCCAGTTCTGGGCTCCCTGGTATAAAAAGGACAGGGATCTTCTGGAGAGAGTCCAGAGGAGGGCTACAAAGGTGATTAAGGGCCTGGAGCATCTCCCCTCTGAGGAAAGGCTGAATGAACTGGGGCTGCTCAGCCTGGAGAAAAGAAGACTGAGAGGAGATCTGATCAGTGTTTATAAATATCTCAAGTGTGGGACACAGGGGGAAATGGCCAGCCCCTTTTCAGTGGTCTGTGGGGACAGGACAAGGGGCAATGGCTGCAAGTTGGAGCACAGGAAGTTCCACACCAACATGGGGAAGAACTTTTTCCCAGTGAGGGTGACAGAGCCCTGGGACAGGCTGCCCAGGGGGTTGTGGAGTCTCCTTCTCTGGAGATATTCAAGACCCGTCTGGACGCCTATCTGTGCAATATGAGCTAGGGAGCTGCTTTGGCAGGGGGTTGGACCCGATGATCTCTCAAGGTCCCTTCCAACCCCTGTGACTCTGTGTTTCCCATCTTTTTAGGGGCCATCTCCAAGAAGTAAACCTTTTTTGCAGGGGAGAAGTGGCGTGTTACCTTTTTCCTTCCTTGCTTCCTATTTCCCCCTTCGTCTCTTTTTTGGTGCTTTTTCTTTTTTCTTTTAATTACTTTGTGCGCCCGTGCAAAGCCTTCAATCACTGAGCAGGGTCCCTTACATTTTCCCGGAGCGATCCCCATCTCTCTCAGCAGAGGGAAAGCCTGTGCCACGCCTGAGCTGCCCCAGGCGGGATGAGCTGCCGAATCGCCCCGCTGCCTTCGGGTGCCTCAGCCCGCAGGTACCGCTGCTCCGGTGGCTGCTGTCACCACAGCGAGGCTGAATGGATGCCAGCAGATGGCATGGCCAAATTTCCGGAGGACTAGCGTGGGAATTCAGGCGTGCACCAGCATGACGACACTGAGGCACTTGAAAAGGCCGCTCTTTGGTCACCGGAGACCTTGTTAGCCCCTACTCGAGATGGGTGTGAACCCTTTAAGAAGGAACAAAATGTTATACCTTCTAAGCCATCCTTTTCCCACAAGGATAGTTACTCTTCTTGCCTGCACTCAGAAATTACCACTCACGTTTCACCCAAGAGCACTTAAGTCATGGGAAATGTTTTGTTCTCTATAAATATATCCCTTCACTGTGTATCATGATGATATCTAGCCTCTATTCCTGGCCTCCAAATGCCTTAGTGTGTATACGAAGTGCTCTGTATGCTGAACAAAGGAGAGTTCTGTATGCGCAGTGGATGCTGAGTGTGTTTCAGCTACACTAGTATCAGTTCCCTGCTTTAAAAGAGCCATGCTTGTATGCAATAGTAAGCCTCTTGAGGTTAAATCACAGAGAAGGAAATTTATTTATTTACTTCAATTCTGTCAATTTCATTAGAAAAATATGTCAAATTCAATTCCCTATCTCACCTTTAACTTTTTTCCACCTGAAAGCTAAATTATGGGAACAATGGAAGGAAGGAAGATATTTTTATATGGTGAATGAAACAGACCCAGTATGGAAATCAAGAAGAATTATTTCTTCATATTAAAGCTAAATACATTGTGATACACTTTTCCTAAGGTAGCAATACAGATGAATCATCACTGGTGGTATCCTCTACTTTAAGATTTTCAAGAGGGAGCAATCCTGCATCATTACTGATGTGGAGGAGATGACTGACCGAATCTTTTTCCCTTCTAAATTTGCTGAACATCATTATGACAACTCTAAATGGACACAAGAACTATACCTAGGTCTGCTGGATATTCTTAAAACACATCTCTTGTACCTTATTGCTGATCAGTAGCTTTCGTAACAGCATTAGGAACGAGTAGAGCGCTGCCGTAGCATTTTTGGGTAAGCTTATTCTTTCATGAAGCCCTCTGTTCATTATCAAGCAGTTGTACCTACCCTTTTCTTGTGTTCTTCATACTTTGCTTCATCCCATTTTAGCTGAAGGAATTTGTTGCCACACGGTAAAACTGGCTGGTAGGCTCGATGCATCTTGCACATAATAAAACATAGCTGAATCTGGGCTTTTTAAAAAAAACAAACCAACAACCAAACAACCAAACAACAGAAGTGTGAGTAATACCAGTCTGAGCCTTTCCTAAAGCAAAGCTCTGGAGACTTGTGGTATGTTTGTAGCCGGTCACGTGAGGGTTGTCATGGCATCGCTGTTCAGAAAGAGAATGACTAGCTGGTGGTAGCACTTCAAACAGTACATTTAACGAATCACAAACAAGGGCTGTGTGTTCGAGTAAAGCATACCAAAGAGTGGGTTATTAATATATATATAAAATAGATTACTGATTCTCCATCCCTAGCCCGACTTGCCTCCTGCTGGTGCAGGAAAAACAACGGTGTAAGCTATTAATGATGCTTGGCACACCACCGTAACCACGCAAATGGCTGTGTGATGGGCTGTATTTGCTGAGCCTGGAACTGATTGATGTGCCTCAGTAATGCTCCCAGAAAACCAGCGGTGGGAGGTGTCATCTTTTGCGCTGCAAGAACTTCTTGAAAAGTTTGTTTCTCCTCTATAAGTAGGCGCTTTTCAAAAGCCAGAGAGAGTGTGTGCATAGAGAAGTAGTTCTGGGTTTTGACAGCCTTTTCACCTGTCTTTATCTACATGGCATCTGAGTGCTAATGAGTTACAGAGAGCTCACTGTTGTGAAAGCCAGTTATTTACCAAGCTGACCACTGGTTCTCCTGCAGGGCCGCCTAGGCTTTTGTTCTTTGCAGGCTATGGCAACATATATCTTCTCAGGCCCACTCAAAACCAGAAACAGTGCTTCTGCTCATTCAAGCTCAGTTTGGCCTCCTCCAAAGCTGGGCTTAAGCTCACACAGTTCATTTGATGTTTCCATCCTCATGGTGCACAGCACCCTGGAGCTGGGTCCAGCAGGCTGCCAATGACTCTGCTTTTGGCTCATGTGTTTCCTTGATCTCACCCGGCATCTCATGTGGGTTCAGGGCAATAGCAACACATCCATCACACAACTACCCCAACACAGGATAAGTGCTCTCTTCAGTCAGTGTCTTGATTAACTTTTGCATTTCAGTAGCCAAGTATGGCTGGATTTAGGGGTTTGTGGTTTTGATTACAGTTGGTGTGAAACGGTGTTTAAGCAACAGAAGCAAATTAAAACCTTGATACATACTAATTTTGAGCAGCAAAGAAAACACCCTTATTTTCAGACAAATGGTGGAAAAAATTGAAGAGTAGGTTTTTCCAGCTGCTTCGGTTATTATTATTTTCCTGTTAATGTGACAGGAAGATGTGAAGAACGTCAGGAAAAATAAAAGACTATAGAGTTGAAAGGCATTTTTTCAAATATATATAAAAACTAACTGCACACAAGACAATTATAATTTGCTCTTGAACAAGTAGAAATACTTGGGCCCTCGTTTGCTTGGCAAGGTTTTGGCCTCAGTCTTTTAAATGCTACCTGTGTAATGGTCTGTTAAGGACAGGTCTGAAGGGTGCCTTTATCAAAGTATCTTTTCATTGATTTTCATGAAGCCCTTAAAATATAAGGAAAACTTCCCCTTGGTGGAACCATGGGCCATCAAGGAATGAAAATACTCAGAATAATTTCCCAGCTGCTTCTGAATTAAAGTTTGTGACAAAAGGAAGTGGTTTTAAACTTCTTCTGCGGTTTCCTATTCCTTTCTATGTCTCCAAACCTGTGAACTGCATTTGCATTCATTCTGAACTGCAGTTTGGGTGGAGTTTTGGTGGTGGTGGTAGGCTTTGTTTTGTTCTGGGGTGAGGAAGGCAAAGCTCAACAGTTTCAAAACCAATTTTCTTAATGTCAGCCTCCCTTAGCAGGACCCTTCTGTCAGGATATGGTGCTGCAAGATGGGAACAGAGAGTCCTACCTCTCTCTAATTTCACCATCTGGACTTATAGCTAAAACAGGGGAGGCTGTCCCTGCCCATGGCAGGGGGTTGGAACTTGATGACCTTTCAGGTCCCTTCCAGCCCTAACCATTCCATGATTTTTAGAGTAGCATTCACTGTTTGGTCAAAATAGACTCATGAAGTATCCTCAATGAACTGGAAGACTAGACCTACTACCTACCTGTACAAGATATAGCAGATATTTGTGAAAAATTTATTCTGTAGATGATATGATTTTATGAAGTGATAGCCATGGGATTTTCCACGTTATGTGCAGAAAGGCTGGCATATCATTTCTTGATAGCAAACGTATTTGCTGAAGAACAGATGAGAAACAAGTAGTAATAAATGTAAGATGATTTTTGCAAAAAATGCTTTTCCCACTCTACATCCAGACACATATACATTTAGCTTTCCACAAAGCAGGAAGAATTGCTTTTTCTGCAGCATAATCTCTTTTCAGTTTGGTCTGAATTTGGATCAAGCCTGTTTGTATAATAGGTCTGTAAGCTCTGCGGGGTGGTGTTGCTGCTAGGAATTTGAATCTTGAGTTACTTTCCCATTGAACCCATGGTGCATGGCTAGTAAGTTGCTGCCCTTTCCTCTCCCACCCTCTATGCCAGACAAAAAACTATGGCTGACTTGAGAGCTGCCAGCTACAGCAGCTGCTTATGCTTACGACCCAGTTACAGAACAAATTAAGGAAGACGCTGCTTCTCCCACTGCACTCCCAATATAGATAATGTTTTTAGAGGTACTTTTGCTCACTGTGACCAGAAGTGCCTTTTTTTGCCATTTGCTTCTGCTGTTTGTATGCATAGTAAAAAATGCAAGAGGCAGAGTGTACGTTTTCTAAAGCGTTAAAGGTTTTATGTAGGTGTGAAAAGGAAAGTCAGTCCTTTTGGGTTTTTTCCCTGACAGCTTTCCTGGTTATTTAAAGTCATGCCAATACCTCACCTTACTCTATGAAGTGTTTGACTGGCTTTGAGCACACGCATAAGCTGAACTATGGGACCTGAGTCCTTTGTGGTTGTGCTTGAGAACCAGCCCCACTGCCCCTTTCATCCACTGCCAGTCCCTGGATGGGTGTTAGGAGGAGCTGAGAGAAGCCAATTTTTAATTTATTGTTTTGTTTGGTTCAGCGTGTTACACGATAGGATCTGATGCTGTGACTCTCACCCTGCAAAGAGACACCTTTATTGGGTAATTCACAAGCAAACCACCTGACCAAGAGGCTGAAGAGCCCATCTGTAGCCAGGAGGACTCTGAAAAAGCAACTGGAAAACTCGCCGGCCTGGGCAAGTGGCAGCTGCTCTGCCTGTGCCTGTGGCATACCTAGCTGCTTCCATGGACCAGAGCAGAGGAGCAAACCCTTCTCAGGGTGGCACCAGCACTCGCTGCCCCAGAGTGGTGCAGAGGGAAGGGGACGTGAGAGCTACAGCTCCCACTGCAATACAAAAACAGATTTACCAGATGCTTCCTTTAGACTTGACCCTTTCTGGAAGCTTTGAGCAGGAAT
Source organism: Hypotaenidia okinawae (assembly GCA_027925045.1). Lineage (NCBI taxonomy): Eukaryota > Metazoa > Chordata > Aves > Gruiformes > Rallidae > Hypotaenidia > Hypotaenidia okinawae. The sequence continues at coordinate 150,130,619 of BSDF01000001.1, forward strand.
TAATTTTTGGCTGGGGGAAAAAAAAAGGTTGTTTCCCACTTATTGTCTGAGAAATTAAGTGAAGGGAAAGGGGGTGGGAAGAGAGGAAGAGGAAGAGAAAAACACTGCCATAATTATATGGAGTTTTATTTATATATACATATGTTTATATCTACATGCTCCGTTTTAAACCTCTTGGAGAATGTTTACTAAGATCCAGGATTTCCTTGGACTACAGCTAAAATGTCAAGTAGACTAGTGCTGATAACTGATTTTCCTCAGTGGTTTTAACTGAGAGAGGAGAGGAGAGGAGAGGAGAGAAGAGGAGAGGAGAGGAGAGGAGAGGAGAGGAGAGGAGAGGAGAGGAGAGGAGAGGAGAGGAGAGGAGAGGAGAGGAGAGGAGAGGAGAGGAGAGGAGAGGAGAGGAGAGGAGAGGAGAGGAGAGGAGAGGAGAGGAGAGGAGAGGAGAGGAGAGGAGAGGAGAGGAGAGGAGAGGAGAGGAGAGGAGAGGAGAGGAGAGGGGAGGAGAGGGAGGAGAGGAGAGGAGGAGGAGAGGAGAGGAGAGGATGACTGCCAGATGATTGAGCTTCTGCTCAACGGGGGTCAGTTTGCTTGTGCAAGTAGTCCTTAGCATTCAGAGGAAAAAAAGCATCATGAAGCAGCAAAGGCTTTGGGCTAAAAGCAAATGCTAACAGAAACATTGGTGGGTGTATGGTGATGCACACATGTGTTCCGGGAACGGGCTGTGGTTAGTATTCCCTGTGGGAATGCTGGGCGCTGCCGTAGGGCATGGTGCCCCTGCCCAGCGGTGCACACCTGGGCCAGGCCTGGCCTTCCGGCTCCACAGCAGCCATGTGAGAGAAGACACCAGTGTTATTCCTTGCTAATGAGTTGCTCAGTGGTTTAGATCTGTTATATTGCTTTTAGGGCTTGTATTACCTTTTACTGCTATAAACATCTGATTGCTTTATAATGGCTAAAACAAATTAGTGGAGAAAATGAGGAGTTAGTTATAATTTTGTTAAGTCCTTGGATGTGTGTTCTCTTTTTCTTTCTCCCTCCAATCCAATGCACAGACCTGAATAACCTTCAAAAGCTGCTCATATCCTCATCTTCATTTTTGAGTGTCCTTCTTTGTCTTTAGAAATAATTGAAAGGTACCCAGAGAAAGGACCCCTGTTCCCCTGAATGACTACAGCATTATTCGATTCATGCCTGGAGGTTGGTAGCCCTGCCTGTGGCAGGGGGTTGGAACTCTATGATCCTTGGGGTCCCCTCCAACCCAGACCATTCTGTGATTCTATGATTATTCTCAGTAGCAATGCATTCACCAGAGCTCTTCCTCTAAACCTGTTGGGCACACAGAAGTTGGCTGCTTAGGGAGCCAGGTATCATTTTTGGGGAAAAAAAAAACCCAAAATGGTCTGAAACTCTGATCTAGTTGTGCCTGTGTCTCTCTCCCCACTGGCTTGGGAAGACATGCCCAGTGCAAAATTACACCGATACAATTAGTCCCGTCGTTGGCCAGTCAGATGCAATAAGCCGGCACACTGACAAGAACCGCTGGCCTTACTGGTGTGTCCTGCTACTGTCCACACCAGCGAGAGAGCAAGGCGAGCCTTGCAGTGCTGCCTTTGCGTCTACCCTCTCCCTTACTTGGAGTACTTACTCTTGATTGCTGGTGCAGAGGCAGCAAGTTACAAGGTTCTGGTGGTCTGAGAAATAAATACCTCATCCAAAGCCTCTCGCTGCCTTATTTATTGGGTTGGGGTTTTTTTGAATGAGAGTAGATGCCTTGGACAGGCAGGTTTAGTTCTCCCTTGAGGGTTTTATGAGCCACCATAAATCCAGAATGGTCAGTCTCTTCCTTCCAATGAGGCTCAAAGACAATGCTGGTCTGTACTGGGTAGAGGAAGAAATCACCTATGAGGATAGCCCAGGGAGATGGGCAATGGTGCTGTTTCCAGCAGAGCGGCGAGAGCCCTGAGGCCCATTTGGCGATGGGATTAGCTGGGTGCATCATTTTCAGAGCATGTATTTCTCCTTCTGGTCAGACACAGGCATATGGCGTTATTCTCAGTGGCAAATTAAATTTCTCTTTGTTTAAAGAATGTCATCTTATGGCTTTGCTAAGCATGCATGTAAATATCCCCCAGTGCAAATTAAACCTTCCTACTGAATGCAAGAGGAATAAGCTCCTGGGTACAAGGAGTAAAAATATGCTCCTTGACATTTGTTCTTGGTGAGTGACCAGACCTTCCATCTGTGGAATTTAGTTATCACAGCTATTTCCAGCAGGTGGCAGATGATAATCACACTAGTAACCAAATCTGGGTACAAATGATGTGTTTTCCAGACTGTTTATTCCGATATTGACTTAAACACATTATACAGTGGTTATAAATGTGTTTCCAAGAGCAATAAAATAACATTGCATAATTGGAGCCGATTAGTAGTTACCCATGGTAATACGTAATTAAATACTTGGGAATCAAGTGTGGTATGATTTTATTTCTTTAATTCTGCTTTGATTTTTTAAAATTTTATTTCCTGGATCAGAGAAATTGCTTCTATTCCAAGAAACCTCCAAATAACCATCTGGCTAATTGTGTTTCATGGTATAAGATTATCTTTGCTCATGTACTGTGATGGGAGAGAGCTCCATGCAGTCATGTCTGGATAATTAGCTGATGTTTTAAAGAATTATATGCTAAGAATACAGGTGCCACATTGTGCCACATTGCCTTTCCTAGGTAGCACCTCGCTGGCAGAGTTGCTCTGCCTGAGAAGAGGAGGCTGAGGGGAGACCTTATCACCACCTACAACTACTTGAAAGGAGGTTGTAGAGAGGTGGGTGATGGTCTCTTCAGCCAGGTGACAGGAGACAGGACAAGGGGAAATGGCACAAAGCTGTGCCAGGGCAGGGTCAGATTAGATGTTAGGAAAAAGTTTTTTACTGAAAGAGTTGTCAGGGCCTGGAACAGGCTGCCCAGGGAGGGGGTTGAGTCACCATCCCTGTGTGTGTTTAAAAAAAAGGTAGATGAGGTACTTAGGGATATGGTTTAGCACAGGACGGGAACTGTTGGACTTGGTGATCTTAAAGGTCTTTTCCAACCTTGTGATTCTGTGATACTGACTGGGGGAGGGTGTTTTTTTCAGATTAACAGTCCTTAATGAGGAGCAGATTTTGCTCCTTTTGCCCTTGTTAGTAGTTACTCACACACATGAGTAATCCCAGTGGGTTCAATGGGAGCTATTCACCACGCAGAGAGAGGGTGGCATTCGCAAGCTGACCCGCCAGCCTTGGCTTCAATGGGATTTTTGAGCAAACGGAAGAGCAGAGGGTCTGACCCCACAGCAAATGCCTGACTGCATGGAAAAGTTTATCGCAGGTTTATGGTTGCATGTGGGATAGCTGTAACGCTCCCAGCCCTGGTTGTAGATGAATTATGCAAAGCTTCTCAAAGTCAATGTAAACTTTATGGCATCTGTCATAGAAATCTTGCTTATAGCTCAAATCTGGGACGTAGCTGGGAGGCAGACAAGAGTTTGGTTTATGGGTATTTTTGGGTAGATGTTGGTAGTATAATCCCAGTGGCTTGCCTCTGAGGACTGCACAACCTCCCAGGGTGGATATGAGAGAGAAGATGGGGTAAGAGCTCTCCTTGCAGTCTCCTCAGAAGAGATACTGTTGGTGCTGCTATACCGAGGGGGGTTTGAAGCTTCGCCTTCGAGTTGGAGAGTAAGGATGGACTCCTCGGTTGCCAAGTTAATTCTCATAGAGAACAGAGAGGACTGCAGATGAGCTGATGGCATAAAAGTAAAGAAGATACGACAGTGATGATGATGGCTGCCAATATGCAATGACTTGTGAGACGCGGGTGGTTACATGCCTGCTTACACAACCACCCATTTATTGTACACAGCAGTACCCGGTATTCTTAAAGAAAGTAGAAAGTCCCATTGCTGCTCAGTTTTTCTTTCTCATGCTTATTGGCTGTTTTCACTTAGTTACAGCAGTTCCACAGAAGGCTAATGTGGGAGAGATGAGAATGGATGCAGGCTTATTAAACTGCAGTAAAATTCACCACATTTCATTCTTGTACATAATCACCAGGGTGTTTTTTTCCCTGTTAAGATCTTAATGCAGTTTTATTGCATTATAATCTTTTATGGAAGGATAAAGGGATTTGTTCCTTAATAGGAAAGCAAAGTTTATAGGCTCAAGTAAAGCAGATCTGACCCAGAACACAACACTTCTACAAGTTTAACCAGAAAATATTTCATGTTGGTAAACTTCTTCAGCATCCTGAATGTTCTGTGCTTGCTGATGAAAAGAGGTGGATTTTAACTTGGCTACATTTTCAGGAGAACACTAGACTCATAGATTTTTAGAAGTGATGAACAAGAAATAAACTAGCAAAGTGTTTTCTTTTTAAAAAAAAAAAATTACAAACACATAGGACATGAAGATTAGTTGTATTGTCTCAGCTATTGTAGCAACTAGATCTCACTGGCCCCTTTTTCCTGTAATTAAAGCCATTTTTCTTTTCCCCCTGTGGCCTCTTCCTGGCCCAGTGTTTCAGCGACAACCAGCAGAAAAGTGGGAGATTTTTTTGAAAAGGCAAGTTGTAAGAACAACAGGTACACATGTTTTTTTTTTCCTGTACTCAGGGGTCACAGTGTGGAGGTCTTTGCTTTACGGGTAGTAATTGCAGAATTGCAGTGCAGTCCTTGGTTTTCCTGCTTCTGAGGCATAGATCTATTTTTATCCAGCGTGTGGATAAAACCATACATGTACATCCTGGTACACACAGAGAGTTCAGTAACCACCATCTCAGTAGTGTCTACTCCTTCCCATGTTCCTCATTCAATTAAACTTTGTCACTTCTGTATTTTTGTGAAATCTGTGCTTTCTTGTCACTGTTGCTGATATTTTGCTAATTAAAACATTCTCCTTGTCATCATTCTCTTCCTTTCCTTCTTTCATTTAGCATAATGGCCACAGCATTTCTCTGCCAGACTAATCATACAAGCAATTTCATTACAGTTCCTTCATTCCTCTGTAGCTATGTCACATGCAAACTCGTAGCCTTTGGAGACACAGGTAATCACATAGACTCATTCTTAATTTGCTACTGACATAGGTTCATTATGCTTCTGCCATTCTTCAGTGTGCATGGAGACTAGGGGAATGACTGCAGCCCTTTCCTGATCGGCTGGTTGGTTCTAGGACTTCAGGAGAGGAAAAAGAGAAGATTTAAAAAAAAAAAAAGACAAAGACTGCTTTTACTATGTTACCTGTTACAGGTCTCATCACAAGGGCTGAATGTGCCACTCTGTCAGTAAGATTTGGAGGCACTACCAAAGACACCTTTGCTTCCCCACTCACTTTACCAGGGATAGTTTTTTATCAAGTGTCCCCAGTCAGAGTTGTCAAGCCATGCAGCATCTCCATATGGATAGTAGCTGCCTTTAGGCCTGGAATCAATGCTATTAGTTGAAAGTCTCTATGTCTTACTAAAATTCAATCACAACATCTTGCTTAGTCATCAGATCATAGTTTTACTTTGTGTTACAGTGGTATTTCCTCAGATTTGTCTTAAATATGTTGTTCCTTCACATAAATATAGGTAGCAGCTTTGTGGTACCCAGGGGATAGTAGGATCATATTTTGTTAGTTTCTTGCATAATGCAAAAGGAGATTAGAAAGCTTCTTATATTCTGTTTCCTCCCAAGAGAAAGCTATCATGTAGATCAAGAGAGGAAATTATTTCCTTGCTTGGCACAAATGAGTCACAGAAAATGACCTTCTTTGTAGTCTAATTTAGACCCAAGAATCCTCTGAAGAGCTGATAATATAAACCCCTATGGCTGGGATGAGGAAAAGTTGGAAAAGATACTGTCATTAACAGACTCATACATCTTAAAAAGCAGCATTTCACTGTGCCTAGATTTTTTGATCAGACTGCTAGCAGCTGCAAATCTCATGTTGCCTCCACATGTTATCTGCAGCGCACTCACACACACACACACACACACACACATGTGATATGCTGCTGCTGAGGCTTCATTTTGACAGTGGGGATATTGAAAAAGCAATGCAAGTTATTTGGCTCTTTCTTACAATGCATTTAACTTCTTTAAAAATACATATTCATGTGAGGTTTGAAACACTGCTTTCATTTACATCACTGGACCGTGCTACAAGTAGATTTGGAGATGTGTTTATTACAGAGAGAGCAAAAGGCTTTTGCCTTATGTCAAGAAAACAAGAGACAACAGTGAATGAACTAGCACGCTCATACACCAAAGCACCATCAAAAAACTTCAGAAGAAAAGGGCTGGTAGGAAACCAGAAGAGTACTAGGACAGCAGAGTGAGCCACAAGTAATGATTTGTAGATTGTCATGTGAGGAAACTTGATTTATTCCATGGTGAAGAGTGTAGGAAGGTGCCAGCATTTTTTTTTTTATCTCTCTGCCCCCCCCCCCCCCTTTTTTTTTTTTTAAAGGGTTTTTGGCTTTTTTATTACAGGGGTGGGTTTTTTTTTCTTGGGTTGGTGTTTTGGTTTTAATGTTGATCTGATTGTTGCTAAACTGAATCTGTAGACTTCTTGGTAGTTTCTTGTGTGCTTAACTGCAGAAGTTGGTGATACTTGGCTATGTTTTTTAAGGAAAGCCTGGATTTATAGTTGAATTTTGCCACAGCCTTCCTGGACATGACAAGGGGCAATGGCCTCAAGTTGGAGCACAGGAAGTTCCGCACCAATATGCAGAAGAACTTCTTCACAGTGAGGGTGACAGAGCCCTGGGACAGGCTGCCCAGGGGGGTGTGGAGTCTCCTTCTCTGGAGATATTCAAGACCCATCTGGACACCTCCCTGTGTGACCTGTCCAAGGGAACCTGCTTTGACCGGGGGTTGGACCCGATGATCTCTCAAGGTCCCTTCCAACCCCTACAGTTCTGTGATTCTGTGACATATCCATGCTGTTGATAAAGCTAGGCCATTCTGAAAACCAGCCTGGCAGTGCACATACCCTATGCCCTGGTTGTGCTTTTGGATTGGGATGCTTTCTGCTCAGGTTGCTTATGAGCCTGGGCAAAGCATTTCCAAGTGTCATGGCTGCAGGACCTCTTGTCTTTCACAATACACAAGTGGGAGTCATGGCAGGTTTTGTTTGGGTTAACCCAACAAATGTACACCATACACCCTCGTGAGAACTAGTGCTAGTGCAGAGAGTGGTTGCAAGCAAAATGAGAAGTTAGGATGTGGGGAGACAACCATCAGCTTACATACCAGGAAGAATTTATGCTAAGTGAAATTAAATTAGATTTAAGAGTGGTAGGCTCTGGCTCCAAATCTCAGTGTGCAAAAAGGGGTGGAGAATTTATGTATAGCCTGGTTTTGTGGATGCATAATAACTGGGTTATATTTAGGCATCTTGTTTTGTTTCCTGGACATAACGGAGGCAGAAGTGCCACAACTGTCTGAAAAGAAGCATAGTCTGTGGAGTATCTGCTGGGAGTAACTCTTACAGCAGCAGATGCTGAGAAGAGGATTGATAAATTGATTTTTTTTAAATGGCTATTTTAGGATCAACTTTCTGCAGATGAGAAAAGCTTCAGATGGGGAATTGAGGTCAGCTGGTCTTTATGTACCAAAGGCAAACACAGAAAACAGAGAGAAGTAAAATATTGTATCTGAGATGTCTGTAGTATTTAAAGCATGGAAGCAAGTTTCTCCCTGATGCTGTTGGGGAAGATTTATCAGTTCCTGGTATCAGTGTGCATAAGAAGTTTCTTTGGTTACCAAATCACCACAAGTACAGAGATAACATGTTTTTAAAGAGGTCTGTAAGCTCAATTTGTGAGCTTGTTTGGGGTCAACTTATAGGGATCCCAGCAATAGGATCCATTTTCTTTTGCTTACATCTAAACTTTATCCACTTGTTTATAGCTGAAAGTCCTTGTTTCTGCCCATGTACAGTCTTGTGTCTAACAGCTGTTTGCCTTTCTTCTTCAGTGAGATGACTTAGTGGGCCTGTATTCTGTGCAAATATGTTCAAGGTACATGCATATGTAGTGAAGAAGCAAAAGGTACAGCCGTTGTATATTGCTTTTTATCAGTGAGCATGTACAAAATGTTAAAACAGACCTGTACAACATGCATACTCCAAAACTGCTTGTCACATCCAGCATCCGAAAGGTGACAACAGGCTGGCCAGTGTCCTTCTTAAAATGCACCTGACTAGCATTCCTGTAGCTTCTGTTCAGGCTGTTGTGTTGCCTCTTGTCCAGCTGGAAGGTGCGACAAAAATAGGGGAGTCAGTAGTATTGTGACAGGTGAAATTGCGGCTACGGTGAAGAAAATGCTAGAGGTTATTAGGACTAGGAAGACTAGAGGTATCATGGAGGATGCAAAGGACCAGCAGGCAGAGGAGCTGCATATCTCAGTGAGCTGGGAGCATTGTGAAGCAGAGAAGACACATGGGAGGTGGAACGGAGATAATCTCATGAGGTTACAGAGGACACTGGGCACACAGTAGTGAGGAGGAGGGAATTACGGCATGGATGTTGGTAAATGGAAGCCTGTGCTTTACAAAATCCATCCAGAGTCTTGTGCTATAAAAGTATTTTTATCGAATTACATATGTCACTCGGCTATGCAGACAAGAACACAGTAAGTCAGGCAGCTCCTTAAGATAACTCACTGCTGCTTTTTTGGCTGTGAGCTTGCCAGTTTCCTTCAGAATTAGGCCCATACCTGTGTTGGAAAACCCAGGCACCCCAGGCTTTCCTACAAGCTGACTTCCACCACCATTCTAAATCCTTCCTAAGCTTTCATTTGCTCTTATCAATTCCAAGATCTCCTTTTTTATTTGTTTGTTTTGTGGTTTTGGGTTTTTTTTTTATTAAAGGAGATTCATTATGTGTTGCACCTGCCATGATTCAAGCAATGATGAACTGCCCAACAGTATACTTTTAGCTTGCCTGGATGTTTTGCCTATAGAATTCATACTGTGTGTGACTGACTGAGGATTTGCCTTCTGATCTCTGTTTGGTTTCTTCAGAACTAGCTTCTAAATGTATGCATTGTTTTTTTCAGTACTAGCTTCTTAACATACACATAGATCGTTTGCCTTTCTCTCACTTCTGAAATTACGGCTAGTGTGGGAAGAAAAGCATTTAATGGTGGGTTTCAGTTTGAGGTTTTGGGTTTTTTTTCCTTTTTGATGCAGGCTGGAAAAAGGGCATTGTGTTGTACTTCTTGGCCACACTGGCCTGTTTGGGGTAGGGATGTTCTAAGCTTCCTCAGTGGGGTTGCGATTGTCTGCACCGAAGGTAATCTCATTTCTTTCCTTTCTGAAATAATGTCATCTGTCAACCTCTACTGAACTTTCTGCTGCTTTTGCCAGGCCTTTAGGGAAGTATTTCAGTTACTGACTTTACAAGACCCAAAGTTTGGCACTAAATACCGACACAGTTCCTGTTTCTTGCCGTTAAGTGCGTAACCATGCAAGCCTGAAATCTGGATTCCCTGCTCTCCCCGTGCAGTCAGGTAGAGCGAGCTTTGCCGTGGATCAGATGGAGCCAGGGGCCAGGCTGGCCTGCTCCCAATGCCCAAACGGGTTTGCTTATTTAATACGGGCCTTCTTTCCCTCTCTAATGAATGGGTTTCCACCCGGGGGCATCGCCAGTGCCCTTTTACGGCTCCGTGGGAAAGAGGACTCGAACATCCCTCCCTCCCTCCCTTTCGCCATGACGCGCTGGCCCCGCGGCCGAGGCCAACGGCTGCTCCCCGACGGTTGGTCCGGGCCGGCACTGGAGACGGGCCATAGAGTTAGTCAGCCTTCCCTTCCCGCCCCCACCGCTGCCCCCTGGGGAGTCCCGGAGGGGTGTGGGGGGAGGCTGCCGCGGCCGAGAGGAACGGAGCCGCCCCTCCCCGGCGCGGCGGAGCACGGCGGTGGGACGGGGGCGGCGGCGGCAGCCCCGCGGCGGCTGAGGGGGACGGCCGAGGCGCGGCGCGCGCGCGCCGCAGCTGGGCGGCCGTCCCGGCGCGCGCCTCGCTCCAGCTGTTGCAAAGCTCTGCAACACCAACACCAACACCAACACCCCTCCCCGCCCGCCTCCGCCGGCACCTCGCTCCCTCTCCCACCCCTGGCAGGCAGAGGCCCAATGAGCGCTGCGGCCGGCTGCTCCGCCTGCCAATGAGAGGGCGGCGGCAGGGCGGGGGCGGGAGCTGCCAGTCTGAGGGGCAGCAGGCGAGCGCTTCGCTTTGCGCCGCTCGGCTGCTAGCTCGTTCGGTCGGTGGCTGAGTGGGTGGCGGTAGCGCGGTCGCGGCGCGCTGCGAGCCGTGCGATCGCTCTCCCTCCCGTTGCGGCGGAGCAGCTCTCCTGCCTTCTCCCTCCCGGTCCGGCCCGTGCGTCCCCGCGGCGGCAGAGCTCGAGTGCTGCTGAACACCAGGCGCGGCGGCGGCACCACCACCACCATGGCGGTGGAGGAAGAGGGGCTGCGGGTGTTCCAGAGCGTCAGGATTAAAATCGGTGAGGGCGCGGGACAGGGGCAGCGGGCGGGGGAGCCCCTGGAGCCGGCCGCGTCGGACGGACTCAGGGCAGTACTGGTGCAGCGAGGCACTCGGGCGCCGGGCGCTTATTTGCGCTCGCCCGCGTGCCGCGTCCCGCCGGGGAAACGGCTGGGGGGGGGGGCGTCGGCAGGGGGTCACGGCCGCGGCGGAGTGGGCAGTGGCCACGGCCAGGCGGGGCTCCGCGGCGCCTCAAGCCCGAGGGTGCGTGGCCGGTGGGGAGCGGCGCCGTGAGGGGCGGCCGACCGGTGCCTGTGAGGCGGCCGGGTACCGCGGTTGACAGGCCGGCAGCGCCGTGTGCGTCCGGCTGGCGAGCGGCGGCGGGAGTCCGGGCGGCGGGGGGAGTCCGGGCGGCGCAGGATATTGTGCGGGTTTGGCGATTCCCCCCCACCCCCACCCCTTTCCTTTTCGTTGCTAAGCTACGCGCTAAAAGTTTGAAGGCGGCCCCGGAGTCTCAGCGCTGCGTGTCGCTGGCAAAGCTGGTGCGAAAGCGGCTGTGGTCAGGAGCCGGTGCTGCAGCTCCCTTGCCTCCTTGAGCGGGACGGGCTGAGGCTGCTCCTGCCTCACGGCTTCCTGCGGCCCGCGCTCGGGGATTCGCTCTTCGCGCTGCTGATCGGGTTCCAAACCACGTTATTAGAAAGTAAAGCGGCAGATGTCAGCCTGCAGATTAAACTCCCTGGCAGAGTGTGCCGGTGGGGAGGGGGATCCCTCGTTTCCTTAGCAGAAGCAAACCCCGTGTGCAGAGGGAGCGGGGTGCCTCGCTTACACGGGGCATGGTGGCGGGGAGCTTGGGGGGGGGGGGCGGGGGGAGTAGCTGGGAAGTGGGAAGGCTGAGTGCCGGACTCGCAGTGATGGGTACTACGGGAGTTGGGCTTGTAGCTTCCTATGAACGCTCAGGGAAAAATTCCCTCTCGCGTATCCGCGCGTCTAATAGCAAATTTGCAACCGGCAATTGTCACGTTAGATAAAATTGTAACTTGAATTTGCATAGGAAATCTCATTACGGGATAATGGCATTAGCATTTCAAAGAGACCATTGCTAGGCTGGTTTCCTTATTAATTGTTAGCAGGTAGTTTAGTGATAGCAGACTTCAAGAAGTAAAATTTTATGACATAAACTGAAAACTCCGTGTTGATTTTGTGGCTTTTTTTATATATATATATATACACCCAGAAAACAGATTCAGTAAGACTGGGAGGTGTGGTCAGAGCCTTGTTTTCTGTCTCTTTGCAAAAGAGGTGAGAGGAAAAAAAAAAAAAAGTCTTTTTACAAAGAAGAAATTTGTGGACAGCGTGCAAGTGGTGCTATTGCAGGTTGTTCCTATCTGGTGACTTTTAGTGAAAGGAGTCATCATCCTCATCTCACATACAGGGTGATGACAGCGGTTTGATTATTCTGAGAAGAAAACAGCGATGTTGTCACACCTAAGTGATTTCAGTCGCTAGAGTGTGGGGATTTCTTTGAGTGGTAGAAGAGATCGAAGATAACAACAGCAGCAGCAGATTTGAGATTAATCTCGTTGAATCATGGACTATAGTTAATCCCACCGCTGACTTCAGTTATCGGAGTCCTCATCAGAGCTAAGCGTTTGATGAACGTGCAGAATTGCAGGAAGGATTCCCTCTGTCTTTGAGCTTGGATTGTGAGTAGAAAAAAAAAATAATCCCTGCGTGCATCACTTGTACAACGGTGCTTCTTCACGTCTGCCTTACGAGCAGAGAAGAAGGTCTTTTACTCGGTGACCTGCAAGAGTACTGCCGGGCGCTTTCTGGAGCGCCGCTGTGCCCGGGTTTTCTCCTCTAACACAGCAGAGGGCGATCATAAGTACACTCAAAAGCGAGCTCTTTCTTTCTGTTCTCTAGAAAGTGTCTGAAGGCATATTCACCAGCTTTCGTGGCAGAAGCGTGAGTTTCTTCGGGTTGTTTTTGAAAGTTAAATACCTTTCTGGCTTGCTGTCTTTTGTGAAATTGGTTAGAAACACGGTGGCAGGATTGCTCTGATGGGCTGAGGGAGTGTTTCTAATCAAACAGGTAAAGCAATCCTAACCTTGAAGAAATTGTATAGGGAGGCTTGTAGACTCACTGCAAAACCAGATGTGAGTGAATTTGAAAGCAGACGGTGAATACTGGAGGGACACTACTTCTGTCAGCTATTCCCAAGGGTAAATTTGTTTGCCTTTTAGTAGTTCCCATTCACTAGTATCTTGTAGGTTTCTCTCTTCTATAGTGACAGGAGCCTTTGAATCTTTTTAATAGGCTAAAGGTTAAGTTATTTGGGGACAAAGGGATAAGTAATTTTGCATCTTGATTTGCTTTGATTTATCATGCTGTGGGAGAAGCATTCAATTTTATTCTTTGGGAGCTTGTTTCATGACAACACTCTGAATGAGTTGCAGATATTCTCTTGACTTGCAGATATTCTCTTCATGATATGCTAAATATTTCATGATATGCTAAAATATTTCCTTCTCTGTAGCGTCTTTGCTGGCAAATCCTGAGTTTGGGGCATTGATACACAGGTATGCCTCGGTGTAAATTTCATGAAATGTAGGACTGATGCTTTGAAGAATCAGTGCAAACACTGTGAGGCCAGGGTGGGGCACCCGTGGTGGCGTGCCTCTCTAGTGCAGTTCAGAGGCCCCAGGCCATGCAAAACATCTATAGCCTAGAGACGTTTGTATGCCCTTATGTCATGCATTGCTATGACTGGGTCTTGTTCTGTATTTTCCTGCAGGTAAAGGAAGGTATTTCCTACTGGTGTTGTAACTTGTTCTTTTAGGACTGATGGGTTGCACAGGATCGGCCATGTTTATCTAGATGGGTAATGATATATCCCAGATCTCCTAAATGCTTCCCCATTCTGAGTGGTGGTGTTGCTAGCTGTGTTTGGATTTGGCTTGAGCCATCTGTTTCCCCTGTTGAAAACGTGAACCCTTGAGCTTCTGAGGAACCTGTGCCTCCATCGTTTGGCTGCACTGCCAATGATGTGACACTTCCAAAAAGCATCTCTTTGAGGTAGTGGAGTTGTGGAGCAACGATGAGAACTCTTGTCATTGTGGGTAGCAGTTTTAAGAGGAGTTATTGCTGGGCTACTTCATGTTCAGTTTCTGGTTTCTCTTGTGGTTTTTTTGAATTGAAAGAACTCAATGCCTGACTACTTCTGCTCACATCTATGGTAAGGGAGTAACATGTAGTGAGAATCAAAAACTAACTTCTGTGCTAATGAATGCACTGTTCAAATGTCTACTTGAAATGGATTTATTTTAGCTTCTCATAACTGAAACTGTTCTTCTCTCTTTTTTTTTTCTTAATTGAAAATTATTTTTACCGGAATCCCTTATACATAAACAAAACAATGTGTCATGTAAGACTAAACAAACACTTCCTATAAGATTGCCACTTTGAGGAAGTGTGCAGTGCTGATATTTCCATGAGTCAGTGCTTCAGAACCTGAAAGGAAACAACATAAGGCTCTATGGCTGATGATTGGCTGGAAAAACTACAAAGAAAGTCCTTCTGGTTGACAATGTGACTTGTGTTGTACTGCTAATAATATTTAATAAACACACTTCAATTAATTGCCACTTTTTTCTTCCTTAAATGGCATCAATTACTAAACTTTCAGTTGAAAAAACAAAAGCTCGTATTCAGTGTTTCTGCTGTGGAAGACTCTATCCCAGTTAGTGGAGAACCTTCTGCCAGATTTTGTGAAATTATTTATACTTGAAAAATATAAAGAAACGGCTAATTTGTGAATTCTCGCTGTAAAATAACAAACTTCCCATATCCCTGAAATCTAGAATCTAGGAGTGTTAGGCCCTGCTCCAGTATTGTATTTTTTTTCTAGCTGTGGCTGAGCTTGTTATAGAATCAGAGAATCTCCTGAGTTGGAAGGGGCCCATAAGGCCCATCCAGTCCAACTCCTGGCTCCACACAGGCCCAGCCAAGTCAGAGCCTGGGACTGAGCGCATCGTCCAGATGCTTCTTGAGCTCAGCCAAGCTCAGTGCTGTGACCATGTTCCAGTGGCCGACCATGGAGATTAAACACATCCCATAGTTTGTGAATAATAATTGAGATAGGAGGATACCCAGCAGCAGAAGGCTACTGGGGCAACAGTGTATTGAGGAGGAAGGACCCTTTGCTCATCATTGTGTTGGCCTCAGAAATCATGGTGGTCCTTTCATACACTTTGAGGACTTGTCACAATTTAAGATGCTCATAAATGTTTAAAGTTCTTTCGTCATCCTTAGAAAGGGCCAGGGATGGACCTTTTGTGGTTGCAGGTGTTGAGGTTGTAGTCTGAAATGTGGAACTTCTGGCAGCATAGTCTCTATGTCGCACCAAGTGTGATTGGAAGCATGAAGCTGTGAAATTTTTGTGTCAAAGTTTGGCTAGTGCCTGATGTGGGTTGGTGCTGCACTCACGGCGTAGCCCATTCAAAGGGTAAGCCCACTGTTTTCTTAGAAACCTCGTTTATGTTGGAATGATCCAGTTGACTAGGTGACCATTGTTTGTCTGTAAACTGTGTTGTCTCTCTGACTCTTAATTTTGATGTGCCCTCTTTACTAATTTGTACAGAGCTGTGTAGTAAAAGTAATTGAACATTTTTTTTTTCGAAACTGAGAGTCTTGAGTCAAGTCTGGCTGAGTATTTGCTTAAGTGCTAGTATACTAGCATTTAAGCAGGTTGATTGACAAGAGAAGGTATTTACTGCCCTTCCACCATTAAACTTGATATGGAATTAATGTTTGAGAGATACCTCTCTGCATATCTGCAAGGTTGAGAAGGAACTATCTTGCCTCTGACAAACCGAAGGCCTCCCTTAAGTCTAAAAGCCCTAAGGTTGGTCAGGGAAATCCATTTCCCTTTGTCCCTTTTAATGTTGTCTGTTGGGATTTAGTGCCTTGTCTTAAGTGGTTACTTGTAGAAGTAAGTACGACTAAATATGCTCACTGCATAATACTGTAAAAGGATTTATCCTTGTTTAAAAGGGGCATAAGGTTGTCGAATAGCTATTTTTAGAATTAAAGAATTTTTCCCAGGTACCTCTCTGCATATATAATAGAATATTAGTGCTTAGGAAATTGAAAATGTTTCTTAGGAAGGTAACAGTGGTTTCTGTAGTATTTCAAAGTTAGTGGATCTACAAGAAAGGAAGAAAAGTTATTTTGTATCTCACTCTGAATATATTCAAGACTTCTCAAGATCGTTTCTGCACATGACAAAGTTAACAAGTACAGCTTCAACTGATGTTGCGTAGGTAAAATAAAGTGCCAACTGAGGTTGTTATTGATGGACTGCGATGCTATTTAAGGTTCGAGTCTGACAGGCTGTGGAGGGTGAGGAATAGATTATGCAGATTTTTCACTGCTGGTTCAGTATTTCAAACTCTGATAAATTTGGTGGTGGTTGTGTTCTGACTTGTGTTCAGTGTGCTGAAAAGGAAAGAGCTGGGACCAGTGCTGTTTCCAGAGGAGGAGTGCTGTCAGTGTAGTCTGTCAGGAACAGCCATGGCTGGAGCAAAAATGAAGACCAAAGTGTCTGCAAGTGAGAGAAGGAAAGGAATGTCGCAGTGAGAAATGCTTCGGTGAACTTAAGTTTTGGAAAAATAGATGATGATTGTGTTTGGGGCTGCTACCCTGACATCAAGTTATCTGTAACTTCCTTTTAAGTAAAAACTGATTCATATATGAGAGTGGAAGCCAATGTGACTTGGCTTTTAATAGTGTGAGAGGTGAATTCACAGGAGTGAAACCACTAAACAGATCTGCTTAGATCTCTGATGTCAGATAGAGGACTTTCTAGGGTTTTTTTTCCTCATGTTTTGGAATTAGTACATTTGAAAAAAGCATTCTCTAATCTCTCCCATGAGAACTAATAGTGTTTTCTTGTCTTCTCATTGAGGTGATTATCTGCTGGTCAAAGTACCAAATGCTCTTACATGAGGACGTTATGTAAGTGCTGGATATCTTAGCTTTCCAGTTTTCCAGAAAATGCTTTCAAAATCTTTTCCTTGCATTGAAGTACTCTCCAGACTGGTTGGTGTGGGCTTTTTGATTTAATTTTTTCTTTTAACTTTATTGTTTGAACACAAAATTACCAGGCTAAGCATATTCCAATGTTAGCTTATCTTCCTGTGTTCTCATGTCTGTGTTGGACCAGATGCTGTTCTCCTCCATGTTTCACACACTGCTTTATGATTTTATTCTTGCAGGTTCAGTCCAAGGTATGACATTGTTATACGATAACCCAAATTAGTATCTTATTGCTGCTGAAAATGCAGGTCTCAAATCATCTTGCTCCCAGCTAGGAAACTGTGCACACCTCCCCAACCTCAAACATACTTGGTGCTGACTGATACTCTTCCACTAACAGCCCCCCCAGTTCTGTTTCCAAAGAATGCAACTTATTTTTCTTGTCAGGCTTTGTTTTTTTTCTGTTTCAGTAAACTAAATCTGTGCACTTAGGCGAGCATCAGAGCTGTCTCTAGACAAGCCTGACTTCTGAGTGTGTGTGAGCTGGAAATCAGATGGAGGGGACAGCAGCTGCATTCAATGGCTGTGCACTGGCAACATCATGAGACGGAATCTTGTACACTCTTCAGTCTGCTCCCCTTCCATAGTACATGTTTTCTTGACAGTGCAGGGTTTGTTACCTTCCAGTCTCCCCCAGCTTGGACAGTGGCTCTGGAAAACAAATGTTAAAACTTTGAGACCTACAAGAGGATAACCTGGCAAACTGAGACATCTCTATCTGTGACTTTCCACCTGAGAACTGCTTGTATCTCACACTTGGTTCAGGACCCTTAGTTGCTTATCAAAGTTTAGGTGCTTTAGTTGGGGTTAACTGATGAGTACAGATGCTGCCCCACTTCTGCATCATACACTTTCCTAAAGCTGAGGCACTTGATGTTCATTATTAAGCATGTGCTTGAACAGACCCCCCCTCCCTTTTCTTTGCATGACATCAAGATTTCTACTTCTGTAGCTATGCTGTCAAACACGCCATTATCATACAGAGCCATTTGTTGCACTCATGCTCCCATTTAAGGAAGACCACGTCATGCAAACACTGAAGGGTGTTGCCTACAGCAATATTGGAAAATACAATTAAAAAAACCTCTTCTATAATACTTTTGATAATATACATCAGGTTAAACTTCTTAAAGCAGATAAACAGTACAGATGGCAAATGTATCTTGAGGTATTCCTCCTAGCCTTTCTTAGCCTGTGACTGGGGAAGGACTGACTGATCTCCATTACAGGATTGTGAATACTTCTGTTCAAGTCAATAATTACACTGCTGTGAGAGCTGAATTAAGTCTTTGAGTAGCTCATGTAGCAATTTCTCTCTTGGAGGGGGTGGGGGAAACGATGAGGCAAAATCCACTTTGGGTTGTTAAAGAGTACTTAATACCTCTCATGTTCGATTCACTTGTGAGAAAACCCTCTGCCAACTGGTGTGTTTGGAGAATAAATCTTACAGTTTCCTTGTGTTGAGAACAAGAAGCCTAGAATAAAGACAGAGGATTGTAGTCTTTAATGAATACAATAAAAGATGTAAATATCGGACGGTAACATTACTCACAGTGATTTCAGACTGACCTAAGGCATGTATGCATGGTTAAAATGTGCACTGTTATGTCTCAGTGCCGTGTTTTAAAACCTTCTAGTACCAGAGGTTTATCTGTTTTGTAGTTAAATCAAGAAGCTTAAGATATGCTTGGAATTTATGACAGGTTTTATTTTATTAAACTGAAAAGCTGATTGTTGACTTGCACATTCTGAATAGCTCTCTTCTGATTTTAGCAACATTTATTAAACCTTATGAAATAACTGTTCTTTAGCAGTGCCTCTGATTTCTTCAGCATAGTGGACTGGTGACTGAATTCAGGATCCAACTAAAAGCTTTGTTTTGGAATAAAAACAAAACAAATCTAACTTCCTTCCTCCCCCATCCTAACCTCTACCAAGGGAAAGCAACTTCCCTGAAACTTTGTGTGTTGTTTTCCTCCTATAGAAGACTTTCTGGGTTAAAGTTTTGCAAAAGTGAGAAGTGAAGTGTCAAAATTATCAAGAACTGGGGTTTTTTTCTTATTAATTTCTTGAAAATTTTCATGGATCATTACCATGTGTGAAGTGCTTCAGGGGTGGAGTTCGGTGGAAAGTTTGAGGGCTTTGAGATTTTTTTTTCTCCTTTTCCTGTCTGAAGGGGAAGAAAGTGTAGTGTATCTATATTTTTGAGGTCTGTTGAGGAACGAACAAAAATATCAAAGATCTGCAGCCTGGTCAGACTTGCCTGACTTCTGAGGTTGATTAAGAGTTCCTCTCTTCCATTCTCATTCCATACCTCAGAAGTCGTATGTTTTTTCTACCTGACTAGAGACTCGTGTGTCTGTGTGTTATTACCTCTCAGGTCGTCCTGTGGCAGGAGAAAGATCCATTCATTAGCCCAGCAACTGAATCTTACTGTTCCCTACCTGCTGGGGTGTGTAATGGTCTGACTATGTCACTGCTAACTAAAATTAATTAGTACGATGTGATGGTAAGGGGGAGAGTGTTCTGCTTTTTATGAATGACCGGTATGTTTGAACAGGTAGCATTTGATGCAGTGTTTTATTTGCATAAACATTAATGAACTTTACATTTATAAGCTGGCAGCAGATGGATGAACATTTGATGAAGCAACTCAGTCCTGCCATGTTGAACAAATGCATGAAAAGCCTCAAAGTTGGGAAGAACACCTATTTCTGCAGTTACAGGAAGAGAGGGAGTTTTCTATTAATGCAGGTCTGTGTTCCCTAAGATGCACGCTTAAACTTTCTTTTCATCTTTTACAGGGACCTCAGGAGGAAATATATTTGTTGGTCACTGGTCTTGTTACTCAGAGAAGTTTACGTTGAAAGGACTGTGTTTCAGAAAAGGAACATAAAATGTTGACTTAGGCAGGGAGCAGAAGGGTATTTGAATCACAGAACCACAGACAGGTTTGGGTTGGAAGGGACCTCAAAGATCACCTAGTTCCACCCTCCTGCCATGGACAGGGACACCCTCCACTAGCCCAGACTGCCCAAAGCCCCATCCAACCTGGCCTTGAACACTGCCAGGGAGGGGGCAGCCACAGCTTCTCTGGGCAGCCTGTGCCAGGGCCTCACCGCCCTCACAGGGAAGAATTTCTTCCTAACATGTAATCTAAACCTGCCCTCTTTCAGCTTGAAGCCATTACCCCATGTCCTATCTCTGCATTCCCTGATGAACAGTGAACTCGTGAAGTAGTTCTGTTTCCAGGGTTTTAACTTAAAATGGTTAATTTTTTAGTCTGTAGCTGGGGGAGGAAGTTTTTTGAGTGACTGGTAACATTGTTTTAGCAATTTACAAATTTCCATTCCCATTCAATTCCAGTCACACAGAAGGCATGTAATATAAATCAACTTTGCTGGTTTTGATTTTCCTCGCTTTCAAGTTTCATTCAGCTTTCATATTCCAAGTATTGAAAAACTGACAACTTGAAATACTTTGTTTATAGTTATGCTTCTGTTATGGCTGCTTATGCAGAGCTCTTATAGTTATAAAAGCAGCTCCAAAAAACAGATGCACTGATGGCTGTGTTTTAAACTCCTTAAAATTAGGAAGAAGTTTATTTTTACTACTGCTTCCAATTTCTTCTAAAAATATTTCTATTTACAAATTGTTTACAGCTACTTACTTTTATTCAAGAGTTCTAGAAGAAAACAGTTAGTGGTAGCCTTTTACAAGGCTTTAGTTGATTCTTGCTTGTATTTCCCAGCTGGTGTTAGAGTACATCTGGAATCTATGAAATTCCTTTCTTTGTTCCTCATTTCCTGTTCCATTCAGTACTACAGTGCAGCGTTCTGAAAGCTGTTTCTCTTGGTATCTTCTTCTAAGATGTGTGTTTTAAAGCATTTAGTGAGTTCTTAAAGGTGGTTTTATGTTCCTTGTGTTGAGCAGTGTAATTGAACTGTATCGGGCAATTTCTCAGATGTTTTGTTTTGACATTTCAGTGAAAAATAGTTTTGTTGATTTTTTTCTGGCGGCCGTTCAGCTTGTGGAACTGTAGGAAGGAGGGTGGTAGAAAGAGAAGAAAAATCTGGTAGACAGTATAAAAGCTCCCTTTCTTAGTCTCCCCTCTCTCTCCCTCC
This sequence comes from Hypotaenidia okinawae, assembly GCA_027925045.1. Lineage (NCBI taxonomy): Eukaryota > Metazoa > Chordata > Aves > Gruiformes > Rallidae > Hypotaenidia > Hypotaenidia okinawae. Next base: position 150,151,342 of record BSDF01000001.1, read on the forward strand.
TCCCCCTGCCCAGGAACAATCACCAGTTTGTAATGGAAAATTAGATCTATTTTGCAGGAGACACAGGGTGTGACATCCTACAGTTGCTTTTAGATTGTGGTTTGAAGCTGGTCGCCGCTACAGAACACATGAGCACAACCTTGGAAAATTGTGCTCTGACGGTGTGACACGATGTGAGAGTTGTGTGTGTCCAAAAACAAAGTCCACCCCCTCCAAGCCAGCAGTGCTTTAGTTAGATTGTTGTGATTGCATTGTTGCAGACCCCTAAAAATCTTTAAAAAAAAAAAAAAAAGGGGGGATGCAGCGGTCCAATGGAATTGCTCTTGTTTCTTTGCAAGACTATTTTGCTCTAAGAACAAAAGCAGAAATTGCACACTTATGTACCTTGAATGGCTGGCCAGAGTTTTCCAGAACAACTGGAAGTTCTTCATAATCCAGTGGCTGTTTTTTCTGTTGTTGTCACTTGCCAACTGTGAGTGCTGTTCTTGAGATCATAGTTTGCTCCCTACGTGTTACCTGGAGTTGTGAAAGAATTGCTGTGATACAATATGTGTTCAAAAGCTTCTTCACAAAGCACCTGCTATTAAAATGAGGCTTGCATTATGAATATTGTTTCTTCTCTTTATAAATGCACTAGCAGTTTTCCCTTCCATTTTTTATTTTGTATTGAATTGTGGAACATCTCTAAGATAGCAGAGTTTGCTGTTGCAGAGAACTTAATATTGGGGAAATACCTTATTTTAACTGCCTCTTCTAATGCAGTTTAGCAGAGAGAAACAAGGATTGCTAGCTAGCACTGTCAGTCCTCTACAGGTCAGCTTTTTAGATTCTGCTGACTCCAATTGGTCATCTCCTTTTGACTTTTTCTTCTTTTTTTCAGATGTCCCTAACAAACTGTACAATTGATCACATTAAAAGGGTTGTACATGTGGCAGCAGCACATTATCTGTATGTGTTATAAAGACGCTGGGGAAGTGCTACATGTTTCCTACCAGGGATGCAAAAATAGTGGCAGAACTGTGAAACTCCAGCAGTTGTCTGAAATCTGTCTTTCAGCAGATCACATGGGTGCAGTATAAGGTAGCACACTCTCTCTCTTTTTTTTTTTTTTTTAAAGGTTCTTGGGTCCTCTGCTTGGAGAGGCAGTAAAGGTTCTAGAAAACTTGCACCTGCTCTGCTCGAGTCAGAGGAGTTCTGCTGCCCTAATTTTAGTGCATTGTGTTGGTTGTCAGGAAGGTCTTTGTCTTAATCTATGCAAATTTTCAGTAGCCTAGACCAAGTCTAGTTCTGGAGACTTCCTCCAGACCATGTTTCCCTGCAGCACTGGAACATGAATTATAACCTAGTTCACTTCCTGAGATCAGGAGGATTTGCATTTTGCCTCTGAACATAATGGTTAACTGCTGACTTTGGTGTAAGCATTCCCTAGCATATTAGCAGATGAGACCCATCAGCTATTTCTGCAAATGTTCTCTGATGTGTTCCTCTTTGGAAATTTGGAGTTGCATTTTATAATGTAGATACTTGATGTTTGGGACCTTGGCTGATGTTGCATAATACTCAAATCACAGAATTGTAGGGGTTTGAAGGGACCTCAAGAGATCATTGGGTCCAACCCCCTGCCAAAGCAAGTGTTAAGTTGTTAAGATATCTGAAGAACCACATTTGTGCTCAGTTAGCATCTCTTAGCCCAAATGTAAGGTAGGAGTTGACCAACACAACTCTTTTATTTCTGCAAATATTAGTGTCACCCTGTGTTTGTAGTTGTTCTGGGTAGTTAACTTTGCTGCACGCTGGTCAGCCAGCAGCCCTTGGATGATTCTGCTTGACTGGTGTGAACATCAGAGTTCCTGCTAGGACCTTAAGAAGGGAGCTCCAGGTGGTTCCTGCAGAACAGGCTTAGACTATTAGTGCTTCAGATATGATGGAGAAAGGAGGTTGTGGTCAGTGGTCATAACTCTACCGCTGAGAAAAGCTTGGGGAACTGCTTATGCCTCTTCCCTCTCATACCGAAGCATAGAGTCAGCCTCAGTACTCTTTGGGGTGGTGCCTGTGGTGGACTTCAGGAAATTGCTGTTACATGTTAGGGTTGGAAGGAACTAGATTTCAAGATATTGTTAAGTGGTATACTTAGCTTCTTCCTACCTGCTCATGGCTCTTTATTTTTAGACCTACTAAGCAACAGGGAGAAAAAAAGAAAGCTAATTTTTATTCAGACCAATACTCACGAATGTCTGGTTTTGAGTGGTGAAGCAGAAGTTTTTGACAGGGAATAAAAAGTGCCTGGGGGAATTTGATATGTTGCAATAAAGCAAAATAACTTCAGTAAAAGTGAAGCTCTAATGGGCTGATAATTAATGTGTTTTGACACCTGCTCCTGTGACAGTGTTCTGGAAAGTTGTGGGTTTGAAAGTAAAGAAACATTAACTGAATGACTTTTAAAGTCAGCTCCAGTATTAAATGTAACTGATCTCTGTAATAGTCTAGTGGAAACGTTGCATAGGATGTCGTTATTACAGTTTCCTGATAACACCTGCAATTTTTTTGTATGCTGATGTTGTGCCCTGCTCTTGGTAATGGGAATTGGTAATCTAGTCCTGTGGGTAACCTGGACTTCAGGCTCTTGAATATGGGCTTTACTTTCTTGTACAAAGTGAATCTCTGGTGTTTTTCTGCTAGTCCCATGAAGTCTTACTCACGTAGAGTTGTACCATGTCAAACTTTCTGGGTTTTTTTTCTATGGTGGCCATGTAGATTTTGGTAGTAACCAGAAGTGCCAAAGGAGGTGGGGGTCCCTACTTCAGCAGTACCATGCACGCTGCACTGCAAACCACATGTGTTAAACAGACCATGCACAGTGGCAAAATGAGATGGCATCAGGCATGAGCATCTTATGCAAGAAGAGCTTAGAGCCAAGGAAGAGCTTACTTGTCTGTGACTTAGTGGCAGGCTGCAGGTATACCAAAACTCCCCTTGTACTTGTGGGGTTAATGAGGTACTTTGGAAGGTGATAGGAAAAACCCACTGCTTGAGGTGACTTGCGTGGAGGAAAGACTGGGTACAGGGCTAGGACTGATCTCTTGTTGCTCTCCAGAACTCCAGAATGCAAGACAGGGACAGGAGCTTCCAAGTGCTCCCTTCAGAGCATGGGATCAGCTGAAAGGCAGGACCTTGTGCCTGTGCTCTAATCTAAGGGTGAGAATTTGTTTCCCTCTGTGCTTTTGGAGGAGGTAGTGGTGATGTATCAGTGCTTTTGTTGTATTCTAGGTAAAGCATTTGGTAGTCTCCAGTGTCCCGACAAAAATGCTGGTGTATTTAGCAATGTACTTATTTTCTTCAGTACCTTTTGTGATTGGAGAGGGGATAATGGTATTAAGCTAAAGAGGGTAGAATTACACTAGATTTACAGTGAGGATGGTGAAACACTGGAGCAGGTTTCCCAGAGAGGTGGTAGATGCTCCATCCCTGGAAACACTCAAGGTTAGGTTGGACTGGGCTGTGAGTAGCCTGATCTAGTTGAAGATGTCCCTGCTCATTGCAGGGAGTTGGATTAGAGGAGCTTTAAAAATACCTTCCAACCCAAAGTATTCAATGATTCTAGGGTATCAGACTGCAGGAGGTAGAATTGGGGATATTTGTCTTAGGGCAGGTTGGGCTTGGACAGAAGCAAAGCATAATGGAGCATTTTGGTCCAGTGCAGGCATCATGTGTATTTATTTGATGTTTCTTTTTGTCAGGGGTACACGCTTATTCTTGTGTGTGTCTTACCCTCTGAATCATTTTTCTCCAGGGTTAGAGTTTGTATAGTGGATGAGGCTGGGCATGGCAGGGAGAAAAGAGCGTCTTACGGTGAACACATCTAGAAAAGTCACGTGGGATGCACGCAGCTCACCTGCTGCAGGCATCCTTGAAGAGGAGAACCAGTCTGTTCATGTTGGCCAGTAGCTCCCGAGGTGTTTGTTGCATCCTCGTCCCTCATAGAACACCTGAAACCAACTATGCTGGAGTGCTGAGCCTTCATAGCTGCGGGGGAAGCAGGGTGTGGGATGGATGAGCTGGAGCCCACCTGCCATGTGCTAGATTTTATTTTTTTTTTTTGCTTTGCAGTTCTTTCTTTGTTGGAATAGCTTTGTTGTGGATAGCTTTCTTTGGAGAACATGAGATTTAACACTAAAATAGGCCAGCACAGGATGAAGGTGGTGACAGTATAGATAGAGCTTCAAAACATAATTTTGAGCCAGTGGGTTGGCTTTATTTTAATCATGATTGAAAACATTTTTTAACAGACATGAAAGTAAACTTTTTAGACCAAAATGGCTTATTACCAAGAGTATGCTTAACTGTTTCTTTGAGTGAAGCACTGACTCGGCTGTGGATGGAGAGTAATGTGAATTCCGTTGTAGGGCTGTCATTGAGAGCTTTTGGGGGAGAAAGGGAAGGCAGTTGAGGCTTTTGTAAATGAAAGCTAACTTGAGAGGCTGCTGCTGAAAGACTTCTGTAGTATTAGTGGTGCTTCTAAAAGGCCTTTAGCTATGCCTGGGCGTCAGAATGGCATCAGCAGTTAAAGTTTAGCCACAGACAGTGTAGCCATGTTTCTCTTGGTTTGTATTCCTGTCATAATCCAGATTGGACGGTTCAGCCCCAAACCTTCAAGGCACTAGGCAGGAAGTTTGATCTGGCCCACTTAGTTCATTTTGCAGTCTCCTCAGGTGTAATGTTTTTCATTTCATTAGTTGCCTAATTAGCCTTAATGATAAATGAGTTTTTATACCAATTATTTGAAAGACAGTCTGATCTAGGCAAGTCACTGAAACGAATAGCTGTTGTTCTGCCTGTAAGACAGCCTGGATGCTTGTCTCACTGTGATGTTCTGGTGTCAGATGTGTCTTCACACACATTCCTGGCACTGGAGCCAGTATTTAGAAGGCTTGCATTGCCTACCCCTCCATGTGCTAAGCACTGGTGAGCTTTCAGAGTCAGATACTTGAAATTGAGGGTTACCACCATGAATGCTGTCCACTGTAACCTTGATCTGAGCCCTCTGTGAACACAAAATTCTTACCACTGTAGGAATATATACTTATTGGAAAACACTGCTGCTTTCAGTTCACGGATGGGTGGCTCTTGTGTAATGAGCAGTTATTCTGTGTTCTGTTCCTGTAGTGGAATATGCTGTTTCCTGCACATATGTCCAGTTCAAAACCTGCTTTAGCACAGTTGATGAGGATTTTCACCGTGCTGCTTACCACAGGATGGGATTCTTTGAGTTACCCACCAGCCTTTTCTGAGGGAGGGGTGGCTGTATGAGCTGGGGGGCAAGGTAGGAAAACAGTTACCCAGCAGTCACGGTGCCAGTTTGAGTCCACTTCTAGACTCTTCTGGATTGCAAAGATCTGAATAGCGAGATTGGGCACTGTTATTTCACTGTGACAGTCCTCTTCCTTCCTGCTTACTTCATTCATGATGCACCTTCCTCCTGGTGCCGGTGCCTCACAGACAGCTCTCACCTATAGGAGTCAAACCAGCTTCGGTTAAGCAGTGGCCAGCGTGGTAAAAGAGCCCTGCTAGGGGAGGGATGGGAGGACAAGCAGGATTCTGTTTCTCTGCCTAGCCAAGTCGTGTTTCCTTCCTTTCAAGATCCTATTCTTGTCAATCTGCACTTTGAGTCAAATGCCTTCTGCGTCCTCCTGGACACTGTTGGGCTCTTGAAATGAAACTCCTGCCTGGTACTGTGGAAATGAAATACAATACCAGAGCCAATAGCTCTCACAGGGATTTGAAACGATGCTGAATTCTATTTTCTGGGAGTTTTGGGGGCTTTTATCTAAGTTCTTGTCCTAAAGCCAAGGGCTGCCTAATGTTTTGTTTTGACATCTGCAGGACAGACTGACTTCTCCTGAATCAACGTTAGCTCTTTTAGCTGCAACAGTTGAGGTGATGAGAAAAAACTGAGCAGAAAATGGTATTGGTGACTGTTTGACTATGGAGAATAGAAACAGAGGAGGAAGCTGTTATTGAGAAACTGGTACTAAATTGTTGCTTTCCCTTTTCTTCCCCATGTGTACCCCTCCTCCCCCTGCTCCTCCCCAGCAGGGCTTGTTCAGACTCTTCCTGTTCTTCTGCAGAGTTTGACACCAGGTTTTGCCTTTCTGTAATCTGGCACTAATGTAATTTTTAGCATTGTACTACTGGGTAAAGGTCCCAGTCCTGGCGTAGAGCACTGGTTTGTACAAGTAATTCTGCTCTAGTTGCTTGGAGTCTCAACAATGTCAAGAAGACTAGTGTAGCCTTAATAAATCTGTGTTGGTATTCTAGCTGCTTTCTCAAGAGCTGCTGGTCACTTCAGATTCAGATGCAACCTTTTGCTTAGTCTTGATGAATATAGTCCTGTTCTGGATGGCAATGATTACATAAATGGTTCTTGTGACCTTAGTCACAGAATTCACAGAGCCCCTGATGGCATAGGGGGGTGCTCTACTAATAGTTTCAGCAGGACTCTTCTAGCAGAAGGATGAATTTTACATGGCTCTATTAAGCCACGAGGCCATTCTGTTCCACTTTTCATGGAGCAAAAAGTGGATTGCTTGGTGAGGAAAGGCAAGTGGGAAGTGAGTGTGACAGCAAAGCAGGGCAGTGGTCTCACCAACAAAGGAGGAAGCCCCGTGGAAGCCAAACAGGATGAGCAGAGCAGGTCCATAATGATAACCAGGATCAAACAAAAGTATGGTGATGAACAGGCAAGTATGTAGTGATAAGGTAAGTCCAAAGTGACGTAGGAAACTAAGTCAGCAGATCAGTCTCAGGATCAGTGAGGTAAATGAAGGGGCAGAGACAAACCTGTAGTGTAGCTCTGGCAATGTCCAAGGGCAAGTGACTGATCTAGAATGCATCTTCTAAGTGGAGAAAGGTGCCTGGTGGGGCTTCCTCCACTGTTTTCTCATACAAGTCTCTTCTCAGCAGCCTGACCTGAGATTACACAGCTGTACCATGTCACAGTGGGCCATGAGACAAGGCAGTCAGGTCCCTGGGGTAGGGGAGAGATTGTGCTTGGGACCCTGGCGCCACCAATGTTTTGGCAAGATCTTTTCTGGGTTAGCCTTGAAATCTTCTGCAGCTCCTGATTGTGGAGTAGCCACTGTGGGAATCCTAAAGGGTGAAAAGAGGAAGTGCAGATGCAATAACAGAAAATAGGCCTGAGTGTTTTGTAACACTAACTGTGGCAATAAAATGCATCCTGTGTGCAATAAAATGCATCCATTGTGATTCTTGAAGTCACTGTGACTTAGGTTGGAGATACAGAGGAGTGTGTGGGAGGCACTAGGTGTTAGGTAGCTATTGCTACAGTGTGAAACAATGATTGCTAATTGGACTGCCAGGATGGAATGAAAATAAATTCTCTTGAAGCCTCTTTAACCTTTTGTAGCTGTGCTTTGTTCCTTGATTCATCCATGTATTTTGGCTAATATCTTGCTCTAATTCTGTGACATTTTTAGTGATTTATTCTTCTTCCCTTTTTCTGTGGTTTAAAAACCATGTCCGATTTTTGTGAAGTTCCTGGTGCGTGTTCTTGCTTGTCTCCAGGCTGTGGCAAGCCTGCCCTTACATCATGTCAGCACTATTCTGTCGATTAGCAGAAGAGAACTATTAGTGTAATGTTCCTTTGTTTCCTGTTTCTTTTCTTCCCTCCTTCCCCAGAAAGATTTTTTTAGATTTCTCTGGGCTATTTCTGTGGGAGCTGTATTGAAGGGCTTTTTGCAACAGGCAGGATTGTGTAAAAATTGGCTCCTGACCTCAAGCAGTGGTTCTTCTCCCTACAGACCTGGACTGGAGATAAAAGGATTCAGTTTGCATTCAGCTTTCCTGCTGCTTTGAAAGGCAGTGATGTGTCTGTATCATAACAGCAGTACTTGCAAGGGGCTGCTTCCACGGAAGGAAGAGTAACGAGCAGTGTTTTACAAACTGGCATGTAGGGCCTCAATCTTCCTCTTCAATTCTTCCTGGTTAGAAGAGCTAGAAGAAGTTATCAGCGTTAATCTTCTGGCTTGAGTTATCATTCACCTTTCTGAAAAGTATTTTTAATTGTAGTCTGAGTGTATCTCATGGAAAATTTGCTTTAGGATATACTGGAGAACGCTATTACATAAATCTGAGGCTTGTTCTTCATAAACAAATTCCTCAGAGATTTTGATCCTCATTTATAGATGTGCATAAAGCCTGCAGTGTGTGAGTTTAGTAATTCCTTATTGCAGGACAGTTAGCATTCGTACTGTGAGAGCATGGGGATGACAGGCAGTCAGCTGAATCAGAGATGTAAGGAGACATCAGTTGTGAGGTGAGGGGCGGGAAAGGTCTTCACAGCTCTCAGGTAGAAGTGGTTAAGGAGCTCTGGAAATGAAGAAGCAGAGAGAGCTCTTGAGAAGTGTACAGTAAGTTACTGAACATTCCTATATAGCATGGTTTCATTGTTAGTACTGGAGTTTTACGTGAGGTCTTCTACACAAGTGCAGTGTTGATTCTGGCATTGCCTAGGTTAGGTTAGGCATAACAAGGAGCTTGAAGTGGACATGCTTATCTGGTTAAGTGACTTTTTCCTCCCTGCTGGATAGCCATACTATCTGTTCAGTAGACACCTTCCTCTGGGTGTAAGCTATTGGCAGTTTGCACCTCCTAATGATAACAAGTGAGAGAACTTTTATTTTAGGTAATCCACATGATATAGGTGACAGTCACAAAGCATTTTTACTGGGAATCTGCCAGGGGAGCAAAGGGAAGGAAGCTTGTTAAATGAGTGTCCTTCTCCTTCCCGCAAGTACCCTGTAACTAGTTAAAGCTCAGTGATGTAATGGGAAGTCCTTGGCAGATTTAGTTTAGGTGGTTGTTTTACAGTTCTTAACTGTACACGTGCCCCATCCCTTCTCCTTTTGAATGTAGGTTGGACTGACAGCATTTATTATCTCTGATTCCTGAAGAACACAAGGCAGGGTCTGCACTTAAGGTTAGAAATGTAGCTTCTAATCTACAAGTCAAATTTTGGATATATGTGGTTACATCTACTTTGCGTTTACAAAAGGGACCAGTGAAAGAGGTACCATTTAAACATGTTTGGGTGTAGGCCCAACAATGGGGAATGGCAGTCTCAACACCACTTACTTGAGTTTTAGGGTTTACAAGACAATAACATTTTGGGTTTGAGTTGATTTGTTTTTTTGGTTTTGGTTGTTGGGGGTTCCCCCCCTTCACAGTGTGGAAAGGTGTCATCTTCAGTTAGCCATGCTTCAGGAGTTACACAACACAGTTGGAATGATGGACTGCTGGACAGAGGATATCCCGTGAATTTGAGAATTAAGCCTGTAGATGCTAAATGCCAAGGCAAGAGTTAATTTAATACCCGCTTTCCATAAATAGAGGAAGTTGATTCATATAGTCACAGCTAGAGAGTACATGAGTGTGTCTGAGACTTCACTGTCTTGCTCCAGACCACAAATAAGCTGAATGATGTGGCGGTCAAGTTGCAAAATCCAGTCTTCTTCTACCCTTAGAATGGAGCTCAGAAAGACAAAATGGCGTGGAAGGAAGCTTTTTTTTTTTTTTCTCTCCTGTAATTATTCTCTTCCCTGCTCAGGCTTTTATTACTCCAAGCAATTCACTATTCCAGATACTTAAGATGTACTTATGATGTAGTTAAACTTTAGCATCGTATGATATTTGATTATGCTTGTAGAAAAAATGCCTCTATTCTATAACTCTGGTAATGCTGTATCAAAAAGCAGCAGAATAGGTACTTAAAAGTTTTTAAAACGTCAGCTAGTCAGCATTTCAAAATTAAGAGTTGATTGAAAGTTGTGTAGGGTTTTCACATGTATCTGTATAATATATGGGTATATAATCTAAAATATATAATGTATTGCAATTACATAATTATTGCACTATATATTATACAGGTAAATTATATGTGTAGTATATTTATTATCATATGTTATATATATCTTTGCTGTATATTATTATGGAGAACAGTATTTCAGTGTATGTATATATACTTTACTGACCACAAGCTCTGTAGTGTTGAGGGGCACTGGCTGCAAATTACTACAGTTAAACATGGGTGGAAGAATAACAGGGACCATAGCATGAGATTATGCTGTCAATGATATGGTTGAGTTTATCCAGAGATGAGTTTGGGACTATCTCTGTTTCTAAATGAGCTAGCCACCTGGCACAATTTATGTGTGTGGTTTATTTTTGTTGGGATTTTTTAAAGCTCTTTTTCTTTGTTTGTTTTGGGGAGTGAATAGACACACCTATAACGTGAGCTTTTGTTAGGACTGATTCTGTAAAGCTGGTGTCTAACTGCTCTGGTTATTTAATTTCTAGTTATTTAGAAATTTTGGTAGAATAGTTGGTGAAGTCTTGTACGTGGCATGGTCATGGAGTAGAACAGAAATGGGATTATTTCTCTGTGGATCTTCAGTGAGGTTTGGAAAGATATTTGGATTGGCAGAGTCTACTTTGTTGGTTTTAAAAATAAATAAATTCTTCTGCCTGGAAAAAAAGATGCACATCTTAAGTTATTCAGTATATACCGAACTGAGTAGTCACTTTCAGGACATTGCCTGCCCAGAAAAATGGTGAATTATAAAACTGTTTTCTTCACTACTCTAAATGTAATAGACACTAGTAGAGCCTGAAACCTTGGCTGGTGGTTCAGAGAGCTACTGGATATGGCATTTCAGCCCCAAGCATGTCAGGAAAAAACCCCACCAAACTCTTCACTTCTACTAAACTTTGTGTATCCTTAAAGTAGGTGATCAGAAATATAGCTTTCATTTTTGTCCAGATTTTTTATTTCTGCTCTAAACTGGACTTTTTAGAAGGAACAACCAATTAACTGAGTATTGATTGCTGACTGTCCAAAAATATTGCTGTCCCAGTAGAAATTTTTGGAAACTTTTAAACAGGTATTTCAGCAAGTGATGGCTCAATAATACATAGTGTCCATCAATCTGGGTTAAAAATCTTAAAGTAATATATTCTTAAATTCTACTCCTAAGTGTATGGAATGTGCATGAAATGGAGTTGATGGGCTGCAGTTAATGCCAGACAACACAAATAAAATCCCCTCATTATGTTCACAGGGAAAATTAGTAGGACTTTCTTTTTCTTGCTATTTTCCACCCCTGTAATCTTGATTGAAGTTCATAATTGATATTAAAAAGAATACACCCCTATTCTGCACACCTGTAATTGCTCTATCGTGATGCTGTCAGGCTTTGTAAGTGTTTGAGAGAGGAGATTAACTATGTTCTGAGTGTTTTTATGGGGAATCTACAGCAACAGTTTTGTGATCTAGGGTTCTATGCAACCTGCAGTTCTTTCTGTGCAATTTTATGTGTTCTTTGTTCTGCCCTTGTTTTCAATATGCTAATGATGCTATTGAGCTGTTATATATTCTACTGGCAAAATAACATTTGGCTTTTTTTTTTTTTTAACTATCCCATTTGGAGCTGCACGAGTGGAAGAAATCATGTACAAGTGTCATGTTTTAGAGTTAATTTTTAAAAATTATCTAGCTCTTGTTATGTTGCCATCTGTTTTCCTCTAGCTTGAAGAGGAAACAGCTGTTGTGAATAATCTCAAGACAGTAATTTTAATAATTTTTAATGGGCCTGCTTACCTTCAGCTTGCACGTGTATCAGAGTGAATAAATGTGCCATTTAGGAGAGGAAATGTGGTTTTATGGTAGGAACTGTCATGAGTTTGTTTGGCAAGGCAGTGATTCTGGTATGTCTCCTCCATAGCTGGAGAGATCTGTGTTAGCCAGGCAGGCTTCACTTGCTGTAGCTGTTTAATGTCCTTCAGCAGGGCTGTAATCTGCTCCTTCTGCCCTCTGGGTGCAGTGGCCGGCAGGCAGCTGGGGACTTGGCTGAACATGGTGATCCAATGTATAGACTGTCTTGGTGTTCATCTGGGAAGGTTAACTTTAACAAGAAGCAGGGAGGGGGACACAACCAGGACAGCTGACCCAAACTAGCTGAAGGGGTATTCCATACTGTATGACATCATGCTCAGTGTGTAAGGGGGCTGGTCAGGGAGGAGGGATCACTGCTGGAGGTTGGGCTGGGCATTGGGTTTATGGGTGGTGAGCAAATTGCATTGTGTATCACCCACTTAGTATATTTTTTTTCTAAGTATGATTGTTGTTGTTTTCCTCTCCCTTTGTTGTCCTAGTAGACTGTCATTATCCTAACCCACGGGTTTTACCTGTTTTTTTCTGATCCTCCTCCTTATCCAACTGGAGGGATGGGTAAGCAAGCAGCCACATGGTGCTCAGCTGCTGGCTGGGGCTAAACCATGATGATAACTCATGGCCCTGCCATGACACCCTTCACTTTTCTGATCAAGCAGAGGGAATAGTTAGCTACATTTGACCTCAGGAAAAGCATTGGAGCTGGAGAACTGGTGAGCCAGCCTCTTCAGTTGAAAGTATGCATTTGTAAATAATAAAGTGCAATATGGACACCAAGAAACATACAGGAAGTATATTTTGGGGAAAATATCTGATTATCAGATGGAGACAGTGAGTAGGGTATGGATACACATGATGTGTCCATGTGGGTTTCTCAATTGCATTTTAGACTTCATTTTAATAAGGAGTAAGGGGCCTCATGAAAGAGGTGCTGTACAATATAGGCTTCAATCACAGTGTCGATTCAGCTGTATTAAAGGTAAGGATAGATGAAAATAGAGAAGTTGTCAAAGAATACCCTGAAAAAAGGTTTAAATCAGTTTGTTTGAGCTAAAGCATTGCAAGTGGATAAGATATAGATCTGTTTTACATAGATTGACTTTCTTCACTGCTTTCTATCTAAAGGAAAGGGAAGTATCCTGTTAGTTCTGGAAACCTTTCTCTGGCAGAATATCCTATATGTACTAAGAACATGCTAATACAAAAATCTGTTCTATTACATCTGGCTTTCAAAGGAGAGACCTTCTGATTAATGATTATGAAAACTCTCAGGAAATAAGCAAATAGCAATGACCCAGAATGTTGTCATCTAAGTAGATATTTCTTTTAAAGAGTGATATTTTTGCTTATCTTTGGTTGAATAGCAAACTTGGATGTGTTTTCCCCTTTGCAGGTGTATCCGCTGGTTCACTTCCGAATTTATAATAGGAATATTTTAAGTTCTGAACAAGTTAGAGCTGGACATAAGAAGCAAGTGGTTTCTTTTGCAGAAGCTCTACTAGTCAAGTATTTCAAAAGATGTGCAAAAGTCAAAACAGATGCTTTCTTGTGCTGAAAAATTTTAACATCCGTATTCACAAATGGTTTATCTTTTGGTAAAGTAGTGTCTTTCTTCAGATCTCATAAATCTATAGCTGGCAGCAGATAATGACATGGTTATTTGGAGTGCTGGAGTGTGTTGAGGTGAACTTTTGGCTCAGTTGGATCTGTTCCTGGGGTTCTGTTTTGTGTACCTACCTTCTTACCACCTGGAGTTCCTCTGCCCCATATGTTTTGATACAGCTTACCTCAGGCACCTTCCCATGAAAGGTGAATTTCCTATCAAAGTAGCTTCTGTTGTGAAGCATTCTTTTGCCAGGTTGCTTTGCAGCTGTTCTAGTACCTTTCTGATGCCTGAATTTGTGTTCTTTCTGCAATGAAGCCTTTGGGAGCCATTTTTTTCTCTCTTTATGTATGTGATAGTACTGCTGGAAGTATGCACTGCTAATGATATTTCCTGTCATGGTTACTGGGAGCTGTTTGCCTGCCTTACCATTTTGTTAAAAGGACCACATACTTTGTCTTGCGTGATAGTGGTGGTGAATCCTGGTTTGTGTTCAAATCCCACTGACTTTTGCTGTTACATAAGTAGGCAAGAGGCTTCCCCAGCCACGAGGATGTTCATCTTTACTTAGTGCACAGGGAAGTCCATTGGTGTAAGGCACAATTGCCAGGCTTGGGTTGACTTTGCTGGCCTCTTTTAATGGTTAGCCCTCAAATGCAGCTTCTGCAACATCTCATGTGGTTGCATTAGCAAATACTGTAATGCAATACTCCAGTGGGGTCTTTCACCTGAGGGATCTCAAGTTGCATTTTGAATATGAAGTGCTAGAGAGGGAGGGAGTTCAAGTACGGAAGTTAGCTGTCTGACTTAGGATGCACGGTCACAGCTGGAGTCTGCAGCAGAACTGGGATGGGATCCAGATTTGCAACCAAAAAGAGCTAACTTCTTACTTGGGAATACGAACTTCTTCATAGAATAGCTCTGGCGTGTGGTATTGCTTTGTAAAAACAGGTGGACTGTGTTTGAAGCTACGTGAAATGAGTAAGGGGTTAATTGAAGCTGAATGACTTTCCATTCTTGGGTGTCTTTGTAAACAAGCATTGGTCTTTTTTGGTAGCCAAATGTCTGGTATATCCATCGCCATCCCCCAGCAGTAAAAATAATGACTACAGCATGCGCATGGATTTGTGTGCATCTACTGTATGTAACTTGTGTTCTACCTTAAAAGGTAAAAATGGGCATCTTTTTATCCAACAAATAGCCTTTGGATAGGCATGTCTATTTACATGCTTTAAGTTTTGCAGCTGCTCGTTGTAAATGTCAGTGAGGAACTTTCTTATGGTCAGTAAAAGTGTCTGATGTAATCCAGAAATCAACTTTATTTTACACATTATCAGAAGTGTTCTCTGACTCCAGTGTGCTGTTCTTCTCTAAGCCAGGACATTATTTGAAGATAAATGAATATCACATATGTATAGCTGAGCTTATAAATACTTATTGACACTGGCTGCACAGCTTCACTTGGTTTTAAATTTGTGATAAAACTAGTAGATGCTGTATCTGCAAGAAAAATATCATGTGCATTTTATCACTTGTGTTGAGCTCTGAATAATGAGCTATAAGTTGATGTGTGTGAGGGTAAGTTATCACTGTTGCCTGCTCAGTGGGCTCTGGAAACTGCTGAGGACAGGGTTGACCAAGCCTTTGTGTATTTTGGGCTTTCGGTGATTGAGTAGTTGGCAGCACATAACTGTGGATTTCAAGCCTTGAGTTTAAATTTGGGTCCTTATTGGTCACTGGACTGAGGAATAAGCTCCACTGAAGTGCTTCCTCTGCCAGAGCATCATTAAACCAACCTATTGTCCCTAACTAGCTGTGTCAGCCTTAAGACCCTGAAGCTGGGCCTTGGTTTGATTTGGGAAGGTTTCCAGTGTAAGACTTCTTAATTAAAATTAACATCACGTTTCTATACATATTTTGTATTGCATTGTATTTGGGAATGCTGTGCCTTTGTGCCTCCATCCTGTGAAATATCCTTCACCCGCCCTTCCCTTTTTAAAGCTTAATCTTCCTTTATCATGTATGAATATTCATGTAGGCTTAAGCATTTAATGAAAGAGAATGTGTGCTGTGTTTGTACAGCTCTCGCTGCAGTTGGGCCTCTGCTCCTGAAGCAAAGTCAGAGCAGGTTTGTGCTGTGTTAGACAAATTTGTGGAACTTAACATGCTTAGAAAAATAATACTTTGTGAATGTGTTTCAGAGTAGTTGACAGTTCTTCCTCTTGTTCATGTTTTTGAGTTCCACCTCCTCCCCCCGCTTCTGCATAGGCAAATTAATTCTGCTTTGTCACTAGTAGTAATACTTCACATTTCCAGAACGCTTCACAGACAGTATGTCTTGCTCACCCCGTCTTCAGCAGCTGATGTGACTAACTTGTAAACTGAAACTAGAAGAATAAAACAAAACTAACATCAATTGAGTTTCATTATATTTAGGCTTTGCATAGCTTAAAAAAGGAAAGTAGGTCACTTTCCATTTTTAATATCCTGCTGTATATTTTGCATGAAAAAACCAACAGCTGAATCGCAGGCATTTCATGGAAAGTTATACATTTCCCTGTAAATACAGATTTTAATCACAGGAGCATTTACTGAAATTACAGGGGGATATTGTGGTTTTGGCTTGGGTGTTTCCTCAAAATCTCAGCAGCTTATGCCAGTGATGTGTTACAGGTGCACATAGCTACCTTAACTTCTGAACTCTGGTTTTGATCACTGCTTGTAAATAAATGACTATGCTCTGCCTCTTCTTGCTTGTTTTTCTGCCCTAATGTGCATGTGTTATCTACACTATGCTGAGGATCGAAGGAGTAAATGTTTTTTAATCTTCCTATAGTTACTGAAGTTGGATAATCTGACATTTGGTTCTCATCATGTTGCCTGCACAGTGAGTCATTCTTTCTTGGTTAGGTTTGTTCTTCAGGCCAAGATTCATGTGATGTTCCTTCTCTCAGGGTAATCACATTAGTCACTGTTTGAAATCTTGTTTAAACAATAATTTGCACTGCAGGTTGATGCCCTGTTTGCCCCCATCCCTGGGCTTGCTCTTTGAGTTCAGCAGTATCATTTTATTGAAAAACGCTTTATAGTCATGGTAACTGATATATTATTGGAGTCCCATATGAAATTAGTGTATTAAATTCAGGACTCTTGATGCTGAAGTGCTGTCAAAGAATTGGCTATAAGGCGGGTGAATTTGAAGTAGTTCAGTGTGCTGAAGTACATCTAGCTTAAACTTGGGCTTCCTTCATTACGCTGTTACGAACAAAAACTACATTGCCAATTACTTTAGTAGCTTGAACTTTGTGAAAGACAAATTTAAAAAACCAGCAGTAATAACAATAATAACCTGGATGGCCTTTTATTGTGATACTTCAATCAAACTTGAAATGTTTGAGACAAAAACTCCCCTTGCAGAGTCATCTGTAGCTGGAAATGTTTGATGGACTTAAGATCTGATGGAGATTTCAAACAACATTAGGACAGTGGCAATTTCCAGTCCCTATTGTGCAATATGTTGTTGTGAAGACTCTTGAAGTTCTTTATCTTGGCACTAGAAGATTTTAGGGGTGATGGTTCATTGTGAAGAATAGCAGCCTGAAAGAGACTAGCCATGAAGAGAATGTGAAGTGACTAGATCTGAAGTAGGAAGGGAGAGGGCAAAGTAAGTGCTGTGTGACTGTTACCACTTAACCCAAACACTGATGTTACTGTGCTAACTAGTTAGTGGCCAGAGAGAGGAACTCCTTCAAATTATGATTCAGAAAACTACTTACATTTGTGCTTCAACTCCTCTTCCATAGGAGTCTATGTGAACAGTAGGTGCTAATGAAGGCACGGAGATTGTGCATCATCATATGAATAACCCCAGGAGCGATGTCTGGTTTGTGTCTTGAGAGACTCAGGGTTCTGACAGGGTGGAGGATTGGAAGTTGCTGAAATAACTGGTTATAAACACTGTCATAGTTCATAGGCAAAAGTTTGAGTTGAAGGAAAGATGAATTAATGTTCCATATTAAACTTGATTCTGGCTCTTTTGAACACTGTTATTTTCCGTCGTGTAAATCAACAGTGTTGTGATAGGGAAGCACTCATGAAGTAGGCAAAGGTGCAGACCAGTAGGGTAGAAAATAAGATTACCTGTAGCAAGTTCAAATAGGGTGTTTCTGTGAAGCTTTTTGTGGTGGTCTGGTTCTGTCTGTGATTTCCAGCTGATTCTTGCAGGTATCACTCAGCCACAACCGTTACAAGCTCAGATTGTTAGTTTTCCTTTTATTCTGTGAGAGACAGATTCCTGCAGTGTCTACACAGACATTAAAAATTCAACTTTGGATGAACTTGTGGGTGTGGATGAGCAGCTCTTAGGAAATGCCCAGCTTCCAAAAATCATTGGGAATTTTGAAAAATACTCAGCCTCTGGATGACTACTTACAGGCAAAATTTATTTTTAAACCTTGTTCCCATTACTCTAATGACTGAAATAAGAGACCTGTGTTTCTTTGAAGTTCACTTGCACCTACTGCATTGGCTTCCCCTGGAAGACCATGACCCTGGATTTTGGCAGTTACTTCTTTGGTGCAGGGATGAGTGTGTTTGGTTGAAGCTTTAACTGAAGTGAATTGGATTGTGTACTGTGAGGTGGGGACCTGACCTTGTGACTTCCTTCAGGTCAAGCAAGAACAAGTGAATGCTTAGGTATTCCTTTGTGCACATGAACTTCATGTGTTTGTAAGTTTCTTCCCATGGTGGCCACCTCTCAAGAGTCTGGGAACTTGGATGAGTATTGGCAAGCTTCTTTGCTTTCTCACTTTACTAATACCCGTCAATTTGTATGAAAAAAAACCCCAGTTTTTTTTTTATTTCTCCTTTCCCCCTCGCTCCAGAATGAAGTGGCCTGTTTATATCCAAAATGGTTTCTTTATTTTTTCAGTACTGCTTTACTTTTGTGGTCACATACACCAGCTAACTGTTCCTTTGTTATTCTGCTGTCAACAAGTCTGAAAATAGTTTAGGGTGATCTTAGAACTTCTAAGCACTGTTTCTGGCCATCAGTGTGTGACTAATGATATCATCTCCTCTTTCTCCTTGTGAAGAAATCTTTGGTTGACTTGATTCAGCAAGGTGTCTTGAGAAGATGGAAATATATCTTGTCCAGTGTAGCTCATCCTGGAAGGTGAGCAGTCTGATTGCTATTGACTCTGTTAAAGGACCACTTGAACAATAGAGGATGTTGAACAAACACTAATTAAAGAGGGGGAAGGAATAATCCCTACAAGAACCCGGGGAGAACACTGATTGTTTAAATAAATAATGCCTCTATACTAATGTCAAATTGGAATCTGAAAATACTAAGAGATTAAATGAATGTTGTATGTACTTATAAGGTGGGGTGGCATAGTTTGTATTGAGAGAGAGCTTTTAGCTTTACTTCCATAAAGTTGTACCAAAATATACCTGTTTTTCTTGACATAATCTAAGTATTTGAGCAGGAAAACCATATCTGGCTTTTTGCAATCTAGAAAAAAATTAAGAAACTGAGCAGATAGACTTGCAGAGCAATGCTTGCACTTTTCAAGGTAAGTTATTGCCTGAACTGACATCAGTATACTTTATGCAGTCTGGACAGAAGGGCTTTTATTATGTCTCTCTGCTGAGCCCTGTTAGACCTAGTGGGACTGCTCAGTGTGGCAGAGCGTTCAGAAGCCTGCAGAGAGCAAACGCAGAAGACGATGGTAACTGATCTTGTCCCCTCTTCCCTATGCTTAAGTCAGTTTTTCTTCAGCTGTATTTTCTAGCTGAAAATTTTATTTTAGCAAGAAGTAGGGAATCTTGCACTGATGTGTTTAAAAAAAACATATTTAGTAAGGACATTGATGTGGCAAGTTGAACATTTAGGATCTTGCTTGGATGGCATCATCCAGTTCTCTCAATGTGTGGATGCTTTCTAACTGGCTACATCTAGAAATTCTTGTGGCAAACTGTGTGATGGCAGTAGCCAAGGCAGCCTGGGCACCAGAGTAGAGACTTGCCATGTTTTTTCTCTCCACAAAGAAATCAATAGGCCTGTAGATCAGTTGCAGAGCATCCTTGCTCATTTGCAGTCTTAATCAAGAGTTTAATTTTGCAGCACTGCAAACTGGCAAGTGATTGCTTTGTTAGTCAAGCTCAAATACTTCTAAGCATTTTAAAACGTCATAAGGAGAGATGCAATTGGTTTTGTTCAATTAATGGAACATCAAGCCAGCAACAGGAAATAAGCACCACAGCAACTATGTAAAATCTTGTGAGTTGTCAGTGTGCATCTGTGCAGTACAGGCTGTTCAACAGTGAAATAAATCTTTCTTTTGAAATAAATCAAAATGATTTTGAAGTCCAACAGTAAGGAAAAGTCACCTGTAGATTGTATAAGGCACCAACCGTAGGAATGAGCAAGTAGTATTTATTTTTGTTTCACTGTACTGGAAAAAGTGCTTTGTAAATGAAGTAAGGAAAGCAAAACAAATATGAACGATATTGATTATGTCCTGACCAGAGAGGTGTGTTCAGTACTGGAGGCATGTTTGCAACATAGTATTTGTCAGCTGCCAAAAACTGCAACTTGAAAGTTACCAGTTTTCTTAAAGCAATGTCCTCATTCAAAAACCATGTATAAGCAGGTAGCCCGAGAACTAGTTATGTTCATGCTTTCCTTAAAGGATTTCTTGTTAACATTGTTCCTTGGTACAGGCAGTGCTCTTTGTGTAAGAAGGAACACATTAGGAACATGTGGACTAATGAAATGTTGAGACCGTGTCAGGCTTGAAGTAGTTGTAGCCTTGCCTGTTGCTGGGTTTAAAGGGAAGCTGCTTATTACTGCAAGTTTGGGGGCGGGATGTTTGCATTTGGATCTTTACAAGGATAAATGGATTTGAACTTGCAGGAAAGTACCTACTTTCACTGTTTGAAGAACAGCTAAAGTAAAATAAGTTGGGGAGATTTTGCAACCTTTTCCCCTCCCTTTTATGATGATTGATTTTGCAATTGGAAGAGTTGTTATGAATATGGAGGAAGACACTCTCCTCAGTTAATTCCGAAATCTTAGGTGATTTTCAAGACTGCCTTCAACTGCTGTGCTTTGAGTCACCCTGTTTCTCAATAGCTAGGGCTTTTGGTTCTTTCTTTATTTTTTAACACTGTGTGGCCAAAGGGCCACAGTGAATCGGCTCTAAACTCGATCCTGTGAAACGCTGGTTAGTGAAGACATTTCTAAATAAGTAATTCTAAAGGAAGAGTGATTGTAGACAACAGAATTATTAAAGGGAAAAGTAACCCTTTTGTAACGTGGCTGATGAAGTTTTGGCTTTCAGTGATGACTCATTTTGGTCCTAGCTGTTGTCCTAAGCAAAAGGGAACCTTTGTATTTTTCATGATACTTCAACAGTTGATAGTGCCACTTGTGATAGCAGTGAGTAATGTCCTGGAAGAGAGAGGACTTAACTCCTTTTTTATTTCTTCTCTGTGTGTGTGTGTGTGGCTTCTATCACACAAATATAGATTTTTCTTCATCTACCCATACACACACAAAGAAAGGGATGTACATAGATGATAATAGTCTTTTTTGTCATCTGCCTTTTGGGTTTGTGTGTGAACAATATAAATGAATGCAAGTAAAGATAGATACTTATTTTCACAGGAACTTCTTTTTGCTTATGCTGATGTTTTCTGAGAAGATTAGTTCTTCAGCAGTGACTAGGCTCCTTGTTATAGAGCAACTATCTTAAACGATCCTAACATCCCAAAATTCTCAAAAGGAAGCGGTTGAATCGTTATTGGATTTTGGTCACATCTTCTTTGAAGTTGTAAATCATTTGGTTGCATTTCCTGCCTCATAATGTTTTTCTAAAAATAGCTGAACTTGCTGTTTTCCCATTGCAGCTCCGTGATGGAATAGCCTGTTTAAAGTTACTTCCTCTCAGCTACTCTGCCCCTCCTGCAGCCTGAGTCCTCTCCCACATGGCTTCCCACAACAGATGTTCAGTAACTTAAACTTTGCTTAGAAAAGGTCTTTTATAACTTTAGGAAGCTGATTTTATTTAAAAGAAACCCCAATAAGAGCAATCACCAACCAACCTTCCCTCACCTTCTCCAAACCCCACCTCAATAACAAAACACTACACAAGTCACCAATCTAATCAAAGGTCACAATTCAGGGAGACAGAACAACCTGTGCATTACAACTACCCTGACTGAAACTGATAGGAAAAACCTCAAAAGCCTCTATTAAACGCAGCTGGGAAGTTGCAAGATGTGTCTTGATGGAGTATCACCTTCAAAATATAGGCTGGCTTGAAAAACAATACATGGAGAGGTGAGTCTAACATTCTGTCAACATAGATAAAAAGGCAGTTTGGTTAATTCATCCATTTTTTCCTGTAGAAATACAAGAACATCACATGAAAGAAACTTGGAATGCTAACCCCAGAGTGCCACAGGAAAACTGAATGAAAAGTACTTGACAACACCTTTTTCCTGGCAGTATCCTGCTTTAAAACGATCTCTTCAAAGTGTCTTTTTACACAAAATAGCTTCAGTGTTGTTACAAAGCAGCTGGACTGTACATTTTTTATTTTGTGGGATTAAGTTACCATCCTAAGGGAATCTTTCGAGAAACCAGGCTTCTGCTGTTAGACCACAATATTGGCAAGTAGCGTGCAACCAGTTACATTAATGACTGGAACTGGTTGCTTCTCCTCTTGTACAAACTAGGATCATAATTTTGCAAGCAGCTCTCATGAAACTTGCTGCAGAGACCTCTTTCCTTTCAGCCATGGGATTTGATTAACAGCCCTTATGCTGTGAGCACTTAAGTACTTGAGATCATGACAAGATCTTTTGAGCCTCCTCAGTGTTCCTTGCCTCTTACAAGAAAAGCAAGGCTTGTCAGCCTGCAGCTTCTTATTGCTCTCCAATGAAAATATGCTCAGCTGCCTCTGTTATGCCTGGAACAGTAAAGGCAAGATATTTCAATGGTTTATTGACCCTTCAAGGCTGCAAAAAGAGAACTGGGATGTCTGTTCACGCAGAGGGAAGAGGAAAAGAGGGGAATTTGGCTACCAGCCATTCTGAGTGATAGGTTTGAGACTGGCCACCATGGGGTCTGTAGCTATTTAGGCTTTGCTATTGTTACAGCAGACAGAAAGGCCTGTCATTTGCTGTCTCAGAACAGGTTTTGGAGCAGAGGAGGACCTGTCTGTATGAAGGTTCCTAACTGGTATGGACTAAGGTTAATCATGTGAGGGAAGAGGGTGGGCCTGTAGTAGCTTGGCACCATGTGTACTGGTGAAGTGGATTGTGCAGAAGGGATTTTAATGGATGCCAAGTGTTCCTGTCACTAGGTTGTAGAGGCAGTAAAGATCCATTAATAAGTACTAGGTCTAAGTACATATAAATAGTTTTTTGCACAGAGATATTGCTGGTGGTCTTCAGTTTAGTGCCAAAGGATTTTGGGTTGGTGCTGCTTATTGTACCTAAGCCAAGGGGCTTTCCACGTGATGCTCTTGTCTGAAAAGTTGAAAGCAATGTGGGTAATGTGCTTTGTTTCATTGCTGGTTACTTGCTGAAGCAGCCCTTGCTGTGGTATCAGCTGGTTCTGGGATTGTTGGCAAGGCCCAGGCCATCAGTATTGGTTTTTCTGAGGAAGTGCTTTCCCTGAGTCTTCTAATGTGATGAACATTTCACGTGTAAAGAGACTGGCAGGCAAGGGCTTAGATTAAGAACAGGCCATCTAAAAATCTAATTTTCCAGATCATCAAAATCTGTTCACAGATGGCTATTTTTGACCTGGTTTAGAAATCTAATGCAATCTGTCTCTCTGAGAGAGCAAAGTGTGTGTGTGTGTGTGTGTGCGCGCATAAATACCTGCAGTTAAACCATAGAGAGATTGTTGGACAAACAGTGTTTCTAGCTATATCTGTCTTAAAAGAAATCTTATGTTTTCAATATAGATCTTTTTAATTAGATATTTAATGAATAACTTCATTTGTTTTATCTTATTCTGAGGCCATGTGACCTTTATACATAGATGAGGAGAGAGAACACTTTTGACATTTGACATATATTGCCTAAAAATCCTTTATTGCTTTTCATAGAATTGTAGAATGGTCTGGATTGGAAGGGACCCCAAGGATCATACAGTTCCAACCCCCTGCCACAGGCAGGGACACAAACCTCCAGGCCTGGATCTACACAAGGTTGCCCAGGGCCCCATCCAACCTAGCCTTGAACACCTCCAGGGATGGGGCAGCCACCACCTCTCTGGGCAGCCCGTTCCAGCACCTCACCAGTCTCTCTGTAAAGAACTTGCCCCTAATATCTAATCTGAACCTTCCCTCCTTTACTTTTAATCCATCCTCCCTTGTCCTGCCATTGTCTACCCTTCTAAAAAGTTGATTCCCCTCCTGTTTGTATGCTCCCTTCAGGTACTGGAAGGCTGCAATGAGATCCCCCTGCAGCCTTCTCTTTTCTAGGCTGAACAAGCCCAGCTCCCTCAGCCTCTCTTCATAGGGGAGGCTCCCCCAGCCCTCTGATCATCCTCGTGGCCCTCCTCTGACCCCTCTCCAACAGTTCTACATCTTTCCTGTATTGCGGGCCCCAGATCTGGACACAGAACTCCAGATGGGGCCTCAGGAGGGCAAAGTAGAGAGGGACAGTCACCTCCCTGTCCCTGCTGGCCCCCCTCTCCTGATGGAGCCCAGGATACCATTGGCTTTCCGAGCTGCAAGAGCACACTGCTGGCTAATGTTAAGCTTCTCATCCAGAAGCTTCTCAGACCCTTCTCAGCAGGGCTACTCTCAAGGAGCTCTTCTCCCAGTCTGTATCTATGTCTGTGATTCCTCCGGCCCAAGTGCAACACCTTACTCTTGGCAGTGTTGAACCTCATTAGGTTCACCCAGGCCCACCTTTCCACCCTGTCAAGATCCCTCTGGATGGCTTCCTTTCCTTCTGTTGTGTCAACCATACCACTCAGCTTGGTGTCATCTGCAAACTTGCTGAGGGTGCACTCAGTTCCACCATTGATATCACTGATAAAGATGTTAAAGAGCACCGGTCCCAAGACAGACCCCTGGGGGACACTGCTTGTTACCAGCCTCCACCTGGACATAGATCCATTGACCACCACCCTTTGTATACGTTCTGTCAACCAGTTTCTTATCCACTGGGTGGTCCACCCATCAAATCCACATCTCTCCAATTTGGAGATAAGGATGTGGTGGGGGACTGTGTCAAAGGCCTTGCACAAGTCCGGGTAGATGACATCGGTTGCCTTCCCTTTACCTACCGATGCCGTCACTCCATCATAGAAGGTCACCAGATTGGTGAGGCACAACCTTCCCTTGGTGAAGCCGTGCTGGCTGTCCCGGATCACAGGCTCATCCCTCATCTACTCCAATATGTCATCCAGGAGGATCTGATCTTCCCAGGCACAGAGGTGAGGCTCACCGGCCTGTATTTCCCTGGGTCTTCCTGGCAGTGATGTGACGCCTTTCCCAGTCCCCGGGGACCTCACTGACAGCCGCAACTTTTCAAATACAACGGAGAGCGGCTCGGCTGCCACACCATCCAGCTCCTCCAGGACCCTGGGATGCATGTCATCTGGCCCCATAGGTCACTACAAAAGCACACAGGAATACTAAGCTATTTATACAACTCTGTAGTCACACACTGGGTACACCAGTATTTGGAACGTCAGATATTTTTTTTTCACATTTTTACTGCTTTTTCCTATATTGAAAGGCAAAAATGAACTGAAGCTTTCTGTTCTGAGAGGTACTTAGAGTATAATTACATATAGGGATTATATACAAATGTAACTATATGCAGTTACTGTTAATTTCACATAATTATCACATTGGCTGTTAAGTAACAACATTAATTTCTAATGTGAATAGAGGTCTTCTAAACCATGGCCATGTTAATATTAAAAGGGATTATTTTTTCAGTGTATCCCTCTTGAGGTGTTGCAGTCATACCCCTCCCATTATTCCCACCTCACCCCCAAACAGAACACCTTGCAAAAAATGACCTGCTTTCTCAGTGTTCAACATTAACACTACTGTTTCTGTTTAAATTGATTCATAGGCACAAAAGTTAATGTGCTTCTAGGTATTGCTGCATGTTTTAATTGACATTGAGTGGTATTATATTTCTGGTTTAATTAAAATGACTTTTAGTATTGATCACAGACATACTGGCATCTCGATATTTTACATACATGCTAGGGTTTGTGCCTGAGCAGCTTTTTAAACATGAATTGTGTAGACACACAGAGTTCTATTCTCTACCACATTTTGCTTTTTCTCTTTTTGCTTGATCTATGGATTTTGAAGGACTAATGCTTTTTCAGAAGAAAGAAAACTTGGAAGGAGTAGTTGAGATGATAATTTTTTCAGATTCCAGCATCTATATTGGTATAGAGAGCTTAAGGGAGAACAGAAGCAGCTTTCCATTCTTGGCATACATCTCTGCTCTGTTTTTGTTCCTGACATGCTTGCATATGAGCTTCTTTAGAGAGGGCTTTCCTGAATACAAAAACAAAGTGAATTGTTGTGGGCTTGGTTGTGTTGCCCTTTTCAGATTTTAGTTATTTGGTTTCTGTACTGAAGTCTTCCAGCTTGCTGCCTTGAAAGCTCAGCTTCTTTTATTTGGTTTATTTCTTTGGAGGTGGGTTTTTGTTTGTTTTCTAGAAATAGCTTGGGAGATGATTCTCCCTTACCATCTTGATGATAAAATCTAATAATGTTGCTGCTAGAAGAGAGAAAGCGAAATTTGTTGACACATTATAATAAATCTCCCTTAATGTGCTCAGATTGGCAGGTGTGTGCTGGTGACCTGATACCTAAAAGCACAGGAGCAGCAAATTTTGTTCTGAAAGGTAGAAATAATGCCTGGCTGTCGTGCAGCCTCTGCTTTTCAGAAAATTGCACCTGGGGGAAATATGTCAAAAGCAAAAGATGACACAATGCCAGGCACCTAATTTCAATTAAAAATACCAGATGCTTCAAAAAATTTAAGGTGGCAAAATCTTAAGGAAATGTATCCATGTGCATACGTATTTGTTTATTCCTAGAAACGTCCTTAAAGGTTTTTCTTGTGCTCCCGAGCATCGAAGCAGGGCTCTTCTCTGCCTTGTGTGCAGGAGAGCCCTTTTTTCTTGGTACCCTTTTATTGCCAGAGTCTTAGCAAGGCAGGAATGTATAACACTGAAGGGAACAAGGAAAGTAAGTATGGGTTGGAATTGTTCCTTCCTCTTTATACCAGTCTATTGCACTCCCTCTGCCTAACTCGAGCTAGGCTGTCTGCACTGCCGTGCTAGTCCATTTTTAAGCTGTAGTAACTCAGTATTCACAGGGAGGAGATAGCAAGTCAGTGAGGTATTTAGAATTGTAGAGTCTCTTTTTCTGGGACTTGTCCGAGATACCTAAGGCTAAATTTTCCATTGCTAAAATCAGCTTTGCTAGGTTTAAGTACTTGGTGCTAAATTGAGTGCATCACGCAGATAAATTGGGAGCATGTACCCGTATTGTGTCCAGATCTGGGGCCCCCAATACAAGATAGATGTAGAACTGTTGGAGAGAGTCCAGATATTAGGGGAAGCTTTTTCCAGAGAGACTGGTGAGATGCTGGAATGGGCTGCCCAGAGAGGAGGTGGGTGCCCCGTCCCTGGAGGTGTTCAAGGCCAAGTTGGATGGGGCCCTGGGCAACCTTGTGTAGACCCAGGCCTGGAGGTTGGTGGCCCTGCCTGAGGCAGGGGGGTTGGAACTCTGATCCTTGGGGTCCCTTCCAACCCAGACCATTCTACAATTCTATGATCAGAAGTGCAGGGATAAAGAGAAAAGCTCTTGCAAACTCGAACTGATTATTCTGCAGCTATGGCTCCAAATGGAAGCCTTATGCTCTGAAACAAAGTGCTTGAGAATTTAAAATTGTCAAGGTCTTGGGTACCTTAGGAAATGTTCTGTTTCTTCTTAGCAGAACTGGAAACCTGAAGGTTTTTAAGGTGTAGTGACCTCTTGTCCACAAACCTTCTCCAAAGGCTCCAGCATACAGGTACTTCACAAATATGAAAAGTGTGTGTGTGTTGGGGGGGAAATCAGAGCTGTGTCTTGAAAATACAATTGATGAAGATGCCTGTTCTATACAGAAGGGTTAAATGATTACATTCTTGTGCAAATTAAATGATCTCATCAGCTCTGGTGGTTGAGAATACAGAAATGGTGCGTGACTGCTTTCCTTTTTTCATTTCAGTAGTTGGAGAACCAAAAAAGCTGCTGAGCGAATTGTTCAGCTTCATTGTAGATGGCAAAACAGAGCCGCAGAGGGAACGTTTTTTTCTTGAAGGAATCTAAAGAGCAACTGAAGCTCTAATAGAGAGCATTTGTTGACAGAAAATGTCTGGCTAGAGAGCTGAGTCTTTAGCTATGCTTGAAAGCTTGACAAATTTTTCTTTCTCAGCTGCTTAGTGCTAGAGAAATCTAAAGAGCTGTTGGCTGCAGGCAGCGATGGAAAGAAAGTATTGTGGGGTTTTGATTGTTTTGGGGTTTGGTTTTGGGTTTTGGCTTTTTTGTGTGTGTGTGTAAGATCCTACTCAAGTCAATAACATGATTAATATATTGGGTTGGTCATTTAATCCCTTGTTCTAGTGTCAGTGTTTTTGGGGGGCTTTTCTCCAGAATGAAGAAAGAAAGTACTGTAAAACGTCTTCTCCCTCTGTGTGCCACCCGCCCCCACTTTCTAGTATCGTGGTGGTGGTGAGCTTTATTTTGCTGTACAGACTGTGCAGGCAGTCATTTTCTGCTGTCTTCCTTTGCGTTGCATTTAGGTTTCAGTGCTGTGGGCTTTTCTACTGTGAGTCTTCTAACAAAGAGAAGAACTGAGTCTCCAAAATACAGCTCTTACAGACTGCTCTGACATGACTAAGTATTAACTCTAAGCGCTAAAGTGACCCTTGTGCAGTTCAGAAAACTGGAAACCGAGATCACAACATCCAGAATTGGTTTCACGTGTGTGTGTTGAAGTAGGAAGTGGAAGAGTGTAGAAAAAGGGAAACCGCATATTTATTGGGGTTTTTTTGTTTAATTTTGAATGTGAGAAACTTTGTCCTGTTCTTCTGGAAGAACTGTAGGAATAGTGTGCCAGCACCAGAGGAAGGCTTCCTTATCAGTCTGCTATTGAAACCCTTCCTGTTGACATGCACGCTTACTCTCTCTTGGGGACTTTGCCCAGTTGCCCAGAAAAGAGGCTGGCTTCATGTGACTTTACTAGAGATAATAGATAAGAGAAATTTGGATGGTCAGGACTTGGGCTGAAGAGACAAACTCAAAGACCTCGTCCTGTGTGAGGCTGGTACCTTTGGTATATAACTAATAAAAGCTGGAGGTTTACCATGGCAGAACAGACTCCGCTGCAGGCTGAGCAAGCCGTCAATAACCCACGATATATTTTTGGCTGAGCGGCTGCAGTGGAACTATTGCTAGCACTTGGGCTTAGCTTGAAGCCACATTGGGCACGCCAGCAGATGTTCCAGTCACACCTTCGAATTACAGCGGAGACAGCTTTTTTAATACAACGTCTCACAACTCTGAAGGAAGTGGGAAGGAGGCGATCAAGTTGCATCAGCTGAGCTGAGAGAGCAGACTTACTCAGGACTCTGAAGCGAGGCATGACTCTATGTCTCAATGTTTTCATGTCCCTTCCTAATGCTGTTTTATATGTTCTGTGGTTAGCTTTAGAAAAATGCCTGCATGCATGATCAGCCATATACAGGCTGATACATTTGTGAGAAGTGTGCACATGTGGTGTTTCCAAGGGCGTGTTGTGAGTCAGTTAGTTAGCAAAAGTGTGTGAACGGTGTGCCAGAAAGAGATCCCAGACAGGAAGCCGTGGAGTCCGGGGTTGCTTTATGCTCTTCCTTTAAAGCTGGGGATGCAGGGTGTCTTGATCTGTCCTTGCCGTAGTTATCCGGTGTTTACATGCACATTCATCAGAGTGCTGTTGAACAAATGGCCACGAAGCAAAAAGTGTGTCTGTATTGAAGACAGGCTTGAAAGAAGCAAGATGATTCTGTTAATAGTACAAAGCTATTTGGGAACTGGAGACTGGGAAAGGCATGTGTCTGGTAAAATGCACTTCAGCGTAGCTGCAGACATCTGATAAAAAGTTGTATTAGTTACTGTCATTTAGAGTTCCCTTCTCTTACTGGCAAGCAAACCAATGTTCCCTTGGTCTGTCCTTTTCTTAAAAAAATTTTTTTTTTTTATTCCTTATATTTTTACCAGGAGAGGATGATCTAGTTCCTATGGTACGTGCTAATAGTCTTTGGGTACTCTAAGATCAAAGGTAAATAAGGCCACGTGCATTGTAGACTTACATTTAGTCATTCTTTGAGGTTCTAGTTTTGTCTTTAGAATTAAATCGCTCATCCATGAAGTGCCAAGGTGCTTTACAAAGCCACAAGGAGCATTACCCAGCTTCCTGTCTGAGAGTTTTGATTCTATCAGTTTGCTCAGCTTTGGTTATTAATGGATATGTAGGGAGGAAAGCTGTGGTTTTATTCTTGTTTTCTAGGCTTTTGGTTACCCTTAGTTGCTCAATCTTGTATCATTTTGTTGTTGTTTTTGGTTAAATATAGGATACAAACTTGTTTCTTGATGCAGTTTTGAAACAAATGTGTATTTTGAAGAATGTTCACGACTTGCATGGTACCCTTGTGGGAGGATCTTACACAGCCTCACAAGTGCTAATTACCTCATCAAAGTGCTGTGAAGTCCAGCGTGTGGTGTGAGGCTGTTGGCTGTAACTACAGTAACTGTTTTCCATCTCCACGTCTATGGAGAATGATGGAGCTGGGGGTCAGTCCTCCTTTGCTGTTAGGATAAAATCAGCAGGCTGTATCAGAAAGTTTTATTACCATGTTGTCTTCCTGGTATCTTATGGGAGGACTGATTAAAACCTAAACATCAATCTGGGAGGAAGCAGAATGCACCCAAATACGTGCGAATAAATTGGATGCAACAAACTGAGCTGTTGCTGGCTCCCGCTGAGCTCTAAACTCAGTGACTGTTCAGGAGCCTGCTGCCTTGGAAACTGAATATTGCTCCTGACTTTAATAGAGTCTTAATATTTGAACAGAAAAATACAATGTAATACTTTGCTTTAGCCATGTTGCTGAGATTGCAGTAGTTGGCAGATGACTAATTTATAGATAGCACTTTATATAAACCCTCTGGTTTTTTTCTTTCTTGTCTTTAGGTGAAGCCAAAAATCTTCCTACATATCCGGGGCCAAACAAGATGAGGGATTGCTACTGTACTGTAAACCTGGACCAGGAGGAGGTTTTCAGGACCAAAATTGTGGAGAAGTCATTATGGTAACAAACACACCTATATATATGTTCTTCACATTCTCTGCTTACTATGTTTGCTTAGTATCCCGAAGAGACTTTGAGGGGAGGAGGGAGGATGAATATGATCCTCCTCCCAGTTTTAAGAACACCAGTGATAAAATTATTGTCACAATTCCTGTCTGTATATGTGGGAAAGTATCTTGACCAAGGCAAGTCATATGAACTGTTTTCCTAAGAGGGCATAGCTGGTGCTCCTTCCTTTCTGTAATACTTGTTTTGAGCTCCCCTAAGCTTTTTTTAGATCTCAACTTACATGTGAGGAGGGAGCATTGAACTCCATTTTGTGCCTGTCTATGCTTAGAATTATACATTGTTTTAGCTGCCCTGATGGGTGGAGTTAGGGTGGTTTTTTTCTTCTGTTGTGAGGCTGCAACTGAAAGAGGTTTGAACACAAGATGTCTGTGTGATTATCTTGGACACTTCCTGTGCGATTGTAGAAGTTAAGTGGAGAAAGAAACAGAATGAGAAGCATGTAACAAAAGTTAAAGTACTCTCTTCTGGAAATCCCCAAACTTAAAAAAGGGGAACAAGGCTGGACATATATGTATACTCTTCTGAGAGTGCCTTTTTAGGGGGAAAGTAGTAGTAAGGAACAGTCAAGTTTATGACTTTTATGTCAAGATAGGAAGTGGGAAAAGGTTGAGAGCTGAGTAACACAGTTGGGATTTTGCTATTTGTCTTGTTATTGCAAATAATTTACTTTAAAAAATGTTTCTAGACCCCACCACCCAAGCCCTCAGAAGTACCTAGTGTATTAAAGAATATGATTTTGAGTAGCATCAAGTGGGATCTATTCCCTTAGGTTACTTTAATTGTTCTCTAACATACTTTTTGTCATCTTTAAGTCTGTATTCCCCATTTTATATTCTGATATACTGTACTGGTCCGTAATGAAGATTTTTGTTTCTTTAGGCATTTAAGTTGGCTAAACATAGAGTGGTTTTGAGTGATGATGTTAACACTTGCCTGTTTGTAGTGTATTATATTAAAAAAAAAAAAAAGAAAAAAGCAAAGCAGCACATACTTAGGCTGGGCTTTTTCATTAATACTTGGGTCAACGCACTGTAGTCCTCCTGTTCACAGCTAAAAGTTGCACAGTGAGGTTTTTATCTGGATGATCTTTAATGCTTCACGGGGAAATGGAAGGTGAGGAGTGGGACTCTATAAGAATAGTTGATGTCATTTCCTTGAACCAATCCACATATTATTCCATTGAGTAAATGAACTCTTAGTACTAGGAATAAACACCAAATGTAATTACTTCAGAGGGAAAAAAATCCATCTATCTTTAGGTATCACTCACTATAAAGCTGAAAAGGTACACTGAGGCTGTGCTGAACTGGAAGGTTTCTGGTGTCCTGTGGAGCTAATTTCTTTTTGTTAATTATTGAGGTAAATTCAGAGGAGAACAACACAGTAATCACAAGTCTGGAAACCATAACCAATGAGTAATGGTTAAAAGGTTGGAATTGTTTAGCCTAGAGAAGAGGGATGAGAGTAGATATAAATATGCAAACGCAAATCAAAATGAAACCAAACCAAAACCCACAAAAAACCCAAACTACAAACCCCCAGAATAAGGTTAAGAGAGATGGAATTACTATGTGTGACCAGTATGGATATTGCAAGTAATAATGGACTTAAATTACAGTGCAGAAGGGAGTTTAGGTTGAAGTTTATTGTGAAGAAAAACTGTGCTGTTGTTAAGGATTCTGAAGCACTGGAGTAGATTGCTTCACTGTTCCATATTTGTTGCAGAAAGCTTTTAAAAGTTTACATATCATCAGCCCTGACCAACATATGGATCTTCCTGCTTTGGAGCAGTGGTGGACCAGATGACCTCTTAAAATTCCTTTACAGTCCTATTTTTGTTGATCTGAGGGTTGACTAAAGATGATCTCTGCTGTGGTTTCTTCTCCCAGTGAATTCCTGTTTTAAGTGGTTGTCTGTCTTCTCCCTCAGTGAGCTTCTCTTTCTAACTGTTTTTGAAAAACTTGGTTCTTCACAGGCCCTTGATATCCACTTAAACATTGTGATCAGCTGAATGTTGCATTTATCCATATAGGTATTCTTCTGTCATTGGTTTACTGTTGCATTAAAAAAAAAACCCAAATACATGAATGGCAAAACTAGGACATCTTCCCAATTTGTGAATAGGAATTATTCTTAGTTAGTGAGGCCCACTCCAACAGATACTTAATCTTTAATAGATGTAAACAGTGTCATAAAAACAAGTGCACAGACTTCCAGGGGAAGATGTTTTTCAAATGATTTCAGCCCATACTGCTGTCGCCTATTGTTTTTTGTAAGACTGGGATGAGCACATAGCTGAGGAGCCAGTCATGCTGTTAGATTCTTTAATTCATGTTGAGTAACCGTGAATTATTGGGCAGGCGGAGCTGATGAGGCCTAAGGCCCGTGTAATTTGCCTGCAGCAGAGGAATACCTGCTGTCATGGACGGGGTGGCTTTGCCAGGCGCTTGCCAGCGTTATAGTAAAGCATGTGTTGGGTCCCTTTTTCTGAGGTATCGCTGCCTCGATAGCTGGATGTTTGTTGGGAGCAGGGATGTGAAGCCAAGCCAGTGCATGACTAAATAATTGAATCTGGCCTGGACATCTGTATGGCTGGCATTGGAGTGGGCGTAGGGGGAGAACACAGGATGGCTCTGCTCTTCTGTTCACGTGTATTTTCTACTTCTTACCAGTGCATGGCTGACACAGGGCTGGCTTGCTATAAAGTGAGTTTTAAGAGTTGCCTGTGTTTTTCACTCATGCTGGAAAGTTCCCCAATCTTCCACTAGGCTCAAAAAAATTATTTGCATGTAGTCTATAGAAAATAAGATACTTTATGTGACTGAATTAAAAGACGTTTCATATCCAGCCCCTAGCACTACTGACTCTGAAACACTCTCTTCTCATTCAGATTTGTCCTGGTGAAGCTTATCTTTTCCAGCATATCAGCATAAAATGACTTTGTTTGCATTAAAAGGCTTATAATTAAAGTCACACTGAAATATGGTCTTGTGTACATGGGAATTCAAGGAGCGCTTGTATATTTTTTTTTCCTTTTTCCCCTCTTTTGCTTTTCTCCCACCCTTTTTTACTCAGTTCAGCCTTATTAAGTTTCCACTAGGCACTGCAGAAACGTCTGTTTTTTGCAGGCAGGCCTTCTGATGTAAGGCTTTAATTGGACTAGCAAACAGCAGAAAGGAAGCACAACTCTCTATCCCAGGGGGACTTGTATGAATGTCCAATTCTGGCTTGCCTGGCGTATCTGTGGCAGGGCCTTCATACTCTGCTGATCTCCTGTGTTTATGCTAGGATAGTGTAAGAAGTTTCCTCCCTGAGCTCTGTCCTAATCTCCTGCAACAGATTTTTTTGTTTCGTTAGGCTGTAGGAGAAGCATGAGGAGACAGCTGAGAGCAGTAACCTCTTCAATCCACAAAGCATGAATCATTCAGAACTCTAAGAACTGAACCAGCACCTCCTGTTGCTCAGTCTGGTGCCCTTAACAGTGCTCTGAAGAGAATTTCTGTGGGCCTGATGCTCTTTTTTAATCTAAATTCCCATCTCAAAAACTGAGAGCAGCCAGCGTGGTGAGTCTTAATTCCTCTGTCCAGCAATCAGGTGGGACTCGTAAATTAAAATTAGGAACTTAAATCATCCCTGCCATCCAGCCTCTGTTGGCATCTGTTAAACTCAGTGGTGGTACTGCTGCCATGTGCTGGAAGATTGAGGGCTGCTGTGAGGATAACTTGGTAGTGCCTGACTGAAACACGTGAAGGGTTGCAACATGGGCAGGCCTTTCTATGAAACCACACAGCAATGCAACAGCGCTGTTTGTGTGGGGCAGTTCAGAGCTACCCAGCTTCTCTGGGGACCTTTGGACAAGCACAGCGCATGTGTGGGTTGGTCAGGGCAAGCCCCCCAGCTTCCCAGGAAGAAAATCTTGAACTCTTCAAGCAGCACTGTTTTCATAAACTGTTTGGCACAAGCTTTAGTAAATTCTAAGAAGGTCACATGCAAGTCATAAGGTAGGAGGAAGAGGCCCGTTAGAGCCAGGATTTAATATGCTTCTCTGTTTTGTATTTGTTGTTCAATATTTATATTTCCATCATCCACAAAGGCACTGAACAGAATTGGATCCATTCCATATAACCTAGCAGAGATGTAGATGAAGGGATTAGTTTATTTTATGTCCTACCAAACATGTAGGTTTTAATTTTCCTTAAATGCACAGATTACAACTTCTCTTCAGTTCTGAGCCGAACGTGGACAGCTTGGCAAGAATGTTGCCTGTTATTTTGCTGAACCAACCACTTAGCTTCCCTGACGTGTAGCTTCAAACTTGAGGCTCCACCATCCAGGACTTGTTGCTAGCTACAGATCTTCCCCCAGGAGAAACTTTCTTGGCTTGTTAGCATTAAGGCTGACTTTGCCTTTGCTGTTTGCATCAAATGTTTCCATTCACTTAAAGGGCAGTGTCAGCTGCAACAGGAAATCAAGGCAGCTTCTCAAATCAAAGGTGAAGAATGGAAGGAATGTGACATCTCTAAATTTGTTTCAAGGATATGAATAAAGACAAAAACTGTCATACGTTAGAGAATCAAACGGCTGACAGTGGGTGCTTTAGAGACATGAGCCAAGCGTCTTGAGTCTGTGATTATTTAGTTCTCCACTATTTCACTGAGGAATTTTTCACGTGCTAAACATAGTGATCAGAGCCTGAATGAAAGAGCAAATGAAGCCAGAGGCACCTTCCCCACCCCCAGTCTTACTTTTTATTTTGGTGCTAGTCTCTAGTGAAGGTATCAGTGAGAAGAAGTCTGCAGTGTGCTTGTGAGTGTATAGTGAAATGTGCTGTAAATTCATAGTTAAGGCTGTGTTCTCTTTGAGAAGAGGTTGCTGTGTATTTGTTTTAGTTTTAAATCAGGTAACAAAGTCTCTCAGAACTTTCTCTAAGTAGTTCTACTGCCATATTTAATGTTATTTTTTTAATTCTAGGCTTGCTTAAACCTTTTATTTTCCAGTGTTTGGAGTTCAGGGCTGCATAGCTAAACTTCTCTCCT
Organism: Hypotaenidia okinawae; assembly: GCA_027925045.1. Taxonomy (NCBI): domain Eukaryota; kingdom Metazoa; phylum Chordata; class Aves; order Gruiformes; family Rallidae; genus Hypotaenidia; species Hypotaenidia okinawae. Next base: position 150,187,197 of record BSDF01000001.1, read on the forward strand.
GTTCTGATAACATCTTGGATGCAGGCCACTTCTCAGATTTTAAACACAAAGTTGTTTCCCTTACTTGGAGTGTTGCCAAAATTAGTTGCCATATTTGAGTTAGTTCTATTAGCTGCTTCCATATTCTTGAGGCTGCCAGGTCACCTCCTTGAAATAACAGTTTTCCCCAGCCAGGACGCCTTAAGGAGAGAAGCCTTGAGCTGGATGCTGTACCATATCCTACTGTCTGTGTGTTCTGTAGCTTCTCTCCTGCACGCTCCCAGCTCACTCCTTGGTGTGCTGTTTGTGCCTGCCATCTTCTGCGCTCAACTGCATCTAACCATAGCTTGAATTCTTAGTATCAACAGATTTCAATTCTGAAAGCACCCCACGCCTTTAAGGGAGCGGGATAAGATGGATATGGAGGCAACTTCAGCCTGGTCAGGGGTGTTATTGAAGGCAAGGACTGTGTGGCTGCGTAGGGAAGTAATACAGCTGGGAAGGTCGCCAGGAAGGGAAGCAAGACTTAATGGAAGGAGGAGAATTGAAGTGAGCCTTGAGACCCAAGGCAGGGTTTATGAATGAGAGCGTTTATCCACATGAAAAGCCACCCATGTGAGAAACAATTGGTGGTGGTGTAGGCTGCTTTGAGTGATTAAAAAAAAAAGTAAATGCAGCTGTAATGTGACTTCTGTTGTTTGTGTGTGTCGTCTTACAGAATATTTTAGGAGGTGACTGGGGGCCAAACGGCTGCTGCTTAAAGTTATCATAATCCCTGTAAGCCTCATTGAGCCAAACCAGCAACTGTCAAGTGAGGATGGTAACTATAGCTAGTGTGTCTGTCTCTCTCTTCTGAGCAGAGGGTTGAGAAAATGCACACTGCTTTATTTTTTTCTTCTGTATAGTAGGGGTGGTTGTGGCTATAACGCTGCACTGTCCTTCTGGCTGTCTCTGCACAGTGACACGAGATAAAATTTGCTTAGGCTTGGTGGATGCCTGGAAGACTGCAGCCTGCACTCTAACAGTGGCCATAAGTGGTATGTTTGGATTTAGATGTTGCCTTGTGTTCCATATACTTCCTGCTGCCTGTTGTCTGCCAAATCCGTGCTTCAAATATAATGGTAGGTATTTTTAATAAATTGTATAAGGAAGCTACCATGACATCTGCCAACTTTGGCTCTTACAGAGCCTGTCTTACTTGCCTGTTGTGTTGTAGCTTGGTGTCTAGTAGGAGACTGAAGTGTATTCAGATTTTATTTGGCTTCCTGCATCTGCTTTGAATGAACCTTCTCTTCTCTACCCCACTCCCTTTACGTACGCTGGAAAGCAGAGTATAAAACGTATTAGCTAAGTGGTAGAAAAAGCTTAGTAGTAGAAACAAACAAGTGCATTCCTTTGTACAGACTGATTTTGCTTCCAGCTCACATCGTGATGTGAACTCTGGTCTTCAGTTCATGCAACAGGATGAATCCAGTATTTCTAAACGTTTTACAATAGTCAGAGGATGTGGAGTTGTCTGTGGCATGTTAATAGTCCTTACTTTCAATCACAAAAGCAGTTTAAAAAGAAAAAATCCATGCACAAAGACTTCTGGTTTAAGGGGTTTCATTATTATTCAGCGTGCAACTCTCTCACTTCATCCACTGAAGTACTGATGCCAAAACAAAAACAAAACCGCTGTAGCGAATCCTAAGTATTGAGAAACAAGCACGAGGTTTTGCAAGACAGCTTGAAACTACAGAAATGTTTCTACAGTGAGACATGCTTTATGAAGTATTTTCCTCTCTGTTAATATTGTTTGTGCTGATTTCACTAGATATCTGAAGGTATGAAGTTAAAGTTGCAAGCGTGCCTCTGGAGTTTAGTCAAACATGTAAAAGAGAACAAATTTTAAGTCTTTCTAGAGGAAGAAGTTTTCATTCATCATGTTTGAAATAAGGATTCTCTTCCTTATTTGCTTTCATTCCACTTGATCAACACAGTAATTTGTTTCCCTTCTCCTTCCCTGTCTCCTCCTAAAAATCTCTTGCCAAAGCCCACAGTAGAAGAGATGAAACAATAGATACTTTGAAAGTTGGATAGCTGTACCTGAGTGAAACAATGCCTAGAGAGAGCTCTTTGGGTTTGATTTCCTAGTATTCCTGCTCCTGTGAACATTCAGAACAAGCAAGTTTTTGGTGAGGGGAGAGTATGTCTGCAGACTGAAATCCATTGTACTGTTCTTTATGCTTTTAGTGGACTTTCCTTTTTTGTTTCTTTTCTGTAATGACAGCTGTGGAAGCATCCTAGGGAAAGGGTTGTGAGGGTGGGACCTTGTGTGCCTGAAAGCTTGGAGTTAGGGTTTAAACATTGGTGCAGGTCTTTCTCTGTGGTTTCTAGTCCTGTCAGGAGAGCGAGAGACAGTGACTTAGGAACAAGCCCCATTCCATACCTAAATCATAGTTGGTGCCTGCACTGCTACTCTTCTCATTGCTGCGACAGCAAAACTAAAAAGAAATTAGTAAAATGGTTTTAAATTTAGGACAGTCTTTATTGAAGAAGCCAGGTTGGAAAATGCTTTTACTCTCAGCTTGGAGGGAATTGAAATTACATTTACAGTGGAGGTCCCCTGCTTCTGTCTCTGCAAGATCCCGCTCTCCGTCACTTGTTTCAAGTCCCGAAGAAACTGAAATAATGACAGCGCTGGCCTTGCCCATGCCTTTCAGCTGTAACCATACTGATGTGCAGCCTGTGCTGCAAGATTGAGGGAGGGGGCCTCGTTGTTTCTCCTCCTCCCCCTCTTCGAATTACTGAAATTTCTCCTGAACAGAAAGCTTAACTCAAAACCTGGAAGTTTAGTCTGAACTCACTTGGTTCTGAAAGATTCCTGAGTTTTCAGCTAGGCTAGTTCTCCTATTTGTTTTGGAAGGTCTTGTCAGACTCCTGAGGGCTGTGTAGGCAGATGCTGCTGCTTTTTATTAATTGCTATGTCAAAATAAAAGTGCTCCAATAAAAGCCCCATCAAACCACTTCTGCCTTTTAGGAGAGAGGGGGCACTGAAGGAGGGATTTCACTGCTCTTTTGGAAAAACCATTCTGGAGCCCTGGGGCTCATGCTCAACATAAGTTAGCTTGGGAAATAAATCATGGGATTTGACTGCTGCGACCTCTTGCTCTTCAGGTCTGTGTGGGAGACAAAGCCAGTACTGTTCTGAAGAGATACATGGAGGAAAAACAGCTATTTAAGTGGAAGCTGGAAGTATTTGGGTGGTTACTTTTGATACCTTCAGAAAGAAGATACTGTTTCTGCAGAGCTACATGAGATTGGGGCAGAAGATACCCCAAGCTGATACCCCATCAGCTCAATCTTACCATGCATCCTTAACAGTTAAAACTTTGCTGGCTAATTATCCTGTGTGGAGTGAACACACTTGAGTGGGAATTCTGCTGTCTTACATTAATTAAGAACACAGTGTGCTTCAGGGGTGTTACCTGAGTGATGAGAGATTGTGAATTTACAGGGGGTACAAGATCTCAGAGCGGGAAAAGCCAAAAGCAGAACAAAGCTTCTCTTCTCTTGACAACAGCCGCAGAGGATGTATCCTGTACAGAATACCAACCAGCAGGCTCTGCTCAGGCGCCTTGTGTCTGAAAATAGTGACCAGATGTGGTCCCTGCATGGCTAAGGGAGCCTTCATAGCATTTCTTCTGTTAATCAGTCTTTCTGATACCGTGCACTGGACTAGATGCTTTCTGTTTGCCCACTCTACTTTTCTGAATCTCGTGTTCGTTTTGCTGTTATGTGGGCTCAGTTATCTTCTGCCCCTTACTGCCACCAGTGATAAACATTAGTAGGAGACTTGCCAAAGGCCTCAGTTGCTGCCTCTTCCCTGCTCTCTCCCCCGGAATCAGCTGAGCTGAAATAAAGTCAGTCCCACTTGCATTTACGTTGCCTTTAGAATTCCAGTATACTGAAGCTTCCCTCATATTCTTGATGGAGAATCGGGTATATAATCTACACTTCATTAAGTATCATTTCATTCTAAGGTCATTAGTGAGTAAACTCATCTGTCATGTTCTTCCAGCAGAAAGGACAATTTTATGGCTGAGCAGAGTATTAGGGCTCAGAATGATGCAAGTGTTTTGCATGTATAATGCCCTAGATATTTGGGCAATGTTTGTGCACTTGTGTAGCCCCCTTGGGTTAAGCCTGTGCGTGAAAACTTGCACCAAGTGATGTGCACAGAATGAGGCCCTCAGGGCTGCCAGCAGAACTGTGGCTGTGGGGACAGCTGTATAGTTCCCAGTATGGTAGAAGCTGCTTGTACCAGAGAACGAAGGGTAACAATGACAGTAAGAGGTCTGGAGAGGAAGACTTATGAGGAGAGGCTGAAGTCCCTTGGTTTGTTCAGCCTGGAGAAAAGGAGGCTGAGGGAAGACCTCATCACAGTCTATGGCTTCCTGACGAGGGGGAGTGAAGGGGCAGGCACCGATCTCCTGTCTTCGGTGACCAGTGATAGAACCAGTGGGAATGGCATGAAGCTGTGACAAGGGAGGTTTAGGCTGGGTATTAGGAAGAGGTTCTTCACTGAGAGGGTGGTCAGGCACTGGCACAGGCTGTGACCATAGGGGAGCGGTCACAGCACCGAGCTTGGCCGAGCTCAAGAAGCATCTGGACGATGCGCTCAGTCCCAGGCTCTGACTTGGCTGGGCCTGTGTGGAGCCGGGAGTTGGACTTGCATGATCCTTATGTGTCCCTTCCAACTCAGGAGATTCTATGAACTGTGTCTGAAGCAGTGGCTGCGGAGCTCTTGATTCCAAAAAACGCCTTGGAGCAGAATGGGTAAAGGGGACATAACTTAGAGTGCTGAAAGAACATAACTGCGTGCTGAATTGGAGGGGGCGGTTGGGACAGTCAGTCAGAACAGCTGCCCCTGTACCTTCACAGTAGGTCTCATGTTGGCTGCCAGAACTGACGGCTGGGTGAATTTATTTCAAGGAATGGGAAACTGTTCCAGTCATAGAAATTTAACCTGGGGGTATGCCTTGGGGTTCGTTGTTATCTGGTATGTTCTGCCATGTGGCTGGTGGAATAGTAACTTAAATAATGTTCTTGCTGAATATTGAGTGATGTCTCTGGACTTCATGAAATTAATGTGGCATATTCCCTTCCAGAGTGGTTAGCTAATTTGCTGTGCCTATGTGCTTTAAGTGAGACTTGCCAACTAGCTTTTGAGGGAATGTGACCGTTCTAGGGGAGTGTATCTTTACATAATATAAATACAAGCAAAATTGTATGATGATGTAAAATATCCTGAAGGAAGCCAAGGCAAGGACCCATCCTGACAAAATGCTGAAATATTTCAAGTTAATGCAAGGATCTGTTAATAATTTTTTCATATCTAATTTTCTAACATGCAATGCCTTTGATAGTGATTAAAGTTACAGCACAATTCTGTCCCGTTTTTGTGCTTAGCCAAGACAATACAGAGGTCTGTTTTAAAAAGGGAAGAAGGAAATAAAAATCTTCTGGCTTTCAGCCTGTTGGAATTAGATTTATTTTTAAGTCTACATCTGCAGTGCTTGCTGTATTTATCCATACGACTCAAATTGCATGTGCTCATTTAGATCTACTGAAGCATGAGTGACTGGGAATGAGGAGTCGGTGTAAAACGGTAGACCTGTCGATGAAGAAATAATGTTGAGATATGCTTATAGTTCTTATGAGTAAATCCTTAACCATATAATTGGATAGAGGGAAACTGAAAGGGCTGCTATTAGGTGTCTGAGACTTCTCCCATTTAAATTGGTAGCATCCAAAGAAAAGCCCCTTATGACTAGAGAGTTTTTCATGCTGAGATAGTGTTTATTTTCTTTAAATCTTGTCTTACTGTAAAAGAACTTACTCTATACAATTCCAGTAAGTAAAAATAGACAGATATGCAGTGCTATCAGGTAACAAGCATCACACCAGCTCCAAGGCTTAGTTAGCATCAGTTGACTGAATCTGACTTTAAATAAGAAACCTTGTAAGGGATGAGAAAAGAGGGAATGGCTGTAGACCTTTTATTTTACATAAACTAAATACTTTAAAAAAAAAAAGTCATGAACCACACTGTTTTGCTCATCCTGTTTATGTGTATGCTCTTACGATCTCTGTCACAATGGCCTGCTCTAAGCATAGTGTGGTAGCAGGGCCTCTCTTCACCCTTCAAAGCACTGTATATTAAGAAATGATGTGATCTCTGCCCTCTTTGTTTAGGGACACTTGTTTTCCAGATAGTTACTTTTATCTGGGGTGTTTTTTGTACAGTAAGGAGTCTTGTTCTGGGGACTCTGACTCTTCCAAACTATCTTCAAAGTAGATTAGTGCTTGAAGGTGAACATTGATGGACGGGAAAGACCATCACAGGCCCGAATGATGTTATGGGTGTGAAGTATAAACACACCAGCTCCTCCAGGATACCAATACTAATTTTTTTTTTCTTCTCTTTTTTTTTTTTTGTGTGTGTGTGTGTTTGTCCAGCCCCTTCTATGGAGAAGACTTCTACTGTGAAATTCCTCGGACCTTTCGCCGTCTGTCATTTTATATTTTTGATAGAGATGTTTTTCGAAGGGATTCCATCATAGGTATGTGTTCATACATCATTATTTTTCTTTACAGCTTACTTCTCTTGGATTTTAACTATTAGATTGTATGTAGTCTTATGAATTGGGGTCTTGATAGGACTGACAGTGGTAAGTACTGCTTTTGTCAAGTGACAAAAAGGCCTTTAGTGTTACATACTATGAAAAAGGCTGGGAGATAAATGCTGTCTGTTATGATAGTAAATCCAGATTGCAGTTTAACTGAAATAGGCAATAAAGCATTGTTTAAATGTTGGCAACATTGTTACTGCACTGCTTTGCAGTTTTCCAGGGCTCATTATACTTATTAGCTGTCCTGGTCCTGGCTAGGACAGTTAACTTTCCCAAGCAGACAACACAGGTGAGCTGAGCTGGCCAAGGGTGTTTTCCACACCACATGACATCACACCCCCATAAAAGGGGCTGGTTGGAGAGGGGTAGGCCCTTTTAAATTGGTGGTCTGAGTGCAGGTGGAGCATCCAGGCATTGGGTCTGTAAGTGCTTTGTGCTGTCTCTCTGCATGTATTCTGTCAGGAGTTCTGTTGTTGTTGTTACCCTCTCCCTGTGAGGTCCCAGTGAACTGCCCTTACCTCACCCTGTGTGTGCTTTTGTCTATCTCTCCTCCCGATCCCACTGGGGGCTGGAGTGGGGAGTGGGCAGTGCATGGGGCTCAGCTGTGGCTGAACCATGATGCTTGCATACAGTATTGTTAAGCTATTACTACCTTAATGACGTGCAGACTGATAGCTACTGATCATAGGTACCCACAGTATAATGGTGACAGAGGGTATCGGAGCAAGCTCTTGCCTACAGAATAGCTCCGTGAGACTTCCACTGCCTGTTTGACATGAGCAAGACTTCTGCTTTTTCAGTTACTATTTGCTGTGTGTTTTACCTGCAGCAAGCTGCATAACACTATTACATCTTCAGGGATAAAAATATTGTAAAACCCTATTTGTTACTGAGAACACTTCCCACTTTAAGTCACTTTAACTGTTTGGATAATTGTTTTTTTTTTCAGTTTGTCATTTCTTACTTTTGAAATAAGTAGTGTGTGACTGCTGTTTTCCTAACTCAGTGTAATGTGACTGTAGCTGTCAATGGGCTCTGTGTATCTTGACAGAGCTTGCAGTGCCCAAGTTGCCTGATGCTGAGCAACGGTTTGTATAATGCTGTAAACTAAACGCTGTTACAAGTACATGGGGTGGTGGTGCAGATCTCATATGTATTTCTACAGTAGTTTATCGTGTGGTTACTAGCTTTTTCTTCAGTTACTTTTACATTTTACATATGAGCTGGGAAACTGGGTCATCATTCTTTCTGTGTCCCTAATTGAGCTCATGTGTGAACAGCATCTGGCAGTTGGGCATCTTGGGGAGGTAAGCTTCTGATTTTTGAGTGAGCTTTTAGAAAGCTTTTTGGTCTTTCTAATTTGTAATGTGAAAGTAATACCTCCCTCCTTTCATCTGATGAGCTTTTCGTTGTTGCAATTTCCCCATCTGATCCTCCCGTGTGTCACTGTATTTCTGCAGCTGCAGTGACCTGTGAACAGGCCATGGAGTGGGATTTTTTTTACTCAGGCCTTTACTCCCCCTCTTGGAACAGGGGACTCTGAACACTTAACGCAAGCCAGACCCATGAAATTGCAGATAGAGAAGTACATATTGTTTCCTTTCCTCCATATTTCCCAAGTTCCCGTTTTAATAATCAAGCTCTGACAGAGGGGAATTCTTCAGGAGCTGCTAGAGTAATCTTTTCTTAAAGGTCCTGGGAGTAGTTTGTGAAAAGAAGGACCTGCAGAAGGTAGAAAGAGACTTTTGTTTAGATGCTGCAATGATTGATCAGGTTTCTGTTTTTCACTGCTTCTTCAGGAAACTGCAACGTTCTCATCTGTATGTGTTGCAGACCCCATAGGTAGGAGAGCTGGTGCGTTATGATACTGATGCAGTGCTGAAACCCGGAACTCCCATGTTACCCTGTCTCCTCTGAGATTTTACTGTGTGTATGAGCTGTTGTAGTCTGAATTTTCCCTCTGTCATCCTGCTGTTCCCCACCCTCATTATCACAGGTATATTTGGAAGATCATTTCAAAGATGTGGAAGTGTAAGAAATAGCAATGGGGAGAAGAAAATATCCAGAATTATTGTCACTTTTGATACTAACCCTGTAAGTTCTGCTTGTAATGGGAAAAGGTTCTGGAAAGGGAACAGTGCTCTAAAGTAACTGTGTGGTTATTTTCAGTAGTTCCTATTGAACAGGAGTCAGCAGCAGCAAAGCTAAGCAGTGGAGTTTTTCTGGTAAAGGGCACTCTTTCACTGGAACAGTCTGTAATATCGAAAAGGAACAACGGCTTTATGTGTGTCTTCAGCTCAGTCTTAGGAGACCTTCTCTTGAAGAGGCTTGAGTAAGGGAGGTTTAGGTGAGGTCCCTACTGAAAAAGTTTTGTCAGAATGGTGCTAGAATAAGCTTTTTTCTACTGAACTGCTGAATTCTACAAATAGGGCCCCTTTGTTGCCATTACAGGGATTGCTTGTTGTATTATGTCATCACGAGACACTTTTGCTGAAGAAAATGTGGTTACCCATGCTCATCCAGCAAAGTGTTTTCTCAGAGAAGGGAGTTGGGGGTTGTGTCTTCCATCCAGGGAGACTAATTTTAAGTTCAGATGTTACAGAGCTTGTGAATTTGCCTGTGTTTCCTGTGTGATCGGGTATGTTTAAGACATCTGTTTGCATTGTTTGTTTGGCTAGTTTTGAGGGGGTTTTGAGACAAGGAGAGAACAGAGTGCCTGTGTGTCAAAATGGTGAGAATTTAGCAAGTAGCTGTTTTTTGAAGATGGTTGGCTAGCAGAGTTCCTTTTGAATCACTCTTAAGTATTGCCAGAACTTTCTCATGGTGTTATAAGGTTATCGGAGCTGAGAATAGGCACGGCTTTTTTTATTCTAACATGACATACAAGTTTGTGATGGTAAATTCTTTAACATCTGAAATTCAACAGTATGTGTGACAGATGAGAATCCTCAAGGCACCAAAAGTAGGAGTGGGGATGAGAAAATGAAAAACAAGAACCCCCTGAAACCTGACAGAAACTTCCGAGGAGAACCAGGCAGACTCAGAAGCTGGAACACATGTGTAGCAGATATGTTTTGAAACATACTGTAGTATTTTGGCATACAGGATGGGAGGATTGTGCAGATAAAGATATCTTTGAGTTTGCATGTTTATTTATTATATTTGCATTTTCATGATCAGAATTGCTAAGTCATGTAGGATTTTGTTAGCTAAACAGATACAGCTCTTGTCTTGGAGGAATCCTGGATGCCAGTTGAAATGGAAATACAATGAAAAAAATGCAGAGGAAATATGATTTGTCTTTTAGATAAAATGCAGTAAATCCGAAGTTACTATGGAAGTAAACTAGTATGAAGTAGTTGTATAATTGATACTGTGTGTCTTGACTGTTACTGTCTAGAGTTAGCATACTGATTTGTATAGTATGTTGAGATGCTTTAAATAGGAAATGTACTACTGAAAGTAACATTAAATTCCATTTAAAATTGGATTTGTTTCCAGGTGAACAAGGAGCAGTAGGCCAATTTTTAGGAACATGTGTTTGTGTAGAATATGTGGAATAGCTATTTCCATCTAGTTGTTATGATGAGAAACACATTGAGGAGATGGGTTTTAGTTGAAAAGTTGCCAATTGGTACCCCTCCAGTAGTAATGGGAAAAAAGATATCTCTGGCTGGATGTGGTAGAAGGGACAGTAGTGCTGCTGAATAAGGCAAATGTAAATACGTGTTCTTCCTTGATTCTGTTTGGATATTCACTTTTCAGCTTTAGAACTGTTGAATGAGGCAAGCTGTGCCAATACAGTGAAATGGAAAGGCTTTTCTCACCCTTTGACAATTGAGCTAGATTTAGGCACGATATGCCCTGAGCTGGTATTCTCCTAGGTGGTAATGAACAGTTCAGGCTGCCAGGCTGTGACCTTCAACATATAGATCTGTTAAACAGGGAATGTGCACACCAATTCATTTAACAGGATGCTGAGGGAATAGTTAATACATATGCCCTTGTGCCCTTCAGGTGACAAGTACCCAATTATTTTATACTTTATTCACAACTATCTTTGAATTTTTTAATTTTTTTTTTCACCCCAGCACTTCATGGTTCTGGTAACAGATGTGTGTAACTGACTTGCTAACAACTCTGTGAAGCAGGAACCTGAGCAGAATAAAATGTACAGCCTGTGAAGTTCTCAGGGGAAAACATAAATTGGCCCCTGTACTGCACTGGGGAGGGGGGAGGTGTGAGAACTTTCCTCTGTAATTACGTGGTACTCTCCTGAGTGAGGGGGAGGCTTGGTTGTCATGCTCATGGGGATGGATGGACGGGATGGTTGTGAATAAAACACAGATGTGAAATGCCTGATCTCTTCAGTGAAGGAGCAGAAAGCCAGAGAGGAGACCAGTGAGTGTTCTGTTAACTATGTTTACTGTAACTTAACTGCTGCGGGTCACCTTCATAGAGGTTACTCGGTCTGTTCTGGAGCAAATCACAACTCTTGAGGCCATGGTATCCTAGCAGGTTGTAGCTGTCTTCTGCTTACTACTAGGTGAGCTGCAGCACGGCGGAGTAGTAAAACAAGATGAAACCAAATTATAGCTCGTGGACACTGACATAGAATGAAAACACCCTGGAACTGAAAGTTGTTTGAGGCTTGCATGTTTGAGGTGGCTGTGCCTTTGTTAATGACTACTTCCAAAGCTGGGAGGTGTGTTTAATAGAGCTACCACCATTTATTACCAAACATCCAAGCAAACCACCTACTGTTATTAGCTAACTGTTGCCAAGTGTCGCTGAAGCATCATCCTCTTCTGATTATTTTATTGGTTTAAAGGAAAGATTGAAAAAGAATCATCCCTGCTAAGCTATACTTCTTGCTAGCTAAGTGAAAGAAAAATACCCCGATGTAGCATGAAATAGATATCAAGATTTTAATAGAAAATTGTGTTCCTCTGTTTCCTCCACCCTGACCATGGCTTTAGGCAGCAGTCACAACTTGGGTTACTGTTTCCGTGATGTACTGTTGTATGACATGGGAATAATAGCTGCTCAGTATGGTATAAATATAGCTACTAATAAAATAGAGGAAACAGATGACTTTCCCACAATGACAAGTCTTGAAGCTAGAAGCTAGAATTATCCTGAGTAGATTCTCTACAGTTGTGTAGAAAGCCGAAAATAAATACTTTTCTGCATAGAATAAATTGCTAGGGTGCCCTCACAGTATCTTTTAACATAACAGATGGTCACAAAAGCAGGAAAACAAAGTTGAGCTTTCAAAAGTACTTTTTTTTTCCTTTTTCCTCCTACAACTACACATACTGTAAACAATACTGAGCATAATGTGCTAGAACCTCAACTGTCCTTTTATGGGACCCTCCTCATCAAATAACAGTGTTAATAGTATCTGCATTTGGAATTACCACCATAGATCCATCCTCCCAGTTTGCTTGTGACAGCTGTAGTTTGAGCTGGGCTTTCTTTATTTTAAGCAGTACTTAGCAGTAGCAGATGTTAAGCAGTTTCTGTCTGGTTTATGTCTAGTTGAACTAAGCAAAGACTGGGTCTGTGAAGATGCAGTAGCAGTGGCTTCTGGTGGCAGTACCTGGAAGGGGCTGGCGATGGAGGGAATGAAGGAGATGGCTGTTCTGTGCAGGGGCTCAGTGCTTCCTGTAAGGCAGACAGCAGAGGCTGCAAGTCTAGCTTTTACAGCTGCTCTCATGTTGCAGCCTGCCATGGGCTACACCACCTTTCTCAAATGTATGGACATTTTAAGTACTCAGAGTGCAGCTGGCAGAGAATTGATACCAGAGATGTGGTTGGGTAGATATTTTCTTTTAAACAGGGAGGGAGAGTAGAAATTATGATGTAAGCCAGGTGCCTGGCCAGCAAAACTACCCTGATAGAGGATAGCCTGTGCAATGCTGCAGCTTGCTTCTTTTAAGGATAGAAGCTATGGTTATCCACAGCCCACTTCTGTTTGCTGCCTTATCCAAGGTAAATCCCACCAAGGGAAAAATAAATAAATTGTTGTTTTCAAGAAAACAAACAAACCTGGAGTCATTAATGTAGTTCACATTAGTACTCTGTGTAGGATGCACTGGTGCTGCAGTCTGCCATTGTCCCCACTAATTCTTACCCATGGTAGCAGATGGTCCGGTAGTGCTCATGCTTCATGGTGCACTGCACAGGAGCCGGGAGGGAACCATTCTGTTGCTTTTAAGGCTCTGAAGCCTTATGTTGCCTTCATCCCTATTTTTCTAATCCTCAAGTAGAGAAATTGCTTGTTCTAGTATTTTTCTGTGTTATGGGAGGGGTGAGTGAATTGATGCTGTTCTTGAGTAAGGTAGGCATTTTTGTCTTGCAAAGCTGCTGCACTTTTATTTGATGACAAACTTTCATATAGATAGCTATAAAATTTCAGGTAGTCTGGAACAGTAAAGTTGCTTCTTAGTTGGAGATTTCAAGGTAATTAAAGTTTCTAAGATCAATTCTGGTTTGCCCTTAGTCTTTCTAGCTATTGAAAGTGACTCTCCTTGTGCACCTTTATTTGAGTTATTTTAAGTGAAATTACTGACCTAGTGCATTTCTGCATTTAATATGCTAACTAGCATGAAGCAACATCTGAACTGGGTTCCATGTCCTCTTACTGCCTAATATTGCAGCAAGTAGGAGGCGAAGTGGTCTGCTCAGAGCTGAGAGAAGACTGAATTAATTAGGCATTTGGGGCATTTTAACATGTGACTCAGACCTAACCCTTTTCTATAAATTAACTGTACTGCAGTCAACATTAATGGAGGATGTTATGTTACAAATATTACATTGTAGTGCTTCAGCTCACTTGGCAGTGATGTGGAAATTGTGTCCTCTTTCACTGTACGAGTATCCCAAGGTAAAGATACCTTAAAGATACAAGAGCTCCTGAAATGCTGTTTTTAGTGTTCTGCAAAATAACTGATGGGTCTGTTTTCAGCTGGAGCCTCATGCCCATTTAAAATTACAAACTCTTGTCCTATTGCTGTCTGGGTTGGTTTTTCTTTTTCAGCAAATGAATATATCTTCTAGTAATCAACATCTGATATAAATATTCACGTCTTTAAGCTGCAAAGCAAACACTTTGAGAACTGGCATTAAAAGGTGGGATGTAATCCTCAGGCTAGCAGTTTATCCTTTTGACACCAACAGGTAATCCAGACAGAAGGAAGTTGTGACTCGATGGAGAACGCTGAGCCAAGTTATCAACTCTGTTAGTCTTTGTATGGAAATGTTAGACCCTGAATCAGCAAGCCCAGGCACGTCCAGGGACAAGCTGACGGGCTGCACTGGCTTCCCCTGGAAGAGCTTTTTAAACGGCAGTGAGGAACTGGCACTGAGGGTGCAGTGTTTCCACAAATGTTTTACCAAGCGGTGAAGCCAAAATCCCCACCCCTCTCTGTTGCTTATTTCTGCCCCTGTGCCCATTATGAGTGCCCTTCTGTTAGCTCCCATCTTCCAGCTGTGTTAATGTGACTTCATTGGGGAAGCTGTAAAACAGGGCAGTTGAAACGATGTGTGTGTTAAAAATGCCAACACTCCCACATGACTCCTGAAACTTATCTCTTATTAAATCTGCACCCTTAGGACCATCCAGGTGCTAGGTAGTAACTTCATTCATCTGTGAGCTAGCCACATCTTTGAAATAATAGGCTGTTGGTAGATTGTTTTTTCCCCAAAAGAGGGATTCACAGAAGGAGTGGGTTGGTGTGGCGTGTCACATCTTTGTCTTGAACACAGGATGTAAGTTTTAGACGTGACAGTGAAGATCTCTGAACTGGGGGAACATGGGCAAATTGTTGCCATATGGCTGGAAAACATGCAGGAGTGTATGGGATTTCCCTGATCTCCCCTAGCCTGAAGTCCTGGTGAATGTCAGGCTTTGGAAAGAAGTTAGTGCAGATGAGAAGAGTGCTTTTACTTCATCATTGCTGGTCTTGCTGCTGAGAATCCAACTTTAAAAATGTAGTTAAATTCAGTTTTGAAATGACACCTTATACAATTCAGCATGCTCTGCTGTTTCCTGACTCCTCCTACATAGTGTCTAGAAGTTAAAACAGACCCAGATTGTGCAGCCTGGGGCAGCTCTGAGGAAACCAGCGGGAGTGGTTGGGTGCCTCAGGTGCAAGTTTTGGAGTCAGTCGATGCTGCCTGGCAGCCACCCAAGTCTTGAGAAAGAGCACGGGACAATGAGCTTGAGTTTGGGAGTGTGCTGAAGAATCACCAAGAGGAAAACATCCTGTAAATGAGTGGTGGTAAACCTTTCTGACCTCCTGTCAGGTTTATCTTCAAGGAGAATTGTAGGCCCCTATCATGTAGTCTCAGGTCAAATGACAGGTGCCACCAGCTTGTGATTATTGGCCCAGATTTAACCTAGTTCTGGGGAGGCTAGAAGCTGTTTGAGGCAGGTTGGATGTAGGTCAGGTGGTGGCAAAGCAGTGACTGTATAGAGGAGGGTTGGACCTGACCATGCTCAGCACCTGCATGCAGCCTGGTGAGGAGGAGGAGTGTGGGTTGGGTGAGCATATGAATGTGGCCAGTGCAGACAAAGAGTTTTCAGGAGAAACTGTGCAAGGCAGATCAAACAATCTTCCATATCAGTAATATACCTTTGTATATGTTTAGCCAAAGTGGAGGCCCCTTTTTTTAAGTCTCTTCCCCCCTTTTTTTTTTCCCCTAGCAGATTTTTTTCCTTTGTGGATCATTTGTTACCCAGTGAAAAACCCTGGATTCCAGCCAGCCCAGTCAATAAGTTTCACTCATTAATAAGACTTGCTTGTGTACAGAGCAAACAGTGCTGTTCAAACAGTTTCCTAATCAAAACAGTTGTAGCACCAGGTTAACCCTTTAGAAGCTGGAGGTGTGTACCATTGCCTCCAAACACTTCGTGCTGCGGTTAGGTATGACGATGTGGTCAGGACCACCTGGGTTATCTTGCCGCCTTTGATGTGGAGAGCGGTGGAACTCTGAGCTAAAAGAGGGGACAGTGATAACACCATTTATGTTACAGGTACAATGTTGGTGAAATTGTCCTTGAGTGTTCTGTAAGGCCCTTCCTTGCACGTGGGAGGAGGCTGCGAATGAGACTGACAGGACTGATAGGAGCAGTGCTGTTTGGGAAGTGCATGTTGCAGGGCTGGAGATTACTGCAGGAGATTAAAGGGTACAATGAGGATACCAAGCAGTGAAAGTAAACAATTTCAAGGGAGGCCCAGAGCAATTATTGGAAGGTCATGCATTTAAATGTATTTCTTTTTCAAAATGTTTTAGAGAAACTGGGTTGCCCACAAGCTGCTGTGGCTGGAAAATGAAAGTAGAAGGTTTGAAAATACAGTCATCATTACAGAGATTCTCAGCAGGGTAACTTGGTGTCCTTTGTTCTGTGCAGTTCAGATGTCTTATTTACCCTTTCTGCTATATTGTATTGTAGATTTGCGTAATTTAATTACCGCTTTTCTAAGAAGTTTCAAGTAGCTTGCTCTGCATATCCAGTCAAGAGCCTGGTAATGAATCTGCCTCGTTAATCTCTAATTTAATGTTTGCCAGGAGATGGATCTGGTAATCTCTAAAGGGCAAGCAGGGGGAGGAGAGCGCTGAGGGCAGAATGAGGAAGACTGGGAAGGAATGGGTCAGCAGCTCTGTGGAAGCCAAAACAGAAATGCTGTCAGATACTACAGAGGACAGCTGTGGAAGGATGGCAGAGTAGTTTAGAAACTGGGACTGGAAATCTGGAAATTGTCACCAGAAGCAGCTCAAGGGTGACAGAAGAATGCAGCAGCAGCTGCAGCAGAGTACGTGGAGCAGCCCAGCAAACAGGGGGACTGGGTGGAGTCATCCAGCAATTAAAGAAAAAGGCCAAAATTTGAGGGAACACTGGGGTGTAATAACTTATTGCTGGGACGTTTGTAAGGTTTTAGATTTCAGAAGGGAGAATGCTTTGTGTTTGCTTCTTTCATAGTCTTTAATAGCATGGATTATTTTTTTAATGTGTTCTTTTAACATACGCTGGGGTAATGTATTACTGACCTCTGACCAAACTGCATGGGAAATCTCTCTCCTACTGGGAAAGTGTCCGTTGGTGTATTTTACCTAGCGGTTAAAGAAAGTCTGTGTTTCTGTAGCAAAGCAGTGGCTGCAGCTTGTATGCAAGCAACTCACTCGGGCAGAGAAAGGATCCCAGCAAACAGCATTGCTGAAAAACAGCTTTCATGAGCCTTGTGAATGTCTCTGTCCTGGATTCTCTTTTGAACACGCTGCTTTGCTCGGTGCCTGGGGAACCACCCAGCCCAAAGCGGCTTTCAGAGGATCACGTGCTCCTCAGGCATGCCATGCTCTGCTTTGTATATACAAAGAAAGATGCTTGGAGAAAGTTTCATTGCCCCTCAGTGCTTCACATAATGCCTGAGAGAGCCCGGGCAAGATGAAATTTTCAGCTTTACCTATATATTAGCCTTTAGCATACATGTACATTAGTTCACAGCATGAAACCTGGCTGCTGTTGGTGTAACCACCAAAAGAAGTAATTTGGTGTAGGGGTAAGAGGGTGTTTAAAAAGCCAAGGGGAAAACCTCTAATGTTTTGTTTGGTGTGTTATGTGTTCGTCCTGTCCTGTGGTGTCCCCCCACCCCTGCCCTGTACGCACAGGGGTAGTACTCAGGTGACTATGGGTTGTGGAATGCAAGCTCTGCAAGGTTTGAGTGAAGGAAGTAGGTCAACAGGGCCTCAATATGCAGATCTGGGAATCTGCTGTGACTTGACATTTCCAGTTGCTGTCCTACAAAAGTATATAATGAAAAGCCTCACACTAAAATACTGTTAGTAATAACTGCATGCATGGAATGTTGTTTTGGGATTGTTACAGACATCTGCCTCAAATCTCTCTCCAACAATTTTCAAGCTTTCCCTCTCACAAGCTTGTCATGTCAAAGAAGTAATAACGATATTTTTACTATAAGCATATTTACAAGCTTACCCAGAGCCCAGTGCTCCAGTCTCTTAGGTGAGTATGATGTTAGGAACTTGTAAGTCTTTCACAATATGAAGTGGAAAAAGCTGCTCATCAGAAAGAATTATGTATTATGTAAAGTAGTATGCCCCAAAGACATTTTTCTTGCTCTGAATGTTTCTTTCATTCACAGGACAGTCCTTAAATCATTGTTTTAAAACTTGGTTTGGATGGAAATGTACTTTTGGGGAACTATAGCATATTTTAAACTGTGCTTCTGTTTGTTTTATTTCCAGGAAAAGTAGCTATACAGAAAGAAGATCTGCAGAAGTATCATAACAGAGACACCTGGTTTCAACTCCAGCATGTTGATGCTGATTCAGAAGTACAGGTGAGATTATCTTGGCAAAGGAGTGTCTGTAACAGGGCCATGGTGGCTTCATGGGTTCCATGGCTCTAGGACAGATGTGTTGCTTCCCTTCAGAAAGGAAGCATTGTTATTAGTATGGTTTAGGTTTCAGTGATATGTGCAACTTGTGTGGGTGTAGGGTGAGTTATGAGTGTGTGTAAATCAATGGGACCAGGATTCTGCCTGCAGAAATAATTAAAACCACATGAACTATCAGGGTCACTGATACAAGGAGGGGTGTGGCTATCAGGTAACTTTAAAACCCTGTAAATAACTGTTGTTTCCTCAGGGAGTGAAGCCAGATTGAAAATAGTGCCTGCAGGTACCTTTTTAAATAACTATGTAGGCAGGTTGTCACAAAAATGGCAACAAGTACATCTTGGACAAAAAACCTACTCCTTGCCAGATTTCTAGGCCCTGCTCCAAGCCCTGGGAATGCTGATAATTGTATGTATCACTTCAGCTCTATTTAGGGGTTGGTACTTTACAGATACTGGTATGCAGTGGAACTTCTCCTTTTTTTTTTGTACTTACCCTCTTCTGAAGCAGACTCTATTTTATTACAGTGTTAGGTCTTGTAAAAAAATTACAAAAATGCAGGAAATCAAATTGATGAAGCAGGATATGGAGTTGATATAAATCAGTTACTTTTTTCCTTCAAGATATATTTACAGGTACCTTTGAGCCACTGTATTTACTTAGGAAGTCACAGGCACGAATGCCTGACCAGTGCAACAGTCCCCATAACTGCTGCTTAGATACAGCTGTGTGGTAGGGGCAGAAGTAAAGTCCTGGCTTTTCAGTCTGCATGCAGCACTGCACATGCCAGGGCATGGAACCACACCGTGCATGCTCGCTCCACCATGAGGTGTGGTTCTGTGCTCGTGAAGCACACATGAAAAGCCAGTTAAGGTTAGGTGTTCTGATTATTTGAAGAGACAAATAATAACGCTGTTGTGCACACGATGCAAAGTCTCGTGACAGCCTGGCCAGTCCGTATCGTTCTCTTGTGAAATATTGATCCTCTCTAATGCCACATTTGAATGCCAGTGGTGATGGAAAGGCTTTTAACAACCTTTTAACTTGGAGGTCTTGTTCTGTTAACCCTGTTCTCCTTTTCTTCTTACCCCAAGACCTCTTAGGACAGTGACTTTAAAACAATAGATTTAGTGTTTATTTCCTGCAGGATATGAAAACTTTCCCTTTGTAATTTATTAGCTGAAGAAGGCCAGTATTTGGATAAGCTTTGGCATTGTTTATGTTGTTATAATATTTACACAGATTGAGCCTGTGGAAGCTTTTTAGACCAGGGTGCTTTCTAGGACAGCAGTGGTAATGTAAGCGATGAAGTCATAACAGAAAGGTTTACAGGCAGCTCTAGCTTTTGGAGAGATGAGCAGCACAGTATTTGCATGCTCTCTGTTTGTGATTGTACAGTTTATCGCTTCCGCTGTCCTGTATCTTTACAAGAGCCCAACTGTTACAAGATTTTTCTAGTCTCCATGATAAGCATTTATTATAACTGCTGTAAATATGAACAGTGCTCCCATGACTTCATCCATTTGCTTAGATGTTCCACAGTCTTTATGTTAAAGAATCTGCAAAAGGGTTTGTGTTTTCAATAATTGTGGGAGCAGCTTTGATAATGTTTTGTGTGAATTAGAATCATAGATTTCTAAAATTCTTACGTGAGTGAAGACAGCCAAATGAAGGAGTGGTTTGGTGTTTGTGGGTTGTTCTTTGCATTTGTGCTGTTGCAATTCTTTTTCTAAGTGCTCTTTTTATTTATAAGAACAAAAATTTTGAAAGAGTACTTATGTTAAAAAGTATTTAGACAGTGTTACTCAGGTTTTCTCCAATTTTAAGGAAAACAGAAATTGTAGGTGGTTAATATTTGAGTGAATCTTTTCAGTGCTAGTAGTCAAATAGCAATTCTAGCATGCTGGCTATCAGTTTTATCACTGCAGTGGTTGTCCCCATTAGCCACATAATCTAGTGGATTAAACAGTGGGCTGTGTTACAGGGAACTCCTGCATCTTACTTCTGGTTTTGTCGGTGGTGTGCCTTAATACTGATCTCCATGTTGTAGATCACTTTGCGGCTATTTAGTTATGCATCACGGCACCATATTGAGGTAAGCTACTGTCACTCTGAAACTTTAATATGGTGAGAAGTGTGTCAAAAAGAATGCAACTGGCTTGAGGTTGTATGAGTCAGGAATTATTATTTTTTAAAAGTATCAAAGAGACCAGGTTTTTCATTCTTCCTAATTCAATAGACCATGATATGGAAGAAACTGGGTGACAGTGATAATCTTCTGTAGGACTTTTCTCTACTGTCTGCAAAACCTGAAAATATCCAGGTTTTAAACAGACCAATCAGTGCAGTCAGAAACTGAAAACCAACTCAAAATCAATGGATTATCAGAATATTAGTGATCGTCAGTGGTGTGGTTCTCCCATGCCTAGTTCTGGAAGACGTTTGACTTCATGTTTTAGAACAGAAAAGCTGATTTGAAATTAGGGATAGTAACATTTCTGATTAAAAACTGGTATTTTCAACTATCTGAATTCAGCTATCTGAAGTTCAATGAGTAGAATTTAAAGCTTTGTTCTTGTCATGGTTTGGACCTTGCTTGGATGAGTTCCAGAAATGCTACACACTTTCAAATGGCAATGCTGTTTTCATGTCCTCATACATAGCGAGGTAATAGTGTGTGATGGAGAGATTCCTCTTCTCTGACTCCAAGTGCATAGTAATACAACAAATAAAGAGCTTTGATGGAATTTGAGTAGATTTAATGTTTTTGTGCTCTTTTCTCAAATTTCATTCAGAAGCTATAACTTCAAGCATTCTGATGCTGTACAAAATGGATAAACCTATACATTAAAAAAAAATCCAAATGTAAAGCTGTATAACTCCATCAGATTTAGTTGCCAAGATGTTTAACTTGATGCTCTGCATTCAGTTTTATGGTTTCCAGTGTTGATAATTCTTACTGTCTTATAAAGATGTCTTGTAACGTTGAGGAGTGCAAGGTGGGATTATGACTTGATGAACTTTATGGCAGATGAAGATGTTACTGACAGAACTATTTAGTTGTTCAGCCTACCCACATATGAGCATTATTGTCGGATGCTTTAATGCCACATCCATTTATTGCTTGCCAGCAAGATGTACCAGAGGCTGGCATGACTGCTCATCTTGAAGAAAAAAGGAGGGCATTGTCCATCTCAGCAAAGAGCTGCTAAAAGGACTCTAATCTCACCATGCTGCTGCTGTTCAGTGTGATGCAGTCCTGTGCCAAGCTGTGCAGGTGCTGTGCAGCTGCTCAGCCCACAGATGCAGATTGGGCATTACCCACCCACATGCCCTTTGTGGCTTTGGTTCATCATTTGATGTAGCAAACTAGCTATTTGAGGTAATCAGAATAATCAGGTGCACACTTCACCAGAGTGGGTGGGGGAAGAGTAGCCATCAGGACATAGTGCTGTGTGGTTTGGCAATGAACTATAATTGGGGGTCGACAGGCTTTTGTTCAGTTGGTAAATCAGTGCCCCCACATCTTCCTGACTGGTTTTGCTCTCACTAGTTTGAGAGTAACATACTGCATAGTCTGCAGTAGTCCCTATAGTGTATGTCCGGAAAGCTGTTTAGATACAGC
This sequence comes from Hypotaenidia okinawae, assembly GCA_027925045.1. Classification (NCBI taxonomy): domain Eukaryota; kingdom Metazoa; phylum Chordata; class Aves; order Gruiformes; family Rallidae; genus Hypotaenidia; species Hypotaenidia okinawae. The sequence continues at coordinate 150,208,901 of BSDF01000001.1, forward strand.
CTGGGTGATGAAACAACAGTTGTGCTCCAAGTGGTTAAGTTGAAGCTGCTCTGTGGAGAACAAATTGTGAACAGCAAAATTATATTTGTGTTTGGCATAAAAATATGAGAAGACATGATTTCTGAATATTTCCTTTCTAAATATACTAAACCATGTTAAATGCTATCAGGAAGATTTATTGTACAGAATGTGAAATGAAACTTGACAGCAGCAGTTAAATGCATAATTCATGGCTCAACTTCCTAGACTGGAAAACTCGTTCTGAAAATATGAAGCTGTAACCAGGTGGGTTTGTGCAGATTTAGTTGAAGGAACTGTAAGTTCCCATCTGATGGGCCGTGCCTGCTCCTCAGTGGGACGTTACCATGCCCAGAGTTACCATACCCCATATCTGACTGTACAAGCATCGAGCCACTACTGAAAACAGCTTCTTTTTCACCAAAATAGACTATGAACGGTCATGCACACTCAGCTGGATGAGAGGGCTGGGCAACAGAAGGCACAACTTTCTAAGCTGTTTGAAGTCAGTAAGAACACGATGTTGTGCACTTTCCATGAGACATGTCTCCTTTTTTTTTTTTTTTTTCTTCTTTTTTTTACCATTCATTTGTATTTCAGGACAGACTGTATTCTCATTCTCTTGCTTTTTGAGGACTGGAAGCAAAGATTGCCCTGCTATTGTGTGTACAGCTATCTTGATCCATGAATGTCTGCCTTTCCTTCATATGCAGAAGTTTACCCAACAGTGACTGATTCAGATATTTGCCTGGAGCTGAAGATGACAGATGCTCTCAGTGGTCCATGTGTTCTCAGCAGAATTTAAGCACAAGTGCACATGCAATCTTTAAAAGGCCTTTCCTGTTTTTGAGTAATTTTCCCTTTCATTTTTTTTTCACAATGACTTGGGCCCTGCATAGTTCAAGTCTGTTTTATGAAGCTTGAGCAACCCAAATACCCTTTGTGTGCATGTGATCAAAGCGGTTAAAGATCTAGAGACATTCTGATTAATACCATGTACTCCAAACCATGCAGTCTGTATATGCCAAAGCAGGGTAGAAACGCAAGGACAGTAAGATCATTCTGTCATGTTTTCCTGTGCAGGCTCTTGCTTTAAAAGTTCCCCATTTCAAGTGTGCTTAGAGTTACTTCCTCCACAGTACTGACAAATGTGAAATGGTCATGTTCTCTTACAGCTGAGTTCTCAGTCTTAACTGACAGAGTGCTTTTCCCAAAGCCAGTCATGCTAAAGGTCTTACGTAAAACTCAGTGTTGGGGGCAAAAAAATCTGACATAAAAACATTAAAATTGCTCATTTCCCCTTCCTTCTTGTAAGACTGTTGATGTCTCTGCAACATATCTATTTGGCTATCAACTTAAACCCCAAAAAACCCTAAACCATGTAAAGGGCAGATAACCAGCACTGAGGAAGCAAGCTGTCCAATTTTAACCTTCTGTACTCAAAACTTTGTGCAAAAGATTTACTGATGTTAAGGAATACTTTCTTCAGACACCAAAAGCCCTTCCTCCTCCTTCTACCACATTAGCATTTTGACTACACAAGCCCTTAACTATTGTTTATTAAAGATCCCTGTTTTTGAGGATGGAATGATATGAGTATCAGGTGGTGGACTGCACATCATGGGTGTGGAAAACATTACTTACAGGTATGCTTTGAGAGTACATGTAAAATCCTTTTGTCATGCTGGAAATCACTACCTCTGTCAGCACCTTCCATTTGAATGTGGAATCTGTATCCCAAGTGTCAGTCTTTATGAATGAAATCCTGGCCTTGCCAGGATGGGAGTTTTGCCATCACTTCATCAGAGCCAAGGCTTCACCACAAGCTTCTGAATTAGCTCTTCTCCATTCAGTCCTGTGTGACAGAGAATATTATCCCAGATCTGCAGAGGAAGCTGGAAATGTGTTACTCCGTTATTTTCTTTTGCCTTACCTTTGGAATGTTGTGGAAGTTGCCACTGTTTGTCCCTTATCTGCCTGCTTTCTCTTCTGTATAAATGAATTAGTTGATTTATGTAGAGGAAATTACATTCAACTGGACTGGCTCTGATACTAATTGCTACTTATCTTCAACCCCATATTCTTAAGGAAAACTGGGTTGAGCAAACTGTCTTGTGGAGCAGCTGTACAGGCTGTTTCACTCCAGTGACTGACAGTTACCTACTCTATTAACAGTTAAGAGCACTGCCTGCTCAATGTCCAACAGTGACGTGAACTATCTTTATGTGTGTATTTAAATGCTTCTAGCGTACAGATGAGCCACCTATGCATTTTGTATAACCTACTGTAAGTGTGGTTTTATGCAAATGCTAAAAAGAAGAAGCTGCTTCCAAGTTTGGTATCAGTTTTTCACCACATGCAGGAAATAAATGGGTGTTGCCCTCTATTTTATTAACAGTGGCTTTTAGGTTTCTCTCAGAGTTGTTTTGTAGAGAAGTGAACTCTGTTTTGAGAGGATTAGATTCTCAAGGCTACGTGGCCTACTGACAGAATTATTTCAGAGACCTGAATCATGTGCCACTGATAGTAGTGTTTGTGATAAATGCAAAGACCAGTTATTGATCAGATCCTGCTTTGTGTCAGGCTTCATCCCTGCGTGAATGTACATCTGAACATGGTGTTCTTATCAGCACAGAGGGGTAAGACACGCCGCCTGGTTTCGGTCTGTTGCTTCAAAAAACCAAGTCAGTAACATGGCCTGTGGTAAGGAGCACCTACTGGTGAGAAATAAATGTACATGCTTTCAAAGTAACTTACCTGGATTCCGTATCTGCAGAACAGTTTGGGGAAATGAAACCCAGGTGGCTTTCATTTAGACTATCTACATATTGTATCACACCAAAGTATTTGAGAGGAGGAAAACATTACTAATTATAAGGATTTTGACCATATGGAGGTATTCATCCTTCAGAGAAACAGGAAGGCTAACGTTGTGCCATTTGAAATGTTTGCCATTTGCTGAGCAACTCTGACACCCTTGCACTCCTGCAGACATCCTGCTTTGCCTAGCACATATTAATCAGTGCAGTGTGTTCATTAAAGCTGTTGCACTTCCCTCAGTGCCAGACCAGATTTTGCTGTGCCGTGGTCCAGCAGGCAGGCTGCGATGGAGCATGATCCTCAGACCTTTCCCAGCCCCCTGCTGCCCTCTGCCAAAGGAAGGAGCAGCTGTTAGAGCAGCAAATGCAGACAGCAAACAAACTCTTCCTCCTCCTAATGAACCTGCTGTTAGGCTGTGACCTTATGTGGGGCTGCTGATAATACTGTATGGCTGGATTTACCTAAAGCATTAGCTGCACCCTTGGCCTTTCCTCTCCCATGTTCCTCTCCCTCATGGGTGGCATTTAGTGAGCCCTTAAAGTTTGGGTCAGTTTTGTTGTTTGCTTTTAAGCTTTGCAAGTGCCAGAAAGTGACATCTGGAAGTTGCCTAAGAGGATTTCAAAGTGGACAGGATCTGTCTAATAAAATTTGCTATATCCTGAAATGAAATTTGGAAAGGTCAGAGAAAGCAACAGTGCAGGTTACCCCATAGTTGGGAATGGTCTGGGCATAGCACTGAGTTCTTCCAATGCTTCTCTCTCCAGACAGCTTGCAGCAAGGGAAAGTAAACTAACACAGCAGAGGTATTGCGATCCTAAATTTGAGATTCCAAAATAATGAGGATCTGGTGTTAGTTATGGGCTGTTGTTCATGTCACCTGCTTAGCCTAGTCCTCTCCTCTCCCTGTTAACATCTCTTCCCTCCTTTACCTACTCCCTTCCCTCAGTACTCCAAGAGATGGAGTGCAGTCACTGTGCCAGCTGGAGGAAGAGTAAAGAGCTGACAGTGGGTCCCAGTCCCTCTTTCCATGCTCTTGAGCAAGGAGCAGAGCTCATTTGCTGCAGAGCTGATGAGGTTGGGGAGTTGCGCTGGGATAAGGGTTCCCATGTGAGATAAATATTTGGAAAAGTTCCATACAGATGCACTCCCACCTTGGAGGGGAAAGCCCCCAGCAAAACTGGGGAGACTATTGATAAGTAGAATGGTGGGTGATCACAAAACTCTTGTCCAGCAGGTTTAATTGCAGACACATACCTTTTTTAGGGACCTTTTCTGATACCAGGTATTGTTCTTTTGTAGAAGTGAGAATTGAAGAGCTCTGTGAGCCCTGTACATGAGAATAATCGACTTGATATTTAATATACAAGCAAGCAGATTATATACTTTACGTATTTTTGTTCAACAGTGAAGACATTCTTTTCCTTTGTCTTTCAGAAGTGAAAGCTTTCTAAAAACTGTTCCATAGTAGCAAGAGAGATGGAGATCTGGTTGATACTTGCTAAAGGTAGATGCTGTTTAAGAGACTTGGGTAGATGTGGCTCCTGTCTTTGGAAATTAGGCAGATTGTCAGTCTTTTGTGCATTTACTGGAGCCTTAGACCACAGAACTTCCTGGTGCTGGCATTTTTTGTAACTCTTTCCCTGAGAAATCAGATAACATCTGTTTTGAATTAGATCAGATGTTGCCTCTGAATCGACCCTCAGTTGCTGGATCGTGTTGTGTGTGTCAGATTCCAGGCCAAAATGTGTGTGCATAGCTGCACTCAGAAATGGCTCCCAGCAGTGTCCTGGTGACTTTGCAAACGCCGCCTCTGCGTAAGGCCCACTGCTTCTTCAAGGTGCTACAAGGGCTTCACATCAGGGTAGCATAACTTCGTCATAGTAACTTCAGGATAATCTGCTGTTGTGTGTTTTCTTTTCCCCTTCAACATACTGTGTTTAAATTAAATGGCAAATTTGCAGCTGCTGGAAACACGATGCAGGTAGGTTGCATTTGGATGCTTTTACTTGCTTTACAAATGTCTCCTGGTGCTTTGGGCCACAGTAACTCACAGCTGTATTCCAAAGAGAAGTGAGGTGGGCGTAGAAAGGCTTTTCTGGTATCTATAAAAATAGGACTTTGATTCTGCTTTTTCTTTTCTTTGCAAGCTTTTGATGGGTTTCAGTTTTGTTGGGTTGCTTTTTTTCCATAAAACTGTGTGTGTAGCTTTGCCTGTTAGCATTATCACCATGTTAACAAAACTGGAAATGAATTCTAGTATGTTTTTTTAGTCAAGGGGATACTTAGCAAGCATAATATAATTTCTTTTCCTCAGTAAGGCCTTTTAAAAGTTTCATTTGTTACTGATTTCCTTTTGAATACTGTCTATTTCCCCACAAGAACTTCAATCTACTGATGAATTCTTTAATCAAGAACTGAAAGATAGAAGCTGGCTGGCCCTGTTATGTGATGCTAGATGTGGTTAGGAAGGACGCATGGCCTATGAACCCACACATCCATATCATCTGGAGTTTGTGAAAAAGGAAGCCTTCAGCAGTTGAGCTGGCACTCCTTCAGCTTGTTCCTTGAAAATTCCTACCCTTCCAAATGTGAGGGGTATGCTAATGAGCATAGCTGCTTCTAGGAACATCCTGACTCTTCCTTTAAGGAAATGTTTTTTGGTAATTAATGTGTTCTTCAAAACTGTCAAACCTGCAGCTTCTCAGAAGTTTTTTTTTTCCTCTGTGCTGAAGGGGAAAAAAAACTTTAAAAAAAACCAGGTCTGGGACTGATCCTGGGCCCAATCTGTGTGCCTAGAGCAGGGATTCTGCCTGAGCAGGACCCAAGCCATCCTGTCAGCTGCAAAAGTGGGACAGCAGACTTTTTATCCTGTCGCATTATCTGATCTTTCTTGCTTGTAAATGCTGTCAGTAATTGTGTGTACTTAGTCCATTTGGATGCTCTTGTTATCATCACAGTAGTTCTTTTGATAAAAAAAAATCTCTTTGTTATAAGTTCTCAGTAAATAAAGCTTTCAGCAGCTCCCCGTCTCTGTGGTATGTTTAATCCAGTGTAGGTGATCAACTCACCTTCTGTTGGTTAGATGAACGGTTCATTTTATGATACCGACTCACTGCATGGTTTTCTGCCTTCTCTTTGAAAAATGTGTTATCTCATATTCTGTACACCAACTAACAGCATTGCTCAGGAGCAAATTTTTTTCAGATGAATCCATATGTTTTGCCTAGCAATATAATTGATTTGGGAAAATGCATTCTCTTTACATAGGAGTTAATTTTTCTGTGAATTAAGGCTGTGGGTATGTTACTGTAGCCTTATTTTAATGTTTTTATGCATTTGAATTTTTAACTAGAAACAAGTAGTTGTTCTGGGAATAGTCGTAAGGCTGCCAGTCCCAGTGATCCCATGACCTCTGTTTTGCTGTCTGAAGCTTTGAGTCACTTTTGGAGCAGCTGACCATTTTCAAAGTCTTCACAAGAGAAAAATGAGAGCTGCAAGGGAAAAATGGCTCTCAGCCCAAAGGAGGCAGCGCTTTATTTTTGTCCTTAATGTAGCTGGGAAAATGTGTGGAGCACTGCTAACTTAAAAATATTTTTTTTCAGCTTAATTTCTAGAATAGGGAGCTTCCATCATAGTCTGCAAGAGCCTGTGAGATTGAGTGAACTGGCACTGTAAGTAAGCTTACATTCAGGCTCACATAAGTGTACTGGAGCACTCTTTCTTTCCTGAGAGAGGTCAATCTTGCCTTTAAGTTGAGCAGAAATACTTTAATAAACACATTATTGTATCTTCTTACTGTTTTTCTACAAGGAGAGATATTTATCCAGAGTTTCTTAATCTCAGTTCCTGTCTCTTAATTTCTTTAAAACCTTTATTATTATTGATATATCTAGTAAAGCTAATCTGTAGGGTATCATTAAAATGGCAGCAGTGTTTTTATGGGTTCATAGTATGAATTTGTCCTCCAGACACTTGTGGTTTAGCTCCTGTGATAAAATGTGACCAGTGGAAAGAGAATAGTGAAGCATATGGGGAAAATATAGTAAAATATAGAAGGACATGGACCTGTTGGAGCGAGTCTAGGGCAGGGCCATAAAAATGACCAAAGGGATGGAGCACCTCTTCTGTGAAGACAGGCTGAGAGAGTTGGGCTTGTTTGGCCTGGAGAAGAGAAGGCTCTGGGGGAACCTTACAGTGGCCTTCCAGTACCTGAAAGGTGCCTATAAGCAAGCTGGGGAAGAACTGTTCACGAGGGCACGTACCAATAGGACGAGGGTTTGTGGTTTTTAAACTAGAAAAGGGGAGATTTGGGTTGCATATTAGGAAAAAAATCTTCAATCTGAGCATGGTTGATCACTGGAACAGGTTGCCTGCAGACGTAGTGGAGGCCCCATCCCTGGAGACATTCAAGGTCAGGCTTGATGGGGCTCTGAGTGACCTGATCTAGTGAAGATGTCCCTGCTTACTGCAGGGGGTTGGAGTAGATGACCTTTAAAGGTCCCTTCCAGCCTAACACATTCTATGATTCTGTAAAATAAAACCAGAGAATTCTATTGCTCATCCAAACCTCTCAGCTAGTTGTGTTACATAGGTATGATGGGCCTTGCGGTGGTACGGAGTCTCAAGTAGGAGGGTAAAGAAGTGACTTTATGCATTTGCACAGAGGAATCTTCCTCTTATTGATGAGAAAAGGCTTCAGTTTAGAAGAAAATGAGAAATGTTGACATTTGTATATACTGACAGGGTGAAGGAAGATGCATGTCCTGCTGACATGACATGAAGAATCAGGAGTCTTGACAGCCAAATGCAACATATTAGTTTTTTGCGTTTTTATTATTTTGTTTAAAATGATGCAAAGGACACCTGCCAGGAGCCATCTTTTTTTAACTCCCACACCCCTTTGGGCCCTTCCCTGTTTAAAATGGCAGCAAGCTGCTGCAATGGCTCTGCAACATGGGCTTTTATACATCTGGGAGAGGTCTCTTTTTCCTGTTTTCTGGACAAACACCAGTATAGTCTGCCATGAGTACTCAGCCCTCTGACAGGGAAAACTGCTACTGGGTCAGGATACTGAAAGTATAAGTGGATGATAGAGGTTTGAGGAGTGAAAGCATGAAATGCAGGGAAGCATGCATTCAGGATGGCACTGAAAGAATAGTACTGAGAAAGAGGCATCCAGGGAAGGGGAAAGAATGACTGTCACAGCACAAAAGAGAATGCCTCACAGGCTTCTTCAGGATAAGTATTCAGGCTCTGACTTGAGTGTTTGTTTATACTGCTGAATGTAAGAGGATCAGGGAATGAGCTTGAACTGAACTTCTGCATGCCCATGCTGCTTAATTGTTCCAGTGCTCCCTGCTCTGCTTTGAACTGCTCTTGACAGCTTTTGTCCAGGCAAATCTGCTGTAGAGAAAGTGGGTCTTAGCAGCGTAGGTGTTACTTGAGGCCAGGGTTTGATCCTCACTCTCTTCAGTTACACAAGATAGACACCATCATAGAGCGGAGGGTTGCTGTAACCAGCTAGAAGAGACAGTGAAGTCTCTAGCAAGAGTTCTGGTGCAAAAAGAGAATAGGTCAGATCTGGTAGATCTTAAGAAATTAGTGGCAACACAATTGTTTATAAGCTGAGGTAGACCTGAATCAAAGATGACACCTGTATTAGAGCTCTGACTAACTAGCAGTGTGGATTCTGGTCCTTAGTTTAGGTTATGAAGGTCAATGACTCAATTTCTGCCATGGTGATTTGCAGGAGAAGATTGAACAGTGCTGGTGTGTCAGAATAGGGCAATAACCAAATGTGGTTTGCATTTACCATATATACACTGTAAGAGTGGTGCTGAGTTGTTGTCAGTAGGAATGGATGCTTGTGTTTTGAAATGTAATAGAGTTAATAAGCGGAATGCAGTTTGTATTCACAATGGCCTTTATTTTCTTAGCGTATTTGAACATAACATCTCAGCCCAAGTCATAATAAAGTTTAATGTGATGGTAAGGAATTGAAGACTTTGTAATGGTAGATGCTATGGCAACATGGTTGAACTTCCTTTCTTTTCAGTTTCCCAGTGTACTTTTATTGATACGTGTCTCACAGTTGGTATTATTTCATAGTTTTTATTTTTCTAACGCTTAAAACATGTCGGTATTCATTTATAGCACACTGCTGTGTTATCTTTTCAATGACTGTGTTGCAGATCTTTGCTTAATATTTAAAATGCTAAGCATAGATAAAGCTCCAGCGCAGTATTTTTCTGTCCAACCACAGATGCTCCATATCTCTCAGTAAAATATACAGAGATAAGACAATGGTGGGAATTAGGCACTGAAATTCAGTGAAACGGATACTTATCTGGATTCTCTGGCAGGTGAAATACCTTAGCTATACAGCTATTGTTTAATCTTTAAACTCCTCTGAGAATTACTTGCATTAACTGACTTGCTTTGGTTTAAGTTGAATGGTGTGGCTGGCTATGCATAAAACCGTTTTTTCATATGTTTTTTTTGGTGTGTTTCAGGGGAAGGTCCACCTCGAGCTGAGACTGAGTGAAGTCATAACAGACACCGGTGTCGTCTGCCATAAGCTTGCAACACGGTAGGATCTGAAATGTAACTGCAGAGTTATGAGAAGTGCAGTAATTACTGGTGCTGTGCAGTGCTCCCTTTAAAAATAGCAGGAGGAATCAAAACATTGATTGGGCAGTGAAATGTTCTTCATCAGTGATATCCTTATGAATTGATAGGATGTGAAATTTTTAAATTTTCTCTTCTTCTCTCCACCTAATCTACATAATTTTCTTCCTAATAGTCTTAAATATTAATAAAGCCCTTATCCAATTTAGTCATGGCATAAATACTAAAAAGAGATCAAAGGATAATATTAATGTCCTTCTGATTTACATTAAGGACCTTAACAGCTAAGGCAATCTATAGCACAACTTGTGTGGTGACAGAGTGTTACAGAGCTGACTTAACAAACTAAAGTCTGTCATTGGTTATTAAAGCAGTCTCAGAACCAACAATCCCATCTCACTCAGACAAATTGAAACTAGAAGTCACAGGACTCAGATGTGAGCCAAGATTACTACTTCCTCTGAGGAGGAGTCTGGAAGGCCAGTGCTCTCTGACCACACCAAAACTTTTCAGGTGGTTACCTCAGGAGCAGTGGCAGAACCAGTTGGCTTCTGTCATGATGCTGCTTTGTGTTCTCTGTCTGGCAGAAGAGCTGTCAGAATTGGAGTGTTGGCATCATACCCTTCTAGCTGTTTGGCAATTGTGTCAAAAGAAACATTGCTTTACAAAGGAAGTTGCAAACAACCCTATTTTCAGACCAATATCTGACTTTTTTTTTTTCCTGCCTGTGTTAAGGCTTTGTCAATAAGCTCTCGTGGTAGCCTATACATTTAGGACCTCTTAACAAATGCAGGTGAGCCATGTGGGTGTGGTATGAGGATGTGCTGGGGTATGTGATCTTGCTTGCCTGGGTGTATATTCTCTAGCCACTCAGGCCCTACCAGAGCTCTGCATGTTTGAGATCTTTCTTTCTGCAGCCAGCTGTGCTGAGGCTAAGTGAGTAGCAGGCATAGTCCTGTGCAAGTTTCTGTGTAGGCTCTGAGCTCAAGTGAACTTAGTAACCAGGGCACAATGCCACTGGGACACAGTTGTACCTCTTTCAGAAGTTGCTATGTCAGTATAGCTGTGCATGACGTGGAGGGCCCAGAATTGTGACCTGAGGATTCTCACTGTGTTGTTTTCCCATTGTGCAATTTGAACATGATGGAATGGCGACGATCACATGCATTCTGAGAAACCAGAGATCAAACCTGCATCTTCCATGTCCTAGGCTGGCATCTTTTGACCAAGTGTTGTTTGTATTGCTGTAGGTCCTGTCGCTTTGCAAGAGAGGGGGAATAGAAGGTGAGGAAAGGCAGTTTCTTGTCTTTCTACCCCACTGTATCCCAGCAGTGTGAGAGGGTATCTGTGTGTGGGGTGCCACGGGGTGGTGGGCTTATGGCTAAGCTTGGACTGTCCTCAGAGCGAGCCTGGAGGATACTGTGCTTAGAGAGTTGGGTTTTTTGTTTTGGTTTGGTTTTTACTTTGGCCTTTCTGGAAGTACATAGTGAACTCCTTGTAGAGAGGCCTCTGGCCATCTCCTTCAAACCCTAATTGTAAGTTAAAATCTCGTGACGTCTGGGACTCTGCAAGCATAGATTAACGGGAACATCCTTCCACTCTCACCATGGTCTGGTTTGAATGATTAGGTGGTCTACGAAGATGATAAAGGGCCTGGAGCATGTCCCCTATGAGGAAAGGCTGAGAAGATTGGGACTGTTCAGCCTTGAGAAGACTAAGGAGGGACCTAATTAATGTTTACAATTATCTTAAGCAGGGGATGCAGGGGGAATCAGCTGGCCCCTTTTCAGTGGTCTGTGGAGACAGGACAAGGGGCAATGGCCTCAAGTTGGAGCATAGGAAGTTCCGCACCAACATGCGGAGAAACTTCTTCCCAGTGAGGGTGACAGAGCCCTGGGACAGGCTGCCCAGAGGGGTGTGGAGTCTCCTTCTCTGGAGATATTCAAGACCCGTCTAGATGCCTATCTCGGTGAAATGTCCTAGGGAGCTGCTTTGGCAGGGGGGTTGGACCCGATGATCTCTGGAGGTCCCTTCCAACCCCTACAATTCTATGATTCCATGATTCTACTGAAGGACCTTCAGAAGTGTTTGCCTCACTTTGTTTTGTTCTGAAAGCATGTGCCAAACCACAGACAGCTTTCTTTTAAGGGTTTTGTCCTTGGTTAAATGAGACCTGGTGACATTACAGTACCACTGGATTTTTCAGTGAAATTCCTGGAACGCTAGAAATAGGCATCTGAAAAGGTCCTTCTCAACATGTAACACATGCAGCTTCTTGCTTCATGAAAAACAATAAGGCAATGAAAACTTCAACAATATGGCAGCACGTATTTCTACCTTTCTATTTGTTTAACCAGCAAGGTTTTAAATCTTTATTCAGATTTTTGCCTATATGGCCTTTATCTGCAGACTTCTGTTCATTTTCTACAATGCAGAGAAAATCCTTAGATTGGCTTGCGAAGCATTCTGTAACCATGATTCGCAAAGTATTGTGCAATAAATACAATGTATTAGTTGAAATGTATAGGAAGATCCTGAGTCTTTAACCACTGAATGTTCAGAGTTTATCATGATTTAGATCCAGCCCTTGGCTCTTAGAAACAAAGCTTGAAAATCAGAGTGGAAGCAAGTGTTTGTATTCTGAAGCCATCTTTCTCATTGTCATTGTCTGTTCTGTAGCTGACCTGGGCACGCTTTGGCTCTGGCTGGTTTCCACAGCTATTTGTTATTGGAATGGTAAGTTAGACTGTAGCAGCTTAATTAAGGGAATTGGGAAATAAAAATATTTTCATGGCAACATGTCTTAGAAGTGAGAAGGAGGAAGGGAACAATGAAGGAAAAAAAATTACTTCATTGGGAAGAAAGAAAAAACAACTCAGAAATGGAGTCCAGCATTTTCTTTATGCCACGCTGTTTACTTCAGGAGGGCATACAGCAAACTGTAGCTCTTAATGTGTTTTTTGCATGATCTGAAATCATGCAAAAGCAGCAAAGGTTGGAGGGGCAGAACCTTTGTTATAGTGAAATGAGTGAAAAGCAGAGACAGTGTATTAGGGGAGTGCAGCTTTGGACTGAGGTTTGTGAAGATAACTGATTTTCTTGTGGACAGCTCATGAATTTCTCACAGTGAGCAAGTAAGATGAGGCTGCAAAACCAAAAGCAAGAACTTAGAATCACTTTGTCTTAAAAACAGACTGTTCTGATGAATCTAACACTTGTCTTGCGAACTTTCCTAACTTCCTTTTTAAAGTTTTAACGAAAAATTTCCTTTTTTTTTTTTTTAAATGAGGTTCTTAACTGCAAAAATGAACACAACCTAGCAAATGGCCTCACAATTATAACTGGTTAAACAATTCAGGTCTACAAGGAGAAGAAAAGCTGCTTCCAGTAGGCAGCTGTTTAAAAATACCTTAGAGATGCATGCTTTCTCAAGCCCTAAAACAGTGCTTGTTTTCTAAGACATGTATTCATGCAGAATGAAGACTAGGCCTAATTAGGAAACTTTTTTACCTATCCAGAAAATAAATAAACATCAGTTTTCTTACAAGCTTACCTATAGGTCCTCTTCAGTGTGCCCTCTGAACCTTTGTGAGTTGCTGCTACCTCTGCATTCCAGAAAGCCTCAAATTGGCCGAAGCCTTGCTGAGCCAGCCTGCTGTCCTGTGGAGCACTGTGAACAGACAGATGGATGGGTGGGTGGGTGGGAACATTCATCTGAATGGAAGGACAAATTAAAATCGTTAGGTGCTGAGCTCTGGAACATTAACTAGTAAATGATTTTGAAATACAAAAGGTGTGTGAGCTTCCTTAGCATCAAAAGAGGAAGCAAAAACAAAAAAAAGTTTAAAACCTGTTACCTAATATACTCCTTAGAAAGCATTCAATACTTTGATTGAGCTCTAAACCACTAAGCTGTTGTGCTTCATCAGAGCTCTTCAAAGGCCCTATCCTCTGCCAGCTGCTACAGCACAATCTCCCAGGCAGAGATTATGAGGAGAAGCCTTAGTGGATTTAGAAGTTACATTAACCGTACAGATGGAAGCACCACACTCAGACTTCTTGTGTTCCTCAGTAGCTCCTTCTGTCATCCTCTGTAAGAACCACAACTCTCACTTTTGCACACTCCTCCTGGGAACACTTTCCGGCTTTTGGGTTCCCTCTGCGCAAACTGCTATGAAACCTGATGGTCCTAGTGAGTGGCTTGGACACAGTTGTCAGCTGGGTCTCTGTAAGTCTCTCCTGTCCCTGTTACAGGACTCAGGATGCAGTCATATGTTCACATCATATGTCAAGCAGACCTGTAGCCTGCTGAGCATGGACAATTGCCCAGGTGCTTGTCAGATAACAGACAACATGTATGGACTTTGAAGCTTGGTAGCTTCATGTAACTATGTTTGTACTAACTACCATTGTGCCATGTAGTGAGTCATGTTGAGTGCTAGGAAAAAGTATGTCTTATTCAGTAGGTTCTGGTTTCTCCCTTCTCTCTTCTTCACTCACAAGAGATCTCATGTTGTCGTCTTCATGCTCTTTACAGCCACAGCCTTCCTGGCCCTCTGTGCAGTCAGCTGCTGCTTGTGCCTACCAACATCTGGCCTCACCTTCTGTTGGCTGTAAAGTAGAAGCCACCTCTTGTTTCCAAGTGGTTTGTCACCTGCCAGAAATCTGTCAATAATTTTATGAGCATTCTAAGGTTCATGGCCATGGAAAGAAGTCACAGAATCTGCTGAGTTGGAAGGGACCCATAAGGCCCATCCTGTCCAACTCCCGGCTCCACACAGGCCCAGCCAAGTCAGAGCATGGGACTGAGTGCATCATCCAGATGCTTCTTGAGCTCAGCCAAGCTCGGTGCTGTGACCACTCCCCTGAGGAGCCTGTGCCAGTGCCTGACCACCCTCTCAGTGAAGAACCTCTTCCAAATATCCAACCTAAACCTCCCCTATCGCAGCTTCATGCTGTTCCCTCTGGTTCTATCACTGAAGAGATCAGTGCCTGCCCCTTTGCTCCCCTTCGTCAGGAAGCCATAGACCATGATGAGATCTCCCCTCAGTCTCATCTTCCCCAGGTTGAAGAAACCAAGGGACTCGAGCCTCTCATAAATCTTCCCCTCTAGACTCTTTATCATCATCATTGCTCTCCTCTGGACACTCTCCAATATTTTATGTCCCTCTTGTACTGTGGCACCCAAAACTTGAGGTACTTGAGGTGAGGCTGCACCAGCGCAGTGTAGAGTGGGACAGTCCCCTCCCTGGACCAGCTGGCCATGCCGTGCTTGATGCACCCCAAGATATGGTTGGCCCTTCTGGCTGCCTGGGCACACTGCTGCCTTATGTTTAACTTGCTGTCAACCAAGACCCCCAAATCTCTCTCAGCATGGCTGGCCTCCAGTGTCTGATCCCCCACTTTGTATGCGTAGCCAGGGCTGCCCCTTCCCAGGTGCAGAATCCAGCGCTTGCCCTCCATTAAACTTCATGCTGTTGGTGATTGCCCAGCTCTCAAGTCTGCCCAGGTCTCTCTGTAAGGCTTCTCTGCCCTCATAGGAGTCAACAGCTCCTCCCAATTTGGAGTCATCTGCAGATTTTCTTAAGACACCCTCTAGGCCTGAATCCAGGTCGTTTATGAAAACATTAAAAGGAATTGGATCTAAACCAGAGCCCTGGGGAACGCCACTAGTGACCGTCCGCCAGCCAGATGTAACCCCGCTTACTACCACCCTCTGGGCCCGACCCTTCAGCCAGTTGCCAACCCAACGCATTAAGTGGTCAAGACTTTCACATGCTTCCTGTTGCTTATGTTCCTGTCCAGCCCTTTGTGCTGACACACGGCTCCTGGCAGCTGCGTGAACACTGATGTGGTTTTATTTTTCCCCCTCATGTTTTTTTAAGCTGAACCAGGCCTTAATCCCGTGCATCCCAGAAACTGCCCTGTTCTTTTTCTCTAATGCAGAGGAAGGAAAAATGAGCAGCAGGGAACAGGGAAGGGTGCTCTTTTTGCACCCATGCCAGGTTGAAGTGCTTGCACTAAGCCATGAATGGACGATGTGTACCTGTAATATGGCTGAAAAATAATGGCACATGAGCCTCCCTAAATTCTTACCGAGCCACCACTTTCCATATATGGATATCCTTCCTGCTTCAAAGCAACAGGACTCGGAAAGCAGCCCTAGACCTTTTGTAAACCTTTCCCCACCATTGTTAGAGCAGCTTTTGTGAAGCATATTTGTTTAGCCCAGAACCGTGGTTCCCCAGAGGCTGTAAGGCCTCTGGGCTGGTCCAGACAACTTTCTGCCATCTCTCAGAGCAGCACAGGCTAGGATCAGCAGATATGTGCTTTTGTGTTTGTTTAATAAACAGCAGGGCTCCTGCAGGATAGCTTTGTAGAAATCCATAGGCTTCACTGTGGTTAAGCTACCAGAGGCAACATTTAGAAGCAGTGTTCCGTATTTAGCAAGATGACATCTGACTTCCAGCATGCCTGAAGGAACAGACCACTGAACTCCTTTTTGAAAGTCAGCGTGAGCTGGGAGCCTGGCTCCCTGATCTTCCTTTGAGAATTCCAGCATGTGTATGTAATTATTCACATTTAAATGTCTGTATTTATTCAGTGTCCCCAGCTGCTCCTTCAAGTCTTGTCTTATGTCTTGTCTCTTAGGTTTAAAAAAGCTTGAGAACATCTGCTTTGGAGAGCTTCCCCCTCCCCCTGCTCCTCCTTTTGTTCTTCCTCCCCCTCGACCCCCCTCCACTGTAGCTGTACAGCTAGATAATAACATGTGGTTTAGTAGCCACTGCCCTGTTTCATATGTGGTGACACCATTTTCCAGTAAGTGATGCATGAGTCTACAAATACATTAGCAGTGTTGAAATTTTATTTGATAAAAGAAGCATTTGTAGTCCTGGTATGGAAAAAGTGGCTACTGTGCATTAATTCATGAATTAAACTTAAATGCCATGCAACTCTCTTGAGAGCTCTGCAAGATGTATTCTGACCGTGTGGAACAAAGTTAAATGGGCTGTTTGCAAGAGCAAGCAGGAAAGGAAACAATAAGTAGATATGACATCCCTAAGATAAACACTTCAGGGGTCATTAAGGGAACAGTGACTGAGCTGTGGACATGTAAGAGCTTTAAAAGCCCTTCTGAAGAGGAAGAGGGAGGTAAGGAGGAAGGTGTCATTTGTCAAGTGTGGTTAAAGCAGAACATCTCTGCCTTGGGCTGGGAGTGGTGGGACTCAGCTATGGTTCCTCAGCCTTCTCTGCTGAGTGAATTGAGCACAGAGCATGCAGTGGGCAGCATTTGACCTTCCTCTCTGATTGCTCACATTATAGATTTTAATTTCCTTGTCCATGAGCTTTGCTGGAAAGTGGCGAGGGCAGCACATTGCTCGCAGGTTGGCAACCATTGTCCTAAATCAGCCTGACATTATGGAACCATTTAAAATTCTCTTATGCAATATGGTATTTCTGAGGCTGGGATAAATGATGCTCCATATTGACAGTTTTAAAGGGTCAGCCTCTCTTTTGTGTGGATCAGCAGTCCGCATCCTAACTGAAGAGTAAGAAAACATGATCCCATCTTGTCTGGTGAAGCTGCCTGTTGTCACCTGTGATTGTATTTGGAGACGCCTTGAAAATACACAGGAGTGGAGCTAGTCCTTCAATCAGGGAATATATTTAAATGCTTTTGTGTTAAATTAAACCATATAGGCATCATCTTTGAATCATCTGAGAATTTTCCTTTACTAACTAGCTTGTTTCCTGCTTTTCTTGTTTACATTGAAGCTAGTTTACTTTCTTGTAGATAACTATCTTCATCAGATCCCAAGAACAGGAAAAGAAAGCTGTCTGAAAGGTGGGATTAAAGAGACAACTTGGAAATGCATTGCAATATTGTATCTGTGACGCTGAAGACCAAATTTTGTCTGCTTTCTGTTGTGGTTCTTTCTCTGATGCTGAGAAGAGTGGAGAGCAAGAGTGCAGAAAGGATAGGCAGCAAAGTTCTAGATGGTGCTTTTTAGATAATGCTTTTCTGTGCTGTTTTTTTTGTGATTTATCTTTTTTTCTGAATGCTATTTTAATGCAGGAAACACTGGGACCCATTAGCTGGATGCAGTTTCTTTCATCTCTCATAATATTCCATTCTGTAATAGGTGCTGATAGTAGTGGTGGTGTAGAGCAGGGGTTGCTCCTCTCTTGAGTGTGGTGTGGCATCCTGTCTTTTCCAAATTAGAGGTTGTGTTCTGCCAAAAAACCCCACAAGGGAACCAGGAGGTGCTCCATCACAGAGGCAGTGTGCTGAGGGCAGTATTTCCTTACCATGCGAAGCAGCAGCGCTCTGTATGGTATGCCGGCCTGGTGCGAGGCGGCAGCTCCTGTTGAAGTAGCCTGAGGCCGGAGCTGGCAGTGGGTGCCTTTCCTGCGCTGTTACAGCTCTCAGCGCTCTTTGCCTACATTAAAAACGGGTCGCTGAGCCATCCTGCCCCTTGGGTTTGCCACTTCCAGGGTTACAGAACATACGGTTACGTGTTGCATTAGGGAAGTTTCTCCTCTGTTGCAGAGGTGCACAGACAGCTTTGAACTTGCTTCAGGGTCAAATGAAGCTTATTTTCCTGCCTGAAATACGAGCTGAATCGGGGCGGGCGGGAAGAAGGCATTGCTGTATTGCCGACTACCAGCAGGCCAGTTTTAAGCATGCATCAATCCGGTCACCTCTTAGTATTTTGAAAATTTTCAACTTCTGTTTGCTGCTGGTGGGGAATGGTAATGATAATGAGGGCATAAAGTGGCTTCAAGGCTTCATTTTCAGTAAACTCGAGCATCCATTAAAGCATGTGTCAGTCTCCTTTCTCTAGAGAGCACCCTGGATCAAGCTGCGCCTCTTCCTGCAGGATTGCATCTTGGTCATGCTTTTAATCTTGTGTGTGTTTCATAACACTTGGGGTGGGGGGAATTGCTTGGAGATTAAATCACATAGTATCTTGTATTTCTATCATGTTAGTGCTGCCATGCTGTGGATTTTGGGGAGTAGGGAGGGGAGGAGAGAAGGAATGCGTATCTATCTCTGCCCAAGGCTTTAGCATAGTACTTCAATTTTTTGTCCTTCCACCCAACTCTGGTAGTGTTGAGGTTCCACTTTCTGCCATCTAAGTGGTTCTCTCCTCTTTGCTTCTCCATCCCCACTAAAATGTCTCCTAGCTATTTTGGAGCCTAAATCAAATTTAAATTGCTCACAATCCAACAAAACTCCCCTTATCTATAAATACTCTCTCCTCCTGCTGCTAGGTTTACCACTAAATGAAGTTTCAGTTTCACCTTTTCTATTAAGTGTTTCTTTAGTGCTTCTCCTCTGGCCGTGAAGTTCTTTGACTCAAATCACACACAAGTATCTTCTTATCTGTAATCCTAATCAAGAGCAACTTCGATTAGAGCTTTTGGCAGTAGTCCATCTCCAGCAGAATGTGAGCTGAAGTGCTCACCATTTTGAGATTGACTCGTCACCACGTGACTCTCAGGGAATATGTATGAAACTGAGTTTGGGACTCAAGACTGGAATGTAACTCTTTAATTTCAACAGTAAGTGCCATTGTTTAAATGGGTACTTCCTGTTTTACACAGAGTAAACATAGGCTGGGATTACAAATAGAGGCAACTTATTCAAGCAGAAATCCTTTTGATAAATGGTCTTTAACTTCTAAGCATGCTTGAGGTCACGGTGTTAAGGTAGTTTGGTGGCATTAGAAAGCATTCCAAGGGTATCTGTATTTGTAAGAGATGCATGGATTTTGAGGACTGTGAATTGTTGGCACCTTGGATATGCTGGCAGTACTGAAAACATCTGCTGGTTTGCCTCACTGGTGTCCTTTCATGTTGATTGGCTGGAGCAGTTTGGTTACCCTTTGAGGTAGGGCCCTAGGAAAAAATAGTTAGGTGTCTTGCAACGTGACCTGTATCAAAAAGCTCTTTGAAATACACGTTATTTAGCATAAAACAAAGGTAGATTTCTATGCTGTTTCGTTCTGAATGACTGTTGGAATTCCTACCACTTCTGTGGCAGTCACCATCCAGAACTAATTGTAGAATCAATCATGGAACAGTTAGGGCTGGAAGGGACCTTAAAGGTCATCAAGTTCCAACCCCCCTGCCATGGGCAGAGACACCTCTCACTAGACCAGGCTGCTCAAGGCTAATGCTGGTGAAGCTTCTGAAGGAGCAATGTGATGGGACACAACTTGCACATTGCAAGGTTTTTATCCATTGCTCCAAGAGCAGCACTTGCTAAGGTGATACTCAGGTAACAGAACAGGGAAGTGGGGACATCAAGGTGTGATAGAAATAGAGGAAGCTGGAGGGTAAAGGGGAAGCCACAGGGACCCAGGTGCTGAAGTTGGGCTTTTTTGCAAGTATAAGGAGAGTAAAGATATTGTACATAGTGCATAGGAAATGCCTTTCATTAACTCTGTTGTTCACAGAACTGTATGTTGAGAGGAAAATATCACAAGAAGTCCAATGGTGTATTTGGCAATGAGAAAGTATCTCTTTCCCTACTCCATCCAGATAAGCTAGAAATGATGTTTGTATTTCTGGGTACATTATTGTACTGAGCATGCAACTGGTTATGCACTCTGACCACGTTCTTTCCAGAGTCCACAGTGGTAAATTCACCAGGTGTCCACCCTACTCCTCACCTTTCTTTCTTGGTGTAAACCTTGGACTTGGATGTCATTTTGTGATGTTTTCAGTAAGAGTTGATTATGAAATATTTCATCTGTCTTGCTAATATCCTATATTTGTAACGTACTAAAGAGGTATGAGTGGGAAAAAGTCTTTAAATGTACATTTTTAATAACACTTTGAGATCCATCACTGTACAAGGTAGCTTGCTAGTTCCTCCTGTAATCGTTTTGTTCTCTTAGATACAAAGAGGGAAATATCTTGAAAGAAAATGCAAGATAGCATTCTGACAAGCACAGAAATTGGCAAGGAGGCTGTGCTTTTGGAGGCAGTGTCTGCAATTAATTTTAACTCATTTTACAGTTGACTTGCTTCCAAGCTGATGGTTTTGTAATAATTTCATACAAGGTTCAAACAGAAGCAAGAATGCAGCTAGACTCTATGCCGCTGCAGATGTACTGGCTGCACATGGTGTTACCCTTTTAGTTGTTTGACAGTCGCTGCTACATTGGTCTCTGCCCTCCTAGCCTAAACATGGTGTTGGTAAGAAGTGGCACAGCACAATGGCACACTCTCCCTGTTTATGTACTCTTCAGTCAGAGGCTACAGAGAACTCTGAGCTGCTGTGTGCAGCCTTTTCCTCCCTGGGGATGTCCAGTGGTGCTCTCTTTTCTACACAGCCATTGAATTTAACAAAATTTGAAGAACTGGAGTATCCTTTGATATGTCTACGACTTTTTCAAATGTTACAGAAATCACCAGCTGATGCAAAAACATCATTTGGGGGATATTGAGGGGCAGATGTAGACAGAAAGCATTCTCTCATAAGCCTGTACCTTTAGGAGACCAGGCTAAAAAGGATGCTGTTAAACTCAGAAGGGTTCATAGAAGAGCTGTAGGAAGAACTGAAGACTCTGTCTCAGTGAACAAGCGTTTGATTTATGCAAGAGAAAATCTGAAGCGATGGGACCACTCTATGTACAATACTCTGATTGTATGATTACTTTTGTCACAGTGATACCCAATGGTTGGAAGCTAACTGCTGATCTGGTGGGAAACAAGTAGTAGAAGAGGTTTTTTTGTCATGATTTTTCCCTGTAGAATGTCATATGGGTATTTTAATCATTTGGAGTCCTTTAGATTAAGCCTTGCTTTCTTTCAGGGTACTCTGTAGATGCAGTAGACATCATGAACTTGTTGCACAATTTGACTAGGTGAGACCTTTCATGACTGTCTTGGAAGAGGCCAAATTATGTGATCCCAGTGATCCCTTTTGGTCCCCAAATATGAGGAGAAGCTTAATGCAAGTATGAAATGTTTGTGTAATAGCTGGAATTATAAAGTTGGTGTGGTTTACTAATTACAGCTGGTTATACCAGAATGCCTACCTGACCATGCCCTAATTTGCATCTTGTTTTTACCTAACAAGATCTAAAGTGACAAGACACTAAAACCTTTTCAAAAGAACTCTTACTTTGCATTGCTTTTCATCACCCAGGATGTTGTAATATACATGCAACAATATAACCACTGCTGGGTGAAGCAGAGCTGCCTTTGGGATGGGATAGCATGGGTTTTAGCTGAACCTCAGACATGACTGACCTTTCAGTGTAGAAAGTAAAATGGGACAGGGTGCCAGCAGAAACTGTTCACAGTATGCATGTTTCTCTCCTTGTAGGGTAACAGGTTTCCTGTTCTGATGTGCTCTCATTGTGCAGGCGATCTCAGCTGGTGCTTTATCCTATCCAGCTGGTTGAGATATCTTGTCTTCCATTAAGAGTCTGTGCCTTCCTCTCCAGGTACCTTATGGGTATTGTTCTGTGGCCTACGCAGTAGTAGGGCATCATGCAGAAAAGTCTAAATCATTTTATGGTTTTTGGGTTTGTATTGTTTGTTTGTGTGTGTGTATGTCCTTCCCCCCAAAAAAAAAACCCCACTGCCTATAAACAGCATGTCTATACATTTTTAGAGGAGAAAGCATCAGGCAGAATTAATCTGGGTGACTGTTTCCTTAATGTCTTAAAAATTGTGGAGAATTGTAGGAGTCCAGTGCTTTACAGATGTGGAGTTGCAGAGGATGATGCTTTATTAAGGTTTTACTGCTAATGGAAGGGTTCATCTGTAGGACCCACTTCCTTTGATATGTCCACAGAATGGTCCCAAAAGATCTTGCAACTTCTGTATTATATTCACAGTGTGATCCTGTAGGCACAGAAGACTACTGCCTGTCCCCAGGAGAGGTGGTCCCTTTCTCTGCTGAAAGTTGAAAGGGAGAGGCTTTAGCAGGAGCTGAGCACACCACCAGTCACAGTGGTACACTCAGTACAAGAAAAAAGAAAGGACAGTGATTGATCAATGAAAGTGTCGCACTAGCTCTGAAAAACTGCACCTGTATTGCCTTCCACGTGAGATGTCTCTGTATCCACTTCAGTGATTTTTAGCGTAATCAAGTGTCACAACGAAGTAAGAGGCCTTGTAGGACCAGAGGAACTATTCTAAGTAGGCAAGTCACCATCCTGTGAAAGCTGTTTTTTAAATTAATGGTTTATGAATCCTAATTGATCTCTTCTCTTGCCAAAAATCAGATATGTGGAGGAGGATTTTTCAGCTAATTTCATGGGAAATTCTATTATAAAATGTGCTTTTTGATGCCTGTGATGTTTGTGCCTCTAGAATGAAGAGCTCTATTTGCCTTTACATTGAAAAATACAGGTAAATCAGATTTATCAAACCTGACTGTATGTTGCTGTTTGGATAACTAAAGAACACTCTGCAGTTCTGCTTCCTTCCTTTCACAAGCTGGGTGTATCTGAATGCTGGTTTGGACTGAACATTTCTATACTTTTGTTTTTTAATAAAACATAGTTTTTTAGGATATAAATGCCTTAATTTTACTGTTAAATACCGGATACTGTGTGATTTTAATTTTTTTTTACCTCCCCTACTTGATTACTGCATTGTCTGTAATTACAATGAGATATCTTAACATCTTTTTAGTTATGTAAATCTAGCCAGCATCAAGTTATTAATACTATTTCTTGAATTCTAGTTGGAGAACATTTTTCATGTTAACCATGACACAATTTGTATAACCATAATCTTACTCTTACTAAAATGAATTCAGTGCATCAGCATTACTTTGCAATTCAGTTGGCAACTTAACTGCCATTAGCTTTCAGTAGTGGTGATGAATCAGCTTAATTTGAATTCCTTAATCAAAATATTGCATGTGTAGGAAAGGACACTGCCCTTTAATAATAACTATTGTTAATCAAGATCCCAGATTGTCTGATTATTCACATAAATGTAATCAGAAGTTGTTTTGAATTGTTTCAAGTTGTGTTTTTAAAGCATTAAAAGTTCCACCTACCTCAGGTGTGCCAAGGCATGTCCAATACAGAAGGCTGTAGCCTCCATGTATTTGAAGGTACCTTTGATTGTTTTCTAGGTCCACAAACAATTACTGCTTTTATTTTTAAAATGTGGTGTTCTTTGTGTTGTCTTTTTTTTTTTAGAAAGGTGTATTTGCTACTGTAACACATCTAATTAAGTATATGATGTGAAAATCTATGTGAAAGAGTCTTCAAGGTGTTATTGAAGGTGTTATTTATCTCTTCAAGGTAGAGAAATCATTATACTTGGACTGGGTAGGGATGAGAAGCAGCTGGATGGGTTTTCAAGCTGATGGTGCCACAGCTCTTGTTAAGCATCTCATTCCCTTGCCTTCCCTTCCTGTGCGCACCTCCCATGACCCAAAAGCTGTTGAGATTTGGTGCAGACTGTCGGCTGGTGCATTCCCTTGGCCCAAGAGCTCTGGGTTATCGTGCCTTGTGCTTCAAGTGTATTGTGGTGTGAGGTTTAGATGCTTTCCTCCTCCTGTTTGCTGTACTTCATGCTCTCCCAGTTGTTAGAGATGTCTGATCAGGTTGCTTACCAGCGAGTCCAAATTTTTATTTAAAATATTACTGTCTGTAGCTGAACCTGGGATAGTTGTTTGGCTTGGCTGCACTCAGCACTTTGGGGGAAACCCTTGCTCACCAGCTAGGTAGGAAACCCCTAGGTAAGTTAAGGACATGCTGCTTATGTTTTGCTGGTTTGTATAGTTGAATACCCCTCTTCCCCTGGGGTGCCTTATTTACTTCTCTGTTTTCAGTTCTTTAAAGCTTCTGATTTTAGTCTCTTCCTCTCTTATCTTTTTACTTACTTCATAATCAGAACCCTGTAGTAGTCTCTAAAGCTCTTTGTTTGGGTGATCTCTTGGTAGCTTTTGCCCTGATGACAAGTATCATGTTCCATCTTTGGGTTGAATTTCAGTCATTCCAAAACTAGCTTCTTCATTTTTGTTTTCCTCCTTGTCATATGGTTATCAGTCCATCTAATAGTTGTAGATAGTTGTGGCCCCCGCTGTCTGGCAGAGGGGAAGAGTCAGGGCATGTTCATGCAGCTTGTTTTGTTTGCTCATGTGCTCATGCGTGTGTGTACGGTGACATGCTGGCACTGCCTGAAAGGAGGGATTGTGCTGTGTGCAGGCAGCTCCTTCCTGGGAGCAGGTTAAACTTGGACAGGCCATCATTGCAGTTTGCTTTCCATAACCCCTGTGCATCTGCTTGAGACCAACCTACCTTTCCAAGCAAAGAAAAACACCACCAGAGTTTTTTGTGTCCCTGGCTGGCTTCATTGTGGAGCCATTATGGCCTCTCTGTGTCTGGCTCCCATGCTGCCTTCTGGTCTTTGGCCTTCTTTCTTTGCTTATCTGCCAGTACAGACAGTGTCTCATTGCTTCCATTTAATATTGCCGGAGGCCACAGTCAGCTCAGCTAAAGCTGTTGCCTGGGCTCTAATTGTTTGCCGCGTATTGTAATTGTTGTCGTTCTGTGCTTCGCTCCTCTTGCATTCCTCACAGCGCTGCTTTAACACAAATGCTTTGGCAGCTGCCTCGATATATTGTCCCATTCCTTGGCTTCATGCTACATCAAATGCAAATGTATTCCCTTTCCCTACCAGAACTAACATAGTACTGTCATTAGGCAAATGTATCCTTTTCTGGTTATACCTCTTCTTTTGAGTTGCTATTGCCTTAACATTTTTACATGCTGCTTGCTTTGCTGTGACTTGTATTTGGGTCTTCTATCTCTGAAAATGTTCTCCTAACTCCTTCTCCTTAATTACCCTTTCTCTTTACTCTCCTCTCGTTCAGCTATCGCTCCCTGTTAATAACTGGGGTTGCAAGTCAGACACCAAGGCAGGAGGAAATGATGATGTCAGTGCCAGTAATAGTCACTAAATCAGAGCAGTTCGAAATTTCAGCAAGCTTCTGTCTTTGTTCAAGGCCTCAGGACACTGTCACAGGACATAATTTAACCATTTTTGATATTAACCTAACTAAAAACTTTTCTGAAGTGGCTTTTAGGAAGCTTCCAACTCTTCAGTAATTGACTCATAAACTGGCTTAACTGCTAATGGATTAACTCATTGTCCTGTGAGAACAGGATGGCTGACACCCACTTTCTAGTCTGTTCTCTTTATTTAGTACAAAGTACAGATGGTACTCTGTAAATGTGTCGTTCTGTAAGTCTTTCTAGAGCTGATATTGGGAGTTAAATTGGATGTTTTGAACTGTAAGATGGAGGACAGCTCCCATATTAATAGCACAAAAAAGTCCACGTGATTTTGAAACTATTAATAAATGTTTAGCTATCTGGTGACATGGGAAAATCTTGCCGTTTATTTGAAGTGATAGTTGGTCTAGGGATGCGTATGTATCGATAGTGTTTCTTCTTTAATGAAACAGGGTTTTTGCATTGTCTGTAGTTTATCTGTAATATCACTAACATTATTTGGTTTAGGTTGGGGAAGAAGCCTATTCCCTGATCTGCATAGCTCTGTCCAGATTTCAGAGGCTGAAATGGGAATGGTCTTGAGTGTATGATGTACCTTGTTTATAAATACTTCAGAGCTAGCGCATCAAATGCTGTACAGCCTTTATTTTAAGGGAATACACATTGAATGAAATGCTGGACCCAGCTAAAGTTGTGCCATTTTTTGGGGGGGGCAGGATTTCATTTACTGCCACAGATCTTTGAGGCAAAGTGAATTGTCTTGTGAAAGTGAAGGGAAAAAAAGTAACTAACTCCTGTTCAGAATTAATCCCCTTAATGGTTAAAGGGATGGCAAGAGTTTTCTTGTTTGTAAGTTAGGAAAGGTTTGTTTCACAAAAAAACCCCAAAAAGCTCCAACAACCAAAAACAAAAAGAGAGGGAGGGTATCATCTAAAGAGGATGGGGCACTGCAGGAGTTCCTAAAGAAAAGTGGTTTTCCTGAAGGGGCAGTAAAAGAGTCACTGCCAGACTAGACAAGAAGACTGGACTACTCTATTATGAAGTTAGTGTCCTGTTTGATGTGCCCTGAGAAGCCCATTGACTGATGTGCCCTGAGAAGCCCTATTCGGAGGTGCTCCATTACTCCTGGAAGACAAGGTACTCAGGATAGTATGTATGCTACAAGATGACCCTACAGTCAGTAGAAAAAAAGATCAAACCCAAACAAAAACTAACCAAACAAACCCAAAAAAGAGAGATACGGAGATACTTAAGAAAATCAGTGACATACCCAGTGCTGGGGAATGTACCTTACTAGACAAGTACTTAGCACAAGCCACAGATGTTTTGGTTCACAGTTGTGACAAATCTGCCACAAAGTTTGCTTTTAATTTAATAATTCTCTGGTCAGGCTTGCCACACAGAGTAGCGAGTGTTCAGACAATAATTAAATCACTAGAGCAAGCGAGGAGGAAGAAGTCTTTTGTCTTTGAAATGATGCAAAGAAGAACCTGAGTATGGTCAAAAAATACACACGAGACAGAACAAAGCCTCAAGATAAAGAAATGAAAGAGAGGTGGAACAGTTGGAGGCTGGAAATAGAAGATTAGTAAGATATATAAGTAACTTGCCTGGGAATCCAGTATATACATGAAAGCAGTTGGAATCCATGGATTAGGTACAGTAACAGAAAGAAAGATTGTGTAGAAAAAACCACGTGGTTAATTTCTCTTGAGGAATCGGAGTGAGAAAACAAATCTGATTTGAGAAAAAAGGATGGGGATGGTATGCTGTTCCTTACCTGAGGTTGAAACTGGGGGAAGAACTGAGCCTGACTAGGTACATGGGAAGCGAGTTAGTCTAGGAGAACAGTAAATACGGATAGATGTTTTAAGAACTGCTGTGTCCCTTTTCTCTGCCCTCTGTTTCTGCGTTGATTGTCCATTCTGGCGTGCAAAGATGCTGATGACACATGCATCCTGAACTAATCAGCCTCTAATTTTTAAGTCATGTTTATGATTCCAAGGAAGGGGTGTGGAACACCCACAGGCTTGGATCATCCTGATGTTGCTCACCTGTGCTAAGCCTGGTTTTGAGTACAACTGTGTAGGGGCTGCCTCAGAGACTGCAGCCTACAGCAACCTGGAGGCAGAGGGAATGCCTGTATTGTCAGGTGGGAGCTGCCTAATCTTAGTTGGAAAGTCACTTCTTTTTTCAAAGACTTCTCCCCATTGCCTCCCTCTCAACTTCTGTAATCATGTAATTTAAAGGCAAAAGGGCATGCTCATGGTGTGTTTGGGTTTGAGGTTTTCTTTTACCCTTGGGGAATTTTCCATAGCTTATTTACTTTTGTGAAGGTTTGGTTATGAACCACACTGCAAACTGAAATGTCTTGTTCCTTGAAACCTGTTAATTTTATAAACCACAAGCAAAATATAGCGAGGCAGCTGCATTGAGAGTTTTCCCATATGACCCAGCACTAACCTTAGCCCAGCCCAGCCAGGCTAGTTGCGAGGGATGGCTCTCCCTGCCCCAGCTGGGTTTGGGACGGCTCAGGATCAGAAACTACCAGTTGGGCAGAAGAGATCCTATCAGATGTTTTGCCTCTGGGGCCTGAGGAGTTGACTTGTCATTCTTGAATAATCTTGATTGCCTGAGCTTTTTATTATTATCCTAGAACATGTATGTTAAATTAATTCTGCAGATGATTAGAGCAAAGGCATTTCATTTTTACTGGCTTTATTCACTGCTTCCCGGCATTGTGTGTGTTGTGTGTGTCATCCCCCCCACATGGAGATTACACTTTTATTACACCTTTCTTTTCATATCTGTTCTCATCTAGTTCATATCCAAACTGTTGATACCTGCCTGGCAGAACTGAGGCTCCGTTTCATCGTGTCTCTGAGTAGCTGTCATTTTGTTGGAGTTCTTTTCCTGCTTGCCAATTAAAGCCAGTAATTTGGTACCAGGTTGGGAGAGGAGGAGTGTTAATTTACCTAGCAGCTTGCTCATGGCTGGAAAAAAAATGACCGTAACGAAAGCAGCTCCAGGTTTAGTTTCCTGCAGCTAATGAGGATATACTAACATGAGTCAACCAGACCTGTGCCTTGTTGAATTTTGTCTCTCCCCACAATGCTTAGTAAGATACAAGAACCAGAATGAGCCTCTGTCCAGACACAGCCTTCCTTCCTCAGAATCCTACGTCTTCAGTCTTTTGCCTGCATCCTTAAACAAGAACTCATTTTAAATTACCTGAAAGGCTTGGGATACAGTTTGTATCAGCGTCTGTTTCCTGTTTTCCCACATTTTGTTTCCTTCAAGGTTGTTTTTGCTTTTCTTATTCCAACTGCACACAAAGAAACGTCTTACTCTTAAGTCATTGTGACTACATGAGAACATCTGTGCATTTGTTATTTCTTTTGTGTTGTTGGGGGTTTGTTTTTGTGTTTTTCCCAGAGAACATAAAAACGACCCTACTGTGCTAAATGCCCCTCTAGTCTAGTTTAACACTGTTCCGGATATTTGCTGGTGGGGGATGCTTCAGATACGGTATGATTGCTCCAGTGTTACACCCTTCTCGATCAGCAATTTGGGCTTTCCTAAACTGGAGGAGGCTTCTGGACCATTAAGCTTTAATAGCTGCCTACAGACCTACACTCCACGAGTTCATGTAATGCTGGTTCGAATCCATGTATTCTCTTGGCCTCCACAACATCCCATGGCAATAAAGTTTTGCAATTTCATTACGCATCGTGTGGAAAAAGTACTTCCTTTTGTTTATTTTAAACCTGCTGTCTGGTAATTTCATTATGTGCCTCTTAATCCTTATTTTGAGAGGAAATGTTCTTCACACCATTCATTATTTTGCAAGCTGTTCATGAATGGATAACTTCTGTTTTCCAAACTGGAGAGTACAAACGTGGGAGAGCCACGAGTGATCAGAAGCCGTCCTGTTGTTCTTTCCCGTGTGTTTTATAGAGCATGTACAATTCCAGATGCAAGTGCCCAGTGATTGGCATTGCTCTGTTCCCCCCAGCCAGCTAATGATACTGATTGTCTTCTTAACTGTTCCTGATGGTTGATGTGATAACAGAGGCCTATCCACCAAAACCATAAAAAATTCCTTCTATGTGGCAATATTAAAAAAAAAATCCCATCATTGTACAGAGCCCTGGGACAGGCTGCCCAGGGGGGTGTGGAGTCTCCTCTGGAGATATTCAAGACCCGTCTGGACACCTACATGTGCGACCTGTCCTAGGGAACCTGCTTTGGCAGGGGGTTGGACCTGATGATCTCTAGAGGCCCCTTCCAACTCCTACAGTTCTGTGATTCTGTGATTGTGTGTGTGTGTAGTTAGGGTATGCATGGTGGGTTTTGCATGGATAACTTCACACTTTCCATCATTCAAATCCATCTGTGATTTTACTGTGTAATGATTTATAAACTCCACATGTCCTTGAGCGTAGATCATGCTGTCTGGGAACACTTGCTATTGTCTGCATATTCTTGAAAGGACTGCTGTTATTAAAACAGGAATCATACTCTCCCTGAACGTGCTTTCTCTGTGTTTAAATTTCACATAGTCCTTCCTGTATGGATGGGAGCTGTCTTGGAAGCCATTCATCAACAGTAGAAAATTGGCTGACAGCTATAAAGCCATTGAGTTACTATTTCATTTTAAGGAACTTCCAAGGCTGCCTTAAGGAAGCAGTGGGGAGGTTGACACTGACACTTGGTGTACAGTTGTTCTGTTCAATTGGGAAGGTGTTCAAACCACATCTGCGATTCTAGAAGAACTAGCACGCTGGCAAAGTGTTTCTGGTGTGTGTATCTAAGTCATATTAGTGTAAGGAAGGAAAATGGTCTGTCCTTTACTCCTGAGAAAACCAAGCTGGACCTGCCTCTTCATAAAGGCTTTCTGTTGATACTTTAAGGTTTTTCCTCTTGCACTTCTATCTACTCTGCCAAAAGACTGCAACGTAAAGTTCCCCGTAAGTGTTATTTCTATTCACCTCAGCCCTTTTTAAATTTAAAAAGTAGCATTTTCCTTACAGTTTTCAGAATGTGTATTAATACACAGGCAAAAAAAAAGCTTGTTCTACACCTTCTCTGTAAGGTGGGCCCCTCAGTTCAAGGACAGGGAATTGCTTGAAAGGGTCCAGCGCAGGGTCACCGAGATAATTAAAGGAGTGGAACACCTTCCTTATGAGAACAGGCTGAGGGAGCTGGGCCTCTTTAGCCTGGAGGAGACTGACAGGTGACTTCATCAACGTCTATAAATACATAAAGGGCGAGTGTTGGGAGGATGGAGCCAGGCTCTTCTCGGTGATGGCCAGCGATAGGACAAGGGTCAACGGGTGCAAGCCAGAGCACAGGAGGCTCCATATGAACATAAACTTTTTTGCTTTGAGGGTGACACACCACTGGCACAGACTGCCCAAAGAGATTGTGGAGTCTCCTTCTCTGGAGACATTAAAAACCCACCTGAACATGTTCTTATGTTATGTAATCTAGGTGATCCTGCTCTGGCAAGGGGATTGGACTAGATGATCTTTTGAGATCCCTTCCAACCCCTAACATTCTGTGAATCTATGGAGTCAGGCATCTAGTCTGTGAGGCCTCTTGAATGGTGTGGACCTGTCAAATACAGCTGTTCTGCCTCTCTGGAGTGACAGCCAGGGCCCAGGGAAGAAACTGTTAATTCATCTCAAATGGCACCGGATGTATGTGTTTAGACAACCGTATCACATCTATTGTGTGTTGCTTGGGGTTGAGGATTACTGGAGCTTGCACCTTCCAGCTGGTACTGTTAGTAAATTTTTCTCTGTTGGTTTCTTAAAATATTTGTTTGTATCAGACTTGATGCTACTGAAAGCAGTAAAATGGATATTACTTTTCTTGCTGATGCTGTAGCACCCAGAAGCATGCAAGATATTTCACACTGCAATAGTACTGCTCACCTGCCTAAAGAGTTTTGGAGTTTGTCTTCACCAAATTTTTCCAGTTAGAACTGTGTAAACACACCAGCCCAACAGGCTTACCTGTTGGAAGCAGGGTTTGTTTCAGGAGGGAGAGTCCTGGCAACTGGCTTGTCAGTGTTTCTTTCCAGTTGGTGCTGCATTCCTCAGTGGCTTTTCCCTTGTGAAACATGAAACACTTTTTCATTGGTTTGGGGGGTTGTATTGGGGTTTCTTTCCAAAGAGATGTTGAAGCACAGATTTCTTACCGTGGTGTGCCATAAACCCCAACTTGTTCCACTTTGTCCCTCCAGTGTCTCTTTGACTTCTTCAGTTCAGAGCTGCTGAATGTTTCTTCAGTTTTGCTGTTTAAAGGTTCTGTGGAGAAAGATGCCTGTGTCATACTATCTCCCTATCTGCAGTTAACTCACCTTTACAAATAAGTCCATGCCAAATTTTGTCAAAAGCACTGAGGCCTTCATGAATGTGATTCTGGGAAATTACTTGACTGCTGCTGGGATCTGTCTGTGTGGTTTGTTTGGCTTTTTAAAAATCTTTTGTTACAGAAGTAAGTTCTGTTGGGTTTGGGGGAGGTTGGGTTTTGGTTGTTTTTTGGTGAATAAGTTGTCACATAATTTTAAAGTGCTGACAGCTCCCATCTTGACAGCAGACTCTTATTTCATGAACCTTAAGTTGTTGTGCTTGCATAATACAGATCCTTTGAGTTAAGGTTTCTCTGTAATTTAACAGCATTCTTGACCCTGTAAAGTTAGTGTTTAAGACGAAAATGTGTTTTCAAGTTTAGGTATAAATTAAAGGCTTGTGCTTAGTGACATTTCAGTTCCCTAGTGTAAAGTGTCATGAAAAAGGAACAGGATGAAAATTCATTGCTTTTACTTTCACTCCAGTCTCTTCCCATTTCATTGACTTGTTTGTCTGTGTTTCTTCTTTTCTAGAGTTTTAGAATGCCAAGGGCTGCCTATCGTAAACGGGCAGTGTGATCCCTACGCCACTGTTACCTTAGCAGGACCCTCCAGGCAAGTATGGCACACATGAAGCTTCCATTTTATAAGGATGTTTTCCATTTCCTTTGTCTGTTGGAAATCTGCTTTCTCAGATGGACAGATGGGAGCATTTAGACACCACTAGAATATGTGAAGTGTTTGTGTGTGCATGTATGAACCACTGAATTATACTAGAGGAAGAAATTTGAGGGTTGTTTCAGTTTTGATTTCTGGAAAGGTCTGAATAATCCCTGAATAATTTGAGTATCCTGGAGTAGGTAATTTGTGGTTAGGCTTAATTTGTGCATCTTCTCACCTCACAGTGGGAGGCCAGTTTTTGAGCAAATTTATTGCCTCATTTTGGGCAGGGGCAGAAGAGGAAGCTGAATACATCAATATATTGCAATGTATGCATATTTTTAGGTGAATATTTAGAGTATTTTCACTTTCAAGGTGTAGCAAATTAATGTGTATTTTGAAAGCCCTAGGTGGCTCAGTTCTATAATTTGATATATATGGACATGATAGCATGGATAAAATTTGGAATGAGGCTCTGCATAATACTCTTCAGTTTAAATTTGGGATTAAAATTGCCTGTTATAAAAATTTCCTGCTCTGTTGGATGTCACCATTTTATTTTCTGCTTCTGTAGAGTCACATTTTGTGTCTGTGCCATGTTAGAAACAAACCAGCTCTGCTGTGACCTAAAAGCAGCAGATTTGGTAGCATGGGTAATTCTTACTGTTTTACAACAATTTATTGAAAATATTATAAATAAAATGTATTGTTGGCAAATACATTCCTGGCCTGCAGAGGAGTCCTGGAGACTGATCTGTATTCTTCATCTTTGTCTAGGGGTGTTATGCCTTATCTCCAGCATGAGCTGTGTGTTTGGGTTGTATGCTTCGTATTAAGCCTATAACTTGTTTCAGATAGTACTGGGTGGTGATTCAGTGATGTCCTTACAGTTTCAGTGGCTGTTACTGAAACTGTAAGGAGATTCTTTATGACTAGCCCTTGTATCCTTGAATGTCCAAACTTACCTTTCTTCATCTGCTTCCCTCCACCCCTCAGTCCAAATAACGCACAACAACTGACAGCTTATTTCCTTTCATAATAAGGAGCATAGCCTCATCTTACTGCTATCTAGTTTTTGGCAGTTGGGGAAGAAGGCTTGCCTCCTATCTCCAGCAAGCAGCATGCAGGTTACTCCCATCAACTGCTTTGTAATTGCCCAATAATTGTGCTTGCTTTAATCGCCTCCCGCTCTACATCCTGCTTCCCAGTCCCCTCCCAGATGGGTTTATCAGTAAAGAGGCTGATTGGCAAGTGTGACTGATGAGATGGGATAGGCAATCTGCCCTGCATCCTGGAGGCGATTAGTCTCTTATCTCTCAGCTCCTCCTAGGAATAGTGGGATATTCTTAATCTGTACATCATTCTCCTCTCTGGATTTTTCAGTGTGTCTCCTTTCAGAGTAGGAAAGCTGCTTTATTCTGCTGCATTTATGCAGTGCCAAGCATAAAAATTTCAACAAACGTGCTGCTGTTTATTGTGTGATTTGTACTTAAAGAGCCATCAGACTTCCTGTTTCTATGCCCGTATGATATATGGGAAAGCATTGTACACTGGTGGGCTGGCCCATTCAAGTCCCACAGGAAGCCTGTAGCAGCACTGGGAATTAGACCCAGCTTTGCTTGACCTCTGTGAGAGAATACATAGAGTTGTCCAGTTAATATAAGCAGCTGCAAGCTATCTAAACAGCTTTGCTGCATGAGAAATGAGGGATAGACTTTTGGGATGAAATGATTAGTAGGTCAGTTTTCCACATGGCTGATGCACCTCTCCATCTGTGTATGTCTTATCTATGCCTTCTTATTGCTGCAGAGCTATAGGGGAAGATTGGTGACACAGGACAACACAGAGCTTTTCACTCATAGGTAACGAGAACAAATCAAGCATAGGTCCTTAACATTTGGAAATCATCAAACAGGTGCTGGGTGGCCTTCATGAAATGCTCTGGCTGGCTGTAGCCCAATGCCAAGCAGTTAGATGTCTGTATTCTAAAAGACAGGCACAGGCAGATCGCACTGCCGTAGAGGGTGAATGGGCAGTGCTGAATTTTGTCAGGCCTGTAGCCCAGTTGGTGGTCTGAAGGAGGAGGTCTGCCATGTCTTGTGCCTTCAGAGCAGTAAGAGACTTCTGCTCAGTGCCACTCATCATAATTCAACACCTTAACATTAACTAGATGCTGTTGGGGCTGCAGGGGAGAGGGTGGTAATACAGCAATAAATTTATTTCTTACTGAGGAAATAATTCTGAGGGTTTTTTATTATTTAGCACAGCTGAAAAGTGTTCATTGATTCCTCAGGCCAGGATTATAAAATCTAAAACACAGAACTAGCTGTGTCAGTCTTCCTGTCTCCTGTGCTTTTACAGTATGAGGAGTTTTTGGGTTACATCACAATTGAGATCATCCCCCAAAAGCTGCTGCTCAGAGCCCCGTTCTTGCCAATTGCTTTGTACAGATCTAAGATTCTGCTGAACCAAGCAAGTGACAGAATTAGGGTTCAAGGACTTGTGTTGAAGAGAGGGTAGCAAACTGTGATTACTGCAACTTTAGAGAAATAGGCATACAGCGAATCCCTCCCCTAAACGTGTGTGAATGCGTATGCCTTGCTGTGCAGGAACCACATGGCATTCCGGTTTTATCGTGGATGACTCTGTGTTCCTCAGTGGCTCTGTTCTAGGATCACACTTCTGCTAATGGTGTTTCTTTTTTTTTCTTCTCTCTCTCTCTCAATTCAGAACGGAAGCCAAAAAGACTAAAGTTAAAAAGAAGACCAACAATCCACATTTTGATGAAGTGTTTTATTTTGAGGTTGGTATTTCAAAGGAACGGGCGATAAGCTGAAACACTATACAGTAGATAGTTGGCACAGCATCCTGCTCTATGTTGTGCCAGCTGTCTTTCTTTGAAAACTGTTTCAAAGCATGGTGCAGGGGAAAGAAGTACCCAGAATCAGGCTAGCCATCTGCTGAGGGAGCAATATATTGCTTCAGCTCAGGTACTCTGAAGGAAAAGCATCAAGGTGGCACTTCTGACCAGCAGGCTCTACTCCATTGTGACTCACCCCAGAAGAGTTTTGAAAAAGGATAGTTAAAAATGGGTTCTTTCAAATGTATAGTTTTTAGCCTGCGGTTTTATAGCTGCTCCACCCTGTGTTTCCCAGTCAATGGGGGGAAGGTTATCTCCTAGGAATACTGAAAACTGTAGAGGAAAAATATACTTAAACTGGATGTTCTGGCTGTCTACCAGTCTGCTGCAATACCAGTGCCTTTCCCAAGTGGGTGAAACCTCTGCAGCTTTGTTTAATGCAGAGCATTTTCAACAAGTCCAGTTAAGACAAAATATAACTTTGGTCAAAGTGCTGATCTTGGTCCTTTCTGGCGAGAGGAGCTGTAATTGTGGGGTGTCCATATACATACGTGCATGTGTTTGTAATTTGGATACCTCTTGAAACTTGTCATTCTGTCTTCTAAAGTATGTGTCTCTTTCTCCTCTTTCTCTGTTCTTTTTTTTTTTTTTTTTTTTTGCTTGGATATCTTAGTTCCAGGCTACACTTAACTGTTCTATTTCAGTAGATACCTCAAGAACATAGCTGGCATAATGAAGTTGATGAAAAGCAGAGTAGTACAATGCAGTTGGTGTATCATTGAAAACCCTTTTCCGCCCATACGGCTTGCATCATTCAGGTTACATTTGCATTAGAAATTGTTCCTGGCACAGGGGAGGCACCTAGGGATGTGGTTTCTCTAGTCAGTTCAGGGAGACAGACAGCCACATCAGGAAGATGAGCTGGGGAGAGAGAAGCTGGACAAGAGCTGTTGCACTGTGCACATCTAAGGCGCATGAATTGTTCTTGGCAGTGCCAGTTGAGGGGCTTGTTGCTGTCTTCCCCCTTCTACAAACCATAATCTTTACCTAGAAGCTGCCAATTGTACTGACTAATCTAAAGTCTGTCACAGCAGCAGGAATGTGCTCTCCTTCATTTGGATTCGAGGAACCAGATACAGCAAGTTCTCTATTGGCAGAAGCACTTTCTCACTGCCCAAAGGGGTGTTAGCCCTGAGGGTTGGCTGGGATAGCTATCTAAGATAATCTTTCCCCCAGTAAACCAATAGGTCTCTTTCTAGAGTGTGACTTCCCTGCAAACTTAACTTTAGCTAGCAGTGAGCCTTTGAGCCTGCTTGCCTCACTCCATGGAGGTGCTGCATGGTTAGTGGGGAGAGATCCCATAGTACTCAGTGCTGAGCTTGCACTCAGAGCTCCCCAGGATTTCAATCCAGCCCAAAGCTGCAGCCTTTGGCAGTGACACAAGAGTGATGCTATAGGTAAATAAACTAAAATGGGTTTCCTTATTCGTAATATAAGCAGTCCTGGAGGCATCTGACAGCAAAAGCTCTTTAATGAGAAGGTAATCCAGGAGTTCACCCTGGAAACCACAAAACCTCACCTGTCTGGTTCCTTCTGTGTGCTGCAGAAGCGGTGAATGTTTGGTAATTAAACACTGAACTTGGCAGGTGGTGCAGTATGGGAAGAGGAAGGAGAGAAACAGCATCTTCCAGCTGGAGCTGTGGAGCGGCCTGGAGGCTTGCTTAGCTTGCCTTTATGCTGAGAGCTGTGCTGCATGCAAGTTAACAGCAGAAGGAAAACCTGAACTCAAGCCCATGCCCCAGTTGTTCTGCTAACTCAGAGCAAAATGTTTTCTGTGTGGGTAAGAGCAGAGTTTGGGAAACATCTGAATCAGCCAGAACACTGAAACATAAACATACCCTTAGCACAGACAGAGCCATCATAGATTTATGTCATTTTGAACGTGGTTACTACATATCAGCCTAAATGTCTCCAAGGAGCAAGGTTCAGTAGAACTGCTAAGACTGGGAAATACATTCACTAATGAGACATGGGCAGACCTGTGGCTGGTGTCTGCTAACAGAGCACTCTGATTCCTGTGGAGCTGCACAGACTCACGCTGTTGACAGCAGTGTCACTTACTGCTTCCAAACAGCTTCATCAGCTTTCCTGCAGTCTGCTGGCACAGCGACTGGCCATGCCTCCAAGGAAGAAGCTCATCTGTAAAAGACAGCGAATGAGTGCTTTCTTGACTACAACCAAAAAGTCACAGAGAGTTGATTTTTCTAAGTGGAAAATAGCTTATCATTGGTTTGGGAAAGCACAGGGCTTATTTAGGGGTGCTATGAGCGAAACTTGCACCTGATAGTTAGGAGACATTTTCACCACCGCTCCAGCTGCAGGGCAGTGTGGGTGCCCGGGGTTTTACATGCAGCTACAGGAAAATGCCTCTCTTATGGGAACTACAGAATGTAGTGCTGGGGACCTGTTTGTGGTCCTGCACGTGCTAATAAAGATTGAGCCCCGATAAATGGCTTGCCAGCCTTGCAGGAAGAGAGAGACCTGCACAGCAGAGCTGTGCCCCTTTTTTTTGTAAAATGGCACGCAGCAGTTAGTTCAGCACTGTGGACTGGGAATTCCCTCATCTCCAGCTTCATCCTTGGAAGGGATGGGCCTCATACAGCTATCTTTTTTAGGAATGCCACTCTTGAGCTGTATTAATCTGCACACCAAGCAGTTGAGCAGGTGAACAGAGAGACCTTGTCCATGCAGACTCCAGCAAAACTCAGAAAAGCGTTTACTTAAAAAGGGGTGTGCCATAAGTTGCACCTACGCTATAACTTTTTTTTACCAACGCCCATTACAGATAATAAAACAAAAGTTTGCTTCCTTGTTAAAAATTGCACCATTAGCTTCACAAGGGTAGTAGCAAATGTCATTTGCAGTTAGGTAGGATAATTTCTTGAAGGCACAGGGAAGGCAGTTGCAAAGGTAGGGTGAGAAAATTTGTGCTGAGATGCTGAAGTTGAAGGCTACTCTTGGGTTTACGGATCCATTTGGTTCAATTTCAGCATAGAGGATTTCGTCTCTAGTGCTGCTAGTACTTTTTAGGTTTTGTGCATTGCCTTGAAAGTGGGTCCTGCCTCACACATACACATCAAGAAAGGCTTTACTGAGTGTCCCATGCTGAAGATTCTCTCCCAATTCACCACTTCTGCAGCTTTATCTTTGCCTCTCTTGTTTGTACCATCTGACGTAGAATATGAACCCAAGAAGTTAAGGTTACAATAAAACCCAGGTTTTGAGGGGGAAGTATTGAGCCACAAACGTATTGACAGCTACAATAAAGTTCTGCAACCAAGAGCTGAACCCACACATCATACACGCACTTGAATTTGATCAGTTCCTCTGTGGTTTCAGCTGGGTGTGGTAGCCTTTTTCTCAAGTTTGTGACGCACCAAATGCAACCATCAAAGGCTGTTTATAATCACACCAGAAAACAAATTTTAAGAAATGTTTGTACAGACACTTCTGATCATGCTCTATGCTTCTATCTACACAGCTATCTTCCCTTTATTTTCTGCCTGTGCAGAAACAAAGTTCATCAATCTTGCAAGTATGGTTGGTGAACTGTGCAGCTGGTTCTGTACTCCTGATATGCAGAACGCAGGCTCACATCTACTGGAACAGCTGATTTACTTGGGGTTCTTTGTATCAGCGTGATAAACTGACCTTCAGGATATCAAGACAAGCAGAACTTCTCATTTTTAATTTAGATACACTAAGATTTTTTTAAGGGTGGTTTTGTGTTTGGGTTCCCCCTCCCCTTCAAAGTCCATCACTCTTGTCCAGCTGTATCTAAAACTCAGTTAGTTATTGATTGCCCTTTTATTTCTCTAGATGGATTACAGAAGTGGTATTCCTTTCTGTGATTTTTTTCTTTTCTTTTCTCAATGTAAACTCAAAGTACTGTAGTAATATTCAAGACATCCTTTCTCTCTAAGAAAGTGTGGAGTATGTAGTCATTCGTGGATATGATTGTGTGACCACCACTTTCGCATGGTGAGGAATCAGTCAACATGTTTATTCACATGCATGAATGTTTTCAAAGTCAGACTGAAGTCACCACTGATAGTAAAAGACTGTCATCTTTCAGAAGTTTGCACAAGATAGGGATGCTGTTGTATCAGATCAATTCTTAAAGGTTTCTTCCTTTTTATTAGGTCACAAGACCCAGTAGCTACAACAAGAAATCCCATTTTGATATTGAAGATGTTGATGAAGTTGACAAAATGGAGATTAGGTAATACAAAACACTTTGTGCTAATGAACTTGTCTTCCAAAGCTGTGTAAACTTGCAGTAGACTCAGTGTTCAAAGTGGCAAGCATGGTTTTATTGTTCATAAATCAAGATGAGTCTCTGTCACTGTATCTGTATGCTCCTTTACCTTCACTGTCCTGCAGATGCATGTGAATGTGTGACGGTTCCTCTGCAGGAGAAATCCTTGGTACCCTGTGTACCCCGCATGTATGCTAACATGCACTTGTCACTGACTGCAGCCTTTTGTGCCTGGGTCCCCATTTCCTCCCTTCTTCAGTTTCCCAAGAGAGCCCAGACGCTCTATCATGCTCTCGGTTATGTTTTCTTCTATCACTTAGTTTTAGCAGCCCATATAAGGCCCTTCTTCCCTGAAAGGAAACTCCTGAGCTCAGTGTTTCTCTGGGGCAGAGGCAGTTTCTCTTTTTTTTCCTGCCAGACTGTAACCCCTTCTGGCAGGACTGGGTACGATATATGTGAAATTTGTTGCACTGGAAAGAAGCAACTCTGATCTCAAAACCAAAACAACCCTACCCCACCCCCTGCCACCCACTTAGTACTATTTTAGAACCTGCTGACGCCTGTCAACACTGTCTGTGGAGACAGGTGAACAGCAAGAGTGGAGAGGATACAATAGAGGGTGCAAAACTCAGAGTATCACATGTGTCATACCACTGCATACATTGGAACTTAGACCTGGTGGTCTGGGTGTGGTGTATAGCTGAAAAATGCCATATATGCATCAGGTGGTGTGAATTTCTCCTCTCCTGTACACTAGGATTTGGAGGAAGAAAGTTTGAGGGAGAATGGTGGCACCCTCCTTCTCCCCAGGTATTCCCACTGGAGAGGTAGTGAGGGCTTATCTCCATAGTGCCTTCAGAAGCACAATTGGCTGTAAGGAAAG
Source organism: Hypotaenidia okinawae (assembly GCA_027925045.1). Classification (NCBI taxonomy): domain Eukaryota; kingdom Metazoa; phylum Chordata; class Aves; order Gruiformes; family Rallidae; genus Hypotaenidia; species Hypotaenidia okinawae. The sequence continues at coordinate 150,249,449 of BSDF01000001.1, forward strand.
GAGAAGAGACCAGGAAGGGGGAACAATGCTCACTCCCAGCAAGCAAGATGCATCTATGTTCACCAAGAAAAGGATGAGGGCTGTTCTAATTTGACTGTCGGCTGCTGGTTCATGTACCCTGTTAGTGCAGCATTACAAGACCATTAGTGGCTTGTGTTTGCCATGGCTCTGTGAGTCAGGAAGGGGAAATGGTGTGTGCGTCAGAGGGGCAGGGGCCGTACTCCTTCACTGAGAACACCTGCATCGGGCAGGGCAAAGTTTCAAGGGCAGCCCAATTCGGAGCGGAGGGAGCAGAGGCCCACGTTCAGTGCCATGCTGCTTTGGTGCCATCGGTGGTGCCGCACAGCACATTGCCTAATCCTAGTGCCAGGTTGTATTTCTGCAAGGCTTTTGCATTGATTGACATGTCCCATATTCCATGGGATATTTGTGATGGAATGGGCAACTGAACAGTGTCTAGAGAGTCCCAGTCTAGTCTTTCTAACCGTGATGTCCAGCCATGAGCTGATTTTAAAGGAAAGCTGGGATTCTCTTGGTGATGGCTTGGTGATTCTGGAAGGGGACCCTAGACATCGATGGACAGTGGTTACACATTGCTTAATATTTTAGTTGATTTTGATTTTGTACAACTGGACTAAATGAAATTATACAGTTGTTCTACTTGCTAAGTCTATTTCTCCTGACAAATTACTGTCCACAGTGATAATGTATGTGGAGCTGAACTTCAAAGAAGTCTTTCATTTCTTAAAGCCAACACGTGACAGTGATAAAGATTAATAGTTTGTGAGGAGGCTTACAAAATAGTTGGGAAAAGATTAAGCACTTAAATACTAGACAAAAGCAGATAAAGTGTTAGTGTTGGTTGGGCAAACTCTTTGCCTAGAGGTTTTGTCCCCTGTAGGACAGAGTGGTTTTGTTTCCATCTCGGGTTCCCCACCCACCCCCGCTCACTTCCTCTAGCCTGTTCAGTCAGAGTTAGATTGCCCCCATGCCCTCTGGATGGATCATACGATTTATGGGTTTGGGGTTTTGTTTTCTTTTTCTCTCCTGAGAAAATGCCATTCCACAGGGTACAGAAGAGACAGTCTCTCATGGTTTTTCTCTGAAGCTAAGAAAGTTTCTCTTTTTGAGTGGGTGTAGGAAGTTGCAGGCAGGGCATATCAACACTCGGGGACCAGATGTTCTGGTGAAATTCATTGTTTCTCCTCCCCCTCTCTGCTGCTCCTTTCTTTCTGAGGCTAGTCTGAGCAGTTTTAGCATAACACTTGCCATAATCTTGCCTTCTAAAAACCTCAGGAAACAGTAATCTTTTAGATTCTGAGATCTGCCTATTATTTTTTTTAAATGCTGCTTATGCTTTGTACTCTAAGTGCAGAAAGCAATGCTTTCAGAATGTTCATGCCTGCTTTGCTTATGGTGTAGTGTGAGATCTACCTTAAGTCGGTTCCTCTCCTACACATCCTTTGCCCTGATTATTTCTTTTTCCATAACAAGTTGGTGTGGGGGAAACACCCTTTGGCTGCATATGTTTGCAAGTGTTTTTGCTAGTGGGCATCTTGAAAGAATTTGGATAAACTAGAAACCAGTAGCTTGTAAATAGTTGGTAAATTGTAAGTTTGACTATGTGTAAATAAAATTCTTCAAAGGTTCCTCTCCTCCTGAAGCTGCTCTTAGCCATCTGAATGAGTTAGCAAGATAGTAACCAAACAGATATGGAGAAAGGGGAGAGGAGGTTGAAGTTTCATATAAGGGGTGGGGGGAGGGGTAGGGGTTGTGGTTTTGGGTTTGGTTTGGGGGGTTTTGGGGGGAGGGGAGGGAGTGGGAAGGGATTCTTGCCCTGCAGAAATGTTGTCAAAATATCAAAGTTTGAGGAACTTAACCCAGGAGGCATGCAGTGTGAGCTGCTGGTATGTCTAATGTATGAAACTTGATGCATGAGACATTGTTGAGAGCTACAAGCGCCAGAGGGTTTGAAAGTGACATCCTCTGTGCTTGCATAAGGTAGGATAAGCCTTTAGCAGGACTATCCACATCATTACTTGACAAGTCTATCATGACTTGCTTAAGAGTAGAAAGGTTGTGTGAATACATCCGTAAGTAAATGGCTTTGCACCTTATCCAAATTAAAGTTGCTTTTCCAAAAATCCTTGTTTTTTGAAAATCTGTATTTTTTTTCAATGTGTCATTTTCCCCCAAAGTTTAAGGCACATTCAGGCCATCACTTAGCTGTAAAATTCTCAGGTCATCTTGTTTATAAAAAAAAATGCTTCTCAGAGGAAATCTTAAAATATATACAAAACCATGTACCCTGAAGTCTGATACGCTTGTTTGTTCAGAGGTGGGTTTTGCAGCACTTGTCTAAAATGCCAGGTTAGACACTAGTACTTCTTCTGTGACTCTCAGTGCAGTTGTTTTACATCAGTGTTGAAGAGCATGTGAAAGGGAAGTCTCATCTAGAGATACACAGGAGAACTTGCAAAACATGATTGAGTGCCAAAAATTGTGTAGGTGTCAGTCAATACACTGATTATACAGTGACAGAACTGCCATAAGGTTTTGAGTGTCTGAACAGAACTGGCTGAGGTGCAAGAAATGTGTAAGCATGACACAATGAACCTGCCCAGGAGGTAGAGTGCTGTGCAGGACTGTGTAGACACTCAGCCTAACTCTGTAAAGCTGCTGCCTGGCTACAAATCCCAGGTTACACTAGGACTGACAGAATGGAGTCCTTAAATAGCTCTATGCATTTCCCCCGTGTCCATTTTACCTGTATTTTTCCATTACATGGGATAGCCAAGCAGCCCCCTGAATCTTTATCAGTATGGACAGTGAAAGTGGTACCGATAAGGGAAAGATAAACTGGGTGATTTTTCACTGGTGCTTCTTGAAGGTGAATTGCAAGGCTTCAGAAATCTATGGTAGGGTTGTCTCTCTACTGTTTGGAGACCTTAGTGTACAGTTTCGAGACCTTCTAACTCGTAGGCTTGAGGGGGAGAAGCCCCAAGAAATACTGACAGCAAGGTTGGGATTAATTGGGGTTTTTTTAATTGATTATGAATCTCTTACATGTTTTTGTTACAGAGTTGATCTTTGGAATGCCAGTAACTTGAAGTTTGGAGACGAGTTTCTAGGAGAACTGAGACTCCCCTTGAAATTTCTCCGACAGTCTAGTTCTTACGAAGCATGGTATTTGACATTTTTCTTTTGCAGAATAAGTAGAAACATATGTCTGCTGCAAAGACTTAAGAGTAATTACTGTTATGTGATAAAGTTTAAATGGATTTAATGTGTATCTTTTTTTGTAAGCAAGCCAAAGTAATCTTAGAAATGTAAGGACAAGAAGTTTTGATGTTATGAGAAATTTCAGTCTGCCTCTGTATTGCACGTGGGAGTTCTAATATGTTGGCTTTATGATATTATTTACTGCAGTTCATCAGCAGTACCATAATTTCAGTGTGTGGGTTTTTAATCATATCTACATAAATCTCTATGTTCAGAACTTCCCATGTTGCAGTTGGTGCAAAGTAGACTTACAAACTTAATTATGAGTCTGATTCAGAACCTTCAAGAACTCTATACATATGTACATAATGTGTACATCTGTTCATGTATAGCCTGAGATCACACTGTGTTTTAGCACAAACTTTCTGTCTTACTTTTCACATTTCAGGTATTTCCTGCAGCCCAGAGATAATGGCAATAAGTCATTGAAACCTGATGACCTCGGTTCCTTAAGGTTAAATGTGGTTTATACTGAGGACCATGTTTTTTCCTCAGACTATTACAGTCCACTTAGAGACCTCCTGCTCAAATCTGCAGATGTTGAGGTAATTTGTTTGCACTGCTTGTTGTTTACCTGCAGATCATGCTCACAGTGGGTCTCTGAATATTTGTCACTATCTTGCTGACACTTTAGCTGTGTAATTACTAGAGACTTCAGCTTCTTTTTTGGACCTGAGGGCCTTGATAAGCTCTGCATATCCCTGGTGCTTGTTTTCAGTCCTTGCAGAGAAGATCTTTATCTGCATGCGTAAGGTGGGTGAAGGCACACCCAGGAACACTGGTGGTTTAGCAGAAGCATAATCTCTGTCACTTTGTAATTTGACATGTGAAAATGCAAAGTAAATTTTAGTCTGATCATTTGGTTTTCCTTTACTGGAGACAAACAGGTTTACTTGCATAATTTAAAAAAAAAAAAAACAACAAAAAACCCCAAACCAGGAACTAATCCGGAACTGTCAGAGACTTGGACCATATGTGCCATTATGTGTATTTTTAGCAGTAGTAACAGTGGCTTTATTTTTTTTTTGGTACAGGAACTGGGTTCTGTACTTAACTATGGTTTGAAATTAAGAAGGGTTACAGTTTTTCCTCTTCACTGGCTTCCCAGGCAAAAGCGACAGTCAGTGAAAAAGACACTATTAAAAATGGGTGGAAAAAAAAAAGCACTGTAATAGTTTTTTTAATTGCTGCCCTCATGTGATGGGAACTCACAGCCAAGAAAAACTGGGATGTAACGCCCACCCACCTTACGTACAGGCACGTTTGGGTAACGCTGTTGCAACTCTTGTGTGGGGTTCTGCATTAAGTAGCTAATGGGAAAAGAAAGAAAGGATGCTTGCTTGTTCTGAGAATATCTGTCAAAGTTTTTATTTCTTTCCACTGTTCAGCCTGTTTCAGCATCAGCTGCACATATTTTGGGTGAAGTTTGCAGAGAAAAACAGGAAGCAGCCATACCTCTTGTCAGGCTTTTCTTACACTATGGCAGAATTGTGCCTTTCATAAGTGCCATTGCGAGTGCTGAAGTGAAGAGAACTCAGTAAGTACCAAATACCAAACTGATCTCAAACATACCTACTCTGCATTGGCTGGTGTTAGGATCCCCCACTTGGTTTCTAGAACTTAAACTTTGTAGTTTTTCAAGAAACTCTTGACATTGTCCCCGTTCCTCCCAGCTGAGTGTCAGACTATTTTATGAACAGATTCACTGCTTGGAAAATGTAGTAAATTTTATTTTAGGAGGAATTCCCATCATGTTTTGTGAAGTCTACTTGCAAGACTTTTATTGTAAGGTCTGAGAGCAGGTATTTTTGCTCTTCTCAATCTTAATGATGTTTGGTAAGAACTGTGAAATTCTATGTTACTTTTAGCTGTTCACATGAAAACATTTCAGCTTTATAGTATGCTGATAAATCATCTAGTGCTGATTTAAAGTGTTGAATTTGTCCAAATCAAAAAGCAACTTTATTCCTAGCCATGAATATTTAAAGCAAGCTGTGTGCCTAATCTTTCCAATTAGAGGGTTGAGGATCAAAGATGGGATTGGATTTGGCAGTGGATAGCAGAAAATCTTCTCTGTTATCACTTTGTCTGAGTCCCTTATTTGACTTACTGGTGTGCCGATAGTTTAGTAGTGCAAGATCTGGTATTCACACCAGGCAGATCCTAAAGAGCGTTTGTTGCCCCAAGCCTTGTGCCTGTGCAGTCAGGATCTTGACTGACAGTAGAAGAAACAATTGGGAGTCAAGGGGAATGACAGAGATTGACTCTAAAGCAACAGCTTCCTCAGCACAGAACAAAGTCTTTGTGTGGGTTGGCTTTTTCAGAGTGTCTGAGGGATAGACTGTTTTCTTCCTGTAGGTGGGTGTGTATTTTCTGTGCTGCAGGCTGGCTGAAACAGCTTGGTTGCTGCAGTATGTTGAAATTTGCTGCTTTCTTGACAGTCATGCTCCTGCGACAGAACAGCGAAGGCGCTGCCCGTTTTGGGCTTTCTGGTGTTTGTCACAGGCACTGAGCTTACTGGTTTAGGAAACAAAATCACAGTAATAAATCACATTGCTCACTGCTAGTAGATGGGTACAAATGTAGTAAGACATCGGTCTGTGTACAAGAACAGGCAAATAATTTCATATCCAGGTTTTGTCCATATGGGTATAGATGAGATCATTGATTATGTACTTACCTGCATAATGCAATTTGCTACACAAGGAATTGCAGGTATGAAGTTAATAGGAAACTGCATTCTCAAAATATAAGTAATACTAAAAAAGTACAGTGCAGTAGCTAAAGCTTAACTAGTTACACTGCTGTATGTCTAGTGTGAGAAGAATTCAGTGGTCTTTTTGAAAAATGTGAGACTCTGCATGGCATCAGCTGTCTGCACAGCTCATAGGGCAGAACTGGGATCTGCGCTGTGTGTAAGAGTGTTACCACAGGACAGGGCTGTGAGTCACTCAGAAAAGATGGCTGTGCCATTGGAGACAGTGTTTTCATCTCCCTCCAGCTTACAAGTACTGATTTTGTAGGAGAAGGTAGTAGGCCATGTGTAATGTCCAGTATTGGAAGTGTAAAAATCACAGTCTCCTTCCCTTAATGAAATGAAGGCTGTTCAGTACTTTACAGTATGTCCCCCTGTTTATATTGTAAAGCCCTGTGATTTGAGCCTGCGTGTGGCTCTGTGTTTGGATGGTGCACTAACAGGAGGAAGAGTATCTGTAGACTCTCTGGACTTGCTGTGACCACTGCTTCTCTATTCCAGCCTGGAAGTGCACGAACCGCTGCGTGACTGCGTTAAATGGCAGGCTGGTTTGTGCGTTCAAGCCCAGATTCCCGTCACCTTTCACTGCTTCTTTTATTTCCATATATTAGCAGTTTATTACAAAGAGACTAAATTACAGAAAATTGTTCACTTCCAGAGATCCAAACACCATTTTCAGAGGAAACTCATTAACTTCCAAGTGCATTGACGAGACAATGAAACTGGCAGGGATGCATTATCTGCAAGTTACACTAAAGCCAATTATAGATGAGGTAAGAGCAGATTAGACTGTTTATTTGATAAAATGTCGCTGTAAAAGGCCTTTAGGGAGCAGATACTGTTTATTCCTTCCCTTTTTAAGACGACTTTGTAGGAATAATGCTTAAGAGCCTGTTTCTGTATTAAAATCCTGTGTGGTAGTTCAGACACAATCAAGTCACCCAATTTGGAAACATTTGGATTGTATTAAAGGAAAAAGAAAGTTTCAATTCGTTTCATTTAAGCACTCTGTTTTATAAAACTAACACTTATTTCTGAGAAATTAATAAAGTAATAATGTAGATGAGTAAAGAATATATGTAACAGAAAACTGCTGGGAAGCTAAAAGTAACACATTTCATCCAGTGGATATATAGGAATAGAATTATTCTTAGATAACTCTGTATGTGATGCATGTATTGTAACAGTGGTTTATTATCTACCCAGTCCAGAATGGTGGGTGTGGGTATTTTACTGCAGTAATTGGGCAATACTTGGAGACCGCAGACTTCCATTAAATGATTGACAGTTTCACCGGCTCTTGTTTTAATGTTTCATTAAAAAATGTCAAGTTTTTAAAGAATATAGATACACTTTCAAAGTTGACTGTTTTGGTGAAATAGGACTTGTCTTGAGCAGCGTTGCTTGAGAAGAGTCTTAATGAAAAGTTCTTCCTTTCACTTGAAGGAAAGAGTATAACAAATTACTACTGATTTGGGGTGGCGGGGGGAAGATGGCAGGTAATTTACCTTCTATGCTTTGTCAAAAGAAAAAAATACAATTTATAAAGTTGGGTTTTGTCTTTTACCCCAAAAAAACTAACAGATTATGCTTTTTACAAATGTTTTTTTCCTACTTGAAGGTAAACTAATATATTAACTGTTCACTTTTTTTCCCTAGATCTGCCAGGTCCATAAACCTTGTGAAATTGATCCTGTGAAATTAAAAGATGGGGAAAACCTGGATAATAACAGGGTATGCATTAGATTGTGAAGATATATTTGTTTATTTGTTTGTTTGTTTGTTTACAGTATCAAGCTTAATGGAGAGCCTCAGGCATTTGAAGTTGCAAATAGTTTTGCCTTTCCTTAGAATACACTGGAAGATTTCTTAACACTGCAAACAGTTATGATTCTTTTACAACGGCTTTACATTATGCTATGAATTCACTTCTGCCCCCACCCTTGAGGACAAAGACATCTTAGCCCGTGGCTCTACTGGTGGAGCAGATGATGTGCTATGGAAAGGGACAATATGCCATGTGGCTGTATCACTTGACACTTGGTTTTGATGGAAATAGTGTGTTTACTTTTTTACTCAAATCTGTGCATTTACTCAAGACAGTATCATTGAGTATGAGGCTGATTTGCAAGTATATAATGTGAGAGGCTTTTAATGATGCCATTATGAATAAAATCAGGAACAATACCACATTCCACAGCAAAAAAGAAGATACTAATTTTGTCATAATTGCATTTTCCAGGAAAATCTGAGGCAATATGTCGATCGTATTTTTACTGTAATTACAAAATCTGGTGTAAGCTGCCCTACAGTGATGTGTGATATCTTCTTTTCACTGAGAGAATCCGCTGCCAAGCGTTTTCAAGGTGAGCTTCTATGTATTTTTTTATTACATGTAGGTGTAGTGTAGCCATCTGCATCATCCATGATGGATTTAGTAATTGAACAGCGGCGTATCCCAAATACCGTTTGGAGTGTGTATTAATGTTGACTTTTCCTTGATTATTCACTCCACAAAGAACATGGCTCTTAATGATTGTAAGAGTTTTCTTTAAACAACATTTGAAAAGACCATTATGATGGTGTGTATTTGTGGTTTCAAGATTTGCAAAGTGTGCTCAGTTTTCAAATGTTCAGGGTTTTGTAACGGCTCATTCTGCAGACTCCACACAGCTGAATTATTTGCTGCTCATGCGTCAATCTGTTATAAAGGCCAATCTATACATTATTGGAGTCATTGCAAACTCATTGCCCTCAGAGGCCCTTGTGCTGTGAAGGTTTTCTGGCTGTCAGGAGAGAATTCTTTCCACTCCCTCCCAGTTGTGAGACTGAGCTGGGAATTTATAACTGGGATTGAGCAAAAATTGAGCATGCGTTTTCAGGAAGGGAAGGAGATGGCAATAAGGAAGTTTTAGAGTAATACAAGGTCAGCTTTTATATTTCAGTAAGAGGCTGAAGCAGAAAGCCATTTATCGTGCTGTTGTGCTCTTTATGTATAAATAAATAAACAATATTTTCTGTAATCACCAACTGGAATAGGTGCATTAGGAGTCTGTACAGCCCTTGTGCTCGGGGCTATAACTGGATAACTGAGAGTTGGCCTCTCTGCTGAATGTTTCATGAACTGTGCAAGTTATCCATCATACTTCAGTTTCATAGATGGAATAGCAGACATTTGCATGAAATTCCCTGTGTGATGGAAAAGTAAATGGTGTTCTCCTTGTAGCCTGTGTCATGAACTCACCTTGTTTTTTAAAAGGCTGTCATTGATATTTCTTTGATTTATGCTAGCTGATCTCTGTCTCCAAATCCTCCCGTCATCAGTCAATCCTGTAACTCACAAGCATATACCTTTCCAACCCATGCCTGAGTTAGCTTTCTGAAGGCATTCTGATAATTTCAGAAGGTTTTTAAAGGAAGGATTATTGAAATGCTGAGTAGAGGTCTTTTTTCTTAATAGGTGACCTAGATGTGAGGTATACAGCTGTCAGCAGCTTTATTTTCCTGAGATTCTTTGCTCCTGCCATTCTTTCTCCAAACCTCTTTCAGCTTACACCACATCATCCAGTAAGTACTGTATCAGCTTTTTCTACATCTGGATATGGTTCTGTCACCATAGTCTGTCTATCAAGATTCTTTCTTCAGTTCTTTTAGTAGCCTTTAGAAGTACCTTTGTTGGTTCAAAGATCTCCTGTGTCTCTCTTGGGTATGAAGCATATGTTGAGTGGCGGTGTATGTGAAGAACTTGGGAGGTATGGGAAGAACAGTAAAGTTTAAGGACAAAGTAGATGGTCTGAGCTGCTGTGGAAAAGATGGTCACTGCTTCATTTTTGTCACGTTACATTAATGCTGGATGGATTGATTGTCAGCAATGTTGGAAATGTTTTAGATGTTAAGCAACTTATCCAAGACTTCTAGTAGTTATTGAGAGTGGGCAGGGCCTGGACAGTCTTCAAGACAGAAAGCTCTATTTTTGCTTTGCAGGTGATTGCCTTTGGTTCTCTGAAGAGCATTAGGGTAGCTATGAAGCATTATGGCATAAGAGCCAAAAGCCTTTTAAAGAAGCAACTGTTTTCTTGTAGTGTTTTATTGGGTCTTTTCTAATTTTATGTTACTTTTCTGCAAGTGAAATGAGAAAGAAGGAATGTAGTTTACCTTCCTCTCTTCTGTGTTGTAAATAGTTAGTCCATATAATACTGTTCTCTTCCCTAGGATCCCCAGACTTCTCGAACTTTGACGCTTATCTCTAAAACCATTCAAACACTAGGCAGCTTATCAAAATCTAAATCTGTAAGTATGCCATTTTCGTTTACAGGCTGGATTTAGGAAAGTGATTTTCCTTCTTTTTATTATTTTTTAATCTTTTATCACTCATTGTAATTAAGCCTTTAAAATGCTTGACTTGCACTAGGCTTATGCAAAACTGGTTATGATTGCTTTGAATATAAGCCTCTCATGCTCACAGGAAAACTAAATCTGTCTTAATCTGAACTAGATTTCAGTAAAGCAAAATTACGTGGCTAGCCCAGAAGGGCTGGTTCCAGGGCTTTTCATGCCTTCCTTCTTCCAGAAAGACAGTGATCAGGAAAACCCAGGAAGTTTTTTATGTGCCTCTAGTACCTGATAGCAGCTCTGCAGGGTTTTACAGATTGTTTCAGCATTTTAAAGCTCAACTGAGAAGAATCACCCAGTGAGAGGGAGGTCTGTGCTCTTCTTTTCATACCAGTTCAGTTTTCTGCCAGTGAGCAGTGAGATTAGAGCTAAATGCCCATGCTCTGGATATTTGATTGAAATAAATCCTGTATACCTAAGGTGGCATACTGCTCTATTTGGTGATAATTTGGGCTCCCTGGTGCTCTAGTTAGGGTTCACACAGACAGCTGTAGATGAATCTCTACCTCAGCTACAAACCCTTCAAGACAACGGAATTCATTCCTTCTCTCGCACCTTTTTTCAGCTTCTTCCAGGAGCAAGATTAAAAGCCAGAGCAGAATTTGAAGCTTTTGAAGAATGCATTGTTAACTGCAGTTACTGAACATTTGAAATTCATTCTGCTTTTTTTTTTTTAAATAAAAATTGGTACTACTGAATGTGTGCTGTACAACATAAAAGTAATGCTTTGCTTATTTTACCAACCAACCCTCTTATCTGCAGTGGCTTGTCTCATGGTCTGCTGCTGTTAACAATAATATTTTCTGTATAAACTGTATTATGATATGCATGGTTTTGGCTTTGTATTTCAGGCCAATTTCAAGGAGTCCTACATGGCTACTTTTTACGACTATTTTAATGAGCAGAAATATGCAGATGCAGTAAAAAATGTAAGTAAGGCATGTGAATGTTCTGAAAATGCTGCTGTGGTGTTGAAGCTGATGTTCAGAATCCTAGAATGTAACATACACTGTTTGTAAACTGGGGGAAAAGCAGACTCCTGATGCCAAAAGTTTCTTGAATATTACAGTTAAATTCTGTGCATGTCAGTAGTAGAATCTCTTTGGATTAGGTTGGATTAACAAACTGCTGCTTAAAGCTTGAGATGTGCATGCTTCAGAGGATGCTGTGGAGCTGTGATGAAAATTGTGTAGTCCAAAAAGAAGTGAAAGATCCATGTAACAAAGGAGAAGCACAAGAAGTGTTGGTCATCTGCAGTTTTTCTGCTTAAGAGCATTTGTGCTATTTTTAGTTTACCAGCCAGGGAACCTCCCAAATTCCTCAAGCTTCTGCTGTTACCTTTTGTTTAACTACTTCTCGTAGTTAAACAGAATATTTTCTTGTATCTATGCTGTACAAATATTAAAGATTTTAATTTGGGTAATGCCTTCTAGTAATTTTTATCTGTGCTTTTTGCTCACCTTTTAGTTTCTAGATTTAATTTCATCTTCAGGAAGGAGAGATCACAAGAGCATAGAGCAACCTATTCTGCTTAAAGAAGGGTAAGCATGCTTGTGGAACAAAGCCCTCTACTTGTATGCTTGCTACCATTCTAAGGCAGCTATCTTTTTTTTATTTCTACCACCCCTATTCCATCCACGTGTTCAGAGAAGAATGTAGGAAGCTCCTTGTACTGCTATTTCTACTCTCTGCGGCTGCTATAGCTGATTAAAACATATTTTCATTTGTTCTAAACTGCTTAATTTGATTATGTTTTGAAAAAAAGTGGAGGAAAGAGTAGCCTGTAGAACTTAATCAGTGCAGCTGAGCAAAATCAAGTTAAGTCAGCATTGTGTTAAAATCAGGTTGACTTTTTTTTCGTGAAATCCAGTGAACAAAAGCTGTGAAGTTCCACTGTGAAGGCAGATACTGAATATCTTAGTGAGGGCAAAGCCTGCAAATGGAATTTGCTTTTGCTGCCCTGTAAGATCCATATGCTAATCATTATCATGGCCATTTCAAGGAAAATCTGTGATGCACTTGGAACAGTTTCTAGTTTTAGTACCTTTCCTTTTTTTGGAAGCATGTTCCATATGCCATATTAGTTTTAGATACTATTTGTTGACATTTTTTGTGTTACAAAACTGAGTTGTTAACATCATCTAAGTGCACTGTGCAAACAGCTTCTTTGAGCTGGGAGGAAGAAAGTGGAAAAATCAAAATCCTTCATAGCAAAGCTCAGTAAGCTGAACTGCCACTTGAAAGTAAGCTTTCACAGTAGCTCAAAGTCACACAGAAATTAGGTTTTCAATGAAAACATGACTGGTCCTTCTGCTTAACCTCTGCAGTTCACTTCTCTGATGGGCATCTGTCCCTAGAAGCAAGTTTGTCTATTTTAATTCTGTACATTTACCATTCTTTGGGTTTTGAAAATAAATTTATAGTTTGCAACATTTTCCCTCTAACTCTAAACCATTATATTTTTTTTTCTGCCTCTGTCTTTCTTTTGCTCCTGTCTGATTTTTTTCTGTCTTTTCTTGCTCGGCCTGTGGCTGCTGTTGTAAGGACTCTTAAACTAACAGTAAAGAAAGTTGATGGTAATAGTTCGTGCAGGTAAGATGGTAGGGGCAGTTGGTGCTTTGCTGTAGCTACCGGCTGACAGCATGTCCTTCCTTCGCAGCAGTAGACTTGTCTGACTTAACGCTGGGGAGGAAGCACTCTGTTTAACAATCCTGAAACTCCCATGTAAAACCAGCAGAGAACATTGTTATCTATGTCTAGAGACTGACCAACTCTTTTTTTCTCCCTCCCCCTTTCCTTAAAACAAAACCCTGCTGTAAATGGAGAATAAAGGACTTTTATCCATAGGGAGCGGCTCCCAGAAGCACTGAGATTTGCTTAATATTCAGTGTATAGATCCCAGTGAACTCACTGAAGTGGCCATACTTTTCAGGCACCTCTTAAGTAGTATTCCCATAAATCGTCCTCAAGGTTAAGGAGTTGCTTTCAGCTGTCTGTTTTTCCTGACCCTTTGAATTATTGCCATGTTATATCACGGGGAGTGGCTGGGAATTTTCAAAGCCTTTGGTTTGATTCTTCTCCAGATTGATTGGCTGGTTAGTGGGTTTTCTGTTTGCCTTTGCAATGTTTTTTGTTTGCTTTTAGGTTTTTTATCTATCTTTGCTTCTATTAAGATTATCTAGGTGGAAAGCTATAGCATATCTACTTTTGAATGAACGTACAGTTCCAAATATTAGTCCCTGGCACTTGGTTTTGCTGGCATCGATTATGCTATTTATTGCTGCTTAACAGCTGTCTGCCCAGTCCTTTCCAAAAGGAAGGTAATTAAATGGAGAACCAGCCCTGCCATTCCTGTAGATGAAAGGGGCAAGCTGATGCTTCGAAGCAAGGCTAAGGCAGTTCCAAACTCAGGTGTACCATAAACAAGTTGGAGAAGAAACAATCATCTCCAACCACCCAGCACTGGAATGGATTTCATGGACTTTTTATCAATTTGTGCAAAGAAATCCTTTAGACTGACCTTATAACTTCTGTGGCTTTGAATGCTTGTCACCTGTCTGTGGGACATACAAAGAACATTCTTCTCTTGGCCCCATCAGCTGTGAGGAGTGTAATTAGAAATGTGCCCTTAGCTCTGCAACAGGGAGCTTGCATTTTGCAAAGAGGGGGCTCCGTAGGAGTTTGCAGTTTTAAGTCACCTCTTAAGTGTTGTCATGAGAAGGAAGAGAAACTAACTCAAAGAGCATATTGTCCAGCCTGAGGATATCTGCTCTTCCCTTGAGATTTGCCTGAATCTTGAAATATGAAGACTACCACCAGTGGGCCTGGTGATGACCTTATTCACATGTTTTTATTAAATATTTCTGAAATAATCCAGGAATAAGGGTTGAGAGAGTAACTGACCATTTTACCAGTGAGAGGCGTCTACCTAAACTGGTTTCAAAGAAAGCTGTTGCCTTGTCAGCTTTTGCCCGCACAACTTGGAATGGGCGACAGGCACCAGCCCAGCTGGTTACAAAACAGTGGAACTCTGAAGGAACTTGTGCTTCTCTTGGGTCTTTAAACAAACCTGCAGAGCAGTTTGTTTCTGGCTGAAGATACCAGAGGCAAGAAACGGTATTGGCTGGCTGCTATGAGTATTTTAGCTCTGCTACTGAAAACCTTCAACCAAATCATTCGCTGTTCTCTCTCTGTGCTCTTTGTGCTGTATGGTGCCTTCCTACTTGATAAAAACTACTCTGTAGTAAGTAGTTTTTCCTGACTCCCTTATACAACTCTGTATTTGGCGCAGTAGTCACTGCAACGTGTAGAGTAGCTGTTACCAACTCTCTGCTGCATATGCATACACGTTTTTTTCCACCAAAAGTGCTGCTGAGCAGTGTGACGTCACCAGGCTTTCCAAAGTCACCTTGAAGCTTTTGGATTGATTTAGTGGTTAGGAAGGTGGTGGATACATCATGGTTTCTTGTAAGCGAATTCAAATTTGAAATAAATTAAAATTGACAACTCACTAAATGAACATCCCTCCTCTGCCAAAAAAGGGGGGAGGAGGGGATAGAGGGTTCTAGCTTTCAGCTGTCAGATTGCTTTGTATGTTATTGAAAATGCATTTCTAACTGCAGCATCAATGTGCAATTACAAATGGAGCTGTGTAACATCCTGATTTCGTTTCTAGAGCTTGAGAGTGGCTAAAGCATGTAAGGGTACTGCTCTAGAGACCTTACAATCTACCTTTTCATTATTAAACAGACTCTAAACATTTTGAGCTTTCTCACAGCTTTAGAAAAAAATGTAGACTTAACAAGTCAAGCCTAGCAAAGCCATACTAACTGTGTTCTGCCATTTTTCTGCTGTGGCAGGAAACCATTCAGCTGTATTTGTGATGAAAGAAAAGGGTGCAAGCTGCAGTTCAGCTAACTAACTAGAGCCCCAGTCTAGACTACAAGTCAAGCTACATGTCTTGCCCCTTACCTAGCTCTGGAGAAAGTACGTGTTTAACTAACAGATGGACTAAACCTATCCAAACGTGACTTTCCTTTCCTTGTCATGACAAGGCCTCAAAAATTAGAAAATGCTGTGTCCCACCCCTACTCCCAAAGCTTTGCAAGTGCAATCATGTATGTGTGTGTGTATATATATGTATATATGTATATCTATATACATGAATACATATTTTATATGTATGCATATATTGATATGCATGTGTATATAAAATCTGGCAGATTGTAACAACTGTTGTCCTGTTTACCAGGTTCATGATAAAGAGAGCACAAGGAAGAAAACGATTTGGTATGAAAAACTTCAAGAAGAGATGGTTTCGCTTGACAAACCATGAGTTTACCTATCAGAAAAGCAAAGGTAACAGAGGTTTGCCAGTCTTTTTTGATACATGAAAGCAAAGATTAAACATAAGGATTGTGTAAGAGCAGAAGGCTCAGATCTAGATCTGTAACTGTAGGAGGCACAGAGTGGGCAGGTCTGTCAGCCTGTGTGTTCTTGTCCTTTTTTAGTCTGTCTGTACTGACTCTTAAAGAAGCTTCTTGGATAGCACTGTACCCTGTGAATTAGCAGAGTATTTTATAATGGTTGTCTAACATCAGTTATCTACATCATCCATAGGTTTCACAGTTAGGTAGTAGATTTTCCAAGGAAAACAAGATACAAATACCTCATTCTGGGATTTGGATTTGTATTGCATTCTCAGATACATCTCAGCTTGATCTCATAAATTCTGTCGCATTGACACAACAGGCCACAACAGACAGGGATTTACTTGCAAAAACGTGCTCACTTAGTGTTGTCTCATAGCAAGGATTTTGATTATGGCCAATTGTTCCTGTCTGTTCAGTAGCACACAGGAAATGCCACTTCCTTCCATCATATAAATACATGATGACTGAGAGAGACAAGGGATTCAGATCATGCCAGTCATCATTTCACACTCAACTTTGAGATCTTACATCTTCGCCATCAACATAGTTCAGTTGAGCTGAGAGGAATGATTTCTTTCATTGTCACCTTCTCAGGAAGTACACTGTGTCCTGCTGCAGTACTCAGCCTCCAAGAGCTTTGCTCGTATAACATAGTGCAGCTTAAAAGAGAAATGAACTTCAGATAATACTTAAGGACCATGCTAGTAAATCTCTACTGAGTGAAAGTTGTGGTTTTGGTTTGGTTTGTTGGAGTTTTTTTTTCCTTGAGCAGTCTAAATGATCTTCAAAAGAACTTAATCAGACCTTTAGAGTAAGGACAGAGGGTGAACTTGAGTTGTGGTTAAGTTGCTCAGTCTCTGTGTGCGTGTGCGTTCTGCAGGTGATCACCCACTGTGTAGCATTCCAATCGAAAACATTCTGGCAGTGGAAAGACTGGAGGAGGAATCCTTTAAGATGAAAAATGTAAGTAGGTCATCTTCATTAATTTGCTTGTTAGGCTGGTCTAGATTGCCAGCCTAATCGCCTTTTTCCCCTTTGTAACCTGGATTGGGTTTCTATTGAAAGACGTACAACCACAGCTGCTTGTTCTGTATATAGTAGCAAGAGTTTCCAAAAGTACAGCCCATTCAGATTCTTAACAGCCCAGTCAGCAGTCCTTGGGTTTCGTGATCTGCGGCACACTCAGTACTGACCACTGCTGATCAGCTGTCTGGGCTCCCTAATGTCACACACAGGTAAGATAATCGAGTCCCTGCCCTTTCTGCCAGACCTCTGTTGGGAAGGAACTGCCTGCTTATAATTGTGAAGTATTCCAGGATCTTTCAGGGTTTCTTTATCAGTTAATGAAAGTGCATATATATTTGGGGTAGGTCATGTGCCAAAACAACATTTGTGCTGTGCCAGTATGGATTAGCATTTTGATTGCCAAACTGGGCAATAAAATACAGCTGTATTTCTTATGCATGGAACTCTTCTGCCAACTTCTGTATGTCAGCCATAACCATCCACTGTGTAAGAACAGTTCTTAGGCATGATGACTTCAGGTGATACTGGGAGCCTTTTTCATACTTTGCTGACTGTAAAGTTGAGTTCAGTCCTTAAAAAGTTTTATTTAAAGGGAAACAAACAAAAAAAAAGCCACAGTGTTTTCTGGTTCTGAACACACATCTACTACAGGCTTCTTTATACACATAAATGGTTGTGACTTCGCTTTTCTGTCTTGAAGTCTTCCCTGCCATCGACACTGCTTGTGGACACCACACAGGGCAGAAACCTGTCCTAGATATCAGGTTCCTCAAATAGCACTTTGTTAAAGTGAAATGCAGTGTTTGACGACTCAGTATTTTTCCTGTTTCAGGTATTATTTTGGAGTTAAAGTATGGAGCGAGTTCACTTGCTTCTGGGCACATCATTGATGTGCCAACCTGTCCCAGGGAAGCTGCTTTGGCAGGGGGATTGGACTCGATCTCTGGAGGTCCCTTCCAACCCCTACGATTCTGTGATTCGTTGTACTGAGCTGGCTCCAGTGATTATAACTCCTGTTAATTACATAGGCAAAAGGAACCAAACTGCAAAATAACTCTCAAGCTATCAGAAGGCAGCTGTAACATGTGATGAACTGTTGCAAACTGTACTCCACAAAATAATTTGAGATAAAACTTACTGTGTGTAGAGAGGAGCTGAGCTACAATTGTAATCAACTCATCGGTGACAGTGGTCTTTAGCTTAGCTGAGTCTACTGAGGTAGAATACATCCAAAATATCCTTTTGTCATACAGATTTATTATAGGAAAAATATCCCTTTATTATTAATATCATAAACTGTTGGCTATTCTGGTTGCGTAAATTCAGTATTACCCAGGAAAGGAAGGTTGCTACATCCATTCTGAAAGCTAAAGTTCAGAGTCTTTCCCTAAGCAGTAGAGAATGCCATTAAAACATAGGTATGCTAATATACCCCCATTTATCTTGCTCATCATAAATAGAATACTGCAGAAAGATTTCTCAAAACACCACAGCAGATGTGTTTGTGATGGATATTCCATCATGGCTGCTGAGTGTGATTAAAGCTTTTCTATAAATATTCTGCATGTATCAGTGCTCTGAATGGCACCAAGCGTGTCTTCCTCACTCCTGATAAATCTGCCTGTCTGGCACTAAGGCCAGTAGCCTTCATCTTCCTTAAGCACAGTTCAGGGGATGCAGGGGGGTGGCTTTAGAACTGTTCAAGTCTTCCGTGCAGTTTGAGAAGCAACTGGTGGTTTTGGTAGTGTAAAGGTCTTACAACCACTCGAGATTCTTGGCTTAGTTGTGAGCTTCTCAGTAACAGTTGCCATATGTTAGTTCACTTAGGTTGGTGTCCCCTTACACAAAGCCATACTCCTTAAATCTGTTCCTTTGTTGTAAAACAAAAGGCTTCATTTACCCCAGCAGGACATTAAAATTCTTTTCCCTGTAGTTCTGTGTTAAAGAAGGATTGAGCTGCATGCTCCCGTCTTCATTCCTTCCTTCCCTATTCTCCAAAATCAAACTGCCAGCTAAGTCCTGGAAAGTTTTAGTAAAAGGACCCTCTCTTGGATGTGCATTTTGGAGCAATTACACTAGCAGCTCCTACACTGCTTTTTTGCACCTTTCTAATTATTGTCTGACATCTGTAAGGATACTAAAGACAGGGGTATGGCTGTTAAGCTTTCTCTTTCCTGTTAGAAGAGATGTTGTAACTAAAAAACCTGTTCATTCACAAATTAGCAAGTCTATTTGCAAGCTACCTCAAGGAATGTGCACCTAAAAGTGTCACAAGGGAAGAAGAGACCGCACCTGGTGCCAGTCTGCAGCATTCTCCTGACCAGCTAGGTGCAGAATTCAGGCCAGTGTTTCCGCTCTTTGTAGTAGGCAGAAGTGAATTCCAGTGATGGGGATTGATTTTTTGTTTGATTGGTTTAGGTTTTTTCCATGCTCCTTGTTTTTCTTTTTAAAGTAGCACAGAGAAAACAACAGTTTGGAAAATATTATTCCACATAAATATGGGCAATATAATGTCTAATGATTTGAATAATTGAAGGAAGAAGTAGAGAGGGGAAGGATGACATAGGAATACCTGAGAGAGAGAGGAAAACCCATCAAAATGAAGTATTTCAGAAGCTGGAGGAAATGAAAATGGTTGCCATTTGCCCTCCCATAATTTGCAGTTAAGATCACTAACTTGAGCTTAGTTCTCTTCAGTGCATGATCAGTATCATCAAGCAATAAGGCTGTGCAGCAGAAACTTGCCTCTTCAAGAGGAGGAAAATAAATGCAGTTGTGCCATTTTAGGTTGCACGCTGCTCTGAACAGGCAGGAGAGCTCTAGCTTAGATTTTCAGCAGCCAAGCCATAACGTAGAATTAATGTGTAATTATTTGAGCCAGAGAAACCATGTTGCTGTGAGTTGCTAATACCAGCTATAGTTGGGTGTGAAAGCTATTCAAAGGAAAGGATCATGCTGGAATAGGTGTTCGAGATACAGCAGTGTTAAGGCAAAGCTGTCGCTGAGGCTGGATCCAAGCTCTGGTTTTTCTCTTTTCTGCCCTCTGCTGACTAGCATTTCCTTTCAGCCCTGCCTTGGGTCGCTCTGTCAGCCTTCCAAAACTTGGAGCTGCAACATTACTAAAATTGCATCCCCGAGGCTGACAACTAATCTTGTTGAAGTCCAACCAGCAAGTTGATATTAGCTGTTTGTAAATCATCTCCTACAGGAACAGTATATTACTCCTTGTACCAGGTGAAAGGTCTTGTTGTTTTAAGGGCATATTTGCTGTTTGGTTTTGTGTTGAAATGTATTTATTGGTGCATTCTTTAAGCATGCTCTGTTTTTCCTATAATAAATCATTGGTCTGAGCCCAGTCTTACATTCAACGACTCATTCCCGTGGTTTATTCTGTGGCTTGTTTCCTTATTTGCAGATGTTCCAGGTGATCCAGCCTGAGAGAAGAGTCCTGTATATCCAAGCAAATAATTGTGTGGAGGCCAAGGACTGGATTGACATCCTCACCAAAGTTAGCCAGTGCAACAAGAAGCGCCTCACGGTCTACCATCCCTCTGCCTATCTCAACGGCCACTGGCTTTGCTGTAAAGCTACTGCAGATAATACTCCCGGCTGCACACCCTGCACGGGGTAAGGGCTGGTAACGTGCCGCCGGGCTAGGTATTGCCAGGGGTATGTGTGTCCCTGCAGCGTCACCTGCAGGCACGCGGTTACCAAGAAGATCTGCCAGGAGCACAGGCGTCTGCCTGTTTCCAAAGGCCATCTCTACCGTTAGTCGTGATACTGGCAGTATCTGCAGCCTCTGGTCGAAACGTTGACATTTTTAGAGTTCAAGACTTCGATAGGAGATGACTGTTGGATAAGATGGCTTGGTTTTGATCATGTAGTCAGTAAAAGTATCAGAAATCCCTTCAGCATCCTGTTTGTAACTTCTTGAAACATCCAATCATCTGCTTCCAGATTTAATTCTAAACTGATCTTCTCCTAAGGAGCCTACTCATCCTGTCTGTCAAATGAAGAGGTACTGTCCTACTCGTATAAAACTGTTTTCATCTCAAATGAGAGAAGCAACAAGTGTGTAGAGGTAGTACCAGAATGAGGGGCCTGGACGGTTGGGAGTTCAGTGCTTTGGCTCCTCCGTCTGGTTACAGTGGACTAATTCACCCAGACGTCTGCATACAGATACAGCCCTCATGTCGGAGTGAAAGCGTGCAGGATAAATCTAGGCATAAAGAAGTTTGAACTTGTCTCTCCCTTCTTTTGGGGAAAAATAGGGAGTTTTGAGCTGGTAGCTTTCATAAGTACTTTTACTTTCATCTTTAAGTGCTTTTTCCTGCCATAATGCACTGTTCAGCATATAACTTCTGCCTCTCTCCTCATACCTTACAGAGGCCTGCCAGCAAATATACAACTGGATATAGATGGAGATAGAGAAACGGAGCGCATCTACTCTCTTTTCAACTTGTATATGCCAAAATTGGAGAAAATGCAAGGTGAGGATGAGAGATCATTGCATCTTCAGTCTACTCAGCAAGGCCAAAATACCTGTGAAAAACTGTATGTTCTAGCTAGACCAGCTTTGCAAATCATTTCCCTTGTGACACCCATAACACGGTGGCCATCATTTAACTTGTTTTCCCTTCTGCTGTCTTGAGGCAATTGTGTGAATTATTTTTGGTGCAGTGTGCAGTCTCACAGTCTTTGCATGACAGTTGTTTTAAATACGGCCTTAAACACGGCACCCTAAAATAGCTCAAGCGCAGAACATTGCTTGGATGCTCTGAATTGACAAATCAGAGTGTGTGCTAAACCAGAAGTTTACTGATCCTGAAAAGAAGCACCAGCAAAGTTGAGTTTTCAGTGGAACATGGTTTTGTGTTACCAGAAGTCATGTGCACATTCCTCGATTCAGATACCAGGAAGAGGCTGGATGCAAACGGTTACCTCAGGAAGGCTCTTTTGGAATGATCAGTGAAAGATAACCTGTGGATGTCTGTGAAAGCTGGGAGGTGAAGTTTGGGCTAGGAAACCCTCGGTAGCTGAGGGGAGCAGCGATGTGCCATGAAGGATAAAAAAAGAAGAGACAGCAGAGGAAGTTAGTACTGGTAG
This sequence comes from Hypotaenidia okinawae, assembly GCA_027925045.1. Classification (NCBI taxonomy): domain Eukaryota; kingdom Metazoa; phylum Chordata; class Aves; order Gruiformes; family Rallidae; genus Hypotaenidia; species Hypotaenidia okinawae. Next base: position 150,271,442 of record BSDF01000001.1, read on the forward strand.
GCATGCCAAGAAAAGTATCCGGTATACACAGTGCCAACTTGAAATCCTGATTTAGCACAGGGAGTGGCAGGGAAGCCTTCACTGTGGCACTGATCTTTAAATAGGACTTTATTTTATAATATGAGATAAGCTAGTGGTGTCAAACACACAGATTGGAAAGCACTTTAATCCATTCCTGGCCGCCGTGCAGTTGCAAACTGAAGATCCCCACCACTTCCGAGCTGTCTGAACCAATGCCCAGCTTTCCCCGTTCCGAATCCTCACTGCCAGAGCCAGCATCGAGTTTCGGTGTCGGGGGAAAGGACGCGGGTCTGGCGCAGACAGTGCGCCAAGGGGAAGGTAACTTGAAAGCTGAGCCTGAGGCAGCAGTACAGCTAGACAGATAGGGAAAAACAGAGCAAAAAATACCCTCTCTCCCCTTCTAACACGCTTAGCTGCAGTGCAGGAGTAGATCCCGTGATGAATGTGTTGAATGCTCGTGTGTCCTGATCAGTGGCCTGGTCTCTCAGCCAGAAAGGCTCCCTGGTAGGAGAAGGTGGTAGTGTGATTTCCCTGTTCCTAGGGGATATCCTTAAGCAGGCAGCAGTCATGACAAATTCTGCTTCTGCTCACTCTATTAGTCTTGGGGTAACGGGTAAACATCTTCCGTGACTGCTTCAGCCTGTAACTGCTTTGCAGTCAGTCTGCGGCACAGGGCCGTGCTTGCTGCTTTGGGATGGAGAAGGGAAGGCCTGGCTTGGCGCAGGCCGGTTCCCCCCGTGCCTGCGTGGGGTGCTGCTAGCGGTACTCAAGAGGAAAGCACTGCCTGTGCAGCAGGGACCGGCTTCCCACCAAGCCAGGAGCAGCTGCCAGGCTCGCTGCCCTTTCCTTATGAGACAAGGAGGAAGGAACAGGCATGGGCCAGCCCCTGTGCCTGCTGAGAGCCCAGCAGAAGGACAGGGAACTGCTCCTTCTGCTTCACTGTCAACCACAGTTCTGTGGTGGTCATAGAGAAGCAAACTGATGAGCTCTATGAACTCCAGACTGAGTGTTTTCAGGCTGCACGTCTTGCTTTTCCCCTCCGCCCCCACAGCCTCCCTGATACCTATTTCTGAATTTTATTCTTTCCCCAGAGGCCTGTGGCAGCAAATCTGTGTATGATGGACCTGAAGAGGAAGAGTACTCTACATTCATCATCGATGACCCTAAGGAGACATACAAAACACTAAAGCTGATTATTGAAGGTGTTGGAAATCTAGAGCAGGAGCATGCTCAATATAAGAGGGATAAATTTAAGAAGACAAAATATGGAAGCCAGTAAGTATAATGGATTGTCCACGTGGGAATATTCTGGGAAGTGGTATTTCCCTTGCTTGCATTCTGGCTTTCACCATCCTCACATTCAAAAAGGATTCTACAAATACAGAGGGTTCATATCACAGTGCTTTAAAGGACTCTAAGGAATATGTCAATGCTTATTTTTTTTTAAATGCAGTTTAATTCTTAAAAGTAAGGTTGGAAGATGGGGGTGGTGTTTTGTTTTTTGGTTTTGTTTGTTTGTTTGTTTTTAATTTTGAACCCATGCTCATGGGATGAGTAGTAAATTCCAGAAGATGCATGTATTTACTGGCTTCTTTTAGAGTGTTGGTTTAAAAATGGGAAGAGTGCTGATGCAGCTGCATGATGGTATTTTGTGTATGCATATAAATAAAGGAGCGTTCTGTGGGATGCTAACAAAAAAGAGGATCGATTCAATCAGTCAGTTCTTCCAGCCTAAGTAAGATGCAGTATTTCCATTACAACTTTGAAAGCCCATGCTAGGGAGAAGGTTTTGTCTGTTTGCTTTCCGTTCTGACATCTTGCTGCCCTGGCAGAAGGCTCTGTGTGTAATGCTTTTTATCTTTGTTTTCTTTTAGGGAGCATCCCATCGGCGACAAGAGCTTCCAGACGTACATCAGGCAGCAGTCAGAGATCTCAGCACATTCTATATGACACGCAAAGGAAATCCCAGGACAGTGCTTGAAGGGTCGATCCGTGAAGCTAAATAAATGGCAAAACAAAAGGGAAGCCACACATGTAGCAAAACACATGGATAAGTGTCAAACTCTGAGACTTGCTAAATGTATTCTCTTTTCAAGAAACTGTTATAATAGTTGCTATGCACTTTACTCATCTGGTTATTGACAGATGATAAGACTCTGCCTTCTAGGCAGTTGTTGTCACATGTTATTTTTAAAATTGCTTTGGTTTCTTGGAATCTAGTGATCAGTTCAATGATCAAGGTGTGTGGACTTCATCTTGACAACTCCCATGCAATTCCTTACGTTTCGGAAACCAAGCTTGCTGCTAATATGCGGCAGAAAACATATGTATTTTGCTCCTGTTTAATGTATATTATGCCACAGCCCAGTGTGCTCTCTTAGGAAAAGTTCAGTAACACTTTACTTTTAATGCCTGCCTTTAGAAAAGAAGCAGAGAAAAAAAAAACCTCTGGTGTAATCTTCTGCATTGTAGCTTGTATTCTGAGCAGGCCTTTTGTTGTTTTTGTTTTTTACAGCAGCATAACTTTTGATAAATGTGCACAGTTTTTAATAGAAATTCCAATCTGAATGGTACTCTTGATATTTTTGAGATACAGAGTCATTTCTCAAGACACATTCAGCAGGCTTTGGCTGCGAAGATGCGGTGTCAGCGATCTAATAAAACTGACTCTCATAGGTGTGAGTAAGAAAGAAATGAACTTCTGTCAAAGCTACACGTCTCTCTCATGCAGTCCAGTGAATGGTAATCCTTGAAAGTCTGCCAACTGAGAGGCAAGGTAAGCTGGTTTTGGTGACCTTCTGTCACCACAGCGAGAAGGACGGATAGAACACGAGTCTGGCGTCTGACACGCACAGGCTCCTGGCACAAAAGCCATCAAGACGGGTTTTCTCTGTAAGGACATTTGAAGCACTGGAGTCCACGCTGTCCTAGTACCACTTGCTTTTCTGGAAAATGGGTTTCTACTTTTCCAAGAATGTTTTTAAATACTTTTTTTAAGAGACTTGTTAAAGGATATTTAGTATATTAACACGCGTAATGGTAACTTGTTAATATTCTGAGTGCAGTGAGAATGGAATGAGCTGTGTATCTCACTAATACCAACAAAAGTCATTAAGGGGGGAATAAAGATCTGCTAAGTACAAGATACGTATTTATATATGCTGTTTAGTTGTACATTGTAACTTTCCTCTGTGTAAGGGTCTGATTTACAGACAGCTAGCTTTGATGGCACAGAAGCCTGCATGATGGACTTTAAGCTTCTGTGGGGTAGAAGCTAGTGTTGGTTTTAAGCTGCATTGGAACAGAAAGCATTGAACTACCAGTTTAATGTGAAGATACCTGTATCTTTGCTTAAAGTGTTACACAGTAACTCTTAACCATGTCCTCATTGTATCTGATTTGATTTAAGATGGCTGAAGTACTTTGAATGCCTCTGTTAGTGATGCTCTTAGGAATGAGGTTTTCTTTTTGTTTGAGTATATATCCTGCTAGATGATAAATGATCTTTTATTCATCTTCACCCAGCAGACTGGGGAAAGGGAAGTAATGAAGCATTGCAGAGATACATTTGGACTCCAAGCTTTTAGTTGCCATGAACTGCAATTTTTAACTTGCATTTGTAACTAATACCGTTTATAAAATTCTAATGAGATCTGTATTGTGTGTTCAACTTGCCAATTAAAAGAAATGTTTTATTTCTGACAACCGTGTATGCATTGGGAGTCTGTTCAGATTCACAGTGGTTACTGGGGTGCTGCTGGGACAGCAGCTGCTGTTCCAAGCTGGATCATGGATGGAGATCCTCCTGAGCATAAACCTATCTCTGTTGGGGCTGCTGAGTCCCATTCTCACTCCTCCTCCCATCCCCATCCCTTTTCTGGCGCAGCATTGAGCCCGTGGGACTCTGCAGCAAAGAAGATTGGGCACCTGAACCAGCCACAAGCTGCTGTGGCAAAGGAAGCAGCTATTGTTCAGCCCCATCAGCACTTTCCTTGTGTTATTGCACAGCTGTTTCTGCTGCAAGGGAGGGCTGAGACCGTCTTGAAAGGACAGGAGGAAAGAGTTGAGTGCACAGCACCCCACGTGCATGGGGGTTTGTACAAATCAGTCTTCTGGAGCTTACCAGTCCTCCCTGAATACTTGTGTGGAGTAAGCTCTGGCTCTGAGATGCTGTGTGACCAGCTGCACTCACTGGTTCTGTGGGAGTGTCTGCAGGAAGGCTGGGCAACGGCCCCTCCGGGATAGAAAGCTGTTGGGACGCGCTCCTTCAGCGTGCGCTAGGCTAGCCCGCTGCCGCACTGGGCGTCTCCGTTGCCGGAACGCGGGCGGGCGCTTCTGAGAATCTTCTGGAGAAGAGCACACTCGGTAGCGGAGTGGCCGTTGTGGTTTGGCAGGTAGACCACAGCCAGGAAAGAAAGTCAGACTGATGGTGGAAGACACATCACTGGTGCCCTGGTGAAGGTGAACTTGGCCACAATTACACAAGCGTGTGTTTTTTGCCGAGGAGCTGTAACCTTGCTTTACAAGCAAACAAGGTTTTGAAGTAAGATGAGAGAGTAACTTGGCACGGGATTTGTAAGAAACGAGCAGAGTCAGATGCAGAGTTGCTGCAACACGGTCTCTTCCACTCGGTTTCATCCAGTGTGTACAAACATTCCGTTTTCCTGCTAACACCTCATAGCTTAAGTCTATAAGAAATCTTTGAAAGCCACTTTCCTTAACTGCATTAACACAGTTGGTGAGGGTGGTGTTAAAAGTGGCTTTCCAATACTTGCTTCTCTGTCTCCTGTCTGCCTGCAGCACATGTTTCTTACATTATCTTCAGAAATACTCGGCAAATTCTTCCCACGAGACAGATGACTTGATAGGGACACTTGGGACAGCATCCCTTTTATCTGGAATGAAGAAAATAACATAAAAAATAATATGTATAAAAAAGCATAGACATAAGTAAGAGGGTCAGGTCAGTTTTCTTTCCTTCTCTATCTCAGCCTGAAAGGCAAAACAGTGAATTTTGGCAGAAAAAGATGTTGAAGCTGGGCTGGTCTCTCCTGAGACTCCTGTTGCTAAAGATGTTCCTTGTGCCTGTTTTCTCCCTCACAGAAGCAGCGCGCTAGGGCAGAGCCCAACCTGGCACCAGGACCCAAGTGGCCCAGGTCTGTCCCTGTTCCAGTTGGAAGGGGTGGTGTCTTGCCAGGCAAATGTCTCGCCACATTTCAGAAGAGCTCAGACTGGGGGAGCTGGCTGTGAAATTGCACCCCAAGGCAAGATGCCTGATGGGGTTTCCTAAGGAAATGGGCAGGAGTTGGCTTGACAGATAAAATCTTGTCACTTCTGTGCCTGTGTTTTCTAGGTAGATGTGGTAGGGATGGAGAGCAGCTGCTGCAGTGATGACATCGCTGTTATGCCCTTCTCTGTGGCTGTTGTGTCTGAAGCTGTGCTGGGACACAGCTGGATGCAGGTAGCAGGAGTGACAAGCCTGGCATGCACCAGTGGCACTTGGTTCTTCTCCCAGTAAGATTTTAATGAGATCTGTGTGTGGATGAGAAGGTTGAGGAACATGGTTCTTGCCTGGTCGTGTTTCCACATAAAAATCAAGTGGAACAAAGAAAAGCACGATGCACCCCGGGGACGGCATGCAGTTATGAAGAGCATGCAGGGCCCACCATGTCTTTGCAAGGCTCATGGGAGTCAGTGGCTGCTGTCTGAGACACTGAGAAATTACAACTTCTACTTGAGAAGCTGGTTTGGGGCTGAGGCGGCTGGTGGTGCGATGCAGTTGGCTGAGGGCCCTGAATGTCAATGTGATACCCACCTCCATCCCTTCTCTGCAGCGCCCCACAGGGTTTCAAGGAGGTCATTTCAACTCGAATCCTGTAAGCATGCTTATAAAAGGCTGTGGGAGAAGCTGGGCTGGGTAGCAGGAGGATGCCTGAACCCGGCCAGTCTCCATTATTAGCTCCAGGAAAGGGATGCTGCCGGAGGGCTGTGGCACAGGGCAGTGTGTGGCCAGAGGCTGGGGCTGATACAGTCTTAATGGCTTCTTCTCATTAGCTGCCTTCTGTATCCATCACTGCTGGACGCAAAGGCTCATGGGCTGACTGGGGGTCATTGCTTTCTGTCACTGAGCTGGTGTCATTAGAACAGTAAATTTATTATTCCAGAGCTCAGGTGGGCACTGAAGAAAGGACAGGCTTTAGGACAGAAGTCCTGTGTTCCTGTGGGCATAAGATCCTGGATCTGGGCTGCATAAGAAAAGACTGGAAGAAGCCATCACAGAGCAAATAATTGCTCTGGGTTCCTGAGAGAAAACAGGATCCCAAGAGATTCATCCAAATCCCTCCTAACCAGCCCTCCTAACTTCTGAATGAATCACAGGTGCCTTTCCATTTCCATTCCCACTCTTCATCCGCTGTTCCATCTGAGTCACTTGGATTTACCCGAAACGTGCACATCTCTGGATTTCACCCGTTTCCGCAGAGCTGTTGCTTTTCACTGCAGCGTTGCCTGATGTTGGCAGGTTTACCCACAAAGCTAATGCTGACACGCTGGTTAAAGGACAGGTTCACCAGCAGCCTAGGCTGAATGTAAAGAATGTTTTAAGTAATAAAAAGGGGAAGCAGCCACTCAAAAACAGTGCCATGCTGAAGCTTAACAAAACTGTGCCCCAGACATGCCCTGTTGTGGTTAATGTTGAGGACAAACACTCTCTGCAAATGTCTGAGGCCTATATGGTGTCCAGCTAATTTTACTAAATTCACCCAACATCTTTAATCTTTGTCACAGATACAGAATCACAAGGTTGGAAAAGACCTTTAAGATCATCAAGTCCAACTGTTCCCGTCCTATGCTAAACCATATCCCTAAGTACCTCATCTACCCTTTTTTTAAAATATATCCAGGGAAGGTGACTCAGCCCCCTCCCTGGGCAGCCTGTTCCAGGCCCTGACAACTGTGGTGGTTTTGGCCCTGGCTAGAGGCCAAATGCCCACCAAGCTGCTCGCTTACTCCCCCTTCAGCCAAAAAGGGGAGAAAATATATTTTTGGAGGCTTAGGCCCTGAGATAAGGCCAGAGGGATCACTCTCCAGTTATTGCAATGGGCAAAACAGACTCGGCACAGAATAAAGGAAAGTGATTTATTACAACTATGACTAATACACCCAGTGAACCAGAACAAGATAAGAGTAAGAAATGGCCAGGTCTTAAAGTGCCTTCCCCCCACCCCTCCCTTTCTTAGCAAACTTCAACTTCATCACGATTTTACTCCCTTCTTCCCCCACCAACATGGCGTGGGGAGGGGCAGGGAATGGGGAGTGAGGTTCCAGCAGTACCAGTTGCTTTCCTTCCCCAGATCTTAACACTTCCACTTCCTTCCACCCCTCACCTCTTCGCACCCTTAGCTTTAATCATCAATTCGCTCCCTTCTTCCCTCCCGTCGCAGCACCAGGAGGGGCAGGGAATAGGGAGTGGGGGGGGTTCAGTCCGTTCTGTCCAAGCTGTCTTCTGGCTCAGCGGGGGGGGTGTGTGGGTGTGGCATTACACACACACACACACACACACACACACACACACACACTTCCCTTGTGGCGCCGTGGGGTCCCACCCACGCAAGAGTCGTATCCACGAACTTCTGCAGCGTGAGTCCTCTCCATCGGGGAGTCATCTCCTCACCACAGGCCTCTCAGCAGGACTCCCTTCCATGGGTGCTGACGTTCGGGCCCAGACTCCCCCGGCCTGGTCCCCCACAAAGTCACAAGTCCCCCAGCAAACCTGCTGAGGCGTGGATCAATCTCTTCACAGGCCGTAGATATCTCTGCTCCCCGTCCTCATCCATGGGCTGTGAGGGGACAACCCGCTTCACCATGGTCTTCTCCACGAGCTGCAGGGGAAACTTTCTTTCCACATTCCTTTCCCCCCGCTCTTCTCGTGGGCCTGGCCTTGGCTATCGGTGCAGCTGGTCACATCTTCCCACTCTGCGTTCCGGTGGCAAAGTGTGCCAGCCTGCAGGTTTTTTCTCCTATATGTGATTCACAGAGGCGCTATGAATCCATCTGGGATTGGTCAGAGGTAACTCTGGCCTTGAATTGGCCAGCTCACTGTCTGGAACTTGCAGAAAACTGTAACCGCTGCTTGCAAAAGCCATCTCAGCCTCACAGCTACAGCAAACTGCAACACAACTCTTTCCATAAACAATTTTTCCTAACATCTAATCTGACCCTGCCCGGGCACAGCTTTGTGCCATTTCCCCTTGTCCTATCTCCTTTCACCTGGCTGAAGAGACCATCACCTATCTCTCTGCAACCTCCCTTCAGGTAGTTGAAGGCCCTGATAAGGTCTCCCCCTCAGCCTCCTCTTCTCCAGGCTAAACATCCCCAGCTCCCTCAGCCACTCCTCATAGGATTTGCCCTCCAGCCCCTTCACCAGCCTGGTTGCCCTTCTCTGGACTTGCTCCAGGACCTCAATGGACTTCTTATGGTGAGGAGCCCAGAACTGGACACAGTGCTTGAGGTGTGGCCTCACCAATGCTGAGTACAGGGGCAACTGTTGCTCTGTTCTGCCCTAAAACCATCCAAACAAAATACCATATTTATTATTCACTCAAGGCCTCAACAAAGATACCACCTGGATATGGACTCTTGTGTAAACAAGCAGTTCTTGGTACAGGTGACAGTGATGTGCAGGGCTGCCATGGGGTACCAGGGATGTGAATAAATACATTTACTTGATCAAGAAAGGTGCTTTGGGTAAGCATAGCCCTGTGTTTCCCTAGAAGGGGAAACTAAAACTGTAGCCATGATGTTCATGTAGAGAAACCTGCTGACAGGAATGAAGGAAGTGAATTTTGTGGATTATAGAGAAAGAAAAAGGGAAATGCTCACTTGGTGGAAACAGAAACTGCACAACCGGGCCACCCTGGAGCACTTGAGGTTTTACTTTCTTTATCAAGTGCTTCTGTGTTACAGCTCAGCTATAATTCCTACTTCTCTTCCTCTCCAGAAGCCATCCTCTGGTGGCCATGAGATCCTGTGCCCATGATGGGAATGGCTCGAGAGGCTCACAGCTGAGAAAAGCGACTCTAAAAATAGTCAGGTTCATCTGCAATGTCTGGAGACACAAATGCTTTGCCTCCCGCTGAGCCACGGTATTGAGAGGACAACCCCATGGTATGTTCTCCCTTGTGGTAAAGTCCCCTTAAAGCTGTCCCTGCTCCCCTGCCCCATCTGTGGTGCAGCATTCCATTAACAGCCTAGATGCAACTGAAATCATTGGGAGCTTTTAAGTGGGAGAGATTTTAGGAAAACCTGGCTCATTCTCCTGACCAGGTTTAGGTTTACAGCAGCCTCACAAACTCTTGCACTCGTAAGTGGTGAGGTGGGGACAAGCCATCCCAGACAGCTTTGCCATCAGGACACACACATCTCCCAGCTGCCCTCCAAATGCATTTGCTTCCAGCACCTAGTGCTCCCTATCCACATCATCAGTGCACAGCACCACCTGTGACGTGACCTTCTGAAGCCAGCACTGCCTGTGTACATGTCCTCTCACCACAAGAAATGGTGCTGTTACTTATCACCAGCAGCACACGGGGTAGTAGGTGATCCCTGTCATCTTTTGCCTCGTCTACGTGTGCAGACTGGCAGATGCCCGAGGGTCCTGTCGTTCTTCCAGCATTAGAGCCAGGCAAAATCACAGAAAAATTCAGCTCTGAGATGGGGCGTCTCCTGCTGGCACAGTACCATGCTTCCTCAGGGTTTGCTTAGGAGCTGGGCCCATGGTAGTCGCTCTGGCGCCCTCCTTGCCAGCTCTTTGCTGCTTTGAAGCAGCCTGTCGTGAAGACAGGCTTACAGGCAGGTTCCCCACTGGAAAGCCGTGCCTGAACCTTACTTGTCTGAAAAATGTCAGCCTTTTTCCACTCCAGAGAAGTCCCCTTGGCATCATTTCTATCGAAGGTACCAGAAAGGGAGGACAATAAGCATAAAGCCCTTGTGCAGAGCAGTGTGGAGAGAGAGCCCTCTGAAGGGACTCCGCCGTGGTTCTCAGCAGAGGGTAACTGCTGTCCAAGTTATTTTGGTGTCAGAAGGAGATGGCTGGAGCTTTCGCTTTATTTAGAACTTGTGAATGCAGAAGAGAGGGGATGGAGAAACTGTCAGGCCTGGGCAGGTGGAGACTATCAGCCAGATAAGATACTTAAGAGGGGGAAGGCCTGGAAATCCTCATGGGGGCTGGAGGAAGGTGGCAGCTGTTTCCCTGGGCTGGCAGGAACCAAGCACCCTGATGTTTGGGAGCCTACTTGGCTCTTAGGGTGGGACTTACACAGTCATGGTAAAGCCAGAGGCCTTGGGCAGGCTCAAGCAGAAGAGTGGGACCTCTGTTTGCTCACCAGGCTCCCAAAGCTGAACGATTCTCCTTTAATCAGGCCGTTCAGTAATTCTTTTTCTCTGCCTGCTTCTCCCACCAAAGTGTTTTCTGCAGCTGGAGACAGCAGTTGGTTTCTCTTGTGTTCCCCAGGGCAACATCTGGGTAAAAACCTATGAGCCACCACACAGCCATGTGTGCATGGACCCCCTGCAGCTGCAGTGGCTGTCCCCCTGTGTGGGGCCAGCAAGGAGGTGAGCAGGTTGCTTTTTCCTGGCTCTTTGCAGGTGGGTGCTGCAGGATGGGGCAGCTTGGCATTCCTCCAGGCAAGGCTGCTCTGCCTGGCATAACTCCTGCCAATCCTTGCCCTTCCCCTCCCCCAAAATACATCAGGTTGGCCCTGACCTCCCAAAACTGTCCCTATCTCTCATTGCCTGGGGAGAAGACATGGGGACAACCCCCACTTGTCAGTGCCTTCCTCTTGTCCTATGTGTCAGGCCCAGCCTGCTGCCCCCAGACTTCTTGTCTGCAACTGCTCTAGTCCTGGTTGCTATCACTAATTAGATGTCCACCGTGTAGATGCTTCCATTCCAGTAAGTTACTTGACCTCTTTTAATAGTAAGGAGGAAAGAGAGAAGCCCCACTGAAGCATCACTCACAATTTTACATGTCTACCTTAGAATGAAATCAAACCCTAAAAATTTCCAGATCACAGAATCACAAGGTTGGAAAAGACCTTTAAGACCATCAAGTCCAACCATTTCCATCCTATGCTAAACCATATCCCTAAGTACCTCATCTACCCATTTTTTAAACACATCCAGGGAAGGTGACTCAGCCCCCTCCCTGGGCAGCCTGTTCCAGGCCCTGACAACTCTTTCAGTGAAGAACCTTTTCCTAACATCTAATCTGACCCTGCCCTGGCACAGCTTTGTGCCATTTCCCCTTGTCCTGTCTCTTGTCACCTGGCTGAAGAGACCATCACCCACCTCTCTACAACCTCCCTTCAAATAGTTGTAGGGCAGTTGTAGGTGGTTCCCTTCTATTGACCACAAGGTACCTGGCGTGACTGCTTACAGTAAAGACATCCAAAGCTGGTGAGCTGACCCCTGCCCAGGGTGACAGGAGAGGAGCCCGGCTGTGTCGGCACCCTTCTTCAGTCACCCTCACTGTGCAGCAGCCGGTTGCTCCCAAGCCCTGGTTCTTCCCACAGCCCTTTTCCCTCCCTCCCGCCTCGGGTGCTGAAGGGGTGGCAAGGCCACTAGATGGGGGTGCTCTCACGCAGGATCGTCCCGAGCCCCGCAGCGCTGCCCTGCCTGTGCTGCTTGGCAGTGAATCCCAACCGGGAGAAGAAGCTCGTGAGCCCTCTCCTGTGAGCACCAGCATCGGGGGACAGCCCACCGTGGGCCCAGCTGGCCAGGTGGCACCCCGCAGCCTTGAGCCAGCTTCTTGTTCTGCCTGCTGCGGCGGGACAGGATGGCACCTGGCCTGGTACAAAGCCGAGGCTACTCCGACAGCGCCTGATGCTCCGTGAAGGCTGCCAGGACAAAGTGCCCCTTCCCAGACAAGCGACTCTGAGCAGACAGGTTTGAGCCTCACTCCACGGTGGTTTTCCATTGGGTACTTGGGACTGGAAAATAGGGTATGGCTGCTCGGCGGAGGGCAGCCAGAGACGAGAAAGGTAAAACACTCGCTGCCCCAGCGCCACCAAAGGGTTAACAACGAGAAGGGTGGCTAAAGGGATAACAATGAGGAGGGTGGCTATTCTCATCTGCTCTAGGGCTCTTGAGCAGCAACAAGTTCCCTGGCTACTGCTCACAGTTTACTTTGTGCTTACCGCTTGTGTTGCATGGGTGTGAGATCTGAGCACGGTTTTGGAACCTTGGCTCCCCCTGCTCCCTACTCTTTTCCAACCTGGGAAGGGAAACCTGCTTGACCAGATGAGCTGCACATCCTGATTGTTAAACTCAGGCTGGAAAACAACTGTGTATCTAACTCTCCAGCACCACATGCGATTCCCATGGTGTGGATCACAGCTTGGGAACCGTAGACATCAAGCTGGCCCCACAGTCATTGCTGGGATGGCTGGGAAGAAAAACCCAAGGCCACAGAGCCTTACAGCATTACAACCATCACATCCACGTTAGGGCTGGCCCAAAGGACCCATGTTTGGAACACAGGTCTGAAGAGATTTCTGAAAAATGTGAATGGCATTCTTAACTTTGGGAGCAGGGATATCCTCCTTTGATTTTTGCAAGCAGTAGCAAAACCAGAATAATGCTGTATTTGATCAGTCATGTGAAATACAGTCAAGTGAAGACTTCTTTAGAGCTGTCCTTGGCTGTCTGACCCAGAACAACCATCAAGCACTTCCTTGAGATGGATTAAGCATCTTCTATGCATTACTGTTCCGTTTGCAGGGGTCAGATAGGGTTATCTGTTGGCACAGAGTCCTTGGCACAGAGCTGCTGGCAAACCCTCCCTGCCTCTTTCCTGGCATCCAGGCCCCAGAGGGGCTGGGCTGCCTCCCAGGCTGGATGAGGCAGGAGAAGCAGGAGAGAGGAGGAGAGGTGCTAAACAGGCAACTGTGTCTCTGGAGCTGCTCAGCCCTGGTCTGAGGAGGGAGCCGGACCTCAGCTGGAGAGAAAGTTTCTCCACCTGCCTTCTTTCATGTCTCCTCCCCAGCACCTTGCATTCAGAGCTGTTCCCTGGAATGCCTTAACCTAAACCTGACCTCCTCCAGCCCCTTCTGCACTCACCGTCCTCCCTGGCTCCAGGGGGTGGCTGCTGGCAGTCTCCTGAGAGGAGCAGCCCCTGCTCCCCACACACTACCAGCCACCACTGGCAGGACCGAGCTAGCCCAGGGAGTTTTGCCAAGGAGAGACGTGCTGACACTGGCCAGGTTGTAGTGTGCAGCCATGGAGCCCCTCTCCAGGGCACATCCTGGAAGAGGCAGCAGAAGTCACGCTGGCTGTGTGGCCTTTTGTTTGCACTGTGTGTTTTTCCCTGGAAGGCACGTGATGCAGATCTCCCTTCTTAAGAAATGTTTGCTTGAGGCTGGAGCCAACAGGGACCTGGGGTAGAGCACTTCTCAGCCAGACCCGCTGCAGCAGCAATAAATCACAGTGGTCTGTGCCTTTGGCCTGGGCAAACGTGGAGGCAGGGCTGGCCAGAGGTGGGGAGCTGCGTGTTTGTGACACGCATGGGCTGGTTTTGGCTACATTGCCAGAGACTGGATGCTTTATGCACTGGCTAGCTGAGATGTCTGTCTCCAGATGCTGGAGCATCTCTCCCTCAGCTGTGGGGGCTGACAAGGACCAGCTGAGCAGCAGATGCTATTAGAACAGAACAGCAAAACTCTGGCCTGTCTTGTTCATCCCTCCAGGTGGCCTTTTGCAGAGGACCAACACCCATCATGTGATACTACGGTTAGTGCGGGGGGAGTGAGGGGTGTGTTTGTGTTGCTCTGTGACCTGCAATGGTGATTTCCAAGGGGTTATGCAGAACTCACACTCCTTTTCTTTCGATACGCAGTTGTACACTTAGGTGAATCTCTGTTCTCACCCCTACCTGCCTCTCAGGTTCCTGCCACTGGTCTGTCTCTTGCCTTCTTCCCATGGCCTAAATTTTGCCTCACTCTTTTCATCGGGGTTCTGTTCCTGTAACACCAGGCATAGAGAAAGTTCCTCTTGCCCCAGAGGAGTGGGGGTGTGCTCAGACTGCTCTTCTCAAAATGCCTCCTTGCGAAGACAGAACTCTATGGAAGGAAGAAGGAAGCATAAATACAGGATGCCCTCTCCCCGCTGTCTGCTCTGCTTCTTTGCAGGCGCAGGTGAGACCACGCTGGAAGATTTCCACGCAACAGGGTAAGTAGAGAGGCCATATCCCATATCCTGCTGATGAGAGCCCTGTGTCACTGCTCCCACTGGGCAAAGGCCGAGGAAGGCACCTCTGGGCTAAAACTTTGCAGAAAGCTTTTCTGTGGCTGAGAAGTTCTTGGGGGTTGGCAGCTGGGAAAGAGGGAAAGAACAGGTGCAAACTCAGCTGTGAGACACCAGCTGGAGGTGAAACCTTTGCCACTCCCCGGAGCCGCTGCCTTAGTGGGTGAGCGGGAGCGTGGGTGAGCTGGGGAGCAGGGTTGCGTGCTCAAAGAGTGGATCAGTGTTTGCTTTAAGCACTCGGCACAATGCACTCAGTAACCCCATACGCTTCCTCCTCAGGCAGTGAGTGTCCCTTACCCAAACACTCACTGTCCAGATCCATCTCAATGTCAGCAAGGCTGTTCAGTGGTCTAGGAGTCACTAACAGAGGACTTTTTCCAACTTGCTCAGGAGTAGGGGTCTGGAAGGGGGCTCTGAGAGGCGTTTGCTGCAGTGAGGATGTGGAACACATACATCTGCCCAGGAGTCAAACACACGTTCTCTTGTTAAATGGGTTGTAAAAGCTTTATCCTCAGGGCTTTGAACTATCAGCAAAAGAAGGAGACTCAGATTCAGTTGTGAGGGCTTGGTGGATTATGCTTTGACCTGGGTAATCCCCCCAGCACCCTGTCTGTGTGGTCTCACACCCTTTCAAATCCTACTAGGAGTTGGCATCTGAATCTGAAAAATAACCCAAAAACCCACTCAGCTCAGCACAGCACTTCCCAAACTTCTCTGTTGCCTGTCTGTTGTTGAGCCACTGGTGCTGCAAACCCTCTGGGCAACGTGAGGTCATGTCTGCAAAACTCTGATTTGGAAAGTGCAAAAATAGCCACAGACGCCGCTGTTGCCGTTGTCAGTCGCAGGTCAATAGAGTCAGATGCAGGAGAATGGCCTGACAGGGGATGTTTACGTGCCTGTATCACATGTGTGCATTCACTAATGCTTCCTCACCACCACCACTGTCTGCACTCTGTACATGTCAACTAGCATCGCAGGGAGCTCTGGCCATACTTAAAGCAGAAGACTGAGGTATCAGCTTTTCACTGAGATACCCAGGGTATTAGAAGGAACTAGAGTGTGGAATTTCTGTCTGTCAGCTGGCCCTTCAGTGAGGGGGGTCTGAAGACACCGTGCCTCTCAGGTGTAAGAAGTGTGAAAGAAATGCAAAAGCCTCCTTCCTCCAAAGCCTCCCGGCAAACCTTCATGCAGACAGGCTGCCTGAGGGATGCAGAGCTGGAGCAGCACTGACCCTGAGGGCTGCCACTCAGTCTGCGCTGGTGTGGGCCTGTCTGCAGTGCAGCTGCTCCAGCTC